>OV656825.1:5190653-7690653 GCA_927399485.1 Calamotropha paludella | reverse complement strand
ACCAGTAAAAATAATAGCGATAAAATAGCATGTTTTATTTGTATATTCAATTTGACGTTTAATATTAATTATTTTTAAAATTTTATATATTTAATCTAAATCAATTGGCAATCATAATGAATTATGATATTTTCTTAATAAATAGTTACCCTAATCTTTTGAGTGTTTTGAATGGTGTTTTCATTTGTTAGCTTGTTTGACATTGTAAAGGATTCTATTAAGGGGGAATTTAACTATCGTTAACATTTCTGAATTTGAAATTAAATGTATAATAATAAGCAAAAATTAATCTTATTAACTTAGTTATTTATATTAAATTTACATTAAAGGAAATTAATATGACTAGTAAAGGCTAAATTTGTTCATTCATTCGCCTCTCATTCAATCCTCACTCATTCGATCTTTCACACGTTCCATTCAAATCACTTTCATTTCTCTCTTTATATTCTGCTGTGCTAGGAGTCGGTCGCATAACTCCCTAGTGAAAAATATTTTTAAATATAATTTGACCTATAAAATCAATAAACATATCGTTACAGTTGACATTGTATAAAATCCAGCAGTCAAATGATCACAAATACCTCGCAGTGGGCTTGCAGTAGACGGTGTAGTGTAATAATCTTCCATTTGGCTGCCTCGGTTTTTTCCAGCTGACCAATAACGTGTTTAAAGATTGTGATAGTAGTTTTATCTCTGCAGGCGCATCGGGAACTACGGAAAGATAAATTTCACTTTAGCATCTTGTCTATACTAATATTATAAAGAAGTAAAGTTTGTGTGTTTGTATATTTGTTAAATTAATAAATCTCGGGATCTACTGAACCGATTTCAAAAATTCTTTCACCAGTAGAAAGGCACATTATTGCTAAGTGTCATAGGCTATATTGAATGCTAGAAAAAATTTAAAGAATTTTGTCCACCCGTGCGAAGCCGGGACGGGCCGCTAGTATTTTATAACAGTATTCTTATATAGGGTGAAATGATTTTCTTTAATACTACTAGTACGTTATTTTTACGTGAGTTAACGATGTTACATTAGTGCGATATGATATTTTCTAACAAGTTATTCTTAGGCGGGACTTAAACCTGCAACCAATTGGGAGAGCAATGGGTCGGACATCCAAAGGTTGCGGGTTTGAGTCCTACCTTACAATTACAAATTTATCGTATCGTACGAGCATTGAAAATATAAAAATCATTAGTCGGTGAGATATAATTGACTAAATTTAATTTTTGTAAGTTTGTCTTTTTGTTGACGAAGCCAAATGTTTTCAGGGTTCGAGTCCCGATTGAGGTGGATGTTTGTTTGATATTACGAGCATGTATATCTGAGTCATGGGTATTCATTTGTATTCCTATGTTTATGTCTTATACTTTTCTATCTGTTACTCTAGTATCGATAATGCAGTGCTTACATCGGGTAAGGCTTATTTATGTGAATTCAATGAATATTCTTTTAAGAATTATAATATAAATAAGTTTAGTAGTTATAGTCTATAAAATAATAATAATATGGCAACACACAGATTATCAAAGATTATATAAATAAACTTATTTATTTGAATATTTTCAAATAGATTTAAAAATACTTAATATTTAAATCGAATATTTTTTGTTAAGATTTTTAGTTGGTTACTCTCGGATTTTTTCTCTTTTACACATTAAATTAGTCTTAACTTTTCAAGTTTATAGTTTCATATGTATCGTTTTAATAAACAGCCGTTAAAATTTCAACTGTAAACAGTAATAAAGATGAAAGCCGCAATATTGCTAATACGCTACAGATGTAGACGACGTAGCACATAGGAATCCGGGCAGTTTTAATTAAATGAAACCAATCAATAAAAGCAAAAGCCACAGAACAAGAACAGCAGATTCTAATATTTCAAATCAAAATTCAATTTCACATCTGTAGTCAAAATCAATATTTTTTCTTTTCAAAACCTATTTAAACACTGCCAGTTTTATTCATAAAACGTCAACCGCCTATTAAATAGATTTTAAACTTATGAACTGTTTAGACCCGGTCCGTCAAGTAGAAATTCTATTATTTAATAGAAAAGGAGAAAACACCTCAATAACTAAAATAGGCTTATTAAGTACTTGATTTTATTATAAATTGTTATTGACAACATTAAAATAATGCTCTTCATATCTGTAAACCATTAATTATACCTCTCTCACTCCACAATTCAGCAATCAACTGTCATATTGTTTTTAAAACAGTTTTAAACAGATCTTTTACAATTTTAATTGTCTGAAGACTATTTCTGTGGGGCACTGGTGGGCAATTTTAATCTTTATTTGTGGTAGATTTTCTAAATTTATATTGGACTCTATATCTTGGACTTTAAGCTAAAAACTTATTGGATAGTGTTGAGATTGTCGTACAGATTAATGTGTTGTTTACTGCACCACGTAAGTTCAACTTTACTTCCTTGATGCGACCCGAAAGCTCAAACAGTGCTAAGAGTACATCGGTCACGTATGTATGTTGTGGCTTATGAATCACAACAGTACGAAGCTGATAGTCAGCGTCACGCGGGTTGTTACGCGTTACGAATAAAATCGACATAACCGACGCCCCGCTGATAATTATTCCAAGCGCTGCTTTTATTTGTTTTGTTTTTTTTATGTGTGATTGCGGTTGGTCGAAGATAACCTATACAACGCTACCGGGTTTACGGACGTTGTGATCCTTAGATGGACCTCACGCCGAAAGTAGGGAGCCACCACAGTAAATCTCTAGATGGACGGCATCTCTCATTAGGGAATCTCCGGACGAGCATGGATTCACTACGGCTGCTTCAGTGCTGCGTAGACATACGAATCGACAGAATACAGTCTGCCGCAGCCAGAGTAATGTCGTCGTGGCTCGTAACTACATGCACTGATATATTTTAAATCACATGGAAATTAGAAGTAACCAAATGTCATCTTTTAAAATTTTACACCGGTCGGTTGTGGTAATTGACTTTATTGAATTTCGTGTTTAGTTTTGGTTTCCTTCAATGATGTTATTCATTCTACAGATTCTATTTTTCGACATAAATACACTCTGAACACTAACGTTTAGAGGAAGCCTTAGTGCCAAAGGTGAGAGCAATAATTAATGGACGTTCGGACTTGCGATTTATACAGAATCAAAAGCTGTCCCGGTTGGAAATATCTCTTGACCTTTCTTAATGCTCAGCTTTTTGGCAGCAATTTAAGTCTCACTAGTGTCATTAAGTTAAGGTCGGAAATCAATTTCATGCCAAGAAGATCTAAACGTATGAAGTATCGGAAAATAGGGGTTAGGGGAAATTACTCCTTTTTTGCGGTAAAAAGACACGCCTGCGTTTTAGTGACGTCAGAGTTAACTAAATCGATTTACCCCATTGGAAGACAAGGTCCAATTTGTTCACTCAACTATGGGCTCTCTCATGAATTTCCCCTCTGCTGGCTTTTGCGCTGGATAAATACCTCTTCGTTACCGTCGAGGATATCCCGTTATTGTCTAAGCATCCTTTTGGACTAAGTGGCTTCTTTGTTAGTACTATAATTTAATTCTACTTATCTTATTACCTATGGAATATCTTTACATATTATATTCGCCTTATCAGCGTTTAAAGCTTAATGCAGTTAGGATTACCTTAAAAATTAGGTAGGTATTTCAAGTGTGAAAATTTTATTACTTATCACAGTATAATAAGTACTCTCCGATACTTTTGTGTATCGAGGATAATCCCTTGTTGTATTTGATTTGTGTTGGCTGTATGACTCTTATATTTATTAGTGCTTTAATTTTTTTTACCTTTGATACACGATAATTACATTTTATTTCTCTAATCCCTGAGCCAGACTGACTTGAAAATTTGTGTTTTAAGATAATAAAAACGTTAATAGTTTGTTTCTTATCTCAAAAATTATAAAATCTATATATCCCATTTGTAAAGTTTTCAATTAAATATTAAGCTATAATAATATTTAAAATTATCTTATTTGACAAACACACAATATTAATAATGCCCATAGGCATTTATAATCAGATCCAGCCATTGTTAAATTTGGCCGATATTCACACACGACTTCTTTACACAGCTTGTACAGAACCGTAGTCGGTAACGCACTGTGACCTTGCTTATGCCGATGTCAGGAACTGACTTGAATAACTGATATACATTTAACACTGTATTAAGAATAAGGATGCGTTTCCGTGAACTCATTTTTCTGTCGTTGTTGGCCTCGCGAAGGCCAAATGTCTTTTAGGTTATGCTAAATTGGGTTTATTCTAATCACGGTTTTGAAATGCTTACACTATAACCGCCTCCATGCAGTCGCCTCCCTGTTACCACCGAAAAAATATTTTCTTTCTTTAACGAAATTACTTCTTTTGACGACATTGTTCTATGAAATGAGCGAGACAAGACAACACTATACTTTGTCCAATGTAGGATGATACTTTGGCAGTTGACACCTATATAGAGGGTATAAAGTTGTTATTGCAATGTCAAGCCAAACATAAGTAAACAAACGGAACCTTAGTACGTAGCAATAAGGAAGTGACACCTGTCAAAAGTATCATCCTACATCGGACAAAGTATAGCCACATACAGGTTATGCAGACGCCGAGCGGAGACTACGTTAGTGCTGACGCTGTAGGTTGGCTGTTTGGTGACTGCGTACGCATTGTTTTTACAAACATTTCGAAAACGGCTATGCTTCATTAGCAAAGCACTCAACATACCATAACATGACATAACAACACGGAGTCGCACCATTTTACTTTGGTAATAACTTTGGCTAGATTTAAATCAACTCATCTGAATACACTTAGGCACGAAGTGTGTGCTTGTTGGAATTCATACTTAAATGTGTATTTTCAAATTACATCATTGTTATTCGAAATGTGTAGAACCAATTCGCAAGTCAGGTTTCAGTTGAACGTATTGTTCGACTCGATCTAGATTCTAAGTCAGTTATAGGGTTGAACATTTTGTTGTGACACAATAAAATTAATTTTAACAATTAAACACAATTCAAAGAAATATGGCAAGATATATTACACCGTTCGTTCGAAACAATATATCTATAAGTTATTAAAAAATATAGTAAAACTATATCTATGACTGACTATATGCATGTTACAAAGAAATAGAAAGCGAACTCTAACTCAGTGGAATTAATTTTCATTTTATATCATCATTTCATCTATGTTACATTAATGAAATCCATTGTTTGAATCAAAGAGTCTGCGGTATGTTTTACCGTAGTATTCTAAAAGTACTGAGTTTGTCAGTAGGGGTAACCCTATTCGACAATGCACGAATTACTCTTAACTCACCGTCTTGCAACGTAGAACACACAATGGGGTACGTAAAGGGCCCGTGACCGTAGTTGGAGAAGCCTGCCACTTTGATGGTGTAATTCATGAACTTCAGCAGGCTTTGTAGACGAAGTTCCGTCACTAAGGAGGTAGTGTTCAGCCAATTGCGACCTGGGTGGAAAAATAAAAATTTTAAAATAGATACTTCGAGAAAATGGACGTATTTTTTATAGCTGCGAAATCCTCGAACTTGGAGCTAAATGAAAGTATTAGTAAGTAAGGTATCAGTATTAGTTGATCTAAATAGAAACCGGTAAACCATAATTTACAGTCTCTTTTATTAATCGCTATTACTAAATTAGCTAATTGTTGTAATAGAACACGAAAGCAGATGGCGTCTTACCTAACCCTTTAAAAATACAAAGTCTTTTCTGTACTAAATAAATAATTAAACTGTTAAAATATGGAAATAATTTATATTAATCACTAATTTTAATATTCAATATTTGTGATCTCCTTAGATTTTCTCTTAGATCTCAATTTTACGACAATAAAAAAACAAAATGTGTTAATTCCGACCAAAACAAAATCCTTTATTTTAAACTTCTCGAAAGCCTATGGCATGTACAAATTAATTTATAATAAAAAGCATAGACAATAATTTCATTGAAACAGAACAGAAAATTAAAGTTGAGAATTATATAAAGAAGGCACACAATAGAATCAATTAAAAAACACAGTAATCGCAATAAACTAAGCTATCAGTCCCTTAAACTTTTTAAGGCGGCTTGGCGACTTTGCTACGGCAACTTGACAATTAAATATTTGGTTATGCAAATATTTCAATTTATATCTTTCGAATCCTGCAAGATTTATAAGATAATACTTTTTAGATGATATGCAAATCAAATTCTTTCCCATTTATTAATACTGCAAAGAAAAAACGGTCGTTTTGCTTAGAAATTAGGTGCGACTGAAACGGTGTTCGTAATAAATCGATCTTCACATTTTGTATTTGCTTGTGATATCATTTCATTTCGACATACAAAAGTCTCTAGGTACTTTTGATATATCCGTTATGCTGCTGAATAGCTTTTATTCGTTCTACGAGCGACTTCAGATTGTCTGAGATCCGCCTCCAGTAATGACACAAGTTGGATGGCTTCCGCCGCTCTAGCATCCATTTTATCCCAACAATTTGATGAATTTTATACAGATGACGAAAACAGTCATATAGAAAATGGCGGTTATGTTCAAACCTATTGAACTATAATTAAAAGTTACAATTTGATAACAAATTAACCTCATATAAAAGTTTATTAAATTACCTCTCAAACGATAATTCATTGAAAATAATACGATTCTTAAGTACGAAAATAATAATGAAAACGAAGGTGGCTCGATTTAATCGGTACCAATTTTTTTCGAAATAAAGAGAGATATACAATTTTGTTCATTAACTTAGATATATCGAGGAGTAAGATGGAGCTAAAATAGGCCTATAATTGCGAAGCGACGTAGATAAAAGTCGGTCATGTGATGGGTGATCAAAAATGTATTGTCGAGTTAGCCCTTCTTGGTTGAAAGAAATGACAACCTATTGGTTCTGGTTGCAGTCATAACTGATCCACTGATGAATGGTCTATTCTCCCTACAGTGTTTTTATTAGCATTAGCAATGGTGGTGAAAGATAATGTTGGCTACATGCAGGTTTTCTTACCCTGAGCAGCGTACAAGACGGTGTAACCAATGAGCGCGCCAGCTTGTTTATGTGGCGGGATTGGCTGCCAACTCACGCGCAAGGCTGTGGATGTCACGCCACTGCACTCCACTGCGGAAGGTCCTTCTTCAGGAGCTAAGTACAAATGAACATGTTATAAGAAATTTGAATATATAGTAGTCACAATTCCCGTAACATTTAAATTGTAACCACATTGTATGCGATATGAATCTAATTCTGAAAAGGTTCACTCAATATTTAATACAGTATGCTATTTTTTGGAAAGACAATGTTACTTTAAAGAGTTAAAGGCCTATAATAAATGATAATAATATTTCCCACAATTACACCAATTAGCCTTGCCCAAAGTAAGCACCTGTAGGCTTGTGTTATGGTTACTACGGTAACGGATAGACAGAATAAATAGAATATTTTATAAAGTTATAATATAAGTAATAGTAACTTGTTATTGGAGCGGAGCGAGCGAAGCTCCCATGGATCAGCTTCAATGGTGCAATATCTGTTACGCAATAACTTCCCGAGTTCTTAACCGATTTTAATATTTTTTGTGTGAAATCGAATCAACAGGTTTAGGACCAGATTGTGACGGAGCCGGAATTTTGAAATTCGCAAAAATTCCCATCAAAACAAAATAAAATATTTTTTTAGGTATTACGCTCCGCTCCGATATATGGTGCTAGCGTAGCTTTATGCTTAGCGACTGCATCGCCTAGTAATATTGTAAATCGTGTAAAAATCGCTTTTAATTATAATTAGACTTGACAAGGAAGTAGTTATATATAAGGGAAAAGAGGAAGTTAAGCGTAAGGGCAGGAACCCGTGCGGTCGTGAAAAATTTCATGAAACTACAAAACACAAAAAAAAATTGGTTGTTTGTAAAGTCAGTTTACGAACGATAATTTTACGTGATAGTGTCATAAAAAAACATTGATGAAAAATTGCATACTTTTATGAATTGAATTGAATTATTATCACTGAATTATCATTATTTTGTATAATACAAAGGAGTTAATTGAAAATTATTTTTTTATGTATTTTTTTTCGATATATTAACATTAAGTTCTTGTAATGAACAATGGAAACCACATTAACTTTTTGTGGAAGAGAGATAGATGCGTCACAAGTCGAACGCTTAGGCTGATCGTGTCTCTCTATCGCTATTTCCGCGCTCTCGCTTGCACTATCGGCTCAGGCGGAACGTTATACTTTTTCGTGCGTGCAGTCGGAGTTCATCGATTTATAAGAAGTTATCACGTCAAAAACTAGAGGGAAAAAGCCACTGTATCTTTCTTACACAACTTAACCTAATTTTTTGGTTACGTTCCCGTATCTAAAGTTAAAGTAACATAATCGCCTAAGCTAGTATAGCCTAACTAATAACTAACATTTACTCCAGTGTAATTCCAGTATTTAAAAGGATGTAAATTCTCGTATTGGTAGAAAATGAATGTACGATATATTTCAGCCAAGTTCTTGTTATCAAATGGGCGGTCTATTGGACTTCGTTCAACCATCAATTGACTCAAATTTGAACCTTTTAGATTATGAGGTGCCTGAACTAGCAGTTTTATGAATGTGCATATCTAACAACTTCAAAAGGTATATTTGCTTATTGAACTTTATTGCAACTGGGAGTATTTAAATATGTTCTGGTATGGACTGCATTTATTTTGATCGGACTATTAGAAAAATGAAAATATAATAAGATTTTTCTGTAAAAGAAGTTTGATAAGAACTTTCTTAAAAAAATAATAATACTAGATTTAAAAATCCTACGTTTTTCAGTGACCAAAAAAAAATAAAATAACCCGGCGGGTCCAAGCGAGGAGCCACTCTAAACGTGGGGGCGCATCTTTACAAATACTCTCAACATCTATGCATATCATACATCTCATTACATCTCCATAAGTAACATGCGCCCCCATTTTTAAATCTAATATTATTATTTTATTATTTTTAATTATTAACTCAACGAAGTAACCATGTGTTACACAACAATCGGATAAGCCCCATACAAAAGTGAAAGTTGCCACAAGGTGACCTGAAAGTGCACCTAGAAAGTTGAAAGTTGTTTAAGCGTGCATTGTCATCGGGTTCTGAGCTACCCTGAAAGTTTCAACTCGCTAGGTGGTCGGGAAGTGCCTCAAAATTGAGATAAAAATTCCAACCGGACAGACAAGACGACAGACAAGCAAACAGACAAGAAAGCGACCTAACAAAAACGTGGGAAAAAAGGAACAAAGATAATAATGAACTATAATTATTAATTTGCATAACGTTTGTTAATTAAGACAATGGTTCTAAACTGAAGAGGTAAAAGTTTTAACAACTGATTTTCTACTGAAATTCTTTCAGTACGAATCCCTTGGTGTGCTCAACAAATTCTCTCGCAACTTTTATTCTGCTAAAAGTAATTAACAGTCAAATAGGTAAAATTATAAAGTTTTCACGTTTAATTTTCATTAAAGTCTGAACTTCCACACGTTTTTTCTAATTTAGGGGGTAATAAAAAAATATAAAAGTTAGCTTATGATTCTGAATTAGTTGTTCCTGGAAGGAAATGAAAAAATAGAATATAACTAGCGGTCCGTCCCGGCTTCGTACGGGTGGACAAAATTCTTTGAATTTTTCTATTATTAAATATCATTCCGTTAGCGCCATCTAGCGTCCGGTAGACGAACTACTCGCGGTTAACGCGTTGCTATGGTAACGCGTATACAATGGAAAAAGAGCGGACAGACAAACAACAAATTTGTGATCTTAGATTATAGATTATGATCACAAGATAAGTTAATTTTACAGAACAAAACTGTAACTTTTAGTTCTTTCTTTCGTTCTTTCTTTACAGTGTATTATATTATTGGCATGATTATTAATAGAAATATTTATAAAATGCATACTCATCAAAAAAATAAATAAATTGATATAATTTGCAGATGAGGTTAGGCAAGACAAGTACTTACACCACTAGTACTTACACTGTGGCGCTGTTCATTTTACCACCAGATTTTGAAACATTACAAGCAAGCAAGCAATGTCAAATTAAAGATATAATAAAAATAAACCTTTTAAAATTATACGAATAAATAGGTAAATCCGCCGGAACACAACAATGTTCTTAATAGCTGTCATGGCGGCAGACATGGATGAGATGGTGACAGTTGGGCTAACCAGGCCGATTTACAAATATATTTTTATTTTTAACAACCACGACCCCAATGTTTCTATGTTTATGTATGTAAAATACTTATACATTTATATATGCACTCATTACATTTAATATACTCATTTTTTTTGTAACCTTTTTCATTGTTTACTTTGATGCAAATATGTTTTAAGTTTTGTATTTTTGTAAGTTCCAACTGCTGTTACGTACACTTTTTCCATTTACATGCAAAGGTCTGGTAGAAATCGCTTTTAATAACACAAAGACAATTATGTTAGTTGTTATGACAGTTATGATGTTAGAGACGTAATTTTGATGATATGTATAATTATTTGGATAAAAGAAATCACGGAGTAAAATGCCCCCTCTATCTCCCATATATCTTCTGTGTTTTGGGTACATAAATGTAATACATTGAATAAAAAACAGTTCTTTAATTACAAATTTGATGACCGCAGTTTATGAAAAGTTGAATCTTTTGGATAGTTTTAGTTAAAAAATACATTACAATGAAAAAACGTGTATACAAAATACCACGGTTGTTGTGATGCCTTCTCTCAAGCTTTGTACTACGCATGCGCACACAAACACGTATTAACACACGTATATAATGCTTCCTATGTCATTTTCCGCTACGTTAAATCTTATAAAGTGTCAGTCCCTTTTTACTGTCGCATTTTCGTTTCATCGACTTTCAAATCACAACAATGCTAAAGAAGTTTTCACTTCAAAATACTGAACTTGTTTTACGATCATCGAAACTCTATTCCCATCGAAATTCTATTTACCCTTTAAAGTTTTTTCCTAAAGGTTAACAACTATATTCTTAAGAAAGATTACTTGTTTATTCAATAGTATTTATATAAATATTATTGAGATTACTCATAGAAATATGTTATCTAAATATATATAAATTACGTGTCACGTTGTTTGTCCGCGATGGACTCCTAAACTACTTAACCAATTTTGATTAATCTTCGTAACTATCTGTAATTTGATCTAACTTAAAAGATAGGATGGATATATTTGATTTTAAATCATAACACAGCAACGCGTGGCCGGTGCAGCTATTCTATTATAAAAAATAAACCTGTAATTTACTTTGTAACCCTTGTAAGTAGTATACCTTTGCGATTTTCATATTCCGACAGCCGTCCGTCGGTCTGTCAATTATTTTGAAATTTAGACCGTGCTGGATTATTTGGTCGGTGGATTCCAAACGTTTTTTTCCTCTATTTTTTGTTTGAAATTCTACCCTTCGTAACAGATTCTTCTGATTTTATTTTTAATAAAACAACACGGGAGGGCCACGAAGTACCTACTATCAGTCAAGCAACTTTTATAAGAATATACGTCGAAACGAAAATGAAATTAAGCAAACAGACAGTAATATATAGGGTAAAGGCACCAGTGGCCAGCCAGGCACCAGTGTTCAGCCTTTTACATCGTTTATTGGTCATAAATATCGCTATTATCAAAATAAACAAATCACTTGCACTTAAATAGACGCTCTGATTCCTCATTGGTTAATATGTCACGCGACAGGAGCGGCAGGGATCAGGGGGTAGAAATAAACTCGTTCATATCGGTGCTGTCCAACGACAAGAGCAATAGTGTCAAGTCCGCCATATTTTTTAGTACACGTAGTGTTCTCTTAACAGGTAAGAAAGAACCTATTTTATAATGAAATGTGATTGTGTTTTCTAAATAGTAGCTTTATACATTAGTTCATGTATTAAATTATATTAAATTTTGATAAAAATATCGCTTTTTTACGTATAAATTGAGGGGGCTGACCATTGGATACCACTTTTTTACAAAAGATCCAATGGACAGCCCCGGTGCTGATAACTGAGTTATTCGATTATTTTTGAAATTACAAGACGATTATTAGAACCGATAAATATAAATTTCCAAATTTAGTACGACAAACATTTCCTAATGGTCGAAAAACCCAGTAATCAGCCACATTTTAAATTATTTTTTCATGCGGCTGATCACTGGGTGTTGAAGATCCAGTACTCAGCCACGATCTTATTTAAATAGTATTTTTAGGGACGAATGTGGTTATTTTTATGAGAATCTATAAGCAATACTTAAGTTTTACCTGAAACAGTTATAAAATGTATATTTATAATCAATGATTATAAACATACATTTTATAACTATTTCATACTTACAAGGGCTGAGCAATGGGTTCATCGAGGCTGTTTACTGGTTTTTAGAGGCTGTCCACTGGGACAAAGTGCCATTTTTTGTTTAAACGTAATTATATATTTTATTAGGAAAATTCTTGTATTTGTCATATATTTTTTAAAAACTATAATAAACGATAAATCCAATCATGTTGTACATTTCATTATCTGACATATGCTGTAGAAATGGCAACTGTTCAAACTTCAAAAAGTCGTAATGAGGCTGACCACTGGTGCCTTTACCCTATTTCACGGATGATTTTTTTTTATTACTTTTCTCTTAACTGAAAACATTCCATAATGAATCCTTTTCGATTATGGACCAAGAGACACTGACCAATTTAAGGGGGTCATTTCAAAAGTCACGAAACTTTCTACAGTTAATCCTCCACACCCACTAAAAATGAAAAACCACTTCTGGCCACTTTGAAATGACCATCTAAAATTGGTCACTGGCTCTCTCTCTATTAAGATGATCAGTGGTCAGAGTACTCGCGTTGATAGTGAAAGGTAGTACTTGAGTGAGTTTTTTTACAGGTGGTTATTAAATCTTATTGAAATATACATTCGCATTCACAATTTGAATGTAAAATAAAAACTAATAATTATTTGATTTATAATTTTTTTTTTATATAATTTATGCATCCTCAATGCGATCTTATAAGATAAATTATTATAATAGAAAAATACTAGAAAAAATCGACTCGGGTCACAAGTGAATCTCAGGCGGGAGATTCACTTGACTCATTCCCGCCTGAGATTCGAGTCGATTTTTTCTAGTATTTTTCTATTATAATAATTTAATAATTATTTCCTATTTTGTATACTGATTATTCGGTAAAACTTCAGGCAATAACTTTCTATTTAAGTTACTTTATTTTCTATGAGATCGTGTTTCAATCAATATAAATATTGTATTCCATTACGAAATTCACTTTACTAGAACTAATCGGTAATAATACAAAATGACGAACAAAAATACGAATTTCATCCAAAAAAGTTTTTGATAAAAAAATTAATAATATCATAGGCTATAATTAAGGGTTTTAAGCTAAAACCTTTCATAATCCGTGCCCCTCCCACATGAATATCTTCATTTCTACGTAATATTATAGATAAAATAATTTCTTCATATTACCTTATACTCCAGAATACGAGGAAAATATTGATAAACCTAATTTTAAAACGCAAAAATTTATATACATTGCATGTAAGCATATCTTAGATATTTATACATAGAGATTTATACATTACCAGGCAGCAAACCTTTATTAAATTATACCTTTATAAACTACTAGCTTTTACCCGCGGCTAGTTTTTTTTCAATAAATAGTATCCTATGTTACTTTTAATACCTCAGTGAATATATGTACGAAGTTTCATGATGATCGGTTTAGTAGTTTTTGCGTGATAGCATAACAAACAAACTTATATATAATTAAAACTTGTAAAACAATTGGTAATCAGAATAAAACTAATATTTACATTTATGTTCACTAATAGAAATAAAAAAAATAACGGATGCCTAGAACGGGTTTATTTTCACGCATTAATTTTGTCCTGTTGGCATTATTTTATAACACCAATAATTCATACTTAATCCTGTGATAAAAGGTGCCTTATTATAAAAAAAATAATCACCATATACATCTCTAGTACACCACAAAATCGGCAACAGCAATTTTCGAATTTTGGTTTTTAACGCAATCTCCAATTCGCCTTCTTAGCGTGGATATTATGGCACTTTTTGTGGGAGGTTTCCATCCAACATTGGACGTCTTTCGCCTGAGTATATAATTAATCTTAATACTACGAAATCTTTTCAAGAGCAATGAAAATAGGAACAATAATATAATAATAATATAACATTTATTTTCCTCAAGAAATACATAGCTGTTACAATCAATAAAGGAGTTTATTTATTTATTTATTTATTTATTGATCTACCAACATTTGTTACATTTCTCACATGCATAGAAATATATATTATTTCGCTGAATTTATTTACAATCTTACACATTCTAGCTAATGGAGAATTGGAACCAAACACTGTTCTACGACGTGGTCCAGCCAATGGTGTAATCTTACGAACATAACGAGGATAACGAATGGGAACGTACACATTAAATTTATCTAAGATTTCAGGACAATGAATAATACCATTAATTATTTTGGAGGCAAAAACTAAATCTATAATATTCCTACGGTTATCTAAAGAAATCATTTTAAAATGGACCAAATTGTTTTCGTATGATACACGCTTCTTGTAACTTCTAAACCCGCGTGCGTAAGACAAATGTCTTCTTCGGATGTTTAACTTGCACCATTCTGCCAATTGGTCAAAGTCATGTTGCAGCTTTATTGAGTCGCTCTCCTCCACAATCGTCCTGCACATCTTTAAATCATCCGCATACAAGTATACACTAGAACTTTTCATCAATTCCGGTATTTCATTAATAAACACATCAAATAAAATCGGTCCGAGATGTGATCCTTGGGGCACACCTGAATTTATATTTTTTAGGCCAGACTGATATCCATTCACTACCACGAAAAATGCTCGGTTACTTAGATATGATTTTAGCCAATTTAACAAATTACCATGAATGCCATAAGCAGCTAGCTTTCGAACTAATATATCATGCGGAACCCGATCAAACGCTTTCCTAAAATCGGTATATATAACGTCAACTTGTTTTCCCGCATCAAGTGCTTCAATCATTGTTTCCGTAATATGTACCAAATTAGTGCTCGTGGACCTAGATTTAACAAAACCATGTTGACTAGTGGTAAGTAATTATTGATATGTCTCTGAATAGAAGTCCAAATAATTGATTCAAATAGTTTGGCAAATGTTGACAATATAGAGATTGGTCTGTAATTTTTTATGTAATTGTTATCACTACTCGTCTTAAGAACCGGGACGATTTTAGCTATTTTCCAATCAGTTGGGAAATGTCCAGTATAGAGAGAAGAGTTGAAAATTATTAAAAGTGGATCAACAAGTTGTTCAGCACATCTAGCTACAAATACTGGAGGGATTCCGTCAGGACCTGCCCCTTTATAACAATTGATGGCTTTTAATTTAGTTAATAGAGTGTCATGATCAATTATTGGCTGCACTAATTGAAAGCTATTAATTTCAATATATTTTAAAAATTCAGAATGTTCATAAATAATATCGTGCACAGTATCTTCAGTGTAAACGGATGAAAAGTGTGATGAAAATATTTCGCAAATTTCCAGGCCATCAGAAGTAACTATCGTTCCGTCAGTCATTGAGAGGGGATACGCACTTGAACCCCCACGTTTTGCCTTGACAAAGGACCAAAATAGTTTGGGGTTTTTTGCTATATCACTCTCTATTAGATTTATATACCTATTGTAGCAAATTGTGGTCAAATGCTTACACCTTTTACTGAGCATTTGCAATTCTAGCTCATCTCTAAGATTTTTATACTTCCTGTAGCGACGTCTAACTTTGTATTTTTTCTTTTATTGTTCTAATTAGATTCCGATCAAACCAAGGCGGGTAGTTATCTTTCTTTGGCAATTTATTGGGGACAAATTTTATGACAACATCTCGAATTTTCTCGTAAATAATTTGTAGCATATCATTTACATCCGTCAACCCATTAAGCAGCTTGACCCAATTACAACTCGACAATTCACTACAAATACCCCCATAGTCAGCCCTATAAAAATTTAACTGTACGTTTTGAGTATTATAAGGCAAACTAATATCATTCAATAGGTTAATACTTATGTCAAGAGGAGGATGGTGCCTGTCAACCCTACTGAGGGGGCACAATGCCTGGTCCACAATACAGTTCGGTATATTTGAAATAACCAAATCAAGTGTTCTATTTAAGTTCTTATTTTTTATACGACTGTGCTGTTTTAAGTCATTCACGTGTAGGAAATCTATAAATGACTGACTTATAGTGGAAAGCTCACAATTTGCAGTATCATCATCTAACAAGTCCCAATCGATAGAGAACAAATTAAAATCACCAACTATACAATGCAGACATTGTTTTTCCAGGACGCTAGTACAAGTGTTATAAAATTTATCATAAGTTACACCTTTTACTGGAGGCGGCAAATAAATGGCACAGATGGCAATTTGATCACTAGAGTGTGATGCTGGTGCATCGATTAAAACCCACAGATCCTCCAGATCCGACTCCCATGCGTTCATACGTTTTGATTTTAAATTCCTTGAAACTGCTATTAAGACCCCCCCCTCCCTCTTTCTTAGTACTATTGGTAAAACATCTATCTCTTCTATATACTACATATCTAGGATCAAAAAGTTCACTGCTTGAAACCGAAATATTTAGCCAGGTCTCAGTGATTATTATTATTTCATAGTTGTTACATAATACTTGATTATAGAAATCATGTGTTTTGGTCTTAAGACCATTACAATTTTGATAATACAATTTTAAATTGAATGTTACAAAGATCATACCACATAAAAGACAATAGAATAAAATAGGAATAAACAGAATCAATTTAAACAAGTTTTTTCAGGGTTTCCACACTTTTTACCAAAATTTAGTCACTCTCATCAGTCTTCCTCATAAAGACTCTGCCATTACGCACCCACACATATTTGAAACCACACTCTTTTGCTTTGAGCCTAGCCGCCGCATGAATGACCTTGTTCGCTGGGGATAGGTGCTCGGTAACAAAAACAGGGGCCTGCGTCCCGTTAATCCAAGATGTGAGGCGTTTAGTCTGTTCTTCGAGTTCGCCTTATTGTATTTAGATGCCATCGCTAAGATTTCATCGCGAATTCTAGGCGAAACTAACTGAACTATAATAGATCTTGGACGCTTGGACTCTCTATTTATCTTGGCTGTGCGTGTGCAGTTTGCGATGTCATTTACACTTAGAGAGCTACCTTTGCCAACTTAGTTATCATCGTTATAAGATTTTCATTTCTTGACTCAGGAACACACTGAAGCTCTAAGTTACATAGGCGGGAGTGTTGTTCGATTTGATTAACTCTCTGAGACAAGGTATGTATAGTTCCTTTCAGTTCTTCATTTTCTTTCTCCAAACTAGATATTTTTAATTTAGAGACTTCATTTTCTTTCTTTATATCCTCATATTGATAATTCATGAACGTTAATGATTCTTTTATACTCGACAACTCATCCCTCATAGGTTTTATCTCCTTCTCGAAGTATCCAGTCAAGTTTTCATTAAATCTTCTAAATAGGTCATTTATTTTATTTTCCATAACACCTTCTACCACTTGACGGATATCTTCCATAGAAATGCTTACCTTTTTCGAATCAGAAAGCGGCGAACCAATGGCTACTCTTTTGTTTCCTCTTACAGTACTGACATTTCTCACTGGTGTATTATCATCATTATCAGCTTACAATCAAAACCCAAACCGTGTATTCTTGTCCTCTGAGATGCACGTATTGCGCGGTGTTGTCTTTGTACCTTCTGTGTTACCTTATCAGTGCCCGGCCGGGCGTACGCATCACAAACCAGCTAGGCGTATGCGATTATTACCAGTCCGCAGTGCGCGTAAGATCGCAATTAGCTTATCAGTAAGCTCAGTACACCGGCACTTACGATTATTACTCCACCGCACAATAAGAAAAAAGCAAACGTTTTCAACTCGTATTTGTATAAATAATGGTTTAAATCCAGGTTGCCCTGAAGTTTTTTTTTATCAAAAACACATTCTTTACGCACTGTAATTATGAAATCTTAATTATTCTGACTGTGAACACTATTAAAACTATCTAAACAAAATATTAATTAGGGAATATAAGTACAGAACTGCTTCTACAACTGTGGCCAAAGACTAACTCCACAGAGTTACACAATTGATGTAGGTTGATATGTAAGGAGCTGGTGTTTGATATGGGAATAATCTGTATTACAAATCATCAGGTCCCCACGGATATGTTGAGACAACAAAGACGTTAACATTTATTATTTTGAGCTTATTTAAAACCTGTGGCGTGTGCGTATCCTGTGTTCTATAAAGACTTAAAAATCCCATCAAAAACAATACTTGTCAAAAAAACCAAGTCTCGCAACTCAGTTGTTCTACGGTAAAAAGTTGTAAGATCCATGTAATACCAAGTCGGTTATTAATTTATTCAGTCCCTACTTAAGCGAATTTCTGTCTTAATACGTCCAGTTCCTAAGACCACGATCGTGGTCCATAACAATTGAAAATCAATTCCGTATTCCGTGCTCCGTACTCGAAGCATTAAGTTGTTACGTAATAATTAACAGCATCTTATAGTGATGCATATCAATATTAAAAATCTTTATTGTTTTATATAAATATATTGACTTGGCCATCGCACTAAATAATTTAATTTACATGTGTTTTCATGCGATGGCCGAGTCAATATATTTATATAAAACAATACAGATTTTTAATATTGATATGCGTCACTATAAGATGCTGTTAATTATTACGTAACAACTTAATGCGGAGATTACGGAGCGTACGGAGATTCCAGACACAATTGATTTTCAATTGTTATGGACCACGATCGTGGTCTTAGGGACTGGACGTATTAAGACAGAAATTCGCTTAAGTAGGGACTGAATAAATTAATAACCGACTTGGTATTACATGGATCTCACAACTTTTTACCGTAGAACGACTGAGTTGCGAGACTTGGTTTTTTTGACAAGTATTGTTTTTGATGGGATCTCATTGCTTTTTGTATTTTGTAGACAGTCTACTTTTTTCCTTTTCGGTACCTTCTACTTATTGTATACAAAGTTATTATTTAAGCATTTAAGCTTTTAAGCAGTTATGTATTGAGGAAACTGGACGGAAATTAAAAAAATAGCTAGACTTAGCGGTTGCACTACCGAGCCCCAAATATTTTAGTTATTCCTTGATTCATACACCAAACACTATTTATATTCCAAATTTGAAGCTTCTAGGTCTGCTAGAAGTGTCTTAGAATTTTGATGATCCGTGAGTCAGTCAGTGAGTGACAAAATTAAGAAATTTGACCCGTTATAATTCTTAAACTACTAGTTCAAATTGAATGAAATTTGAAATATACCGAGTCTTTACAATGCCTGCATGGTTACTGAAAATTCAGTCTTCTAGTTTTACCCACAAAGAAGTTACAGGGGGTCGAAAATGGCCTGAATTGCTTCGAGAAAAGGATGGTACGTCCGTGCCGCTTTTTTGCTCGACTTGGCGAGGGCACTGCCGTGCCCCCAGATTAATAATTTTTGGACCTTTGTAATCGAGTTGATCGTATACCCCCAAAAATGTAGAAAACGAAGTATTCTCTATTGGCTCAGCTCTGGGTGTTATCGTCATTGTTTCTGAATTTCACAACACAAATGCTTTAGCTACTTGACGCGACGACCGTTTGGTGCAACGGCAGCGATCCTGCCTTTCGCACCGACGGTCCTGGGTTCGAATCCCGGAAGGGGCAGATGTTTGTATGATGAATATCAGTATTTGTCTTGAGTCATGGATTAGATTCATATATTAATATGAATATCTATGTATTATCATACATGTATATCTATAAGTTACCCTAGTATCCATAACACAAGCCTTACAGTGCTTACTTTGGGCTAGGCTAATTGGTGTGTGTATAAAAAAAAACGACGGGTTGCACTCCGGGAGTGCCGGCAGAAGTGAAAACTTGAACATTAACGTTGTGCATTTTTGATATTTTGAAATGGTTAAGGAATAATTTCGCACGAATTGCTTTAATGATCAGTATAAAAGTGCTACCATTTATGTGGTAAAATACAATATTCATTTATTGCGCTATCGTATACAAACATGTCAACAAACACACCAAGTCGTGTTCGTTGCATTTTTTTGTGCGCATGTGCAGGATTTTGCACATGCGCAATGAATAAAATCAGTTGAACGCATGCGTTCTCATGACATTAGCTGCCATTTTAAAATTTCATAATGACAGTTTTAAAAATAATAATAATGTAACTGTCACTATGAAATTTAAAAATGACACGACTATACGCACATCGCGCAAGCGCCCTACGCCGTCTTACGAATTTTCGATCAGGTCACGTGTCCTGACGCGAGTTTAGAAATTTTTACCCATTCCAAAAAAAGTACACAGCGCCGCTAAAGAAGTTTTCACTTCAGAAATCAAAACAATGTACGTGATGTCTTATATTTATTTATTTCAAAATCAGTTGTTAGCGATTGTACCATGTTGAATGAATGAAAGTTAACAATATTACAAACAGTTTGAATGAGAAAAAAGTAAACGCACAATAATTCTATCAAAGTATGTAAGTAGGCAAGCCTTATATTGTGTCTCTAAGTATGAACTCTCAAGTTACACAAAAGACAAGCTTATAAATCTTTTACTTAGTTCCTGTTTTCTATCTCCCAGAGTTATGAAACTTATAGACGCATAATAAAGACGAACATTTTTCTCTCTTAAAATAGATGTTTTTTTTTGCAAATTTGTACTAATATTATAAAGAGCAAGGAATACAGATGGTATTTATATGTGGTGAGTAATCTTTACACCTTTTTGAAAGAATGTGAAGTGACATGCACTTTAATTTATATACTTTGAGCCTTATGCCATTAAAATAGAGATTATTAAAACTTTAGAGTATAAAGCTTGGCGTGCAGGTGGTCGTACTAAACTTAAGGCATGTATATTAATATTTTATGGCTGTGCCTTATAAACTAGGTCTGCAATGCATGCTACTGTTTGCAAATACTGAGCGAAGCACTACCTTACCTAAACTGATACTACATTGATGAAATTTGGAGCCAAATTTCATCAATGTAGTATCAGCGATTTGGCTGTGATCAGCTTTTGAATTTTTCTTTCGGTGATTATTCCTCCATTTTTTTTACATAGCCTATGACCGTCAGGTTATAATCATGTATGTTCATGCCAAAATTCGTTTGAATCGGTTGAACCGTTAAGTAGCAGGAGGGAGACAAGCGAAATTTGTAAGTTGCCTGAAAAAGAGAGCTTCGCTCAATAAATAAACAACCGTTACTACAACTGTATACACGCGTCTGCTTTGAAATTTCTAAATTTTATTTCGTCATGAAAAATCATGCTTTTACTAAAGAAATGTTAAAAGTAAGAAAAACTTAACAAACATTTTCAAAAATATTAATACAACTCGGCAATTTCATAGGTATACGTTTATTTTTGAAATTAGCCAGCTAAGTAGTGATAGTCTATTAATTTCAATTCAAATAATTCAATGCTATACTCTTTTTATGGAATTAAAATTAATGTTGGAGAGATGTAATAAAATACTGCCTATCAAATCACACTTTTTAACAACTCAAAATTCTATTATGAAATTACTTAATACTCAAGCAAATTTATTACAAAAAATACTCGTCTTAACGTCTGAGCTACCGAGATATTAAAGACTTAATTTAAATTGTTTCATAATCTGAGTACCAGCAGAATCTTATACAATTATATCTTTTGCGTACTAAACCAAATGTTATATTTTTTAAATAACAAATGAAATATTTTATTATATAATCATTTAACTTTTTTTCCATTCTGTTCAAATCATTTAACGTTTTCAACGGCAGGAAGACAAGTAAAATACCAAACTTCAGATTTATCATTTTTGTGGGAAAAATCAGGGTAAAACTTTCTCAACTTCAAAGTTTACTCCCTATGGGGACAAATATTTTAACAAGTTTTCTATACAAATATTATATGCGAAATTTCTTGGGAATACAAACTTTTATAATTTTTATCTTCTATTTGTTGACATTTACATAACTCACGATGACCTCGATAGTGCGGTGATAAATGCTTACGCGTTGCTATTGTGGAGCGCTGAAAACATGGGATTTGATCGACCAATTCGCACTATTAGTTACACGGAAACTACGTTAAAATTATATAACAACTTTTTCGAGATTATTTATGTTGATGTGTAGAAGTAAAAACTGCTTGATGCGAATACAATTTAAATCACTTTTTTCTGATTTCAATGAGTATTCTGCAGACAATGAAAATTAGGGTGAGGTCTTGTCTGCAACCAAGATTCGAATGCCATGACTTCGAACAGTAAACCAACAACTACGTCATAATCTTTCAAAAGAGGTTATACTTTATCCCTAAGTAAGCGCCCGATAAGTGGATATAGCTATTATGATGAAAGCAGTAAAGTCGTTGCTTGAGATGGTAGAAGCTTAATGCATGAACACTCATACATACTATTATCGTAACTTAAAAAAGTTGCTACAAGCAAAACCCGAATTCGCTAACACTTATCAGTGCATTACAATAGCTAGCCTCTATATCTTCAAGAAAACTCTGAGTAGCATTACCATGAAAAAGAAAAACATTTATTTTATTTTTATTCATTTTTACCAAAACTTTGCTTAAAACAAACTTAAAAATGGAATGAAGTGATGTTAAACAATAAAAATATAGTATATTAAATAAATTTAAAGAAGAAGAACAGGCATGGTTACTTTTCCAAAGCTTCTCCTAAACAATGACACATTTTAGATACATTTTTCCGCTCGGAATTTGTCATAAACTTTAACTTCTATTCAGCTACTTACATAAACTTAGTACTTATAATGTCCGAAGTTGACCCTTATAGGTTTTTTGTAATAACCTGTGTTTAGGGAGTCAGCCCCAGACTTATAGGTATTATCATAGTGCAGTGAATATAACATTATAGCGAGTAGTCACGATTCATTATTCTATACCTTATCAAAGCAAGAACTATGTCTATATGCATTTCCATCCATACCATCGCATTAAACGGTCGACATATTACTAGCCTTCAGATGCAACATTGTAAAATCTACTTAACGTGATTACCTTGCACATTTAAAGTCGATAAATTCTTTATTACATATTAGTTTCCCAACATAAAAACGCAACTTTGTCGTATCGTAGAACTTTTTAATCTACAACTGTGTTTCCCAAACTATGTCAGTATCTGCTTGTGCCGGAATCCGTTGAACATTCTAGTACTCCTCCCAAAACACGTAAAAGGTGCGAAGTAATTAAAACAACAATAAGGAACTCGGAAACGTCGTTAATGAAGACGATAAAGTCATAACGAATACGGAACAGCAGTAACCCAAGTGTGATTATAAGTTTGTTACTTTTGTGAACAAACTCTTTTTTAATCTTTATTTATTTAGGAGCTTTTGTCTCATGACATGCCAACTCCATTGAAATTACATTACTTAGCCAAACTCTGTTTAAAAAAAATGAATCGATTTCATAATCATCGTTGAAATGCTAGAAAGTAGTTGAGTCCTGGGTTCGAAGGCCCGAAAAGGGCATATGTTTTTGTTATAAATACGACTATTTGTACCTCAGTCGTGGGTATTTATATATATTTCTATGAATATTAGATATCTATGTATACAATTGTTACAATTATGGGTTTTTTAACTCTGCTTTTGATGCTGGCATTGATAGTCAGTACCGGTCTATACCAAGGAATGACCATTATTATTAACGGTATTATACTGCGTTAGTGTTTATCGAATTATCATCTATTTCTAAATCCTCCTAACTATAACATAAATTATCATTATTATTCTTTAGCACCCATCAATCCGCACTCGGCCTGCCTGATTTGTTATGGCCACATTCAACCTACGTTGTATCATTGATAAAGATCATCCGAGCAGAAATAAGCTGATAGTAGTTATCATAATCTTATCCCTTTTTTTAGTCATTGGATAGCCTTCGTGAATATCCAAAGACAGATGAAATGATGTGATTATCTTCTACCTTTATATAAAACAACTTTTTACGGATTTTGCGCATAATTTATTTTATATTAAATATTATTTTATATATAATCCTGACGGGCACGTTCCTAACTTGAAAATTACATAAATCATTTATGTATTAGTGTATTTTGCATTTATGTATAAGTTTTTGTAATGAGTATGCACTAGTATCTGTTAAAACAGTTGTTTTATTTAAATATGTAATATGCGTGAAAAAGTAAGAACTAAATATATTTGTAACTTTTGTACTATGTACATTAGTTTTTTAATTTTTTTTCTGCAAAACTTGTTAACTAGTTTACCTTATTTACTTCCATTACTTTATAAAAATGTGGGTCTTCATGTCATCATCATTATAATATTTAAAATCCTAATTTCTTAAAGGTATAATTCTAAAGTCCCCTTGGACGCCGAGTGCAAAAGCTACTTTCTGTTTACACAATATTTTCACTGTAACAAAAACTTAAAGCATTTGTTCTAAGAAAGTAAAAAGTTAATATTCGCCTCTTTGTTGTTGATGAAATTCCCAGAAATTTCAAACAAAGCGGATTTTTTATGAAGAGATTAATTTTGTAAATTAATTACTGGAAACGACGTACATTTCAAATTTTATACTCTGACATCTAAAGCATTATTGTGTAATGACTAAAGTTGGTGGAATAAATTAATTATTTTATTTCAATCTTTAATTCAATAAAGAAAAATTGTGTAAACAGCTTAGAGCTATATCAATAAACCCCTTTCAGAAGACTTCAAAGACACATTATAAAAATAGGTTTCCAAAGAGAAACCTGCAACTACAGGTCACCAGCAGTCACAGGTCACCAGCAGTCACCCGCAGATGGATTTATCTCTTTCACGGGCAGTAAATTGTTACTAATGCCAGTTAATTTTAAGTAATTATTATATTTAAAGGAATAATATAAGTAATAAAACAAAAGACAATAAACAATAACAAAACTAATTTACTGAATTACAGAGCATGTTGGGTAATAATTTGTGGGAATGTGTGAGTGATTGTGTGTATTAGTGGTGTATCTATGCGCAGTTAAGGATTTAAGGAACATTTAATAGTTTTTTTTTTTTTATTATTGTTAATCCAATACGTGCAACGGTATGCTTAACCATCTGTTCTCGAGACATGCTTGTTTATTATACTTATTGTCTATCCGTTATTTTGTAACTGTAGTACTTCTTTTTTTTATATAGAAAATAGGCATGCGCTTGACCACTATCTCGCCTGATGGTAAGCGACGAAGTGATCTAGGATGTGCCGTGCGTGACTAGAAGACACCTATTCACTCGTGACTTGAAGACCCCTAAATTGTATTTGTCAGGAAACACAGACTCAGGCAAAGAGCTCCACTCCTTAGCGGTACGTATCACAAAATTGGAACCAAAACGCTTAGTCCGACTCTTTGGTATATCTACTGTATAATGGTGTCGCCTATTTGTAAGTCTGGTTGTCCGATGAAAAAATGGGGACGGTGGAACAAGGTTGTGCAATTCTGCTGCACACTCTCCGAAATGTATTCTATAAAAAACGGATAGGCTGGCTACATTCCGTCTATGCTCAAAGCTTTTGAGCTTTTTATAAAAAAAACCGTTATAGCCGATGAGCCTCTTGGACCTCCTCTCAATGGACTCAAGCGTCTAGAATTGGTATCGGAACCGTTCCAAAGATTTTCTGCTTAGATTTGAACTAAATAATTATTGTATATATCTAAATTTAGCGACAGTACAAAAAATAGAATAGCACCACCCTTCACAACCAAGGGTGGCGTAAAAGGCGGCTACAGAACGTAATCACCATATTCCTCATGTCGATTATAAAATGGGCTGCAGCCGAATTATGGCCTATTACTGTGACGTCCAAACCCCCTGCCAAGAGAGATTATGGAAACTATCACTCCTTTTTCTGGAGTGGCTTTTAGCAGTAGTCATATTTCTGATGAGAAGGTACTTAGTTAATAAGTATTACAAAATATAATGTCCTATTCCGAAATTTGTGTTTGATGTTTTTTTTTATAAAATCTCCAATAACAGAGTTTTATCTTTATTATATCTATACAAATATTAATAAAAGGGAATCTTGGAAAAGCAAAAAAAAAGGAATGGATTTTCAAGGTGATAGTAGGTATTCTATTTATGCCGATAAAATAAGGGAACTTTTGGTACTGACTTATTTTTCGAGGAAATATGTTCGAGCGATACATTTTTTTAGAATAAAGTCTTAACGGTAAGAGACTTAAGGTTACGTATCTATACTAATATTATAAAGAAGTAAAGTTTGTGTGTTTGTATAGTTGTAAAAATTGTAAGGGGTAATCTTGGGATCTACTGAACCGATTTTAAAAATTCTTTCACCAATAGAAAGGCACATTATTGCTGAGTGTCATAGGCTATATTGAATGCTAGAAAATTTTTAAAGAATTTCGTCTTTAAAAATTTTCCGAAAAGCCGGGACGGGCCGCTATATATATATGTAATATTACTAAGTAATATTTGAAATTTTAACCTATAGAATCATCAAGAAAATTATGTGAATCATTATAGTCTTTAATACAATAATATCACACACATGAGTTTCATTTCTATTTATAGTAGACACGAAAAAAAAAAAGTGTGAAGCTACGCGGGTACCTAAGCTAGAAATATAAAAGAGTATTAATTATAAAGTCCAACATTTTTTTAACGCGCTAATCTTTAGAATTACTAGTGGGAATATTTGACGTAATAACGTCTTATAAATCGATGAACGCCGGCTGCACGCACAAAAAAGCATGACTCATTGTCACGTTCCGTCACTGCCGCGTGCAAACGAGAGCGCTGAACATGCGGTAGAGGCACAATCGGCCTAAGCATTCGGATTGAGATGCATTTATCTCTCTTCCACTCTATCGGCCAATGCGTGCGAGTAAAAGAGAGACAGCGGCAGCACACAACCTACACGTGAACTATTTTGTCAACTTTTATAAAGTGAAGTGAAAAGTTAATGTGGTTTCCATTGTTTATTACAACAAAAATTGCAGCAAAAAATGTAATTAATTCTTTCATTTTAAGAATTGGAAAAGGGAGCCGAGAAAAAAGGATGCAGAAAGAATGCTAAGCGAAAAGTAATAGCTTGGGCGGGCGATGCGCTGCGACGAGTTGGGTCGGGGGCCGAGGGCAGCCTCCAGTTTAGTACCGAGAAGAACCGAATTGTTTTTAAAAAGTATAATCCCCGCGGACGAGGTCAAGAGCAATAGTTAGTATCTATATACCAAAGAGTCGCATTAAGCGTTTTGTTTCAAATTTTGTGAACCGTACCGCTAGAATGGAACTCCTTGCCTAACTCTGTATTTCCTGACACATACAATTTAGGGGTCTTCAAGTCAAACTTTAGATCGCATCATCGCTTACCATCATGCGATGCAGTCAAGTGCTTACCTATTTACAATAAAAAATAGTACAAAAACTCCCCGCTCTACCAAGTCGATCGTCGAGCTGCTGGATTTTTATATCTAAAAAAATTATTGCAAGAAAAATTCAACTTGTCTTACACTTAGTTGTGAGACCCGACTATACGGATGAGTATTCTTCCAATTGGGACCTTAAATATAGATATATACGAGCTATTCACGTATAATACATGTTTTTAAGTTGACCTTATTTTTTCCCATTGCACAAGCAGTCCGCATTCACGAACCATACAAGCCGCGCCCACTCATTCCATATTTCCTCATATCAATAGTTATTTTAATACTTTTATATAATGTATGTGTGTGTATGTGTGTATATATATATATGTGTGTTTGTATGTATATATATACTAGCGGCCTGTCCCGGCTTCGCACGGGTGGACAAAATTCTTTAAATTTTTCTAACATTCAATATAGCCCATGACACTCAGCAATAATGTGCCTTTCTATTGGTGAAAGTATTTTTAAAATCGGTTCAGTAGATCCCGAGATTACCCCTTACAATTTAACAAATATACAAACACACAAACTTAACTTCTTTATAATATTAGTATAGATATATATATATATATATGGTTATAGTTAGCTATGTTGATCCAATTAGGTGTCGTAGAAGGAAATGTATTTGTTTGAAGTATTTATTATTACACTCAAAATTTTTGCTTAAAGTTAGGTTAGTGTTGGTTTCTTAAATAAATAAAATAAATAAATATATTAATTTTACCACATTATCAACTTGTTATTCATCGTAGCAGCCCGAACATATAATATTTTCATTCACACCAATTACCTAGCCCAAGGTTTTTAAGGCTTATGTTATGTAAACTTGTATATTTAATATTCATAGAAAGTTATATAACTAAATTAGTTATATTTCTAAATGTTCAGTTCAGTTTAGTTCTAAATGATCACAGAATATAGTTTAAATTTGTCTTATCCACACATTACTACTAATACTATGAAACATTACGATAACACCTATTTTAACCTACATATATATTTTTATAATACTTCTTACGGTTACTCCAATTAGCCTAGCCCAAAGTAAGCACTATAAGCCTTGTGTTATGGATACTAGGGTAACGGACAGACATACATATAATACATATATGTGTAATGTTTATAGAAATATATATAAATACCCATGACTCAGGTACAAATGCTCGTATTTGTGTGAGTATTTCGTATTTCCGGGATTCGAACCCAGAGTCATCGGTGCGAAAAGCAGGATCGCTACCGTTGCACCAAACGGTCGTCAAAATACTTATACTTAGTTGTAAGTTGATTGACAAATTCATCCTGCTATTTTTATCCTTCGACATCTTACATGTTTGCATTACCAATTTCATATTTATCAATAAAAAAGTAACTTCTCTCTATATATTATAGACAGGTGATTTCCCAAACAGGCTAAGTTCTAGTTTTTCTGTTTTAATATAAAACCGAAGAGTTGAAGAACTTGTTAAAATTGCTTTTGTGATTTTAGTGCATTCATTCAACAAAGAAACAATGTACGGCAATATAAAGAAAAACAGTGCACTTTTTACATAAGCATTTAAGTGCTAAGTTTTGAATTCTAAAACAATTAAATTGGAAGAACTTTAACGTGTCTCAGGTGTCAAACAAGACCTGAACTTGCCACTGTTTGCTACCATTTTAAGTATTTCTTATGCTAAGTATCATCGCCAACTCTTTATATTCTAGGTAGTTACCTACAACGTCGAATATAAAAGAAGTACTTCAAAAAAGTACAAACAATCGAAAGATATTATTATTTATTATTTAATTGCTACATTTTTATATCTAAAACAAAAATCTATTTTTATATTTTTTTATATATTTTATGCATTTTTCAATGCTATCTTATAAGATAAATTATTATAATAGAAAAATACTAGAAAAAATCTACTCGGGTCACAAGTGAATTCTCAGGCGGGAAATCTAAAACAATTCCCGCCTGAGCATTCACTTGTGACCCGAGTCGATTTTTTCTAGTATAATAATTTAAAAATCTATTTATCCCGAGCGACAGACGCGATTCAAACTTACTTTGGAAAAGCATTTAAAACTTAGATACCGAAAAATTGTGGGTTTGACTACCCTGATTTTTTGTAGGTCTGATACATGAGTTTTTTTTGAGATTGAAAAAGACGGTACTAGCTTTTCTGCCTTTATTTTCAAGTTCAACTTTTATTTACACGTTTTAAGATGGTTCGTTCCCTGCTTATAGTAATTATTATATTGACGACCGTTTGGTGCAACGGTAGTGATCCTGCCTTTCGCACCGACGGTCCCGGGTTCAAATCCCGGAAGGGGCAAATGTTTGTATGATGAATACGAGCATTTTGTACCTAAGTCATGGGTGTTTTTATTTATTTCTATGAATATCACATATTTATGTATAATATATGTATGTCTATCCGTTACCCTAGTATCCATAACACAAGCCTTACAGTGCTTACTTTGGGCTAGGCTAATTGGTGTGAATGTAAGAAATATTTATTATTTATTATTATTTATTATTATTATTTAGCCTTTGTCCGCTATATATAAAAGGGGGGGGGGGGGGGAAGAACACTTGAAGTGTTTACCCTCGTTTGCATACGACAACAGAACTTGGAGAAAATTCCCCAAGTCGCTTCGAAAGTTGTAAACTTAGTCTCCGCTTTGCTAATATTAAGTTTTCCTTTAGCTATAATGGATGAAAAATTATGTTCTGTTGACTTTTAAACTTATGAAACTAAAATCATTACAAACAATTTTTTGTTTAATTTTGTATGATGCTTAACTGCTTCTCAACGAACTTAAGTAATACAGCGACCTATGGTGCGACCGTTACTTGGCATTTCTTGTGTGATAGCCGTAATTGCTAATGTGAGGTGAAGAGGACAGACAAAACCTCCTTGAGAGCTTATCATCGCTGGAGAAAAAAATGTTCTGTAATGGAGACAAACTACAAAAGGCAATATGGCAAGACTTCCCTAGAAGTAGACGGATGATTTGAAGATGATGGATACAATTGACTCGGAATGAATCGTTACATTAAATACTAAGATGTAAACCCACACTCTGGTGGTCGCTGATGAATATTTTTTTATAATGTTAACAATGCTGCTATTTGCTCATACCGCCATCTCCTTTTTTCCATCGGACATCCAGACGCACTGCAGACTACCACCCTTTCTTAGTTGATATTCCTACCTGGCGCACCAAGCGCTTTTCAACATCCTTCATAATGCGCACAGCAAAGGAGTGGAACTCCCTCCCAGCGTCTGTACATCCGAGAACTTATAACCCGTCCATTTTCAAAGCCAGGGTGAATAGGCACCTTCTGGGTTAGCTCGTTCCATCGTGGATTCTGTCTTGGCCCCCGGGCTTGATTGGGATCAAGAGCAAACCCATCCTAAATTTAAAAAAATTTAATACCAGTATCCGTACGGCGAGGACACTTAATAACAGGCGCTTCTTCAATAATGAAAAATTCCGCTTTTATTGAAACATAGTTTTTAAATTCACTAAAATTATATTAATTTAGCTCACTTTAGAAATAGCTAGACCAATTTTACCTGTGTGAATCTTTTATTAGCTTTTTAAGTATTATAGCATGTAATTATACAACATTGTAAGCTGATGATTCGCCGAAAAGTAAATAAATAAACAAATTAATAATATTCCCGCTAAACCTCGTGAAACTCTTAAAACTCGGCCTGCTTTGGTTAAGCTGACATCTCAACCGATAGGCTATGGCAGCCTAGCCAATTTGTACAACTGGCGTATTTTGTAAGACATTTTGTCTTAACTTGAAAACCGTACTAAAAATGAGATATAATGCTCACAAACAGAACGTAGTTGTGAGTCGACGAACACTTAAAATAAGTAATTTTTTTTAAATACCTTTTCTGTTTATTGTAGAATAGGTTGGATAGTAGATTTTTATAGATTATCATTATATAATTATTTATTGATTATATTTTTATTTGTAGTATTGTACAATCAAATTCACATGCGATTTGACGTTCGGACATATGCCATCTTATGATATGCCTTTCATGTAGAGATAGATCTTTAATATAAATAAATAATTCTAATATTAAAAAGTAAATTTATACATAATTTAGAAATAACTTGTAAAACAGATGGTTAAGGCAAAGGCTTACTAAAAAGGCAATTTATTATGCAGATAACGTAAATAAATTTAAAAAAACTAAACAATGACTAAAGCTGCTTTCTAAGGCTCCTAACACACGGCCTATTTGAAACGCGAATTTTAAGCGAGATTCGAACGCAACCTTGTAACCTAAGCACAGGGAGCGATCGTGAACCGCGAGTCTACTGCGCGTATATGCGCAGATACAGCGATACAGACGCGTTTTAGCCGCTCGTACCTTCCGCGTTTTTTTATTGCAACTGCGGCGTGGCGTGACCGCGCGTCCCTTCTCCGCCTATTTGTACGCGCTTCAAATGAGTTTCGAACGCGCTTCACATGTGCATCGGGGCATCTACGGCGCAGAAAACGCGCGTTCCTGAAACGCGTGTCTTCTGCGCGTTCAAAATACGCCTTGTGATAGGACTCCAATATTTTTAATAACGCGTCCGTAGTAATAGACAGGGGTACTAAAGTTTTATTGCTTACATATTTCTGTTAATTAACGAGAAACTACAATGGTTGCATTGTAATTAAACCTAAATACGCCTACCTCTTATTAAGGATAGGTTACTGAAAAGGATGGTAACCTATTAGTAGCAGAGTACAAAGTTTCTGATGTGAGTTAACCATGACGGGACCCATGGCGAATCTGGTATACGAATTTGAAAATGTGTGTATGCAAATATAATAATGTAAAAATAGTACATAATACAGTAGAAAAAAATGTTATTAAATATTTTTAGTTATTAGTTTTGTAAATATATATGTTATTGTAATTTTCATTTAATTTAGACAGTTTTGAGAATGATTAAAGGTAAATATTATAAACAAATTTAAATAAAAACATATGAGGGATAGTTGTTTACTAATTATACATACGTACGACAAATAAAATTTAATTTATCCAGTACTGATACATGTTACGTCTTAATTCATTACAAATTAAATTTACATTTTATGTTGGTTCTATTATGCACCATGGATACGGCGTACTTAAAATTAATTATATAAAATAGTTAAACATTAGGGAATCACAATTCTAAAAATCAAAAGCATGTGTGCATTTTACCCGTGGTAGAAGTGAAATCTTCAAAAATAATACGTATACGTATGCATAATACCACGGTTGTTGTGATGCCTTCTCTCAAGCTTTGTACTACGCATGCGCACACAAACACGTATTAACACTCGTACATAATGTTTCCTATCTCAGTTTCTCCTATTAAATCTTATGAATTTATGTGTTTTTTTTTTACTGTCGCTTTTTCGTTTCATCGACTTTCATATCATAACGATGCTAAAGAAGTTATCACTTCAAAAAATATTGATTGAAATGTCAGTCAAAAAATATAATTGAATGGGATAAAATAACAAAAATCGTAGTATATATAAATCTAACGTATCACATGTGTAAATAATACAATTCTCTACATTTTGATTTCGATATATTCAATGGTTAAACATTTTTAGATCAACCCTCATATAAATGAATTTGTTTGTGTTTGTTTTATAGATAACTAATATTTTAAATTGTAGTCCGCTATTTCAAATTGGTATTAATCATTAATTTAGACAGTTTTAATAAAAATTTGGTTCAACATAGTAATTTAACTTCTTACGCATGTATTTTTAAATGTTAGATAGTGTTATTTTCCAGATTGTAACCAATATTGTGAGCCAAATAAAAATTATCTATGTATTTTTTCACTTACCTCCCTCTCTGGTATCTTGGAACAGTGGTATGGAGAATGGACCCATCCCTGCACTATTGAACGCTGCTATTGAAACTGCATACCTTATGGAAAACAAAATAGAGTATCATTTACAAATCATGATTAATGTCTTATTATAGATATGGTTTCTACATTATAGATGTATACATTATTATTATAGATACTATGAATAAAGAGATACTTTTAAGATAATTTTACTATACAGTAATAATTAGTTTTCTTATTTTTCATTGAGTGCTAGCTGAATCCAACAAAAAGTTTAAATAAGCTTTTTTATTGTTTTTTAATGTGTAACATCTTTCCTCTCGCTTTCCTGCAATTCGTGGGAGTGATTTCGTGAAATGGGACGGAAGGGTGTAACAGGAAGTCGCGAAAGCGCGAGCTATTCGATTTGACAAATGAGCGCGCGGTTTTAGAGTTGACCGTCAGATAGTACCAACCAATTTTCCGAGAGGTCGGTACTGTCAGCCATCAGCTGTGCACTTATGTTACAGTGTTGTAAGTGTAAACACGGTGTATAAAGTTTGCTGTTATATAAATCAATTTATATACTTCAACTACATAATAAACATTGACTGTTGACAATAAGTCTCAATAAAGTGCAGATCATTGGAAAAAATTCAAGTAAGTAATAACAAATAATTATTCCAATAAAGTATTTCAGTGTGTAGCTTTTTTTTAAATTTTTAGATTACTATCTGTCACTGTTTAAGCAAAATCTTTTATGAAATTCGTCTTTTTTATGATCTTACGAATAAAATATTTCAGTATTTAGCTTTTCTAATTTCAGAATATAATTTTAAAATTGCTTATTACTAAGGTGAGATGTCAAATGTTACACATCATTTGCGACTACTGTAAGGCTCGCTCGTTTTTTTTTTTTAATAAAAGGTCGATGCAGTCGCTTAGCATAAAGCTTCGCTAGAACCATATATTAGAGCGGAGCGTATGACTAAAAAAAATACTATTGGTTAGTAAATTTTAAAATTCCATAAGAATGAAAATTTTAAAAAGCGTGCGCTTTTTTTTTCAATAGGAAATCCCATAGAGCTAATGTTTTTGGTCATAAATGTTTATTTTTGCAAATGTCAAAAATATTAAAATCGTTTAAGAACTCGGGAAGTTATGGCGTAACAGACATTGCGTCATTGAAGCTGATCCATGGGAGCTCCGCTCCAATAATATAATTAATGCTAGGCGATGCAGTCACTAAGCATAAACTTTGCTAGCACCATATATTGGAACGGAACGTAATACTAAAATAAAATATTTAATAATGTTAAGTAAATTATAATTCCAAAAGAAAGAAAACTTTCAAATAGGTGATTTTTTTTTCAATGGGAATTCCCATAGAACCAATGTTTTTTTTGTTCATAACTTTTTAATTTTTATGAATTTCAAAATTCGTCCGTCACAATCTGGTCCTAAATATGTTGATTCGATTCCACACAAAAATTATTAAAATCGGTTAAGAACTCGGGAAGTTATGGCTGATCTATGGGAGTCTCCAATAATAGTAGTATAACTTACATTTGCACCAATTAGCCTAGCTCAAAGTAAGCGCTGTAAGGCTTGTATTATAGATACTAGGGTAGCATATAGACATTTATTATGAAACTTATGAAACTACCAATTGTTTTATGGTAATATATTTACTTACCTCACACCTTTCAACAAGCCAGTAATGACTGTTTCTTGCTTGGAATATAGGGATGCAGTTTTAATAGTTTTATCGCTCGCTTCTTCTGTTTCTACGAAAAGAAATGTAGTTAATTTACCCATTTAAATATCATAATTTCTGTCCGTAAAATCTGTTAGATTACTAATTAAAATGTATTACTATTTTTATTGCGTACATTTACTAAATATGTGTAGTGGAAATATGAAATACAACCTTAAAAATATTTTTTAAATAAGAATTTTCAGTAAAAATAACTTGTTCAGTTATTAAAAATTTCACTTTGCTATAATACAAAGTGTACAGTTAAATATTGTCGAGAGATCCATTTTATTTTTCTCTCCGATAACGCGATAATATTTTTATTTACTTTTTTACGTAGCACATGCATAGGAGCTACTGTTTCATTATTAACTTATTACAGTAAACAATCATGTTGAATACTTATATAATAATTTAATAATGTGGATATCAAAACTAAGAAATTTCAGATAACCACCCTAACAACCCACCTTTAATACCATTTATTTGCGGAACTGCTCTCAGTCGATATCCAATTATAAGTCCGTTATGTGACTCAGCTGGTGGTGGAAGCCACTTCACCCTTAGTTCTCCTGGTGATTCCGTCTGTTCCAACTGCACTCCCAGTGGAGGAGACGATGGTGCTGATAGTAAACATTTGCAAGAATTGTACACACAGGTGGAGAAAGCAAGCAGACAAATATTATTCAATCACATAATCATATCTTATATTTTTTTATCGTTAGCGACGTGAGATGAAAATTTCATACTTTTTTTTAATTGTCAACCCACAACTTGACAGAAGTGAAATGATCTAAATCCAAAATCCAAAAAATTTAACAGTCTTCAGGTATTCTAACATAAAACTATCATTTAAACGAAACTTAAAAATTAATGATTTACGTTAAAACATCTATAAAATAAATAGATGTTTTAACGTAAATCATTAATTTTTAAGTTTTGTATTGGTATTCTTTGTATTAAGTCCTGATGTTCCTATCTTATTTACTAAACACTTATTTTCCAATCAACATAATTCCAATATATTTCTTCATCTATCAAGCATATTCTTTAAAATATTTATTATCAAATCATTTTTATATGATAAAAATATTCGCTTTTTCTGGCTATGATGCCGATCTAAGTAACTTAGCGGAATCTTACATGTATCCATCAGTACATTAGGATTTATTGAAATTGATGTGAAATAGTGAAGAAGAAAAAATACCTCTTAGTGATTTATAGCACACCAAATACGAGTACGTATTAAGGTAAGCTTAAGTGCGTTGTAGAAAAAGATGAGTATCTAGTTTCTTGTATAAAAATATATATGTCCGTCTAGTAATACTTTACGCATATTGAGGACATCCGCAAGAGAAATAATGTCACCGACATAGGTCTTCGAATCGCTAAGGTGAAATGCCATTGGGCAGGAACTGATAACCGTTGGATGAGAAAGGTTCTAGAGTGGCGACCACGAACTTGACGATACAGCGTGGGGAAAGCCCCCACAAGGTAGATTCATGACCTGAGGAAGGTTTTGGGCAGCCTGGTCTAACGAGGAGACTTATATCCAGCAGTGGAGTCGTATAGGTTGATATTGATGATGATGATGAAAGTGTTTTCGTTTTTGAATCTATAGATAGTGCTCTATGGTCAAAGTGAGTAAATAGGATACAATTATAATTTACAGTAGCGAGAATACTTTAAATAAAATCATATAAGATTTTCAAGTCTACAAGTAAAACTTAATATAATAAGGAATATTTCTACCTTCAGTTCAACTTCTTCTATCTCCCATTACAAACTGATTAGATTTTCAATTCTAAAGTAAAACTGAGTTAACCTATCGTGTGGGATATAAAAATCAATATATGGTTACATGTACCTCATGCCACTTCGTTTTTTTTTTAAATACAAATTGTCTAAACCGATGAATGAATAAAGTTGCTAAGAAAGTTTTAGTTTCCAGCTCGTCTGACATTGAATTGTGGAATACGAGTATTTTGACCTTCAGTTCAACTTGTTCTATCTCCCATTCCAAACTGATTATTTGCCGATTACCCCTTTTTGTTAAAAAAAATCGTTAAAAGTTTGCTAACTTCACAATCCTTTCCACAATGTCTGTTCAGAAAGAACCTTACCCCATTTAAAAAGTATAAAGATTCAAAAGTTTCTTCGCAAATCCAATTTATCGCATTCAGTCGGTAAATTTAAGAAGAAAGGGCTTACTACAGTTCCTTCAGAGGCGTTGAATTTCATAACGTGATGTGTTATATTTTTACTAAATAACCTGAAGTTACCGATGTAAAGACTTTTAAAGATTTCAAGTTTCTCATCTAATATTTTCAATTATAGTAAAGGGCAGGTTTTGGAAAAATGACAGCAGCATTATTGTTACGATTTTTTACGATTAAGATTTAGGATTTTTACGAGGTTTTAAGGGTTTTTGATGCTGCCATATTTATTAGTTAAAATAACATATTGGAGATGTGTTGATTGAAATATCAACATTATCTGCTGCTTACCCCTGAGATGTAATACAAGATAGACCGAGTTATGCCAATTTTTGGGCACAATAGAATAGAATACTCTTTATTGCACATATGTGGGTAGTTTGCAAATCACCATTTTGTATATCTATAAAAGGACAGTACGAAGGCACCCTGAGCGTAGGCGTTGGAGTTTTTTGTATTTATTGCACATTTGATACCTTCTTCAGTAGTGGTGAACCTCACGGGCGTAGAGTAATGGCTCAGGTCAGCCTGGTTTCCCCCAGCCACGCGGGCTGCGTAACCCGTTGCGGGCTGCAAGTCTTCCACTTCTAATGTATGCCTTATTTCCTCCAACCTATCAATAACAAGTAAACACGTTAATACACAAAACATTGTTTTTCTAGGGAATAAGATTTAAAGGGCTTTGAGCACCAGATTTTCTTTTGTTTCTTTGACGGTCATTTCAATTAATAAAACATTTATTGTCATCACATACTCTCCCTAAGATACTCGTAACACAGTAGAGAAATGTTTGCTATGTAAAACTTATAAGTTCGGCTGAAGTAAATTTTGATTCACAATTCTTCCCAATGCCAGAGAATATACGTTTAGATAAAAATATCCAGCTATAGAAAATATTTTATAATAGTTAATAAAAGGACCGTTAGGAAAAATGCAAAGAAAATTATATAAAATTATTTTGAATATCATTTTATTAGAAGAACTCAATATATAAAATAAAGAAATTCTATAAATAAAAATTGTATTATGGTAAAAGAAGTATTTCTTCTTATGTACAATCGTTGTCTTTACCTTTCTAAGAAATGTAATATTAATTTTATAAATATTTGTAGGCATCTTTACTATACCTATCTTTTATCATCTATTCTTAATACTGATTTAGGTTGTGAAAGCAATCTTTAATTAATTCACGACAAAAGAGGCTTTCTCCATTGTTTGTTACGATTGAGATTGCCAATCTAGTATTCCTTGCGCAAATTGCGTCAGGTGATGTAAAAGTCTATCTAAATTATTCTTAAGAAAGCCTCTAAAACAATACGGCAGTGGTGGAACCATTCGACAAAATGCATATTTTTGACTGTATTATAATTTGATTCGACTTCGCGTCGGGAAAACTTAGATCTGTTTATTGAATGTGCACTTTGACTGGAGTGAACTGTACTGGACTTTTTTCAATTATATTTCGAAAACAGTTGTACGAATTTTAATTTGTTGAAGAACTTTAAATATCTTTGAATATAACACAGAACCTTCTCCAAACTCAACGATGGGAAACAAACTCATAACAAACTTCAAATAGAGTTTTAAGTTAGGGCATACAAATCAAATTAATGATTGAACAAGTTGAAACATAGAATAATATTGTTGAGGAAATTTCAGAGTTTTGATGGAAATTATTAGACGTCCATTAGAAAATACTTTAATTTATAAAGACTTGATGAAAGTAGGTAATGAATGATGAACATTTTGTTTTTGATTTATTAATAACATAACGTTATCGCAAATTCTGAGCCGATTTAAGTTTTTTTTTAATTTCTTACACAATCCATCTGTTGGTAGTATTACTAGCCAAAGGAGATTAGGAAAGGGTAAATTAAAGAGAATTTAAACTTATTTTTATTTAGAAAATATTTATGTTTTTACAACCCGTATATCACCATATTAGTTGTTTAATATTTGCCCAAAATAATACTCTGAATTAAGAAGTTCCAGCCATACCGGAAGAATTAAGATAAGCACTCGGTTTACCGATACATTAAGACCATTTATAGGATTCTTATATTATGACATCTGTAAAGTATTGTGTATTCCCGACCCATCTTCCTGACCTTTATAGGATACTGAAATTTTTCGGTCTAGAATGCCTTGTAAATCAACGACGGTTTATAAAATCTCTTTGGAAATGCCATTTTTCTAAAAAACTATGTGCAACTTTGCATTGAAGAAAATAACGCTAGATTATAATTATGGAATATGTTACTTAATGCGCAGTAGTGAAAGTAAACGGACAGAATATAAAAATGTATTAGTTCAGTACTGCAATGACAACAAAGGAGATCAAATAAGCAGAAGTACTTCTGGCAGTATTATCGGGAATAAAGGAAGCAAATTGGAATTAATCATAAGAATTTAACGTACTTGTCACAGTTGCTTCATATTTAACGGGTTAATTGAAAAGCGAGGTACTCAAAATAAAATCCAAGAAGCATAGACATTTCCTTATTTCAATTGTTAATAGACTGATCGCTATAATGACATTGTGCTCGTAACTTTTTTAATATGTATTATATATCATCATCATCATCATCATCATCATCAGCATCATTGTTCTGAATCCAAGTTGAGTAGCTAAAGCACTTGTGTTGGAATTCAGAAACCGTACCATAACACCCAGGCCAATATAGAACTTATGGTTTTCTGCCCGGCCGAGTATCAAACCCGGGACCTCGGAGAAGCGTTACCATGAAAACCGTTATGAAATCCGTTTGACTACGGATGTCGTCAAATCCCTCGTTTGAGAAATTATTGTAGTTCAAAATAAAACTGTCTTCCCAATTTATAATAGTTGGATAAAAATGTCAAAAATATTTAATTCAATTGCAGTAGTGTTATTAATAAATATATATGTGAGCAAAACAGTAGTCGTTGCCAAGAAATTAATTTCAAAAGCAAATATACACGTCCGATGTACGAACGAGCTTACTAAATCTTCTCATTTCACTAAAACAAGCCTTTAACCAGTATAAATCTGACCTGGTGACGTTGATCGTCTTGGCAGCGTTCCAAGCAAGCCTCTGGCTGTTAGTTATCTGCAGACTGTAGTACTGGGCCAGCGATCGAGTTGAATCACGCCATGACAGTCGCACCGAACGACTCTTTATTGAGTCGACGGAGAGATCGCTTGGAGGAGTTGGTGGTTCTAAAAAAGATATTCTTTATTAACCCTTTGCACTCCGATGTCGCCGTATTTGCGACATTAAAATGCTAACATTAAATCTACTGTCGCGGCTACGGCGACACGGTTATTTTACTGACTCAGCGCCTAACACTTAGATTATCGAAATTGTCTGTGTTTATCTTATAGTGTTTATGATATTCTTTTTTTGCAGTCCAGCCGCCGTCCAGCAGTTACTCATAGAGTGATGTAAAAGAAAAATGGAGTTGTTGCATTACAAAAAAAATATTTCTTAGCTATTTTATAAAGAAACAAAATCTAAGTAATATTATAAAAGAAAAACATAAATTTTAGGGCTTAAAATTTCTTAAAGTGTGGAAGTGTGTTTCTTAAAGTAAAATATCATTGGAAAGTTAAAACGTTATAATGTAAGCATAATAAACATATCATAAACGCTGAGGCGCTGTTAGGCACTGTTAGGCGCTGAGTCAGCAAAATAACCGTGTCGCCGTAGCCGCGACAGTGAATTTAATGTTAGCATTTTAATGTCGCAAATACGGCGACAACGGAGTGCAAAAGGATTATAAGGTAGTCCATGCTGTCTTATATTATAAAACTTTTGTATAAGGGTTGGCAATAGAAATACGACAAATTAATACTTTTTCTATTTACTTTACATTTACAAGATACTGTAAGCCTGGTATCCTCATCATAAGCCTCACAGTGTTTACTTTTAGTTAAGCCAATTGGCGTTAATGTAAGAAATATTATTAGCTTATGCTATTTTCATCATATATACTGATTCAATATTTAATAAAATCCGTCAGTTGCAGTCTTTACATTTGTTTAATTTTATTTGAATAGACCTATAAAGCAATGTTTCATAAAACACTTTAAGCCGTGGTTCCTATTTGCTTGAACAGTTGTTCACCTACCAAACCATACTCATATGGTCTATTCTCGTTCAAGTATTTTATCTTTAAGTAAGATATGTACATTTTTAGTGGGAACAGTAATAAGCTACATATAATGGCCTGTGAGTAGGTAAAAATTGAACTACACCTTAAAACAACATTTTGATTATTACAAACCGTTTAAAATCCTTTAGTTCTTTTTGATAGCTTTACTGTTGTATAGAAAAAAAATGCTGAAGAAATTTCCGAAAATTTAAATACTAGGAATCTCGCCGTTCCATCTTCTAACAAAAGCTATAAGTTTTAAATTATAGTACTTGGCATCTCATTAGACTAATTGTCGACAACGAACGAATTTACTACGAATTAAAGTAAAAAAAAAGTTAAAGACTAAAACTTTCTTATATCGTTCTTAAATATATAATCAAAATAAAACGTTGGTTAGTTTTCAAATGATTACCTAAATATATGTTAAATATACATGAAATCTGACTAATCATATTACAACAATTTATATTTAAGCGTATAAAGTTGTTATGCTAAAATGCCGATCAACATTACCGGTCTAGTAACATCACTATTGCATGAATGAAGCCTTTTATGGATGAAAATATTATAGAGATAATGGGTCATAACTTACTTCCAGGGCCCAGTGCGGATTGGTGGATGCTAACGGTTATAGATTCCGAAGCATGTTTTTTCAATTGATAATTTTGATCACCTTGCCGCTGACTGGAGTTTACGAAACATACCTAACCTTCGCAATAACAAGTCGAAGCCATTAAGATCTACAACTTCTATTTCCCTTTAATGTGGATAATAATCTATATATCTTCTATATATACATATATAAATTCCCTATCACAGTGTTTGACCGTGATGAACTCCGAAAATACTTAACCGATTTTAAAGATATTTTTTTTCATTTTGCTGAATTGGTTGCGACTTACGACATAGGTTTCATTTGAATTTATAATTTAAAAAAATATTGCAATTATAATAACGGAGCCACAGCAACGCGTGGCAGGATGAGCTAGTATAATATAATTTTTAGTATTAATTAAAATGAATCTCTAAATATTAATTTCTTGGAAATACATTTTGATGAACTTTTTTCAGTCTTTAACGATCCCCGAGAAATAGGGAGTCATAAAAAATAGATCTAAATATCTTTCAAACCGCCTAACTTACAAAATGTATTAACTATTACTTTATATTTGAAGCTTCACGTTATTTTACTAAAATATTTTCATCGTGGTCTGATATATTTCAAGTTTTCTCTTTCGTCTTCAACGAGTTGATTTTAATCTGTGACATTGGTTGCGGATTCAATTAATACTAATATTATTATTTTACCATCCACACAAGTGCTAAATGAAAGCTTATAATTTTCCCTAAGTCTTTACAAACCTCTTCATATGACAGGAACACTTGAACAGGATAATACGAGAAAGTAATGACGTGCTAATTAGACTCACTTATAAAAAGAAGTTATTCCTGCAGAGCTATTATGGGTCGGTTCATACAGTTTCTATACGATATCGCAATAAATTACAATATTTTCAGTGTGTTCTCATCGTTAAGTTCCTGACATTAAATTTAGATTCTATTAGGAGTTTGCTACACAAAAATATTTTCTTTCCTGTTTACTCTTAGAATTTCCTATTGAAACACCCGCTGCATCATTTTGGTATAAAATAAAAAAGGCATAAATTTTTACACATACAGGTTAGGCTAGGTTAGATAATTTTTTTATTCATTATCAGCTAGCAAGTTATATAAAACTTTCAATTGTTTGCCAAAAAATGTTATTCCAAAACAAGGAACCATGTAAATAGCACTGCGCGCCATTTGTAAATTTTTTACAGGACAAATTTGACCGGTAACTGGTCGAATGTTCATACTAACTAAATTTCATGGTCGGTTGGTGCAGCGGTAGTACCTGATACCTACTACACAAACGGTCCTGGGATTCTGATATATGTATATGTATATACATATATCAGAATGTATATGTATGTATATGTATATGTTTGTGTGATGAGCATAACCATGTTTTCCAGTCCTGTAGGTACTATGCTTTATTCGAGACTTAATAATTGGTTTTAGTTGTTGGCAATACATCATTTATTTACGAATTAAAATTATAAAATAAGAGAAATTCTATTTCGAATGCAATATGAATCAAATTGGCTTACCCAAAATAATGAGATGGACACTGAACACTTCGGCTCCAAATGGGTTTCCAGCCCTACACTGATATAAAGCACCGTCACTTGTCTCTGTCTGCAGAAGCTCCAGGGTGCTCGTCAGACCTTCATCCGATTTCGCTTCTGATATTTTCACCCTATCAAATTATTAAGACTGAATGATTAGATTCAAAAGTGTGGTATTAGATTTTATGTTTTATGATGTGTTCATAAACATAGCGGATATAAAAGAAAATTAATTCTATTAATACGCTTTCCACACTATATTCAACCGGCTTTCGTTTCGCTTATTGTATCTACTATACTAACTGTGACGAAGTATATCTTACCATTCTTAAACATTAGATGAACACTATAATTCTCTATTCAGTATTTGACAATTACAAAGTATTTATTGCTTAAAACCAACATACAAAAAAGTGTTTTTTATATATGAATTCACTATACTTAGTGTTGTTATAAGTGAAAAAAATATATATTCGAAATAGATTTTACTGGTTATTACCATCCTATTCAGTATAATATAGTATATACGATCATCATCAGATTTTTTATGAAAAATAGAAAAGAATCTAATTTTAAGAATTTGTCACCTTTTTTCAAAAGAATTTAATATGCGATTCTTGACTCTCTCTCACTCTCTCTCTCTCTCTCTCTCTCTATCAATGCTATTACATGTTGTGTCAGGGTTTACATGAAATTTATGATCGACAAAATCTACATTCAAATCTCTGATAATTTTCATTGCATTGGAAGTAAAGTTAGCAAAGTTTAACGAAAGGCTTGTGAGTAAATGAATACTAAAATAAATAGTCGTAGATCTGAAACCAAAAGGTAAATTAAAATATATTTACCTTTGCGTCAAAGGATTTATCGGTGTCATGTTTCTCGTCCACATTATTCTAATAGGATCATCGCCTTTAGCGTGACATTCTATGGTAACGTGTTGACCAAGCTTCGCTGTCATGTTCCTCGATAACACGTCGAATGTCACTGGTTCTGAAAACAGAGTGATCTTTACATCTGTGATACACGTACACTTAATTATCGTTGATGAAATTTGATCTAGTTTCAAAGCTTTTTACAGACTGTCTTTGTTACTCTTTTATTATTTTATGTTATTCCCTTGTTAATTTTTGGTTAATAAATGTTTCCCTCACTCTCTCTTATCATTCTTATTTCTAACGGAAAAATATACCAATGAAGTGTTTAAGAATGAAATAAAAACTGTTTTAGTTGATAAGCGATGCGTTATTACTGGATGGATGGATTAAAAAATCAAGAATTAATGCATCGTGTACCCGATAAAATTATATGTCCCTGGCCCACAGGCCCTCTGAGCAAATGTCCAGGGCCCCGTGATCGATAGGGCCCCCCTGGTTCCTGCCAGATTATTAAAGGAATACTGACATTTATTACTAAAAAACTTATTTGATTAGAGTAAATTGAACCTCATTTAGGTTATTCAACTATATTATCGACTTGCTTATTAGCTTTTGCAGAAACTACTCTACTCTCGCCCAAAAAGGCTATCCAATTTCAGCACGCTTAGATAATTTTAAATATGTGTGAATCGCCCTATTTAAATTAAAGATTATCTATTCTAGATTGACTGTCAAAAAAAAAATCGTAACCTTGTTCTACTCTATCTACTTTCTTTGTCTATTTTAGTTATAAAAAAGTGTTCTGTCAAATTCATAGGGGCCCCAATATTCTTATATGGACAGGGCCTCCAATAGGTTAAAGACAATCCTTGCAGCCGCAAAAAAATAAGAACGGTTTCAGACCGTTATAAAACTCAAGTACAAAATGCTACTCACTGTTAACGGATATCCAAATAGTCTTGCTTAGCGCTTCCCCAACTCCATTTTCCACATGGCAAGTATAAAGACCAGCGTCCGATAGTGCCACCGTGTCAAATATTAAGGAGCCATTAGACAAGCTCAGTACTCCGCCACCGGCAACTTCTAGAACCGGTCTCCAGGCATCTGATACCACTGTTAAAGTTAACGATTAATAAAACAATTGGTTTTAGAAGTAAATACCGTGTTGGACTTATGATTGCGGATGTTAAACAGCTTTTGCAACGGCTGGCCATCTGAGAGCTATATAATCTAGAGATATATCAGCGATGATGCGATCTAAGACGTGACGCGCTTGCCTAGACGATAACTATTCAATTCTGACTTGAAGACCCCCAAATCGTGTCAGGAAACATCCCACTCTTTAGCGGTACTTATGACAAAAGTCGAATCGAAACAAGTCGTGCGATTCTTTGGTATATCGACCATGTAATGGTGGTGCCTTTTTCGAGCTCCTCCGTCCTTTGGAAGACATGAATCTGTTGGCACATGAAGCGACTTATGATAAGGAACTTGATTATAATACGCCTTCCGTAACAGCAGCCGTTTCCGAATTCTCGTCTATTACTACGATATCCAAACTACATGCTAATCGTGGAGAGTTGTTTTACGCATAGTTGCTGATACTCGCTCAGTTACTGATATGTTTACTTTGCGATAGATGCCATAGGATGCCAGTTATACTGGCTAAGAAGTTAATGAGAAGCAAAATACGTTAAATATTATACATAAATATAATATTAAACTTAGGCATAGACAAAATTGTATATATAATTAAAAATATATTGAAATAATCATATTAATAGTAACATGTAACATCGTTGTAATTGCGTACCACGAGTATGCTGAGATTAAGTGTTCTGTTAATATTTAATACATTCATAAATGGGTGTAAATAATATGGGTCGTATTTGTCTCAAATATGTAAATATAGTCAATCATCATCATCATCATCATATCAGCCGTACGACGCCCACTGCTGGATATAGTCAATACATGAACACAATTTTCTGAGCACAAAATCTCTCCTATTCATCAGTAGCGGCTTTAAATTTTGAAATAGTATTTTAAAGGATGTTTTGACAAACAGTTCACGTGGAAATTCTATAATGCTGCCAAGTCTATTATAAATATTTCTTTGAGTTTTTACTACGAGTATTAGCAAGACCAAAATAAAGTTAATTCGACTTGTTTTTAGTTGACTATTTAATCTATTTTGCATACATAAAATTTGTGTAATAATCAATAAATAAAACAAGATAATCATCAAAGATTCTGTAGTTTCTACATCGACAAAAAAACAAACATACTAAATACGTACTTCCATTATCTCTATCTGTCTCTTTCAATATATATAAATTCAGTATACCAAAAAATATTTATATGCTCACCATCTCTTTTCAACCAGTGCGTTTGTGGTTGAGGATAACCATTGGCACTACACGATATATGCCCATTTCTTCCCAATAATAATGACGTATTTTGAGGCTCTTCACTCCATTTGGGTGCAACTTAAATCAGTACCAATTACTATTAACAATACAATACAAATATAATTGACTGTACTCCAAAATATAAATAACTGTTTATTAGTACAAGCGGCAAGAAATTAAAATAAAAATACCAGGTAATATTAACAGTCTTATCGCATCGCTTAAAGCAATTTCTACCAGACAACCTTAGAATTGAAATATAAATCGTGTATGAAACGGGCGTTGTGGCTTAATTTAACACCAAACAAAAGGTATTTGAATCAAATTTAACAATATAAAAAACAATAATGTTGACGTGACAGCTTTAAAAATTAACACCAATAAACAGCACCATTTTTTACTTTTAATATTTGAATAAAGAAACTCAATTGTTAAAATTAAAAAAAAAAAAATTAATTATGATAATTAAACTGAAGTTCTTCTATTGCTGATCCTAAAAACAGCCTAAGTGTATTTGCTTTTTACTACGACTGATTGTTCTTGTAATTGTTATGCATAGAACATAAGACGCAACTTAAAACTAATGAAAAGGCGACTCGAGTTCCTTTTGAGTTATATGCTCATTTAGAAAAGCTCGTGAATTGTTGGTTTGAAATTAATCTTTTAAGCAACTTAAAATAATACTATTGCTTTTAAGCTTTAACATCTCTTGTTAAGCAAACAAATTCTATAATTAAAAATGACTATGCAATTCATTTAAAGGTATACAAACTCTTTGAAGCGACGATCATTTTTAACGGATAAATCACCCATATATACTTTACTTGACAGGAATAAATTATGAAGGGAATGTGTGCGAGGGTTCTTATATTTACCTTTTATATACAAATTTACAGTCCTATTAACTTTCGCCACATGGTTAGCAGCCACACAAGTGTAAGTACCACAATGATCCAAAGACACATTCTTAATTATAAGTACGCTGAACACTTCCATACTCCTTTCGACAATCTAAAAAAATAATTTATTATTATTGACAATAAAAAGAAAATCTTTAAAATTTTGTCATTTCATTAGATTTGTTAGCCTAAAGACAACCCATGTATTTAAAAATAATATTTTTTTTAACAAAACTGTGGTAACATTACCCCTTTTACACATAAATTTATAAATATTATTCAAAACGTTGTATTACTGTAATAAAAATTAATTTACCAATTAAAACGTGTTCTTTCGTGGTATTACTGTCGTTATTTTCGTAAATAAATACGTGTTATGCTTAATTATAACGCATTGTGTGAGCGGAATTTACAGATCCCAGTAAATAGTAATTATGGTAAAAATTGAAAACAAATGATTCGAAAGAGGCGAGCATTTTAAGACAATAATGCTTATATTCACTCGGACTCCTGCATTTTAACTGCTTAATAAATTTAATCGAAGATAAACATGTACAACTTGAGTCTAAATTTGATAATGTAACTGAACTCCCACTACAACTCGACTAGACCTACCAAGATAATCAGACTATTTTAATAACTTTTCTGAACCAGTGTATAAATAGTTAAGATTTCCCTAAGTTATTACATTCCTAAGGCCAATATCGTCTAATACCCACGTTGTGTAGCAGCAACCCAGATCCTTTTAGAATAGAAGAGTGAAATTACAGCATCGTAAGAGAAATTATAGAACGGAATTAGAATATCGTTTAAAAGTAATTGTTCCTGACTAAAATAATGAATTTAAAGCTTTATTGGATGGAAATAAATATAAAAATTAAGGAAGGAATGGAGCTCCCTCCTCGCTCCAACCCAGTGAGTGTCTTCCGCTAGATTACACCCCCCTCTTCCAAAAACCCAACGGAAGTTCCTTAAAGAAAGAATATGAAGTTATAGCTTGTCGACGCCATGCCATGAACTATGAATGTGGTGTGAATTTAAACCAAAACTACGGAAGATAACAATCGACTAAAGCTCACTGACTTCTAACAATTCAGAAGAGAATCAGTATAATCCAAAAGATAACCTAGGATCCACTTGGGAGACTTGGTTGTGAGGCAAGCCTGCGCTGTCGCACTTATTGCGTAGAACTACGACCCACTTCTGGCCGAGTCCATTCCAACACAAAGCAGCGCCTTGGATTGGAAGTACAATAAATCCCCGTCCATCCTAAACCATCTGACCTAGTCTGGACGATAATGATCCTAACAACGTCCTTGTCTCGCCAATAAGCCCCAATACAATTCTCACCCCCGCAGGTTTGGAGCATGTTAAGACCGCGCTCCGCTTGGACCGTACAGCCCATCCAACCGATCGCGGCCTAGTGTGCGATAATAATCTCAGCTGCGTGTAGAGTCTTGGTTTTATTTCGGTTCACAAAAGTCACTATTGGACTTATTTAACCTATGCCCGAACTAAACCCAAGTGTACATTCCTGACATAACGTCCCAAGCTACATTCATACCCTTAAAATATACATAATATAAAAGAATATAACAAATGAGTTCATTGGAAATAAATATAGGGGAATAAGTAAAGTGTCTATATAGTTATAGGATTTAGTTTCCCTTTTTTATAATTAAGAGGAGGTTAAGTACGTTATAATTTAAGTAAAATTAAGTAAGGTTCCGTAAAGTTCAAATAAAAGTATGTGTTTATTTATTTATTTATTATTTATTTATTTATAGTTTTATTCCTACTATTAGGAGACTATAATTAAGGTACGAACGTACAAATTAATGAACCGAATCCTATACATTGTTAATATCCGAAAAATATACGTAATTGCAACCTCACCGTTCTAACTAGTTGTGAACTCTATTGATATAAACTCTTGTGGCACCGACATCAATGTGCGAAGGAACTTCAATTAGTTATGATTTGTGGATTAATTCGTAAAACGCAACATAATTAAAATAACGAACCAAGAAAACGAAAATACACAGAAACACAGAAAATAAAATCAAAAGAATTAACACAGATATACCTACATGGGACAACAAAATTAAATATAAAAATAAAATTTAATTTAATACTATCGATGTCATTCCACATTGGATGATTTATCATTCAATTATTTCACAAATGTTTCAAAACTGAATGTTTCAAAACAAAATCACCCAATGTTGAAATGACCTGACTTGCTTGGTTCTAAATATTTTCGAATAATCAAAATTTTTAATTTAATAACCAATTTAACAATAAGTCTACAATTCAGACCAAGCCAGTCTAAGTAAAAGACACATACCAACGCAGTCTTCTCGATCTTGGGTCTCTAGCTATTTCTGAAATAAATACTAAAAAGCACCCCCAATTTAACTACCTAACGAAACGTAAGCATAGAGACCCCAGACCTTTCAGGATCAACAGGTACATTTCCTTGTTCTGTAAGAAGCACAATTATTTCCTATCTCCCTCCCTAACATGATCGAATAATTTTACTTATAAACTAAATTTTATCGCGAAATGGTGTGGAGTGGTTTAAGGATCACTGGATCACTAGTGGTTGGTGCTTACTAACTACAAATCTTAAATCTTATTCTAATTAATGTGATACTTAAAACTACACGAAGAGCTGAAATAAAATAAAATTAGCTTATATCTACACCAACCTCCCCAGCACGCTATCCCAACCACGATTGATTTGTCTTTTTTTTGTCCATACCATTTTCAGACACAATTAAAGGGACTGTTTAAGCCGCTAAAGACGGTATATACATATATATTTTATAATAAACTATCCCTCATTTTCCCTCGAGTTTTGCCTTTTGCTAAACTAAAACAGCCACCTTTACATGTGTTTTTGTAGTTTCGAGCAAAGCTTTATATATCAAATAAATAAAGTACAAAGAAGTTCGCGATCTGTACTTTCTGAACCAACAAAACAAAATAAACTAAAATAGGCTTCCACACAAAAAAATGACCTTGTGAAGCAAGTGCCATCTTTCTTGCAAGGATAGTATTATCAAATTAATTAATAATCCTGTCCCTGTTAGCCTATAGTTACCTTTTAGTAACTTGCAATGTTTTTTTTATTTATTATTTTAATAATCTACTCTTCAAGTACAGTACCTAAATTTGAGAAACCCCACTTATTTCCAAAATAATACTCATCTCATTTATTATAAATGTGTGTGTTTTGTTTTCGGCAAAAAAAACTAAGAGGTTAAAACCTCAGCTATTTGGATAAATTCTCCTAACACTTAAAACTAAAATCTTGAGATTACTCTACAATTTCATCTCGAAACTATTGAAAAAATCCAAATGCTTCAAAATCTAGTGTCATGTATGTGTAAAATACCCCGATATATATATATATATTAAAACTTATTTTCTAAAATTTAATGGCCTCTCTTTTGATAATAATATAATGATTTACTCTATCCTCTTTCGAGTAATAAACCATTAATTTTCCCTATCTTTATTATTTGCATTCATCTAAAGGTTGGTCTACTATTCTTACACTAAATTTACTTATTCTAAGTTTACAACCTTATTTAATCATCTTTTCCTACGGGCATCGAACCGTAGGTTGTTTGAAAGATTTTGCAAAATAATTTTACTGACCAACCGATTTCCCATCACCCTTATGTCTACCCAGTGTGATAAATGAGTACTATTTTGGAATAACACAACATAACAAACAAATTTAATTGGAAATACAGAAAAATTTAAATATATTGTTATGGATTCGTCCACTCCAAATTAAGTTGAGATTCGTAACCAATTTACAATAGACCAATCCCTAACAACCCTGTGCAGAAGAAAAACAAAATTATAAAAATGGAAAATAAATAATTAAGACATACTGAAACGGCCAGCCCGCCCGCCTGCTTTCTCACTACCACTTCACTCCACGATTTTTGCACGACTCCCCCCCGCTCCCCTGTCTTCCGGTCTTTTTATAGGTTCGTCACCATAGGTACTCATCCACAACCATCAATACGCGGCAAACAATTATTTATCTAAAATCTTGTTAAAATCTTGTCAATACAGTACAAATTTGGAACTCTTACGCACTAGACTCAACAATTATTCGAAACCGAGGATTTTGACCGCTACGAAGAATGAAATAAGACACATTTTACTTGACCTATAAAACTAGCACGTCGAGACTTGCGAGGCCTCTTGTTTTTTTTTTTTTTATTATAAGCTTTGTAAACCTAACGCTGAGAAATTAGAGTTTGTCGATCTGTTTCGGTTAAATATTATTTTTTTCTTAACTATACTTATGAGCTAAGCTTGATCGTTACAATAAAAGCTTAGATAAATCATAAATTATTATAATAGAAAAATACTAGAAAAAATCGACTCGGGTCACAAGTGAATACTCAGGCGGGAATTCACTTGTGACCCGAGTCGATTTTTTCTAGTATTTTTCTATTATAATAATTTATATTATAAGATTGCATTGAAAGTGCATAAAAATATATAAAAAATTATAAAAGCTTAGATAAATCGCTTAAATCTTGCTGTCAAACGACATAAGAATTTCCCAACCAAAAATACATCAACTACGTAGTCTATTATTCCTAAAATAATCCTTTCCCAAATTAATAGACGCGAAAGCTCCTTACAGTCCGTTTGATTCCGTTGAACGAAGCCTTTGATGGTTTGTACAATCAAATCAAACTTCATTTTTGGCATAATAGGAATCCCTATCTGGCCTGATTAGAATTTAATTACAAAGATAAGCTTTATTCTCTTCAAAGCCAATACCTCTACCATGAAATTCAGAACGTAAAGCTTAAACGACCTATTTGGTTTAGAGATTCGGCCATAGGTGTTAAGTACAAACACTCCCTGGCTTAATTATAAGACTAATAAGTTTAGATCGCTTAGAAGGCAAATATATGTTTTTTGACATTTTAAGGCCATTACTGTCAATGAGTACGTTTAGTTAAAAATTGTGCACTTAGCGCTGATTTATCTCATACTTGGTTTGCAAGCCTAAGGAACCTAAGTTAGTTTTTTCTCCTTCTGTCTTGCAACAACCTTCTAAATATCTAGTATAACAAGTGTTTGGTGTATTGATAAGTTGTTGAGTGTATGACGGTTTTAATTAAGACAAACTGACCATGATTAAGAATCTAAGTCAAAATCATGATCGATCATGATGATTCTATTGTGAGAAAAAAATTTAAATTTTTTATATAATTGGATAACTTCCTCCTTCCTTTTTTAATAATTATTGTAAACACTATTTTAGGTTATATTGTTATAAAATTTTACACTCACAAACATTTAGTATTAGACAAACTAGGATTTTTACTCCGTTATTCATTTAACACGGTAAAATCATTTGATGTTGTTCCAAATAAACGAATAATTTCATTTCAACGTTATTAGAAGTTTAATATTAGAATTATTTGATGTTTGTTTAGCATATATACTAATGAAAAGCCCATTTCATTTTAATGAGAACTTAAACTATATTTGGAAATAAACAGCCCGAAAAACATTTTTATAAAATAGTATTTGCTGATTTAGCAAGCATAGTCAATATTCTATATCAATACACAGATATAATCAAACTAAATTATAGACGTAGGCTGTATATAATTTAATAACTTTTTGTTTAATCATTCCCTTTTTTTTACTGTAAGTAGTTAATGTTTTTACATTTACGTTTAATACGGAATCATTTGGTTCTTTAATTATAATTATTTTTTAAGAAGCCATTAAGAACATTGGACCTTCTTTTGTTACTCGTAAATCGAGTGATTCCATTTCATAAAAGCTTTGTTGAGCTATGCTAATGCTATGCTACTTTCATTCCTACCTTTAAGTGGTTTGAAATCTTCTTCCCATCCTTCAGCCATGAATAATAAACTGGAGAATCCCCGCTTTTCAAATTACAATGTATTTGTACTATTTGCCCTTCTTGTAAGTCTTGAGCTAGTAGGATCTCTTCTAACTGCGGCGGTTCAACAACGTGTAACTCAAAAGATCGTTTGGCCATTTCTCCAGAAGGACTTTTGACAACACATGCATATAATGCTCCATTATCACTCTTAGAAACTTTAGCTATATTCAAAACACCGCCGGTTGTAACTGCCGTTTCTCTTTTAGATCTTAATTTTGGTTTGCGACCAAATATTTCTATGCTCAAATCATTGCTGGTGAATCGCCTGAAGCGGGACTGTGATATATCTGACGATATTTCTTTGCCTTTGTATTCCCATGTGATTTCTCTGAAAGTTTGTAGGGTTTTGTAGTAACATCAAATGTGTGTACACAAACATCAATATAATTTTTATTTATTTCAGGCAAAACGTCCAGTGCAAGAATTATTAACTTAGGACTAACAACTGTACAATCGACAGCACACGTAGCGATAAACTCTAAAATGAAATGATCTCTCTTACAATAACATAAGGTAGTATCAAAGTTTATAGCTTGATTTGCCGTCAACTCTCAAATAAGTTTTCGCTGCTAAACTAGGTCTAAGCCTAAAGGCATAAAGTGTCAAAAACTCCTTGCACGATAAATTTCGCTGATCCATGACTAGTGTCATCGATTTAGTGTACAACTAGAAGCAATAAAGTGTAAACACAATAGAACCATTTCACATTACATCATTTTTTTATTTTTATATTATTAATTCTTTGCTATAAGCCGATTTAGTGTGACTTGGTTCTACGTTATATACATCTTGTTGCTCGTGCCTGTACTTCATCTCAGCCGAAGAACGTCCACTCCTGAACGGAAACCTCTCCCAAAATATAGGAGGGTTTTACCATAATCTCTACGCAGATCGCAGTGAAAAAGCATTATTCGGAAAACGCTGCCCATATCGTGGTCGGCGGTAGGTGTACGGGAATTACCTCCAGTATTATAAGTCACCTTAACAACGCCCTTAAGTGTAAAGATTTGGTGCTAGTTTGCCAACACCATACGGGGTATTTTAAATTAAGTGTATCTCATAATACGTACCATATTATAACAACGAAATGCATTGTACTAAAAATAAATACATTTTCAAAACGAAATTTCACGTACTTTTTTTTATGTAAGTATATTTTGATGACTATAAATATATAGTTAAGCATATATCATAGTATTATTTTCATTATATCTTTTAATAATCATGTAACGTTAAAGTTACGTACAGAAGAAGCCCGACTACAGCACTCACTACGATACAGGTAATTTATGGTAAATAATTTATTTGTATGGTAAGCATCTGTTATTAAATCAAAATTTATATGTGATATTTAACCTCAAAAACACTTATATGTGCGTAAGTAAAGCTATTACTAAGAATAATTAGTTAATAATTTAAAAACTTGGTGAATTTTTGGCACTAAATTTTTTTTTATATAGAAAGTAGGTTTGCGCTTGACAACAATCTTGCCTGATGGTAAGCGACGATGCGATCTAGGATGTGAGCCGCTTGCCTTGAAGATACCAAAAACCTTCAAGATATCAAGAGAGACGGCAAGCGCCTCACCATGCCTCTATATTATTATGAAAGTCGATGAAAATTTTTCACTTACCGCACAGGATAACCGTAGTAAGGGCATTTGAGTGTGACGCTTTGACCACTTTGAACTTTGAACGGGGGAAGCGTTCTTATGTAAGGAGGCCCTGAAATAATTATCCAATGAAAATAACTTCTATTCAACGTTTTATTATAGTCAATAACAAGCTTTCGCCAGGAGCTCTGTCATATAAACGCCCGAATTGGTATTCCATAATGAAATAAATTTACTGAATATCGTCAAAGAATTCTTATTAATCAAAATTATTGTGAAAATATCAATAACTTCTTATTTATTAAAACCACATGATTACAAAATCTTCAGTCTCAAAAACATCTCTTGGCACAAGTAAATTAAATAATTTATTTAATTTTGTGTATATGTTTTTATTAATAACATATTCAATGGTGGTGATAGTTTTACAAAAAAAAATGTATGTTTAGAAGTTTTCCTTTCAAAAGTATTATTTTTAAACGAGAAAATATATGTATATATTTATTGAATGCACCTATAATTATTTATTAAACTTTATCATTTTGATATGAATTTTTAACAAATTATTGTAAACTACATACAATATAAAAAAACTAGGAACGTAAATAAAACACAAAACAATTCAAAATGTATTATTAAAGACAGAAAGTTCTATTCTCAAAAAGTGTCCTAACATTTTAGCACTGACACTTCGCCGTCGTAATGAAAATGCCTATTTTTTCCTTTCAGCTGCTGCGTGGTAACAAATGAACGTGATTTTCTGCAAAGAACTAGTTTTCTAGTTTATCAGACATTTTCACAGTATATGGATTTTAAACAGGTCACTATTACTGTGGATCAAATTGGAACTTTATTCTGTATTACTTAAAGACTGAACGGATATTAGGACAATATTTTTTTTTAATATAATTGTAAATTTGTAAAGTCATTTTGGATAGCTCATCAGTTTGAGAAAACTTTTGAATCTATTACAAAGATGTGATCGTATTTTGTAAATTATTTTTTTATTATGGTTACCCATTCCAATAAAATAACTTTACCGTATTAAAGACATTTTTAATTTTAGTTTTCCTTTAACTCTTTTCTTCATGGTGATCAGTAGAGCTAACCACCTATTTATTCGCTTGTTTTACTATAAAGCGACATCTGTTGACTACGACTGGTATAAATATATACGTCATTACCGTGTAACATTTGAACAGCGCCAATTGTCAGTGCTTTGACGGTCAGAAGGAGAACTAAACTTTTAATCGAAAGTTGGTGAAATTTAAATTCGTTGTTTTGCAAGTGTTATATTTCATAAGTAAGTTATTATTTACAAATATGAATTAGTTATATGCGCAAATTGTTGAAATATAATTAATTATGTATTATAAGTATAAATATTACAAATAAACATCAGAGGTTCTTGTCAATGACAGCTTATTTTAAGTGGTTAGCAGCGGTAACCACCGTACTGTAAAGGCATAATTTTACAAGTACTTACTACGTAATTACAAGTACATAGTATATTTTATATTGATTTGAGTTTTGGAGATAATGAAAAGAAGAGTTTTATCAACCTGGGACATAGAAAATGATGACAGCTATGCGGGTGGCGATGGTTCGGATATCGAAGATGAGCTCATCGTTAAAAGTCGAAGTACGACAACTGGAAAAATTTTCCTCGGAGAAGACTTACAAGGTACTAATCTACCTAGCTCTGAATTTGAATCCGACGATGACACACCACTAGCCAGATCATCTTCCTCTAAGCCGTTACTAGCGCCACAACCCGGACCATCTACAGCGCGGACTGAAATACAGGTTCCAAAATGGAAGAAATCATACTCAATTTTACCTCCTGTCGATTACGACCCCTCCACACGTCACATACCTGGTTATTCTGGACAAAAGAGCTAGTTCAACTCATCACATTTCAGACTAACTTATATGCTGAAAAAAAAGGAGGATCTTATAAGCCTGTTACAGAAGAAGATATGGAAGTATTCATTGGTCTCAATTTAGTTATGGGAATAAAAAAGAGCCCAAGTTACCGAGATTACTGGTCCTCTTCATCCGACTTACGAGACGAGTACATATCGGCATTCATGCATTTGACAAGATTTTCTTGGATTCTAGGGAACCTTCATTTGAATGACAATAACTTGATTCCAAGTAGGACATATCCTAATTATGACAAGCTATACAAAATCAGGCCATTTATTGATAAAATTAGAGACTCGTTCATAAAAAACTGCTACCCTACAAAGAATATTGCTATAGATGAGTCAATGGTAAAATTCAAAGGAAGAAGTTCTCTCAAGCAGTACATGGCCAAAAAACCTACTAAACGCGGGTACAAAGTTTGGACTATGTGTGCATCCTAGATCAAAGATTACAATGACAGTATGAACTTTGTTGATAAGTTTGATCAATTGAAGGGGAGCTACGCAATTGATAGAAAATCTAAAAAATTGGTGGCACCGCTTATTCTTTCATTTTTTAGACTGCTCAGTGGTCAATGCATTTCTTCTGTACAAAGACCTTCAAGAAGACCCTAACACATGTCTCGACAAACTTTGTCTAAAAGATTTTAGACGTAGAGTATATCAAGATATGTTGGTGCCTGCCTATGTAAGCAGTAAAACGCTCATGAAAAACATGTCTAGAACCAATCCTCCATCACCAAATTTGGTGTCCATAAAAAAGCACAAACCTGAAGTTCCTCGATCTGTTCGCCTAGCTGTCGCAAATCATCAACCAGTCCGAGGATCTTGCAGGCGTTGCAGCAGATGCAGCACAAAAAAAGAGCCTGTGCGAACAATTTGGGGCTGCAAAGTATGCAAAGTTGAATGCTACCGAGAGGGCAAATCTTGCTTTGAGGACCACCACAAACAATAATTTATCTTTTGAGAAGTGATACGTAAGAGCTTTGTTATATCTTTTGTTTTAGTATGTAAGCATTTTTTGTAACTTGATCTGTGAAAAACGTGTAAAACTGTACTTACTAATAATAAAAAATTCTTAGTATATTTTCTTCACAGTGGTCACCTACAGTAACCACCCCATATCTGACCCCCCCATCAACCCACATATGAAAAACCGTCAAATCTACTTATAGTTAACCCTAAGTAATTGAGAATACACAATAATATTAGTTTTACACTGAAAATAAAAATCTGTGCCGCAAAGAGTTAAGGGTGATTCCTTTCCAGAAACTGTAATCACAGGATGACTAAGGTTATCATACATATTAAATTAATACAAATATAATAGCTTTTTATTAAACGCGTCGTTAATCCGGTAAAAGTGGTTTTATTTAAATGTGTGATAGGCGGGAAAATGTAAGAACGAAATGTATGGTTCTCTTTATTGTGTATTTATTTTGTCTTTGGATATCCAAATATTCTTTTTTTTGATCTATGGATATCGCTGTGTCTCTATTTATATCCGTATATTTATATTTATTACTAACATAAATATAGTTAGGCATGATCGTAATTAAAGTAGCTTTTAAGAGTCTCATTGTTAGAACCTAGTGAAACTTTCATTTACAACCTATACACAATCTTGACAAAAAAGGATCTCTTGTAGAAATAAGCCCAATTTTGCTAACAACTCAATTGTATTTCTTACAATGTGTCAATGAATGTATATACATATACATATGTATCAAAGAACATTTGTAGTGAATTTATGTCATAACGATACATTTTTTTAAGTCCTGCTTGGGCAATGTCCTAAAGACAAAGAAAAGTTAAAGTGACAACAGAAATTTGATTGGAAGTTTTCAAATATTCAAACGCTACTATTGCGTTTCAGTTGATACATATATTATAGACCCTAATACTGCCACAGTAAGATCTAAATTTGTTCGCTCATCCGTCATGTGTTTTATCATGATATTCAATTTAATAACTCGCAAAATTCTATTTAGAGAGTATACAAACATAATTTTTTCCTTTACTCTGCGAATTTAAGGAAATTCAGTAATTAAATAAAGTTAAACGAAACTCATGAATATGAAAACGAAATGATTATGCTCTCACAATGTTTCTTTTGTACAAATAACAAACTGAAGCCAAACTGAAATCATATTTTAGTATAAATCAGACAAATAAAACAATCGTCTGTAATTAAAAATGGCTTTGTTATAATATAATATATCCTGAAATAACTCAAAATATGATAATATTTACACAGACAAAATATTAATGTTTAAAACGGTAAATACAGATTATTATTATTTTAACATATTATTTGAATTTGAACAACTATTGAAAACTTCTAAATTTTCTTCGCTGATAATATACTCCAATCAAATTTAAACTGCTAAAACTGCGTAAAAAATCATACAATTGTTTCGGATATCAGCGTGAACCGACAGATGTTTTGTTACTATTTTCTTTTCACACTCGCTTGATTTATTTTTAATGTGAAAATATATTGAATTCATTGAATATTTTACATAATAAAATTGATATAATGAAATTGACATCTATAGATAGATAGGTAATCTAAACATTTACTTTTCGTTATGTCTTCCTATATAATTATCTTAATTTTTTAATTTACAAATATTGAAGACATGAACACGTAACTTAAATAAACCAAAACAAAAACATATCATAGTGAATTGTGATTCTTAGTTAAAAAATTACCGTAAACATTTAGGCGATCTTGATGGAAAATAACATTTTCTCCATGGTGAGCCACACAAGAAAACAAACCACCGTCATCTACCATCAAGTGGGATATATTCAACTGAGTCATCACACCACCATCTCCTGCCATGGTCTGGCCAATCACATATCTGTTAAACGAAATAAAAGTCATGAATATAAAATAAAGTGCTACGAGTACACACATCGTAGTCACTACGGACACGTTAATAGCTACGCGCCGACGGCTATTTTTGGCTATCGCTACGGTGCTACGGCGCATGAACTGAATTGTTTATTATTTTACTCGTAAATATAAACGACCAATCTATTGCAGATTTATAAAATACAGACACTATAAACTGGTAACTATATGCATTTGCCTTAAATAATATTGCAATTTCACTAAAAAATTAGATATGACTTATGTTTAATATTCCAGTCTTTTTTTTTATTTGGGTTAATACAGTTTCTACGAAATGGCATACAAATTCCACGAAAAGCGTCTGAGCAATCATTTTTTATGGTGTTATTTCAGTTTTAAAGTAATTTAAAATAGAATGGTTAAAATGTATTTGAATACCTGGAATCCGTATTGGAAGAAATTACGATTCCATCTCGCTCCCAAATAAATCTTGCTGGATGTGGCCCATTCACAATGCATTGGAGACTCACCTAAAAGGCAATGACTGTAAAATTTACATTTGCCTGGCAATATTGCCTGTTGTATGTTATTTAAAGATTCGGTAAAATTTACAGAATGAATAAATGAACTCCACTGAATATTATTATTATATTATTACTGAATAGAAATATTGAAACAAACTAAGCTATTCCTGTAAATTTCCTTTACCCGTATTTAAGATAAATAATTAATATTAGTCAACATCAAATACATTGTTTTAAGTCCAAGTTGAATAGCCGGAGCTTCCTGCTATTACCTGTTATGGTAATTAGAAACGCGGTATCACAACAGTCAGACGAACCAATATAGAAAATTTTGTTTTCTACATTTGCCTTCAAAACTGGTATATAAGCCTATCTAATAAAAGGCGTATCACGTATTTTACCGTTTTATAATACAATATTTTATCATTAACAAGCTTTGATGTCTACTTATCACTATGCTATACTGCCGTTCTTATGAAAAGTGCAATAAGTAGTTTCAGATACTTTCGAAATATAATAGCTATTGACTTTAAACTTTTACCATACGACTATAAAATGACGCGGAATTTTAAGTAGTTTATTGAGTGAAGCTCTGAAAGAGTGAAACTCTCTTTTAGGCAACTCACAAATTTCGCTTGTCTCCCTCCTGCTACTTAACGGTTCAACCGATTCGAACAAATTTTGGCATGAACATACATAATTATAACCTGACGGACATAGGCTATGTAAAAAAAATATAAACTTTACCATGGAGGACTAATCACCGAAAGAAAAATCCAAAAGCTGATCACAGCCAAACCGCTGAGACTACATTAATGAAATTTGGCGCCAAAACTCACATCGTGGTAGTGACTAATGTGCAAAAAAAGTTTTGAAATCGGATATACCATGGAGGAATAATCACCGAAAGAAAAATCCAAAAGCTGATCACAGCCAAACCGCTGAGACTACATTGATGAAATTTGGTGTCCCAAAACACATCGTAGTCGTGACTAATGTGTTAAAAAAAGTTTTGAAATTGAACATACCATGGAGGAATAATCACCGAAAGAAAAATTCAAACGCTGATCACAGCCAAACCGTTGAGACTACATTGATGAAATTTGGCGCCAAAACTCACATCGTGGTCGTGACTAATGTGCAAACAAATTTTTTAAAATCGAACATACCATGGAGGAATAATCACCGAAAGAAAAATTCAAAAGCTGATCACAGCCAAACCGCTGAGACTACATTGATGAAATTTGGCGCCATAACTCACATCGTGGTCGTGACTAATGTGCAAAAGAAGTTTTGAAATCGGACATACCATCGAGGAAAAATCACCCTTCAATTATCTAATTCAAAACCATTTGCAATTTCAAATGTGAAAAGTCCGGCGAAGTATTAGCCCTGCCTCTCAGAACTTCTAGCTTCGAGCGGCGGTAGTCGCGAGAGGCAACCAGTTTATTGCGCGATATTTTCGAGGCAATTGTTAATGATTAAGGTGAGGTTAAAAAAAAAAAAAAAAGGTTAGGTAAGGTCAGGTGGTGAGGTAAGGTAAGGTAGTGCTTCGCTCAGTATTTGCAAACAGCAGCATGCATTGCAGACCTAGTTATATTTGTACATACATATGTACGTAAATTATATTTAAGTCAATTTGTCCAAAAATTCAACTTATTGCACTTATCGTAAGGACGGCAGTATAGATTCCCCTTATAAAGCACTTATATTATATAAATTTGTAAAATAGCATCACAATCACAGAGACCCGAAACTAAATAGAAAAGTAAGTCTTTTCTACATTGATATGGCCAGTAATCAAACCCGAGTGTTTAAAGATAGAAATGCTTGAAATGGCGTATTAGCTACTCGACTACCGGAGTTCATTAGCTGTAATTAAATAAAACAAATTCTTCAAATTTATATATTATTTTGACCTTCCGTTACGATGGTTTATGTAACTGAAAAGAAATATTAGATCCTTAAAATAAAAAAGTAATATGGTAATTATTCCGTTCTAATTAATTCCTTGCGAATGTGTTCAGCCCTCCACATATAATATTACTAGGTCTGCAATGCATGCTGCTGTTTGCAAATACTGAGCGAAGCACTACCTTACCTTACCTCACCACCTGACCTTACCTAACCTTTTTTTTTTTTTTTTAACCTCACCTTAATCATTAACAATTGCCTCGAAAATATCGCGCAATAAACTGGTTGCCTCTCGCGACTACCGCCGCTCGAAGCTAGAAGTTCTGAGAGGCAGGGCTAATACTTCGCCGGACTTTTCACATTTGAAATTGCAAATGGTTTTGAATTAGATAATTGAAGGGTGATTTTTCCTCGATGGTATGTCCGATTTCAAAACTTCTTTTGCACATTAGTCACGACCACGATGTGAGTTATGGCGCCAAATTTCATCAATGTAGTCTCAGCGGTTTGGCTGTGATCAGCTTTTGAATTTTTCTTTCGGTGATTATTCCTCCATGGTATGTTCGATTTTAAAAAATTTTTTTGCACATTAGTCACGACCACGATGTGAGTTTTGGCGCCAAATTTCATCAATGTAGTCTCAACGGTTTGGCTGTGATCAGCGTTTGAATTTTTCTTTCGGTGATTATTCCTCCATGGTATGTTCAATTTCAAAACTTTTTTTAACACATTAGTCACGACTACGATGTGTTTTGGGACACCAAATTTCATCAATGTAGTCTCAGCGGTTTGGCTGTGATCAGCTTTTGGATTTTTCTTTCGGTGATTATTCCTCCATGGTATATCCGATTTCAAAACTTTTTTTGCACATTAGTCACTACCACGATGTGAGTTTTGGCGCCAAATTTCATTAATGTAGTCTCAGCGGTTTGGCTGTGATCAGCTTTTGGATTTTTCTTTCGGTGATTAGTCCTCCATGGTAAAGTTTATATTTTTTTTACATAGCCTATGTCCGTCAGGTTATAATTATGTATGTTCATGCCAAAATTTGTTCGAATCGGTTGAACCGTTAAGTAGCAGGAGGGAGACAAGCGAAATTTGTGAGTTGCCTAAAAGAGAGTTTCACTCTTTCAGAGCTTCACTCAATGAAGTATTATTATATTATGAGTGAGAATAAATGAAAATGAATATTAATTTAATTTAAAATAAGCTTTAGTAACCTCAAAAAGGTAACAAAATATCACGTTAATTATCTTTACATTATTTTCGATGGATGAGTTAAATTTCAAGATAATAAACATGCACGAACTAATTATTTAAAGTTGTGTAGAATGCTGATTGCATTACAAAAAATAAGATAAATTAATGGAATGCCCAATGGTAAATACGCGTTGTCCACGCTTGCGGAAGTTAAGCAACTATCACAAATGATATTTACAAGCAAGCTTATTTACAAGCGACCAAATATTTATTATTCAGGAAACAACAGCTTTTTACAAAAACATATAAATTAAATTAAGAGAATAGATTTGTACATAAGCCTTATAGTTTCCACCTCTAGTTGGTACAGCTATATGTTGAGTAACAAAACTCAAATCTCAAGGCTTTCGTGCTTCGGAAAGTACAGGATACTTTCCTGGAGAAGCATGCCGCCCAAATGCAGCCAGAACCAACGATTTAATATATTAAATTTGCAGTTTGCTTATTCTACTATGACCACTAAGGTGATAATAGTGAGATACCTAGTAGTAATTCTTCTGAACAGACCCACGAAGTCAACCGATGCTGTTTACGAAAATCAGAGGTTTTAGTGTGTTCCGGAGGGACAGTGAAGAGACCCGCACATGCCCTCAGCATTAGAAAGTTTCCCCTCGAAAAAAGGTATCTCAGATACTACTTCAGTGAACGTAGTGAAATAGACCCACGGTGACATGAATAGAGTAAATCTACTGGACGTTTGTGGTAGGTTATGGTCCTTCTCTATCTTCTTAAGTCTCTTTACAATGTTTTCTGTAAAGGTCTGTGTCCCAAAATGGTTCAATCAAATGGCTGATGATGAACGACTTTTCAATTTACAAAATATAAAAAAAAATCAGTATATCCTTATGAGATTAAAAAAATAAGAACGCTTTTCAAACTTACATCTCCTCCGGGCATAGCGGTCATCTCACTGAAATGTTGCGACATGACCATTTGTAGGTTCCTCTTGTATCTGAACTCCACATGCGAATCTACAAAAAACATGATAAAAACTATTTTTTTGCATTTTTACGTTTATTAGTAATTATTTATGGAATTATTATAATTTTTATTGTCATTTCATTGTTTTATGCTAGGTCTTCATATATCAAAAGAAATTATTACTGAGTAAATTCAACAAGTATCAGGTGGGATGCAGAACTATATTCCTTTACTATCCAGACGGGTGCTCTCTCAATTGAGCTACCGAGGCCTTAACAGAGCAGGTAACCTGACGGTAGCGCCATCTTTACATGTTCTATGTACTACAATGACATGAAATACGTTTACAGGTATTCAACAGTCGTTAAAGAAGAAACTGCTATGTTAATTTTTTATTACGCATTTATAATTATTGTGCCCGACATTTAAAACTGATTTAATTAATTGATTTTTAGACATTTACTGTTTCTTGTATTTTTAAGGTTTTGTTTGTTTTTTCAAATTCTTTTTGACATTTTCTTGACACTGATTTGCTAATATTTATTCAATAATTGTTAGAATAAATATAAAAAGATAAATTATTAATCTAGTAATGTTTACTTTATTTTAAGTATTAACAGTCGAATTTATGTGACTGAGGCTATCTATTCTGTATTTTTTTATAAGAATGAATGTAGTTTTTCTTATTTGATTAATCTTAAAAGTGCTTTGAGTGACTCATCTGTAAACTTATAAGATGACTCTATGGAGAAATAAATAATCTCGCAATTAAATGGTTAAATAACAAATAAAATAATTACATAGCTGTTTCTTCTTTATCAAATCGACGGGATTCCCCTATTCATAAAAATAAGTAATAGTAATAAAAAATTCGTTAAAAATAATTATATAGATTAATTAAGTTATAAAAGATATATCCTACACCACCATTGTAAAATCATTGTGCAATAATAAAATGTGTGTGTATATTTTATGTGTGTATTTCACAAATAAAGATTTCTATTAGTCTCCAAAATTGAACTAAATAAAACCTATCTCCTAAATCTTTGCTCGTTGATAAGGCACCCTGTAGACTGACTTACCTCGTTGTATTGTCAAATTTATTCCCTGAGTAAAGGTACAAACCATTCTTCTGAAAACAGAGGGCCTACCATCATCTTATAGCGCGATGCAAGTTCGATTGTCAAAGTGAGACACCGCTATACGCGGTCTATTGTGGCGTCTCTTTTTAACAGCTAAACTTGAATCGCTATAAAACGTGATGGTAGGGCCTCAGGCCTCTCGATAAGTTTTTCAATATAGCATTGTGAATGCAGTTTAAGATTTTCAAGGTTTTTCTGCCCATTGTTTCAACCTCAAACGATTCAAATATACAGTTTATATTTGTACGTTTATACTTGTGCCGTATGAGGTCTTCAGCAGAAGCTAAAGGGCAAGATGCGTCTTACACTAAAGTGTACACCAATGTGATGATACTGTTTAATATTTTTACAGATCATAGTTTCATTACAAGTTCAAAAAAGAACTAAATCGGATATATAATTAAAATAATCAAATTCAACAACTTCACATACATTGCTCTGTAGCTAATGTACTTTGATATGGAAATCAGAAACAACGAACGAACTACAACACCGAATCCGATCTAATAAAGTTTATTTTCTACATCGACTCGGCCAGGACTTTATAATGGTGTCACTATGAAAATCAGTACGCAAGCCACTCAACTGCGAAGGTCGTCTAAATAACAGTGTTATTTACTTTCGAAGTGAAATACATACCATTATGATTCCACCGCTGGTTAAGGAAATGAACCTCATCAAGCAGAGATCTGCAACCAAAAAATATATAATAATTATATTTTTACATTCACTCCAAATAGTCTAGTTTAGTAAGCACCATAAGGCTTGCATTATGAACACTACGGTAACGGATAGATTAACAGATATAAGTATATATAGAAATATATAGAAATACCCAAGACTTTATATTAATTACACAAACACCTGCCCTTCTGGTATTCGAACCATTAAGCTTCGAAAGTAGGGCCAAACCTTTAGGAAAAACCAATCGTCAAATAATGTAACAGCAATACAAACTTGACTTAATAACTTAACGAAACCAAAGAAGTTTACATACTTCCCAGTGTATACATATGATGTTGTATGTAACCATCCATATGGTAGAATAGTATTAAGCTTATTATATTTTTATAGGGCGAAAACTGCGCCATCTATATCATTTTAGTAGGTATACCCATTGTTTCAATAAATAACTTATGAAAATTGCTACCTTCTCATATTAGGAAAGAACACGAAGGCGGGATAATTATAATAATAATTCCGTGTAAGTAAACACAAAGGCTTGCTAAAGAGAAAATTAATTGGTATGAAAGGAAGCCGGATATTACAAAAAAAACATTTCCCTGGAAATTGGTTGGGATAGTATCAATAATCCGTTTCTATATAAATATTCCTACAAAGGTTGATATAATTTTAATTTACTTTGATATCTCTCATACTTTTGAATCATAAGCTCTGCTGAAAACTTCCAATGGTGGAAGGAAGTCTCCTAGCAATAATAAAGGTAGTTTTGGTAATCCGAGTAAGCAGAAGTCACAGATTTCCCTCTTTTACTATTCTGACATATATCATTCGCTTCTTTAACTCTTATAAAACCTTTCATACAAGTTCGTTGGGTTAGAGTGCTCTTGATCTGGCCTTTTTAGGACAGCACAGCCGCCCCAGTTATGGTCAACGGAAGATGTATGGTGATTACCTTCAGTATTATACCCTTTTCCGTCACCCTTATAATTACAACAGTTAATAACCTACATCCAATTTTTTCTCTAATTATTTTTTTTAATATATTTTTTTTGTTTTTATTTGTCCTTTTGGTTACTTGAAAATTTGGTAAACTGCTCCGGAGGGTACGGGATACAATACGGCATCGTTCTAACCTATAATTAATTTATGTGAATGGTTCATTTTTGCATTAACCAATTTGAATGATTATTTTCATTATGAACCAACTTATCTCTGCTGGAGGTCATACCTTCCTTAAGGATGGAAATACCAGAAATTTGACGGGCCATAACAAACCATGGCACCCTCACACTGATCACTTAGCCTAAGAAACTTCCGTGATGACCAAAACAATTACTCCGTATTTTGGAAGGTCTGATAAGTCGTTGATTTAAGTTGTTCAGGTTTAAAACTCACTTAAACACGTAAACACTACGCAGAAAGATAATATTTTCACTGTGTTAGTACTCTAGAATGAAAATTCAGTATTATATTCTTTAACTTTATTAAAAACAGCCATATATCTACTGAAGAACGAGCCACCTGTTTTATGGAGTCGGAAACTTGGAACGGCGAGTTCATTTTTCTCACGTTGTGGAGCAGTTTCCATATTAATATGTCACAGAGTAAGACAGCTATAAAGCCACTTGGTTATAATATTATTTGTTGCAAAACTTGATGTGCCCGACGTGCTTAACAATACTTTCTCAAAATAAAAGCTTCTCTGGCATACGTACAAATAATTACTTTTTGAAAATTTCATTGCAATCCGTCAACTACTTTTCGAGTTTTTGCGAATCTAGTAGCAGTTTATTTTGATATATTAAAAAAAATTAAGATGTCTGAAATCCAAAAAAAAATGTGTATATATCTAAGCCGTGCTTGATAGAATCAAGCGTTACTTGGCGGAAGTCCATATCCACTATTATAACAAAAAATTCTAGCTTACTAAACCGTGCAAAAACTATTACGTTTTTTGAACGTACAACCGAGGAATTCACTGCTATGTAGCCCATAACACTGAGCAAGGAATCACTACGTTTTGGCCCATAAGGTCAAAATCCCTTAACTAAATCAGTTGCACGCGTACTCTTTGTTCAGGCAAGATCGTAATTGACATATCAATATCTCATTAAAAGGATTACATTAGATATATGACAGAGTAATATTAAATATTGAAAAAAAAAACATTTAAATTATAAAACAATGCACCATGTGAGAGATTTAAAAATTATAACCCATATTTATAAGTCTAGTCTTTAACTCCCAATCTTAGGACGTGTCCTGTATTTTAGGAGTTTTCTAAGATACAGGCATTCTCAACAGCATTTGAATGATTTAGTAAGATAGTTAGTGCGTAATATTAGGATTTATAGTTTAACGTGACTATTTATTACACAATCCGCAATATTATGCAAATCAATGTCATTTATCGATAATCATCGTCATCAGCCAATCATTATCCTCACAACTAAGGCACAGGCCATCCCTTTGTTTGAAAAACACTGTAAAAGAATCACCCACCACATAGACCCATTGCGGATGATTAAGAACTAATGACTGCAGATAGAGAAGCACGCAGGAGCTCGGGGTAAACACTATTTGTATACCTTTATGATGACCGGCCCCTGCTAAAAATTGTAGGCTGTTTGTTCTGTCAAACGCATTATCTATCAGCTATCGAACGAGTTCCTAATAGGGATGTTGCGGATGTATTTTTTTTCACATCCGCGGATGCGGATGCGGATGCGGATTTTAAGAGGCTCACATCCGCGGAAGCGGATGCGGATGCGGAACTGTACAAAAAACCTAAGTTTTGGTTTGGTAGGGTAAAAAGCAGTAATATTTATCCTTTCTTTATCTTTACATTAAAAATAAAATTGGAGTGTCGGTTTGTAATATTGAAATAACCGTTTTTTACATGCATATGAATATATATACGGTACATACACCAAAATAACATGTTTTACAATTTTTGTCTGTCTGTCTGTCAGTGTGTTCGGGCTAAACTCTAAAATGGCTGGATCGGTTTTGACGGGACCTTTAATGGCAGGTAGCTGATGTAATAAGGACTAACATAGGCTACTTTTATTTTTTTTAATATTTTATTTTAGAAAAATAAATTAATATTGCCATGTCCAAGTACTGTCCAGTACCGCGCGCAACTCTCACCACTTCTCCCACCAACGAATCAATGCTGCCTATCGCGCGGGCTATTGCTGATTTTTAAGAAAAAAATATATTGCATGGCCGGGTCAGGTAGTTTAATAATAAGTGAATTACCATTACTGATTACTTGTTTTAGTAATGAAATTTAAATATGGAGCATTATATTTAATGAAAAGTAGAATGGCCGCCTTTTCGGACTCCAGTCTGTTTCGCAAGGGTTCGTGTATTAATCCTGTGCTACTAAATAACTATTCACTTGGAACACTGGCTGGTGGCGCTGATAAGAATTTGCGTGCTTTTTTAGGTAACAGTTTAAACTCACTTTGATTAACACTCCACCATTTAAGAGGACTCTTATTTAAATTAATTCACTTTTTATTACGGAAAGTAAGTAACTCCTTCTTGTGATTTGTGTCAGGGCTGACAATTTCTGGTGTTTCCTGACTCTCCTCAACATCACCTGATAAATCGAGCATAATCGAGATCACTAATTAAACAGGACTGACATCCTGTAACCTGAGGTCTCTAGTCGTTCCGTTCTGTTTCCATGAAATCGGTCATTCTCATTTTCTTCGCTCTTTCGGTACTTGAAGATATAGTTCGAGAAGCCAAGATGTCTTCCGTGTTTCTGTTAATGTTCAATGTACCTAGGTAACACTGAAAATGTTTACAAAATGAAAAACGGCTTAATGTAGAAAGTTGCCAATACTTTTATTGTTTTTCGAAGTAATCTCTCTACACATCGTCGCATGGAACCACTGAGAAAGCAGTGGGCCCATTCTTCCTAAGGGGTCTCTTCTATGGCATTTTCGTACGCTTTCACCGCATCTGTAGGGCTCGTAAAGCGAATTTTATCTTTAGTTCTTGGGAATAAATAAAAGTCGCAGGGCGCCAGGTCTGGACTGTATGGCGGATAACTCATTATCTCGACACTTGCCAAATATTCAACAGTCCGTTCTGCGGAGTGCGCTGAAGCATTGTCGTGGTGAAGTAGGATCCTGCTTCGAAGGCGCTGCTGTCGATTTTTTTCTAAGACAACAGGCAAACAGCGATTGACATACCAGTCTGCAGTAACTGTCCTTCCATCTTCTAGCACAACTGTCGCGAAATGACCATTCCGACCAAAGAATGAAGCAATCATCTTTTTTTCTTGACTTCTTCCTTTCTTTACCTTAGCTGGCCGATCCTTGAAAGGAAACACCCACTGAGCTGATTGTCTTTTGGTTTTGGGTTCGTAACAATATATCCAGATTTCATCACTTGTGACGATGTCAAATACAGCATTTGAGTCACCGCTGTTGAACTTATCTAATATTTGGCGACACCAGTCCATGCGAAGGTGTTTCTGGTCGTCGGTTAAAGTATGGTACAAAGCTTCTGGACGCCTAAATGTTTGTGTCATATTTTTTGAACTTGACTCATACCAATGCCTAGGCTTTGAGATTGCTACGTCCACGCTTAAACTCGTTAAACTAATTGTAAATAGTGGCACGAGATGGGGCTTCATTAAGAAATGCTAATCGCAGCCTATCATAGCTTTGTTGTTGAGTAAGCCCACAACGAAAGTCATTATAAATCATTGACCGAAAGTTTTCTCGCGTTAGGTTCATTTTCACTTGTAACAAGAGTTTTAGATTTGCCGCCAATTCCCAAAAACAAATGACAAATGAATGCAATATACTACATTAGGTTACGAAAAAGTTCTAAAATTGAAATTGAAAAAGTTTTCATTAGCAATGTTTCTAACTGGCCAGTTCTAAACATTTTCAGTGGTATCCACGTATCATCTTTAATCTTTTACTCGGTCGACACGAGCCACTCGCCGGCCCCTTTCTTTCTTGTCGCATCCGCATCCGCATCAGCTCCGCATCGATTTATGCGGATGCGGATGCAGATGCGGATGTTCCGCATATGCGGATGCGGATGCGAATATTCGCAACATCCCTGGTTCCTAATGCACCTGATATCAATATCAAATCGCATTTTATATCAGTACTTTGATATTATGACAATACTTTGCGTGTTTGTTACCATATATAGTTACCATAGTTACCATAAGCCTAAGAATAACAGTTTTTATAATCAACTAGCTTTCCGCCCGCGGCTTCGCCCGCGTGGAATTCGGTTATATTGCGGTATAAAGCACAACTATAAGAAAACTTCTCATTCCCACGGAAAAATCTAATAAGCGCGATGTAACGCTGGATACAATTAGTTGTTAAACCAAAACTGAATGGTACACTATATTATATGTTTTCCCTTGTGGAGCAAAAACATGCAGATTTTGGGCACTGGAAACCCGGGAACACGCTACATAGAGCTGACTATGCGAAAAACAATGTTTTTCCATGTGTACTCCAGCAACCCTTAGAGTTTGGCCTTGTGCTTTATTAATGGTCATTGCAAATGAAACCCTTATAGGTAATTGTAGTCTTTTAAATTGAAATGGGTGGTCTGTTGGAATAATCGGAATCCGAGGAATGAGTACACTTTCACCCTTTGCTGCGCCAGGTAAAATAGTGGCTGTAATAATGTTCCGCCCAAGCTGAGCGACACGCAGCCTAGTACCATTACACAGTCTAGGGGCATCGAGATTACGCATGAGCATCACCGGAACACCTACTTTTAGTTTTAATTTATGAGAAGGCACCCCAGATAATTCCAAAGAATTCCAAAGAACTCCACAGGATATGAGGTACTATATTCTGTTTCTATCACTGTGTCTACAAATAAATATTCTGTCTATAAATAAATATTTATAAATAATAATAAAAAAAACAATTTAGACGATAAAACAAATTGTACGTCATCCCTCGAGAATTCCTCATTTTCGAGGATTCATTTTCGTATCATTTAGCTTCAAAATTTACATGTTCATATTCGTTTGCAACATATAAGTAGATGTTAAAAAAACAGTTTAGACGATAAAACAAATTGTACGTCATCCCTCAGGAATTCCTCATTTTCGGGGATTTATTATCGTATATTTTAGCTTATAAATTTACATGTTTATATTCGTTTGCAATATTTTACCTTGTTTTAAACGACACAAAGCGCCATCTACAATCCATCCATAAAGCAAACAATATTTTTGTTTTTCCTCGGAAATATTATTTTTTTCCAGGATAAAAAGTACCCTATTATTTAATCCGGACTTTTATCTTTACGTCTGCAAAATTTCAAAGCAATCGGTTCAGTAGTTACGGCGTGAAAGCGGAACAAACAAACAAACTCACTTTCCGATTTATAATATTAGTAAGGATTAACGTTACCATAGCAACGCGTGGGCGGGTCAGCTAGTATATATAAAGAAATAAATATACATAAACATTAGAGAACATCACATACATTGTTATTGAGTTCACAAACAACGACGATACCACAACACTCAAAACCGAACCAATCTTTATATATATAATTCTTCTGTGAGTGTGTATGTCACTGAACTCCTCCTAAACGGCTGGACCGATTTGAATGATTTTTTTTGTGTGTGTTCAAGGTGATCTGAGAATGGTTTAGATTCACAAATCAGTCCGGCAGATGACGCTGCAGGCGGCACAGCAACGCGTGGCCAGGTCAGCTATATATGTATAAAACACGAATATTAACGTTGTGCATTTTTGATATTTTAGAATGGTTAGGGAATAATTTCGCACGAATTGCTTTAATTATCAGTATAAAAGTACTATCAAAACAATATTCATTTATTGCACTATCGTATACAAACATGACAAAAAACACACACGCACACTCGCGCAAGCGCCTTCGCCGCTTAAACGAAACAGCAGGAGCAGGCATACATGTTCGCCGCGCGGTAGAAAGAGAGAGTTACTTCCTCTCCTACGATGCGCCGGCGGTCTACTCTCCCTCCGTCTTACGAATTTTCGATTAGGTCAGGAATGCTGACGCGAGTTTAATATTTACCATTAAGATCTCATCCCAAAAAGTGCACAACGCCGCTAAAAAAAATTTCACTTCAATAGTTTTCTAAATTGACTTGGCCGGCGAAAGTACTGGAAAATTATGTATACAAAGTGATGTAGTAATACTTTAGAGTAAGCATTCAAAACAAGGACTAATGGAAAGTTAGTTTTATTTTATGGTTTTTGTATATAATAATAAAATTATAACAATTGATTTTAATTAGGTATTTAATGCATAAAAAAAGCATGTGTGTGTCTTTCCAATGTAAGTTATACTTTTACGAATACATTCGTATAACACATCTAAAAATATCATTTTATTGATAAATATTATAGCATTATTTGACCCTTAAAATGGATAGCTACTTATTCCGAACGTATGCCCAAATAAGAGGACTTCCCAAATTATCAAGCTTAAATTCAGTGATCTGTGAACGTTCATTTCTTCTGATTACACACAAGAGGTTCGAAGCTCACTTGCCGAAAGGATTCCTCGAATATGGAAATAGAAGGGTCTTCATAAATAAATCTTATTGAAACTGCTTCATGTTTATAGGTTTATTACAATTGATTTACAGAAATGCGTGAACGGTTTGATAAAGTATGTTTTATGCAAGGAATACAGTAAAATTCTTCAATTTATTTACAGAATTCGTCCTACATAACATAGGTAAATCATACCAAATGTTTAGGACATCTTTTTGCTGACAAGAAGTTCGTACGCAAATGAAAACTATACTGAAAAGTTGTAATAACGCGTTGGAAATAATAGTTAGGAACTTTTAAATCTCGATGTTTTAACCAGGTTACACTGGCCTCGGTGGAGCGCGGACGGCAGTCAACCCGTGATTATGGTTAGTCGGTGTAACTTGGGCGAAGCATGTCTGGACAAAAAGGTACCTTTCATTTCAAACGAGTTGAAAACCGTTTGAAGTAAGATTTTGATTTAAAATGGAACGAGTAGTTTAAAAAGTACCTATTTACGGAACCCATTCTAGAAAATCAGCCGACTAGTCAGTAGATTGGAGTAATCCGCAATGTCATATAGGTATGTGCTCTCTATTCACTAAACCTCCATTTCTAGAATGGGTCCCGACTGCTACAACTTTGGCGATTCTTAAGTTAAGTGCAATTCGACATGACGTCTTTCTTGTTTTAGGGGTTTTAAATTTTTTAAATTACTCTTTAAGGGTTAAAGGATTACTGTAGCTTATCGCTAGGAAAAAGACATACAGCATACGGTGTATAGCCGAGCGAGAGTGATTTCACCTTCGTATTCAACGATCCCGGGTTCGAGTGCCGAAAGAGGCAGAACTTTGTGTTATAAATACAAGCAGTTGTACCTGAGTCAAGGGTATTTCTATATATTGCTAAAAATATAACTCATAAATATTGTTGTTATTATAAAAAATATACAACATAAATAGTACTTTATTCTAGTCTTACTAAAAATGAAATATTTTTCAAGTTATTCCTAACACTCCTCTTAATTAAAACCTGAAAACTTCCAGCAACGTTAGTGCTTTCAAAAGATTGAAAACATACAGTGCCTACGGCGGAATCTAATCAATATCCAATAATTAAATTGGAACATCAATAAATCCCGGACCTGCTATTTCATCTTTGAAAATGTACTTAAATTCATTAGGATAAGATTTATTGAATAGTAACCTAGCTATGAAAGATTAATTTACAAATGGAAATCCATTAGTCTTGAATGTTAACTCGCCTTAGTAATCGGAATCAATATATTATACATATGGTATTAATAGAAACATTGACTTGCCGTATATGAGTAACTGAAAAGGAGCCAGTTTTCTGAATGGGAGTTGAAACGTCAGGATTAAATATCCCTACAAGTAAATAAAATAGCTGACCTGGCCACACGTTGCCGCGGCTCAGTTATTATTATTTGCAATATATTTTTTTATTAAAAATCAGCAATAACCAGCAATAATAGGCAGGTTTTGTGATATTGATTCGTTGGTGGGAGAAGTGGTGGGAGGGGCCTGACGTAACAGTGGTGGCACGCGCGTGAGCTGCGCGCGGTACTGAAGGGAGATTTTTCTAAAATAAAAGAATTTTTCTAAAATAAAAGTAGCCTAAGTTACTTCTTATTACATCAGCTATCTGCTAATAAAAGTCCCGTCAAAATCGGGCCTGCCATTTCAGAGATTAGCCGGAACAAACAGACAGACAGACAAAAATTGTAAAAAAAAATATTTTGGTATACCTATGTACCGTATAATTATATTCATATGTATGTAGTAAAAACGGTTATTTCAATATTACAAAAAGACACTCCAATTTTATTTATAAGTATAGATAACGGTATTTTAAATATCATTTACTTTAGAAAATAATTTTAAAATGTTAATCGTCTTTCTGTTTGTTCTGTTTATCTTGGAAAAGACAACTAATTTTGTCGGGTTGGTCTATTTCTGATAGCTAATGTTATGAGAAGTGACTTAATCAACTTTCATTTAAAAAAAATGAATAAGGAGCCGCGCATAAAATTAAAACTCATAGAATTATATGGATTTCGTCGAAACCTCGGAAGGTAGATGTACGCGTACCAGATAATGTTTACGTATGGTCAACATAAAAAAAAGTCTTTAAAACGGTCAGAAAACGCGTTTTCTGTGTAAGTAAGAAGTGTTTATTATTTATACTTTACTTACTTCAGATGTAAAATATAAAGGTACAGTTACATAGTTAACAGTTGTACTGTACAGATACAGAAAATCAAAAAACTTCACCATCTCGAAAGCGGTCGTATTTCGAAAGGCATATTAAGCGTTTGCTAGAATCTGTAGTCTTTAGCATTCAAGAATCCGAAACAGGCCCGCGAGGTTACGCCCTATTCCCTAATGTGTTTTCGTCCTAGGCAGGATTTGTGCCTAAGACTACACTTAGCACTTACACAGTCATTTAATGAGGTTAAGTGGCTGATAATGGCAATATGGAAGTACGGGGGCCAAGAAGGTTGTACTATTCTGTCAAATAAAAGCCAGTTTCTAGAAAAGCATTATCTTAAACAATAATAATATTAACATTCACGCTAATTAGCTAAGCCCAAATTAAGCACTGTAAAGCTTTGTTGTAGATACTAAGGTAACGGATAGACGTACATAAATGGTACATAGATATCTAACTATCGTAACAATATATATAAATAAAGGTACAAATACTCGTATTCATGACACAAACACAGCCTTCTTACGGGATTTAATATCCAAGACCTTCGGTGCGTAAGGCAAGATCGTTCCTTTTGTAACAAACGGTTGACTACCGTTCGCACCGACGGTCCTAGGTTCGAATCCCGGAAGGGGCAGATGTTTGTATGATGAATACGATCATTCGTAACTGAGTCATGGATGTGTGCTGTAGAAGTAAGTATAAATATGTATAATAACTATGTTACTCTATATATACTCTAATATGATTGAATATCGATTATTAAATATCTAATCTTTGTACCATCAACATGTGTTTCTTTTAACTCCTCGGCGCCAGACCTTACATGGCGACCCGAGCCAGTTCGCAATGCGAGTGTTTGTTATAGTATCAAATTATAAGACCGGCTTTAATTATGGGGACAGTCCAAAGTACGATTTCGTCGCTTGTGGGTGATCTTTGTAATAATTACATTATTAATTTTTTTTTAACAAAATAAAATGGGTGGACAACAAACCAAGGATAAAGACGACAACAACATCGTTTTAACACAATTCGGGAAAAATGACGGCCACGTTTCTTTCAACGAGTTGAAGTTCCACGCATCCGCGACTACCATACTGCTGGGCGTGATTCTGTTACTGGTGCTGCTAGTGTTGATGTACGGTGTATACAAGCTGTACTACAAGTGTCATAAGAGGACAATACGGCGTGAATTATCTAACCACTTGGCGCGAAACTCCTGGTCCTCTTTCGGTCGTGGACGTCGAGGAGGAGGCGCTCTCCCTACCACGGCTGTGGATGATACTAAGGAGGAGACATATTAAGTGGAAACTTTTGGTGTTTAAAGTGTTGTACACAAGTTTTATGTATTAAGAAATATGTCTTGTTTGCATGATGGCATAATTGGACAAGACTATTTGCAAAAATACAAATGCATTGTAAATTACGAAGTAAATACGGTTTCTATGACTTATGGTAGAAATGATTTTAAAATAACTTTACCCTTAGAATTGGGCTCATTTCACGGAAATAATTATTTGACCGTACCACCACGATGTGAGAAGATTTTTTATATAGATTCCCGTATGAGTGAGGATTGTATTATTCGATCGAAAGAGTTGTGTGAAGGTGTTTATTTAGCAGGCGGTATATGTAAGGCTAAAGAAGGCAAAATACCTATTCAAATTTTAAACTCACGTGAAGAACAAGTCACTTTGAGTTATTTTTCGCATGAGATAGAAGATTTGGATAGCTATTATGTATGTACTTTTGATAAGAATGAATCTATTGACAGCGAACGGGTACGGAAAATGTTTTCATTTTTAGATTTTTCTCATTTAAATACGGAAGAAAGGCGATCTGTGCAAAATATATGTGCTAAATTTTCAGACATATTTTATTTACCAGGGGATAAGTTGTCAGTATGTAATATTTACCAACCAGAGATTAAATTAAAACCTGACGCTGTACCAGCGTACACAAGACCCTATAGATTACCATGCACACAAAAAGGTGAAATTACGAATCAAGTAAATAAATTATTATCCGAAAATATTATTGAACCTTCCTGCAGTGAGTGGTCGAGCCCCGTTTTGTTAGTTCCGAAAAAGTCAGATGGTTCGAAGACTTGGCGTTTGGTTATTGATTTTCGAAAATTAAATGAACAAATTTTAGATGATAAATTTCCATTTCCAAACATCGCAGATATACTTGATTCACTTTCAGGTGCTATGTATTTCAGTCATCTTGATTTGTCACAATCTTACTTTCAATTAAATTTGGATCCTAACAGTAGGAAGTTCACAGCATTTACAACGTCCACGGGACAGTACCAACTAACTAGATTACCCATGGGGTTGAAGACTTCTCCTAGTATTTTCTCTCGAGCAATGACTATAGCAATGGCAGGCTTAAATTATGAAAAATGCCTAATTTATTTAGATGATATTCTCTGTTTCGGACGAAGTTTATCTAACCATAATAAAAATCTTATAGACATATTATCTAGGCTCAGAAAAGTAAATTTAAAACTTAACCCTGCCAAGTGCAAGTTTCTCAGAAAAGAAGTTCTATACTTGGGTCATGTTGTGTCAGCGAAAGGTATAGTACCGGATCCAGAAAAAACTAAAGCAATAAACCAATATCCAGTTCCCAAAAACTCAGACGAGGTTAGGAGATTTGTCGCGTTTGCAAACTATTATCGAAAGTTTATTCCCGGGTTTGCGGAGATTACCTTACCACTTAATGCGTTGTGTAGAAAGTATGCGAAGTTTGAATGGACGGATGATTGTCAAAAAGCATTTTTAAAATTAAAAAATCAATTAGTTTCACCTAAATTATTGCAATATCCAAATTTTAGCAGCGACAACAAATTTATTTTGCAAACGGATGCGTCTGGTTTTGCGATCGGCGCGGTACTTAACAACGGAGATCGTAGGCCGGTGGCTTTCGCAAGTAGGACGTTAAATAAAGCAGAGAAAAATTATCCAACAATAGAAAAAGAGTTATTGGCTATAACATGGGCGGTTAAATACTTTAGGCCGTATCTGTACGGAAAAAGATTTACAGTCGAAACCGATCACAAACCTCTTGTTTATTTGTTTAATTTATCAAATCCGTCGAGTAGGTTAATGAAACTGAGGTTACTATTAGAGGAGTATGACTTCGATGTATTGTATGTGAAAGGAAAGGATAATGTAGCTGCAGATGCATTGTCCAGGGTATGCATTAGTAGTGAAGAGTTGAAAGGTATGCATGAAAATATTGTGTCAGTTATGACTAGGGCACAAACAAAGAAAAAAGAAACGCATTTGGGTAAAGTTTCGGAGAATAAGGTCACGAGCGACTGTTGGTCTGATCACCCAAGAGTCGTAGAGATGCTTAAACTACCGAAAAATTACACCGAATTAGTATTTTTAAATGAGACTCAGTTCCAACAACTAAAAAATAGCTTTGATAGTGAAAATTACTTTTTCGCGTATATAAAATCAAAGTCTTTTATTTGTGTTAAACCAACAGCCCAATCACACTGCGCACGAGATGCCTTTGCGAGGGTGTTGAGTTTATTTTGTCATCAAGTAAATATAGACGAGTTATATGTTATCCTTAATGAAGATAGATACACAATTGTAAAAGAATTAATTCATTCTATAAATAGAACTCCTCAATGGACCGGTCCGCGCTTGCATATTATAAAAGGAGTTAAGAGGATAACAGACAGGGACACGATTCGTGTTATATTAAACGACTATCACATATTGCCAACTAGCGCACATGCCGGTATTAGGCGTATGTTGAAAAATATTAAGAGACGATTTTTCTGGCCAGGCATAGAGAAGGACGTGACAGATTTTGTTACTAAATGCGATCAATGTCAAAGACAAAAGTACTTTAAGTACACAAAGCAGCCGATGGTAATTACCGATACGGCTACATCGGCTTTCGACCGAGTATTTTTAGATTTAGTAGGGCCCTTAGGTAATGATAGTATTAGCGATTCTAAATATATTTTAAGTCTACAGTGCGATATGACAAAGTATGTCGAAGCGTATCCGATTTCATCTAAAGACACAGTGACCGTCGCCTCTGCCTTTGTAAGTAACTTTGTTTTGCGTTACGGAATACCTCGCGAAATCATAACAGATAGGGGTACCGAATTTATTTCTTCTGTAATGAAGGAAGTCTGCCAGTTATTGAATATAAGCCATAAGACATCCACTGCCTATCATCATCAAACTATAGGTGCACTTGAAAATACTCACAAAAATTTAATATCCTTTTTACGTATTCAATCAAATAATAACGCTCAAAATTGGTCATCATGGTTACCCTATTGGTGTTTCTCATTTAATACTACTGTACATAGCGAAACTAATTATAGCCCTTATGAACTTGTTTTCGGAAAGTGTTGTAACATACCTACCAATTTAACAGAAAGTTTAGATCCTTTGTATAGTTTTAACGATTACGCTAAAGAACTAAAGTACAGAATACAAAAATCTCAACTAGATGCTAGGAACAACTTGTGTGTAAGTAAACAATTAAGAAAAGAACGCTATGACTCATATATAAACATTATTAATTACAAAGCAGGTGATTTGGTTTTGATTAAAAATGAGGCTAGAAGCAGTAAGTTAGATCCCTTGTATGTGGGACCATTTGAGGTATTACAAGACAGTGAACCGAATGTAATAATTTTAGATAAAGGTGTACAGAAAACAGTACATAAAAATAGAACAAAATTATATAAGTCTCAATAACCTTTACAATATAGTAAGAAAAAATGTATAATCATTACTAGAATTAGCTACTTTATTACATTTGTAACGTATACTTTAATAACCTTGATTTATTGTAAACATAGTTTTTAATTTTTGTACCTAGTTTTAAAAAAAATGTACCTACCTATGTAATTTTTTTTTTGCTTCCGCGGGGCGTGTGGTGTAGAAGTAAGTATAAATATGTATAATAACTATGTTACTCTATATATACTCTAATATGATTGAATATCGATTATTAAATATCTAATCTTTGTACCATCAACATGTGTTTCTTTTAACTCCTCGGCGCCAGACCTTACAGATGTTTATATATATTTCTATGAATATTACTTACTTATGTATAATATATGTATGTCTATCCGTTACCCTAGTATCCATAACAGAAGTCTTAATTTTTTTGTTTTTCCTTAAAATTAATTGGTGTGTTTATTTATCTTTTTATACCAACTTTAATACATTTAAATTGATAAAATATATTTATAAAAAGATTAAGTGTTTCTGAAGAACAACTTCCACTTATAAATAAACTTACGAATTCTAAGGCAATGAATACGGCGGTTGAGGGCGCGGCCACTCACTAAGTGCTCGATTTGCACGGTCTATCAATTCCTGATAATGCTCCGTGTGAGATCGAAACACGTGTAAGTAAATTATTGTAGTAGAAAAATACTAGAAAAAATTTACTCGGGTGACGAGTAAATTTTCAGGTGGGAATCGAACCCGCAAATTTTGATTGTCCGATCCAAAGCTCTCCCAATTGAACTACCGAGCCTTGTGAACAACTGTCGAAATTATCTAGTACCTACTTATCTACATTTTTTGCTGTAGGCCAGCGTTGTCTGATATATGAGAGGAACGTCTTCTCTTCTCGTATTCGAAAGAAACATTTTTACAAATGTTTGGACAATCGATTTGGATTGAACAACATTTTTCAATGCTATCTTAAATAATAAATTATTAATTAAGATAGCATTGTAAATTAAAAATTATAAATTATTATTATTAATTAATAGAAAAAATACTAGAAAAAATCAACAGAAAATATATAAAAATCATAAAACATGTAAAGTAGTTTGTAAAGGTGCTAGATGTATCAATGTCTTATAGCCTGCATTTATTCGTGATGGGCATTGCACTTCACTTGTTTTTTTCGGAAAAAAGTTTGACAGATATTTGACAAATTTTAATCATACAAACTGTCGTAGCTTCACAGTGAGTTTGTATGTTATAGAATCGACGCTCTTATGTGTTATTAGACATTGTCTCAATTTTAGTTTTCACTTAAACTTTGCCCTTTTTCTCTCAATCAATGTCTTGTAGCCTACATTTATTCGGGATGGGCAATGCACTTCGCTTGTTTTTTTGCGGAAAAAAGTTTGACATATATTTGACAAATATCAATCATACAAACTGTCGTAGCTTTACAGTGAGTTTGTATGTTATAGAATCAACACGCCGTCATGTATTATTAGACATTTTCTAAATATTAGTTTTCACTTAAACTTTGCCCCTTTTCTCCGAAATCACATACAGAAACTGCAATTTTATGAATTGGATTCGATATCGCCACAAACAATTGCATAAAGTCGTGAAAACTATTGTCTAAGCCTGGAAGATTTGAGCAGCATTTTTATGCTGACTATACAATTAAAGTATCTTATAATCGTCGCTAAGCATTAAGCTTCGCTAGCACCATATATTGGAGTGGAGCGTAATACCTAAAAAAAAATTTTTTTTTGGTTCGATGGGAATTTTTGCGAATTTCAAAATTCGGGCTTCATCACCATCTGGTCCTAAACCTGTTGATTTGATTCCACACAAAAAATATTAAAATCGATTAAGAACTCGGGAAGTTATGGCGTAACAGACATTGCGCCATTGAAGCTAATGTATCGGAGCTTCGCTCGCTCCGCTCCAAAAATCAGCTTTTTACCTCACTTTTACCAGTGAAGGAAAAAACAAAGAGACAGAAAGAGATTACAATTTTCTTTATATAAATACCGTATATACTTTTATCCGCACTCAGTAAAATCTGTTATATTACAAATTCAATTGTACATTATATTTCAATAGATTGGTTCAAAAGCCGGCAAATCGCATTAACAGTATTGATATCATTGAGCGATGTAATAACCGGAGGATTCCCTTTTATTCAGAAATTTAATGGTGGACCAAGCTTGGCCGAATTCAATATGCAAATTGTATTAATTAAGCACACTGTTTACCATAACGATACTCTGTTATGACGTAAATATTAAATCATTAATTACGTACGTATTTTGCAGAATGTGTCATTATTTCGTTTATCAGACATACGATACTTATTACGGTTGCGAGAGTAGAAAAGTCAGTGAGAAATTAATTTTTTTAAATGAAAAGTGAAAAACATATCAAATGTTGTTTGTTTTTCTCACCGGAAACAAATGAATAACATGTAGGTATAGACAACAGCTCGTCAACCTTTCGCAGAATTTAATTCATCTAACTAAACTTCAAATGTAGAAATATTGTTATCCTCTCTTAATTGCAATTGCTACAGAGTATATAATTGATTCTTATAAGTAAACACTATCTTAATATTCACTTTATGGTCTACCTATACAATGTGTCCCGTCACCAGTGTCGTAGCCTTTAATGGTGTGAAATATGGCATTTTTTATTGACAAATTGCCCCTCAAATTTGATTTTTCTCAAAAAGCCAATAATTAATAAATACACAAAAAAGAATCTATTTGTTTTTATTTAATTATTTTTTTCTATTTTTTATTCCACGACAATTGAACATGATGGCTGTGTAACTGTTGTCTACATGTTTAGCTATCAAATGACACCTTTTTAATGTTGATAGGACATTTACATGAGTAGTGGTGGTCGAATTAGTATGAGAGCCCAGGTCTTGGTTACCAAGAAAACAAAATGGCGGCCGTAAGAGAAAAACAAAATTTGAGGGGCAATTTGTCGATAAAGAATGCCATATTTCACACCATTAAAGGCTCCGATACTGGTGACGGGACACATTGTTTAATATAGTATAAATACTTTACCAAATAAAATTATTTTAGTAATATACTATACACTTTATTCTCTGAAAGAATGAATTTTTGTCTTCCTAGGTAGTTGTTTCTTTAGGTAATTTCAGTGTCTAGTAGCTTCAACGAGAATAATAACTTGTTGACGCCATCCCGACTAAATTGTTTCATGTCTGAGTGGTTGTGATAATACGATTGTTATTTAACAACATTTATTTTAATGAGGATTTTTTCTTTTAATTATTCTTTCTTTCTTTATGCTAAAGCTTAATTAAATATAAGTTGCAATTTCTTTTTAATTATTCTCAACGACATTCAGAATATTAAATGCGGGAGTAATCTTCTGGGCACATTACCTAAGTGCTAAGATTTAGGGAAAAATTTAATTTAAATCTAAAACAAAATATTATTTTTAAATTAGTTAACATTTCCTTTATTATTATAAATTATGTTACAACTTATAATTATTATTAAAAAATCTTTATTAAACATAATTATTATATTTATAATACTTCATTTCTCTTTATATATATGTATATATGCATATACATATATACGAGTATATATACAAGAATTACGAACAGAGCGAAATTTAGGGGCAAGCGATATTTACTGCTTATACTTTGTCCAATGTAGGATGATACTTTTGACAGGTGTCACTTCCTTATTGCTACGTACTAAGGTTGCGTTTGTTTCCTTATGTTTGGCTTGACATTGCAATAGCAACTTTATACCTTCTATATAGGTGTCAATTGTCAAATTATCATCCTACATTGGACAAAGTATAGTAGTTTTCGAGTCAAATAACCTTATTTTCATAAAATGAAGAGTTCTATTTTATTAATAAAACTAGCAGCCCGTCCCGGCTTCGTGCGAAGGTGGACAAAATTCTTTAAATTTTTCCTAGCATTCAATATAGCCTATGACACTCAGCAATAATGTGCCTTTCTATTGGTGAAAGAATTTTTAAATACGGTTCAGTAGATCCCGTGATTACCCCTTACAATTTAACAAATATACAAACACACAAACTTTACTTCTTTATAATATTAGTATAGATTATATAACAATAAATCAATGGAAACAAAGAGTGTTACTTAAAAACTTTAAGAAAAATATGCTGACTCTTTTGAAGCATATAACACTTTTCTCCGTTTCGTCGTGGTGAAGCGTAAAACAAACTATATAATCCTTTCATAGCTTTGAAACAAAGGAAACCTCGCGTGGAAACATTCTTGTCTGCTATGTTTATTGAGCGAAGCTCTCTTTTAGGCAACTCACAAATTTCGCTTGTCTCCCTCCTGCTACTTAACGGTTCAACCGATTCGGACGAATTTTGGCAGGAACATACATGATTATAACCTGACGGACATAGGCTATGTAAAAAAAATATAGACTTTACCATGGAGGAATAATCACCGAAAGAAAAATTCAAAAGCTGATCGCAGCAATTTGGCGCCAAAACTCACATCGTGGTCGTGATTAATGTGCAAAAAAAGTTTTGAAATCGGACATACCATAGAGGAATAATCACCCATCAAAAATCTAATTGCTTCGCTCAGTATTTGCAACCACCAGCATGTATTGCAGATCTAGTTACAAAGTGTTTAAATATTTGAAATTGTAGAAATTCTCAGTTTCGTAATATATATGATAACAACTTATCTCGAAATATTTACAACACATAATATAGATCAAAGGTCATACAATATAACTTAATCCCTCTAAATCCAAGTTCATGCTATTGGGTACCAAAGCGCAAATTAGCAAAATGATAAGTTGTGGGCCCGTTGTGATTATTGGTGACCAGGCCGTAGAGAGGGTACAGGAGGCGCGTAATCTCGGAGTTATCTTCGACGGCTTACTGCGATTTGAGACTCATGTTTTGAATCTGGTTAGGAGCTGCATGTACCGCTTGAAAATTCTTTATCGGATTCGGAATTTTCTAACTGAGAGTGTTCGTGTCATACTATGCGAGTCTCTAATACTCTCAAGACTCAATTACGGCGATGTCGTGATCGGTCCTCGTTTATTGTCTAGAACGCGGCATCTGATTCAGCGCGTGCAGAATGCCTGTTGCAGGTTCTGTTTTCGCGTGCCTCCTCGAACTCACATTACACCTTTTCTGAATTCAGCAGGCATGCTCAGGATGGAGTTGCGAAGGCGTCTGCACCTGACATGCCTTGTATTTAACGTGTTGAGGCATCGCAAGCCAGAATATTTATTTAAGAAATTAAAATTCTCCGAGAGGATGGGTAGGTACGGGGCGCGTTCTGTTCGGGTTCTACTCTCATACTACCGTCACCGGACCGTAGCATTCAGGGGTAGTTTTCGCTTCCAGGCCACCAAGTGCTGGAATGATTTGCCGCCTCCGCTGAGAGATTTGTCTAGTTTGTTTACCCTAAGAAAAAAACTCAAGTGTCACCTATTACAACTCCAGCAACTTGGTGTCGCCTAATGGAGCCACGGTGTTTTCTCTTTCTTTTTTTTTTTTTTTTTACTTAAACTACCCATTTCAATTTAAGCCGTATTATATTATATTGTTTTATTTACATTTATATTGCCTCTCACTGACCTTACTAATTTTTTACTAATATTTTTGTTTTTTTTGTTTTTTTTGACATTCTTTACCTATTAATTGAATTATTGTTATTATCTAATTTTCTCGAGCAATTTCTTTTTTATCTCCTTTTTTTTGTAACTCCACTCTCTTTGACATTTTAATTTACACATATATGACACTGACTCGCGTTGTTTCATATCACTTGCGCCCTCGTCAGCCAGGGTGATGGCTGAAAATCGGTGCTTCACCTTTCCCGGGTGAATTTTTTTGCATCGAGCCTTGACCCTATTCCTGCTGCTGCACACAGGTACCTGCCAAAGCTGGTTGTGTAATGAATTTATTTATTTTATTTTGTAATTTCTTTGATTGTATAATGGCAATGTATTATGTGTGTAAAACCGGAATAAACTATTTATCTATCTATCTATCTATCTATCTATAACCTATGATAGATATTGTATGACCTTTGAATTGTCAGGCTTATAATTTGAACACGTATATCAAATTCTTTTCTATAAACTCGTCTTCAATAAACAGCTCATATTAATATATATTTATAGTACACATTTAATCGAAATTTAATTTATCGAACATCATTATTTAAACTAACAAATTAAACAATCCATTGAGTATTCCAAAAAAAGAAATGTTATTTCTTTAAAAATCCAATTATTTTTAGATTGTGTAAAATAATTAATATTAAATGATAAGGTAAGATGCATTTATTTGTTATCTAACTTAAAATATTTTATTTTTTATGTTGTTAAACTTATTTTAATTTAGTTTTTATATCAGATAAAATTAAATTAAATACCTAAGATATTAAATTATTCTTAATTGTACTGTGATCAGATGATTTTTTTTTGTTTCTCCTCCGCACTCGGGGGAGGAAGGTAGTGAATCCTACATGGATACTTCTGAACGGCCCCAGAGTTACTGACTTACCACCGCGAAAATGCACTAGCCTGAGAAGGCTGAACAGGCTTAGTAGGAGCAATCACACCCAGGGTGACGGAGCGACGCCGACGCAGTTTACTATCAATGCTTGTCGCTTTAGGTTTGTACGTGCACGCATCTGTTCCCTGTGTTGCTTATAAATGTATTTTAAACACATGGTATTTTTATTCCAATTTCAAGCTCAAGTATTTTTTGTTATATGTAATTTTATAAGGCAGCAAATACTTTTTGGCGAAGGCCAAGAAGTCGGCATCTAAGCGTAACCATGTTAGAGACGTTTGACGACAAATTACTAAAACACGAGAAAACGAGTCGACAAAATTTTGACGTATTAAGTATGCTTGGCTGGCAGGACCATGAGTGCGTAAGACAAGATTGCTACCGTTGCTCTAAAGGGTTAAAATTGTGTGACTATTCGTGTGTGTATTTTTACAAAATCACATTACCAGCATCGTCTTGTCTAAAATTATCGATAAACTTGTAATTAGCCGCTACCATAGTGTCAAATCCAAATATATCATATTTCTGTTTTTTTTTTAAGTGGGAATACAGATTTCTAAACTACGCTACATTGCTCTAACGTACAGTTCTTCTTATTATATAGGTACTAGTATTTTACATCGAGCATTTCTGAAATATGTATTTACGTGTTAATCTATATTTTTTTTGTTGAAAATAAGTTTATTACCAAGTTAAATACCTGTTTACTGTTATCGTATAGTTTCCGATTGGTATTTGTTGGTGCAATAGTCGTCTACACCGCTTTAAGAAGGAATGGAACATTCAAAGAAAGTTCTGAATATTTGTGAAATTCACTAGTACCGCAGACTAAATTCTCGCAGTCTACAAAGGTTATGCTAATTAGAGTATTTTACTAACAGCGGTTATTATCATGTAATTTTGTACCTTAAAGGGCATTGCTCAGGTTCCATACTTCAATTGCCCCAGAACGGAGAGCAATAAGAAAATGATAGATGTGTTTGGAATCCTTCGTGCAATTTAATCTGGCATTCGTGATACAAAGACAAGTGTAGGAACCGTAGTGTTACAATAAATATACTAGGCGATGCAGTAGCTAAGCATAAAACAACGCCAGCACCCTATATTGGAGCGGAGTGTAATACCTAAAAAACGATATTTTTTTTTGTTTCGATGGGAAATTTTGCGAATTTTAAAATTCGGGCTCCGTCACAATCTGGTCCTAAACCTGTTGATTCGATTCCACACAAAAATATTAATATCGGTTAAGAACTCGGGAACTTATGGCGTAACAGACATTGCGCCATTGGAGCTGATCCATGGGAGCTTCGCTCACTTCGTTCGCTCCGCTCCAATTAGATTTTGAGCTTATTATCGTAAAGAAAACAATGTATATTTAATATGCTCTGTATATATTTATTGTTCCCTTTTACTTTACGTTTCTTTACAGAGTTACGTTTCTTTACCTTAATAATATAAATTGAGTCTTCATAAAATGTAATAATAAAAAGTAATAATAAATAATTAGTACCTACTCCTTTTTATATATGGGTGTAGACGAGTAAGTATCTATTACAAGCAAACGCGAAAATTCAGATCACCTAGGTACGTATTTGTTTTTTTTTTTATTTAGGCATTCCTGTACCTTCATTACATTATAGATCCTGATTATCTGTTTGTTTAGTCTGTGGCGTTCTTGTAAAATATTCGTTATGGTCAAAATTCTTGTATTCCCTGGTTCAATTTTAAGCAGAGCTCATACGCCGCATTGTTGTGTCGGAACTATGTAACTGGGGTTCCAGTTACGAAATATTTCATACTCGACTATAGTGTCTGGTTACTCGCGTTCTATTTTCAGTAAATTTCCATTGAAGTTCTTGTAATTCTTCGCGATTTTACGCCTCCTCCCACGTAGTTAGTTTTCTGATGCAAATATATTTGTTTTATATTATTAGTGTCATTAATTAGCTTCAGCAACAATTCAACAACGCTGTCGAGGTTGTGATAATTCAATTGTAAGAGCCCTCACCCGGATAGTATGAGCGAGCTTCGATTCCCGCCTGACACCAATTGAATATTTTCTCGTAAAATTTTCTTTTAGATATAAACATTTATCAGTTAATTCCTTATCCTATCTACCTTGGATTTCGCTGACGTTTGTTACATACTTGTCGGAAGAAATACTCGACAAACTGGAGCGTCTGCAGAATATGTGCACTTTATGCACTTTCGCTCTACGCTCAATTAGCTCCGGTATCGAGACTCACGCTCTTTCAAGTTTTGCTACTTCTTTCTATTGTTCCTAATGTATTTTGCGTTCTTCGTCTATTTTATATCCGAAAAATTCCTCGAGGTCTTGAAGCGATCAAGTTAAAAGATAATTCCTTTCTCCTTATATAATTAATCTAAAATTAAACCACTTTCATCTGATTAATGACCCATTTTTTAATATTACCACGTTTTACTTAACTTCACTTGTCTGTCTGTTGGTCTGTTGGTCTGTTGGTTTGTCGTCAAAATTTGAGATCCTTATTTCGACCTCTTCCTCTTATCCGATTTGGCTGAAATTTTGTATACAGGCTTGTTTTAATTTTTTGGAAATTTTTCAAATTTGCGTGTGAATGTTCAGAACAATACATAATATTCAATAAATTTTAGAATATTTGTATCGTAAATTTTCATTATTACCAAAATTTATTTTTATCTTTTTAGTCCATTTGTAAAAAAATATTTTCTCCTTTTTAGTACATCTATAACCCGTAGTAAAACGTGGTTTTTTAAAAGCTTTTTTTTTATTAAGTATTTTTTTATCCTGATGTCTGATGTGTTTACTCTTTGACAGGAGCTGTGATTACAGGATGATTTAAGTAATGGTCGCCAGACATGTGAAACTACCTTCCAATATTTTAATCGGACACGTTCTTGCTTGTTAAAGTATACAAATCTAATTGTTTTATTTTGCATTTTTAGTGGTTTTTTAATTATAACAATGACTAAAACTACTTAATCTGTAACCACACCAGTTACGAAATTGGGAGGCTCTTCAAAGAAGAACTGTTATCGGACATGGAGACTGATGTCCATCTTAAGTTTATTATTTACAAAAGAGCTAAATATATCATTAGGTTTCGCAGTTCTAGTCTTTGGAGATATTATTTTTTTAATTATGGGATCCGCCGCAAGTGGAATGTTTCAACCTTCATTTGTTGTGAAATATTATAATAATTAATATAGTTACATTAAAGGCTTTAGGTACGATTTAATTTAGTAATCTGTATTATAAGCAAATAGTTGCCACTCCAAATCATGCCGTAATTAAAAAGATTCTTTGCTATGATGATCCATTTATGTAAAGATGCTTTAACTAACGCAATTTCACTAGACGGAAACTAAAAGAGATTGAACTATAGCCTTATCATTTTAAAATTCAAAATTAATGGAAAACTAGCTGGCTTGATATTTAACGTAGCTGATATTTGTGATATTTGGTGGTTAATATCTAAAAATATAAATAATAAACTATATATATCAAATTTGTGACTTACACATTTTTGCAATTTAATTGTTACCTTGTTTGATAAATTTTATTTTGTTACTTATACATATTATGGAATCACGACTGAAATATGTAAATGATTTTTATAACTTTTTATTTGTAGTATTTATCATATAATCGTAGAAAGTATAAAATTTATACGACATAAGTTGGTTTTTTTAATAACCTGTAATGCTTATTTTTATATTTCAAAAGGGTTCCATTTTAAATGTAATGCTATGTAACTGAAGTATGTTGTTCTTTAACTGGCATTATTTAAGAAGGACTTTATACCTGTGATTTATTAAAATAAGTATTATCATACTTCGTATTAAGGTCTAATATTGTGTTATTCAAGCGTAATAAAATGGTCATAGGCCAATCTTACCTTTCTTGGAGTTTAATTATATCGCTCGTAGTAGATGTAGATACTTCGATTACTGCTGAAACAAAAGAAAAATATCATTAAAACTTATTATGTTTGTTATCATCTGATTTGTTGTATTAAAATTCCTTGGACTTTGTCTTCGAAAAGAAGGTTCAAATGAATATTATAACAGAATAGCGCGTAATTTAAGCTCTAAATTATTACTTAAAAAAAGTTTGTCTATTATTCCTCTTCGCCTCCTCTTCCCATTGTCTATTCCCAATTAGTGGGAAGAATACGTTTTAACCATACGGCCCGATGCAGATTTTTGGGTGCTAACAACTTCAGATGCAGCCAAGACCAACGGCGAGTTAAAGAGCTTAACAACCAAATATGGCGGTGCGGGTCACATGACGTTAAACCAATCAGCGCACAAGGTGAGACCCGTCACAGGCAATTTTAATTTTCTCAATTACACTAGCGGCCCGTCCCGGCTCCGCACGGGTGGACAAAATTCTTTAATTTTTTCTATTATTAAATATTTTGCCGTTAGCGCCATCTAGCGTCCGGTAGACGAACTACTTGCGGCTAACGCGTTGCTATGGTAACGTTAAAAGAGTGGGGGAAAGAGCGGACAGACAAACACACAAACAATAAATTTGTGTCCTTATATTATAGACTAGCGGCTCGTCCCGGCTTCGCACGGGTCGACAAATTTTTTAATTTTTTTTCCGGTAGACGAACTACTTGCGGTTAACGTGTTGCTATGGTACCGTTAATTGATACAATGGAAAAAGAGGGGACAGACAAACACACAAACAAGTGTGATCTTAGATTATAGAATAACTATATCCTAACTAACATAATGACTAGTCAGATAAATTAATATCATTTGAAGTATTACATAATTTTATCTGAACCTAAAACTAAAAACCTTTAAAAATATAATATAACAACTAAAATATATTATTAAGAGAAATCCCTTTAGGCAAGGTTCCGACTAACCTTGACTTCGACCTTCGACCTTCGACTAACGAAGGTGATGTCGACTAACCTTTTTGATATTTCCTTAAAAAGCCTTATAGCGCTTAGACCCCACGGACCAAAATAATTTATTTTTATTTTATTTTTTCTATTCAGAAAGCGATATTTCTATATGATTAAAAATACGTAACGTACGTTTATAAATTTAGACGCGTCGCCAACGTCTCGGTAGCTCTGTGGTCAAGCAGTCGCCCGGATAGTGGAAGGGCGTAGATTCTAATCCTACCTGAGGGCTCTGAGATGTGTTGTTTTTACAGGTGTATTTTAAATCTGATAATATATATGTGTTGCCTTCCCACAATTTCATATTACTATATATCTAGTTTAGTACTACGAATAGTCGTCGCCGCGCCTTGTAAACCTATGTCGAAGTAAATACATGTTTATGTTATATTGTGTATATCATCTTTCAATGCCATAACGTGGTCTGCCCTGTACCGATCACGAATCCAACAAAAATGTTTATAACCGTACCTTTTCAGCTAGGCCACTTTTATATGGACACGTGGACACGTATCCGATTACCTAACGAGCTAAAAAATTTTAGTTCGTTCGATATACGAAAACGTTCAACGAAGTATATGTCGATTCTTTGGAGTTATAAATTGATCTTATACAATCATTCTAAAGCATGACGTAGACTATTTAGACAATATCACGTGCATTGTTTTGAATAGAGGTTATGATACTAAATCACTTGTGTTATAGAAATCAGAAACAATAACGCTATCACAAAACCATTACTGGGATCGTTATAGAAATTTTCGTTTTCTATATTATCCCTGCCAGGGATCACACCTTGGACCTCGGAGTAGCGTCACCATCAGGCCCGGATTTGGACGTACGGAGGCCCTGGGGCGACAGACGACCCTAATTATGTTCGAATAAAAGTAATACAGTTCTTGTATATTCCACAAAAAAAATATTGGCAAAACGTGATTGCCGCGTCAAAATTTGTATTGTTTTTAACTCTCTTTAAGAAGCCGCAGGCAGTAGCCACGCCTGCCCTCCCCAAATCCGGCTCTGGTCACCATGATAACTAGTATGCAAGCGACTTGATTCCAGATGTCATCATTTTTGTCTAACCTTCACAAATTTTCTAACTTCGTAGATAGTAGTTTAATGTCCCACCCCTAAATTCCTAACGACAGTAACAAATATGGAATAAAAACACATACAAGCCTTTCAATAAGTCCTTTAGTTCTGTGTCAAAAGGGAATCTTCAAAAATAAGGGCTCAAATTTCTTTTACAAGCCTACACGACATACCGGAAGTATAAAAGCCTTATCTAGGTTACATCTCCCCACTTCCATTGAGATTGTTAGCAAACGTCTCCCCGTCTCAAAGGCTAGGACTCTTTTGAAATTTCTTAAATGCGTACGGGAATTTGGGGACAGCCTTCCACTGTAACATAACCACGTAATAAAAAGTTTTTAAGAGGCAATGGGATCTCTGTAGCTGGATTCTCTGGAATAAATGTTCCCCGCGATTTGAAAAAGCCATATTTTGATATAACTTATAATCCATATCAATTTATGCCTTTTGATTTTATGCCAAGTAAATAAGAGATAAAAACATTATCCGAGAGAAAGGGATCCCGGATCGGATAAATCGATGAATGATGAAACCTGACATTTATAATATTCATCATCATCATATCAGCGGAAAACCTTCACTGATGGACAGATGTATCCCACAAAAAATGGGAGGGTTTTGAAATAATCTCCTCGCGTGGCAGTTGGGTTGGAAATTGTGGTAAAAGACCATACAACACTGCTACCCATTTTGTAATCTAAGCGAGTATTATGGTGGTTACCTCTAGTATCATTAGCCGCCTTTTACGTTGTCCTTAAGTGCGAGGCCACACGATGCGTTAACGGTACGGTGCGGTGCCGCTGCGTCATCCTACATACAAATCACTATACCATGTCAGTGCGGCACCGCACCGCAAGCGTGCTGGACTTGGGACCTGAGAGGCGAAGCGGGGAGGGGTAATGCGCCGGCAGCGCAACGCTGTTCACCGAGATGCGGTGCGGCGCGATGTGGCACCCTATACCTCGAACACATTACGATGCGGTGCGGTGCCTGAGCGGTACCGCTGCGTCATCCTACATACAAATCACTATACCATGTTAGACGACGCGTTAGGTCGCCGTGCAACGTCGCACCGCAGCGCGCCGGGCTTGGGACCTGAGAGACGCAGCGGGGAGGGGTAATGCACCCGAAGCGTAACGCTGTTCACCGCGGTGCAGTGCGGTACCCTATACCTCGAATTCATTACGATGCGGTGCCGCACCGTATCGTGTGGCCTCGTTCTAAGTGTGCTACTCTACTCTGCCGGACACCACAGAATGTCTATGTAGAGCTGTTATATTTTTCATAATTATAAATAATATTAGACATAAATAATATTAGAACCCATTACATATATTGTAGAACCCCGGAACCTCGGAGTGGCTTTACGATGAAAACCGGTGTGCGAGCTACTCGACAATGAAGTTCGTTAAATGTGGTTATCGTTTACAATACATTAACAACAGTTCATTAATCTCCTCACTCCAGGGGCACAAGCCTTCTTTTTAAAGAAAACGTCTTAAGAAAAAGGAGCCGCAACCCACTACTCAGGCTCAGTTCTGGTACATAAGTAAAGTAAAATTAAAAAAGATAACCCTTAAGGAGGACTTGTACAGCTTCTTGTGATAAGCGCACTCCGAAGTAGGTTAGAAATAAAAGAGTGAAGTTAACTTATGCGCCCTCATAAACTTTTCTGAAGAGAACATACTGGGTCTCAATTTACATAAAGATAGCGAACTTCGCACATGTCATATGGAACTCCTCCGCTTCGAGTACAATAATTGCAAAACTTCGGCGAGATTTAACAATGCAAACTTTTGGTTGATGAACCATATAATTATTGTTGTGAACAACACGTTTTAATTGTAAATTTCATTAAACTTTTTGACTAATTTGAAACAAATTCAAAATTTTACTTTTGCTGAATTTAATCTGTCATCATCAGTCTTATTAATGAGAAAAATGGTAGAGGATTCAGAATGGGTACGTCATAGCCTACGACGTCACGAGCCATAAGATGTATCTATACAAGGTTATTTTATAAACACCATCCAAATTTATATATTATATTCTTTGAAGAAAATAACGAAACAAGATTATTTTTTTTAATATCACTCAGTACTAAAATATTAAGTTAAGCCTACACAAAGTTATCCGAGGAAAACTACCGATTGCTATCACAGTCACGCTACGCACGGTGTTGTAGCAGATGATTACACGACCCCCGCCCCGCTCTCCCGTATTTCATTGATACATTACAATGATTTTCATAAGTTGCAAATTTAAACGAAAAAAAATAGGAACGTCAAATTGAAGAAGAGATAAGTTGATTTGTTCTTTGATTATAACAATATTAATCGATAACACTTTTAATAAATAAAAAATGAACATAAAAGTAAACCACACCTTAGGCACTTACGTCGCATTTTTTTAAATTTAATCAACTTATGTAGAGTAATTGGTTGGAGTAAAGCAAAGGGTGTTTCTTAACCACAGAATCTAAAAAAACAGGGATCGCAAAGGCAATTCGAAAATCGCAAAAACAAATGCAGTGCCAAAACCTTAGTACCTACCTACCTAAGTTATTTTTGTCTATTTTACACGATAGGATAAAGAAATGTATAATTAATAGTTCTATATTTTTGTGAAAAATTTCACAAGTCTTAGCCGCCCTGCACACATTTTGCTTTACTCCAACAAAATAATTAATTAAAAATCCAAACAAAATACACTTACACGAAGTTTGAAAACAATCACTACCTTAAAGTGTAGGTAATTTCTCTCTTAACAGTCTTGCACGTTTATGAACATTGTCTTTTATTGTATTACTTGTTTTTTCACTTTGTCACTTCGTTAAATGCACGGATTATATTTATATTTCAGTTCTCGAGGCTTTGGGCCTTCTTCACATAAACCCGTCGTTCAATTTCGCCCTCGATTTCAATTGCAAGTGTGAACACATTTCGTTAGGTAGATAATTATGCGACGTAAATGCGTGAACGCAACATTGTACATCGCGGAAAGTCCGCGGCTGACTGATTTCATTGCGCCGATGTCGTTACAACTTGCGCGCGCAGCTCGGTGGGGCGCTTCGGGCGGTCGGTCGTTCAACTGTAAGTACCTATTTTGCCAGTAACCAGCTGTTGTAATAATTCGCTAGGACAAAATTTTTTTTTGCGGAAATTTTACCTCCCAATTTTTTTTCATAAATGAAGTGTTTGAATGATATCTTATGCCTAGAAAAAATTTGGATGGTGTTTATATAATAACCTTGTATACCGTAGAACTATTTCACATTACATCAATTATTTATTTTTTATCTGATGTCTTTTTGCTTTCAGCCAATAAGTATGACATGGTTCTACGGTGTTATACACTGTACTCCCTGTGCGAAAAATTGGATGCTAAAAATGTCATTTTGAGCCAGCACCAACAGCTCATCATGCTTCAAAAGAAAGAAATCAAGTTGAAAAAACTCGAGATAGTAATTCAATGATTGCTCAACCCATCTGCTCAACCTTCGTAAGCTAAACGCTCTAAATTTACTGTGATGGTTACATAAAGATTTTCTTAGCTTCGATTATTTCGGTATTATAAAGATAGAATCCTCTCTTATTTAATACTAGCTGACCCGGCCACGCGTTTCTATGGTAACGTTTATTGAATGTTATGGTAAAAAACACACACGCACACACACGCTCACACACTCGCACACACACACACACACACACACACACACACACAGTTTTTTAATTAGTATAGGCGTTTGCAAAGTATTTTTTTTCTTAAATTAATGTTTAAAATATACTACCTATTACAATGAACAGACTTAATACAGTACTATCATTATGAAACAAATTAAATAGATGAAAACGAGACCTATAAAGGAGCCTTTCTTTCTTCCATATAAGTAAGGCTAAATATGTACCTAAGATTCAAAGATACCAAAAAATAGCTAAAAAAATGTATATTCCGAAAAAAATACTTATTTATTTTTAAATACATTTGTACCACTAAATAAAATCATTCAAAAATATACATTACTGGCAACAAATGTTTTTTTTTGCTGGCAAACACAATTGTTTTGAGTTTGAAGCGTTTTGTAGCTTAAAGTTATTTAACCATTTTTCAATATTCAGTCTTAAACATAAAATGTTTACAAGTTTATCAGCAACACTACTTTATGAATTCTTCTGTTTTAAATATATACAGTAGGATCAAGAGCGAAAATAGATATTTCTTGCTCTTGCGAATCATTCTAAGCGTTTAGTTATTTTATCAGCCTACGGACTTTACTAAAATACCGTGTTCCAGAGCCGCGAAAAACTTGTTAAAATCTAACCGACTGTCACACACAAGTGCCACATTAGCGTTTCGTTCTACGCAGTTGTGATTTAGTGTATAATTTATTGTGTTTTATTAACTTCATAAAAATCTAATTTATGGGTATATTATATATGAAATAAGTGTTTGTACATTATTATGAATATTTTCAAATAACTTGTACCAAGGTACATTTTTGGCGCGAAAAGAAAGGTCTCCTTCGTGCATACATGTCTTTTAAATAATCTTTGAGTCTTTGGTCTTATATCCGAAAACGAGTTCGAGAATTGAACATTTTTTATTAGTTTTCTCTACTTTGTTCAGTCATATATTCAGCACATTATTGAATTTTATAGTACAAGCTCTAGAATATATACACATCCATTTAATATTAGCCGACTTTGTATCTGAATGCTTCTTTATAATTTTCAGATTAAAAAACACACTCTTTTCAAATAAACTAAAGCAATAATTCAAAAGTAAAAATATAGGTATCACAATAAGTGACATCTGCGCAAAAGTCACATGTATTTGAAAAGGCGAAGCTACAGATGTAATTGAAGAAGTTGATTTGAGTTTTAACGACTTCCAACTCGACTCGACTGGAGACTGAATTTCGAACAATACGCCAGCGATTAAGGCTTTACTTAAACCGGGATGAAGCAAAGTTAGACTAAATGATTTACAGCATAATGAAAAGTTATAATTTAATAAACTTTATTCGTTTTATATATATATATATATATACTAGATGGCGCTGTAGCGCGTAGAAACACGCTATTGTATTGTTTTTGCGGGAGTATGTAAGGGCAAATTAGTTTTGCAATGTTAGGATAGCGAGACAGTATGGTAACTAGCTGACTCGGCCACGCGTTGCTGTGTTATAAATTAATATAAAAACTATCCTATCTCTTCAGTTGGACCAAATTACACATAAATACCAACTTTCATCAATATTGTTGATTGAGTCGGTTGAGTTGGTGAAGAGTTCACTGGGAACATACATTGTGACACTGGATTTTTATATATAAGAATTTTTATATATAAGAATTTTTATATATAAGAATTTTTATATATAAGATAATCATAATAACAACAAATAACAAACAAACACACACACCAAGTATTGTCATAATATAATTAGGATTAGATGATAAATATTGACAGGGGATCATTTTCAAAGCAATCAATCCATTTTGTATATTGTATTTGGCTGGTCGCCGGATTAAAACACATAACATTTATTTTAATATGCTAGAATCAGTTGAAAGACGTCTTTAGTGTCCTTATATGGTAACTACATAACTTAAAAATGAAATTTTCAATCCAAAATTTCCTCAAACTACCAAATAGGACTTCTAGACGTGACTGCCTTTTCTCAATTTCCTTTTTATCCTTAGAATGTGCCGTGCATACAATGTTCTGTGTAATTTATATAAGTACTTGAGGTCCTCTATTCATCACATGGCAAGTGAAAATTTTCATTAAATTATGGCATACAAGAAATCAGTTACGAATCTTAATTTTTTCTTGTTAATTGTACCTGTAAGCCTATTTTTACAAACACGAGGGCTCGGAAGCGTGGTTGGTTACAGGCGTATTTTGTATATTATAGAAACATGGCATTGTGAATGCAAAAAATAATTTTATTTTTTTTGTTGTTTATACGTAAAACTTTTCACTTATGCCTATAATCTTCGCACAAGCGCAAATAATAAGTTGGTAAAGTTTTATAACAATCGGAAGATCAATATGGATATGACAGCGTATAAAGTACAACGCACAAACAAACACATTTTTTTATATATTAGATTAATTGTTAATTTATCTTATGCATGCTTAGTTGCCATTTTATTTGTTCAATAATTGAATTGGCCATTTTATTTGTCCAAAAGTGCTGTTTAGGTAGATATCATTGAATTTCCAGTCTATAAATATTGTATCAATTTATTATACTACTGAATTAAAATCAACAACTCAGTTCAAGCGAACTGCCATTTTTACCGATATGTTTATTTACTTACAAACAAATTGTAATACCAATTATAAACCAGAAATAAAAATGCTAGGATTAGTGCTTAATGCTTTCTTAAATGGGGACATATTGATCAAGAAGATCCCACTTAAATTTGTAACTCAAAAAGGACATAATTCATGTGTGTATACATTTTTTTTTATTTATACTTAGGTTTTGTGTATTTTCATTCCCCCGCTGTTATTATTATTACTTTCGTGATATTATCTTACATTAATGCGGATAAAATGCAGAAACACTTTAATTTCGAACAAAACTTCTTTATTTACTAATTTACTTAGCACCGTTCGTCCGACCGTCGTGAGCGCAAAGCAAAGCCTAGTTCAATATGGCGCCCCTTCCATTCTCTCTCTCGATTCTACATACATACGTCTCACTCGCACTTCTTACGTTTCGTTTCCCACATTTAGTTATTCTAATTGTTCATTTATATACAATGGTAATAAAGTATGTGCAACAATAAAGTATTTTTTTATTCATTCATTCGTTCATAATGAACGTTCATACTATACGTTATTGTTCTACTGTGACAACACGCTCTTGTTCTAATAAATCACTGACTCGTTACGCAATCATACGTTACCATAATCAGACCGAGTTTATCCCCGATGTATGATTTACTATTAGGTTGTTTGCGATGTTCATCCGGTGTTATGATAGTAAAGTATTGGATTATTGAGATAGTATGACAAATTGACTCTGGAACTCAGTTAATCAATAGAAGGATAATATATTTGTGTTTTCCTGAAATAGTCTGATACTTGTAGAAAATATTATTAGTGATTTTTGGGTTGATATGATCAAGGTATTATCTCAGCCGGATATCTATATATCAAAAAAAACTCGTTCACTAAATTATTCATACCGTTTAGTGGATTTTGTATTTATGGCGATTTGTATTAAAACAACTTTTTCAGGGATTATTGCGTATACTTTATATTCAATCTTGACGGTTCGGCACCTTTACAGTAGCCGAGAACAGGTCGTCAGACATGTTCTACTACCTTCACAATATTTTAATCGGGCACGTCAAAATCAAATATAAAGAATGTGCAATAATCCATGAAAAGGTTGATTTATTTAAATGTGTAATGTGCGCGGAAGTGTAAGAACTAAAAAAGCACTTAAAATTAAGACAAACACACAAACAACAAATTTGTGTACTTAGATTATAGATTTAGACTTGAAAAAAAATGTCGTGCGCTTTAACGCTCTTACAACATATACATATTTACATCATACAGTGCCGTAGTATCATCATCAACATCTTTGCTGAAAGACGACCTTCGGGGATAGACCTTGTCCAAAAATGTGGAGTTTTTGCCATAACCTCCATGCTTAAAAAGCTGCTGTCAGAGTTAAAGACCATAATTCGGAACTACTGCCCATTTTACGGTTTACGTGAGTTGTATGGTGATCACCTTTTGTATCATTAGTAGCTTTTTGACACCCTTAAGTGCGAAAGGTTGGTACTATGGTGGTGGTGAATTTATCATTAAACGAATTTTAAAATTATAATATTTTTTGTTTTTTAATTATATAACTTCTAATCTAAAGATCTATAATCTAAGAAAACAAATTTGTTGTTTGTGTGTTTGTCTGTCCGTTCTATTTCCCGCTCTTTTTCCATTGTATACGCGTTACCATAGCAACGCGTTACTGGGTCAGCTAGTCTAAACAAATTATTTAAAAAAATCTACTTGTCTCAAGTGTCAAGCGGGACTCGAAACCGCATCACCGCTTTTATAAGCCTGTGTAACCTTATGATTTATTATTTTAAGATAATTATCCTATTAAAGTGAATTTCATGTAAATATTTATATAAATATCAGATGAAAACTAAAATAAAATTTGAAATCTAATATTGCTGATATTTTTTAAGTGTCTTGAAGGTAATATTTTTAGTAAGATATAAAAAACGCCCTTGTAGACGTGGTTGTATTCACAGGCCTCTTTTATATCTTACTGTGAAATAGCATTGTGAATGCAAAAATAAAAATAGATACATTAGTTTTAATTAATTAAGTTACAAATTTGTTATGTTCTTACGAGAGCAATGAGGTTGCACCAATTATTTTTTTAATGTGAAACATGAAATATGATTAATATTTATATTTACTATTCTAATTTCCAGGACACCAGACAGTTATGCCATTCTGCTACGACCAGGGTTTTTAGCGGTATCCGAATAGAGTGTTCTGAACACTGTTTTTCATTTCTGTTTAAAAAAGTAAACAGAAAGAAACTGAACACTTTAAATCTGTTTTAGAAAATACCGGTTTATAAGTGTTAATATCTGTTACAGACAATTAGGTTCACATTGGCATAACTATGCGACAGCTCACTAATGATTTGGATACTTTGAAATGCCTATGTCAGTGTACTGTGTTAGGTAGATAGTTAAACGTAAAACAGTTTCTAACAGATTGGTAACAGAAAACATTATATCTGTTACACTTTTATAAGTGTTCGACGCAAAACAGGTTCAAAACACCCAAATAAGTGATACGGGACTAATTCTGTAACGGATTCAATGTGTAACCCTTATGTAAGTGTATCCTTATAAAGGTGTTTTTGAATTCCTGGCTACGACAAAACAATACAAAGTTGTATTTTTTTAAGTCAGCAATGAAAACAATCATTGTAGACCACCATTCTCGTTTTTGTATGCCTTTCAATGTGATTCGGTAATAAAATCAGAGGGCTGAGTCGTTACAGGGGCTGATAGAGTTACTCGCTTGACCGCTTTTTATCGTCGCGTCAGCGACCGGAGCGAGCGTTTTGAGCGGGAATTGAGCCACTTGATTTTAAGCCGACACATCACAGCGAGTACTAGCGATGCAATGCTATAGATATAACTATTAAATGATGTTTTCCTTCACACAGTATTGCTGACATTCTTTACATTCACATCAATTAACCAAGTCCAAATTAAGCATTGTAAGGCTTATGTTACGGATACTAGGGTACCGGATTGAAATACAAAATATATGATGCATAGATATATTAACAAAAGTATAAAAAATACCCATAACCGTAACCTAGGACCATCGGTACGAAGAGCAGGCAAAAGGTCGAACAATTATGCGCGTAAATCATATAAGTCAATAAATAGTCAATTCAATTAGTGTCATTCATTTATAAACCTGATCTTATTTTTAAGGTTTTTCCACAAATAAACTCAAATTCATTAAAATTTATTTAAAATGGAAAAACATATTTATAGGTTTTTTTAATTTCACTGAATTTGTGCTTTCAATGAAATTATACCACACAAACTCGATTGGCTACTCTTACTACTTTACTGCTACTTTTATTGAGCGAAGCTCTCTTTTAGGCAACTCACAAATTTCGCTTGTAACCCTCCTGCTACTTAACGGTTCAACCGATTTGAACGAATTTTGGCACACACATACATGATTATAATCTGACGGACATAGGCTATGTAAAAAAATATAGACTGTACCATGGAGGAATAATCACCGAAAGAAAAATTCAAAAGCTGATCACGGCCAAACCGTTGAGACTACATGAATGAAATTTGGCGCCAAAACTCACATCGTGGTCGTGACTAATGTGCAAAAAAAGTATTAAAATCGGACATACCATCGAGAAATAATCACCCTTCAAAAATCTAATTGCTTCGCTCAGTATTTGCAAACAGCAGCATGTATTGCAGACCTAGTATATGGATATACTGCTATTTCTTATGAATTATTGTATATTTATAATCTATTGATGTTGGTGAATGTTAATATTTTATTATCTTAAAAGACTTACGGGTCCCCATCGCTCTCAGTGTGCAAGATACCGAAAGGGTCTTGTCAGTTTTTGCGATAGCGTATTCTATTGCACGAAAAAGTCGCAGCAATAACAGTTTAACGTGGCTGTGGAACATTATCTTTTGTTTTAATTTTATCTTTTACAACTCCGCAAACGACATTCAATGTGTACATTCCTATTTACTTATTTACCTTAAAATCTAACAGAAGAGTCATGGAAAATGCTTAAAAGATTAAAAAAATATTTGAAATTGTGAGATATTTCCTTAATATTTACTGTTATAATTATAAAAAATCTATTTTTACATAAGTTCGGTAACACAAAATTTTAATAAAGAACAACACGATTAACGCCATCAAATTGTCCAAAACAAATTTAACAAGACACAATTAATGGATCCTTTAGATCAGTTAAGTCAGGGTAAAGAGAACATGCCATTTTTCAGTTTACTAAATAAGATATTACAGTTTTTATGACGCAGGCCATAACATGTAGAATGAATAAAAACCCGTAAAATTGTAAAAAAAAACGATGAATATCAGTTTTCAAATCTGAATCATATAATTTAATACAAATAGAAAATAGAAAAGGTTTGACGTGGGATAATGAGGACGAGAGAGTGAGAACGATCACAGATATGAAGATATAGCCATAAAGTGACTTTACTCTGTGTACAAACCCAGAGTAAGGTACCATACACTGATCGATAATTAGACAATGGGTCCGATTGCGTTTCTCTCCGAACCTAATTAGTGATGGACTAAAATTTTACTAATTATGTCCATGTCTTTATCTAAGAGCTATTACGTTTCTGTTAAATTACGTCCATGTCGCTAAATTTTAACTTACTGCTGTGTCTATGGTTTTGAACCTAATTTAGTTCGTTTCTACGCCGAAAATGACAACATCTGCGTCGAATGACAAAAAAAACGTCGAACTTACGCTGTTATCGCGCGTGTGCATTGTTTGTGGAGAGAAAACTTGAGTTGTTTTATTTATTTAGGACTATCGGAACGTATAGTTTTATTGGGTTGAAAATGGAGACAAAAAATATTACTATCTACTAATAAAATATAGATTAAAAATATGTGTAATAATTTTCAAAAATTCTAAAATAAAAATAAAGTTATGAAAATAAAATTAATTTCATTGTAAAAAAGCGTGGGGTGCTTTTAATATCAAATTCCTATACTAATTTATGTTTACAAATGTTTTAATTATATATTTACAACAGTCAATATCGAGCACCCCAACTTTTTTACAATGAAATTGATTTTCTTTTCATAACTTTTTTATTTATTTTATAATTTTTGAATATTATTTAAACATATTGAGTTGGTATACTTTTTATAACAGTCGATTAAAATATAAATTAAAAGTCATTTTCTGATTTTTCTTTCTTTCTTATTATTTACTTTAGAAATTAATTTACGTACGGACTAATTAAGAGCGACCTTAAACAAGTTCACTGTTTAAAAAAATAGGTTCATTTAACGCCGACCAGCTGTCAAACTGTCAGAAACGGAATAGCAATAGACATACGGTAGACTAAAATAGGTTCAAAATCGTCATAAATAGTGTTGTGAACCTAATTCGTCTACATACGAAATACGTATGTGAACTAAACATTTTAGTACGAATTTTAAACTAAATTAAGTACATTTTACGGCATTAAATAAGTGTGACGAAGAAACGCAATCGGACCCAATACATATTATTTTATAATTAAACTGATCAACAACGACTTTCTGATTTCTAAAATCATAATATTTGCTTGCAATTGTATTAGTTAGGAAGGACTTTTCCTTCAAAATGAAACATCTCCTTCATTATATAAAACTAGCTTTTACCCGCGGCTTCGACCGCAATTTTTTTTTCAATAAAGAGTATCCTATGTTACTTCTAATACCTCCAAGAATATATGTACGAAGTTTCATGACGATCGGTTTAGTAGTTTTTGCGTGAAAGCATAACAAACAAACTTACATTGGATGGATACAGGGATGTCATTTTTAGAGAGAGAAGCGCCATCGAATTGGCCCCAGTTTTGATAATAAGGCTAATAAAAGATAGTTTCAGCTAGATCATTTATAAAAACGACTAAAGGTGTTGATGCTAAAGTACCTACTACCCTGACTTAAATACATCTCGTTAAGTATTTTTTTATTGAGATGTACATATTGACAACGATCTTTAAAACAGAGAAATTGAGGAATATACGCGTTAAGCCATTCATAGCCATTTTTTTCAGAAATTTGTGTTTTCCCTGTAACTAGGTCAAAAGCTTTTCTAAAATCAAAGTATACCGTCTTTAATTGACGATGACTATCCATTTCAGGCTATTGTGTAAAAATTGCCAATTTGAATTCTAATATGTCTGTTGAAAATTGTATCAAATATTTAGCAAAAACCGAAAGCACAGCTATCGATCTAAAAGCCAAAACATCCATCCTTCCATCTTCCTTAGAAATATGAGTCAACCTGGATAACTTCCAATTTACAAGGTATTTTGCCTGTCACAATGACAAATTATCTTTAGCCAAAATTACAAGAACGCCCATCAGATGAACGAGGTTTAAGAAATAATGGAGTTTCTTGAATCTGAGTTGTCTACTGCTATAACATTAACAGCGTCCATAAAACTTCGTATAGTGCACCAAGCCGTGTAAGGATCTAGTAAAGGTTTTCCGTATGAAAGACGGAGCCGAAATAATCAGCGAATGCTACACCGGCCTGAGTTTCAACTTCGATGTTTCTGTACAAGTAAAAGCTCTACGTTTTCTATCCTTTTTCTTTAGCATACTTCCAGAATTTAATTATATTTATTTGTACCAGACTTAGATACTGACAAAAGTCATTATTAAAAACATTTAACTCTTTCCCTTGTGATTTTTTATTTTCTAATGATGAAAAAATTTGCCGTTCTTTAATTCATTTATTTGATCATCGATCACTACTACTGAAACAAAAACTAATGAATAATAATGCTGTTATAATTGTAGGTGAAAATTACTTACGTTAAAATCAAATTTATTGAAAGCAATACTTAAAACAATATAAAGAAGTATTTCGTTTTTATTATTATATATTAATAGCAGGGATGTTGCGAATATTCGCATCCGCATATGCGGAACATCCGCATCGATTTAGACATCCGCATCTGCATCCGCATCCGCATATAAATCGATGCGGAGCTGATGCGGATGCGGATGCGATAAGAAAGAAAGGGAAGGGGCCGGCGAGTGGCGAGTGTCGACCGAGTAAAAGATTAAAGATGATATATTAAAGATTAGCAGAAAAACCGAAGACATCTTGGCTTCTCGAACAATATCTCCAAGTACCGAAAGAGTGAAGAAAATGAGAATGATAGATTTCATGGAAACAGAACGGAACGACTAGAGACCTCAGGTACAGGACGTCAGTCCTGTTTAATTAGTGATCTTACCATGATGCTACACCAGAAATTGTCAGCCCTGACACAATTCACAAGAAGCAGTTACTTACTTTCCGTAATAAAAAGTGAATTAAATTAAATGAGAGTCCTCTTTAATGGTGGAGTGTTAATCAAAGTGGGTTCAAACTATTACCTAAAAAAGCACGCAAATTCTTATCAGCGCTACCAGCCAGTGTTCCAAGTGAACAGTTATTTAGTAGCGCAGGATTAATACACGAACCCTTGCAAAACAGACTGGAGTCCGAAAAGGCGTCATTCTACTTTAAATATAATCATTAAATATAATGCTCCAATATTATAAAACAATTAATCAGTAATAGTAATTAATCAATAATTTCATTACTAAAACAATTAATCAGTAATAGTAATTCACTCACTACTTTATTATTAAAGTAGCTGACCCGGCCACACGTTGCCGTGACTCAGTTATTATAATTTGCAATATATTTTTTTTATTAAAAATCAGCAATAGCCCGCTGGCGCGTTCTGAACCCGCGCGATAGGCAGCCTTTTTGATATTGATTAGTTGGTGGGAAAAGTGGTGGGCGGCGCCCAACGTGATGGCACAGACAGTGGTGGCATGCGCGTGAGCTGCGCGCGAAACTGGACAGTACTTGGACATAGCAACATTACTTTATTTTTCTAAAGTAAAATATGTTTTTAAAATAAAAGTAGCCTAAGTTACTCCATATTACATCAGCTACCTGTCAATAAAAGTCCCGTCAAAATCGGTCCAGCTATTTCAGCGTTTAGCCCGAACAAACAGAGAGACAGACAGACAAAAATTGTAAAAAATGTTATTTTGGTGTATGTACCGTATATATATTTTTATGCATGTAGTAAAAAACGATTATTTCAATATTACAAACAGACACTTCAATTTTATTTATATGTATAGATAAAGAAAGGATAAATATTACTGCTTTTTTACCCTACCAAACCAACACTTAAGTTTTTTGTACAGATCCGCATCCGCATCCGCTTCCGCGGATATGAGCCTCTTAAAATCCGCATCCGCATCCGCATCCGCGGATGTGAAAAAAAATGCATCCGCAACATCCCTAATTAATAGTATTATCATGTTGTATTAACAGATATTACAAAATAAGTACAGAAAAATTCATTAACCCTGCAAAAGCACAGCACCCTTAACAATAAAATAAAATTATAAAAATTTAATAAAAAAACTTAAATTATTTCTAATAACAATAATTATTATTATCCTTTCTATTGCAGCGAGTAATACGTTTGCTAATAGATATTTATTCTAGTTATATTAAATTTATTTCAAATTTTCTTCCTCAACAGCTTTTAATAACTTGAAATATATTTTTTTCTATTAGTTTTATATATATCGTTTCATAATTATTTTACTATTAGCAGAATATGGGAGGACATCCCTAAATGCGTTTTGCTTTGTATACCTATCACATTATTCAATCAAAACAGAACATATCGTAACAATTTATAATATTTCACTAACATGCAGTTATAGTTATCGATTTATGAAGAAACAAAGAGTACCGTCAGTTAAATACATTTTAATGAATATGTAAATATGCTAATTTCATATTTTATTTTCTTGATTTTGGAAAAGCTAATTTTATTCGTACTGACATTGTATTTATGATTTTTATATATTAAATGCATTTTTCAATGCTATCTTATGTTATAAATTATTTTAATAGAAAAAAAACTATAAAAATATCGATTCAACTCCCAAGTTTTTCTCGGGCGGGATTCGAAACCGCTACCTTTAGATGTTCGGTCCAATGTTCTCCCGATTAAGCGACCGAGCCTTGTGAACACCTGTTGAAATTTTCTATGGGCTAGTGTTGACACATCAATGAGGGGAACATCCTCTCGTTTGTTTGTAATTGTAAATAAATAAATACACTAGCGTTACGACATCGTTACACGTGCTACAAAAATCGCTACGAATATCCCTATGGGGCGTAAAGTATTGCAAGCGCCAATTAAATATTTGTGCACCAAAATGTAGAAATATCGGAATTTACTTAAATAAAAAAACGTTTTTAGTTGTGAATATTTTTTATTAAGTTTATAATTTAATTTTTTGCGTCAAATTAAAAATAATTTGCATCTTTTTACAACGAATAAATCAGTAATTAGTTAATTCAAAGGCAAATATATAAAAATAAAAAGTTAAAAACAAATTTTAAACTTAATTCAAATTATTTATAAAATATAAATTTAAATAGTCATAAAATAAAGAAATAAGTCTATCAACATCAAAATTCACAAAAATTCTTTTCTTGCAGGCTTTATAGTATCCGCTGTAATTTATATTCCCTACATTTCACTAACAACAAAAAGAAAGTTTTAATGTTCCTAATTAAAAAAAAAACTGTTGTGTACTTATGTACGCACGTAAGAAGTAATACTTCTTTATCGTTACTTAACAAAGATAATTAATATTATAATTTTATATAAATAATTTATAACTACCATATATAATTTAAAATCACACACGCACACATTTATAATTAGCGGCCAACTTCATCCTACTGGTTTATTCTATGTTGCTTTTACGGCCAACTTCAACATGATAATTTTGTGTCCCAGTGACGCGTGCGCATCTTAAAATTTCACTCTCATAATTTTTACATAACGCGCCTAAAGAAGTATAACTTCAAAAGTGGTTTCTTTTTGAAAACCAAATAAAACTGAAAATTTCACAACCGGTCATGGTAGCAGATATCTACACTAACAAATCCTGTTTGTGTGCCATTATGTATTTCTATGTACTATTCGTTATATAGTATCCACATCCGTTAAGTAATATCTGCTTTGTTTAGGCCAAATTAATCTGTATAAATTGTTCGAAAATTATTATTACTTATTATTATTAGTATCAGTTTTAGCTTTAGTCAACATTTTTGTAATGAGAGTGTTAATATTTGTTCGATGCAAACCCTCTCACTGGGAGGTTAGCGGCGGTTTGATGAGACTGCCACTCGACCGCGTACATCACGCCAAAAATAATAAAAGTATTTTTGGAAATATTAGCGCTGACCGAGTCCCTCGTTGGGGGTTAAACGTTGCTGCGTTATGGTTACACGAAATTGAATACCCGATGACCATAAATGGAAGGAATGGAATGGAATGGAATGGAAGGAAAGCTGGTGTTTCTTCAACTGGGTATATGTATCCGCTTTGAGGTTCGGAATTTTAAAAACTTAGTTAAGTTAAGGGTAATACTGTATTGGGAAAATGAAATACAAGTCATTATCAATGAATTTGTGTTTTTACCACAAAAAAAATTTCTACAAATTAACAATTATAAAAAATTATTTCATAATAAATATACCTAATTATGACAAAAATACGAAATTTGTTTTAGGTGACTGGTGCAGATCTGTTCGTCGTTAGATTAAAAATTGAATTAGTTAAATATTTAAATATAAATTTTGATATAACTAAAAAAAGAAATTAATTTTATTTTCTGATAGAAAGAAAGAAAGAAATAACATTTATAGACACACAGACACACACACGTACACACAGAAAACAAGGATAGGAGAAAGAAACAAAAAAATATGGGACGAACGAAGTGAACAAAAAAAATGATTATCTAATGTGTGGGGTCAACAAATACCCTATCTCATAATTTTACCTCTGTTATAATTGATAAATTAGAGAAATATTTAAAACTATGTAAAATTTATTGCTTTACTATTAGAATGTCGCTTGAAGTACTTAAGTAAATAACATACTATTTAATCTTCTACTGTTAGCTAGTTGTTGATACAAATAGTCTAAACACTGTTTGAATTATCACTGCCTCGTATCCGGACACATTATATATGGAGAGAAAGCAGAGAGCGAATGCAGCAGTGCAGTCCATATGCACCCAATGCTAAAAGGAAAATAAATAAATCGCTAAAAAGAATAGTTAATTATTTTTAATATAAAAACAACTTATCGTTATATTAATAGGAGAAACTATTATTCTGATTTCTATATTTACACTCCATTTTTCTATAGAAATCTTATAAAAAATATATCAAACAACTTCAAACAAAAAAAATAATTAGTGCTCGATATTGCACGGTCTCTTGATGATACTGAGGGGCGAAACACGTGTATATGGTGAAGGTACAAGGTATGAGGCCTACATTTATTTACGGGAGAGCGGACGGTGCATCTTGCTTGTTTTTACGGAAGTAAGCTGCATATTTTTGTTTTATTATTCAAAAAAATAACATTTGCTTCGTTTCACTCTGAACTGACTTTGTTCGTATATTTGCGCGGTACTTTATTATTTACTAGCTTTCGTCCACAGTTCGGTCTGTCATTTAAAATCTCTATCAACTACTCATGTCAATTCCTAGCTTCAAAAAATACAATAAATCACATTTTTCATTCGTCATTTTCATTTTCATCAAAAAGCAACTTTTGCGTAACTTTAACCGTTTACGCAATGCACGCAACGAAACTCGCCAAAGGAATAGTTTTTCCCATTTTTGCAATATTTCTCATTGATGCTCTGCTCCTATTAGATGTAGCGTAATGTTATATACTTCTTCGACAAAATAATTCGAACCCGATCTACATCTCAACGAAACAAACACACTCTTCAGCTTTATATTTTGTTAATTTTCAAAACATTAAAAATATAGTATCTGGAAAAAACCAAGATTTAATCCTAAAAGTCACATTAAAATATCAAGAATGCAAGTTGTTGAACGTCGAAAAATTCTATATTTTCCATCACAGACTTCAAAGTATTTTTTTATTATAAAATCATCTTGATAATAATGAAAGGAATATAAATTGTTATGTCTAATCTCAACGCTCCACGAACTTCCTTTTGATGTGATTCCTTAACAAACTACTTAAACATATAGAAAAGCTATTAAGATAATATTTTAAAAATATAAGCCTAACTTATTTTAAGGTTCTATTAGATAAACTTCCTGGAAACGTTGATTGATTATTGAATTTAGCTTTGACTTTTACGAGAAATGATTATTTATATTTAATCCGCTTATTAGATAAATAAACTTATTTATATTTAATCCGCTTATTAGATAAATAAACTTATTTATATTTAATCCGCTTATTAGATAAATAAACTTATTTATATTTAATCCGCTTATTAGAAAAATAAACTTTATTTTCAGAAAAAAAATATTAATTTGTTTTGTGGTTTTAATATACGTTAAAATTACAACTTCAATGTACATGATAAGTAATTAAATTAAAAGTCAAAAATAAGCATTAGACTTTATCAAATAAAAACGAAATGCTTTAGTTTATTTTTCTTCTATTACGTGGTTTAGTGGTTTCGTGTAATATTCTAAATGTTTATAGACTACTAGTATCTAAACTCTTCCCTGTATCTCAATCCTCAAAGAATTGTTTGGGAAATAATAATTAACTTTGATCACATGGACTTAAGATAAATTCTTTTCTATCCTTCAACATGTAGGCCAATACGCGAAGTACTCAAACTTCAGAGTGAAAAGTAAATAAAAAATATATAATATTAATGCAACTTTGTGTAAAAGAATAGTCGACCCGATTTTTGTACTGAAAAAAACATTGCTTTGATACTTGAAAATTAAAGTAAAATAAAAAAAAATCAGAGTAAGCCTGCCGGAAACATAATTTATCATCATAACATAACAATATATGTAACATAAAAACTGGCGGTGAAGGTTTACTCAATAAATGTAATTTTACTATAATCAATTCATCAAACTCACCGGCATAAAAAAGAAACACTGCCAATTTCCAAATATTGTGATCCATCTTGATATTATCTCACTGTCCATATGTCAAACAAAACAGCATCACTGTTCCAAGATTCCTATTTCGAGTCTCACTCGCGCGCCCTTCGTTTTGATTGTCAATTGTTTTTCACAAAACTTTTCCACAAGTTTCGTCTAGGAACACGCGTTTTCCCGCTCCCCATTTTGGACGCGGAACGTGCAACCTCCGCGGAGGTTGGATACAGACTGCCGTTGGGATGGGGTGGCAACCCCTAGTATACTAGTTAGTGGATATTTTAGTAATAGATTATGTAGACCGAGCCAAATTGAGTGATAAATGGTCTCAAAGTGGCGGTCGCGCGTTGCGTCGCGTTAATGGCGTGACACTGATTTGTTTAGGCTTGCGTATTTCTATTTGTTATGCTTTAAAGCCCGTTTTAATGTTATCTTCTGTATCAGTTGCAAATATATTTTGAAAACATAAACACGTAGTATACATATTTCACTCTTATTATTGAACCTTTATTAACAACCGTTCGATGCAACGGTAGTGAACCTGCCTTTTGCACTGAATGTCCTGGGTTCGAGTCCGGAAGGGACAGATTTTTGTGAGGTGAGTACCTGAGTCATGGGTATTTATATATATTTCTAAGAATATTACATATTTATGTATCGTTAATACATGTCTATGCGTTACCCTATACTTTGTCCAATGTAGGATGATACTTTTGACAGGTGTCACTTCCTTATTGCTACGTACTACGATTGCGTTTGTTTCCTTATGTTTGCCTTGACATTGCAATAGCAACTTTATACCCTCTATATAGGTGTCAACTGTCAAAAGTATCATCCTACATTGGACAAAGTATAGTATCTATAACACAAGCCCTACCTTGAGCTCGGCTAATTGGTGTGAATGTAAGATTTATTATTTTTATTATTAAATCCAAATATATGTTAACTGCGTTTCCAATATCCTCACTGTTAAGTAACATATTTTTTTCCAATATTTAAGATAAATAATTTCCTGACTTATAAAATTGGCGTAGCGTAACTGAAATAAAATAATATCTAAATATTTTTTTTTTTATTTCTGTGACTATATATCATCGAAACTAGTCTAAATATATATTTTAAACTATAAAAGATACATTACAAACCAGTTTTCACCATTGTTGATCTTATTTCCCGGTGATTTCATTGAATTCGATTAAGCCACCGAAAAGATAAGCTTTTGGTAAAAAAAATTTCTCTTACATCCCATGGCTTAAGCTTATTACCATACTAATTTATTGACAAACATTACCCTCATCTTCAGTCTAATATATCGACGCTGGAAAGGCAAATTGTATTAACAGCCAATTTGGTCGAATATGAGTTATATACATCGTTGGAATCGCCAGATTTTTCTCTTTCGAATGGTCTTGGAATCGATTTAATCTGAGCACTTTCATGGTCGTTAATACACCGGTGATTTTCGTCATTTACCTATATTTTTTTGTCTTAAATCCATTCACTTTTTGACTTTGTTTCATAAAGCGTACATGATAGTAGAAAAATACTTATAAATCATTTATGCCTGCCTATGCTTAAAATAAGAATAATTTTAAAACACTTTACCATTCCATTTTCTGAAATATTCACGCAATAAAACATTTTAGTGGTTGGCCATAATTTTCAAATTTAAAAATAAGTCAATTTTCTTGTATATAAAATATAATTAATTGTCGTTTAAAACCTTTTACTTTTCTGCTAATTACAATCATTTTGACGTTAAGCCAATTTTGTCGACAGCCCTTAATAATCTATTGGTCGATCATACAATTTTACCTCAAACTATTCTAATGTGATTATAGCACATAAGATACTTTACTTAATGCAAAATTTATTGCATTAGTGTGTTAAACCTACCGAAAAAAATGATAAATATGAAACTATGGTGGTTAGAGGGTACCTCAAGACCGATGTTTACGGTAAGCTGCGGCTGTTAGCTAAATGCCGAGCGTTGTGCTGGCGCTTCAGCCACCCACGCGCTGTCGAAAGGGGAGGTACCCTAATTAATATGCACAACACCACCTAATAAATGTAGTGCACAAACTCAAAAAATGCCATAAATTACATTAAAAATTACCAGCAGTTCCCTCTCATTACTGCCACCAAGACTCGACGCGTCTCTAATTGCCACAGGAATTTGAGCAATCTTTACCAATTATAAAAAAACAGATTTTAGCTCAAAAGACAAGGTTTGTATAGGAGAAAATATGTTTAGAAATATTTTTAAACAGAATTTTAACATTTCATGTTCCGAAAAAAGATAAGTGTCTCAAATGCATCTCTTTTAAAAATAATCCTGATGGGTTCACTGTAGAAGAAAAACTTGTCCACGAAAAAAAACTTCTTTTTCGTGGACTTCTAAAAATCGTTTCAAGTACCACCAAGAAATAACAAATCAGGTACCACAAACTTTATGCGTACGAGGGGAAGTCAAAAACTTCGCGAAATGGGTGGGAAGAAAGTTGAAATTAAACACCAAATTATTTTTCTTTTTCAATGTATTCCCCCTTAACCCTAATACATTTCTCAGATCGTTCAAATAATTTGTTAATACCATAAAAAAAACGATTTGTCCTAGCGTCAAAAAAAGTCGAAATTGCCGACATCACCTCTTCATCGTCGTCAATATTGTTTACCACGCATCTTTTTTTTCATTTTTGGAAATAAATAATAAACATCCTGGGCCAGCTCGGAACTATAAGGAGGGTGGTGGAGTTGTTCGAAGCCGCACCGGTGAATAGCAGCCGTCGCAACATGACTCGTGTGCACAGGTCCATTGTCATGCAAAAGGATCACGCCTTTGGTCAATTTTCCTCTTCCCTTTTCTTTAAAGGCCTCCTTTAACGAAGCGTAGTATTGTCCCGTTATATTAACACTGCGTTTTTTATAGTCGATCAGTAAAATACCTTATGTATCCCAAAATATAGTCGCCATGATCTTTCCAGCCGATTGTGCGACTCGGTACTTCTTGGGCGGCGGGGTGCCTTTTTTATGCCACTGCATCGACTTTTGCTTAGACTCGGGTTCGTAGTGAACCCAGGTTTCATCCCCAGTAACAGTTCGGGCCATAACTTCTCCCCTGTTACCGCCACAGAGCTCCAAGAGCTGACGAGAACATTCGACACGTTGTAGTTTTTGAAGGATTTTTGGAACCCACCGTGCGCTGACCAAAGGTCAGCTGACAAATGACAAAATGACAGATGACAAATCATCTCAAGATGATGATGTAAAATGTTCAAAATGTTTGTATCGGATACTCGAACCATTGCTGCTAGCTGGTTCTTCTTCAGACGGGAATCTTCCAAATCAATTTTTTCTACTTTCTCGATGATTTCGGGTGTGGTGGCCTCAATTGGCCGTCCAGAACGTGGGTTATCTTCAATTGAGTCTCTTCCTTGATTGAAAAGGCCATGTCACTTATAAACCGTGGTTTTACCAGGGGCAGAGTCTCCGTAAGCCGCTATTTTTTTTGACCTCCCCTCATATCTTTGGTTTACAGAAAGTACTCAACACGCCAAACGGTGAGAGTATGCTATTTTATTATTCTCGAAAACATTCGGTGTACAATTTAACAGTAACGGAAGTCAAACGAGGGAGGTTTATTGCTACTCATGATGAGAAGCTGATGCTAAAAGGGGAGGTAACGAGATTGCGATGATTCTGAATAATAATATAAAAACTGTGAACCAGCGTCAAACAGTGAGGGATTTACTTTTTTATAGTGATTCTTGTTGCGGCCAAAATCGCAATAAAATAGTTTTTGTGGCTGTTCGTACAGCGTTACAATCCTGCGAATTTATAGAAACCATGCAAATGAATTTTTAATACCAGGGCACACTTCTATGCCAGTTGATAGTGTCCATGCAATTTTAGAAAGGAGTGTAGAACACTCTATAATTTATGCTCCTTCACAATGGACAACGATATTTTAATCTGGCCAGGATAAATCCAAAACCATACAACGTGGAAATAATGTGTCATAAGGTTTTTGAATCCTGGTATTCTATGTCAGAAAAGTATTTTAAAAACAATTTAATTGGTAAGATGAGTAAAATAAGTATTATTACATAAAAAAATATTTAGCTAATATTTTGATCTAAGATGGGTTAAATTCAGCATGAGTGACACAGCAGTTACTGAAAAAATTAAGGAATTATGTGAGAATAAGCGCCCAGAGAGATGATTTGTACAAAAACCGTCTTCCTTTTTCTAAACAAAAACATTTGGTTAAATTTTGCAATACTTTTGCAATCCCGCGCAAATATCAGGAAGATATCTAAGTTTGCAAACTTGCAATGCTAGAGAAATTTTACCAGACACTGATGTAGAAGATGTTAACAATTTAAGTAATATTAATGATATTTTATAAAAAACTAATTTTTATGTTATGGAGACAACGCACTTTGTGACAATTATTTTTTTAATGTCATATAAGAGTAGTATAGTACTTGTAACATCGGACTTCTTTAAGTTTGAGAACCTATAAAATATTGCCATTTCATTTTAATAAGACTGTTTGATCTCAGCATTATGTACTTTAGTTTTTGTAATGGTATAAAGTTATGTTCATGATTTTGTGATTAAGTCATTATGAAAATATATTTATGTGTAGTTTATTTTTTCCTAAAACTTTCTCATGTCATTCACATTGGGAGATAATACCTAGAGCCTAAAAGTAACTTAAGTACAATGAAAGATCAGACAATCTGGTTTTTTTCGTTTCACTTTGCCTGACCCGATAAAATATTTTACTTGGGTGTTAAAGTATGCTAAACAGCATATAACACATTTTTCTAGTTCATTTAATGCAGCTATTTGATCATTAAAACATACTTTACCGGACCGCAGTGATAATGTTATAGTGACTTAAGTCAATTTTACTTAACCAAGATTATGTACTGCATTGTATTATCTCCAAAATATTGGACAGGAGGACACCTACATTATTTTTAACATTTACATTTCATAGTAAACGTTATTCGAAATAACTATTCTGATTTTCAAAGAGAACACTCAATTAGTTAATTAGTTATGATTTTTTTTTCAAAATTTGAAACTTTAAATCGTTCTACTGAACAATTCATACAGTGGTCGTTAATACAATTTGCCTTTCCAGCGTCGATATGTCCATTACAAGAGCAAAGTTCTTCCCCTTGTATGAAAATATCGTATATGAGGGTATGCGGAACTACTTAATGTGGCTTCATGAACGAGGCAAAAAATTATTTTAATTTTTGTTAATTAAGTATTTAACTAGATTTTTATATCTAAAGACATAGTATGTATGTATATGTAGTGTATTTATTAATGTTATTGTTATGGTTTCTTTCTTTATTTTATTTAGCTGGCATACCATATCCACCTCTCTGTATAGTTTACCCAAGCAAGGGTTGTCTAAAGAGATCATTTCTAACGATAAAACCGCCTTTTCCCACATTAGTTTAAAGTTGTTTTCTCTGTACTGTTCTTGTGTATGTGAAGATAAAAACCTATCTATAAGAGGCTCAAAATTATCAATTTTGGTCACCCATTTGTTAATCACCTTTTTAGATCGCTGTTCAACGATCACAATCCGATTAACCAATACACCATTGATATCCTACCACACCATTATTTTTACAATGGGATATAAATATACACCATATATATATATTTGACGACCGTTTGGTGCAACGCAACGGTAGCGATCCTGCCTTTCGCACCGACGGTCCTGGGTTCGAATCCCGGAAGGGGCAGATGTTTGTATGATGAATACGAGCATTTGTACCTGAGTCATGGATGTTTATATATATTTATATGAATATTAAATATCTATGTATCATATATGTATGTCTATCCGTTACCCTAGTATCCATAACACAAGCCTTATAGTGCTTACTTTGGGCTAGGCTAATTGGTGTGAATGTAAGAAATATTTATTTATTTATTTATTATTTATTTATATAAGATTCAATTTGTAATGTTGACTACCCCCATGAAACCAATTCAAAGTGTCCATTTTAATTTCAACCAGGCATATTAGGAATCCGTAAAAGTCTATATAGACAGATATAGATTCGACATCTAGAATTTCACATTTGAATGTCGGAAGTTACCAGTAGTATCCCTCGGGAAATGGGTTGTAACACGCAACTGCACTTTGCACTTCTCCAACTCGGTGTCTATGCTGTGACTTAGACGGAGTTTCTTAGAAAGTATCCATGATTTACACCTTTGACACTTTTGTGAGTGAAAATCGGGCTAAGTCGACATATGACTTATTCACAAGACGATTTTTTCTAGAAAAACATCCCTATTTCCTATGCCTATTCTTAAAACAGCCTGTTAGCTAAATTCCATAATTTTAGTTATTTATTAAAAATTCCACGACGTATATACCGTATATATATGTCGTGGTATTATATAAACATATATAAAATTGCATGATACAAATTTTTCTTAGTGTAACGTTTAACCTATTTAAGAACTAATGATTTTTGTACTAGAAAAATCAACTTATCTCAGGAGTTAAATGAGACTCGAACGTACACCCTCACGCTATTTAAGCTAATGTTCTTCTTACTGAGCTTCCGAGACCTAAACAGATCCATTAAAATTCCCCAAGTATTTTTGAAGCTGAATAATAGTTACTACATACCTGTAACATGGAATGTCATTTGACAAGTATTATCATCTCAAACAATAGATAAATAAGAACTGCTTTTTAATTTAATTTTTGTTTTTTTTTTATATAACTATTTGATTTTACATCTAAACAATTTTCTTTAGACATAAAAATGTAGTAGTAATGTAATGCTAAAATAATAAAAAAATAGTAAAATACTGTTATTTTAAAAATAATTTACTGTCTTGAGTTCTAAAATAGTCCTTAAATAGAATAAGTTAAAGTAATTTGGAGGCATTACAAAATATTAATTTTTAAGAATGGTACTTTGTACGAAAGGCCCTGAGTAGTTAGTATTTCCCAAAAAAGACACTTTGAGAATGAGTCTCTCCGCGAACATAGACTATTATTTTAGGTCAACGAAGGTTATGAAACGACACTATAGTGACAATAGTTTCAATAAATTTATACTAGAATTCCGCTTACTTTTACGACTGCAGGTCGTTGTGTGAATAGTCTATGTCGATCTAAACGAGAATCGAAAATTAATGATACAATCTTTCTACTATTTGAGGTTTTTCTAGTATTAATAAGTTATTGGAGCGGAGCGAACGAAGTGAACGAAGCTCCCATGGATCAGCTTCAATGGCGCAATGTCTGTTACGCCATAACTTCCCGAGTTCATAACCGATTTTAATATTTTTTGTGTGGAATCGAATCAACAGGTTTAGGACCAGATTGTGACGGAGCCCGAATTTTGAAATTCGCAAAAATTTCCATCGAAACAAAAAAAATTTTTTCGTTTTTTAGGTATTATGCTCCGCTCCAATATATGGTGCTAGCGTAGCTTTATGCTTAGCGACTGCATCGCCTAGTATTGATGTGTTGATCCCATGGATCAGCTTCAATGACGCAACGTCTGTTACGCCATATCTTCCCGAGTTCTTAACCGATTTTAATAATTTTTGTGTGGAATCGATTGTGGTTGTGGAAAAAAGATTGTGACGGAACCCAAATTTTGAAATTCACAAAAATAAAAAGTAATTAACAAAAAACATTGGTTCTATGGGATTTCCCATTGAAAAAAAGCGAGGGCTTCTTAAAAGTTTTCTTTCTTATAAAATTTACTTAACATTTTTTTTTTTTTGCTTTACGCTCCGCTCCAATATATGGTGCTAGCGAAGCTTTATGCTTAGCGACTGCATCGCCTAGTTAATCAATAACTGTTCGAGATCACGCGATAGATCAACATATCTCGAAAAGTCTGCTTAAAGTTTCAGTATTCTCAAACCTGTATTAAATGTCAAGGAAACGATACAATACATTCATTCTACTCTAAGTCCACTCATTATTCATAAATCAGCTGGCATTATCATTTAGACTCTCAATAATGAAGCACAGAGAAAAACTGTTTATTTTTCCAAAAATGAAAATCAATAGATGTTATCACTGTAAAGTTTGGTAACTTTTAACTTAAAACTTCAAAATAATTATTGTTTAACTATGTTGTTAATTATCATAAAGTTTCAAGTCTGATAGTGTATAAACCCCCATTTTTTTGACATTTAGGGTGTATGCTCATGACACAAACATGTTATCCTGCCAGTAATCGAACTTTTCGGTGCAAAGGCATCACTACCTATGCACCAATCAAAGACCAAAGTACTCGGAATGCACATTAAGACTTTTAGAAAATTAATTATTAATAAAGTTGAACTTGATCACACATAAACTACATCAATTTACAAGTTCAAAATGGGTAATATTTAAAAACCCCAACGGAAACTGGATAAGCGAACATTCAAACAGGAATTTTGTTATGAATTGTCGTTGTATATCGTTACTTATATGTGTAATAGATTTTAATAACTGTGTAAATTTCTGTTATATAAAACTATAGAAATAAATGTTCCTCTATGCCACAAAGTAAGTAATATCTATGCTAACGTATAATTACGTATTGTATTTTAGAATATACAACAAGTGAACATAGTTTGTAGTCGTGTATAATTATAAACGATCACTTAATTTATACCCATTATGCACATAAGATCAATATCGCGGCTAACAAAAGAGCTGATGACCTTGAGACGGTTATTTTGATTAAACAAGTTTGAACAAATAACCACTGCTAGAAGACACAGTAAAGAACAGTAAAATATCTTCATACAAACGTGCCGCTCTCGGTTTAAATGTGTGCGTGCGCGCCGCGCGCCGTGTCGGCACGCGATTTCACGCACACGCTAGCGTAATATATGGGGGAATAAGGTGGCGGCAGTACGGGCTAGCAATGCGCAGAATGTGTCACTGAATTGAAAAGATATGAACATATCTTTTGACCGTAGTGAAGTATATCACTCTTTTAGTTCAGTAGTTCATTTAGTCCAATCGTTCAGTTTATATTTCATCATTGGTTTTAGTTCGTTAGTGCATCGAACAGTACAGTGTTTTCGATTGCTGCGAACTGTGAACGAAATTTTGTCTTGGCTGCAAAATATCTTTGTACATATTGTTATTATTACTAGCTTTTGTTTAGTTTCACCTGTCCGATGTTTGTCATCAAATGTTGCAAATTAAATTTGTTCCACTTCCCGATTGAGCTGAAATTTTGCATACATTTGTAAATCGCGTGACAATGCATTATTATGAGGACATGGTGTGTCCTCATAATATTGCATTGGGTTGGTACAACACCAATGTTTATGAACACTATTTATATACCAAATTACTGTTCATATATATTTACATCAGTAATTATCTCAATAAACTATTCTTAAAACAAAACAAAATCAAAACGCACAGCAAACAAATATTACAATTTTGTCGCGAACCATTTGTTTACATTATTCATTTAGTAGGTACTTTTGCCAATGAAAGAAAGCAGTGTCAAAATGGCGTTAACAAATATACCAAAATGTCTATTAATGCCTTGTCTTAAAGCTCAATTCCTTAATGCTTTCAATCTAAGTACGAGAAAGTCCGAGTAAAATAGATATCTTTCTCTGTTGCTCACTCGCTTCGGCGGTGGCGTTAGGTACTTACGTCGTTGTCGCCCGCCTCGCACCGTTCGGCAACGTTCGGTTCGACTCAGTTCGTTGTGTTTGCGGTGGACTAGATGAACTACAGATATGTTTGTATTGGGGCTGGACTAGTGAAGCAAGAACTAAACGAAACTGAAGTACTTCAATTGAAGCATTCATTCGCGAACGACACACGACTAGTACGGGCTATGCCGCGCGACTGTGAGCATGCGCGTACGTCACATGACCGCTCGCGATCGTCAATGAGAATTTACTTTACATTAAGAAATAATAATAAAGCGTTCCGGAAGTGCAGAAACCGGAGAAAAATTTTCTCGGTATCAAATTTGTAACTTAATATAATAAATGTTATGTGAATTAAGGCTTTTTATTTTTACTTAATTTATAAACTGGTAAAATATTCAATCATCATATGCTTTTTATTACATAAATTTAGATCAAGTGCTGCTTGTTCTAATTAACTAAAAGTAAAAGTGACAACCCTGGGGATCAACGCAAGAGTAGGCTAATAACTCGGCGGGCGGCCTTAGATAACCTACTGTTCTGTATTTACTGTGTAGAAGACTTGCTTACAAGTAAAAAAAACCGCATCCAAATTTCTTCACCCGGTATCACAGATAGACAGAAACACACATAGCAGTCAAACTTATAACACCCCTCTTTTTGAGTTAGGGGTTAAAAATATATAGAAAATTACAAGATCATAGGAATACCTATACCTACAGCTGTATTATATTTAAATAAGTTTGTGTGCTTAGACACAAACTAATCAGTACCTTATATAATAATAATACTTTGTTTGTTTGTTGCCATATATAGTTACCATTGTTACCATAAGCCTAAGAATAACAGTTTTTATAATCAATTAACATTACCATAGCAACGCGTGGCCGGGTCAGCTATATAATTAAATTCATTTAACTTCGAAATAATAAAAATCATTAGGAATTACATTTTAGTGAAATTATATGGTCACCGTTGACCGCGGGCCCAAATCGCCAAAACCCATACACAAACATAAATTAATATAATTTTATTATAATTTCAAATTTTTTTATTTGGCTCACTAAACTGGGTAAAATCCATTTATATTATACATGTAAAGCATAAAAGATAAACTTACTAGAATTTACCCTACTCGAAGTAAGCACAGCATACTTAGTTACATATCAAATTGACGACTACCTGATATGTAAGTAATCTATTTTAAATTATATAAAAAAAAAATTAAATTTTCACCCCAAAATGAGAAACAAATAGTAATAAATAAATAACCATTTTTAAACAGTGCTTGGCCGAGGCAAGAGAACCATTAAATATATCAAATTTAAAAGGTATAGAATTATAAAACTCACACATACGATACAACGGGGAGTGCTGACCGAGTCGAGTCTTACACACTGGAAGTGAGAAAGTCTTTCGATTTTGTAGACGACCAGCACTGCGTGGAACTAAAAAACTCAAGCGTTCTAAGATGTCTGGACAATCCACGAGACCATTCACCAATTTAAAAACAAAGAGTATATCTGAAGCTCTCCTTCTATGAATATAAATTATGTAATGAATAATCTTACTCTCTGTACTTTAACTTGTACGTGTTATGATGATTTTTAACCACTTCTCGACGTACCTACATACGTTGGTTACACGTGTAAAAATGATTACAATACCTATAATAACAGAATTTAAACGATATTTATTTTTACTTTCCCTTATTACGTCATTGGCGAGATTTTTTCTTTGTCTTTATTTTATAATCTCTCTACCCTCTCTGCGCCATCTCAATGCTTCCTAAGTTTTTTAGGTCGATACTGCCCCCCCTGTAAGACTCAAACACCTACACGTTGAGAACCTTTGATCTAGAATTACAACGGATACTACAGTCTTGGTTTGGATTTTCTGATCTTTGAATAAGTATATAATAAAGTAATTTAAAATAACAAATTGTTTTGTTCAACATGTTGGTGATAAATGTAACTATTGTAATTATATGTTCGTAGACTATACTTTTAAATAAAACATAGAGGCCAAAAATTATATGTTCCCTGTCACCGATGAACTCCGAAACTATTCAACCGATTTTGATGATGACTTTTTCATATTGCTGAATATGTTCCGACTTAGGACATAGGATAGGTTTTATTTCAATTTAAATTACAGCAACGCGTGGCCGAGTCAGCTAGTTTAAATATAAAATACTAGATTTAAAAATCTAAAAATCCCACGTTTTTCAGTGACCGAAAAAGAATAAAATAACCCGGCGGGGCCAAGCGAGGGGCCACTCAAAACGTGGGGGCGCATCTTTACAAATACTCACAACATCTAAGCATATCATATATCTCATTACATCTCCATAAGTTGGCCCCGCCGGGTTATTTTATTCTTTTTTGGTCACTGAAAAACGTGGGATTTTTATTAACTCAACGAAGTAACCATGTGTTACGCAACAATCGGATAAGCCCCATACAAAAGTGAAAGTTGCCGAAAGTTGACCTGAAAGTGCACTTAGAAAGTTGAAAGTTGTTTAAGCGTGCATTGTCATCGGGTTCTGAGCTACCCTGAAAGTTTCAACTCGCTAGGTGGTCGGGAAGTGCCGCAAATTTGAGATACAAGATTCCAACCGGACAGACAAGACGACAGACAAGAAAGCGACCCAAGAAAAACGTGGGAAAATAGAAACAGAAAAACATTACTTACTGATTTCCATGGAATAAAATGAAACGATAACACTTCACGTAAACTTTTACGAAACTAACATCAAACCCTCATAAAGAACCAAACACTGTACGCATCTAAAAGGCACCTGTGGCCTTACCACTTATGTTAAGTGAATAAGGTTCAAAATCCTGCTTAATTTAATTATTACTAGTAGGTTACGATATTAGTGAAGAAAGCGCCGCTTGGCTAATTCTCCTATGGTGGTACCATATGGTGCTGCAAGTCGGCCATTACTGTATGTCATCTGGATAACGGCAAAGAGACGGGATTCCAATAAGAATATCGATGGTTTAATAATTTATCCTACTCACAAATTAGAGTGCAACGTTACGGTAAAAATCAAATATCGATATAAAAATAGAAACAAAAACATTATATATTTGTTTTTTATTTCTATCACTACATTCTTTATCACTTATCTTTGTTATGTGGATGCTTCGCATGTTTACAAAAATATTGTCCAAATAATATTTTATTATAAAATCTTTGCTTTTCAGTAAATCTTCTTTACAATGTTAAAAATAGACTTAAGTTTAAAATATCAATTGGTATTACTAATGCTTTTGGTTCATATAATAAAGTATTTTCGCAAATTATATTCTAGGAAACATTTTTATAAACACTCAGTAATCCTTGTAATTTTATTTTGTTCAAAAAGTTATAAAAGGATTAACTAGATTAAAGGCTTAACACAAATTATTAACGGAGTTTTCTTACAGTAATATGTTTTAAAAACTGTATCAGGTATATGAAGGATTCATTCTGTATGGTTAAAAAAATTGATAAAATTTCATCACAGTTTTAGGTCCTAAAATATCACAATTACAGCATGTAAATTATCTTTCTATAAAAACCCTCAAATTTTTCTCTAACAGCGATATAATCTGATCAAATAAATACGTAAGTCCAAGATCTCAACGCCTGTCCCACGGACGTGATATATACCTTACTCAACACATAACCTCGTGGGAATTGTATGTTTTACTTGATTTCTGAGACAATATACTTTCAATTAGACTACAGTAAAGATGTGTTATCGTTCTTGAGGTTTTAATATCGCAAAAGATGTCTATTCTACTAAAAACCTAGCAAGAATATTCTCTAAAAAGCTAGCAAGAACAAAACTATCGATACATAAACACATCACTATTAACAGCTTGCTGTCTAAAAGCTATTAGCAGTTCGTAACGGAAGGCACACCTGTGACAGTCATTTCCCGCGGAGAGATTACCTACAAGGCATCCAATGAAGGTACGTTAGGTACACGAACCTTGTACAATTACAGGCCTGCAAAGATGGCGGATTAAGTACAGATGCGACATTTATGCTTTTACGGATACGACGGAATTGCTCATTTCGTTGGTGTAATCCCTTTAATGTGTTGGCAAAATCTTTCGTTATGACTCGGAAATACGTTTACTGGCGCATACGGCTTGTAATATTGATGGCTTCAGTCAGTGTCAGGCTTGATGTGCAAAATTCCAATGAAGAAAAAACACAGATCAGTGGAGAAGATAAGTAATCTAATGGAAAGACTACTACGAAAACGGTGGTTCTAATTGTAGTTCTAATAAAATTATCGATAAGAATTTGATGTGGGATATATTAGGGGATCAAGGAAAGCTGAGTATGCTGGACAAAACGAATCAGTAGAAATAATTTACCTATTATATGGACAGATCCTTGTGACAATAACAAGTATGGTACCAAAGTTTCTATCTCAAGATGTTACTAAACGTTTATGTATCAAGGTTATTGGTAAAACGATAGATCTCTTCCCTAAGAGTCGTTTTTAATATTTTGCCTATTCTGTTGTATCATTCGCACTATAAAATTGCACTTTAAAAGAAAACATGTCTTTGAATATATTAATTTCTTTGTATTCGTAGTAGGTATGTATATTATTTGCTTCATAATAAATCTATTGTAATTACACACTGCGATACAAGTGAAGGAAAATTCTTAAAGAATGTGACATAGTTTGCTAGAAATAAGTAAGGTTACGAAACCAAATAAAAACTTTGAATTTGAATTGGAATTTGAATAAAACAAAGTAAAAGTTTAAGTCAATTCATATTTTTTCTATAAAAAGTTATTCCATTATTTCATATAAGTAAATTATGATAATAAGCTATCTAAACTTATCCAATTTCTAATTTAATTCCAAGCTACACACCGGTATAAAAATTCAAAACCTCGTCTAACTTTCTCTTTGCACATAAAGCTTAAACAGCCTATGTAGTGGTCATATTTATTCCACTCCTAGAATTACCATTCCCACAAATTTCAAGTTCCACAAACAAAAAGCAGTGTATTTCGGCGAAACGAATATTTCCAACTGCGAACTTCGGAGCCAAGAAATAAGTTTCTACCACACTGACTGGCGGAGTTTCGAGACTCTTTTAAGAGTTGCATAAATCTGAGTCAGAGCAGATTGTTTTTAACGGAGCGCGAGTAGCTGGCGCGTGCAACGATTTTCATTTGCTTTTCTTAATATATGTTCATTAGGTTTAGTTTGTATGTAACACACACAGAGACACACAAATATATACACACATTCCCACACCTACACACACTATCCACCTACGTACTCAAATATTTCGAAAATATTGTTTGTTATTAGTGTAATTTAATTTCATTATCTATTGCCACGAGGATCATATATAATTCGTATAATATCCCAACTGAATAGGCAAAGCCTTTTTTATATAAACTAACTAATATATGCAGTACGACGGTACGATACAAGCAATAATTTTCGATTCAGAGAATAGTTTGAATAAATCATCTAAGTTCCCAGAATAAACTGTTCTCCTAATACGATAAATTAACGATAAAACTAAAATCAAATGAATCAGAAAACAATTATGAAAAAACTGTAATGAAATTAATATAGCTCCTGCCTACACATTTTAAAGTACAGAATCGTAAAGCAATATTTTTCTTGGTTTCCTACGATGTTTTTTACCAATAGGGAATCCCTTTATCTGTATTGAGGATATTAAAAGCTCATCAAGAAGAAGAATTAGACAGCGAACGTAAAATATTTAGCTGGAGCACAATTTACCACACGTATATTTAAATTGTATTCAAATTGAGATCAGACTGCTGAGCGTAAGTTTTGAACTATGCAAACGTAGGCTATACTTGTACTTTGAATACAATTACTTTGTTTACACACCGTCAGGGCCTCGTCCATAAAAACTTTTTGACACAAATCTTTTTGAATGGCCTGGTTTCCAAATAATTGGTGATTGGTATCACCACTATGGCCGATTATCATTATTTATTTATTTATTTCACGGGAGAAGTCACAGAGGTGGCATGCGCGTGAGCTGCGCGCGGTACTGTAAAGTACTTGGACATTGCAACATTACTTTATTTTACTAAAATAAAAGAATTTTTCTAAAATAAAAGTAGCCTAAGTTACTCCTTATTACATCAGTTACCTGCCAATAAAAGTCCCATCAAAATCGATCTAGCCATTTCAGAGATTAGCCTGAACAAACAGACAGACAAAAATTGTAAAAAATGTTATTTTGGTGTATGTACCGTAAGTATATATATTCATATGCATGTAGTAAAAACGGTTATTTCAATATTACAAACATACACTCCAATTTTACTTATATGTATAGATTATTTTGAGAGTTTTATTGAATTTTAGTTTCATTGAAAAAATAATCTACGTCGGAAACATTGTCGTGCGATAATTTTTGCAAAAGGCATTTATAGGTCAAGGTCTTTCTAAGGTTACCATTTACCGTTGCCAAACCGAATTCAATCGCGGTCTAACTTTAGAGGATAATTTTATATATTTTTGCATTTTCTGCATTGCAAAAATACTAGAAAACTAGACTCGCCTCAAAAGTGAATTCTCAGGCGGGAATCGAACCCGCAACCTTTGGAAGTCCGGTCCAGTGCTCTCCCAATTGAGCTACCGAGCTTTGGAGGAAAAAGGGTGCGGTCTTCCCAATTGTCAAAAAAACATGTTGCTTCAAACAAGCTCTTTCAAAACGAACCAATGCCTACCATAGTGCGGTAATTGAGAAGTGAAGGGAAGAAATCGCTAGTTTCTTCCCTTTGATAGGGTATCTGGTGTCAATTCCATCACAAAATAAAAATTAAATCAAAATAATCACAAAATAAAAATAAAACCAAATGGTTAACTACGAAATGTCTGCCTGAAATTTTCACTGTAATAAGCAACAAGCTTTCACCACGATAACAAGCCCGCAACTCTACGCTCAGAACTAGAGACTTCAAGGACACTCCACCAGTCAAAGTCTTATTTAGGTCACCTTCTTATATTCCTAATCTGGCACCGAGTAACTCTTTGTTCTCTAAAATAAAATATCAACTGCTTTCAGTTAGTCAGATAGTTTTCATGGCCACAAGATGCGCTAACAGCGTTCGAAAACGCCATAGAAGAGTAATTGTCTGCCGCTGATTCCTGAAACTTTGTATAGAGGCTGCTGGAGAGTTCTTTAAAAAGATTTAATCCATAAAAGTTCCTTTTTAAGTTTTTTAATAATTTTCTGAGTTTGAATAAATACGTATTTTTATCCTGTCTGCAACGCGTTTACTTTCTAAAATATCAAGTAAAATTGTTACTGGAAAAAATTCAACTTGTCTCCGGCGTCAGGCGAGACTCGAAACCACATCCGTTGGCTAACCAGCAAGGACTCGGTAGCTCAATAAAAAGAATAGTCGCCCGAAAAGCGAGGGGATGTAGTTTCGTATCCCGCCGGACACCTAAGACATGTTGAATTTTTTCGTAGTAATAGTTTTTTTGTATATAAACATCTAGCAATTAAACGCTTAAACAACAAAAAATATAGTAAATTTGAAGTTTATACTTCCTATAGGTATTTTTTGGTGATCGCACAGGGACCTACAGTCTTTTTAATATAAATTATGTGTTAATAAATTTAATAACAAATAGTTTAAAAAAAAAACACGCTTGCCCGCCATTTTAGACGTCCGCCATGTTGGATTTAAGTCACGTGACTATTTTTTTTCGTATTCCTGACAACAAACCCTTTCATTTGATACCCATATCATGGAAGTGCATTTCAAACAGTCAGTTTGCCATCTTGGGGAGGCCGTCATATTTGATTTGTAATGACGTTTCTTAGCTAGTCATGTATTGTCATCAGAACTCAGAGCGTGTGCAAAATTTCATCCTAATCAAAGACCGGAAAGTGGGTCAAATTAAGATTCCAAGCTTTTCTTACATAGTTACAAGTGAAGCTAATAAAAGCGTGTTTTTATTTAATTTTTTTGCGAAAGGTCGTGGGTTCGAATCCCATCTGAGGGCTCGGAGGCGTGGTTGTTTTTTACACACGTATTTTATATCTAATAAAAGCGTGTTAATTATAAGGATAAATAATCTTGGCTACGGAATAATTGCTCATCAAACATCATATGCCCATAGCAGGTTTGGTTTCTACTGAAAGGAAATCAAACAGCAAATGTAACTGCAAATCTATAATGCTGCTAACTAAGCGTCATATTTATTATTTACTAGCTGACCCGGCCACACGTTGCCGTGGCTCAGTTATTGTAATTTATTAAAAATCAGCAATAGGCAGCCAGCAGTTTACATTATTGATTCGTTAGTGGGAGATGTGGTGGGAGGCGCCCGACGTGACGGCACAGTGGTGGCATGCGCGTGAGCTGCGCGCGGTACTGGACAGTACTTGGACATTGCAACTTTACTTTATTTTTTCTAAAATAAAATTTTTTTTCTAAAATAAAAGTAGCCTAAATTACTCCCTATTACATCAGCTATCTGCCAATAGAGTTCCGTCAAAATTAGTTTAGCCATTTCAGAGATTAGCCGGAACAAACAGACAGACAGACGAAAATTGTAAAAAATGTTATTTTAGTGTATATACCGTATATATATTCATATGCATGTAGTAAACAACGGTTATTTCAATATTACAAACAGACACTCCAATTTTATTTATATGTTTAGATTTAAAACATCTTAAATACATTACATAAATTGTTACAAATATATAACTACGATTATTATGAATGCGTAACTTAGAAATTAAAGAGATTACATACAAAGTCCGTGCTGACGTAACAGCACACAGAATTAAAATCCAGGACCTCCTGTTCCCATTTCCTTTCATATTGTTTGAAGAAACTAATTTTCCCATAAAATAACTTCAACTATATTTATTAGGGTCTACATTATGTCACTTAAGCTGTTGTTTTACCAGATTTTGCTCTGTGATCTTTTGATTACAATGATGAAATTAGAAACGTTTGCTAAAGGTAATAGAGGCTCCGTGCTTCCAAGGAGTTCTTCCAAATGGAGTTTGGACCTGCCTGGTGTGCGCATTGAGGTCCAAGGATGACGTAGGGGTCCTGTGAAGGTTTACTGATCCCGATATGCTGTGTTCTGACATTTTGGCAATAGGCGTGTGGGCGATTGAGGCACTGGCACCAAACTTTTCCCTGTAGAAGAGGAACATTCTACATCATTAGCTTAATAATACCTATCCTAGGAATTCCTAGTTGTGCTATAATGATCATGTTTGGCCGACAGCCTATTTATATTATAAATATGAAAGTCTGTACCTTTAAATTTTTGGATTTCAACAGATTTAAATGGTTGGCATACTGTAGTTTACTACCTTCATTAATACTTGGAACATTTTTACCAAAAACGACCAATAGGATATATAAACTTAAATTTTATTAAAGCTAATGTTGACGTTCTCGCGGGCAGGATATAATAAAACATAAACAAAAACCAGCCAAGTGAGAATTGGACTCGCGTACCGATGGTTCCGTTCAAATGTGTAGAAATGTGAACTGTCTGTATAAGGTTGTTTTGTGATTGTTCCCTTTATTTTTGAGAACATGATATTGCTTCTTGCCAAACTACCATGTAGTTCTAGAACTACTAATCAATCTATTCTAGATCAACTAATTTCAATTAGATCAATTAATTTCCACAAAGAACAAAAGCAGAATATGCCGGGATTTGAATTATTTGTCATCTTTATTTACTACCATATTCGTGGATATAAAAGCTTATCTTATCTTATCTTAACGGAAAGCACCCTATTCCTTTAAAAGCGTCAAAATATGCCACATAAAAGGGGCATTAGCGGCTGTATCCTTTGATGATGTGGACTTAGAAGTTTAATTTTTTTTTTAATACTCCAAGGGTTTGCTGACCTCTACATTTGATATAAACTTTGACTTGATACCTAATCGCTTTCTCAATAAAAAGGACAAACAGACTGACATCGAAATGATGATGTAAAAGACTTTGAGTACCAAAAAGTACCAAAAATCAGTCCTAGGATATAAAAAAGGATTATTTTTTTTACATTTTACCTTTATAGATCGACAAAACTGCACTATATACAAAGTGTTCTATTTTTTTTATTATATTTTTTGATAGTCACCTGAATGAATAGTTCACACCTCCTCCATGGACTGAATAGTGAGGGATTGGGCCAGACGGATGAACCCTTGTAGTAAATGCATTGACGCCCATTTTATGGTCATTAGTGCTCACGATGTTAGCGTGAGCAGAGGCTGTCACTTGATTACCGAAGTTGGGGATATGAGTACCAGTTACGGACAAACCACCAGGGCTGGAAATAAACGTTTTGAAATAATAACTAGTTCTTTGAACTAAATTAAAAAAAATTGTTTTTACCTTCAAAATCACTAATAAGAAACGACTTAAGAAGCCGTTTCTTATAATGCATAAAAATCTAAATAACATTACGTTAAATATACTTTGTCTAAAGAAGCAACGAAATACAGTTAAATCCAAACCTAACACGCCCGAGAATAACGTTTGATCCAAGTCGACTTTTTCTCGTATTTTTCTCTATAAAATTAATTTATCATATATTATAGCATTAAAAAAAACAAAAAACAATCGCAAATAAAGGTTGGACTATATTGACAAAAGCGAGGTTTTATTTTGACCACACAATTTTCTACTTTTGCTGAATATGTTTTTTTTTATTTACTACGTAGTATTTATTGGTCTTTTTCTGTTTCTTGACCTGATTAAAGCTGATGATAAAACCACGAAAGACGAAATCGCAGAATTTTTAAACACGAAACGCAATTTTTTCCATCTAGGCGAGATAGTAGTCAAGCGCCTAATTGCTATTAAAAAAATGTCGAACTAAACAATTTTAAAATTGTATTTAAACGTAATTGTATGTCTGCTACATAAACTAACCTAACCAGCCGAACACAAATATGCCTTAGGGATAGACAGTTGACTAAAAAAAGCAAATTAAAAACACTTACTTTCCTTGGACACCCAAATTAGCACCAACTGCAGCGTGCAACCATCTTTGTATCCACTCATAAAAACCCCAGCATTGATAGATCTTTTGTTTTGTCGATGTTTGTGTTAAGGGAACTATAAGTTTCCATTTTTTCAATATACCGACAGACTGTTTTGTTAAATGTCCTTCTCTGACTGTGGCAGATGAAACACGACCGTCGCATTTATAGTGTTAAATGAGTTATCCAAACGCCGACACATTTTTTCGGTAGTTCCCCTCTAGTAATCATTCTGTATGATAATCATTTAGGAACAATTTATTTTTAACAACATACACGCTGATCTTGATGCGAAACTTCTTGAAATACTTGTTTAATTTTACAATAGCTTTGTTTGACTGTCTAATCTTGTGACTTTTTATACGTCTTGTATGCAACCTATACATTTGGAAATCCGTACATCAACGCTAAATTCTATTAAATTTCTTAGTTCCGTGTTTATGGCGCTGAGAGTTTGGAAAGAATATACATTTTTGTCTTGCTTTTATTAACTTCACCTCTGTATTTGTTTGTTGGTATGTTTATATGATTGTATGTAACGGAATCTTCTAACACGATTTTTACCCACTTCAAAAGGATAAAATTGTTTGAAATTTTGCACACCTATCAGAGAACAATAAGAAACAAATTCTACGGAGAAATTTAGATAATGTAATCACTTAGTTGTTATAAGGAAATATTTTTTTTTATTTTTAGTTCGGTTTACCATAAAAGGGTGATTTTAGGTTTTGAAACTATAACTTATTTTTTAAACGAAACCTAGGTAATTTTGATTTTTTCTCAGACTTTATGTGTTCATTTTTATAAACGAAGCGTGATAAATGTTTTTGTTTATGAGTGAATAATTGGTAATAAATGCTGTCAAAAAATTTCATCGTTACGAATTTAGCGTAGGTTGCTAAACTCAGTACAAGACCATATATTTTGTTAACCAATGTGTTTATTTAGGTGGTGAATCAACAATGATATGTTAGCCAGGGACTTTACTCTTGCCAGCTCACAGCAGAACAACTATAAATAAAAATGCTTCACATTCATTAGTTTAAGCCAGTCTTTAAACTAATATTTGTATATTAGGTTGTCAGTATTTCAAATCACTATTAATTTTACTATAAAAATGGAATTAAATACTTACCTACGATGTGAAAAGCACTTATAAGCGATCAAGTTTAAAATATTTCTTACATTCACACCTATTAGCCAAGCCGAAAGTAAGCACTGTAAGGCTTGTGTTATGGATACTAGGGTAACGGATAGACATACATATATGATACATAAATATGAAATATTCATAGAAATATATATAAACACCCATGACTCAAGTACAAATGATCGTATTTATCATACAAACATCTGCCCCTTCCGGGATTTGAACCCAGTACCGTAGGTGCGAAAGGCAGGATCGCTACCGTTGCACCAAACGGTCGTAAAAGTTATTATCTGTCTTTTTCTTTTTATAACTTAGAAGTAATATTTCCTTGTCATAATATAAGTATGTTTATAACGCTTTATAACAGTATTTATTAATATACTTTCTTTGACAGCATCCGCTTCCCCTGTATTATATAATTTGACACAGCCGTGTGACTGACTGTAATTGACTTTTGTAATAATTAACGCAGAACATTACCTATGTTGTAGATCAAAGTGGAATTATGTTTTCAATAAGGAAGGAACTTTTGCCCCGGATAGCAGTAATACGATACGTATATTGCTTTGTCATAGGCATCGGAAGGAATTTTCGAAAAATATTAAAATAATTCATTCTGATGGTAACCGCAACCATATGAGGCAATTAATGTCTTCACCAAGGATTAAGCCCGCCATTTATATCATATAAGGACTTACACTTCATACTCACTCATAAAAGGGAGACCATAATAGACCGATATTTCTGCCAATAACAGCCTACCCGCAATTACTTCAGTCGCTCCGTGATCATGGCACTTGCAACAGTGCCGAAATATCGGACACTCAATAAAAACAAGGTACATGGTGCCAATCCCATATATTACTTATATATCTATAATAAAAGAGAGACTTAGAAAATCAATCAAATCCCTTTTCGCTAGTTATTCGACACGTATAAGATAAATTTAGAAACGGTAAACAAAAAACGGTATATACGACAAAACGATCTTTGTCTGACCCCCGATATCAAGTTACTGAGCCTCTAGGCGTCCGGTCTGAAATCTACTTGAGCTTATCTTTTATTCATTAAAATTGTCCCCTCAAGTGTTGGTATAGCCAGATTAGAAAAATTCACTATACTGTATTCTGAAATAGAGAAAATATGGGGATAAAATATTATGGTTTGTAATACAAATATCTTAAGTTAAATTTCTTTGTTACACTTTTACGTCATTACCATACAAATAATCATCATCTTTTGCATACATGTTGTCAGGGATACAGAAAGTGAATTAGCGTACTTCTTATCCAGAAAACAATAGCGTTTATAAGAGAGAAACTGAAGAAAGAGATTTTAGTATCCTCTCTCACCCTATTTTTCACATCGGATACATTCCAGAACGGCCCCCAGAGGGCAACGTTGTAATTGGAGTAGCTCCCATGGATCAGCTTCAATGACGCAATGACTGTGACGCCATAACTTCCCGAGTTCTTAACCGATTTTAATAATTAATGTGTGAAATCGACAACACATTTAGGACCAGATTATGACGGAGCCAGAATTTTGAAATTCACAAAAAGTTATGAACATAAAACATTGGCTCTATGAGATTTCCCATTGAAATAAGCGCGCACCTTTTGAAAGTTTTCATTCTTATGGAATTTTAAAATTTACTTAACATTATTGAATTTTTTTTTTAGTATTACGCTTCGCTCCAATATATGATGCTACCGAAGCTTTATGCTTAGCGACTGCATCGCCTAGTTTTATTTATATATTATACATTTTTGTGAGAAGTTTTATTGTTTTCTAACTATAACTCTACAAAAAACATTTGTAGCAAAGCAGTGAGAATCTTTAAAGCACGAGTAAATAAGCTACTTTTAAAAATTCGTAGCAATATTATGTAAAATTTCGTCTGTAGCCAAAGATGAAAGGTTTGTTTTGCATGCACACTCTACCCATATACACTTATACCTGCATGTGATTATTTTCATAAAAATCATAGATAATAAGCAGTATCACATATAGTACATTGTTGTAACTCGATATCTTCTGCGTAAAATATTACTATGGAATTTGTATAAGCGTCCCTAGCGGTAATCACCAGGAACTACGAATCTTCATAGAAATCTGTAACGCGCTCGATAAAGAGTATCGAATGCGTAAACTCGCACTAAGGCCTCTGAACCGAAGGTAAGTAGCTAAAGCACTTATGTTATGGAATTCAGAAAAAACGTGGGTACCACAACACCCAGACCCTAGCCAATAAAGAACGTTGTCCACATTCACACGGCTGGGGATAGAACCTGGAACTTCGGGGTGACATTACTAATGATCTCTTAAAAATTCATAGATATAACATTCGAGCAGTAAAATATCAAAAAACATATAAACATTTCATAATTGTTTCTTCGTTATCGGATGCTGGATACCTGTAAAAGTTACATTTGATGTTGTAGGCAGGCACACAGAACATGAAGACATAGCATCAGCTTAAGAAATGGTCGTCTTTGGTTTGAATTGATGATTATAACGTCACCGATAACTACAGAATGCAACGCATAAAAGTAATAATTACAGAATTCATACATCTTTTTGTAGTACATGGAATTTTTTCTAGTATGCATTGTAACAGTTGAGGCCACAAAACGCCAAAAAGTTCGTACGGGTAACAAGTGCACAACGTTCCCTATTACTGTTTCTCCAGTTATTAAGTACCTATTACATTGAATGAATGAAATCTTACACGGAATACACACAAAATAACAAGATATACAACTAATAAGATTAAAACATAGAAATAGAAACCTAAAGCTAAGTACCAAACAGGCCTCTGCTCAATATAAGCCGTGACAATGCAAGTCACCACGACGCTAGTATTCTGCAGATGCCTTGTTAGAGAGATTAGGAGCGTGACACCGAGCAAACAAACTTAACGTACATAAATTAACGTAAAATATTAATCATTCTGCTTATAACTAACCAAATTAACATTATTAGATATATATATTATATATATCTAATAATGTTGATATATAGATATAAACATTTATTCATATTTATTGAATCAATATTTCAGAAACAAACACAGAAAACAATTACTATACTTTGTCCAATGTAGGATGATACTTTTGACAGTTGACACCTATATAGAGGGTATAAAGTTGCTATTGCAATGTCAAGCCAAACATAAGGAAACAAACGCAACCTGAGTAAGTAGCAATAAGGAAGTGACACCTGTCAAAAGTATCATCCTACATTGGACAAAGTATACTACATTCTATGTGGTACCAACCATATTGGACTTAGTTTTTTTATTTATTTTAGTCTTATTGCACTCATCTGATAGACGATCTTGTATAAGTTTCCTGATCTCAACCATTATATATAAAATACACAGGCAGGGAATGGAATCCCGGCGTGCATATATATTCGCGACAGCATTAAACCCAATAGCTTTAAAGCTCGTGTAAATTAGAGCAAGCTTCCCACATTGCTGGCCTCGCTACCTGCCCTAGAGATAAGAGTATCCCTTGGGTTCACAGTGTGGCCAATAGTAAGCCCGTTTAATATAAAAATCCATTACCACAGTCAGAACCCGCTAACCACTTAACCATCGACTTTCTTAACTATGTAATATACACGGGCACTCAGAAAGTTTTGAAAAACAGAAAAACAAACTAATATTTCTATTAACTCAGCTCCAAGAACATCCATCAGCCTTTATAGAAAGTTTTTTGCGGCTCAATCAATTTTCGAACCTCTTTTTCCACTCCGCTACAGACACCTCTTCTACAGCCATCTCAAACGTTTTTAGCCCATTTTTTATTTAAGGAAATATAAAGAAGCCACACGGTGCCAGCTTAGGACTGTAAGGAGGGTGAAACAAGACTTTGACTGGTGAGTTATTCAGAATAACCCTCATTTTGAGCGCTGAGTACGCGGGCGCGTACGAAAACTTTTGGCAGGGATTTTGTAGTTTACCAGGATTCGGCGTTAATGCTGCTTTGATTTTGTAATGATGAGAATGATGTACCAGAGACCTGAGTATAATAATGAGAACTTATACTCAGGCCTGTGGTATACATAAGATTGACCTATAAAGCTCAACAAACAATAACAGTTTGTCATTCAGTACCAAAGTAAACCTTAAAAAATCGATTTCCATCTCGATTCTCCATACCAAGTAGCCTACAAGCTCCCGGCTATCACGGACAGTTCAGTCGACCTCCGTTTATCTTTTATTCATTTCAATTTGTCCTCTGCGTTTATCGGTGTTGCTTGTTTTAGGCGAAAATTCCGAGACGGTTACAGAAATAAGATTTCTTCAAGGCTATCAGATTGAAATATTGTAATATGTTTTTGTTTTTCAATGTGTTATCGATTTACGAGCGATTTTTGGTCAAAGAGACATCAAACATTTAATAAATCTATAATCTAAGATCATAATGGTTTGTGTGTTTGTCTGACCGCTCTTCTGCAACGCAAAACCGTTACCGTTACAATGTTAACCGCAAGTAGTTCGTCTACTGGACGCTAGATGGCGCTAACAGAAAAATATTTAATAAAATAAAAAAAATTAAAGAATTTTGTCCACCCGTGCAAAGCCGAGACGGGCCGCTTGTAAATTCCAAATAAGGTTAATAACATACGTTTAGTAAACATAAATAACTATGAATGAGTTTGCGCCACAAAAAAAAGGTTGAACTTCATGGCTCTAAATCAAAATTTGTTAAAAAAATGTGAAAAAATAAATAAAACATACGTAGTGGTGATTCGGTTAGCCCTAGTAATATTCTACATCTGGATCTATTTTTATATATACCTACTTGATGTTCCAAATAATATAATCAAGAGGATGTTTACTGTATTATTTATATATGTATATTAAAATTAAGTGCCGTTCGTATGTCTAGAAAAGGACGAAAAGAAGTAGTAAGATTACGATGAAACTGTTAAGTTATTTTATACATGCCAAAAAAGGTTTATTTCGATTAGTATTTGGATTCACGCATCCCGGATAATATTTAAGTATGGTTAGCAGAAAAAAAATATCACGAAGTACGCCGACATAGCTATTACTTATAATTTATATAAAATCTGTACTCAAACACACGGAACATGAGGGTCATCTTATAGTCAAGATTACTCAAAGTAAGATGTAGAATTGCGTATAAAATACAAAGATACGTTATTTCTCATAAGGATTAGCAGAAATAAACCTTATACAGAATGTAATCTTCGTGAGTGTGAAAAAATATTTACTGTAAGCAAAATCATAAATAAAGTACTTTTTAATAAATAATATGAAGAACGCTTCAACCACATTATCAAAATCCCCGTTAACCCCTTTTTTCCATCCGGTTGACTCAAAGCTGACATCTCAACCAATAACTTCGGCTGTCTTAAATTAACTAAGTATTTAATAATATTTTGCGACGACGCGTTTGATGTAATAAATCTAATTTAAATTAATTATCTCTTTAACCGATTCATTGCTACATACAATTACCAGAAACGAAGGCTACGAGCTTGATTTACGTAAAAAATTAAGACAGTTTTATTCTGGGTAGATTTCCCTAAAACTTAATTTAAAGGAGTTATCATCGATTTAAAAATGACACGGCTCCAGTGGCTATCGCCATACGCAAAAGAAAGTGATGGCAAGCCAGACGTGCCATCCGCAACGAATCGGTTAATTGGTAATTTGAGTAATATTACATACACATTTAAAGAATTTGATCCCGATAATTGCCTATTTTCCAGATAATCAACTCCTTTCTCTGTTGTGCTACATATACAATGACAGTTGTAATAATATCACAAACAATAAAAATGTAATTCTATTGTTTGATGGATAAAATTGTTTTTTGTTTGTGCATTCGTATCACACGATATTCATGCGAATCGTATGGTGTGCGTCTGGCGTATTTTCTGCGTGAATGAGTGTGTGTTATGTAATGTTACATGTATTAATTTTATATGAGAAACTCTTCAGTTTCCCGATAATCCAAGTTGACAATTCTTATTTCCATTCTTTTAGAGAAAAGGAATAAAAAACTAAAAGTTTAATGAATATCAAAGTAAATTCGATTATGACATCATTATTTAACAATATACATTATATTACAGACTCCTATTTCTATAAATATGTTAAGGAAAATCCGTTCTAAAGACAGCGGCATGATCCAATAAATCTCATCTCTAATAGAATCGTGTTTACTTCATTTCTTTCTTTATTCGCTTATCGTTTTTCCTCTGTTTGATTTGTAAACAGGCCATTTTACCTATACTCTAAGTATTATTATAACAGATAAAGATAAAATGCTTCTTATTCAATGTAATCATTTACAACGAACCTTTATGTCTGGTGAAACCAGGTGAAAAAGTTGCAAGGCCCGTTTTTTTAATTTGCCTTTAAATTATCGAGCAGTGGGTAGCAAGCATGGTTAAGCGATGTTCACAAAAGTCGATTTTCGGATTGGTCGTCAAAAACATGCCATATCTCGTACTTATGCGTTATTATTTCATTTTTTCCTCAAAGTGTAGAATTTATCAATCAAATGGATAGTATTAGGGTTTGAAATTTTCAGATACATTAAGCGAAATTTCACTGAATCGTTCTATAAAGCTCGTTAGATGAGATGGAAGGAGGGTAATTTTATATTACTCAATGCCCAAGTAAAATTGAAAATCCATGAAGTTATTTAAAAAGATATTTACTTCATATATATTTCACGGTAGATCACAGATAGCCTTGAAAGTACCACTGGGACTTATGAAAGGAAAACCTGTGGTAAATTATCCTGCCCTACATGTCAAAACAATATACTTATTATAATATTATTGCTTTAGTAGAAGACAGATCAATTATACTATATCAATATTGTTAAATTACTTTTATAATTATTATTAGAATAGCTTGCAAATATGTATTGTTATATACTTTTCAATTATTAATGATGCTAATCAATTGTAATAGATTTCATATCAAACAGTATCTAATATGACTAATAACCGTTCGCGCCATTGCATCGCGTGCCCCCTTACTAAGACATAATCAAATGTCAAATTACTTTCTTAATTATTATGAGAATAGCTTGCAAATACGTATTTTTATATACTTACCAATTATTAATAATACTAATCAATCGTAATAGATTTCATATAATGCATCTTTAATCTTAAAATAGTATCTTACATGACTAATAACCGTCCGCGCCATTGCATCGCGTGCCCCCTTTCTTAGACTTTACCAAAGAACAGGGGTAGGGAAGGCACCTGGGGCGATTGCAATGCCGCGACGGGCAGTTCATTTTGAGCCGTCGAATAAGTCGGACCTTTACAAGGACAAGTGTTGTTGAAGATCGTATCCTATTACTGAAACATAGTGAAAATAAAGTTTCGTGTCATCGGCATCGTATGAGTTGTTTGATTCCGAACAATATATGGATATTGTTGTATTTGCGTAGGGACACAAGTGTATTGATTGCTTTGAATGTTTATGTCACCGTAAATTTGTAAATACATACATTACAATACTGTTTATAATTTAACGGATATTTTTCAGTAGATAAAATATGCGACATATGATATTACGAGGTTAGGTTAAACTGTAAGCAGTATGTTACGGTTCACAATCTTTCGATAGTTTACAATCTTGCGAGATAGATTATAATGTAACGGTATATATAATTTTACGGTGACATATACATGATTTGCCGCGGTCAACGAGACTAAAACTATTTCAGTAGGCTTACATATGTGTGTTAAGCTTTAGAAACATTTTTATTACCTGAAACATAGAGTCGACGATTCTCTGTCTTAGACGTCATTATCTCAGCTGAAAGACGTCCGCTACTATACGAAGACCACAAGGTATTTGCCATAAAGCTGTATAATGCGTATGCATGCGTAGTTATTGCTGTATAATGACATTTTACACCTAATGATAGGTTATTTGTGAGGTTTCTATTTATATATTCAGTAAACATCCTTATGTAACCACAAGTAGGACAATAAATAAATAAAGATAGACGCTTGGTAGACTGGTATAATGAATCATAAATAAAACATAATTCAGAAAGATAACGTTTTGTAACATTAGTCGCTTTATACGACACCTGCAAATGTGAAGGAATGGTGATATTTTATTACTATTAGTAGTGATTTGAGCTAAGGTTCATCAGGACGCGCTTAACTAATCAAGAGACCCTTGAAGCGAGCCTATTGAACTCACCGAGCACGATCAAGTATATCAAATTAAGACTCAATGAAAATAATTCCTTATCTCATTAAATACTCGTTATGGCATAATGCTGTTTTACCTTTATATAATCCAACTTTAATAAATACGCCTTTTATTGCTTTCCAAAAAATCAGGCCAAGGGCGAGTCGGAGTCACACACCGAGGGTTCCGTACAAACCTGTAGGTATTTAAGCAAAAGTCAATTATTAAAAACATTTTTATCATATGATGTACCTAAAAATTTACGGTTGTCGCAATTTTCCTTTATCTGTGCTATAAGACGTTGCTTCGACCCAATTTCAAGATTCTGAGTTCACGGGAAATACCATGTACCCAGTAGTTTGATTCCCTTGCGTGTGCCGAAAATTTGAGGATTTTTTTTTTTATTTAGAATGGGTTCGCTCTTGATCCCAATCAAGCTCGGGGGCAAAGACAGAATCCACGATGGAACGAGCTAACCCAGAAGGTGCCTATTCACCCTGGCCCTGAAAACAGACGGGTTATATGTACTCGGAAATACAGACACAGGGAGAGAGTTCCACTCCCTTGCTGTGCGCATTATAAAAGAATTCGAGAAGCGCTTGGTGCGACAGGCAGGAATAGCGACCAAGAAAGGGTGGTAGCCCGCAGTGCGTCGGGATGTCCGATGGAAGAAAGGAGATGGCGGTATGAGCATATGTAGCTCTTGAGCACACTCTCCAAAATACAATCTGTAGAAGACCGACAGACAGGCAACTTTGCGGCGGTGAGCTAAGGTGTGAAGCTTGCTCTTCGCCAATTTGTTGTCACTTATGATTCAGCTCTGCGCTGAATCGTGTCCAGTGCAGCAAGTTGGTATTTTGCTGAGCCATCCCAGAGGTGGCTGCAATATTCCATGCAAGATCGGACTTGAGCTTTATAGAGAGAAGAAAGCTGAAAGAAAAGAAAATTTGCGGCATAAACGGCTGTATCTTTTGATTGAGTTGGTTAAGAAGTTTGATTTTTTCACAGCTCCAAGGGACAGTAGACCTGAGTTTTTATTATAAAGTCCAGCTTGATACCTCGACGCGTTCCTGAGAAAAAGGGTCTTGACATACAGATAGACCGACGGACGGACGGACAACAAAGTGATCCTATAAGGGTACCGTTTTTCCTTTTGACGTAGAGATCCCTAAAAATTATTTTCCCTAAACTTTCACTTTCATTTCGTAGGTTTTCCCACACCTATTTTAAATTCGTCAAAATCCTCATCGTAACACCATAATAGTAGAGGACTATAGGAAACTAAGGGCTATTATTACAATTGGCTGGCTATCGATTAAAGCAAATCCCTACAGATAGCCTTTCATTAAGAGATAGTGTAGAAACGGATAGAATAATAAAACATGAGTTTGTTACTAGATACATCTTTACATTCTTCTGTGTGTGTGTTTGTCACCATACTCCTTGTTTATGCTGATGTGTAGTAGTAAAAACTGCTTGTAATGCCACTACAATTTATTACTTCTTTTACAAAATTTAACAAGTATTTTGCAGACGATGAAAATTACGGTGGTGCCTTGTATGCGACCAAGATTCGAATGCAACGACTTCGAACGGTTATCCAACGACGACGTCATAATCTTCAAAAAGCTTGAGGGTATCCTTTTGTGACGGGGTGCAGCCGGAGAAATAAAAGCTCGTTTAGGTCACTTGTTTTTATATTTAAGGAATTAAGGCACAACTGAAACAATTATATAAAAAAAGGTAAATTACACTGAATACAAAAACAATTTCACATTTATCACTAAAATATATTATAAAAGGTAGGGCTACTTACAAAAGTGCCTTAAAGAAACTTATAGACTTATAAACAGGAACTGGTAGTACAGAATATATATACAGGAAAACTTGTGAATTATGCTTATGAGCTTATTATACTTGTGAGCTTTTTATAACTGCTCAGCACTATAAATATATTTAAATAATTTGTTATCGGTGAGTCAACCACTCTACGCGCTGACTGTGGTAAGAATAAACTTCGAACAAAACAAATAAAAAGAGACAGACAGTAAATTTAAAATAGGAAACAGAGACAGACAGTAAATTTAAAATAGCAAATGAAGAGAAAAGAAAATATAAAAAATGGCCAGAGAAGAGCGCAATGAAAGCAACGAGTCGCCAATATAGCTATGGCGCCTCGTTACACTTTATCCTTAAGTAAGTGCCTGATAAAAGAATATAGCAATTGTGACGAAAGCAGTGATGTCTTTGCTTGAGATGATAGAAGCTTGATGCGTGAACACTCCTCCTAAACGATTAAACAGATTTTAATTAATTCTTCTGTGCGAGTTAAGGTGCCCCTGGGCACCTTGTATTATTTACATTCATAATTAGATGTTTTAGAAAGCATTACGGGCAATAAAACATATGCTAGATAGCTACTACATTTTCCAAGTATATTATCAAACCTATACATATCCACTGCGTAAACAAAATCTCGTAAGAACACATAACTAAGTACAGCTAGAAGTCGAAGATCGAAGAAGATCGATCATAATTTATCAGGTGAATATGGCGAATTTAAAAGCATTCTTTTGTAAACATAACAAATTCACACGAGATTCGCCAATACGCTTCAACGTAATTGTTTCCATGTTATGCATACAAACATACAAATTATTTACTATTTTCAAAGCTGAGAACACCTGTAGAAATACTGGAGACATTATTACTAATTTATAAAATTTGAAGGGAAAAAATTACAATAAGAGCTCACTACATCACTAGGTCTCGCAATATGTGTCTTTGGAGATATTATCTTAAAAATTTTGAGATTCCAAGCAAGTGGCTAATCTTTATTGAAATCAGTATACTTCTGGGTTCAATAGCTTCGCGTAGCATTCTAGGAACAAATAATACTAGAGAATGTCTAGCAAGGATTTGTAGTTTATCATCTTCGGAGAATTACGTATTAAGAGATGCAGTATATATTGCAGATTGGATCGGGAATTGTTCACAAGATTCTACATTTAAATCAAAGTAGCATCAACGCCTAATATTATACTATGAAAATCCTGCACGAAGTTTTTATTTCAATGGGCAACAAGGGACTGAACACCGGACTCTGCAGGTTACTGCTTCCGGATGACAACGCGCCCGTGCAATCAGCACTCTAAACGAGGGACTTCCTGGACACCACACCTTTGAAAGTCTCGGGTCAGGACTATAAAGAAGGTGCTCTTTATAGTACCGATCTGGCACAGTTCCATCGTCGTAAGATGCGCTAACAACGTCCCAGAGTAGGGTAAGGGAGGTCTGATCTCTCTTGTAATCTCAGTTTTCAGATTAAATTAGTCGAGTATTCAGGAATTATTTATCATCACCCTACCTTTTAATTATTACTACCTTTACTTTATTATTAATTAGGCCTAATTTAGTTCTTACACCTCCGCGCTTGGCCTAGCTTAGGCCCAGTTTTAAATAAAACAACTTATTTAAGAGTTTTTTGCGCATAATTTATATTTAATCCTAACATTGATGGCGTATAACATTGAAGCAAACGTCGTCGTATATTTTCCACAACCTTCACAATATTTCAATCGACGACGTTCCTGTTTAAATTTGTATTACTTAACATTGATTTATTATGCATTTTATTTAGTTATTACATTTTCGCTACGATTACACCGTATTGCAGTCATCCTGTGATCACGGCTCCTGTAAAGGAGTCAAAACGTCAGGATTAAAAGTAAATTTTGCTCAAAAAAAAAACCGGTCAAGTGCGAGTCGGACTCGCGCACCGAGGGTTCCGTAAAATATTTTTATTATATGATGTAACAAAAAATTTGCAATTTTTCCTTTATCTGTGCTATAAGATATTGCTTCGACCCAATTTCAAGATTCTGATTTCACGGGAAGTACCATGTACCCAGTAGTTTGATTCCCTTGCGAGTGTCAAAAATTTGAGTAAATTTGCGGCATTAACGGCTGTATCTTAAGAAGTTTGATTTTTTCACAGCTCCAAGGGACAGTAGACCTGAGTTTTTATTATAAATTCCAGCTTGATACCTCCATGCGTTCCTGAGAAAAAGGGTCTTGATAGACATATAGACGGACGGACAACAAAGGGATCCTATAAGGGTTCCGTTTTTTTCTTTCGAGGAACGGAACCCTAAAAACCCTAAATAAGTCGTTTTATTTAAAACTAGGCCTAAGCTTATATTGGAGCTGCTCTGTCTCTTTTTATATTGTATAGGTATTATCTAATAACAGACTGATCAGTGCATGACGACTAGGAAACTATGCCTTCAGTGTTTTATCAAATTCAGTTGAATGCTACGCTTATGGCAGCATTACGACTGATGGTGTCTTTGCATAGCCAGATTTATTCATTTATGTAAGGAATTAACCCCGTCGCCAAATTTACAGTTAAGTAAAGCCTACAAGAGGCTTTAGAACAATACGAATTGTTTATGGAACAATAAATTTGCTTTACCCTGTGCCCGGGTCTTCTCTTTTGTTCTAGTACAATCCCTTAGAAGTGTACCGAACATATTTTGCTGAAATAGTCCCTTGGCATCGTAACTGTTATGTAAATATGTCACATAAAATGACGATGCTTCACTCAATAAAGAGCTTTAAAGTGCCTCTTAAAATAAATTATTTTATTAGAAAAAAAATCTCGACTGAAAAATTATTTGTTAACCAGTATTTTTTCTATTAAAATAGTTTATCTTATCTTAATATATATATAAATTACGTGTCACATTGTTTGTCCGCGATGGACTCCTTAACTACTTAACCGATTTTGATCAAACTTCGTAACTATCTGTTATTTTATCTAACTTAAAAGATAGGATAGGTTTTATTTCAATTTATAACACAGCAACGCGTGGCTGAGTCAGCTAGTAAGATATATAAAATTATAAAATGCCTCTTAAAGTACATTTTTTTCAGTTGTTTTATCTACTCATTACTTCAATTTTGCATGCCCAACCCGTGATACTACTAACAGTCACTAATGTATGGTTTAAGCTACCGTTAGTGTCATAAGTATAAGAATAAACACATATCATGTCAAAACAATAATATTATTTCTTACATTCACATCAATTAGCCCAGTTCATATTAAGCACTGTAAAGTTATACTAGACCTCCTACCTAACTGAAATTCGTCGAGTAATTCACTTTTATGTCATTTCGAATTAAAATTCGTTATTGGCATATTTTATTGAAATTTCCTAAGCGTATTTTCAGTCGCAGGCGCATCATGTTAAAAAATAAATAATAAACAATTTTTTAGCTAATTATCAACTTGTCAAGAAATTAAACGTTTTTTTCAGTTTGTCTATTATTTTGAAATTAGCAGCTAGGTGTTATTGGCACTTCGCTGTCGATATATGATACATAGATATATAATATTTAGGTACAAATGCTCGTATTCATCATACAAACGTTGCTCCTTTCGGCACTCGAAACCAGAATAGTCAAACGAAAAGCAGGATCGCTACCGTTGCACCAAACGATCGACACGATTATTATTCATGTTACAAAATTTCAATGAAATGATGGCAAGGCAGTAGATGTGAGTATGAACAGTGTTATGAATGTGAAACTTGGATTTAAAAAAAATGCATTTGTTTTGGAAGTTCCTTCGTCAACCTTTAAATTTTCCCGTCCGCTGAGGATCAAGTCTCCCGTATGGATGAAAAACCTGTATGGAACATGGAAGAATGGGGAATGAATTGGAAGTGAATCCAATGCTAATATAGCCAGCGGCTTAATGCGAGTTCTGTAGTACGGAGGAGCTCTAAGTAATCAATCCCTTCGTATATATTATCTACATGAAATTAAATTAATATTTACAAAATAATAAAAATATACAATAAGGTAGGCATCAAATTAATTAAACTTTCACTTTTATTTGGCACCGTAACGTCAAAAAGCAGTACATAAATAATGTTTAGATAACATTATTTATGTCAAGCAAGATCTTATATCTGAGAGAATTAGATTTCCTTGTTTTGTCATTTTTGATCCCCATGGCATCACCGGTAGAACCATAAGTCCTGATTCACAAAAACATTAACAAAAAAATATATTGTATTTTCCGTCGTTATAAGAATAAAATGGCGACAATTTTGTTGTGGAAAATACAAAAGTTTCTTACAATATACATAGGTACTCGCAAATAGTTGAACGCTTGTTAACATTATCAAAGAAATATTTAATATCAATTTCGGAAGACATTTCAAGAATTTGATTTGTTTAATTAACTTTCATAGCATTCACGAGCCAGCCATTTCCAGACTGTTGGTTTTTAACTACAGTCGGGAAAGTTTTGGAATATTTGCTTTAGAACTAATAAGGAGAAACAGTTTGTAAGATCGCTAATTCAATAAACATCTGAAAGTTTTCAACAATTTGGTGGACCACAAATAGTTCGCAGGATTTGTTACAACTCAGCAAACTAAAGCGACTAATACAACTAATATAAGTACGATGAATAATAAATATTGAGAAATTAGCACATTTTCAATCTATAATCTAAGATCACAGTGGTTTGTGTGTTTGTCTGTCCGCTCTTTTTCCATTGTATCAATTAACGTTACCATAGGAACGCGTTAACCGCAAGTAGTTCGTCTACCGGACGCTAGATGGCTTTAACGGAAAAATATTTAATAATAGTAAAAAATTAAAGAATTTTGTCCACCCGTGCGAAGCCGGGACGGGCCGCTGGTTATAACTACGATCACGAGATAATGGCAAGATCCTTTCAGTATTTTCCGGAAGGGAAGACCTCCTCCAGCGCTCCTTTCAGCTGAGATGATAATACATACAATTACAATACAATTGGAAGAAAGGAGATGGCGGTATGAGCATATGTAGCTCTTGAGCACACTCTCCAAAATACAATCTGTAGAAGACCGACAGACAGGCAACTTTGCGGCGGTGAGCTAAGGTGTGAAGCTTGCTCTTCGCCAATTTGTTGTCACTTATGATTCAGCTCTGCGCTGAATCGTGTCCAGTGCAGCAAGTTGGTATTTTGCTGAGCCATCCCAGAGGTGGCTGCAATATTCCATGCAAGATCGGACTTGAGCTTTATAGAGAGAAGAAAGCTGAAAGAAAAGAAAATTTGCGGCATAAACGGCTGTATCTTTTGATTGAGTTGGTTAAGAAGTTTGATTTTTTCACAGCTCCAAGGGACAGTAGACCTGAGTTTTTATTATAAAGTCCAGCTTGATACCTCGACGCGTTCCTGAGAAAAAGGGTCTTGACATACAGATAGACCGACGGACGGACGGACAACAAAGTGATCCTATAAGGGTACCGTTTTTCCTTTTGACGTAGAGATCCCTAAAAATTATTTTCCCTAAACTTTCACTTTCATTTCGTAGGTTTTCCCACACCTATTTTAAATTCGTCAAAATCCTCATCGTAACACCATAATAGTAGAGGACTATAGGAAACTAAGGGCTATTATTACAATTGGCTGGCTATCGATTAAAGCAAATCCCTACAGATAGCCTTTCATTAAGAGATAGTGTAGAAACGGATAGAATAATAAAACATGAGTTTGTTACTAGATACATCTTTACATTCTTCTGTGTGTGTGTTTGTCACCATACTCCTTGTTTATGCTGATGTGTAGTAGTAAAAACTGCTTGTAATGCCACTACAATTTATTACTTCTTTTACAAAATTTAACAAGTATTTTGCAGACGATGAAAATTACGGTGGTGCCTTGTATGCGACCAAGATTCGAATGCAACGACTTCGAACGGTTATCCAACGACGACGTCATAATCTTCAAAAAGCTTGAGGGTATCCTTTTGTGACGGGGTGCAGCCGGAGAAATAAAAGCTCGTTTAGGTCACTTGTTTTTATATTTAAGGAATTAAGGCACAACTGAAACAATTATATAAAAAAAGGTAAATTACACTGAATACAAAAACAATTTCACATTTATCACTAAAATATATTATAAAAGGTAGGGCTACTTACAAAAGTGCCTTAAAGAAACTTATAGACTTATAAACAGGAACTGGTAGTACAGAATATATATACAGGAAAACTTGTGAATTATGCTTATGAGCTTATTATACTTGTGAGCTTTTTATAACTGCTCAGCACTATAAATATATTTAAATAATTTGTTATCGGTGAGTCAACCACTCTACGCGCTGACTGTGGTAAGAATAAACTTCGAACAAAACAAATAAAAAGAGACAGACAGTAAATTTAAAATAGGAAACAGAGACAGACAGTAAATTTAAAATAGCAAATGAAGAGAAAAGAAAATATAAAAAATGGCCAGAGAAGAGCGCAATGAAAGCAACGAGTCGCCAATATAGCTATGGCGCCTCGTTACACTTTATCCTTAAGTAAGTGCCTGATAAAAGAATATAGCAATTGTGACGAAAGCAGTGATGTCTTTGCTTGAGATGATAGAAGCTTGATGCGTGAACACTCCTCCTAAACGATTAAACAGATTTTAATTAATTCTTCTGTGCGAGTTAAGGTGCCCCTGGGCACCTTGTATTATTTACATTCATAATTAGATGTTTTAGAAAGCATTACGGGCAATAAAACATATGCTAGATAGCTACTACATTTTCCAAGTATATTATCAAACCTATACATATCCACTGCGTAAACAAAATCTCGTAAGAACACATAACTAAGTACAGCTAGAAGTCGAAGATCGAAGAAGATCGATCATAATTTATCAGGTGAATATGGCGAATTTAAAAGCATTCTTTTGTAAACATAACAAATTCACACGAGATTCGCCAATACGCTTCAACGTAATTGTTTCCATGTTATGCATACAAACATACAAATTATTTACTATTTTCAAAGCTGAGAACACCTGTAGAAATACTGGAGACATTATTACTAATTTATAAAATTTGAAGGGAAAAAATTACAATAAGAGCTCACTACATCACTAGGTCTCGCAATATGTGTCTTTGGAGATATTATCTTAAAAATTTTGAGATTCCAAGCAAGTGGCTAATCTTTATTGAAATCAGTATACTTCTGGGTTCAATAGCTTCGCGTAGCATTCTAGGAACAAATAATACTAGAGAATGTCTAGCAAGGATTTGTAGTTTATCATCTTCGGAGAATTACGTATTAAGAGATGCAGTATATATTGCAGATTGGATCGGGAATTGTTCACAAGATTCTACATTTAAATCAAAGTAGCATCAACGCCTAATATTATACTATGAAAATCCTGCACGAAGTTTTTATTTCAATGGGCAACAAGGGACTGAACACCGGACTCTGCAGGTTACTGCTTCCGGATGACAACGCGCCCGTGCAATCAGCACTCTAAACGAGGGACTTCCTGGACACCACACCTTTGAAAGTCTCGGGTCAGGACTATAAAGAAGGTGCTCTTTATAGTACCGATCTGGCACAGTTCCATCGTCGTAAGATGCGCTAACAACGTCCCAGAGTAGGGTAAGGGAGGTCTGATCTCTCTTGTAATCTCAGTTTTCAGATTAAATTAGTCGAGTATTCAGGAATTATTTATCATCACCCTACCTTTTAATTATTACTACCTTTACTTTATTATTAATTAGGCCTAATTTAGTTCTTACACCTCCGCGCTTGGCCTAGCTTAGGCCCAGTTTTAAATAAAACAACTTATTTAAGAGTTTTTTGCGCATAATTTATATTTAATCCTAACATTGATGGCGTATAACATTGAAGCAAACGTCGTCGTATATTTTCCACAACCTTCACAATATTTCAATCGACGACGTTCCTGTTTAAATTTGTATTACTTAACATTGATTTATTATGCATTTTATTTAGTTATTACATTTTCGCTACGATTACACCGTATTGCAGTCATCCTGTGATCACGGCTCCTGTAAAGGAGTCAAAACGTCAGGATTAAAAGTAAATTTTGCTCAAAAAAAAAACCGGTCAAGTGCGAGTCGGACTCGCGCACCGAGGGTTCCGTAAAATATTTTTATTATATGATGTAACAAAAAATTTGCAATTTTTCCTTTATCTGTGCTATAAGATATTGCTTCGACCCAATTTCAAGATTCTGATTTCACGGGAAGTACCATGTACCCAGTAGTTTGATTCCCTTGCGAGTGTCAAAAATTTGAGTAAATTTGCGGCATTAACGGCTGTATCTTAAGAAGTTTGATTTTTTCACAGCTCCAAGGGACAGTAGACCTGAGTTTTTATTATAAATTCCAGCTTGATACCTCCACGCGTTCCTGAGAAAAAGGGTCTTGATAGACATATAGACGGACGGACAACAAAGGGATCCTATAAGGGTTCCGTTTTTTTCTTTCGAGGAACGGAACCCTAAAAACCCTAAATAAGTCGTTTTATTTAAAACTAGGCCTAAGCTTATATTGGAGCTGCTCTGTCTCTTTTTATATTGTATAGGTATTATCTAATAACAGACTGATCAGTGCATGACGACTAGGAAACTATGCCTTCAGTGTTTTATCAAATTCAGTTGAATGCTACGCTTATGGCAGCATTACGACTGATGGTGTCTTTGCATAGCCAGATTTATTCATTTATGTAAGGAATTAACCCCGTCGCCAAATTTACAGTTAAGTAAAGCCTACAAGAGGCTTTAGAACAATACGAATTGTTTATGGAACAATAAATTTGCTTTACCCTGTGCCCGGGTCTTCTCTTTTGTTCTAGTACAATCCCTTAGAAGTGTACCGAACATATTTTGCTGAAATAGTCCCTTGGCATCGTAACTGTTATGTAAATATGTCACATAAAATGACGATGCTTCACTCAATAAAGAGCTTTAAAGTGCCTCTTAAAATAAATTATTTTATTAGAAAAAAAATCTCGACTGAAAAATTATTTGTTAACCAGTATTTTTTCTATTAAAATAGTTTATCTTATCTTAATATATATATAAATTACGTGTCACATTGTTTGTCCGCGATGGACTCCTTAACTACTTAACCGATTTTGATCAAACTTCGTAACTATCTGTTATTTTATCTAACTTAAAAGATAGGATAGGTTTTATTTCAATTTATAACACAGCAACGCGTGGCTGAGTCAGCTAGTAAGATATATAAAATTATAAAATGCCTCTTAAAGTACATTTTTTTCAGTTGTTTTATCTACTCATTACTTCAATTTTGCATGCCCAACCCGTGATACTACTAACAGTCACTAATGTATGGTTTAAGCTACCGTTAGTGTCATAAGTATAAGAATAAACACATATCATGTCAAAACAATAATATTATTTCTTACATTCACATCAATTAGCCCAGTTCATATTAAGCACTGTAAAGTTATACTAGACCTCCTACCTAACTGAAATTCGTCGAGTAATTCACTTTTATGTCATTTCGAATTAAAATTCGTTATTGGCATATTTTATTGAAATTTCCTAAGCGTATTTTCAGTCGCAGGCGCATCATGTTAAAAAATAAATAATAAACAATTTTTTAGCTAATTATCAACTTGTCAAGAAATTAAACGTTTTTTTCAGTTTGTCTATTATTTTGAAATTAGCAGCTAGGTGTTATTGGCACTTCGCTGTCGATATATGATACATAGATATATAATATTTAGGTACAAATGCTCGTATTCATCATACAAACGTTGCTCCTTTCGGCACTCGAAACCAGAATAGTCAAACGAAAAGCAGGATCGCTACCGTTGCACCAAACGATCGACACGATTATTATTCATGTTACAAAATTTCAATGAAATGATGGCAAGGCAGTAGATGTGAGTATGAACAGTGTTATGAATGTGAAACTTGGATTTAAAAAAAATGCATTTGTTTTGGAAGTTCCTTCGTCAACCTTTAAATTTTCCCGTCCGCTGAGGATCAAGTCTCCCGTATGGATGAAAAACCTGTATGGAACATGGAAGAATGGGGAATGAATTGGAAGTGAATCCAATGCTAATATAGCCAGCGGCTTAATGCGAGTTCTGTAGTACGGAGGAGCTCTAAGTAATCAATCCCTTCGTATATATTATCTACATGAAATTAAATTAATATTTACAAAATAATAAAAATATACAATAAGGTAGGCATCAAATTAATTAAACTTTCACTTTTATTTGGCACCGTAACGTCAAAAAGCAGTACATAAATAATGTTTAGATAACATTATTTATGTCAAGCAAGATCTTATATCTGAGAGAATTAGATTTCCTTGTTTTGTCATTTTTGATCCCCATGGCATCACCGGTAGAACCATAAGTCCTGATTCACAAAAACATTAACAAAAAAATATATTGTATTTTCCGTCGTTATAAGAATAAAATGGCGACAATTTTGTTGTGGAAAATACAAAAGTTTCTTACAATATACATAGGTACTCGCAAATAGTTGAACGCTTGTTAACATTATCAAAGAAATATTTAATATCAATTTCGGAAGACATTTCAAGAATTTGATTTGTTTAATTAACTTTCATAGCATTCACGAGCCAGCCATTTCCAGACTGTTGGTTTTTAACTACAGTCGGGAAAGTTTTGGAATATTTGCTTTAGAACTAATAAGGAGAAACAGTTTGTAAGATCGCTAATTCAATAAACATCTGAAAGTTTTCAACAATTTGGTGGACCACAAATAGTTCGCAGGATTTGTTACAACTCAGCAAACTAAAGCGACTAATACAACTAATATAAGTACGATGAATAATAAATATTGAGAAATTAGCACATTTTCAATCTATAATCTAAGATCACAGTGGTTTGTGTGTTTGTCTGTCCGCTCTTTTTCCATTGTATCAATTAACGTTACCATAGGAACGCGTTAACCGCAAGTAGTTCGTCTACCGGACGCTAGATGGCTTTAACGGAAAAATATTTAATAATAGTAAAAAATTAAAGAATTTTGTCCACCCGTGCGAAGCCGGGACGGGCCGCTGGTTATAACTACGATCACGAGATAATGGCAAGATCCTTTCAGTATTTTCCGGAAGGGAAGACCTCCTCCAGCGCTCCTTTCAGCTGAGATGATAATACATACAATTACGCTTTTTTCCCATAAGGGTAGGCAGAGATCACAGATTTCCACAATCTACGATCCTAACACATCTCTTTAATATAGGCAGTTGGAACTGCAGCATGGTTCAAATTAGTGAGTAAGTAGGTATCTTTTTATATAGCTGCTGAAAGTATAGGCATGTAGGCATAAAACTAATCAGCATTGTAATTGATTTCTTTTTGTTTTAGTGTATGTATCAGTTTTATTTATGTTTGTCACAAATGCAACTGATGCAAGCATTTCCTTTTCTTTTTAATGGGTCCAGCTGAAAATCAGCGTTGTGGCTCAGAAGCTACAACACGAGCTGAGCTGATCAACCCTTTCAGTTGCTTCTGTATTTAGTTCTAAGAAATTCATTGTATTGTTGACAATGTATGTAAAATGCAGGCACTGAATAAATTATTACTTTACTTTACTTCTTTGTCTCTTATCAGACCTTTCATACCATCTCTTCAGTTAAGGGTACTTTGGACCTTTTTACTAAGGGGACCCTGAAAGTTCACCTTAGTCTGCCTTTACCAACTGGCCCATGTACATTTGCCGCATTACCTAGTCTTATCAATCTTCCTTCGTCCATCCTCTCTACATGTCCAAGTCATCTAATCCCTGTTCCTATTTTTGGCATTATATCTTCTTCCACACAACACTACTCTTCTATCACATCATTCCATATTTTATCCATTAAAATCACTCCAGGTATAATTCTTACAGCTCACATTTTCACTGCGTTGATTATACCTTCGTGCTTCTTCTGCCAAACCCAAGAATAAATTCCAAACATTAAAGTCGTTACCAACACTAAGCACAGCCAGTCGGGATTTTAAATTAAATAGGTATTAAATTTTTTGCATCCGTTCCCATTGACAGTATTTGTCATTTATAATAATATATTTCATGGCATTTTTAATTCTAACTACTAAAATAACTAGGTGCTTGATTTTATTATTAGACATTGATTTTTTTATAGATGTCGGCATTTAACTATTTTAAATTATTGAAATACCTATGTGATTGATTATTAAACAAAGAAAGAAAGAAAGATCTCGTGGCTTTGTTACAAATTCTTAAGTTAACGTATCCTATTTGCATGTCTACAAGAATAAAGAATAAAGCGAATGGTGTTGATTCACAAAAATTCACCAAAGAACGGTGAAAATAAATCTCCATTTAGTAGTCATTAATGAAGCAGTAGGGCTTTAATAAAGTATCTGTGTTCAATCCATAATAATCTGTGTTCAATGGAAGTATGCACGCGTAGATAAGTGGGTAGAGGGCTTAGTGCGAATTATTTTATAATATTTTGTTTTTATAAATCATGAAGATTACAATAACAGAAAACGACGTAGAAAGTGTAAGAACATTCGTTATTCTTGTAAATTAAAACACACAAAACTTATTTTAAAGTGCATTTGAATAAGATTTGTTCTCATTTTTGCTTGCATTTTTATGACATTATTTATGACCCTTCCCAATTTTTTTTTTGTATTGTATGTACTAATTGTTTGAACAGATGTAGTTCAGATACAGATGTGAACAGCTCTAAAGAAATATAGTTAAATTGAATTCAAACAAAATATTTACTCCCATGGAATATTACACCTTTAATACTTTCCTATTACTTCAGGCAACTTTAACTTTATTCCTGATCCTAAAAATCTTATTGGAAGTACTTATAACGAAAATTTTATCTGTCCTTCCGTTAGCTAGTATGTGACTAGTGTGACTAAGTTTATAATTCTTGCAATTCTTTTGAAAGACATAATGCAAAAACGAGTCCCATATTTTTTTATGTCTAGAAAAGCTTAATTATTACAATAAATAATCAAAAGGCGCTGCTTACTTAATGAAACAAATACCACATCACCATTAGCCAATATCTACTGGTAGGACACAAGCCTTGGGTTTTCAGGAGGCAGACCGTTAGTCTCTGCTGTATATGGAGCCCTTAGCAACCAGCCATCCACACTAAACGCGCGTGATGTGTTATCCGCAGCTTATTGGAAATTAAAAAAGAAGTTTAATATCCAGCAATAGCTTATACTTAATAATTAATACAAAAATGGCTATTTCCGACTACAGGGCAGGCCTAGTACTTTTGTGCAGTAAAAGGTTTTTGATGTGTGTGTGTGTAATGTGATCTCAACTATTTGGTGGATAAATGTAAAAAAAAAATCTCCACAATCCGCTTTCATAATCACTGAGTTCACACCCTTATTCGTTCACCGACCGGTAAAACAAGAGGCCCTATTGTCAAGTCTTCTATCTAGAGATAGGACGACACAATCTTAACTACATGATTATAAAAAGTAAATACCAACCTTATTTGAACGGCATTATGGCTTTTCCGTGTGCAAGCTTAACTTTGTATAGCGATAGCAAATTGCAAACTTTCAAATGCGCTCGTGAAACAAAAAAAGCCACTCTTTACCTTTGAATTAAAGTCGAAGTTGAATGTGTAAGTAAATTCGTGTACTGCCAGACACGATGGTTAAGCACTCAATGTACCCTTTATCTTAGATTAAAAAAGGGGGGTTCCACTTCATAGATACTACGTTAGTAAGGGACAGGTAGGGGGGTTAGTGAACTGAGGAGAGTGCCGATATTTTTAAATTTAGCCTCATTTAACATTTTTGGATTCTTTTGAAAAGGGTTTTTTTCACCTTGACTAGATTACAAAGAGATTTCTTTTTTTCATTTATAGTTGATTTCTTTTTCCTATATCACATTACTAATTCAGATTATTATTATAAAGACGCAAATGTAAGCGTGTACGGCTTACGATTACGAAATACAGCAACTTTCATCGGGCTGATCATTGGATGGGTGACCGAAAATATGCGTTAAGAACTACGTCTCAAGTGATTTTATTTTATTTGTTTATATGTTTAATATTGGGATTATCTCAGCTTAAAAAGATGTCCACTCATTGACAGAAGCCTCTCCCAAAAATATGTTATATAATATGTATATTATATCTCAACGCTTGCCAGACTGGTTGGAGGTCGCCGTAAAAAATACAATCGAAAATAATGCTGCCCATTTAATGATCTACGAGAGGTTTGTGGTTGATCACCTTTTCGGAGCTAATTCTTCTAGGGTTTCGATTTAATCGAAGATCGATCTTTTAAGCCGCGATCTTCGTTATTTTGAATCGATTTTTTGCGGCCTGGATCGATCTAGAGATCGTTATAATATGAGCGAATCGAAGATCGATCCATTGCTGTTTATGTGAACGAAGTTGAGTTGAACGAACCAGATTCTTTTACGGAAGAAAAAGTTGAAAACTTACCGAATGGATTAGTAGTCTCTTTGCCTATATAAAAAAACCGGCCAAGTGCGAGTCGGACTCGCGCACCGAGGGTTCCGTAAAATATTTTTATTATATGACGTAACTAAAAATTTACGGTTTTCACAATTTTACCTTTATCCGTGCTATAAGAGTTGCTTCGTACAAAATTTCAAGATTCTGAGTCCACGGGAAGTATCCTGTAGGTTTTGATTCCCTTGCGAGTGTCGAAATTTTGCGGAATTATGCGGCATAAACGGCTGTATCTTTTGATTGCGTTGGCTTAGAAGTTTGAGTTTTTCACAGCTCCAAAGGACAGTAGATCTGAGTTGATATATAAATTTCAGCTTGATACATCCACGTGTTCCTGAGAAAAGGGGTCTTGACAGACGGACGGACGCACAACAAAGTGATCTTATAAGGGTTCCGTTTTTTCCTTTCGAGGAACGGAACCCTAAAAATGATGACATGATATATATTACACAGATATGATATTATAAAATTAAATTAAGTAAATAATTAAATACGCACAGAATTGCTGTTTTGTTTTGACAAATTCGCTTTTTAATTTCGCAATAATAATGATTGAAAATCGAAATTGTGGTTTACTGATCCCATCATTTCAAGAATCAAAACTTATATTATCATTGCTACAAAATAAATAAAAATAAAGTAACAATTACTTTTAGTTCATAATTCTGTGTTTATAATTTATTGGTGTTAGCTTCTCAGTAATTGATTAAGTCCTTTATATATTAGATGTAACAATTTTTTAACAATATTATTGAAAATTATTCCAATAAATTTTACGCAATAAAGCTCGAAATAAGTTCATTTAAAAAACTTTTAAATGGTTGGTTATTGCGTATTTATTATTTTTTATTCAGTTTTAGTAACTGACTCTAATATGATTTTCTTTTTATGAACAAAGAATTTTTTTTTAAACACACACTTTAGAATAACTTATAAAAATCAATTTCTTCGGGAAGAATGTTAAATAAATTTAATGACATTTTTTTTTAACAAAGGTAAAGGCAGAAGGGAACTAAAATATAGGTTTTAAACCTAGTTAATCGTGACGGTTTACCTCAAAATAATATTTGCAAATTATAACAAGTCCTGTTTACTAGGAACTGTTTGAGCTCACATTCAAAAGCAATTATATTTTCGATGCTTTAAAGAATGACTAAAGTAACGTTTTATGACTTATTTGCTTTTAATTGTGCTTTTATTTGCTAAGAGCAGTAAAACAGATATTGTAATACGTTATTAACTTTGTAATATCTATAAAATTTAAAAATTCTAAATTACGTAACAGATGAACGGAATAAACCGGAATATTGTATGCCCATATCGATGTTTTATTATACGTTCCTTCAATTTGGAATTACAACCCTATAAAATTTTTAACTTGACGCTCAAAGGCATTCGGCCATTATTTTTACAGCTGTATATAAATTTTATTATAAAGTCCATATGCCGGTACATCATAAAGAAGAGAATATTAGATAAGAGACATAATATGATGCGCCTTTGACCACTTAAATATTACTAGTGGTGTCCAAGAAGAGATATTCGACCGAAATTTTTAAGAACTGTTTCCGATCTCTTTTATTAAGAACATTATGGATCGTCGAGAGCTACTAAGCAAAAAAAAAATAAAAAATGAAAAACAGTAAAAAAATTAAATATAATTATATAAAATTATTATAAAAAACAATTTTATATTATTAAATAATATTTAATAATAAATTTATATAATAATCATAATAAAGTGGATTTTGATTTTAAAAACTTTTTCAAGTGGGTTTCTTGATTTAAGGTTAACTGTCGGTATGTAATTTTTTACTGTTTATAATAAAAAATATTATTATTCTTACGTTATTATTGGATAAATAGATTATTTTTAAAGCCTCTTTTAATTGAAATATACTTTTTTTAATAAACCGTTATGAATTGCATTTAATGTCTTTGTTTTATAAATTTATCGTTCTTTTCACAACAAAGAGTACTGGCACACGGGTGGAAATATTTTATAGTTATTTTTCTTTAGTTACTTTAAAGAGATATAACTCCTTAAGTGCGTACATAAGTACACACACGGTTTTACGGTTAGTTGCGATTTCTAAAAGTATTTAACTGCGATAATAAATTACCAAACCAACCTACCAAATTATTACCACGCAGCAAATTTCAAGTAGTAGACATCTTTTCCCTGAGATTTATACGTACTTTTTTATAATAGTGACCCCGGCAGACGTTCAAAAATAATCAAAATCTGTCCAGCCGTTTAGGTGGAATTCAGTGACGTATAAACACACACAAAAATTGTATTCACAAAGATTTTCTATCAAAAAAGAGAAAAATGATTGACCTATTATTTTATCAATAAGCTAGATTATCAAAATTTAATTGTTGATACATAAATTAATTTGATATCTTAATTGAAATGTTTAATAATGCTACTTGAGTTTTAATCTGTAAAGATGTTGTAATCTTACGAATCGTCACTAATAATAATAATAATATTTCTGACATTCACATCAATTATCCTAGCCCAAATAAGCACGATAAGGCTTGTGCTATCTGATACTAGGGTAACGGATAGACATACATATATCATACATAACTAAATCATATTTATATAAATATATATAAATACCCGTGACTCAGGCACAAATGCTCGTATTCATCATACAAACATCTGCCCCTTCCGGGATTCGAACCCAGGACCATCAGTGTGAAAGGCAGGATCGCTACCGTTGCACCAAATGGTCGTTTAAAAGGGCATATACAATTTATTTGCCATTTTATACTTTTTTTACTAGCATTCTCTCAATAAGCGTAGCTAGTTTAAGATCTCTTTAAATCAAGTAAAAATATACATACTAGGTGTGTATACATTTAACGCTGAGTATTTTTAGGGTTTCCAACTTTTATTAAATAATGAATAGGTATATTTATATTTAGTTCTTACACTTCCGCGCACATTAAGGCTATTGAAATCAGGAAACATCCTAATTTCAATAGAGACGATGGTTGGAGGTTTCCACCTGCTTGGGATCCAAATAATTAAAAAATGAATACCTCCAAAGACACACATTGCAAGACCTAGTGATGTAGTCAGCTCTTTTTGCAAATAATAACAGTAAGATGGAGGTCGGTCGCTGCCCGAATTTCTTTCGCCAGTTCTTCTCGGAAGGGCCTCCCAATTTCCGAACTTGTAGCAGACTTTAAGAACTAAATAAAAGGTAAAATAAAACGATTTCATTTATATAAAAAAATTAACAATTAGAAATGTGCTTTACTAAAATATTATGAAGGTAGTACAAAATATATGACGACCATTACCTTATTCATGCGCAAAAATCCGGAAAAAAAAGTTTGTTTTGAGTATATTTATACTTGATTTAAAAAGATCTCAACCACTTATTGCATGTCAAAGTAAAAAAATAGGACAGCCACGTCAAGGTCGTAAGTTCGAATCCCACCTGAGGGCTCGGAGATATTGTTATTTTTGAAGGCGTAATAAAACTTATTATAATGCCATATGCATTTATCAATGCCAAAATAAATAGATTATTTTCACATACTTAATTTTTTTGCAAAAGTATACAGCGCTTACATTTATTAAAAATAAAGTAAGATACGTTATTATAAAGATGCCAACCCTAAGTAGCCTTTGGGAATAGGTTTATGTATTCGCCCGTAAGTGTAACTATTTAATTTAGTACTCGTTAACCCCCAGATTATATATAGCTATCTCAAAATTGAAAACAATCTCTTTCTTCGTGTTTCATTAAAAACAAAGGCGTAATCAAGGCATTAAATTAATTTACTTGTTCCTTTAAAATTCATTAGTGAAGGAATTACATGCTTTTTTGGTTTGAAGCCTTTCAATCAATGAGCGGAACGTGCCTTGCTTAACAATAAAACGTTTTGTAGAAATTGAGGAAAATAAGTCTTTTAGTATACATTTTTTTATTTAAACATTTAATTTAAACTTAAAAATCAACTTGTCTTAGATGTCAGACGGGACAATGATTTGCATAATTCAATAAAGTATGTTATTATTTAGACAGACGACTGTTTTGTCCAACGGAAGTGAGCCTCCTTTCGTACAGACGGTCGTGGGTCTCGGAAGGAGCAGATGTTTGTAAACTAAATAGGTACGACCATTTTTACCTTATTCATAGGTATTTATTTCTCTTTATCCGATATGTATATCTACTAACTACCTAGTATCCATAACACCAGCCTTACAGTGCTTACTTTGGGCTAGGCTAATTGGTGTTAATGTAAAATATTATTTATTGAAGCGGAGCGAGCGTAGCTCCCATGGATCAGCTTCAATGACGTCTGTTACGCCGTAAGTTCTCGAGTTCTTAACCGATTTTCATAATTTTTGTGTGGAATCGAATTTACACACTTAGGGCCAGATTGTGACGGAGGCCGATTTAGAAATTAACAAAAATAAAAAAGTTATGACGAAAAAACATTGGCTTTATGGGATTTCCCATACCCCTCGTTTTTTGAAAGTTTTTAGTCTTATGGAATTTTAAAATTTACTAAACATTATTGTTTTTTTTTTAGTATTACGCTTCGCTCCAATATATGGTGCTAGCGATGCTTTATGCTTAGCGACTGCATCGACCTTTTTATTATAATTTTTGATGTAACCTGTTTTTTTATCTATGAACAGGAACAGCGAACACAAGAATAACAGTTTCTATATAGAACTCAAAAAAATTCCGAACGGGCGATTCCAATCGTAAGGAAATCTTAGGTTTTCTGACTTATCTCATCTAACTTAAAGCAAAAGAACAATACTTTCCTAACGAACTTTGTTTTTTTTTCTCATAGACAAGTAGATATTTATTAAAAGAATTGTTTTTATAACTCGACACATTCTAAGAGATGTCGTGGAAACAATTTCTCCTTTGCTTTTCTTTTTCATTTCACGATCACAATATATGCCAAGAGCACGCGACACTGATCGGCGTGGTTTGTTTTATTTTCAGAGATCCGTTATCAGATTTCGTTTAATAGTTTTTGTATATTTTTCGTTTTGTGGCTGATAAAGAATTAGAAATTGTACATAATGTTATTCTTGTCTTTAAATTAACAGTATTGGGAATGGAAAATGTTATATTAAAAATCAAATTACTACAAAACCTCCTAATAAAAATACTAAAGACAGAGGAAAACAGATATTTGATTTACGATTAGTAATTCGTATAATTATATGCAAACTATTTTCGCCTACGAAAACTGTCGGAACTACTTCTCACGATCAGGTTTTAACGATATTTTTCGGTAACGAGAAGTTTGAATAACCACACATTATGTCCCTGGTGACATTGGTTGGTATACCAAACCAAGTAATGGTTGAACGCACTCCACATAATACAGGCAATGTAATGAAGTTCTATATAAAAAATTATAACCATAGACAACAGAATGTCAATTCACCGCAAAAGACAAACAATTTTTAAAATGAATAATATTTAATGATTTCAGATGACTTAGAATGTTATTAAACAATTCTACGCACGTAAACAACTCTTGGAGTACCTACTGTAGTTTTTGAGGTTTTTCTTGCATTAGCAGTCTATTTGGATTTCTAGTGATTCGGGGATAGCTTTCACATGCTCTTCTAAATTTTGTAGTACCTGCCGTAGAGCTCATCTGGTAGGTTATACGGTACTTTCTACGGCGTTTTCTTCCATAGAACAAGCCCTTACCCACGCAATGACCTGACATTGCGTTATTGATAAGCTAAATAGTGATACTTATTAATTAAATTTTGGCACTCTGCAAATATCTTAAAAGTAGGGCCCTGCTTCAAAATGATTTGATAAACTGATACTATCGTCTTACTAACTTCTGAGTTATGCGTAATAATGAAATTATTTCTTAGAAAGCAATGATAGGTATTTGCCTAGGGTAGGACCCAATATACAGGGGTGCTAAAATTGATTTAATTCTGATAAATTCTTTTGTTGTAACAATCTAATATTATTTTTGATCACTGCAGAACTCTAAAGATCGCATCAACGCTTACGTTGTTATAACAAAATGCGATCTGGTTTCCAAATTAATTGTACAAATTGATATTACTGTTGCCGTAACTGGAGTTACATACATAATAACGTGTAGGTACCACCCTGGGTGCGATCGCTCATATTAAGCCTGTATAGCCTTCCCAGGCTAAGGCACCTACTTCAGGTGGTGTTTAGTCAGTGCTAGTCTGACATAACCTCTCGGCCGGCCGATGTATCCATTTGGTATCCACCACCGCCTTCCCCCGAGTCCGGAGGAGAAATAAATTATAAAAAGTTTTTGTTACTATAGAATATGACTTTACTATTAATTTTTTATATTAAATAAATGAATTCCGGATAATTACCAATAATTATTAATCCCAAAACTAAGAAGAACTAGTGCTATTGATTGATAGAATACATGAGTAAGTACATAGACAACCATTAGTCGGGAAAAAATGCTTTTGTTTACGATACAAACAAATGCCGCTGCCAAAACGACTTTTGGCGCAGGAGGTAGGTTCGCTACTGTTCCACCAAGCGGCCGTAAACCATATTTATTAAGTCTTAATTGCTACTGAACTCTACGAATCACTTCGGTTCCATCTTATATCGTTTTAATAACGCGTCTTCAGAAAACTGGTTTCCTCTTAAGCCTTCCTTCATCTGCCAACGACAGGGGAATTTTATTATCTCCATTTTATTTCCTTTTATTTAACCTACGCTTAAATCTTATAGGAAACAGCCGTGGCATCTGTCAACATCAAATAAGATCTTTAGAATTTATTTTATAGAATAAATAAATTTAGGTAAATATTTGAGTTTGACGTTTATAATACTTTTGTGCGTGTGTACAAATTCGTCAAAAGAAATTGTCTTTTCACTTATGGTATTTAATTTCATTACATAAATAATTAATACTGTGTTCCCCAAAAATGTTGTTTAGAACATCACTCACATTTTGCCAACGTTCATAAGAAGTTACCCGGCTAAAGAGTACTAACTTAAGTATTTTAATAAGAGCAGACTTGGGATCCGTCGACAGATTTTGGATTTATCTTTCCTATTGAACGTTATAATTCACGTTTAATTTAAGAGTTCTTCGTACTCTGCCCCGTTTCATTCTGGAGACAAAGAACCAATAGATTGAACTTCTGAGAAATAATAATGCTAAGTTACTCCATTTATATCTTCAGCGACAGTCTCGGATCAAATAAATCTGAAGTAAAGACTTTCATAATTAATCTTATATATCTCAAGAAATTATTACAAAATTTAATTTGTCTTGTTTGATCCCAAACTCGACAAGGCTGTCAAGGTCTCGGTAGCTCAATTGGAGGGCTACTTGCTCGGATAGCGGGGGCATGTGGGTTCGAGTCCCGCTTACTCCTGAGACTAGAATTTTACTTGTCATAATTTGTTTATATATAAAAATTCGGCAGTAAAATACCGTAATAACAAACACTGCGGGCTACCACCCTTTCTTGGCTTCGCAACATCCTTCATTATGTGCACAGCAAAGGAGTGGAACTCCCTCCCTGCGTCTGTATTTCCGAGAATTTATAACCCGTCCATTTTCAAAGCCAGGGTGTATTGACTCCTTCTGGGTTAGCTCGTTCCATCGTGAATCCTGTCTTTGGGATCAAAAGCGAACCCATTTTAAATGAAAAAGAAAACACTATAATAATTTCTACATTTAACCCTTTTTTATCATTACTTGCTATATGATTTTGATTCGTGCTGGTGTAATGCTAGCAAAAAAGTAGCTTCCTGAAAGAAATCAGCTAAGCAAAGAATTAGTGCGCAATCTGATTTAAATGTGCACAACGTAAAAAACAATGTATGACATCCTTTTTTTTATAAAACCGGCGAAGATCCTTGCTGAAGTAACATTGATAAGAAAGAAAATTCTAAATACATGCTCGAAGAGAATAAAATAGTCCAATGGCTGGTAACTTATATTAGTGAGTCATAAGCGCCAAATATAAAATTTGTGCACCGTATGGTTCTCGAGATATTTAATTTCCTGCCGGGATACGTTCGTTTTCCATTTTCTCCAAATATATTTTTATTAGAAGCACATTTGCAATAAAATACACACTAATTACACGCTTAACTAAATTCCTTACAGAAGCTATTTTCTACCTGACGTAACGTACTCGATTTTGTAAAGTGGAACTAACATCATCATCAGCACAATATTCGTTTACTCTCGAAATAAAAAATGGGCACTTTCACTAGCTTCTCTTGAGTTTAAATAGATTTTATTTTGTATACTAAAGTCATTATTAAAAGTGCCATAGAGTTGATTTAATGAAATTTAAGTGTAAACATATATTGAAGATATAAAAATGACATTGTAAAAAGGGAACACTTTTATAACATTAATTAAATAAAAAGTCGCGTAACTAGCCTCTCGGTCATAAAAGCTACAACCATTATGCTTTGTTTGTTTTAAAACAGAATCCGATTGTGCGGCGTTTTGTTGAAAACAAAAAACGTAGTTTCAAAACTGGCAACTGTAGAAGCATACAATAAATGCAACGCGCACTGAAACCAGTTCAGTATTTGAAGCTACGCTGTCTAAATTACACAGAAATCACAAGGATTTACGAAACGAAAGTAAATGAAGGAGGTACCTTCAGGTTTTATTTTAGGTCAAGAGTACTTAGAAATAATACTATTTAAATATACTAGGTGACCCGGCCACGCGTTGCTGTGACTCAGTTATTATAACTTTTCCGTTAGCGCCATCTAGCGTCCGGTAGACGAACTTTTTGCGGTTAATATGGTTACAAACACACACAAAGTATTGTCATAAAATAACTAGGATAAGAATCTTTTTGTCACTCTTTTGCTCTCAAATAACGAACTAAAAAGCAAATCAAATTGTAAAGAACCTCAGAGATACCTAAATATTTGACAAACTGCAATGATATTTTATTTATCTGTTCAGTGAGTTAATAAATAAGAGATTTTTCATTTTGTACGAGTTCAAACTGATTAAGCAACCTGTTTTTAATTTTTTACTTCTATATCACATTTGAAAACAGTTTTCATGTTAGGTTTTTATTAGAAAAATTATATGCAGTGTCTCTAGAAATAATATGGGGATTTTACCGTTATTCACCCATCAAATCTGTTCAAGAATTAAGAAGTTAAGGTGGCACAAAGAAACACATACATACATGAACCATGAACAATGCAATGTTTTCAACATTACACTCTTCTTTTTGGGCAGTCGTATCTAAAGTAATAGACGAATTTAGAAATAAACTCCTTTGCAAAAAAAACGGGCACCTAAGCAAGGAACCATTTCAAATGTTAATATGGCTTTGTTTGATAATTATAGGAAGTTTTATCCTCACAATTTGGTAAATTAATAAGAAAATAATCGTTTTCATCAGTATTTCATAAAATTTTGATACAATTTATGGGAAATAATGCTAAACCTCACTAGTAGTGTATGTTCGCTAGTAGTGCATATGCTCATGAAGTGAAAATAAAAAAGTTTTTTTTGTTTGTTTTTCTTTAATAAAGTAAAAGCAGATAAATGTTAAGTATCGAGTGTGACCCCCTCTAGCTAAAATCACAGCTTGAATTCGTCTGGGCATGCTAGCGAGTATATCCCGGATACTTGCTTGCGGAATACGTTCCCACTCCGCAGTAATCACATTCTTCAGCTCTCTGAAGGTCTGCGGAGCCGGTTGTACTGATCACACACGCCGTTTCAGAACATCCCAGACATGTTCTATGGGATTGAGGTCGGGACTTCGAGCTGGCCAATCCAAACGACGAATGCCGACCTCTTGCACATACGCTTTAACATCGCGAGATCGGTGGGCGCGAGCATTGTCGTCCATAAAAATCGAGTCTTCACCTAGAGCGGCCAATGCGGGTTGTGCATGAAGAATTAGAACTTCCCTTATGTATCGATGCCCAGTCAGTGAGCCGTTTTCAATGAAGACTAACTCTGTACGATCCTTTGAATTTATTCCTGCCCAAAACATAACAGAGCCCCCACCATAAGATGTGATATCTTCGAAACACGCCTCTGCAAAGCGTTCTCCTTGTCTTCTTAGCACTCGCCGACGTCGTTCTTCACCGAACAGAGATATCCTGGCTTCATCAGAGAACAAAACCCTATTCCAATCTTCTTGAGGCCATGATTCACAATTTCTAGTGAACCTAAGCCTGTGAACTCGGTGCTCACGGAGTAATTTGGGGCCGCGGGCCGTGCGGTGATTGCGTATATTGGCAGCGAGAAGCCTCCTCCTGATCGTCCATAGACTAATATGCACATTTCTTACTTCTTGGAGGTTGTTCTTAAGATCCACATACGAAGATTTGCGATTTCTCAGTGCGCAACTCACAAGAAAACGATTATTCCGTGGTTGGGTACATGGTTTTCTTCCAGAACCAGGCCTTCTCTTGACGGAACCAGTCTCCTGATATCGCTGCCAGGTCCTTTGGACCGTCGAGCGACTAACATTTAGCCTCCTAGCCACGAAGTATTGGCTGCAACCCTCTTCAAGCAGCGCGATTATTTTGGTAGCTTTTACCACTTTATCTACCATTTTCGATACAGCCAAACAGCAATAAATAAAGCTATGACAGTCAAGGATATGAAATTAATCGATGAAAATTGAATAAAAGTTATGAAAGTCGATGTTAACTTCTGGCACTTCGCGCCAAAAATGTAGGATAAAAAGGGGTTTTCTGTAAAAATGAGCATCAAATGAAAATTTGAATTTAGAACGTACTTTTTTAAATACCACGGCATTTTTAAAACCGGCCAGTAACGTGTACGAACGATTGAAACCTTTTTTGTATTGTATCTTTTTAAAGATGAATGAAAATCAAAACCGCCCGTTTTTTTTGCAAATGAGTGTATATAAACGACGATAATTAACCTGCAAAAATCTATTTCTTTATGGCTCATAACGCCAGATTATGTAAAGACCGAACAGCGGGCCTACCATCATCTTTTAGCGCGATTCAAGTTCGATTGTCAAAGTGAGACACCGCTATACGCGGTCTATAGTGGCGTCCCTTTTTAACAGCTAAACTTGAATCGCTTTAAGACGTGATGGTAGGGCCTCAGTTCCTGCTCCCATTATACTTTGTCCAATGTAGGATGATACTTTTGACAGTTGACACCTATAGAGAGGGAATGAAGTTGCTATTGCAATGTCAAGCCAAACATAAGCAAACAAACGCAACCTTAGTACGTAGCAATAAGGAAATGACACCTGTCAAAAGTATCATCCTACATTGGACAAAGCATAACTTAATCTAACTTCTCTCAGTTACCTCTGATTTAAGATACCTCTTATCATTTGTCGTTCCGGAACTAGAATTCCCTAGTTCCCTCAAACAATATACCTAGAACACACTAATTTCTCCCTATGTAAATTAATTATTTCCTCGCAGTGCCCACGTACTTCTTTACCATATTATGACGACCTTTGTGGTCGAGTGGCTCACATACAGGTTTTTATGGTAAAGCCACTCCGAGGTCCCGGGTTCGATGCCCTGCCGAGTCTATGTAGAAAATGATTTTTTCTATATTATCTCGCGTCTGGGTGTTGTGGTACCATCGTTGTTTCTGAATTCCATAACACAAGTGCTTTAGCTACTTAACTTGGGTTCACAACAATATATGTAATGTTGTTTAATATACATATATTTATTTAATATTCCATATTATTATTGTTATTATCTTTCTTCTTCATTTATCGAACCTGTGTATGATACACCATACACACATTTTTTTTTAATATCGATTTGCTGACCTGGTAACGCGTTGCTATGGTAACGTTAATTGATACAATGGAAAAAGAGCGGACAGACAAACATACAAACAACAAATTTGTGTTCTTAGATTATAGACTAGTAGACCGTCCCGGTTTCGCACGGGTGGACAAAATTCTTTAATTTTTTTCTATTATTATTTATTTTTCCGTTAGCGCCATCTAGCGTCCGGTAGACGAACTACTTGCGGTTAACGCGTTGCTATGGTAACGTTATTGGTACAGTGGAAAAACAGCGGGGAAAATAGCGGACAGACAAACACACAAACGATTGTGATCTTAGATTATAGATTTGTCGGAATTTTATACACTTATATGTTTATTATGTTGGCTTTCCTTTTGGTATTGCTTTTATTTTAAATTTATTATTAAGTAGATAGGTATACACAGTAGACCTGGTTACCTGTTATATTTCTATAAAAACCTATTTCGTTCCCCAGTCTCACACATAAATGTTCATCATATTGTTATGTATAGCTTAAAATTATATAGAGAAATACTATTTCCTTTTATTTATGTTTAATCATAAAGTTGAGACTCTTATACATGAGCCATGCCCACAAAATTATGATAAGAGTAAATAACATTTTTTTTTCTTTTCATACATTCACACTAATTAGCACATCCCGAAGCAATACTCTAAGGCTTGTCTTATGGGTACTAGAATAAAGAATACACATACATATATGTATATATACTTAGATATGTAAAAAACAAATATATATAGAAATAATCATGATTCAGTTACGAATTCACCGTGTGCTAACACAAACACTCGAATCGAGTTTTCTTTTACGCAGTAAAAATTTTTTCCATTCCCTCGGGAATTAATATTGTGTTTGACTTCAATCTCAACTTTTTCAACGTCCCAAAAAACTTTAATTGGTATTATTGAATTTTTGGGGCTATACATCTTTACTGGGGTTATTCCACTCTATATAATTTTTAGGTTTATTTACACCATTCCCGTTACAAGAAGTAAGATTTCTAATATTGATTATTTATTTGTTTTTAGAAGTATGTACTCCTCTCCTAAAAGGTTTTGAGTCGAAATGTTTATATTTAATGTTATTACCAAAAACAAATTGAACACCGACTTTACTCATGAAGACGTTGGATTTCGATTTACCCTTCCTCATTCCTTGTTATTGTCATAAAAGCAAAATCTGTGCATAATTTTAGTTTCTAGATTCAAAAGGTTTTGGCTGAGTATTCAAAAGTCAGTAAAATATAACTTTTTTGTTTATTCCGAACCTGACCCGAAATCCTAACCCAGTAGCGGGTAAGGTTAGGAAACTAAAAAAAAAAATATTTGTTCCAAACTTAACCCTCTTCATAACCTAACCCGATTTAACATTCCTTTTATTTTTTTTTTACGTGGAGAAAATGCTTTTCGCATACTCCCGCCGCTGGGAGTGGGACGGGAGTTGATGTGGGACTCTCCCCTGCAAACCTATCTGACGGTAAAAGCTCGTCAGATTGGTGTGCAGGGGCCTACCCACTAAAAACTCCACGACGTCCCCTCAATCACCTTAGTGCCATTGGTTCGTCGAACCACTCATCATCATCAGACGATAGGTCGTTCGACGAAACAATGACACTGGGCGGGGTCACGGGAACTCTTGCGGACACTACCGCGGCCCCGCCGGTGGATGTCCGCCCTAGGCGGACCCGTCTAAATTCCCCTGAAACAGGGAATTGGAGAACAGAGGAGCGTCCCGGGACGTGTGGAACGCTCGACGTCAGCGAAGGCCTGTGCAGTGCAGGGGACGGGCCTCCCAAGCCCGACCCCTGCAGGCCCCCGCGGGAAGAGGGGGGGTGATACGAACCTACCCTACCACTTCCCATGTTGTTCAATAGAAGGTGTCGGTCGAATAGCCGTTGTCTTCGCCCAGTCCTTCTGCGCCTATTCGGATCTGCTGAAGGGTCGTTTTCCCTCACCCGTTCTGCAGCTTCCTTAAGCGCCATGACTTGGTCGCAAAATTCGCCGAAAGCCTCCCATTTCCTGTCGCTCTCGAGCATAGCCCTCACTACGCTCGGGAGCGAAAGGTCCAGTCCTACTATTGTTTTCAGGATATTGCGCTGCCGAGTCCACGCAGGGCACAACTCCAGAGTATGTTGTGCAGTGTCCTCGGCGGCGCCGCAGTCCAAACATGTTGGGGCCGGCTCTTTCCTTGCAATCTTGTGCAGATACTTACCAAAACAGCCGTGGCCAGTAAGTATCTGCACAAGGTGAAAGTTTAGGCTGCCGCGCTTGCGGCTTATCCATTCGCTGAGTTGCGGGGTTAGTGCATCAAGTGTTCTTCTCCCAGCAGGGGAGGCCTCGAGATGCAGTTTCCACCTTTCCATCAATCTTACGTCCTCCAGGCGTCTTACGCGTACTAACTCTTCAGTCGTCGGACGGTCGCCGCGCCGTCGCGCTTCTGTTCGACATTGGTATACCTCTGCTAGAACTTTCGCTTCTAGTTCCCACGGAGGCATACCCGCGAGAGCGCCAGCTGCAGCACCAGAGACCGTACGGTAGGCCCGTATCGCTCGCGCTGCGATAATTCGCTGCGGTCTTCGTAACAAGGCTTTTGTCTCAGTGTCTAGGCAGCCATCCCAGATCGGGGCACCGTATAGGGCCATACTTTTGACCACCCCTGCGTAGAGTTTGCGGCAGTTAACGTTTGGGCCCCTAGGTTGGGTAGGAGCCTACTTAGTGCCGCTGCAGTACTAACTAGCTTCGGGGACAGCTGCTTAAAGTGGTCCTTGAAGCGCCAGCCGCTGTCCAGTATTAGTCCGAGGTATTTGAGGTTGGTGCCGATTGGAATGCACTGTCCCTCCACGTTCAAGTAGTGATTTCCAGGTGGCTTGCCCCGAGGGCCATGAAAAACTATGGCTTTTGTTTTGGGAGGAGCCACCTTGAGGCCTAGTATTTCAATTCGGCCAATCACAAGGGCAGTGCCCACCGCCGCACGACGCTTTACTTCGGCATAGTCGTTTCCTCTCGTTAGGACAGGTGTGTCATCCGCATAGCAAATGAGCTTCATGCGCGGCAAGAGAGCCCCTCGCAAGGTCCAATCGAATCCGAGGTTCCACAGGAGCGGCCCCAACACCGATCCCTGTGGAACCCCGCATTCCATTCTTCTCGAGACTATTCTTCCTTCGTGGTCAGTATAGAGGATGTTTCTGGCCTCTAGATAGTCCTGAATCAGACGCAGGATGTAAGGCGGGACTCTATGGTATTGCAGCGCTTCAATGATCCTTACAAAGGGGAGGGTGTTAAACGCATTAGCGATATCAAGGGATACCGCTATGACTTTTTCCTTTCTTTGAACCGCTGCTTGGGACCATTTTTTGAGCTCATTGATTGCGTCAATGGTCGATCGCGCTCGCCGAAAGCCATATTGCTTGTCAGAAAGGTTCGGCCCTTCGGTATCAAGATGGTTGTTGATACGGGCTGCCAGTATCCTTTCTAGAAGTTTCCCTACCTCGTTCTGAAGGACGATCGGTCGATATGCGGAGGGCGAGTCTAAAGGGCGTCCTTCTTTGAGAAGCAAGCATAATCGTCCATTCTTCCATGAGGCGGGAAACCGCCCAGTCGCCAGACATTTGTTCAGAAGCTCTAGGATGCGAGTTCCAAGGTTCTTCATCACAAGGGGCAGGACCTTGCCAGGTACTCCGTCAGGGCCAGGTGCTTTCCGCCATGTGCTCAGACGGTCCAGAGCATCTTTCACCTCTTCCATAGTAATGGCTGGGAAGTCCGTGTTGGGTAATGGATCTGACGCCGGGGCCATTATCGGCGGTCCGTCCTCCGCTCTCTCCGGGAAGAGGCCAGAAAGTATATCAGTCAGGAGTCTAGGTTCATATGTTTCTGTGGAGGGCGCCTGCTGCCGCATCTTGTTGCGTACCGTACGGTACGGTCGTCCCCACGGGTCATTGTCAAGCTCCGTTATAAAGTTGACCCAGGCTACGCTCTTTGCTTTATGAATGGCAATTTGTAGGGCCACAATGGATTCTCTATATGCCCTGTACAAAAGGTCTTCTTGGTCCGGGGATTGTCTTCGCCGTCGTCGGTAGCGAGTGTACTCTCGCCTTGCTCTTATGCCAGCGGTGCGAAGTTCGGCTATCTCCTGCGACCACCAGTAAACCTGTTTGGCCTTTGAGTGTGGTTTAGCGCGCGGCATGGCAGAGTCACATATTGCAGTGAGCGCAGATTGTAGATGTTCTGCTTGCCGGTCTACGTCTTCTTCTCGGATTTGGCGTGGGCAGCACCAGTCCGCAACGATTGGGGCCTCTTCAACCATGCTAACGTCGAGCCGCCCAGTTGCCCACCTAGGGAAGATGTTTGTGCGCATGATGATATTGGGCGCTGTGCGAGAGTGGCCTATGGGTGCCAGGTCAAACCTTATGTATCTATGGTCTGAGAGAGAGATCTCGTCTTTGAGGACCTTCCATCCCAAGATACGTGAGGCGATGGAAGGGGTAGCAAACGTGATGTCTACTATTGACCCCCCCCCCCCCTGCCGCCGCACACACGTAAATTCGTTACCGACGTTGGCAACACACAGACCAGCGGCTGCATACCAGTCGGCAACTACTGTACCTTTCACGTCGGTCACTGGCGAGTTCCACGCTGGGTGCTTTGCGTTAAAGTCCCCGAGAACGATGACTTGCGCCGGGGCCATTCTGCCTATGACGCCGCTGATGTTGTCGAGAAGGGCTTCCAAACCGGCTCTGTTTTCGTTGGGAGAATAATACATCCCCACAATTCCAATCCCTCCGTAAGTGACCGCAACAAAGCCTCGCCCTTTTTCTTTAGCGTAAAGGGGTGGTGTGTTTGCACTTCCACGGACATGTATAGCCACCGTGCCAGAGGTATCTCCCACCCATGGGTGACCAGTGGGGATTCTATAGGGCTCTGAGATTACGCCAATTTGTATATCCCATTCTGCCATGTGCTGCATGAAGAGGTCTTGTGATGCAGCACAATGGTTGAGATTGGCTTGGAGGAATTTGATGGGCAACCTAGACATTTAGCATTTCGACCTCCTCTACAGGAGCCTCTCTTGCGGATGGTGCTTGGGTCAATGGAGCACCTTTCCCTTTGGTCGGCGGAGGTGTGCAGTTCCTGCCGCACATCATATGCCCCGCAGGACGGCCCGCAGCAGTGCAGACAGCACATTTCGGTTTCCCGGTCTTGCAATCTGCAGCTTTATGCCCATCAATACCGCATCGGAAGCATGCCACACTTCGGTCAGTTGTAGCCGGACATTTCGGACGAGTGTGTCCCGTGCCCATGCACCGGAAGCACCTCATCGGCATGGGCTCCAGTACCTTCACTTGGGCCGAACTCCACCCAACTAGTATTCGGCCTTTTTCTGCCAGGGATTTGGTTGCAGACACTGGGCAGCGTACTAGAACAGAACCAATGCCGCCCGCTCCAGCACGTATGACGCCAACCTTAACTTGATCGACAGCGCAGTTACCTTTTGCGGCCACTGCTGTCGCTATTTCTGGGCTCTGGATGGAATCGTCGAGCCCGGATATGCGTATATCGACACATTTGGTAGGCCGGGATACAGTCGCTATGCCAGCTAGAACCGGTTTAAGTTTTTCAGCGAGCAAGTCTGCTTTGTTGTTGTTGTCGGTGCCAGTAACTTCCATGATTCTGGCACCGGTCGCAGCCTGTTTTATTTTCAAGCCCTCAATGCCAAGGGATTGGAGATCCACATTTTGCCTTGCCTTCCCCATTATTTCGGTGTAGTTTGCTCCTTTTTCAGCGGCCTCATGGAGCACGGTTATTACAACTACTACCGTTTTTGGTGGGGTCAGTTTGGTTTTGGGTTTTGCCGGATTCTTCGTTTTTGGCACCGACGAGCTGGCATTTGCATTGGTCGGCAGCGTCTTACTAGTCACATTCGATGGTGGTGGTAGCTTTCTCGGTTTGGATGATGAGGGAGCCACTGGCTTCGTAGTAGCTATAGCTGCCACCGTTTTATCCTTTTTCCGAGCAGCACGCCTTTTCTTCTTACTCGTCTGTTCCATCCAGCCGTCGTCATCTTCTTGTGGAACAGACGCCCTGGAAGAAGTGGAGATCGGTTGGGTTATCATTGCAGGCGGTGCCGCAGTGTTCTTTTGTGGGGTCGTATTTGAAAAGGGCCCAGCCGTCACATTGGCATAGCTGGCAGTCTTGTTCTTGCGGTCTGCCGCTAGTGGAGGTCTTCTAATCTTTGATGGAAGAAGCCGCTCTTCCAACTCCAGTCCCTCAATCCTTGCGTTCACCATAGTGCCCACCGAGACAAGAATAGAGCGTCTTAGCTCTTCGTCACGATTTTTCTCGTTATGATGCGCAGATGGTAGGACTTCACGCGTGCTCTTTTGGGTGTTGAATTTTCGGAGCGCCGCCATTTCCTTCCGCATGAGTTCCATTTCATAAGAAAGGCGCTCGTTATTTTTCTGGAGCCGCCGCACTTCCTCAGACGTAGTCCGTGCCGAGAGGGCCTCTAGCGTTTTTTTAAGGGTTTCCGTAGCATCAATAATCATACGGTGGTGTGATCCCTTAAGGTTCTTGCTGGTTTTTACAGCAGTTTGAATGGTTTTTATGCATTCAAACGCACTGTCGACTGTCACGTCCGAGGTGTCACCTTGCACTGTGTTATCCAGTGCTGTCTCGTCTTCCTTGGTGGCAGAAGTGATCTCCGCCGCAGTGGATCCGCGTCCATGGACCAAAATTGGGATTCCGCCAGCTGACGTTCAGCTTCAGCTTCCAGGTCCAGCAGTTCTTGCTGCTTGAGTTTTTCTTTAGCCTTTAATAGGCCGACGTGTTGGCTTGTGATTACTGCACGCCCTCCGCGACCATGGCGGGTAGCGGGGATTTTCGGGGCAGATTTGGAGGCCTCAGTTTCCGAGTCCGACGAAAGATCGACGCAGGTACGTTTCCTTCCGTAGTCTTCAGTCATATCGATGCTTTGCAGCGACTGAGCAGCCGTAAGCAGCGATCCATCAGAGTCCGTCTCACATAACTCTGCAGCAGCAGAGTTTAGGTGTCTCTCGCGCTCCTTACGAACACTTCTTGTTTCGTATGCAGGAGGTACGAGTCTGACGCCAAAAGAAGTCGGCGTTTTGTCAATTCCACCTGCTACCACTTGCTCAATTGCGCCTGAGCTAGGCCCACCTTCTTCTAAGAGGTTTTGCTCTTTACCGCCTGAGCCAGGCCCACCGTCGTCAAAGGGTTGTTTTGGTTTTAAGTTTAAATTATCCATGAGAGTCCCACGAGCAGGAGGGAAATATTCGGTCGACCCGGGCGGTGCCCTCTGCACCCGGGCAAGCGTAAGGTTGTGACGCACGGGGGTCCGCCGGTCCCCTGCTCCAGAGGCTACCTTGCGACTGTTCTCCCAACAGCCATTCATCCCCTCGCCGTGTAGCTTGCTTGGGATTAGGGTTTTTTAGAGAGTTTGTCTCCTCGTGAGGCCACCCAATTAAGGAAAGCCTCCCCGGCCCCGCTCAACGTGGGGTTACGGGTTGACCGACGGTTGGTGAGAGTTTCACCTGTCCGCTGCCCATGACCACAATGAGCAAACGGACCCGTCGCCCCCGCTCGCACCGCCGCTACCCAGATTATCCGGGACGCCGGTCGAGCCCGAACCGCGCCGCCGCTACCCAGAGAACGTCTGGGACGCCGACCCGGAGCCTTCAAAATTCACAAAGCGAATTAGACCAGAAGGTCCACAACCAAAATGCGAGGAGGGATCCTCGCCCCTCTAGTGACCCAAACTGCCACTACCCAGAGAACTTCCGGGACGCCAGATGGATCCGTCTTTTGCTGGTTTTGGTTCGAGCCGGAAATCCGGTAGCCCCCATATCTGGAGGCCATTCCCCAATCCACCACCCGGGGGACGCGCCCGATGGTAGTTCCAGCAACTGCACACGGGCGATTTAACATTCCTATCATAACCCGAATTGTGATATAGGTAGGTTTTCCCTCTCCTCTTTCTTAGATTAAAATGTACCTAAGAGTCGAACCAGAGTTTAATATTTAATATACTTAATTTTACAATAATAATTAAGAAATAAAATATAGTTATTGTAAAATGTTATAATAATAACATTTCTAATAAGTAAGATAAAAAATAAACACGCCTCCGAGCCACCTGAGGGCGTGGTTATTTTTTATCTAATACATTTCTTATAAGTATGAAACTTGAAATTTATCATATAAAAACAAACACGTTAGCTAAATAATAAAATAAACTTAAAATGAATAAAAACTCAGTACCGAACCGTTATGATAGGAACGTTAAACCCTCTTCCTAACTTAACCCAGGTTAGGAAGAGGGTTACGTTCGGAACAAATATTGACAATTACAAATCTGTCAGATTCGGAATAATTGTTATTTAACTGAACTGCAATGTATGTGAAGAAAAGATTACAAGAAAAAAATTCATCATGTCTCAGGTGTCAGGCGGGACTTAAACCTACATCTCCTAGCTATCAAAATAAATAATTAAGATAGTAATAACAGAAAACACCATACACAAAATAAATAATTAAGATATAATAACAAAAAATAATAAAAATAAAAACCCCAGGTGCCTCTGTACAATTGGCGATCTAATCGCTTATAGCAATTTCTACGAGACAACTTACAAAATGAAACTAAAGCTATTTGCATCAAAATAAAAACAAAAAGGTAACAACTAAATTAAGAATAAGTGAATGAAATTGAATGAAATTATGAATAAGTATTTCACATACAGGAACATAAACATATATTGGGATTTAGGCTGTAATCAATAAATGTATCTGAGTTGCAGTAGTGGTTTCTGACCAAATTTTTAAAGGTTGAAAAGGGTTAAGCTTGTCTAATAGACATCGGCAGCGCATTTCCGAGAATGCCTCAATGCCTGTGTCGGTGTCTTAAGCTATAAAGTATGTCTAATGACGAGGGTTTGAATAGTGTAGGAAATGATTACACAAACAAACATAAGACAATAGCTGTTTACAAATAGTGCCATCCAAATTGCACTCCTACAAAAGAACTCCAATCACATGACCATTAAATTATATAATCGTATTCCTGCAGATATTAAAAACAAACCTAAGAATCGGTTTATCACATTGTTGCGGAGCTGATTAATTGATATCCCTACAGTTTAAATGAATAATATGATATCAAATGACCATTGTCGTCGAATCTCGTCGAATTTATCAAACGTGATTGTATGTACCATGTTCCATGCAAATAAAGACTATTCTATTGTTTTTTTAGAATATGGGAAAATCAAAATATGTGTATAGGAGAAAAATAATTAGGAGAAGAAGAAGAAACCATTCCAGCTCTTTACGACAAACAAAAAGTGGTCATATTTATGAAGGGCCTCAATGAACCGAATACAACAGTTCTGAAGACGTTAAAGTAATAATCAAGAATGGGGGCAAGAAGACCAGGTGCTATTTTTGTAGTTCTTGGCAAGAAATATCGCAACCTTCATAATGAAGTCGCAGAAGTAAATTGTTTACTACTGATAACTGCTAGGAATCCAATACAGTTGTTTGTAAATTAATATACAGAGGTTTTTACAGTATTACTTATCTGAATATGGTTACCATTAAGATTTATTTGCAGGAAAAGAAACCAGTCACCCGGCATGCTTTAAAATACTCAGTTTTGCTGCTACTTAATAACGTTTCATCACAATCTGATCAACGGTTTCTGAACGGATAGGGAACAAACATACAAACATTGCTTTTTCAATATATATTCCGTTTCCTTTATGTATATATCTGCTCTCTTAATATTCGGAAGGTTTTCGTAATACTAAAGTTGCTATTCATAAATAGCCAATAGTTTCTCTGTGTTTTCTTAAATCCATGTGCGAGTAGCCACTTGAATCCCGGAGCCACGTTTTGAACTTTAATTGCCCGTGACCTCTCCTGGTTTATTCCAGTTTTATTGCCGACAACCGGGACAAACTGCCCGATGCTACATTAGATGGACTCCAGGACTTTTTCAGTCTTAAATGGGGACTCTTTAATTGCAGCCATTAAAAGACGCCACTTTCTTGCGTCTGAAGTAGTTGGCGGTAGTTTATTTTGTAACTTTGTATTAAATTAGGAGAGTTATAGTAGAAATTCTGTGCACATTGTATACGGAATACAATTTTTTTTTATAATTTTCCATACTTTTGCATTGTATTATGTAAGACTTTTTACTCAATTTATGTAAATTTACAGCTAAAAACAATAGAACTATAAATAGTAATAATTATACTAGGGTTCAGACATTAGGTTATAGGTATAAAACAATATGGTTATTATGCCTTTTTTCCATAATTAAATGACACTTAAAGCAAGTGCTCGAATTCAAATGAACCTTAGCTTACACTTCTGACTGTTTAGATTAAGCTGTAGGCCCATGATGATATTTCTGGTGGTGGATCATAGCTTTTCGTTCGTAAGAAATATTTTCAATAGATAATTTATAAGTATCTACTAATAAATAAATTATGGACATATAACGCATTTAATTCCTTACCAAGCATATTTTGCAAACATACGTAGATAAAATAATTTGAAAAATATTGATATGGATTATTATCAAAGGTGAAAATAATTGAGAACGTTATAATACTATTGACGGAAAAACAATACATAATGCAGAAATACGATACAATACAATTATGGATAGTAACTTCAGTTTTTATGTTTTTTCTTTTATTAAATGCTAAATAAATAAAGATGTTTTTGAAATGGTTTGCTTATGTGTTTACTTAAAGATTTTTCAAAGTGTACAATGTGTTTCGAGAATCGTTTAAAAAAAATGTATTTATATTTTATTTTGATAAACAGTTTTTTTTTGCAAAATCTGAACATTTAGTTTTATTTGATTTTAAGTTGTCAAATGGGAAATTCCTTTAAAAAAATAAATCGGAATATTACATAACAAAATATATTGCTTTTGACCTGTTCAATGTCCTCTTAGTAGGGTAAATAGTAGTATAAATACGTATTGTAGACAATACGTATTTATACGTATTTATATAATAAGAGGAAGGGCATAGCGAATTGGTTCGATTAAATTGGAGCAGCCTAGGTGGTGAAATACTTCCACTTTACAAAAGACCGCAGCGAAACAACAATCACTTTGGTGTTGTTGTGTTCCTGTGGGTGAGTAAGGTTTCCAGAGCTCCTGGAGGGTGCTACGTTAGTAGTTCACCTCAAGTCTTCGAGGTGAGGGTGACAAGCTCATTTTCTAGATCGCATCATCGCTTATGATCAGATATCATAATAATCAAAGAGATCATAATAATAAGTGGTCAAGCGCCTGCCTATTAAGTATTAAAACAAAAAACCTATTTCTACTGTCATGACATGGGACTTAACCTTTTGAATTCTTGCTTCTCGCCTTTAACTTAGATTAATTGTTTATTTTTGTACCCAATAAACTAAAAGACTTAACTATGAAAACAAAAAGATATTCATAACACAAAATCAGCTGATATTTTTCTCTGAATCCGCCTTGAGTTTTCTTTTCAATTTCAAACTGTCTCGAAAGGCTTGCGAAACAAGTGAGGGAATAAGGGTTTACGACTATTTAATGTGGATAAGACCTCAAAAACGAAACAAAAGAATGTTGTAAAAACAAACGAAAGTAGTGCTTACATAGTCTTTGAATAAGAACTTTTTGGTTCTGGGGATTCTTTTTTAAAAAGAAGGAATTTTATTTTATACCAACTGTTATAAACGAAACTGTAAGAAACGAGGTTGAACTCAGGTTTGTGGGAGGTGGAAATCTGAGATCTCTGACCCTTGCGGTAAAAAAGCAAGATTGCATTTATATAGATAATCAGTGCCTTTTTGATATTTGCAATACTTTTAAACTGACGAATATATTGTATCAGTAAGTTACGATTCACTTGCAAATGCTTTTATTTCTATACAAAGGGATACAATTAAATATAGTACAAGCCGTCATAAGTTATTCACGTTTTACTGTTATATTGCGCGATGACAACTTAAAAATCAGAAAAAACAAAAAAAAAATTGTTTTTTTTTTTCTACTTTATTTAAAAAAAAACAATTAGTCTGGCCCGAAGTTAACACTGTAAGGTTTGTATTATGGATACTAGGATAATGGATTGATATACATGGATATGTAATATTAGTTGTAATAAATATAAATATATGACTCAGATACAATTTCTCGTATTCATCACACAAACATCTGTCCCTTCCGGGACTCGAAAACAGGATCGTAGGTAAGAAAAGCAGGGTTGCAGAAGCGTTGCACTATTGCGTCTGTATTTCCGAGTACTTATAACCCGTCTGTTTTCAGGGCCAGGATGAACGGCACTATCTGGTTTAGCTCGTTCCATCGTGGGTTCTGTTTTGGCCCCCTTGATTAGAATCAAGAGCGAACCCATTCTTAATAAAGAAATCGGATGACAAATAAAATTTTAAATTATATAAGTATGTTTACATATCGGAAACAGTACTAAAAAGTAACGAAAATTGATAAAACAATGCTTTTTAAATTTACAATTGTTAACTTAAAGGTATGAAATAAGTTTTCCTGAGAGAAAATAAATAATTTTTCAATAATTCATCAAAAAGGCCATATCTAAATTGTTTACTAATATAATCTCAAAATTTACAATTTTATATAGAAAGCTTTATTTTAGGCAAATCAAAAAAGTCCAATTAGGATGGGTTTATCCTGTATAGGAGATTCTAGGGTTATCTTCCGTCTGCGTCATCAGATCAGCTTAATTGTAACTTAAAATAAAAAGTGGTAAAAGGCATCAAAAGAAAGTAAAGCAAATATAGCAAACGAAAAAAGAAGAGAATACAAAGAAATAACACAACTAACTAACAACGAAATAACAGTCCTAAAAGTCCTACAATAAAGTCGGTAGGAATCGAATAATAATAAAAAACAATTTTATTATCTTATCATTATCACCTAAATTAGTTTGACAAAATTTGTGCTCAAGAGTACTGTAAAAAATTAATATAAAAGAAATCATTGTTCTGGGTATAGACAACAGCTAAGGTAAATTACTTTTTCTAAATTACTATTTTATTATGTATTTATTGGAGCAGAGCGAGCGGAGCTCCCATGGATCAGCTTCAATGACGCAAAGTCTGTTACGTCATAACTTCCTGAGTTCTTAACCGATTTTAATATTTTTTGTGTGCAATCGAATCAACACATTTAGGACCAGATTGTGGCGGAGGACCGAATTTTGAAATTCACAAAAATAAAAAAGTTATGACCAAAAACATTGGCTCTATGGGATTCAGTTTGAATAAAACCAATGGTGATTTTTATTGCTTTTTTTTTAATTCTTATTTACGTACCTTAATAATAATCAAGTTTTTTTTTAAGAAGTAAGCTTTTCACCTAAATTAAAATGTTGAATTATCAATTCTTCAGTTAATATAAAATCTATTCTATAAAAAATACGCTGGTAAGACAAAACAGTTAATCCCTTTTTTCTCCTCTGTTTGTTAACAGGTGTGTTTTTTCTTCTGTAGCTATTGACGGCCATAAGAGCTTATGCACACTGTCTTTTATGTCGCAACCCGGTTTTCTAATGCCTTTGTGTCGATACAAACACACTTAATCAAGTCTGTGCCGATTCAAGCGCGAGACTGAATTTATGCAGGTATTCAAAGGTAGAACTTTGAACACCGAAATAAATTCGTGGTTAAGCTGCGTTTGACTCGCGAGAGTATCGCGTCTGTATCTACTCGTATGCAAGCGCATGTCAACGGCGCTTCTAAAAAGGTGGTGTGCACAGTCTCTTCGTGTTATAAATTATCAATTGAAAACATTTTCTTTTGCCTACATTGGCATTAACCCTTTTAATACCAAGGAGCGCCGGCCGTCGCACTGCTCTTGCTAGTTGTGACAAATGCCAGTGTCACGGTAGCAGAGTTCCCAACTTAGGGGTTTCCCCCTAAATTAGCGGGTAAATAAGTGAGATGGGATTTTTTTTAGGGGTTTTATATGTTTAGGGATATTTTAAGGGTTTTGGTGTTCCTTCATAATTTTTTTAATATTTTATTTATCGAGAAAAATAAAGATGTACAGTATAGGCCCTGGGATAGTCTTAACTAGCTAATCAAATTTATTTTTTACCTAGCGACCTCGGACTTAGCGACATCTAGTGTACTTTACTCCAATTACAGTAGTTGAAATTTTAAAACGAAATGGTAGATCTTGTAAAATATTCAACCCATCTCCTAAAATGTTAGGTTTATTCAATATCAACATGTATGCATTATAAAATCTGATTTGTCAGAGAAAAATGAAATAATATTTGACGTAATAAATTTAATTTATTTTCATAAATAAAAATTTAACAAATATATGATATCATACAATTTATTTTTAGGGGGATTTCCAAGTAATTAGGGCAATTTTAGGGGTTTTTGAATTTAGTTTTAGTGATAAATATTTTTAAGAGTTGGTAACACTACGATAGCGCTCCTTTTGACAGTTCACTTTTGGCGCGCGCAGGTGACGGCCGTGTTACAGTGTTCGTATTTTTATTCATTATATTGCATTCTAACTATCTTTGTATATTTTTTATATAAACATCGATCATATAACTCTTGTTCATATAAATTATCTATAAAAATGCACTTTTTTACTGGCATTTTTGAGCATATATTGGTAAAATATGTATGGCACTAAAAGGGTTAAATAACCTGCGGTCGAACGTCGTCCACTGGATGACTAAGATATACAAATGGGCGATTTTCAGTAGATCATTAGCAACTATCACACAGTTATATAATATGTTAATAGTATCGCTGAAGCAAATTTTGCAGTATCTAAATATTTTATTGGTTAGATCTTCTAATTTTTGGGTAATGTTATTAAGTATATACAATAGTAACCACAATACCATATGAACAGGTAAAATTTTGTTATTTAAATGATCTGTCATCTTTCAACACTGTAAGGGATATCCAGAGTAATCACTTAAACCACCACGTGAGCTCAAAGCGTATTCGTGGGTGTTTTATAAACTTTATGCACCCAAACAATTCTGAAGCACGGGTAAGCGCAAATTTTCAATCGCGTATCCGAAAACAGGCCAACAGTTGCTTAACCTCGCCAATCTCGAAATGAACACGCAACAGTGTGCCATCACCCCCATTTTTCTTATTTATCCTAATTTAATTTCTTTTAAGTACATCCATAGTATGAAGCCGTTTAAAAGACAGACGCGACGACTAAAATTCCCTGTTAGCGGAAAAGAAGCGCTATTGGACAAGACAAGTGCGACTTTCGCTGTTTAATAGAATTTAAACGGTCCTGAATATTTTTATTTCTCTGTAGAACAAGATCACGTTTATACAGAAAATTAGCAATTCCATAAATACTTATACTTTAATAAATATTATTTTTATTATTACTAGCAGTCAGCTAGTAATAATCATAAAGATAACATTCGCTTACAATGGGAAATCAAGTCAGTTATAAATGTTATTCTTGGGCTTTTACTGAGAATATGGTAACAAACACACACACAAAGTATTGTCATAATATATTTTTAGATTTAGATTAGATTAGATTTAGATTAGATAACTCTAATTTGATTTAAAAATTGACTTTTTAGGATCATTGAAACAATTTGTATTGTTTTGAGTCAAAACACCTTTTGACGACCTCCTTGGTGGAGTGGCTCGCATACCGGTTTTCATAGTTAAGCCACTCCCGAGGTCCCGGGTTCGATCCCCGGCCGTGTCAATGTGGAAAACGAACTTTTCGATATTGGCTCGGGTCTGGGTGTTGTGGTACCATCATTGTTCCTGAATTCCATAACACAAGTGCTTGAGCTACTTAACATGGGTTCAGAACAATGTATGTGATGTTGTCAAATATTATTAATATACTATTGTATTCAAGTTTAATGGGTGTGCATTAAACTATACAGAACCAGTAAAAAAATATAAAACTGATTTCTTTTTAATTTTATATGAAGGCTCGTCCGAAATCACAGTATTTTATTTATTTTATAAAAAATACCGTTGTGATTGCATTTGAAATAAAGATAACGATGTATGAATGTACAAAATGTTTTAGAGACGTAATAACTGCTTATAATTATTTTTTTTTTATTTATTTATTTAACAAAATAAAGTGATTACATTGTTAATCAGCGCACCAAAAATCGCCAGAATTTGTCCGGTGTGCTTCAGAGCATATGTAGTAATAGTAATAATTCACAGATAACTATCAAAAATGCTCTCTTTTGTCACTCCAACTCGATTTCGCCTGTACAAAATACTACACTTGTGAAATAAGATGTTGATTTTTACATTTGACTCTTGCTGTATAGACAGTTCTACTTAATAATGACAATATCAAATAATAGTTTGAAAGAATACAAGGGAGTTCCCAAAATGTTTAGTTAGGGTCCCATGTTTTTGCACCTGTTTGGTTATTTAGCTACCCTTTTGATTCGCCAGCGCTGATTGCCTCGCGCGAATCCTTCGCTTTAATTGTAAAGAATTTGATTGTTAGATGCGAGTAGACTCTGCGCTATTGAATTGACCCTAAGTTTACGACTCACAATCTATACTAATATTATAAAGAAGAAAAGTTTGTGTGTTTGTATATTTGTTAAATTGTAAGGGGTAATCTCGGGATCTACTGAACCGATTTTAAAAATTCTATCACCAATAGAAAGGCACATTATTGCTGAGTGTCATAGGCTATATTGAATGCTAGAAAAAATTTAAATAATTTTGTCCACCCGTGCGAAGCCAGGACGGGCCGCTAGTAGTTTATAAATTGGCGTTGTACCGCACGCCGTTGACGAATTTTTGAATTGAATCGTGGAAATAATGAATGATCCCGAGGTATGCTTTTTTATCTGTAATCTCTGTTATTTAACAGTAGTTTGTACAATATATTGAAACTAAAATATTAAATTAACGCATTTGTAAATAAGAAACAATTAATAAAAAAGGTTTGTTTCTTAAAAACAGTAACGCCTACAAAATATTTATAGCAATAACAATTAACAGTGCCTTAAAATAATTATTTTCCCAGTAACAGATTATTAATATTTTTTTATATTATTTGTAGGTACTATTGTTTTTCATAAATATATAAGGACGTCATCCAATAGATGTTTTTCGTAAAAAAAGGAATGATTACATATATATTGATAACAGAAATATAGAATATAGTTTATTAAACTTCAAATTTCCTGCCAGGCTTCTTCAACACAATATTTCTGTATTTATTGCTTTCATCTATCATATTAACGTGAAGTTAAGTGTACCTAAACAGATTTTAAGGTATCGAATATCAATGATTTTATTCATACCATGACAACACTGGAGGCGATAAATGTATACTTATGTTTTGTAAAAAAAGGTCAAATATCCGCAATGAAACACCTGACAGAGCTAAGAATAACACCGTCAGTAAATACGGTTGATGTTATAATGTGATGTGTTAAAATAATCATACCATATTTCAGTACAATTCTGCATATTATATAATATTAATAATAGCTGACCCGTCCACGCGTTGCTGCGGCTCAGTAAAAGAATATTTTTGCTTATTTTAAATAAAACCTATCCTATGTCGAAACGCATCCAGCAAAAAGAAAAAAAAGAACATCGAAATCAAAAAAAAGAAATCAAGTAGGTACTCCACTTCTCTGCTGGCAGAACCGCACATATTCAAAGACCTAATTATGCACGCGATAGTCATCCTTAATTTTTAACTCATCTCTTCTAAAAGTAATACCAACACATATTTGCGCAGGAGTAGGTACGATACCTACCAATATTTCGGGTCGCCGAAGCCGAAATCAAGCGACGTTGTCGCTTTTCTACTCCGCAGTCAGTTTATTAGCGAAATGGCAACGTAGCTGCACCCAAGAAACATACGAGTATGTGCGGTGCGTCAATAGTCAGCTTTGTGTACAATCAAATATCTACCAAACTCTCTCACATGTTAACAGCGGAATAACAAATTAATTCAAAATACCAAACTCACTATTAAACTTTTGTTTACTAATTTATTTATCGTTTTCTATAATGGTCAATATAATTTGCTGTGAATAAACGTCAAAATAAATACGAGGGGAATAAAAATTTAAATGTTAATTTAACTCAAAATTTTTGTGAAATATATTCCTTGGCGAATATTTCTAGTGGCCCAAATAACACATACGATTTATTTCCTGGAAATTAACTCTGACTATGAAAAATCTCAGCATTTAAAACTATATCATACCTATAACAATTAAAGGTTGGCAGTTGCCTTTAATTGAAAAACTGCAAAAATGTATTTTCTGAAAGGGACAAGGCAAAACTACTATTCTGCCTAAAAATATTCATGTTTTAATTATAAAAATAAATGTATATTTTTTTTGTATATTTTATTTAATTATTGATCTACAATAACTGGGGTTTCAAAGAATTAAATGTTGTAAATTAATCTTTACTTTAGAAAGTTACCTTCTACGTTTTGTCATCCATCAATAAAAATAGGAGACGTCCCGGTTTTTGCGGGACGTCCCGATTTTTAAAACAAAATTAAATGTTCCGTGCGGGACAGGCTGTCCCACTTTTCGGGAATAACTCGGCCAGAGGATAACTCTCAGACTATTGTTTAAAACACAAATTTTTTTTTGATTTTTGTTTTTATTATTTTTCATTCAGAAGACGAAGATGGCTATTTCTGCTATCTATCATTATTTAGTCATAATAAAAACTCGAATAAAAAGATAAATATTTATTAACATCTGATTTTATACGTCTTTTTTACTATGTCCCGCTTCGACGAAAGAAATCCGTTGTTTTCACTGAAAAAGTTTCAAAATCCCGACTTGCCAGAAAAAAAACTGGCAACGCTGACGCTCACCGACAGCAACATGTCAATCCTTGTGTTTGTCAAAAAAAAAAGCGCTTGCGAACGCTTACCAGCGCTGAGAAACAAACTGTCAGTTTTCGGCAAGGACACGTTTGCTAACTTCAGTAGCGCTGACACAATCCGCCATTATGCTTATTTATTTGGTTTGTTTTGAAGTGGAGTTTATAAGTTGTTTTGTGCAATTAGTTTCAAGTAAGATTAAAATAAATAATAATGTCAGTCCAAAATATATGTGTGAAATTTGAAATATTTTTTTTATATGAATACTTTTCAAACATATACATATTTAAATTAGGTTAGGTTCCCCGGTTAAAGCTGTGTCCTAGAGGAAAATAGCTATTTACCATTTGATAGCGCTTACCGCTTAGCGATCGCCATTTTGCTTACAAGCGCTTCCAAGCGCTTTTTTCTGCCAAACACAAGGAATATCATTACATACCTACTCTTTGTGTTGGACTTACGCAGAAAATCGAATAAAAATTAACGAAGAAAGAAAGAACTCATGCATTTCGCCTACTAAATAGGTTCAACGGGAATATTAATATGTGTTTAACGCATTATTAATATTCTGAATAAAAATAATAATAGGTTAAGTTTAATACAAAATGATTTAATAATAAGAATAATCATCGTAACAAAAATTTCGTAATGATAACAATAAACAATTTCGTTTCTCAGTTCTCTCATTTTTTTTTATATTTCTTCATATCCTCTGTAATAACTAGCTTGAATTCTTTTATTTTTCAATTGGAACTTGTACTTGAACTTTCGTCTTCTGTAATTTCAAAATTAATTTTCATTCTCTCCTTTTTTTCCACCTGTTCCTTCTTTTGTACACATTCGATGCAAATAGCTGGTTTATTACCTATTTTATCTAAATATATAGATTTTTTGCAATTGTCACAATGTTGTAATGTTTTCTTTATCATCAATAAAGCGTAATTTTTTTTTCTAGCAGTTGTTGGTTCATTTTTGTCACTATCCGTATCTTCGGTCAAATCAATATTTACATAAACATTTCTTTGGGTAGTATTATGAAATTTAAATGTTGTTTCAGTAGGTTTTACCTTTTTTGTTTAATTTCTTTTTTTCTTCTACCTTCTTTCTATTTGGTTCACCTTTTGTCTTTGTTCTCCTTGCATTTTTTGTTTTTCCTCCAGTTTGCAATTCTATTTCGCTTTTCTTCTCAGTTTCTTTAAAAATTTCAAATGGCTTATTATCGCATGAAAATCTTCTTATCAATGGTGCTTCATGACCAAAAACTATACGATATGGAGTAAAATTTTCGTAGAGCGTACATGTATTCAAATCCCATTGCACTATATGGCATCCTATTGCCCAGTTTTTAATTTTATTGTCTCTTTTGTACTCATCTAGTTTTGTTAAAACAAGAGTTTCCCAGTCTTTTAAAGGTTTACCAACAATTACTGATGGTTGGATGTAATATTTACACATAGAGCCAATGATGTTACATATATCTAGAAGTAAAATCTTGTGGGGTGTTCTTATTTCATTTGGAATTCCAAAATCCATGAAGACCCTTAGCAATTCAGTCGCAACCACTGTTGCTTCTTTTGAAGAGAGGGGTCTCAAACGGATGTAGTTGGCCGACTCATCTACTATTATAAGAACATAATTGAAAAAAATATCTCCTTTAAATGGCAACTCAGCTATGGAAACATAACATCTACCGTTGAACGTGGAGGTGCAATCAATGCACACATTTATTACTGCACTTATACACAATGCTTCTTTGTAAATGAATATGTCGTTTTGCTTCCTCAAGACACTTGTTATAGCATGCCAACTGCCGTGATTTTGTCTTCTATGAATATCTGAAATAATGAAAAAGGCCTCTTCACAAGAAATCACCCGCTTACGTTTCTTTCCAATCCCTTTGAAAAGGCATAATAATTTATTTTTCTTATCACATGTAACATCGTATTTATTTAATAAATCAGTTTCTCTTTTCGTCAACGGTAATTTTTCTTTAAATTTACGTTTAGTCTTTGTTACTACCTCCATAAAAAGTCGCAATCCTTCATTGCTTATAAAACGGTCTTCTTCATCATGAAACGTCTTTTTTAAATAATTAACGTACCTACGGTATCCGCCTAAAACTTTAGGATCCCTGATCATGAATCTTGAATCTTGAACACTCACAATATCCACCATTTTATCACGCTCAGCGAATAATATGTATATCGTATTGAGTGCGCGGCTCAAACTGACTGAGCAGCGAAACGGAATAGCGTCGCGGGGAACGGTCGAGGGGTACCTACAACTCGAACGACCGGTGTTAGTGCGAGAGAGAATACGACATAGCATTCATAGTACATAGATATGAGCGAGACAGACACGCCGACCTCGCGGCGGCGAGCTGTGTTCTTTTGTGGTTCTACACAGCTGACGTTTCGTCGCCGTCGGTCGCGATCGTAAAGGTTATTGAACCTTTGTACAAAGTCAACTCTTTTCTTAAATTAGTATTTCAGTTTACCAATGTAGGGTTCATAGTAAAGTGTAATTTGCCCGCTTTTCGTCATAATTATACTATATTATTAAACCATACCTGGTAAATATATGGATAATAAAATAAGGAATACCTACCTACTCGATAATTATTCATAATCTCACTTGGTTTCACGTACAGTAGATTTTAGTCGCCCATATGAAACTGCTTTATTTTTTGTTTTAATTTGCTAGTTAGAGTTTTAACCTAAAGTGCCAATTTATTATTAGTACTTACAAAATACTATAAAAGTAAACTTTTTGAGATTCTGAGTTTCCCTTGGGTGATAAAGTAAGTGCCAAGCCTTTTTTTACAAAAACAAAATACTAAAAACAAAAGTAGGTACGTCTCAATAAAAAAAAATTAAAAGTGTTTGAACTGATAAGTGTAATTAAATATGTCTCATTACGAGTATGAAAGATTAAGAATTCGATTTAATAATAATATTTCTCACATTAACACCCATTCGCCTAGTCAAAGCGCTGTGAGGTTTTTATGGCTACTTATGTATCGGATAGATATATATACAAAAATAAGTAATATTGAAATGAATAATTCACTAATGCTCGTATTATTACATTACACAATTTATAATCACACCTAATCACACACATTACACCAATTTATTACACCGGGACTCGAATTTTGGTTCGTTTAGCTTCAGAGGTAAGGCCACTCCTGCTCGGCCAAACCGGTAAACACTAACATATAACAGGATAAATTACAGATACACAGTGCTACCAACTCTTAAAAATATTTAACCCTAAATTAAATTCAAAAACCCCTAATATTGCCCTAATAACTTGGAAATCCCCCTAAAAATAAATTGTATGATATAATTTTGTTAATTTTTATTTATAAAAATAAAATATATTTATTTCGTCAAATATTATTTCATTTCCTTCTGACGAATCAGATTTTATAAAGTCATACATGTTGACTTTGAATAAGCCTAATATTTTAGGAGATGGGTTAAATATTATACAAGATCATTTCATCCACTATTTCGATTTAAAATTCTAAGTACTGTACTTGGATTTTAAGTACACTAGATGTCACTAAGTCCGAGGTCGCTAGGTAAAAAATAAATTTGATTTGCTAGTTAAGACTGTCCCAGGGCTTATACTTTACATCTTTATTTTTCTCGATAAATTTTGGGAACCCTGCATATACATGACATACATAGGAAAACACAAATAAGTTTTTCATGATTGACAACTATAAATATTATAACATATTAAATTCAAACTAATTATAAAACCATCAAATATTATATTCATATCATTAATCAAGAAATTATAAAAATATCAATTATTTTATGTCAATTTATTTATTCGTTCAGATTATTAGGATATTGTTATGTATGTTTTCTATGCCAAAAAATACTGTTAGCAACGTTATTGTAAAAACCAAATTAGCCTAGCCCAAAGTAAGCAATGTAAAGCTTTTGTTATGTATGATACATAGACATGTAATATTTATAGAAATATATATAAATACCCATGACTCAGGTACAAATGCTCGTATTCATCACACAAACATTTACCCCTTACGGGACTCGAACCCAGGACCATCGGTGAGAAAGGCAGGATCGCTACCATTGCACCAAACGGACTTAAATAATATTTGGAGTTAAGTTTTTTTGTATTTATGTAGCGTACCCGATTAAGACATATAATTTAGTCGTTTATAACTTTTAAATAAGGGTTTAAAGGAATCTATACAAATTTCCAAGGGGTACAGCACTTCTTGTATATTGCCTTACTTATTTTAAATTACTTTAAAGTTTTGCAATAAGAGTCAACGTAAAGCAGCGTTTTGTTTAATACAAAAATTGGGGTAACTTATTGTTGTCATTTTAATGAAAGAAACTGATTTATTGTTTTAAAAGTTGTGTTTATTTAAGTAGTATTTGTACTACTTAAATAAACACAACTTACTTGGTTACGTTTCAGTTACAAGAGCACCGAAAAGAAAAAGAAAAGAAGGCAGAGTTACAACTCTACTACATCTATACATCATCGGATGTAGTGTTGCCAACACACATAAAAAAATAATTACATTGCTTGTATTCTAACATTTCTAACACTTATTTAAAATAAATAGGTTGGACTTACATTTGAAACTTGTTTAAAATGTGAACGTATTATATTCATCTTATAAACAGTACCTTTTTAAATAAATATTAAAAAGAGCTTTCAAAATAAATTGTTTATACATTATGTTCAGAGACTAAGTTCGAACATTACAACCGTGTTAACATTTGTACGCTAGACCTAAACACTATACCAATAAAGTTTAATTTTAAAATCTAAACACAAACGCGATAGTAATGTTTGAATATTTGAAAACTTATACTCAACCCTTTTATTATATACCCTAATCCCGGATTTCCAACTGAGTGTTTTACGAAGCAAGCAACAATTATTATGTGGACCTTTTTTACGTTTAAAGAGGACTCGAGTGACGCCTACTGTGAAATTTGTTAGAGAGTTCTAAGGATAGGCGGCATTCAATAGTTTATGGGGTTCTTAATGTTTTTAAGCACTCTTGTTTCAAGAGATTTAAATTCACCATTTATTGATTTTAAGGTTCTTTGCACAGTGCGTTTATTTTTATTCCACAGGGCAATTTTTGCATGTCTAATTGGATACAATATCGACACAGATACCGATTCAAGCTGGAGACTGAATTCATGGAGGTGTTCAAAGGTAGAATTTCGAACACCTGCGTAAATTCATAGTCAAGCTACCTTTGACTCACGTGAGTATCGCGTACGTGGTGTGATTCCAGTGTTGCCAGATGACCGTGTGAACTTTCCCCCATCCTTATTCGAAATACTCCCAAAAATTGAGATTTCTGACAAAAAACCTCTATATTACTTCTATCGTGATCGTATCATCTATTAGATACAAACATAAACAAACATTGTAAAACTAACCGCTTCATCTTCCCATTCCTTGCGCTATGTTCTTACATATTTTGATTTATTAGATTGTGACATACTTTACTTAGGTATAAATTTTATAATCCTAACACAACAAACGGTAGATACTTTTTTTTATTTTATCAAATTATGTATTGTAGGGTTAACAATATGGCGAACAATTACCGTTTTGCATACCCATGCAAAACGGTAATTGGTAATCGGTTTTTTACCGGTAATCGGTAAATTGTAAACAAATAAAATGACAGATGTTGTCAAAAAGTAATACAGATGGCAGCACTAGCTTTATATTGTTGATATCATTACATCGTGTAGATTTTCAACTTTAAAAATTAAACTTAAATTTAAACCAAACTATCCTCAACGCAACAAATTGAAGATATGTCTACTTTTTCTTAACTTGTATGTATGTATATCTTTATTGTGTTTCAATTATAATTACACAAACTTTTTCTTTTTTCCTTCTTAATAATGTTTTATGTTGGCATTTTACGTTCTAACCTTTGATTATAAACATGTCTATAATCAAAGGTTCTAACCTTAGTCATAATTATAATTTGCTTATGTACGAAAATAAATTAATTACTACATAATACATTTACCATTTGTATAATTTTTAATAACTATATTAGTTTAAAATAAAACAAAAACCTTTAATAGGCATTATTTTAACTTAATTAACCCATGTATAATTAAAAGTAAGAACATGTTAGATATTCCTGTAAGGAAACAACAAAATTATCAAAACTAATTATAGATAATTCTGCAAAGAAAAAAATACCAGTATCACATCAAGCTGGATGGCAGTTTTCACCTTTTATTAAACTAAAATCAAAATAATATTGTTACAATACAAGTTTTAACAAGGATCGCGAAACATACCTTCCTCTAATCCCCAGACACAGAATAAAGAAAATGGAGGCAAAAATAAGGTACCTACCAGCAAAATAACTTTGGTACCAGTAACTAATAACTATAAATTATCCGGAGGCTCTTGGGAGTCTCCGCGGATACAGCTGAGATAGAGTTATCATACACCAGTGGCTAAGGCCTAATTTTTATATGAAAAGAAACATAGGTACACCTTTTATCAAAATTGTAACAGCCTTTATTTGGTATCTAGTCCGACAAGAAGTTAAGCTATCCCACACAACCGACATTTTACCTGATTTTTTAGACAACTTTTAACTCCGATTTTTTAATTGATTTTGTGAAGGAAATAGCGCACATAATATATAAAATTTCGTTAGCAGCTATTGATTAAGTGCAAGCCATGAATTTACAGTAGATGTAAGACAATAGTGAATCACACACACATGTAGCGTGGTGCGTAGTGTGGCGAAGAAAACACACACCATCACGCGTGGATGGTTCGTCAATTTATCTTCTAACGCATTTATCATAAAAAAAATCTCAGTTATATAAAGCGACAGACACAACATAACAATTGAGCTAAATATACATAACGATTTAAAAAAAAATACAAGTGATGACGCTCTCAATTGTAAAGAACTACGTGATTCACTTCGTACCGTAGAACCATGTCACACTAAATTCGCCGAAAACAAAGAGTCGCCTCGTATAGAAATGAATAATTGATGTAATGTGAATTGGTTCTACAGTGTAATCATGTTATTGCTCGTGATTAAAATTGCAGTATGTTATCCTCCTATTACGTAAGTATACATAGATAATAGCAGGTCAACTAACCAAAACCAGTCATATTTATTCCGTTGATAATGAACTTTATGTTTTGAATTTTAGGCTTAAACTCGGATCAAGTTCGACATATTTGTATAGGTTGATATGCTGCTGTCCGTGAAGGAGCCTTTCTTTCTTCCATATAAGTAAGGCTAAACATGTACCTAAGATTCAAAGATACCAAAAAATAGCTAAAAAATTGTATATTCTGAAAAAAATACTTATTTATTTTTAAATACATTTGTACCACTAAAAAAATTCATTCAAAAATATACATTACTTGCAACAAATGTTTTTTTTAGCTGGCAAGCACAATTGTTTTGAGTTTGAAGCGTTTTGTAGCTTGAAGTTATATAAACATTTTTCGATATTCAGTCTTAAACATAAAATGTATACAAGTTTATCAGCAACACTGCTTTATGAATTCTTCTGTTTTTAATATATACAGTAGGATCAAGAGCAACAATAGATATTTCTTGCTATTGCGAATCATTCTAAGCGTTTAGTTATTTTATCAGCCTACGGACTTTACTAACTAAAATACCGTGTTCCAGAGCCGCGAAAAACTTCTTAAAATCTAACCGACTGTCACACACAAGTGCCACATTAGCGTTTCGTTCTACGCAGTTGTGATTAAGTGTATAATTTATTGTGTTTTATTAACTTTGTAAAAATCTAATTTATGGGTATATTATACATGAAATAAGTGTTTGTACATTATTATGAATATTTTCAAATAACTTGTACCAAGGTACATTTTTGGCCCGAAAAGAAAGGTCTCCTTTAGTATTGTACTTTTCGTTTTTTAACCACCTATTACTGGATTTAAAAATATAGTAGAAATTAGTTACCAATTTTTTGTTTTTGTGTTTACATTATTTCATAATTTTTAGATAAATAGGGGATACGTATGTTGAATAATTTTATGCCATTCTCTTAGAAAAATAAGTGAAGTTGTCCGAATCGAGTTACAATTGTCATTATCATATCTAAGTGTCGTTGCTCTCAAAGAGTCAAATAAGAAATTCTGGATGATAAATTGATAATCTAAAAAGGAGACACAGTGACTTCAATATCAAAATTAGGCCTGAATTAACAAAATAACAAAATTATTGTTTGTAAGATAATACGACAGTAACTCAGGCCTGATTAACCGTATTATGGCATTCTGAGAACTGAGAAAGAATATTTGAAAAACTGCTTATTTTTTAATAGTATTTTATGATACTGTTGCATAATAAGGGTTCTAATAACATGAGTGTGTTTTAAAAAAACGAGCCGTAGGCGAGTTTTTTTATAGTATCACACGAGTGTTATAAGACCAAGTTATGTACAGTGTCATACACTACTTTATCTACTCTCATACTATAATACAAAACCAAACTTTGTTTAAATATTGAAAAGATTTTTTAAATGTCAAATGTTGGCGCCAAGGTGCAAACATCGACTGCGCATGCGTGTTGCGTCGTCGCGGACTCGTTCATTGAAACTTTTTTAAAGTAGAGGGTCCTTGGTCCAGCTGGAGGTTGTATAGGTGTATCGTTATGATTAAAAAGTTATATTATGTTACAGGTGTCCATACAAGACCTGTATCGTAATTAAACTTTTTTTTATTATTTTTGGCCTGTACGTAATGTTTGTCATAAGCATTTTGTTTTCAGTTTTAGAATCTTTGTATTATAGTATCAGAGTAGATAAAAAAAATAACTACATTAGTTTTTATTAATGCACCTGGCTAAAGGTAGTTAGGACACAACAAAACAAGAGACTCAAGGTATTGTTTTTTTAATGGCCTAAGCGAGTCTCGTCAGCGGTATGAGAAACTCGCTTGAATTTATTTTCGCGCGCGTTGTTTTTGTGCTATATCTCCTAAGATATTCACTTAAATTATATGATGTAAACGATTAAATTGTTGTGCATGAAACATTTAAGATAACCAATGCGTTTAGGTTGATAAGGATTTATACTATATCCGTTTAAATGGCTTACCAATTACCGCAATGTATTTGACCATTATTTGAAAACATAGAATGGGGTATAGTTAGCTATTCTTAAAAGTTAGATATATGCCATCGAAGGCTTTTTTGTAAATCTATAAAAGTGGAATATCCCACCATTCATTGTTTTTTAATATCTTAAACGGTTTAGGCAGCGTTTTTGATGATCCTGGCGGCTTGATTTTTTTTCAACTCTCAACAATTATCGTCATATTTCAACCAATTCACACAAAAGCTTGACAAATAAACTAAAACCTTCCTCATGAATCACTCTATCTATTGGCGTAAACTGCATGAAAATCCGTTCAGTAGTTCAATGCGAACAAAAAGATACAGCAGAGGACTTTGTTTTATAATACGTAGTGTAACTGAGAGCTATGTCAAAAATTATATAAACTGCAGAACTGAGAAGTAGTTAGTCCTGCGAAATTAACAATAGTTTAATATGTTTTAAAACGAAAGCGGCAAAGCGGATTGAGGCGCGGCGGGCGAGGAAAAGGGAAGTGCGCATAATACACGCCGTCTGCCTTCATTCCATTCAGTACCCCCGCACCCCTTGCGGAGTAAGATACGAGATTACATCGCGTCGCGGCTCACGCCCCACGAAAAACAAGATGGCGATCGAACGTCGAAAGCGCAAAAATGACTTCGTATTTTGTTTTGACAAAGACAAAACTAGAAACGAATTTATGACATACATGGAGAAGTGCAATTTACGAAACGGAAAGAACTTGTGGTCCAAAAAAACCATTGACGATTACATAAAAGCAGTGGCTTGTAATAATATGGATATACTTAAAAGTAACGATTATAGCGTGAAAGTCGCTGATGGCAGAGATATATTGTATCAAAGGGGTTTAGAAGTCATTCCCTGGGAAAATTGTTATAATATAATTGTGGATTTGCATAGAAAAATAGGTCACCGACTTGAATGGGAGATGACGTTCAAAGAAGTGTCAAAAAAATATGTTATAAGTCCCATATGCGTTTCGCTTTTGGTCCAGGCATGTAATGTTTGCAGTGATTATAAAAGGTTTAATTTTCCTAAATTAAATGCACCCAGAAACTTCAATTTAAGCTGTCAAGTGACCACCCTTAAAATGAACTCGACCCCAGACCCACCCTTCAATTTTATTCTATTGGTGGTCGACAGTTTAACTCTCTTTGCACACTTAAGACCCATAATTAGCTTAGAGCAGCAACACATCGCAACAGAATTAATAAAAATTTTCACCGATTTTGGTGCCCCACCACAATTGGAAACAAACGAATTGACATTATACAGAAACGTGTGCGATTTTATAGAAAACATCCTGAACATTAAAATTGATGTTGTGCCTATAAGCAATCCTAAATTTGTAGATGACTGGCGAGCTAGAACAATTGTAATTATGAAAGAATGGTTAGAAATGTCCAATAGCACTAAATGGTCGACTGGTTGTTACTTCGTCCAATGGCAAATGAATAACACTATACTGAATGGTAAAACTGCTTACGAATTAGTATTTTCTGGTAACAACGTCCAAGAAAAACGCAGAAAATACTAATCATTGGAAAAACAATTTCAGTCGCAGCTGACGTTTATGAAACAAAAACTGATGCCACTACCATTTTGTTCTTTTGCACTGGGCAATTTTCAACAGAAAAAGACAATCTTCCAATGACATTCCGAAGGTCCTTACTAATAATTGAGGTTGCCAATTGCATCTTTTACTCAATCAAGTACGAGTTTTGTGAAGAAACCAGAACAAAAGAGTAAGGAAAAACAGCGAAGTTATACGTAGTCGATATCTAAAAAATAAAAGAATTGAAATAACACCACGCGTTTTATTTTATCCAAAACAAAAAAGCCAAGGATACATTTTTAATCCGCGAAATCAATCTTAATGACTCTGAGTGACACCATTAAGCCCTAAAGTTCATGAATTTATGCCCTATTTCAAATTTAAAAAAAAACTATAACCAATCCAAAATTCAGTTATTTAATTATAATATAATCGTGGATATGTGTATAGAAAATTCAGTCACCGAGTTGAACAAAGTGTCAACAAAATATTATAAGCAATATTCGTTTCGCTTTTTATGGTTCAGGCCTCTAATATTTGCATTGATTATAATAGGTTTCAATTTCTTAAAATGAGTGCACCCAGATATTTATATTTAAAAATAAAAGTTGATTTAAATAAATAATGGTATGGTTCATTTAGTTCACTCAACATCAATCTTTCCATAATGGACAACGGACAGTTTTGCGTTCATACATCGTTCGCCCAAGAACCAACAGGAAAAGATAATTACTTTGCAAGAGCTGAATTACTACTTAGTATGTGATACTTAAATCGATGAATATATAATTTATTGATGGACATCTCGTAAGACGTCTTTGTAAGAAAGATACGATGTCGTTATGTGTGAGAATTCATTTTAACATTTGGTAACTTCTGTATTTACTTACATTTTGTATTAAAATTAAAAAAGATACACGGTTCAAGTCACATAGTAGTGGAATAATTAAAATAATTCTTACATTCACACCAATTTACTTTACCTAGAAATATACTTTACGTTTCAAATTCTTGCTATATGAAATTTAGATGTTATAATTGAGCTATTAATTTTTTGGTATGAGTGTTCATTTAGAAGTTGGTATCATTTAGAAAAAAAAATATATAAATATTCTATTTTTGCTGAAACAAAACGCTTTTAATCTGTTCGGTTAAATTGCATAAACAAAACGGTTTAGCTTTAAGATTTTAATGCATTGGTGTATTGTATTGTAAAATTTTAAGTATATCATGAATGATTCATGATATACTTAAAATGACGATAATATGTGTATTCCCTGTGGAGTTATTATATAATAATAATAAAACATATATGATACGCCTGTAAAAACAAACCACGCCTCCTCCTCCAAGGCGGAATTCGAGCCAACGGCCTTTCGCTATCCGGGAGAGTGCTCTGACCGCTGTGCTACCGAGACACTAGCAGACGCGTCGAAGTTTACAAACGTATTTCAACGTCTACTATGAGCCAGTATCGTTAAACGAACCACCAATGTTGAACGTGAACTACCTCAAAACTTTGAGAGTAATATTTTTACAAATATTAATTATTTGAATAAGATGGAACCAGCTATAATAATGTATTAATTTTTCTGCTTTTTGCATTCACGTCATATTTTTATAAGATATGAAATACGCCTGTAAAAAACAACCACGCCTCAAAGCGCTCATATGAAATCCAAATCCATGACCTTTCACTATACAAGCGAGTGCTCTGACCACTAAGCTACAGAGAAGCTGGCAGACAGTATTGTTACATACATACAGCTCACGTCCATCCCTTAGGAGGGGTAAGAAGAGACTATGGAGGCTTCTTGTCAATGTAAAAACAGATATGTAGTAAACAAATCTCATTTTTATACTTTTTATATTTTAGCTTTATATTGCAAAAGGAAAGAGGGAATCGCTATAACTCATTGTTTTTAATAAAACTTGCATGTTATGGACCTAACTTAATTATTAATTAGGTACTTAATTTTTAGTTCACATATTTACATCTACTATTTTATATTGTTAAGTTACCAGTAATCAATTAGGAATAAATGGATCGACACAATGAATATAATCAAATAAGGCAGTTATTAAAATAAAACACCCGCTGTAAATTTAGTTATTTAATGTAACCAAAACATTATCCTGAAAAGTTGCTGGGGGTACAAAATTATATTTTTATCTTGCCCAACCAACACACCATATAATGTAGAGCATGCAACACTCTACAATCCGATTACCTGCGATACAACTGCACCAATATCTCAAGATATTTTTAACCTGATTTTCATTGCTGGGCTGCTTATCATATATCAAAATATGTTTAATATTCTTTTCGGGATGTGTGCCTTGATTTTATACCTCTTAACAGGATTACCTCCAATGTGCAGAAAAAGTTCTTCTGAAAATTCTATTTCTGAACATATGTCTACTTCATATATGCCTCGTTCTCTGAAATCAAACCATCAATTTCATTTCTGCATGTTATTTTTCTAATGGCTCTCATAAAGCAAGCATGACATAGAAAAGTGGCCGGTCTCACCTATCAAATTTTAAAAAATGCTTTAATTTAAAGTTTTAACTATGATTTTATATACTTTTAATAATCACATTCCATGTTTGATTAATTCAATGTGAATTATATGAGAATATTAATACAAAGTTGTGAATGTACAACTAAATACGAAACAGGTCAATAATAAAGAGAAATGTATTGAAAAGATTCATAAGGGATTTATGACCAGATGCAACACTTCACAAATGGCAACTGTTTAAGAAACTATGACAATAATATTAGCAGATTAGGTAATAATAATAGTGGTGCATTAAAGCAGAACTTACATTTCAGTGATGATGCCAGTTTGAAGCAATGGATGTTTGTGGACTGCTGTAAGTTAGAATGTCTTCAAACAAAACCAACATCTTCCACCGCCAAAACAAATAGTGGCATGCCCATATTGTTTTGCTCGAGTTGGTTGCAATGCATCTTTCAATGGAGTCAGGACAGGCGCCACAAACAGAATCCTCATGCGATATCTGTTTACAAAGTACCTATAAGAAACATTATATTTTTAAGGACATACAGAAATATATTTAATATGAATACCTAAATAGTGTGTGTTTGAGAGCATATAATAAAAAATATACGTAACGCATTAAATGTTATACCTTTCAGACAGAATAGAAGTTACGTCTTGAGACAATGTTAATATGGCTTCATTTGGTCCATTTTCTACACAATTTATTTGTAATAGTCTAAACAGCAAAACAAGTGGGGCAGACACAACTCACAACCATATTTTCCTTTTCTCTGTTAAGTTGTCCTATATATAGACAGGCAAAGGGTATAAAACTCATGCAGCCTAGGCTTTACTAGTTTTTTCTTTATTAGATGATGATGAGAGCTGTATTCAACAACTGTCAGTATGGCTTAGACCTTAGCCTGTCCCGAAAAGGACGAATATAAACTACTACTGGACTTTTTGGCGGGAGCGCGAAGCGTCACTTTAATAGTTTTGGTTTCATTGTTAAATTTTGTGTTGTGGTTGATATTAGTGTGTGATAATGGTAGGTTATTAACCACTGAGTATTTCTGAATATGCATGAGTGTTGGTAAGTGAAACTTAGCAATGGAAGGTATCTTTTCGCGCTCCCTCAATAAGGCCACGAGGAGGTTTCAGTAAAACCCCACATCTTTACTCTAGGAAATTACTCAAGAACTGGCAATTAGACTTACTTGACACTGGCTGCACAAATCGTGCAAACCACAAATAAAGAAAGGAAACTACTACTACTTAAACCGGTTTTTACTAAAACTTACTAGTTTGTAAAGAAACTAAACGACAAATATTTTTGTGTTTTGAAATTACAACATTATTACTGTTTTTTTTTAAACTTGTGCTGCAAAATATCTAACTTATTTTAAAATGTGTATAGATAGTGACCCTTATTCTAGGTATGTAGGGCCTAAATACCTCAGAGCTAAGAAATAAAAAGAAATTAGTAATACTTAAATGTAGACTAAATTATGTATGCGCTCGTTTTGACCCGACAACATCGATTGACAGCACTGCTATGTTCTCTTAGGGTTTTTATTGAGGCTTGTGCCTGTGTAAGAAAAAGCGTTTGTTTCGATCGATTGTACCTACGTAGTTACCATACTGCTTTAGCTATTGCAGTCACAGTAAATAAATTGCTAAAGTAGTAATGAAAATACGTTTAATAGATCGAATCTTTATTGAACAATCAAAATACGTTTATACGATATTGTTAAAAATAAAGCATTCTTTGACAATTTTTACCAATTTCTTATTAAAGAAAAACATAATTTACAGTAGGATATTTGACAAATTTTCGTAAAGTACTTCAAAATGTTCTTAGGTCATTAAAGATACAGTTGACAATTGATTTTCTTATATTTAGAGCCATTTTAATAACCAAATGACATTTTAATAAATACATTTTGTATTTTCCGCTGAAACACCTCGTCACAAATCAAAGGCGTCATTTGACGTAATGATTTAATAGTCCTTATATAAACACTACCGCAAATTAAGTTTTTATTCAATATTCTTTAAAAAATGGTCCCAAAGTAATGAAGAACATATGTCGTTCCTTTGTGTCAAAGTACAAGCATCCAAGTATACAAACCCAAATAATTTATCTGCGGGCCACAAGTGTAAAATTTTCGTGTAAAGTGCCTGCAGTTAGCACCACCGACGTGATTTTTGTTTGTGGTTAATATCTATAAATATTGTCAGTTAAGTAAAACTGTAGTACTTCGTCTATTAATATTTTTAATAAATTACCCCGATCTATAATTAATGAAAATAAATATTCTTTGTTTGTGAATCAATTAAAAAAATTTCTAATAAATAAATGTTATTACAATCTAAATGAATATTTCAATGACACCATTATTAATATTTAATTTAAAAGTATTTTAATCTCTCACCTAAAATACATTTTACTTCTTATTATTAGATTTATATAATTTGCATTGTTACCTTAACTTTATATATAGCGCCTCCTCTCTTCTAGAACTGTATTGCGTGCCCCTCAGGGTCCATAATGATCTTTTATTTATGTTCACCATCTTTTGTTAACATTGTGGAATGCAATAAATAATTGAGTATTGAGTATTGAGTATTGAGTACTTTTTATATTGTGTTTAAACGCACTTATTTTCTATTTAACACTAATTTGTCTTTTACAGCTGCTCAAGGACTTGGAAAATTATATACTCGGACTCGACAATACGAGTATAACGAGTGAAAGCTACGCGCCAAAATCTAATACTACATCGTGACGTCCGACGCATGCTCTGATTGGTTGCTCACACCCTCAGAGCTCACAGCTGTTCGTGTAAATGATGCACAGATATAAAATCTCTTATTTTTATTTCGAAAAATTAAATATTTAACAACGTTTATTTGTAATTTAGGTAAAATATTCTTTATTACGACCTTAATTTCTATAATGCTCAATACAATACTTATTTATTTGTCAACTATGTCAAATGCCCTATTACAGAATCATTAGATTATTGTAATAAAAAGATCATTATACACACTAACATTAAAGTTTTGTTAATTTAAGTTGGATTTATACATTAGGTAAATACATATCTAAAAGTTAATTTAACGCCTATTGTATAATTATGGAGTACATAAAATGACTGAATTGAACATTTCTATGTTTTTAATATACATTTAAAAGCGTTGGTTGGAGATAAACGTGAGAGTAACTGCAAAGATTTCTAACTTTGTTTTTTTTTTTAATTTAGTTCATGAGTTCCTTTTTTTTTGCATAAAGAAAGATTGTAAACAATGGTAAATCAAATGTCTAACTAAAAATATAATGGGATGAGCGACCAGAAGCTTCGGGAGGACCGTAAGCCTTTAAAGGCTAATTCCACCATCTGTTTATAAAACCAAGTTCTGCATAACCAAGTTTAAGTGGCGAATTTGATCTCCATTTACATCACATCGATTGAACCAGCTACATTTTGATCGCGTTTACAAAAAGCGGGATTGGTCCAACATGGGCGATCTTGGACGAAGAATAACAGAATATTCATCATAGAAACTTTCGTGCTAACTCTCTGTTTTCTTATCATGCAATGAAAATATCAAAATAACGTTTCCTTGCTCTCTTTCCTAAAACATCACCAATTTACACATAAATAAAGATATATGTTTTGTTTGTTACTATCAATTTCTATATTTATGACATTTACCGCACTATTTAATGTCTAATAATGTCCCTACTGGTGGGGCATAAACCATCCCTATGGATGAAAACAACACGTAAACTCATACTAAGGCCTCAGGCTTCATACCTACCTTCCAACACACACCAATTCGTCCTGGGCTAATGCTGTTTTCATCCGTAGGGATGGTTTATGCCCCAGTGCGGTTTTCATAAATATATATTGATAGTAACAAACACAACATATATCTTTATTTATGTGTAAATTGGTGATTTTTTTAGGAAAGAAAGCAAGGAAACGTCACCATATATAAATTCGTTAGACGTTAGTCCTGAACTAGCGCCGGCTGATTGGTTACTTTGTGCAATCAGTGCTTCGGTTAGTTCCGGAAATTCTGTTTTTGTAGATCTAGTTTAGTACGGCGTCGGCGAATATAGCTTAAAAATATCTGCAAGTTGATTAAATATTTTTTAACTGAAACGTGCTACTACAATAAAACTATAGTATGTATATATAGTGAGCGTTTTCCATTTAGAAAACACAAAACACTGTCCACACTGTGTAGCATTGTGTCGACAAATTTTTATAAATGGAACACTTACAGTGTATGTACCAACAAACGTATTAGTACTCCTCAGTCTCGTCACAGACAACACTTTGTTGTCTATGGCATTCCCGAATGTCTTTGACCAATTTATTCGCGGACTTTTTTACCGACTTCTAAAAGATTTTTAGAATGACTTCATGATCACTTCTTAAGCGTTGTTGTAAGTAGCTCTCAATGATAGTATTCACGTCATAAATTAACAGTGTATGATGAACAATCCAACGTAAGCGTTGGGTCGGTCACCAAATTGTCTAATAAAGTCAAATGAAAAATCTGCCAAATAATAGGTAGTGTGCGCGAAAAAATAAAATAATAACTATATTATTTCTTTCATTCACAAAAAATAGTATAGCCCAACGTTAGCACTGTAAGGCTTGTGTTGTGGACAAGGTAAAAGATAGATGTAATATACAAAAACCATACCCATGACTAAGGTAGAGATGCTCGTATTCATCACACAAACATCCGCGGGACCCGAACCCAAGACCGTCGCGTCGGTGCGAAAGGCAGGATCGTTACCGTTACGTTACAAGTTCCTCAGTTTGGAAATCTAAATACAAATCTAACTTGACTTAAACTATTTCTACTTTCTGTGTCTTGCCAAAAGCATGTACTTACGTAGTTCTTTAGTAAGTAGGTACCTATCTTTTGGAAATTTTTACAAGAAAACACTATAAATATTTATTTCGCTAAGTAACAGCTTCTCACGATCCTCAGCAACCTCGAATCGCGCCAAAGTAATTTTTCAATACATTTGGCCTATAAATTAATCTCGGTTAGTAAGATTTTATTTAAATATCAATAAGGAAGTATCTTGTTTCATAACAAATTGTACCACAGTATATCTCAGTAAATTGTCCTTAAAATTCAAAACAGAGTATAATGAAAGGTTTTGCCATAAGCGTTCGCTATTAGAGCTTATTTCGCTGCAAAATATTAAAACTGAATAACTCTCATAAAGTAGACTTTGCTTAAGGTCCTATTCCATTGTACAGACAACGTGGATAACAGTAAATATACTCCAATAAATAATATTCGCTTATTTAAAGTTTATGAGCATTAAAATAACTATCATTTTCATTTCAATAATTTATAAATTCATTTAGAATCTACATATGTTAATGATTTACCTATAATATAGGTAACTAGTTGTATATAATAGTGTTTTTATGTCTTAAAGTATAGAAAAAACTTATTGGATCTATATTTTTTAATCTAAGTCCGCACATTTTCGTCGCCACGTAATCACAAAAATACTTAGCAACCATAAAACCTTTTACCTTGGATATGTTATCAGATCAAATTTCGCGAATTGTTTCTCAATTTTGTATTCTTTTTCCACTGACTTAAATAGAAACAAAAATAAGGGTTTATTTTCATTTTTTTGCATCATACATAACATATTGGCTGTTGTTATGGGGCTCAGAATGATTAGATGTCTGTCGATTTTACGCATTAATTCAATCACCATCTTCTGAATTCCCCTCAAATTTAGTTTGTATGAACGATGTTCCTTTAAAGCTTTTTTACATTCATTGCTTCAAGAATTACTCTTTTTTATTTTTTTACTTTACAATTTAATATTTTTAAACTTTTTTGATCAGGCATCTATACTGCGTTGGTCAACACCCGCAAATAAGCTTTAAAATAATTAATAATGCATCTACCTGCTGTTGTAGTGAAACCGTCCGCTAAGCAATTTCAATTTCCAAGCTGGGACGGCCCCTCTACGGATACATTAAGCACTTAACTATCACTGTCTGCTTACTTTCAGCTTCGTTCGTTTTATAAAATTTCCACCTACATTTTTCCGAGGTTTTTATTTCTTTTGCTATTTTTATTTTATTGTGTACAGGAATGTACCAGTGTCATGGTAACGAGGATGGACATGAATTTGGATTTAGATGCGTGAGTCTCCATTATAAAATTTGAAAATGGAACAGATATTTTTACAGCCAGCGTCCATCATGAAATTCGGAGTTCGAAAATGTAACGGATATTTTTAACAAAAAAAATTCTGGTACGTATTAGTGCAGAGCCTTCATCGCGCACGGGAATGTGACTCGCAGAGTCTACATTACTATTCTACGATTGCTATGCTCGCAGAATAAATTTCTCCGTTCATGCCACTTCAGCATTGCAGTCTCTGACAATGTAGCTAGTTTGTTCCCTTTTAATTCCTTTAGACTCAGTACATTCATAAGTAGATGCACTATATGAGGTAATTACGTCTAAGGTTACGGTACGATGTACCACAATAAATATATAAGGCAGTAAAGTACCCAGCAAAACGAACTCACTAACACTGCTGTTAGTTGCTGGTGCCGCGCCACTTCGAAACCAGTGATGACATTCATTTGTCTTTGTCATTATCATTAATTCATAAGGATGAGGAATTATATACACTATAATTTTTTACAGTGAACTTGTTGTAGCGATTGAAAGTATTTCTAACGACTAATTTGTAATAACGAAAAACAAAGACTTCTTAAAATGTTGATGTTTTATTAGTTTAATGGTTATTGCTTATTTTTATTTGGAAACAAGTAGTTTCATTTGACTATTTGATCATTACAGAACAGAATTTAGCGTAATTCACTGTGATGACGGTGCTGTAAGGAATATACGTTATGGTTTATAGTCTACTATTGTATAATCTGTGCTAAATGTCAAGATGATATAATACTCAGAACAATAACTAAAGCTATAGAAGGAGTGCTAAAATAACAACACAATACGTTAGTTCGTACTATTTTGACTTATACAGTTGTAAATGTGTAAGAAAGAAATAAGTATACAAATTTTGTTTCGTAATTTATAAGGTAGTCACTAGTTTCCCTTACGTCAATGATGTAACGGCATCGATATTACTATCGATAAAAATAAAATTAAAAACATGTAAAAAAATATGCTGTTGGTATGTCTATGACACTAGAACGGACGGTAATGTGTCATAATTAACGTGTAGAATCTGCAATATGAACATTTTATAATGCAGTAGTATGCATTTTATAATGCAATATGAACATTTTATAATGCAGTGCATGAGTAGAATTTTGGGCCCGAACCAATTTATTTATTAGATTTGCAGTCTTCAGTATCTAGAGAAACCAGGTAGGTACAGTTAAAAAATTGCACTTTGTATAGGTATATCATATTATTAGGCTACATGTTTCTATTTTAAGTTAGACCTCTAGCAGTACATTAGTGAACACTGCATTCAACATTAAATTTTTAATAGGTATAGATTAAAAAAGAGGAAAAATTTTAAAAGAAAATTAATTGACTATTTAAATTAAATTAACCAACTATTATTTTATACATATTTACTTATTATTTTTATAATTTTATATACTACTCTGTCAAGAAAGTACCGGGAAAAGATCAATAATATACACAATGTTTGTTATTCATCCAAATTTATTTTATCACCTTCAAAGTATGCTCCTTTAGAAACGATACACTTACGCTAACTTAATCCAATCATCAAAACATTTTTTTAAACGCTGTTTCCGAAATTGAGTCCAGTTCTCGCCGCGAATTTTTGTCCTTTTTGTTTACACACTCTAAAAGTGCTAGGTATTCGGCTTGAACATATTCTTGTTTCAATTTTTCTATCAATATGTTATAGAGTTGAGATTTCTTCGCGTTGCTCCTTAATGTTCTCTTTGTTAGTGTTTATTTTGCGAAGACGTCACTTGCTGGTCTTTTTAATCCTTTCTAACTCTTTTTTTAATATTCCAATTTGGTTTTTTATAATCTGCTATAATTTTCTGTAAATTAGATATCAGTTCAGAGATATCGGAATCAGTATTTGTTTTAACTGTGGTCATAGATTTGGGGCGTTTACTTGGTGGTTCATAATTCCTTCTTAATGCGATAGTGGTTTCTGAAACACAAAAATATTATTGTAAATAAGCTATCATTATTATTTGGGATACACGCTGCCAAAATGTTATTTGAAAATCTGAATATTTATTGGTAGGATCGAAATAATTATATGACAAAGCAAGACTAAGATAATGTTTGGAATAAAAAATGTAATGTGGGTATAGCATTTGCTTTCAGCCGCCGAAATCAAATGTTTTCATGTGGCTCAAATGAATGTAGTCTAAAATGTTTCGAACAAATGTGACTGTGCGCTTTCGGTGTCCAATTGATCCTTGATATACGGCGTATCCATTCAGTTCTAATAGGTTCATCTTTGGGAAAACTAAAGCAAAAAGTAAAAACCAAAAATGTTGACATCGATAACAAAGAACACATCACTATCATACTATCATATACAAAACAGAAGGCATGAAAATAAGACAATTTAAACCAAAACTCATGGAGCAATCTATTTGTAATAATAATTTACTACAATTTTCTGAATATACCGTTGTTATATTGTCAAAATATGAGAATTTAGAAACCAAACTCACCGATGAAATGTTAACACCTCATCCGTATTTTCTTTTCGTGATATATGAGACTTGCAGTCTGGAACAACACAAGCCATCCTTGACGCGGACTCTAAGATGTCTGAAGCGTCTATATGCACACTTTCCTGTTATTTTATCACGAACTTCCTTGTAAAATAATATAATTTCACGCTAGCCGCTCACAAAGCTGTTCGGCCACTGTAATACGACCGCATTGAATTTGGTCTTACTTCAGAAACCACGTTCATCAAAGACGTACTTTTAATTTAGTAGTATAATATACAACCAAATTACAACCATTTGACATTTGTACTTTGAGAGTTTGTGACAATGACGTGAAAATAAAACCTTACAATTGTTGTCTATTTCGCTCTTACCCATGTATGTTAGATTACTTTAAGTGAATACGAGAGCTGTTATACAGTTTTTATTTTAGCGCTCCTTCTATAGCTTTAGTTATTGTTCTGAGATATAATAGTATCCTCAGAACAATAACTAAAGCTATAGAAGGAGTGCTAAAATAACAACACAATACGTTAGTTCGTACTATTTTGACTTATACAGTTGTAAATGTGTAAGAAAGAAATAAGTATACAAATTTTGTTTCGTAATTTATAAGGTAGTCACTAGTTTCCCTTACGTCAATGATGTAACGGCATCGATATTACTATCGATAAAAATAAAATTAAAAACATGTAAAAAAAAATGCTGTTGGTATGTCTATGACACTAGAACGGACGGTAATGTGTCATAATTAACGTGTAGAATCTGCAATATGAACATTTAATAATGCAGTATTCAGAGTAGAATTTTGGACCCGAACCAATTTATTTATTAGATTTGCAGTCTTCAGTATCTAGAGAAACCAGGTAGGTACAGTTAAAAAATTGCACTTTGTATAGGTATATCATATAAGGCTACATGTTTCTATTTTAAGTTAGACCTCTAGCAGTACCTTAGTGAACACTGCATTCAACATTATATTTTTTATAGGTATAGATTAAAAAAGAGGAAAAATTTTTAAAGAAAATTAATCGACTATTTAAATTAAATTAACCAACTATTATTTTATACATATTTACTTATTATTTTTATATTTTTATATACTACTCGGTCAAGAAAGTACCGGGAAAAGATCAATAATATACACAATTTTTGTTATTCATCCAAATTTATTTTATCATCTTCAAAGTATGCTCCTTCAGAAACGATACACTTACGCTAACTTAATCCAATCATCAAAACATTTTTTAAACGCTGTTTCCGGAATTGAGTTCAGTTCTCGCCGCGAATTTTTGTCATTTTTGTTTACACACTCTAAAAGTGCTAGGTATTCGGCTTGAACATATTCTTGTTTCAATTTTTCTATCAATATGTTATAGAGTTGAGATTTCTTCGCGTTGCTCCTTAATGTTCTCTTTGTTAGTGTTTATTTTGCGAAGACGTCACTTGCTGGTCTTTTTCATCCTTTCTAACTCTTTTTTTAATATTCCAATTTGGTTTTTTATAATCTGCTATAATTTTCCGTAAATTAGATATGAGTTCAGAGATATCGGAATCAGTATTTGTTTCAACTGTGGTCATAGATTTGGGGCGTTTACTTGGTGGTTCATAATTCCTTCTTAATGCGATAGTGGTTTCTGAAACACAAAAATATTATTGTAAATAAGCTATCATTATTATTTGGGATACACGCTGCCAAAATGTTAATTGAAAATCTGAATATTTATTGGTAGGATCGAAATAATTATATGACAAAGCAAGACTAAGATAATGTTTGGAATAAAAAAGGAGCAATTGCATGTTCTGTAAATGTAATGTGTGTATAGCATTTGCTTTCAGCCGCCGAAATCAAATGTTTTCATGTGGCTCAAATGAATGTAGTCTAAAATGTTTCGAACAAATGTGACTGTACGCTTTCGGTGTCCAATTGATCCTTGATATACGGCGTATCCATTCAGTTCTAATAGGTTCATCTTTGGGAAAACTAAAGCAAAAAGTAAAAACCAAAAATGTTGACATCGATAACAAAGAACACATCACTATCATACTATCATATACAAAACAGAAGGCATGAAAATAAGACAATTTAAACCAAAACTCATGGAGCAATCTATTTGTAATATTAATTTACTACAATTTTCTGAATATACCGTTGTTATATTGTCAAAATATGAGAATTTAGAAACCAAACTCACCGATAAAATGATAACACCTCATCCGTATTTTCTTTTCGTGATATATGAGACTTGCAGTTTGGAACAACACAAGCCATCCTGGACGCGGACTCTAAGATGTCTGAAGCGTCTATATGCACACTTTCTTGTTATTTTATCACGAACTTCCTTGTAAAATAATATAATTTCACGCTAGCCGCTCACAAAGCTGTTCGGCCACTGTAATACGACCGCATTGAATTTGGTCTTATTTCAGAAACCACGTTCATCAAAGACGTACTTTTAATTTAGTAGTATAATATACAACCAAATTACAACCATTTGACATTTGTACTTTGAGAGTTTGTGACAATGACGTGAAAATAAAACCTTACAATTGTTGTCTATTTCGCTCTTACCCATGTATGTTAGATTACTTTAAGTGAATACGAGAGCTGTTATACAGTTTTTATTTTAGCGCTCCTTCTATAGCTTTAGTTATTGTTCTGAGATAGTATCTGTGATGCCATTTTGTGTGATGTCTGACAGAGCAGAATTAGTAAATAAGCACGAACTCTTGATGCTTGAGGGTAAAAAGCGAACAATGATAGTTGATCAGCATTGTTCCGTAAACCACAAATGGGCAGCAACATTTTTCGAATTACGAGATTTTACTGCGTAAATCCAGCCTAGCACGATATTATGGTAAAACCCCATCCTCCATTTAACAGAAGAAAGCTCTTGGGGATGAGGTGAGGGTGATGAGATGTCTAGGATGCTAAAAGTTCGGCACGCAAAATACACACTATTTCTGGCTATAGACGCTTACGCTTCTCTCCTCCGCAACGTAGTCGAGATACATAATGGCGCCCATTGGCATACCGAGATCTTCTGAAGCATTTCGTAAATACGTCAGTTTGGAGTTTAGGGAAAATGGTATCTGGATAAAAAACTACAATGGTGACGTTAAGTATATACAGGACTTGACAACAGTTTAGATATTACATACGCAGCTTAAGAAAGATTTATTCCAGGATCTTCCCGGAAAAAAAATCTGGAGCACTGTAATCGGCAATCAAAACCTTTATCAATCTTTTATTGTCCCTACTGCAGGGGTCCCGGCCTTTTCTATGAATGGGAGAACTTTAAGGAGAACGGGTTATATTCCACTAGGTGGATTTGTGGGTGCTGACGCTTACAAATGCAGCAGAGACTATAGGTAAGATTGTATGAGTCTTCGCCCGCGCGTTACAGGGGCGCGGGGGTACGGCGACAAAGAGGGGTACGGAAAAAGGGGGGAGGGAACGCACTATAACTGCTTATGGTGCCTTCCGAAGTACGGAAGAGCTCGGGATATTAAAAATGTTTGCCACCGAATGGTAATCAAACCATACAAGTTGATTTACTAGATCATAGGCTGAATGCTTTAAAAATATATTAGAGTAAGCAAAATGATTATGGCCGCCACCGTATCATTCTCAATGTTACATCCTTTAAAAGTAATAAATATATTTATGGTTACAATAAAATGTTGAAGTACCGACAAAAAGGTAAGTCAGCTTAAAATCGTCGCACCATTTTACGACAAATTTACGTTCGGTGCGGGTAGAAAGAAAAAGAGCGAAGGTTGGAAGCTAAAATATTAGACGGTGCCTTGGGTTTATTTATTTATTTATAAAATGGAATAAATTATACGACTAACTTACGTTAGTATAGTCGTATTTAATTTTATAAAAAAAGATTTTCTTAAGGCGGAAATCGAACAACGTTTCTATGACGAGGATTTTATATGATCGACCTATGATTGCACAGGTAAATTCACAACGGTTAATCACTGGTTGGACTTCCAAAAATGTACTATTTAGCACGTTTTGTCAATGGTCCAGGCTGCAGCAACAATTATAAAGTAGACTTAAATATTCTATGTAGAATGTAACTCTGACTAAACTCGGCGTCAAAAAAATCGCACCTTATAAAAATCTTATTCAAAAATTCCTAAACCTTATATAGAGGATAGTGTTAGGTATCATTAGAAAGGTAACAAAAAGGAGCATCAAACAACAATTAAGTGCAATCTTTTTTTTAATTAAAATTATACAAAAAGCATAAAAATTTGAAAAATAATAAAAAATCTTAATTAAGTCCTAATTAATAATCGATAATTTACAAAAAAAATGTACAAAAAGTGTCTTAAAATTAACTCAAAATCTAGTGTTACCCCCCCTTGCCCTGATGACGGCTTCCATACGGTCCCTCATAGACCTCACCAACTTCAGGAGCTCTTCTTGAGGGATAAGACCCCATTCTTCAATCACCGCGGTTTGGAGTTCCTCTAGAGTCGAAGGAGCCGGATCCCGAGATCGAACCTTACGTTTAAGATGGTCCCAGAGGTGCTCTATCGGATTCAGATCAGGACTTCTCGCTGGCCACTGCATCACAGGAATTTGGGACCTCCGCAGGAAGTCGTTCACGATGGCTGCAGTGTGTGCGCGAGCGTTGTCGTGCATTAATGTGAACCCCTCGCCAAAAGATTCGGCAAAAGGGACCACATGCACATCCAGGATCTCTGTGATATAGCGGCGCGCAGTCAGCGACCCTTGTCCGCGAGCACCTCCGGTCCGGGAGACGCAGACCAGGTCGGTTTTGCCGGCAGCCGACATACCGCCCCAGAACATGCAGGATCCGCCTCCATATTCCACCGTCTCCTGGATGCAGGCTTGAGCGAAACGTTCACCCTGCCTCCGGTATACTCTTCTTCGTCGGTCGTTGCAGAAAAGACACACTCGTGTCTCGTCTGAGAAGAGAACAGCTCCCCACTGCTCAATGGTCCAATCGACGTGGTCGCGAGCAAACTGCAAGCGGGCTCGTCGGTGCGCTGCAGTCAATTTTGGACCTGTAGCAGCTCTGCGGGCTGCTATGTTCTTCTCCTTCAGTCTTCTTCTAACCGTGGATACACTCACGGTGCGTCTGCGAACTGCCTGGAGCTCCTGTTGCAGCTGAACAGCGTTTGAGAAGCGATTTCTCAAAGAGTACGACACAACGAACCGGTCGTCTCTTTCCGAAGTGCAGCGACGTCTACCGGACCCATGTCGCCGGATATAGCCACCGGTCTCTAAAAAGCGCTGGTAGACTCTACGAACCGAAAAACGGCTCAGATTCAGTTGCCGGGCGACATCACACTGCCGCACCCCTGCTTGCAGTAGTGCAACCACTTGAGCGGCCTCATCAGCTGTAGTGTCCATTTTCCAGATGTTCTTTCTTCAGTAAAATCAGTGCGTGTGTCCCCTTCAACGGTTTAATAGCGAATGACCCACATTGAACCCGTGTTGACCTCTTTATACCCACAAAGTTAGCGCAACTCGCGACTCTCCCGAGCAGCAAAATTTCCTTAGAATTTTTGTGACCCTTTATTTGTTGCTTTAGGTTTTATTTGATAATGAAAAATAATGTTTTTTTATTAAGTTAATTAAGTAACCTTTTAAATAAAATTATAATTAATACGACTGCATGTGCATATCCAGAGTTAATGCCATTTGAACGTGATTTTCTTAGAGGTGCGATTTTTTTGACGCCGAGTGTATTACTGAGTGGTTTTGTATTTTTTTTAGTTTTGTATTTGTGTATTTAATATTATCAATATGTATTAATAAATAAATAAGTAGGTACCCTCTTTATCATTCGGCTTAAATTGTATTGACGTATTTGACTTAAACCACAATCAACTATCAAACTCGCATGCAATGGTCGGAATCCAAATGATACGGAAATGGATTTTCTGTATTTTTGATTTGTGCATTTTTGTTGGTAATAACTGCGGAGAATTTTACTGCTTTTTCAAAAATACCATCCTTTAATTATTACATCGAAGACGTAATTAAAAACGACGAATGGCTGAGACCGCTCGTTGCGAAAGGTTGATTAAAAATAGGAAATTACCGATGTTCAATGAAAAATTGTAGAAAACGAAAGAAGTAGAAATTATTTTTTTCTTGCCTTTCTTTCGTGTTATGGAATCTATACAATTTTCTTGGCTAAGTTTGACAGATGGTCGTTGTCGAAAAAGCAAAAATTAAAGAAGGCTTAATTGGAAAAAAACATAGTAATTTCAGGCGGAGACCAGTCTGTTATGGTTTGTAGTTTTACTTGCCCCGCCGATTTTATTCACTTTTTATTGTTTTATTTATTTTATGTTTCCTATTAATATTATTACAATGTGTCATTTTAAATTAAACTACAACGTACGGGTCACTTTTTCAAGAAATTGGTCCAAGTCCCATTGGGCAAAGATCTATAACTTACATTGTATTAATATAGTATGAACACTCAACTTTTATCCAATATTGGTTTTGCTAGATGAACGCTTAAAGTTATAGTTTATTTTGTTTAATGGCAACCAACTACTAGGATATTTCTGCCAGTATCAGATTTGCTCTTGTTATAGGTAACACTCTCAGGAAAAGCGCTGTTAACGTTTATTAACAATTTATGAAATGTTAAGTTAGAAGTCTTACTTTTTAAATGAAAAGATTTGTTTATGTACTAATTTGTTAAATGTTTGTATGGTTACCCTCTAAATCAGTTACTAAAATCATAATAACTATAAATCAATTAATAAAAAAAGCCGAAGTAAATGCCATTTCTAGCTATAATGTATAAATAATCTGCAATGCAAAGCAATTTAGGACTTTATTGGATAAGTCGCATGATGAGAATTTAGTTTGTCAAAGAACGCATGTAAAATTGGACAAAGATTATTAAATTTTTGTTTAAAAAGTGGTTTGGATGATAAAAATAGTACTATACTCTAGGTTCTAAATTTGGACATATTTTTTGATGTCATTTATGGTCAATAACATCAATACCACGACGTTACCGATCGAACACTAAGGTTGTAAAGAAGAATGTATTGATACTTTATTCATAGAAATCCGCTTCGCCAATTTGGTGACATTTAAGAATTAATTAAGAATATTACAAACATACATACATACATAGCAGCTAAAAACAATATCATTATATTTCATTTAGTGTTGCCCAAATGCAAGAACAAGACGAGACTTAGCCAGTCTTGGTCTTGGTCTTGCGCCAATACACCTGGTCTTGGTCTTGGTCTTGGTCTTGCGCTTGCAGTCTTGGTCTTGGTCTTGGTCTTGCAGCAAGAGTCTTGCAAGTCTTGCAATTACCTATTAGTCTATTGCTATTTATTAAAGTTTACTTTAAATCTTAGAAAAACGTATTAGAATTGGAACATTGTGAGCTTGAATTAACATAGCCATAGTAAAGATCAATCAGATTAATAAATAACTGAAGATTTGATAAGAAAGTCGAAAAATCAACTGACCTATATGTCGTTTTCCATGGAAGTAACTGTTTCTTAATAAACATTTATGATTTATAAGCTTACATTTGCTAAAACATGTAAAAAAACAAATTAATTACAATAACTTGACTGTATTTTAAATAACAATGTCTGTCTAGAAAGAGATTGAACCCTCAACTTGCATGAAATTTAATAAAAGAGTTTTATGATTTATCATTTATTTCAATCAAAAATAAAATACAACACAAATCAAACATAACAGTACACAACAGCTTTATCATTAGGTTATGTTACTTTATATCAATTCTTTTGACCAAGAATTAATACAAAGTAACCATCTGGCTGACTCATCACTTAACCTATTTCTATGTTTTCTAATTACTAATGATGCTTTAGAAAATAATCTCTCAGCAGGTACTGAAGTTGCAGGTATTGAGAGAAAATCACGGGCCATCTTCGATAAAGTCGGATACTCTGTCTCATGCGTCCTCCACCAATCTAAAATGTCTTCCGAGCTGGCAGTTCTTGGTTTTCTCAGGTACTCCTCCAACTCGTCTATCACTAAGCCTTGAAGACAAGATCCAGATGACGTCGAGGGACATTCATAGAGTTTATCAAAGTCTATAATGTCTTCATCTTCATCACATACTTTATTTTCTTTTCTTGGCAATTCCAGAGATTTGTTCAGTGAGTGTAGACTTTTATATTCTTCATAAAGTTCATTGAACTTGCGCAGACTTTCTGTTTTAAGTTGCTTCCCCCACATTGTCAGGTCAAAAGTCTGAGCCTTATGCCTTGGGTCTAAAATTAAAGAAGTACAATAAATCCAGTTGCTCTTCTTATAATGTTTAAGCATTTTGTCTCGAGCTGCTTGGAAAGCTAGAATGAGCCTTTCATCCACTTCAGATCGATTAGGTTTCTCATCTAACTGTTTTACCATGGATTCAATTTTATCTAGCAAGAGATTGAATGATACAATGACTAGCGGTAATGTAACATATTTGTCTCCACCAAGTTTTGTACTTAAAAGTTTAAAGTTTATTAGAAATTTATGTAATTTTTCGAGTACCTGCCATTCACTAGCTGTGATTTGAAAATCATTCAATTCGGTGACAGAACTGCACAATATGTTAATGCCCGCTCTCACTTTTAAACCAAATCCAATCATATCATGTGTGGAATTCCATCTTGTTGGACAGTCAAGAATGGCATTTAGATTTGATGGCACGCCAGCTGCTTCACAAGCAGACTGAAACTTCTTCTTCACTATCTCACTTCTTTTTATTTTACTGGAAATACTGCGTAACTTTGTTACAGATGTACGCGAGTCAGCAATATTTGGTGCATATTCTTCATCTTCCTCAGTTTCGTCTGCATAGTCTTCATACTGCTGATCTTGCGCGTTAGTGTCAGACTCACAGTGTAATGCTAAGGTCTCTAATAAATCTTGTACACCAAGGTTTAAAATGTGAGCAAAGCACCGGAAATGTTGATTGTCTGAATCAAAGTGTGGCAACTGTTTGCCCAGTTCATACATAAATTTGGTATTTGCAGTTGCGTTGTCGACCGTTATACCTTGTATTTTATCAATTATGCCATATTCCAATAAACATTCATGGAAAATCGTTGCAATATCTTCCCCAGTATGTCGACCGCGTGATGGTATAAAATCAAGAACTACAGATCGATACTTCCATTCGTTGTCTATATAATGCATAGTAACCCCGTAGTAACTCCTACCAGCAATTGACGTCCACCCATCAATGGTAAATGACATTTTAGATGATAATTGTTGAAGTCGTTCCTTGAGATTAAATTGGAGCTCTTCAAATCGCTCTTTGACTTTCCTTCTAAGTGTAGACCTTTTAGGAAACTCCATATTAGGGCAAATACGTCGAAAATATACTTGTGTAGCTTCGTCATCGAAAAATGAGAAGGGAAGATATTTTTTCACTACCCAATCAACTGTAGCTGTCGTGATGTTGTCACTGCTGTTTTCCGACTGAAATAAAACAATAAATCTTGTGTTATTATTTAAAACATACTAGGTTTGAGCGTTTAGGAGGAGGAGGTTTGTTGTTGTTAAATCGAGAAAATCGTTAAATTGACATTTGTTATATTAAGGTTGAACTGTACTGTAATTTACCAAAATAAAGTACTTAGTTGTTACTGGCCGATTATGAAAACAAATGAAAATATAGGTGTTTATAAAAATATTTAAGACGATAATTACATACTTAATATGTCGCACCCCTAGATGAAAACACCACTAACTCAAAAATACTTACGTAAGTTAATGGCGTTTTTGAAAGTATCGCATGAACAGCTACGCGGAGTTAAAATTCCCGTAGCGACAATTTCGACCATTGTTAAAAATGACGCGAAATATGTACCTATGTATTACTATTTTATCAATATCTATAAAATATTCCGAAGTCAGTTTAAAGTCATTTGTTCAAAAAAGACTTTTTTGAGTTCCTGGAGTTTTCATATAAAAAAAATATATTCTTACCTGTCCACTTCTTCCAGCGGTTACTAAAAAGCTTGTGATATCTCCACTTAATTTTGGTTTAACAGGAAGAAATATTTGTGATTCCTTTTTGTGGAAAGATATTAGATGTTTCCTTAAGCCTGAAGTGTTTCTGTTTTTCATTTTTATTTCAGTCTTTTTATGTTGGCACAATTTACACAAGGCAGTTTGGGATGCATGAATTATTTCGAAAAACTCCTCAAATTTGCTTTTGGGTCTTTTAGATCTGTGACTCAAACTCTCGTTACTCGGACTAGAATAATTTGAATCTTCGTCACTCATATTAAATTGTACACGTGATACGTTTTTAGAAAACAACAAGAATTAGTAAAACAATTATTAAGTTAGACTCGAAGCACAGCTCAATTGGAAATGACTGGAATTAAAATAATTCCTTTGTTTATAGTACGTTTCCTTGCTTTCTACCGCGCCGCCTCGCCACGTGCCGGCTCTATTAAAAGGATGCCGCCGCAAATCAAACGATGCCGCGTGCGGCGTACAAACACAGATTATTACCTACTTGTACAGACGCGACGCGTGAATAAAATATATGTAAAGAATTAGTGCCAATCACTATTCTTTACATATAAGTGAATGTTTTGGCGTACATCTATACTAATCTATACTAATATTATAAAGCTGAAGAGTTTGTTTGTATGTTTGATGACAGAAGTTTTAAAATAAATAAATAAATCCTGAACGTCACTATACCTCCAAAGTTACTATTCTTCGTGGGCGAAGTCGCGGGCACTGCTTGTAAATACTTTTTTTTTTTTTTTATTTATTTTTTTTTATTTATTTATTTCATATACAAGAAAAAAAAATACAAAGATACAATTTAGTCCCACAAAACCGACTTGTCGGTTTGACTGAGGGATCTTTAGTCTCTTAGCTTATAATTATAATTATGTAGGTATATAATACAACTATAACTGTATCAGGTAAAGTTAAGTGCACAATAATTGGATTTAGACTGAATTACAACAAACTGAAGGAAAATTTAGCGGTGATAATAATAAGATACAATTGTTGTAAGATATAAAATACGTGTGTAAAAAACAACCACGCCTCCGAGCCCTCAGATGGGCTCGGAGGCGTGGTTGTTTTTTACACACGTATTTTATATCTTATAGAAATATTGCATTGTGAATGCAAAAAAATAAATAAAAACATACAATTGTTGTGTTAAATAGTAGTCATCAGATAATCTTTTAATATTTTTTTAAATTTATTTTTATCCGTTTCACATCTAATAGTTTCGGGCAACGAATTAAGAAGATATGGTATACGCTTCTGTAAAGTTCTGTCACCAAAATAATTTTGAACCCTAGGAATTACAAATTTCTTTTTTGAAGTGGCTCTAGTGATCTGGTTATGATTTATGTATTCAAAAGTGGAGACACACTCTCGGCTGCCGTGATTATTTACTAATAATAAATCGCAGGCTTTTTATTTTATTAGTAGGTAAGTACCTACGCTTTTTATATTATTTTATTAATTATGTAGAATTTTTTTACACGTTTCAAGTATATTTAAAAGTGGCTACAATATTTATCAAACGGGTGATATTTGAACACTTTTTTGCTATTTTTTCTTGTAAAAACTTAAGAAATATAATGACTAAATGTACAATAATAGTACCTAAGTAATTAGTTTAAAACCATATAATCAATATTATAATATATACTTACTAGAATAAATTATTATGACATCTACTACCTATCCTTACCATTTTATTCTAATCATAATACTACTTGCGTGATCAGTATAATGTATTCATTTTCATTATAAGCACTCTGAAACTTATTTATTCTTTGGAACACCTGTAGGTACTCTTAAAATTCGAAATTATTTTGCATGAGTATACCTACGCCTACGCCCTGTGGCGGCAATCAAATAGTGTCAAATGTTGTGATTTCGGCGCGGCGGCAACGATTGTTGTATATGATTTCAAAAGAAGCCGCCGGCGCGTGTATTATAACCATGTGCTTCCGAAAAGCAGCAAATTTCTTTGAGAAGTAAGTACAAAACCTTTGATGCCGCATTATCAAAGTGCCGATGGTTAAAACATAACTATGCATGCACTCAGTTTGATTTTAATGGATATTTTTTTATTCGCTATGTAGGTATGTTTATGGTATTAGTCGTAATGCGCATAGATCCAGTTTTTCATATTCTTTGATACAGTTTTTTGCGTCTCATAGAATTCCTAAGCGTACCTATACACCGAACTGTTACACCTAACTACTCCGTGAAATAGCGCTAAGTCCTAGCTGCAAGACGCAAGAGTCTTGCAGGCTTAGTCTTGTTCTTGCTCAAGTCTTGCACGGTCAGTCTTGGTCTTGGTCTTGCTAAAAATACGCGGTCTTGTTCTTGGTCTTGGTCTTGCAAAAACGCAAGAACAAGACCAAGACTGCAAGACCAAGACTGAATTTGGGCAACACTAATTTCATTCAGGTAATTTCGTATTCATGTTTAAGCCTATGAAAAATAAATCTTTACTTGATATTTAAACACTATTATTGGTTTTGAATTTTCAAAGAATATTCCAAGAAAATGCATAGACTCCAAATAAAAGTTTGTGATTGTACCTGTTGTGGTTTGGCTTATCTCCATGATAAGTGCCACCCAGCCGCTTACTATAAATAACATTGAATCATCTAAAAAGCGCTAAACATTACTAAAAACATCCTAATCCCTGGAGGGTTGACGTTAATCACGAAATTGTTCGCTCTCGACGACTTATTATTGAATTACGTCACGGCTCACGCTGTAATTCGCCGCAATTTGCTAAATTATGAGAAACTCCATTTGTATAAGCTTTTTGAAATATCGTGACGTGAGATTGTTAATGCGATTAAGCGGGAATTGCCGGGAGACGAATTACGTTATATAGGTACATTGTTTGTTATGTCCGTGTAATGTGTTTTCATAATTAAAAATATTTATTGTTTTCAAACGTATATGGTCGTTTGGAGAGATGAACACCGTCCCCCCAGATAGAAAATTTTTGAATAGCGACCAAGGCCCAGGTCATAACACCGGTTACTCTGTAACGTTCATCTCTAATTTATCAGCAATCATATTTTAAAACACTTCAGTAATATAATGTCTTTGTTATACTGTCAAAACGAAACTGTCGTATCTAGAGTCTACTATAACAGCAAGCCTCATATTTAGAAGAATTGTTTAGAAGAAACTTGTGGGTGGAAATTCATTAGAACTGCTTAGATTATTTACAAACAATTGACAATCGCCAAAGGCGCGATCACGGTCGCATTACAATATCCAACGTTCAGAAATCAATATTCCTTAATGCATTCATTTTATTAGTAAATTCCGCTAACGCTTAGATTTTGAAATAAAATTAATGTTAAGGCACATAATGTTCAGGATCTATTAGAAACCCCTTTAAATCAACTAATATCGATATTCCCCCGGTCGGTCGGGTGAAACCATAAAACTTATAGTACGGGTCGTACGACTTTTTATATCTCCGCTGTGACCCGGATTCGAAGAATTTAATCTGGAAATTGCTTGCTTAGCAGATTTCCCTCCACGACATGAGACAAAACGATACGATACCCTATCGATCCATTATTGCCCCGTTTAATAAATTGGATCCGTGCTCCTCTTTATAAGATGGACGAAGCGTATTTTGACATGCCAGAGATCGGCTTTAATATGCTAAAAGGAGAATTATGCCGCATAGTCGACTGTTTTGTTATTGTCGTTATCAAAAATTGAGTTCATTAAAACAAGTTTAATAGGTTGTTTATTTCTGTATGATGTTTTCTGTATATTATTTAATTACCACACTTATTGCACAAATTACTTGGAAATCTTGATTTGCTTCACTTCTGACATTCTCATATACACAAAGATGTTTTATGTCAACAAAAAAAATATTTTTCTGTACTTGACATAGAGTTCAAAAATGTTTGAATATCAGCTCTTCATGGCTGCTTGGTTTGTGTTGGCGAAGTGGTTTACATTATTTATCGCAACTCCCTTTGCTTAGGAGTTCTTTGAGCTTGTAACGCCTATAGAGCTTTGCTCCCAACGGTTATTCATTAGCCGTCAACTTTGCTTTGCAGAGACCACCTGCCCCTGGATCCCATAGTTTCCGTGGTTTACATATCTGGCGCAGCGACAAAGCAGCACCTGAAAGCAAAATTACATGAAGTAAATCCTAGATTAAAGTAGAGATCCTCCTAAATATGCCAGACGTAGTACTCTCACTGAGGATTTTATTGACACAGTGGTAAGCGCGCAGAACGGAGAAGTAATAGCGCATTTGGCTTAAGATTGTTTAGGATAAGCAACTGTGTACAGGTCAGTTCGTATGGGCGGGAAAAAAAATTCTATGTCGAGGTCCTCTGTACTTCGGACATGTTAAACCTTTGGCTCCAGTTGTTAGCACTTACATGTTGTGCCTACGATATTGATATCGATATTGATAGTCATATTGATATCGATATTGATATCGATATTGATAGTCATATTGATATCGATATTGATAGTCATATTGATATCGATATTGATATTCATATTGATATCGATATTGACATCTATATCGATACTCATATTGATATCGATATTGATATCGATATTGATAGTCCTATTGATATCGATATTGATAGTCATATTGATATCGATATTGATAGTCATATTGATATTCATATTGATAGTCATATTGATATCGATATTGATAGTCATATTGATATCGATATTGATAGTCATATTGATATCGATATTGATAGTCATATTGATATTCATATTGATATCGATATTGATACTCATATTGATATCGATATTGATACTCATATTGATATCGATATTGATATTCATATTGATATCTATATCGATACTCATATTGATATCGATATTGATATCGATATTGATAGTCCTATTGATATCGATATTGATAGTCATATTGATATCGATATTGATAGTCATATTGATATTCATATTGATAGTCATATTGATATTCATATTGATAGTCATATTGACATCTATATCGATACTCATATTGATATCGATATTGATAGTCATATTGATATCGATATTGATATTCATATTGATATCTATATCGATACTCATATTGATATTGATAGTCATATTGATATCGATATTGATAGTCATATTGATATCGATATTGATATTCATATTGATATCTATATCGATACTCATATCGATATTGATATTCATATTGATATCGATATTGATAGTCATATTGATATCGATATTGATAGTCATATTGTTATCGATATTGATATTCATATTGATATCGATATTGATAGTCATATTGATATTGATAGTCATATTAATATCGATATTGATAGTCATATTGATATCGATATTGATATCGATATTGATATTCATATTGATATCGATATTGATAGTCATATTGATATCGATATTGATAGTCATATTGATATTCATATTGATATCGATATTGATAGTCATATTGAAATCGATATTGATAGTCATATTGATATTCATATTGATATCGATATTGATAGTCATATTGATATCGATATTGATATTCATATTGATATCGATATTGATAGTCATATTGATATTCATATTGATATTCATATTGATAGTCATATTGACATCTATATCGATACTCATATTGATATCGATATTGATATTCATATTGATATCTATATCGATACTCATATCGATATTGATATTCATATTGATATTCATATTGATACCGATATTGATATTCATATTGATATTCATATTGATATTCATATTGATATTGATATTGATAGTCATATTGATATCGATATTGATATTCATATTGACATCTATATCGATACTCATATTGATATCGATATTGATATTCATATTGATATCGATATTGATAGTCATATTGATATCGATATTGATATTCATATTGATATTCATATTGATATTCATATTGATATTGATATTGATAGTCATATTGATATCGATATTGATATTCATATTGACATCTATATCGATACTCATATTGATATCGATATTGATATTCATATTGATATCGATATTGATAGTCATATTGATATTCATATTGATATCGATATTGATATTCATATTGACATCTATATCGATACTCATATTGATATCAATGTTGATATTCATATTCATATCGATATTGATAGTCATATTGATATTCATATTGATATCGATATTGATAGTCATATTGATATCGATATTGATAGTCATATTGATATTCATATTGATATCGATATTGATATTCATATTGATATCGATATTGATAGTCATATTGATATCGATATTGATAGTCATATTGATATCGATATTGATAGTCATATTGATATCGATATTGATAGTCATATTGATATCGATATTGATAGTCATATTGATATCGATATTGATATTCATATTGATATCGATATTGATAGTCATATTGATATTCATATTGATAGTCATATTGATATCGATATTGATAGTCATATTGATATCGATATTGATATTCATATTGATATCGATATTGATAGTCATATTGATATCGATATTGATAGTCATATTGATATCGATATTGATATTCATATTGATATCGATATTGATAGTCATATTGATATCGATATTGATATTCATATTGATATTCATATTGATATTCATATTGATATTGATATTGATAGTCATATTGATATCGATATTGATATTCATATTGACATCTATATCGATACTCATATTGATATCGATATTGATATTCATATTGATATCGATATTGATAGTCATATTGATATTCATATTGATATCGATATTGATATTCATATTGACATCTATATCGATACTCATATTGATATCAATGTTGATATTCATATTCATATCGATATTGATAGTCATATTGATATTCATATTGATATCGATATTGATAGTCATATTGATATCGATATTGATAGTCATATTGATATTCATATTGATATCGATATTGATATTCATATTGATATCGATATTGATAGTCATATTGATATCGATATTGATAGTCATATTGATATCGATATTGATAGTCATATTGATATCGATATTGATAGTCATATTTGTCGTAAAAAAAATAAATAATATAGTTTTAATTTGCGAAAAGTATTTTATTTTAAATGAACAAACGAACCACACCCATAACAGTTATATGCAAGAGAGCTGACCTTTTGGTACACAGTGTTGCCAATAAACAAAAAATGAATAATGGTGGAATTACATTGTTATATTTTATACTCAGTATTTTTAACACCCCCCCTCAATGTAATTTCACCAATTAAACTCATGAATAAAAAAAAAAAAAAAAAATATGCATATCTTATTGCATTTTAAGTATAAACCTAAATAAAATAACCAGTAAACAAAAAACATGTATTTAACAATTATACTATCTGTATATTATCTACGCCACATTTTCCTAAGAAACGAGTTATCAATTCTTTACTTAAAGATTTTGTAAGCATATCTGCAGGTTGATCACTTGTTTTAATGTATTTTAGACACAACCTTCTATTTTTAATTAATTCTTTTATGAAGTGATACCGAATATCGACATGTTTCAATCTTTTGATAGTGTCAGTACAGGCAACTGATATAGCAGATTGATTGTCACAGTAGATAGGTACTGGACAGACAGTATTTATATTAAAATCATTTAACAAATTTACCAGCCAGCAGGCTTCACTGGCTGCTGTACTAATGGCAACATATTCCGACTCTGTAGAAGACAGACTAACAGAGACCTGTTTCTTTGAACACCAGGAAATTAAACAATCAGAAAATTTGAACAAATAGCCTGTAGTTGATCTTCTATCGTCGAGGTCACCTCCCCAGTCTGCATCACAGTACCCTTCCAAAACATTATCTGTTGTACATTTATATACTAACTTATAGTCTAGAGTATGTTTGACATAGCGCAATACTCTTTTCAAAGCACTCAGCAATACATCATTTGCACACTTTTGATATCTACTCAGTAAAGACACAGTAAAACATAAGTCAGGCCTAGTGCCGGATACAGCATACCTAAGGCTTCCTATTATTTGCTGACATAATTTTACAATGTTTCTGTCCACTGCACTGTTGTAGTTTTGAAAAAGTTTTAAATTAGTATTTTGATCTAAAGGTGTGGACATAGGTTTACAATTTTCCATACCAAATTTTGTAAGAACCTTTTCTAAATACTCTCTTTGGCTTAGTTCAGTTATTCCTGTGTCTAAATTTTGCTTTATAGTTATACCTAAGTAATCAGTTACAAATCCTAAATCTTTCATTTCAAATTCCTGATTTAGTACAGTTTTTAACCGTTTGACTAGAGCATTATTTGTTCCAAAGATCAGAACGTCATCAACATATAATAGTAAATAGACCTGGTCACTATCAATACACTTTGTATATAGACAAGAGTCACAATTGGATCTAACAAAACCTTCTTTAAGCATAACACTAGTAAATTTTATATTCCAACATTTAGGGGAATTTTTGAGGCCATAAAGTGATTTATTTAACTTCACAATGTTATTGCTACCTGAATAAGCTCCCTCTGGTAAACTTATATAAACACATTCATTGATATTCCCATACAGGAATGCCCCGGTTACATCCATTTGCATTATAGGCAGATTAAGTTTTGTTGCAATTATTATAAAGAGCCTAACAGTTGACAATCTCGCAACAGGAGCATAACACTCATTTAAGTCTAAAATATCATTTTGTTCAAACCCTCTCGCAACCAATCTAGCCTTATATTGAGTAAGATTTTGACCCCCTCTTTTTATTTTAAATACCCACTTAGCACTTATAACCTTTTCATTTTCTGGTACATCACATATTTCCCAAGTATTATTTTCTTTTAGTGTTTGCATCTCTCTATCAATTGCTTCCTTCCATTTAATGCTGTCACTTCTCTTCATTGCTTCTTTGTAAGTAACCGGATCACATTGTTCGGTATGCACATTTTGACACTGATAATAAACAGGTGCTTTCTTTATCCGCTTGTTGGGTTCTCTTTGACATACCTCAACAATTGACTCTATTGAGCTGTTACTTTCTTCGTCAGGATTATATTCAGATCCAGACTCTTCTGTCATACTAGCCGTTATCATTGTTTCATTGAGATTCGATGATGTGGTTTCAGGTATATTATGCTCTTCATTAGTCCTATCATCTTTTTCTTCTATGTTCAATTTAATTTCAACTTCATTATAGTTTTGCTCCTTTTCTAAGAACGCTACATCACGCTTTATTTGTACGTCATTCTTATGCGAGAAGTATATTCTATATCCTTTGACTGTTTCTCCATATCCTACCATTACTCCTTTTTCTCCTTTGCTGTCCAATTTCTTTCTCTTTTCTTTTGGAATGTGTGTATACACTGGTGTCCCAAAGGGTTTTAATTGATGAATGTCGAAATCCTTTCCAGACCACACCTCATATGGCGATTTTTCACCATCTTTACTTCTTCCAGTTCTATTTAAAACAAATGCTGCCGTGTTTATGGCCTCGGCCCACAGTGATTTTGGAAGATCCTTGCGTGCATTCAGCATTGTTCTAGCTGCCTCAACTAAGGTCCGATTCTCCCGTTCTGCCTTCCCATTTTGTTCGGGAGTATAAGGGACACTTTTTTGATGCAGTATGCCATGCTTACTGAACATTTCCTGGACTTCTTTGTTTACAAACTCGAGGCCATTATCCGTTCTGAACATTTTTATTTTATTTCCAGTCATATTTTCTGCCTTGTTAATAAAATCTTTGATACGATTCTTTATCTCTGACTTTTCCTTTACAAAATACACAGATCTATAGTTGGAGAAGTCGTCCTTCAATAAAACGTAATACCTAGAACCACCGACCGATGCAACCTCCATTGGACCGCAGGTATCCGCATGAATTAGTTCACACGTTTTAGTAGTAACTGTTTCACTATTCCCAAACGGCAGCCGGTGTATTTTTCCTTGTAAACAACTCTCACATTTTGTAACTGAGGTTTGCTTTACGTCAATGTTATTTTTCGACAGTACTTTTCTTACATGTTCATAGTTCTGATGGGCCAATCTCTCGTGCCACTCTTGCAAAGTAGTTTTAACCTTCTTAGCCACATTAGCCACTTTGTTTTTATTGCGCAATTCCAAGTAATATGAGCATCCAACACGTTTTGCAATAGCGCAGACTTTATTGTTTTTGTAAAATTGACATGAGTTGTCATCTGTGACCATGACATAACCTTTATCTGACGCACAGTTCACAGAGAATAGGTTGGTCTTCAATTCCGGAACGAAAAGAACTTTGTTTATGGTTGTGTTAACCCAATCAGTCCCGTCAAACACCTCTACCGCCATCTGTCCATAGCCTAGAACACTAATCGCTGCACCATTACCGACAATAACGGACTCGTGTTCTGTGTCCGTAAATGATGTAAAAAGTTCACGATCACGGCACATATGCTCACTTGCCCCCGTATCTACTAACCATTGTGATTGATAATATTCTGTTAACGAGTTTGACACAACAAATGCGTTACCTTTCTTATGTTCTTTGTTTTTCCTATGCCAGCACTGTGATTTGTTATGTCCACTCTTTCCGCAATAAAAACACTTGTTATTCTGTCCTTCACTTTTATAGTTATTTTTACTTTTACACTCACTAATAAAATGTCCCATTTTATTACATTTGAAGCACTTTATGTTCTTTCGGTCCTTAACAACGAGCGCAGATGAACCTGAAGGTGTAGGTTGTTCACCTTTTTCTTTCACTCTTTCTTCTTCTATCAGTAACCTTGCAACTAAATTGTCCATTGTTTGTTTATCGTCTGGGGCTGACTCCCAAGCAGAAACAAAATGTTTATACCCATCCGGTAGTGACATTAACACTTTAGTTATCACAAACTTGTCGGAAACACTTTCTCCTAACTGTTTGAGTTGACTTTGAAATTCCTGGATCTTAGATAAAAATACAGACATTTCAGTGCCTATTTCAAATTTGTATTGGAAGAAGCGCTGCTGGATTATATGAATATTTGTTTCTGTTTTCTGCTCGTAAACGCTTTGCAGCTTCCTCCAAATTTCAGCTGAAGTAGTACATGTAATAATGTGTAACATTACATTTTCAGTCATCCTAGTGACCAGTAGAGCCTGCGCCTTCGCATCTTTATTTTCCCAAGCGGTTCTCTCAGTGGGATCTTTGGGTTTTAAAGCTCTCCCTTCGACAACATCTAGCCAGCCTTGCCCTCGTAGCAAAACTGTCGTTTGATACTTCCAGATGTTCCAATTGTTAGCTCCTTCTAGCCTCATCAAGCCATTATTAGCATTTAGATTTACTTCCATTTCGCTATCCTTCCTTGCGACGCTCGTCGAACAAGTATTTTTAATCTAACTTCACGTAGCCGTGCAAACTTAACCTCACTTTCTTCAAGCCGCCGGATCGCGAATATTATGCTCACGAGAGTTTTACTTCCTGTATTATTTATTTATTTTATACAGCTATGTGCCTGGGCCCATAACCTGTCGTAAAAAAAATAAATAATATAGTTTTAATTTGCGAAAAGTATTTTATTTTAAATGAACAAACGAACCACACCCATAACAGTTATATGCAAGAGAGCTGACCTTTTGGTACACAGTGTTGCCAATAAACAAAAAATGAATAATGGTGGAATTACATTGTTATATTTTATACTCAGTATTTTTAACAATATTGATATCGATATTGATAGTCATATTGATATCGATATTGATATTCATATTGATATCGATATTGATAGTCATATTGATATTCATATTGATAGTCATATTGATATCGATATTGATAGTCATATTGATATCGATATTGATATTCATATTGATATCGATATTGATAGTCATATTGATATCGATATTGATAGTCATATTGATATCGATATTGATATTTATATTGATATCGATTTTGATAGTCATATTGACATCTATATCGATACTCATATTGATATCGATATTGATATTCATATTGATATCGATATTGATAGTCATATTGATATCGATATTGATATTCATATTGATATTCATATTGATATTCATATTGATATTGATATTGATAGTCATATTGATATCGATATTGATATTCATATTGACATCTATATCGATACTCATATTGATATCGATATTGATATTCATATTGATATCGATATTGATAGTCATATTGATATTCATATTGATATCGATATTGATATTCATATTGACATCTATATCGATACTCATATTGATATCAATGTTGATATTCATATTCATATCGATATTGATAGTCATATTGATATTCATATTGATATCGATATTGATAGTCATATTGATATCGATATTGATAGTCATATTGATATTCATATTGATAGTCATATTGATATCGATATTGATAGTCATATTGATATCGATATTGATATTCATATTGATATCGATATTGATAGTCATATTGATATCGATATTGATAGTCATATTGATATCGATATTGATATTTATATTGATATCGATTTTGATAGTCATATTGACATCTATATCGATACTCATATTGATATCGATATTGATATTCATATTGATATCGATATTGATAGTCATATTGATATCGATATTGATATTCATATTGATATTCATATTGATATTCATATTGATATTGATATTGATAGTCATATTGATATCGATATTGATATTCATATTGACATCTATATCGATACTCATATTGATATCGATATTGATATTCATATTGATATCGATATTGATAGTCATATTGATATTCATATTGATATCGATATTGATATTCATATTGACATCTATATCGATACTCATATTGATATCAATGTTGATATTCATATTCATATCGATATTGATAGTCATATTGATATTCATATTGATATCGATATTGATAGTCATATTGATATCGATATTGATAGTCATATTGATATTCATATTGATATCGATATTGATATTCATATTGATATCGATATTGATAGTCATATTGATATCGATATTGATAGTCATATTGATATCGATATTGATAGTCATATTGATATCGATATTGATAGTCATATTGATATCGATATTGATAGTCATATTGATATCGATATTGATATTTATATTGATATCGATTTTGATAGTCATATTGACATCTATATCGATACTCATATTGATATCGATATTGATAGTCATATTGATATCGATATTGATAGTCATATTGATATCGATATTGATATTCATATTGATATCTATATCGATACTCATATTGATATTGATAGTCATATTAATATCGATATTGATAGTCATATTGATATTCATATTGATATCGATATTGATATTCATATTGATATCGATATTGATATTCATATTGATATTCATATTGATATCGATATTGATATTCATATTGATATCGATATTGATACTCATATTGATATCGATATTGATATTCATATTGATATTCATATTGATATTCATATTGATATCGATATTGATAGTCATATATTGATATTCATATTGATATCGATATTCATATTGATATCGATATTCATATTGACATTGATATCGATATTGATATTCATATTGATATTCATATTGATATCGATATTGATAGTCATATTGATATCGATATTGATAGTCATATTGATATTCATATTGATATCGATATTGATAGTCATATTGATATCGATATTGATATTCATATTGATATCTATATCGATACTCATATCGATATTGATATTCATATTGATATCGATGTTGATAGTCATATTGATATCGATATTGATATTCATATTGATATCGATATTGATAGTCATATTGATATCGATATTGATAGTCATATTGATATCGATATTGATACTCATATTGATATCGATATTGATATTCATATTGATATTCATATTGATATCGATATTGATAGTCATATTGATATCGATATTGATAGTCATATTGATATTCATATTGATATCGATATTGATATTCATATTGATATCGATATTGATAGTCATATTGATATCGATATTGATAGTCATATTGATATCGATATTGATAGTCATATTGATATCGATATTGATAGTCATATTGATATCGATATTGATAGTCATATTGATATTCATATTGATATCGATATTGATATTCATATTGATATTCATATTGATATCGATATTGATAGTCATATTGATATCGATATTGATAGTCATATTGATATCGATATTGATAGTCATATTGATATCGATATTGATAGTCATATTGATATTCATATTGATATCGATATTGATATTCATATTGATATCGATATTGATACTCATATTGATATCGATATTGATATTCATATTGATATTCATATTGATATCGATATTGATAGTCATATTGATATCGATATTGATATTCATATTGATATCGATATTGATAGTCATATTGATATCGATATTGATAGTCATATTGATATCGATATTGATATTCATATTGATATCGATATTGATAGTCATATTGATATTCATATTGATAGTCATATTGATATCGATATTGATAGTCATATTGATATCGATATTGATATTCATATTGATATTCATATTGATATCGATATTGATAGTCATATTGATATCGATATTGATAGTCATATTGATATTTATATTGATATCGATATTGATAGTCATATTGATATTCATATTGATATCGATATTGATATTCATATTGATATCGATATTGATATTCATATTGATATCGATATTGATAGTCATATTGATATTCATATTGATAGTCATATTGATATCGATATTGATAGTCATATTGATATCGATATTGATATTCATATTGATATTCATATTGATATCGATATTGATAGTCATATTGATATCGATATTGATAGTCATATTGATATTTATATTGATATCGATATTGATAGTCATATTGATATTCATATTGATATCGATATTGATATTCATATTGATATCGATATTGATACTCATATTGATATCGATATTGATATTCATATTGATATTCATATTGATATCGATATTGATAGTCATATTGATATCGATATTGATAGTCATATTGATATTTATATTGATATCGATATTGATATTCATATTGATATCTATATCGATACTCATATCGATATTGATATTCATATTGATATCGATGTTGAAAGTCATATTGATATCGATATTGATATTCATATTGATATCGATATTGATAGTCATATTGATATCGATATTGATAGTCATATTGATATCGATATTGATACTCATATTGATATCGATATTGATATTCATATTGATATTCATATTGATATCGATATTGATAGTCATATTGATATCGATATTGATAGTCATATTGATATCGATATTGATACTCATATTGATATTCATATTGATATCGATATTGATAGTCATATTGATATCGATATTGATAGTCATATTGATATCGATATTGATAGTCATATTGATATCGATATTGATAGTCATATTGATATTCATATTGATATCGATATTGATATTCATATTGATATCGATATTGATACTCATATTGATATCGATATTGATATTCATATTGATATTCATATTGATATCGATATTCATATTCATATTGATATCGATATTGATACTCATATTGATATCGATATTGATATTCATATTGATATTCATATTGATATCGACATTGATAGTCATATTGATATCGATATTGATAGTCATATTGATATTCATATTGATATCGATATTGATATTCATATTGATATCGATATTGATAGTCATATTGATATCGATATTGATAGTCATATTGATATTCATATTGATATCGATATTGATATTGATATTGATATCGATATTGATACTCATATTGATATAAATATAAATATAAACAAAGCATGCAATATATATGGCATGTGGCAATCGTCTTAATAATTTTTTAACTTAATCATCAGGCAATTGTAGCCCATTAGTTGTCAGCTTTGAACCAAATGGATTCTACCTGAACTGTCTTTTACAGGCGTACTTTAAAAAAATTATGGCATGGTGAAAGCTAATAACAAATATATATAAATGGAACTAGTTTAAACTTCATCACCATATGAATTGACAGCAGCGCGTAACCCTACCACAAATGTTAAATTTTCTTATTTGATTTTGACCCATATGTGTTGGAGTTTCGAATAGAGAAAGGAGAATGGCAGACTTCATATGGAATCTGGGCCTAAGCTGTACACTAATGATTTTTGGACTATTTTGTAGGTCAAATACACATGTTTTATTAGTATTAATTTTGTAATGGTATTCTATGGGAAAACGGAGTTATGTAAATAATTAAAATTATGAAACGTAAAATCTAAACTGACTATTTCAGCCTATTAATTGACTTTTATTCATTTCAATGGTACTTATTGAATGTTTATGCGAGAAAATGTCCGTATGAAAGCGTAGGTCGTTAAAAGAATCCAAAAAATACAGCGAAACAAACGGTAACCACAAATCACAACAACAACACCACACGACAGACGGAACCAAAGTGACATTTTTAAAAATTGTTGCCAGTTACATTGTAATAAATATAATTAATCGATTAAATAGTTATCGATTTTAAAATAATCATTTGATAGAGAATATGAAATCTTTTTCTTGCTAACTAACAGTGAGTTAATAGAAAAAAAAACAAAACACATACATTAGATCTATATACATTTAACCTTATCATATTATGATGAATTGATTAAAGTTACTTGTAGGCACTAGATTGAAATTAATAATTGGTGGGCTTTCTTGCCTGCCGGCCCCCTTCATACTTATCTTTGCAACCAGTCACTTTAGCAACGGGTATTGACATGGGCATCATTTGATATTTGAAGCATAATATATGTCAAATGAAGCCCATGCCAATATCCATATTTGTTAGCCCGCGCAACCTGGGGGCAGGTTCAACGATTCTGTAGTTTCACAGCTACGATTGCGCAACCGTTGCTAAAGCGACTAATCGCAAAAGAAAAAAAAGCCAATGATGTTTCATATGTTGCTTTTTTCTATAGATATGTTGTGTAAGCATTCAATAGAGGCAACAAAAATCTAAGACAGTTTGACTTAGATTCAATAGTAACGCACATAGCCTTGTTTTGTCAATGCTGGTAACAACTGCGCCATTTTTTTAAAGCAATTTGTATTCGTGTCCATTAATATTACGTCATTGTAATAAGCCCCGATCGTATTAATCGATACAAAATGTAGTTTTTGTTTTGGCAACACTGTTTTTCGATCTATAAAGCACAGACATCCAATCAAAAAATTCAAAAATGCCTTGACTTGAATGGGAAGTACGTAGGTGGTCAATATTTTGTTATTATTTACAATAAATTGTTCCCCATAGAATCGTGACTTGGTTATCTACCATAAATTATTAAAAAATATACAATTAATATTAGTAAATGTCCGATTCGTGTACAAGTTAGGCCCAAATTCGCCGGTCTCCTTTGACAGGTATGTTTGATTAGGTTTAATTTTGTTAATAGATTTTTTTTAGGTTAATGTGCTGTTGACTGTACACAAACGCTAGAATCATATCTTATAGAAATATTGCATGGTGAATGCAAAAAAATAAACAAAAACCACATGTTATCTAATTACGGGATTAACAACAGTAGGATTGTTGAATAATGATGTATCGTAATCGAGAGGAAGTAAGATATTTACCCTATTTCGTATCTTAATTCTTACTGCATACTTACTCTTGGCTAAGAGGTAGAGACTATTTATTTCTAGATACTGCTCTTAGTCTGGCGTTGATTTTGTACCCTCTATGTTCACTACAAAGGTATAAAATAAAAGTGTGATAAAGCACACGGATTACAAAGGAGAGTAATCAAATGTAACAGCTCTCCAGTAAACAATGGTATCAGCCAACATAGCGTGATAACCGCTTAAGTGTGTCTGAGCGCACTAATGCCGCGACAGTATCGATATATCTTATCGATATAAGTCGTGATATTAAAGGACGTTTGAATAAAACCTCGCGCTTCATTTTGACGTGATAACGTCTTATAAATTGGTTGCGGCTGGGAGTCACTTATGAAAAAGTGTAACGCTCGGTAACGTTACGATGAGTCACCGAACGAGAGAGAGGCCCGCCGAATGCCTTGCGTCTCTCTCCCACTCAACTATGATCGGTCTGCCGCGCGCATTGTGCAATTTAATTATATTCATATCAATAAATATTCTACCGAGAAAAAGACGTTGTCACGTAAAATCTTCGCCCGTAAAACCGACTTTACAGGCAAAAAAAAAAAAAAAAAACCGACTTTTTTTTTTATTCACATTACCTTTACGTAATGTATGTAAGTTTCAAATAATATAACACACCCAGAAAATGAGTTATCGATCATATTACTTTTACTCTGTTGTCGTGAAATCACTTTAAAATGTCATTAATGAACATTTAAAATTAATCAACACACATAAAAACGCTACATTTAGTGTAGCGTATACGCTTGGATTATTGATCATACGTTATATTAATATATATAATTCCGTTTTTAATAAATAAAAATCCACCAAGTTTACTTGGTAACATTGATTAGTGTACTATTTGCTACCTGAGATTCACTAAAGGTCATGTCACATACATAAAATAATTATAAAAACCTGTTAAAAGATTATTGCTAATTAACTCCTAAACCTATAAGTTGATGTATTCTTTGTGTTATTTCGGATTCACTTTCAAAATATATACTAGGCGATGCAGTCGCTAAGCATAAAGCTACGCTAGTACCATATATTGGAGCGGAGCGTAATACCTAAAAAAGAAAAAAAAAATTGTTTCGATGAGAATTTTTGCGAATTTCATAGTTCGGGCTCCGTCACAATCTGGTCCTAACCGGTTTTTTCGATTCCACACAAAAAAATATTTAAATCGGTTAAGAACTCGGGAAGTTATGGCATAACAGACATTGTGCCATTGAAGCTGATCCATGGGAGCTTCGCTCGCTCCGCTCCAATAATATTTTGATAGAATCGATGTTCAAACTACATACTATACACAACACTAGTTTAGTTTTGCGGCGATGTAAAACAATGTAGGGGGAATGAATGGTTGAATCACTAGAGCGCTCAGATCTCGGTTCTCTCGATCTAAGGCATTGAGGACATTGCGCCTTGTCCCTATAATGGACGAGATAGTACTCAGTTTGAGTACGCAATGAAAACGTATTTGCTTTATCAGTGTTCGTACAAATGAAAGCATATCAAGCTAAATGTTTAAGGTTTGGACTTACTGTATAAGTTTTTACGTTTTACAGCTACTCATTTGACTTAATTGCAGCATCCAGTATTGAGACGTAGTACAGTAAAAAATATTACATTTGATATTTGTATCACCTAGAATACGAAGTGACGGCGCTGACGTTTCAGTTTGATACTACCCTAGTATGCACCCTCTGCCTGCAATTAGACTCGCGGGGTCGTTTTTACTTTTTACCTTGTGGCCTACTGTTCGATTGGCGTCCAGTTCGCATATGTTAATAGAATTTATCACTATAATTGTAATATCAATAACTTATTGATATTGAAAAATACATTTTATATGCTGTCTTTTTGTTTGAATAAGAATGATTGCTTTGATACTTTGTATTTTTTTAAATACAATATAAATTAAAGGTGATACAATGACTGACTGATAGATAACACATCGACTTTGGGCTATGCGTTTTCTAGCTCTGGAAACTAGAGGTGTGTTTATAAAATCGTTTGCTAAGAAAGGATTTTTGAAAAATCCTACCCTTATACTTTGTCCAATGTAGGATGATACTTTTGACAGGTGTTACTTACCTATTGCTACGTACTAAGTTTGCGTTTGTTTCCTTATGTTTGGCTTGACATTGCAATAGCAACTTTATACCCTCTATATACCTATATTGACACCTGTCAACTGTCAAAAGTATCATCCTATATTGGACAAAGTATAAAAGTTTATATATAAGGCATAAGTTGTTGTAAGAATTTCAATACACACGCTCCCGGTAAAACTTAAATGTGCATGGACATCAGTTTTTTAGGTAAATTCTACTCTGTAGGAGGTGTAAAAAGGGGTTGAAACCTTGTATGAGTATTCTAAGCGTGAAACTAAGCTTGGCTTTTGAAAAATAAAAAAACGTACGTATAATGTATTTATTAGTTAGTGGAAATACTTTTATTTATGCAGTAAAAGAGGAGATTTTTCTATTAAGCTCGTCATTATTAAAATCAAAAGTATAAGATTAAGGCGGTTCACCCACTAGAGATGCATCCCGCCGTGGTGCGCGTAGCGACAGAAAACGCGCGCGGGGACGCAGGCACAGATCTGCCTATCTTAGCGGTGTAATCTGCTTCACCGCGCGGAGTAGCAATACAAGACGACAAGGCTCCGCGCTCCCGCGCAGAATCTGCACGCGGGGCGCCTACCCGCGCGTTTCCGCGTCGGCAGTGTGTTGTCACATGCGTGTTTTCTATATTAATTGAGATTCTTGCATACAATAGTAAAATCTGCGGCTACGCGCTACGCGACGGGACGCGGTGCAGTGGGTTAACCGCCTTAATAGACAAACTAAGAAATAAGTAGACATATGCATAGCTTCTGAGAATATTGTACCCTCGAGAAAAAGAAAAAGGTTAAACGTTAATTAGAGAAGGTCACCACATTTAAAGTAAGATGCATGAAATCAAATAAAAAAAAGTACACGTATTTCATTGTTAAATTGATACATAATTTTTTTTTTACATTTTGATGTTTTGGGGAGCGTGAGGATCCAGTTAGTAAACAGTCTTACATCTTGTCAACCCACTATTGACAACAAAGAAATATAATGATATCAAACATTCGGTAATAGTAATTCTCTTCAACATTAATATAATCTAAATTGATTGAAGACAAAAGATATGATTACTCTGACCTTAAGGTCATTTAAGGACGTTCGAATAAGACGTCGAAAGTTATATTCGGCATTCTATTTGTGATAATTCAGCAACGTCTTCATCTCTTACTGATTCATTAGAGACTATTACAATAGCTTTCATCAAACTTGAAGTAGGTGAATATGTATTTACTTAATTTGATATTTATTGATGCTTAATTATAATTTATCGGTATAAGAACTATCTTATTAATAAGATGACACAAGAGAATATATAGAAAATATTTAAAGTGTCAAAAAATCTTTTATAACTAGGATTTCAGTTACAATTCAATATACTAACCTCTGCAATAACATCTTAGGAATACGATATTTATTCAGAAATCAGCCCAACATAGTAGAGAAGAGATTTGATTTGAGTCACTTTACTTTTTACAAGATGATTCGTAATATCTGATCCGAGTATCAGCGAGAAAGCGATTCTTTTAAGTATGCTTCATGTTTAGATTAAATTAAAAAAGTAACTCACGTATTTCAAAAACATTTGGGTTGTTTAAATTTGAGGTATCGGAACCGAGTTTTCTTACATTTTTCTTGGAAAGGATTTGAAAAGACTATGGTTTTTTTATTAGAATATTGAGTATCAGAATGTCATTTTTAAGTTTTTTTTAAATAAGAACTTAAAAGACTCGATCTCTCTCAACACTTCTATCTTTAGAGCATTTTACATTTACCACTAAGATTGATAAATAAAATATAAAAAATAAATTCAAACTTATTATTAGGCCTAAATTAAACAGAAAATTAAACAGAACTGTACCCTGGATATTAACCCTTTCCGTGCCAGCTACGAGAATACTCGTAGTGCGTTACTGTAACATGGTGCCGACTACGAGTATGCTCGTAGATTTTTTTGGGCATCTTATACAAAAAAATATTTCTTGGCACTACAAGTAAGACCGGTTTTTTAGAGTTTGGCATTAGGTATAAAATTCATGTTAGTGTTTAAATAGTATTTTCGTAGCTGGCACAGAAAGGGTTAAACAACCTTTAAAGTTACACCAACTAGGTTCTAGTATATCCATATAGACAAGGTCGCGTGGAAAAATAACTTGAACAATAAAAATGTATTCACCAAAAAAATCTGAAATCCGCTTTTTGGAGCGGAGCAAACGAAGTAAGCGAAGCTCCCATGAATCAGCTTCAGTTGGCGCAATGTCTGTTACGCCATAACTTCCCGAGTTCTTAACCGATTTTAATATTTTTCGTGTGGAATCGAATCAACAGGTTTAGGACCAGATTGTGACGGAGCCCGAATTTTGAAATTCGCAAAAATTTCCATCGAGACAAAAAAATAATCTTTTTTTAGGTATTGCGCTCCGCTCCAATATATGGTGCTAGCGTAGCTTTATGCTTAGCGATTGCATTGCCTAGTATGTTTAATAAATAGGAAGTCTTTTTACTTGCAATGCCACGAATATTGAAAAGCTACTTTAGTTCATACACAATTCGAAATTTTTGAGTATGAAATAGGTTCTTATAAGAGAGAAACGAGCATGCAAACTTCGTGATCGTGTTTGATTATAGATTTTCCGGTTAAGAACACAAAAACAAATGCTTGCTAAATGTTAATAAAGTTTATTGATAGAAACATAAACTATTGATAAAAATGATAATTCACAAAAATAATTGGATGATGTGCAAAAGGCCTGCGACCTGCTTCTCGGTGACGTCAATCACGGTGTTCGGTAGCATACTCTAACAATGCACTGAACAATACAACTCGGTTACAATATCTGTGGACCTCGCTGGAATGTCAAGCCCCCTCCCCGTTCTCTTGAAAAAGAATAAAAAAATAAAATAATAAAAGAGTAAAAGTATAATATATTTTATTTATAGTTCATAATTATTATTGTTTACAATACTATCCCCATGTTGCTTGTTTTGTGTACCGTACCTAAGCGCTGACGTGACGTCATCAGGTCCACAGATATTGTAACCGGGTTGTAGACAAGAAATTGATACTAGCAATTTCAATCCTTCAATATATCTTTTATTATTGAGATCCAGTAGAACTCGGTGAGTACATCGATAATGCGTTTGAAGCTTCACCGTCGTGGAAAAATGGTGCCAATTTTTCTAATATTTCTCACCTTAAAACCTCATTTAGACAATTGCGAAACATAAAGCTCCAACCTTTTTCAACTGATACGCTTACTCAAAAGTTCAACTGTTATTTTCTATACCTATTTATGAAGCTTGATTAAGTATATGGGTAGGTACAAACTTAACCCTCCGTCTGCGGTGTCATCTTACTTATAATAGATGACCTGTCGATACCAAAGGGGAGTTAATAGCCAAGCGTGTTTCCATTGTGTTGCGGGAGTTAACGACATTCGCGATACTTTAATATATTTGCTTTACTGACATTGTTTTCCCTATTTATTTAAATATAAATTTTGTGTTTGACTTTTTATAAAGTTGTGTTTATTTATTATCTAAAAGTAATATGATTATTCGAATCGTTTTTAAGAAAGTAAAACACAACTTCGCCACACACATACTCAAGCTCATTCAAAATAAAAAAGATGCCGGCCTTAACCTATCAGTTGAGATATCAACTTTAACCCAAGCGAATAAGTCCTAGGTAAACATAGTGGTCAACAACTTCGAGTGTAACGTTCCCAACATTTACTGGAGCGGGTGTAACATGGGCGTTGGACATAATTTTCGTCTTGTCCATGTTCATCTTAAGACCCACTCGTTGGGATGCGTTACTGAGATCTTTGAGCATGGTGCTCAGGTCTTCCAATGTCTCAGCCATTAGGACCACATCATCGGCAAACCGAAGATGCGTCAGGTACTCGCCGTTGATGTTGATGCCAAGTCCATTCCAGTCCAGAAGCTTAAAAATATCCTCCAACGCAGCAGTGAACAGTTTCGGAGAGATAACGTCTCCCTGTCTCACTCCTCGCTGTAGTTGGATAGGATTAGAGCTCTGGCTCTGTACTCGGACCGACATAGTGGCGTTTTGGTACAGGCACCTTAACACTTCGATATACCAGTAGTCCACTTGGCACCTCTGGAGAGACTGCAGCACCGCCCAAGTCTCGATCGAATCAAAGGCCTTCTCATAGTCCACAAACGCCAAGCAAAGTGGCCGATTATACTCTTCGGTCTTCTGTATAACCTGCCGCAGCGTATGAATGTGGTCTATGGTGCTAAAGCCTTTTACGGAAACCGGCTTGTTCGGGAGGTTGGAAGTCGTCAAACCTGCGAGCAAGACGATTCGTAATGACCCTCGAAAACAGCTTGTAGACATGGCTCAGAAGCGAGATGGGTCTGTAGTTCTTCTGTAGGGTATTATCGCCCTTTTTGAAGAACAAAATCACCTCGCTTCTGCTCCATGCCTTCGGCGTTTTGCCCTGGACGATGACAGAATTGAAGAGCTTCTGGAGGACTTTAAGTACCGGCGTGCCGCCCGCTCTCAGAAGCTCTGTTGTAATTCCGTCATCTCCCGCCGCCTTGTTTTTCTTTAGCTGTTTGAGAGCCATTCTAATCTCGTACAGGCTGACGTCCGGGATATCTTCGGTATAGTGTCGGGTAAGCTTGGCTCTAGGATCTCGAGCTCTGCTTTGGCCTGGTGTAATACTGGAATACAGCTGCCTATAGAAACTCTCAATCTCTCTCAGGATTTCAGGAGTCGATGAAATGATACTGCCGTCCTCAGTTTTCAGCCTCGTCAGTTGACTTTGCCCAATAGACAGATCTCTAGCGAACACTTTGGAGCCTTTGTTCCGCTCTATGGCCTCTTTGATACGTAGTACGTGTAGGTACGACAATTAGGTTGGAACAAATAAAAAAAATATTTAAAACATCTTGTTTATTATTTCCCATTCCGTTTGTACTATATTATGTATAATTTATGACAATTAACCGAAGTCCGATATCAATATCGGAATTCCGATATTGAGATCTAACATCGAAAATCAGTATCGGAATTGAAAATCTTACGATATTACATGCCCTAGTCGGGTGAAACCATAAAACTTATAGTACGGGTCATACGACTTTTTATATCTCCGCTGTGACCCGGATTCGAAGAATTTAATCTGGAAATTGCTTGCTTAGCAGATTTCCCTCCACGACATGAGACAAAACGATACGATACCCTATCGATCCATTATTGCCCCGTTTAATAAATTGGATCCGTGCTCCTCTTTTTAAGATGGACGAAGCGTATTTTGACATGCCAGAGATCGGCTTTAATATGCTAAAAGGAGAATTATGCCGCATAGTCGACTGTTTTGTTATTGTCGTTATCAAAAATTGAGTTCATTAAAACAAGTTTAATAGGTTGTTTATTTCTGTATGATGTTTTCTGTATATTATTTAATTACCACACTTATTACACAAATTACTTGGAAATCTTGATTTGCTTCACTTCTGACATTCTCATATACACAAAGATGTTTTATGTCAACAAAAAAAATATTTTTCTGTACTTGACATAGAGTTCAAAAATGTTTGAATATCAGCTCTTCATGGCTGCTTGGTTTGTGTTGGCGAAGTGGTTTACATTATTTATAGCAACTCCCTTTGCTTAGGAGTTCTTTGAGCTTGTAACGCCTATAGAGCTTTGCTCCCAACGGTTATCCATTAGCCGTCAACTTTGCTTTGCAGAGACCACCTGCCCCTGGATCCCATAGTTTCCGTGGTTTACATATCTGGCGCAGCGACAAAGCAGCACCTGAAAGCAAAATTACATGAAGTAAAACCCTAGATTAAAGTAGAGATCCTCCTAAATATGCCAGACGTAGTACTCTCACTGAGGATTTCATTGACACAGTGGTAAGCGCGCAGAACGGAGAAGTAATAGCGCATTTGGCTTAAGATTGTTTAGGATAAGCAACTGTGTACAGGTCAGTTCGTATGGGCGGGAAAAAAAATTCTATGTCGAGGTCCTCTGTACTTCGGACATGTTAAACCTTTGGCTCCAGTTGTTAGCACTTACATGTTGTGCCTACGATATTTTCATCCACAAACCTGTATTCCACGAGTGGGAAGTGTACAGCTTAGGCCCAGATTCCATATGAAGTCTGCCATTCTCCTTTCTCTATTCGAAACTCCAACACATATGGGTCAAAATCAAATAAGAAAATTTAACATTTGTGGTAGGGTTACGCGCTGCTGTCAATTCATATGGTGATGAAGTTTAAACTAGTTCCATTTATATATATTTGTTATTAGCTTTCACCATGCCATAATTTTTTTAAAGTACGCCTGTAAAAGACAGTTCAGGTAGAATCCATTTGGTTCAAAGCTGACAACTAATGGGCTACAATTGCCTGATGATTAAGTTAAAAAATTATTAAGACGATTGCCACATGCCATATATATTGCATGTTTTGTTTATATTTATATTTATATCAATATGAGTATCAATATCGATATCAATATCAATATCAATATCGATATCAATATGAATATCAATATGACTATCAATATCGATATCAATATGACTATCAATATCGATATCAATATGAATATCAATATCGATATCAATATGAATATCAATATGACTATCAATATCGATATCAATATGACTATCAATATCGATATCAATATGAATATCAATATCGATATCAATATGAATATGAATATCGATATCAATATGAATATCAATATGACTATCAATATCGATATCAATATGACTATCAATATCGATATCAATATGAATATCAATATCGATATCAATATGAATATCAATATGAATATCAATATCGATATCAATATGACTATCAATATCGATATCAATATGAATATCAATATGAATATCAATATCGATATCAATATGAGTATCAATATCGATATCAATATGAATATCAATATCGATATCAATATCGATATCAATATGACTATCAATATCGATATTAATATGACTATCAATATCAATATGACTATCAATATCGATATCAATATGAATATCAATATCGATATCAATATGACTATCAATATCGATATCAATATGACTATCAATATCGATATCAATATGAATATCAATATCGATATGAGTATCGATATAGATATCAATATGAATATCAATATCGATATCAATATGACTATCAATATCGATATCAATATGACTATCAATATCAATATGAGTATCGATATAGATATCAATTTGAATATCAATATCGATATCAATATGACTATCAATATCGATATCAATATGAATATCAATATCGATATCAATATCGATATCAATATGACTATCGATATCGATATCAATATGAGTATCGATATAGATGTCAATATGACTATCAATATGAATATCAATATGAATATCAATATGACTATCAATATCGATATCAATATGAATATCAATATCGATATCAATATGACTATCAATATCGATATCAATATGAATATCAATATGACTATCAATATCGATTTCAATATGAATATCAATATCGATATCAATATGACTATCAATATCGATATCAATATGAATATCAATATGAATATCAATATCGATATCAATATGAGTATCAATATCGATATCAATATGAATATGAATATCAATATGACTATCAATATCGATATCAATATGACTATCAATATCGATATCAATATGAATATCAATATCGATATCAATATGAATATCAATATGAATATCAATATCGATATCAATATGAGTATCAATATGAATATCAATATGAATATCAATATGACTATCAATATCGATATCAATATGACTATTATCAATAAATATTCTACCGAGAAAAAGACGTTGTCACGTAAAATCTTCGCCCGTAAAACCGACTTTACAGGCAAAAAAAAAAAAAAACCGACTTTTTTTTTTATTCACATTACCTTTACGTAATGTATGTAAGTTTCTCATAATATAACACACCCAGAAAATGAGTTATCGATCATATTACTTTTACTCTGTTGTCGTGAAATCACTTTAAAATGTCATTAATGAACATTTAAAATTAATCAACACACATAAAAACGCTACATTTAGTGTAGCGTATACGCTTGGATTATTGATCATACGTTATATTAATATATATAATTCCGTTTTTAATAAATAAAAATCCACCAAGTTTACTTGGTAACATTGATTAGTGTACTATTTGCTACCTGAGATTCACTAAAGGTCATGTCACATACATAAAATAATTATAAAAACCTGTTAAAAGATTATTGCTAATTAACTCCTAAACCTATAAGTTGATGTATTCTTTGTGTTATTTCGGATTCACTTTCAAAATATATACTAGGCGATGCAGTCGCTAAGCATAAAGCTACGCTAGTACCATATATTGGAGCGGAGCGTAATACCTAAAAAAGAAAAAAAAAATTGTTTCGATGAGAATTTTTGCGAATTTCATAGTTCGGGCTCCGTCACAATCTGGTCCTAACCGGTTTTTTCGATTCCACACAAAAAAATATTTAAATCGGTTAAGAACTCGGGAAGTTATGGCATAACAGACATTGTGCCATTGAAGCTGATCCATGGGAGCTTCGCTCGCTCCGCTCCAATAATATTTTGATAGAATCGATGTTCAAACTACATACTATACACAACACTAGTTTAGTTTTGCGGCGATGTAAAACAATGTAGGGGGAATGAATGGTTGAATCACTAGAGCGCTCAGATCTCGGTTCTCTCGATCTAAGGCATTGAGGACATTGCGCCTTGTCCCTATAATGGACGAGATAGTACTCAGTTTGAGTACGCAATGAAAACGTATTTGCTTTATCAGTGTTCGTACAATTGAAAGCATATCAAGCTAAATGTTTAAGGTTTGGACTTACTGGATAAGTTTTTACGTTTTACAGCTACTCATTTGACTTAATTGCAGCATCCAGTATTGAGACGTAGTACAGTAAAAAATATTACATTTGATATTTGTATCACCTAGAATACGAAGTGACGGCGCTGACGTTTCAGTTTGATACTACCCTAGTATGCACCCTCTGCCTGCAATTAGACTCGCGGGGTCGTTTTTACTTTTTACCTTGTGGCCTACTGTTCGATTGGCGTCCAGTTCGCATATGTTAATAGAATTTATCACTATAATTGTAATATCAATAACTTATTGATATTGAAAAATACATTTTATATGCTGTCTTTTTGTTTGAATAAGAATGATTGCTTTGATACTTTGTATTTTTTTAAATACAATATAAATTAAAGGTGATACAATGACTGACTGATAGATAACACATCGACTTTGGGCTATGCGTTTTCTAGCTCTGGAAACTAGAGGTGTGTTTATAAAATCGTTTGCTAAGAAAGGATTTTTGAAAAATCCTACCCTTATACTTTGTCCAATGTAGGATGATACTTTTGACAGGTGTTACTTACCTATTGCTACGTACTAAGTTTGCGTTTGTTTCCTTATGTTTGGCTTGACATTGCAATAGCAACTTTATACCCTCTATATACCTATATTGACACCTGTCAACTGTCAAAAGTATCATCCTATATTGGACAAAGTATAAAAGTTTATATATAAGGCATAAGTTGTTGTAAGAATTTCAATACACACGCTCCCGGTAAAACTTAAATGTGCATGGACATCAGTTTTTTAGGTAAATTCTACTCTGTAGGAGGTGTAAAAAGGGGTTGAAACCTTGTATGAGTATTCTAAGCGTGAAACTAAGCTTGGCTTTTGAAAAATAAAAAAAACGTACGTATAATGTATTTATTAGTTAGTGGAAATACTTTTATTTATGCAGTAAAAGAGGAGATTTTTCTATTAAGCTCGTCATTATTAAAATCAAAAGTATAAGATTAAGGCGGTTCACCCACTAGAGATGCATCCCGCCGTGGTGCGCGTAGCGACAGAAAACGCGCGCGGGGACGCAGGCACAGATCTGCCTATCTTAGCGGTGTAATCTGCTTCACCGCGCGGAGTAGCAATACAAGACGACAAGGCTCCGCGCTCCCGCGCAGAATCTGCACGCGGGGCGCCTACCCGCGCGTTTCCGCGTCGGCAGTGTGTTGTCACATGCGTGTTTTCTATATTAATTGAGATTCTTGCATACAATAGTAAAATCTGCGGCTACGCGCTACGCGACGGGACGCGGTGCAGTGGGTTAACCGCCTTAATAGACAAACTAAGAAATAAGTAGACATATGCATAGCTTCTGAGAATATTGTACCCTCGAGAAAAAGAAAAAGGTTAAACGTTAATTAGAGAAGGTCACCACATTTAAAGTAAGATGCATGAAATCAAATAAAAAAAAGTACACGTATTTCATTGTTAAATTGATACATAATTTTTTTTTTACATTTTGATGTTTTGGGGAGCGTGAGGATCCAGTTAGTAAACAGTCTTACATCTTGTCAACCCACTATTGACAACAAAGAAATATAATGATATCAAACATTCGGTAATAGTAATTCTCTTCAACATTAATATAATCTAAATTGATTGAAGACAAAAGATATGATTACTCTGACCTTAAGGTCATTTAAGGACGTTCGAATAAGACGTCGAAAGTTATATTCGGCATTCTATTTGTGATAATTCAGCAACGTCTTCATCTCTTACTGATTCATTAGAGACTATTACAATAGCTTTCATCAAACTTGAAGTAGGTGAATATGTATTTACTTAATTTGATATTTATTGATGCTTAATTATAATTTATCGGTATAAGAACTTTCTTATTAATAAGATGACACAAGAGAATATATAGAAAATATTTAAAGTGTCAAAAAATCTTTTATAACTAGGATTTCAGTTACAATTCAATATACTAACCTCTGCAATAACATCTTAGGAATACGATATTTATTCAGAAATCAGCCCAACATAGTAGAGAAGAGATTTGATTTGAGTCACTTTACTTTTTACAAGATGATTCGTAATATCTGATCCGAGTATCAGCGAGAAAGCGATTCTTTTAAGTATGCTTCATGTTTAGATTAAATTAAAAAAGTAACTCACGTATTTCAAAAACATTTGGGTTGTTTAAATTTGAGGTATCGGAACCGAGTTTTCTTACATTTTTCTTGGAAAGGATTTGAAAAGACTATGGTTTTTTTATTAGAATATTGAGTATCAGAATGTCATTTTTAAGTTTTTTTTAAATAAGAACTTAAAAGACTCGATCTCTCTCAACACTTCTATCTTTAGAGCATTTTACATTTACCACTAAGATTGATAAATAAAATATAAAAAATAAATTCAAACTTATTATTAGGCCTAAATTAAACAGAAAATTAAACAGAACTGTACCCTGGATATTAACCCTTTCCGTGCCAGCTACGAGAATACTCGTAGTGCGTTACTGTAACATGGTGCCGACTACGAGTATGCTCGTAGATTTTTTTGGGCATCTTATACAAAAAAATATTTCTTGGCACTACAAGTAAGACCGGTTTTTTAGAGTTTGGCATTAGGTATAAAATTCATGTTAGTGTTTAAATAGTATTTTCGTAGCTGGCACAGAAAGGGTTAAACAACCTTTAAAGTTACACCAACTAGGTTCTAGTATATCCATATAGACAAGGTCGCGTGGAAAAATAACTTGAACAATAAAAATGTATTCACCAAAAAAATCTGAAATCCGCTTTTTGGAGCGGAGCAAACGAAGTAAGCGAAGCTCCCATGAATCAGCTTCAGTTGGCGCAATGTCTGTTACGCCATAACTTCCCGAGTTCTTAACCGATTTTAATATTTTTCGTGTGGAATCGAATCAACAGGTTTAGGACCAGATTGTGACGGAGCCCGAATTTTGAAATTCGCAAAAATTTCCATCGAGACAAAAAAATAATCTTTTTTTAGGTATTGCGCTCCGCTCCAATATATGGTGCTAGCGTAGCTTTATGCTTAGCGATTGCATTGCCTAGTATGTTTAATAAATAGGAAGTCTTTTTACTTGCAATGCCACGAATATTGAAAAGCTACTTTAGTTCATACACAATTCGAAATTTTTGAGTATGAAATAGGTTCTTATAAGAGAGAAACGAGCATGCAAACTTCGTGATCGTGTTTGATTATAGATTTTCCGGTTAAGAACACAAAAACAAATGCTTGCTAAATGTTAATAAAGTTTATTGATAGAAACATAAACTATTGATAAAAATGATAATTCACAAAAATAATTGGATGATGTGCAAAAGGCCTGCGACCTGCTTCTCGGTGACGTCAATCACGGTGTTCGGTAGCATACTCTAACAATGCACTGAACAATACAACTCGGTTACAATATCTGTGGACCTCGCTGGAATGTCAAGCCCCCTCCCCGTTCTCTTGAAAAAGAATAAAAAAATAAAATAATAAAAGAGTAAAAGTATAATATATTTTATTTATAGTTCATAATTATTATTGTTTACAATACTATCCCCATGTTGCTTGTTTTGTGTACCGTACCTAAGCGCTGACGTGACGTCATCAGGTCCACAGATATTGTAACCGGGTTGTAGACAAGAAATTGATACTAGCAATTTCAATCCTTCAATATATCTTTTATTATTGAGATCCAGTAGAACTCGGTGAGTACATCGATAATGCGTTTGAAGCTTCACCGTCGTGGAAAAATGGTGCCAATTTTTCTAATATTTCTCACCTTAAAACCTCATTTAGACAATTGCGAAACATAAAGCTCCAACCTTTTTCAACTGATACGCTTACTCAAAAGTTCAACTGTTATTTTCTATACCTATTTATGAAGCTTGATTAAGTATATGGGTAGGTACAAACTTAACCCTCCGTCTGCGGTGTCATCTTACTTATAATAGATGACCTGTCGATACCAAAGGGGAGTTAATAGCCAAGCGTGTTTCCATTGTGTTGCGGGAGTTAACGACATTCGCGATACTTTAATATATTTGCTTTACTGACATTGTTTTCCCTATTTATTTAAATATAAATTTTGTGTTTGACTTTTTATAAAGTTGTGTTTATTTATTATCTAAAAGTAATATGATTATTCGAATCGTTTTTAAGAAAGTAAAACACAACTTCGCCACACACATACTCAAGCTCATTCAAAATAAAAAAGATGCCGGCCTTAACCTATCAGTTGAGATATCAACTTTAACCCAAGCGAATAAGTCCTAGGTAAACATAGTGGTCAACAACTTCGAGTGTAACGTTCCCAACATTTACTGGAGCGGGTGTAACATGGGCGTTGGACATAATTTTCGTCTTGTCCATGTTCATCTTAAGACCCACTCGTTGGGATGCGTTACTGAGATCTTTGAGCATGGTGCTCAGGTCTTCCAATGTCTCAGCCATTAGGACCACATCATCGGCAAACCGAAGATGCGTCAGGTACTCGCCGTTGATGTTGATGCCAAGTCCATTCCAGTCCAGAAGCTTAAAAATATCCTCCAACGCAGCAGTGAACAGTTTCGGAGAGATAACGTCTCCCTGTCTCACTCCTCGCTGTAGTTGGATAGGATTAGAGCTCTGGCTCTGTACTCGGACCGACATAGTGGCGTTTTGGTACAGGCACCTTAACACTTCGATATACCAGTAGTCCACTTGGCACCTCTGGAGAGACTGCAGCACCGCCCAAGTCTCGATCGAATCAAAGGCCTTCTCATAGTCCACAAACGCCAAGCAAAGTGGCCGATTATACTCTTCGGTCTTCTGTATAACCTGCCGCAGCGTATGAATGTGGTCTATGGTGCTAAAGCCTTTTACGGAAACCGGCTTGTTCGGGAGGTTGGAAGTCGTCAAACCTGCGAGCAAGACGATTCGTAATGACCCTCGAAAACAGCTTGTAGACATGGCTCAGAAGCGAGATGGGTCTGTAGTTCTTCTGTAGGGTATTATCGCCCTTTTTGAAGAACAAAATCACCTCGCTTCTGCTCCATGCCTTCGGCGTTTTGCCCTGGACGATGACAGAATTGAAGAGCTTCTGGAGGACTTTAAGTACCGGCGTGCCGCCCGCTCTCAGAAGCTCTGTTGTAATTCCGTCATCTCCCGCCGCCTTGTTTTTCTTTAGCTGTTTGAGAGCCATTCTAATCTCGTACAGGCTGACGTCCGGGATATCTTCGGTATAGTGTCGGGTAAGCTTGGCTCTAGGATCTCGAGCTCTGCTTTGGCCTGGTGTAATACTGGAATACAGCTGCCTATAGAAACTCTCAATCTCTCTCAGGATTTCAGGAGTCGATGAAATGATACTGCCGTCCTCAGTTTTCAGCCTCGTCAGTTGACTTTGCCCAATAGACAGATCTCTAGCGAACACTTTGGAGCCTTTGTTCCGCTCTATGGCCTCTTTGATACGTAGTACGTGTAGGTACGACAATTAGGTTGGAACAAATAAAAAAAATATTTAAAACATCTTGTTTATTATTTCCCATTCCGTTTGTACTATATTATGTATAATTTATGACAATTAACCGAATTCCGATATCAATATCGGAATTCCGATATTGAGATCTAACATCGAAAATCAGTATCGGAATTGAAAATCTTACGATATTACATGCCCTAGTCGGGTGAAACCATAAAACTTATAGTACGGGTCATACGACTTTTTATATCTCCGCTGTGACCCGGATTCGAAGAATTTAATCTGGAAATTGCTTGCTTAGCAGATTTCCCTCCACGACATGAGACAAAACGATACGATACCCTATCGATCCATTATTGCCCCGTTTAATAAATTGGATCCGTGCTCCTCTTTTTAAGATGGACGAAGCGTATTTTGACATGCCAGAGATCGGCTTTAATATGCTAAAAGGAGAATTATGCCGCATAGTCGACTGTTTTGTTATTGTCGTTATCAAAAATTGAGTTCATTAAAACAAGTTTAATAGGTTGTTTATTTCTGTATGATGTTTTCTGTATATTATTTAATTACCACACTTATTACACAAATTACTTGGAAATCTTGATTTGCTTCACTTCTGACATTCTCATATACACAAAGATGTTTTATGTCAACAAAAAAAATATTTTTCTGTACTTGACATAGAGTTCAAAAATGTTTGAATATCAGCTCTTCATGGCTGCTTGGTTTGTGTTGGCGAAGTGGTTTACATTATTTATAGCAACTCCCTTTGCTTAGGAGTTCTTTGAGCTTGTAACGCCTATAGAGCTTTGCTCCCAACGGTTATCCATTAGCCGTCAACTTTGCTTTGCAGAGACCACCTGCCCCTGGATCCCATAGTTTCCGTGGTTTACATATCTGGCGCAGCGACAAAGCAGCACCTGAAAGCAAAATTACATGAAGTAAAACCCTAGATTAAAGTAGAGATCCTCCTAAATATGCCAGACGTAGTACTCTCACTGAGGATTTCATTGACACAGTGGTAAGCGCGCAGAACGGAGAAGTAATAGCGCATTTGGCTTAAGATTGTTTAGGATAAGCATCTGTGTACAGGTCAGTTCGTATGGGCGGGAAAAAAAATTCTATGTCGAGGTCCTCTGTACTTCGGACATGTTAAACCTTTGGCTCCAGTTGTTAGCACTTACATGTTGTGCCTACGATATTTTCATCCACAAACCTGTATTCCACAAGTGGGAACATTATTATTATAATGATGACATGAGTACACTCAACACAAGCAGACTCTTGTTAGCGTCTGCACATCTATACCCTACGGTTATACCCACGCTTTGGTCTAGATAGGTTTCTAATATGCGATCAACCAAGTCTACACAATGCAGACTATACCAAGTACAGTGAAGAACGTACCCGCTTTCAAACGAGCGTCCAATCTCTCCAGGTGATTCTCACCGTCTTTAAGGGAGATGCCATCCATCCAGAAATTCAGTACAGTGGTTTGCCTTTCCCGGCTTAAGGATTCTAACATAATTTAATTTTGACATTTTGTAGAACAGTCGTCTACGAGTTATAGACCAAAGGACATGAAAAATTAAAAGCTATTTCGAAGATGGACATCTTTCAAGATTTTTGAGATGGAAATTATTGAAAACGAACTCCGTGTAATTAGTTTTTATTTTTACGAATTTCAAAGTAACAGTTAGTTATTTAGCAGTAAAGGTAATTTCCGCATCATTAACTCTCACCAAAACTATGGTTTGTTTCCATTACACCGCAAGTTAATGTTCTCGTAGTTCCAAAAATGTAATTTTTTTATAATTTTTAGACCCGGCTGACGTTATCCAGCCTAATCGAAATGGCACTTTCCATGTCCAATAGCAGACTATCTATAGTTATCTAAATCTATGGATTTCTAGACTATCCATAAACCCACACAAAAAACTTCGCTACAATCGGTTCAGCCGGTTAGGATTTTAGTACACAATCAATTATATAACAAGAGATAACTAAAAGGAAATCCAGCAACGTTACTTCCGTGGGTTTCTTTACTATAAAGAATATGAAAAATTCGATAAAAACATAACTATTATTTCTATTTACCCCTCGCGTATATGCTTGGGTTACTAGTGGGTCCACGTCCATAGTACATCGGCATGGACGAACTTTATTCGCTTGGGTTAAAGTTGATATCTCAACTGATAGGTTAAGGCCGGCATCTTTTTTATTTTGAATGAGCTTGAGTATGTGTGTGGCGAAGTTGTGTTTTACTTTCTTAAAAACGATTCGAATAATCATATTACTTTTAGATAATAAATAAACACAACTTTATAAAAAGTCAAACACAAAATTTATATTTAAATAAATAGGGAAAACAATGTCAGTAAAGCAAATATATTAAAGTATCGCGAATGTCGTTAACTCCCGCAACACAATGGAAACACGCTTGGCTATTAACTCCCCTTTGGTATCGACAGGTCATCTATTATAAGTAAGATGACACCGCAGACGGAGGGTTAAGTTTGTACCTACCCATATACTTAATCAAGCTTCATAAATAGGTATAGAAAATAACAGTTGAACTTTTGAGTAAGCGTATCAGTTGAAAAAGGTTGGAGCTTTATGTTTCGCAATTGTCTAAATGAGGTTTTAAGGTGAGAAATATTAGAAAAATTGGCACCATTTTTCCACGACGGTGAAGCTTCAAACGCATTATCGATGTACTCACCGAGTTCTACTGGATCTCAATAATAAAAGATATATTGAAGGATTGAAATTGCTAGTATCAATTTCTTGTCTACAACCCGGTTACAATATCTGTGGACCTGATGACGTCACGTCAGCGCTTAGGTACGGTACACAAAACAAGCAACATGGGGATAGTATTGTAAACAATAATAATTATGAACTATAAATAAAATATATTATACTTTTACTCTTTTATTATTTTATTTTTTTATTCTTTTTCAAGAGAACGGGGAGGGGGCTTGACGTTCCAGCGAGGTCCACAGATATTGTAACCGAGTTGTATTGTTCGGTGCATTGTTAGAGTATGCTACCGAACACCGTGATTGACGTCACCGAGAAGCAGGTCGCAGGCCTTTTGCACATCATCCAATTATTTTTGTGAATTATCATTTTTATCAATAGTTTATGTTTCTATCAATAAACTTTATTAACATTTAGCAAGCATTTGTTTTTGTGTTCTTAACCGGAAAATCTATAATCAAACACGATCACGAAGTTTGCATGCTCGTTTCTCTCTTATAAGAACCTATTTCATACTCAAAAATTTCGAATTGTGTATGAACTAAAGTAGCTTTTCAATATTCGTGGCATTGCAAGTAAAAAGACTTCCTATTTATTAAACATACTAGGCAATGCAATCGCTAAGCATAAAGCTACGCTAGCACCATATATTGGAGCGGAGCGCAATACCTAAAAAAAGATTATTTTTTTGTCTCGATGGAAATTTTTGCGAATTTCAAAATTCGGGCTCCGTCACAATCTGGTCCTAAACCTGTTGATTCGATTCCACACGAAAAATATTAAAATCGGTTAAGAACTCGGGAAGTTATGGCGTAACAGACATTGCGCCAACTGAAGCTGATTCATGGGAGCTTCGCTTACTTCGTTTGCTCCGCTCCAAAAAGCGGATTTCAAATTTTTTTGGTGAATACATTTTTATTGTTCAAGTTATTTTTCCACGCGACCTTGTCTATATGGATATACTAGAACCTAGTTGGTGTAACTTTAAAGGTTGTTTAACCCTTTCTGTGCCAGCTACGAAAATACTATTTAAACACTAACATGAATTTTATACCTAATGCCAAACTCTAAAAAACCGGTCTTACTTGTAGTGCCAAGAAATATTTTTTTGTATAAGATGCCCAAAAAAATCTACGAGCATACTCGTAGTCGGCACCATGTTACAGTAACGCACTACGAGTATTCTCGTAGCTGGCACGGAAAGGGTTAATATCCAGGGTACAGTTCTGTTTAATTTTCTGTTTAATTTAGGCCTAATAATAAGTTTGAATTTATTTTTTATATTTTATTTATCAATCTTAGTGGTAAATGTAAAATGCTCTAAAGATAGAAGTGTTGAGAGAGATCGAGTCTTTTAAGTTCTTATTTAAAAAAAACTTAAAAATGACATTCTGATACTCAATATTCTAATAAAAAAACCATAGTCTTTTCAAATCCTTTCCAAGAAAAATGTAAGAAAACTCGGTTCCGATACCTCAAATTTAAACAACCCAAATGTTTTTGAAATACGTGAGTTACTTTTTTAATTTAATCTAAACATGAAGCATACTTAAAAGAATCGCTTTCTCGCTGATACTCGGATCAGATATTACGAATCATCTTGTAAAAAGTAAAGTGACTCAAATCAAATCTCTTCTCTACTATGTTGGGCTGATTTCTGAATAAATATCGTATTCCTAAGATGTTATTGCAGAGGTTAGTATATTGAATTGTAACTGAAATCCTAGTTATAAAAGATTTTTTGACACTTTAAATATTTTCTATATATTCTCTTGTGTCATCTTATTAATAAGAAAGTTCTTATACCGATAAATTATAATTAAGCATCAATAAATATCAAATTAAGTAAATACATATTCACCTACTTCAAGTTTGATGAAAGCTATTGTAATAGTCTCTAATGAATCAGTAAGAGATGAAGACGTTGCTGAATTATCACAAATAGAATGCCGAATATAACTTTCGACGTCTTATTCGAACGTCCTTAAATGACCTTAAGGTCAGAGTAATCATATCTTTTGTCTTCAATCAATTTAGATTATATTAATGTTGAAGAGAATTACTATTACCGAATGTTTGATATCATTATATTTCTTTGTTGTCAATAGTGGGTTGACAAGATGTAAGACTGTTTACTAACTGGATCCTCACGCTCCCCAAAACATCAAAATGTAAAAAAAAAATTATGTATCAATTTAACAATGAAATACGTGTACTTTTTTTTATTTGATTTCATGCATCTTACTTTAAATGTGGTGACCTTCTCTAATTAACGTTTAACCTTTTTCTTTTTCTCGAGGGTACAATATTCTCAGAAGCTATGCATATGTCTACTTATTTCTTAGTTTGTCTATTAAGGCGGTTAACCCACTGCACCGCGTCCCGTCGCGTAGCGCGTAGCCGCAGATTTTACTATTGTATGCAAGAATCTCAATTAATATAGAAAACACGCATGTGACAACACACTGCCGACGCGGAAACGCGCGGGTAGGCGCCCCGCGTGCAGATTCTGCGCGGGAGCGCGGAGCCTTGTCGTCTTGTATTGCTACTCCGCGCGGTGAAGCAGATTACACCGCTAAGATAGGCAGATCTGTGCCTGCGTCCCCGCGCGCGTTTTCTGTCGCTACGCGCACCACGGCGGGATGCATCTCTAGTGGGTGAACCGCCTTAATCTTATACTTTTGATTTTAATAATGACGAGCTTAATAGAAAAATCTCCTCTTTTACTGCATAAATAAAAGTATTTCCACTAACTAATAAATACATTATACGTACGTTTTTTTTATTTTTCAAAAGCCAAGCTTAGTTTCACGCTTAGAATACTCATACAAGGTTTCAACCCCTTTTTACACCTCCTACAGAGTAGAATTTACCTAAAAAACTGATGTCCATGCACATTTAAGTTTTACCGGGAGCGTGTGTATTGAAATTCTTACAACAACTTATGCCTTATATATAAACTTTTATACTTTGTCCAATATAGGATGATACTTTTGACAGTTGACAGGTGTCAATATAGGTATATAGAGGGTATAAAGTTGCTATTGCAATGTCAAGCCAAACATAAGGAAACAAACGCAAACTTAGTACGTAGCAATAGGTAAGTAACACCTGTCAAAAGTATCATCCTACATTGGACAAAGTATAAGGGTAGGATTTTTCAAAAATCCTTTCTTAGCAAACGATTTTATAAACACACCTCTAGTTTCCAGAGCTAGAAAACGCATAGCCCAAAGTCGATGTGTTATCTATCAGTCAGTCATTGTATCACCTTTAATTTATATTGTATTTAAAAAAATACAAAGTATCAAAGCAATCATTCTTATTCAAACAAAAAGACAGCATATAAAATGTATTTTTCAATATCAATAAGTTATTGATATTACAATTATAGTGATAAATTCTATTAACATATGCGAACTGGACGCCAATCGAACAGTAGGCCACAAGGTAAAAAGTAAAAACGACCCCGCGAGTCTAATTGCAGGCAGAGGGTGCATACTAGGGTAGTATCAAACTGAAACGTCAGCGCCGTCACTTCGTATTCTAGGTGATACAAATATCAAATGTAATATTTTTTACTGTACTACGTCTCAATACTGGATGCTGCAATTAAGTCAAATGAGTAGCTGTAAAACGTAAAAACTTATACAGTAAGTCCAAACCTTAAACATTTAGCTTGATATGCTTTCAATTGTACGAACACTGATAAAGCAAATACGTTTTCATTGCGTACTCAAACTGAGTACTATCTCGTCCATTATAGGGACAAGGCGCAATGTCCTCAATGCCTTAGATCGAGAGAACCGAGATCTGAGCGCTCTAGTGATTCAACCATTCATTCCCCCTACATTGTTTTACATCGCCGCAAAACTAAACTAGTGTTGTGTATAGTATGTAGTTTGAACATCGATTCTATCAAAATATTATTGGAGCGGAGCGAGCGAAGCTCCCATGGATCAGCTTCAATGGCACAATGTCTGTTATGCTATAACTTCCCGAGTTCTTAACCGATTTAAATATTTTTTTTGTGTGGAATCGAAAAAACCGGTTAGGACCAGATTGTGACGGAGCCCGAACTATGAAATTCGCAAAAATTCTCATCGAAACAATTTTTTTTTTCTTTTTTAGGTATTACGCTCCGCTCCAATATATGGTACTAGCGTAGCTTTATGCTTAGCGACTGCATCGCCTAGTATATATTTTGAAAGTGAATCCGAAATAACACAAAGAATACATCAACTTATAGGTTTAGGAGTTAATTAGCAATAATCTTTTAACAGGTTTTTATAATTATTTTATGTATGTGACATGACCTTTAGTGAATCTCAGGTAGCAAATAGTACACTAATCAATGTTACCAAGTAAACTTGGTGGATTTTTATTTATTAAAAACGGAATTATATATATTAATATAACGTATGATCAATAATCCAAGCGTATACGCTACACTAAATGTAGCGTTTTTATGTGTGTTGATTAATTTTAAATGTTCATTAATGACATTTTAAAGTGATTTCACGACAACAGAGTAAAAGTAATATGATCGATAACTCATTTTCTGGGTGTGTTATATTATGAGAAACTTACATACATTACGTAAAGGTAATGTGAATAAAAAAAATGAAGCGCGAGGTTTTATTCAAACGTCCTTTAATATCACGACTTATATCGATAAGATATATCGATACTGTCGCGGCATTAGTGCGCTCAGACACACTTAAGCGGTTATCACGCTATGTTGGCTGATACCATTGTTTACTGGAGAGCTGTTACATTTGATTACTCTCCTTTGTAATCCGTGTGCTTTATCACACTTTTATTTTATACCTTTGTAGTGAACATAGAGGGTACAAAATCAACGCCAGACTAAGAGCAGTATCTAGAAATAAATAGTCTCTACCTCTTAGCCAAGAGTAAGTATGCAGTAAGAATTAAGATACGAAATAGGGTAAATATCTTACTTCCTCTCGATTACGATACATCATTATTCAACAATCCTACTGTTGTTAATCCCGTAATTAGATAACATGTGGTTTTTGTTTATTTTTTTGCATTCACCATGCAATATTTCTATAAGATATGATTCTAGCGTTTGTGTACAGTCAACAGCACATTAACCTAAAAAAAATCTATTAACAAAATTAAACCTAATCAAACATACCTGTCAAAGGAGACCGGCGAATTTGGGCCTAACTTGTACACGAATCGGACATTTACTAATATTAATTGTATATTTTTTAATAATTTATGGTAGATAACCAAGTCACGATTCTATGGGGAACAATTTATTGTAAATAATAACAAAATATTGACCACCTACGTACTTCCCATTCAAGTCAAGGCATTTTTGAATTTTTTGATTGGATGTCTGTGCTTTATAGATCGAAAAACAGTGTTGCCAAAACAAAAACTACATTTTGTATCGATTAATACGATCGGGGCTTATTACAATGACGTAATATTAATGGACACGAATACAAATTGCTTTAAAAAAATGGCGCAGTTGTTACCAGCATTGACAAAACAAGGCTATGTGCGTTACTATTGAATCTAAGTCAAACTGTCTTAGATTTTTGTTGCCTCTATTGAATGCTTACACAACATATCTATAGAAAAAAGCAACATATGAAACATCATTGGCTTTTTTTTCTTTTGCGATTAGTCGCTTTAGCAACGGTTGCGCAATCGTAGCTGTGAAACTACAGAATCGTTGAACCTGCCCCCAGGTTGCGCGGGCTAACAAATATGGATATTGGCATGGGCTTCATTTGACATATATTATGCTTCAAATATCAAATGATGCCCATGTCAATACCCGTTGCTAAAGTGACTGGTTGCAAAGATAAGTATGAAGGGGGCCGGCAGGCAAGAAAGCCCACCAATTATTAATTTCAATCTAGTGCCTACAAGTAACTTTAATCAATTCATCATAATATGATAAGGTTAAATGTATATAGATCTAATGTATGTGTTTTGTTTTTTTTTCTATTAACTCACTGTTAGTTAGCAAGAAAAAGATTTCATATTCTCTATCAAATGATTATTTTAAAATCGATAACTATTTAATCGATTAATTATATTTATTACAATGTAACTGGCAACAATTTTTAAAAATGTCACTTTGGTTCCGTCTGTCGTGTGGTGTTGTTGTTGTGATTTGTGGTTACCGTTTGTTTCGCTGTATTTTTTGGATTCTTTTAACGACCTACGCTTTCATACGGACATTTTCTCGCATAAACATTCAATAAGTACCATTGAAATGAATAAAAGTCAATTAATAGGCTGAAATAGTCAGTTTAGATTTTACGTTTCATAATTTTAATTATTTACATAACTCCGTTTTCCCATAGAATACCATTACAAAATTAATACTAATAAAACATGTGTATTTAACCTACAAAATAGTCCAAAAATCATTAGTGTACAGCTTAGGCCCAGATTCCATATGAAGTCTGCCATTCTCCTTTCTCTATTCGAAACTCCAACACATATGGGTCAAAATCAAATAAGAAAATTTAACATTTGTGGTAGGGTTACGCGCTGCTGTCAATTCATATGGTGATGAAGTTTAAACTAGTTCCATTTATATATATTTGTTATTAGCTTTCACCATGCCATAATTTTTTTAAAGTACGCCTGTAAAAGACAGTTCAGGTAGAATCCATTTGGTTCAAAGCTGACAACTAATGGGCTACAATTGCCTGATGATTAAGTTAAAAAATTATTAAGACGATTGCCACATGCCATATATATTGCATGCTTTGTTAAACGATGTGCATTTATTGACAAAAAACAGTCGAAAACAAAAGAAGAAGAACAGCCGGAAAAAGTCATAACTCGAATAGAAACAAAAGAATTACACAGACGATAAAGCAAAGGAGCAACATCTCGACACAGGACACTATACCACATATAACTAGACAGAAGTGAACTTTGTTTTTTTTTTGTGGACTCCGCACTTTCTGCAGAGTTTTCGCATTGGTTAAAAATCTGTGCTTTTAAAAACTTAGCACGGTACTTTCATTAAGGCGAAGCCCGCAGTAATTCTATTAAAATGTGCTAGCCATTTTGTTTAGTTAATAAATATTGTGTTTACATTATGATATACTTGGGCATGATGAAGATTGATATGATTAGGCACAACCGCAGTTTTCAAAGATTATATAAAGTATGTTATATTTCTATCTAATAATCTAATTAAATTTAAGCATCAATGACGCACTGCAGAAGTACGGCCGTCCCAACAATATCCTGAAGAAGTCCCAAAAACATTGTAATATTGGACCCGCAGGGCACTAAGCGACCTCTTGGCAAGATTAACCCACAGACTTCCTTTATAAAAAACTCTGACAGATGTTCAAAAAGCGTGATTTTGATTTCAGTATTGCAACGGGTATATCTGCAAACCAATATGTTACCTCGAATCGCCAGCCCCCTACGCTACCTTTCAATATCTAAAACGTCTTTAAGGTCGTCAGCAAGAAAATGCCCCACATATTTGAATTTGTTCACGCGTTTAATGTACAAACCGTTAAGAGTGATGGGTTGGTAATCATCGGACATTTACCGGCCGTCTTAAAAACCATATATTCAGTCCTTTTGTCATTATAAGTGTGTGACGGGGTGAGGCAGGAAAATAATGAGAGGCGCTGGGTCGTCACTTATGTATTTATTATTATGAAATTAAGGCACAACTGAAACAATTATATAAAAAAAGGTAAATTACACTGAACACAAAAATAATTTCACATTGAACACTAAAACATATTATAAAAGGTAGGGCTTCTTACAATATTGCCTTAAAGAAACTTATAGACTGTTATTATCAGGAACTGGTGATACAGAATCTTGTGATTTATACAGAAAGTTAGTGTGAGCTTATTATAACTGATCAGCACTAGAAATATTCTTTCTTTCTTTCTTTAAATATATTTAAATAATTGTTAGCGGTGAGTCAACCGCTCTACGCGCTGACTCTGGTAAGAATGAACTTCGAGAACAAAACAAATAAAAAGAGACAGTCAGTAAATTTAAAAACGGAAACCAAGAGGAAAATGACCAGAGAAGAGCGAAATGACAGCAACGAGTCGCCAATATAGCTATGGCGCCTCGTTACAAGTGTGACCATGTTTGACTGCATAGTTCTTGCATACTCTTAATCCATGATTTGTATACACTTATACCATACTTTCATCTTGCATAAGTAGACAACGAACTATAACATTTTTTTCCTTTTCTTATTGAAACATTCAGTTTCCGGATGTTTCTATTAAAAGCGATATTACTTTAAAAGGTTCGAATCGTTTGAGGTGTCAAACAGGACACATCTTTACCTCAACGGAGCTATGGGAATAATCAATCAATTAAATTGACGATCTCCTTGGCCGGGAGGCTGTGATACCGATTTTCATGGTAACGCTACTCCTGTATACTAGAAAATTGATAGACGTTAATTGTGAAGTACAATTGTCCGAATAGCATGAAGTTAAGAGTTCGAGTCTCGTCTGAAAATTGGGTTAAATTGATGGTTTTCTAAAAAAAAATAGTAATTAAGGACTATTTTGTTAGCACCAGTTTGCGAAATAATCTCCATCTATACATATAAATAAAATTGGAGTGTCTGTTTTTAATATTGAAATACCCGTTTTTTACTACATGCATATGAATATATATACGGTACATACACCAAAATAACATTTTTTTTTTCAATTTTTGTCTGTCTGTCTGTCTGTTTGTTCCGGCTAATCTCTGAAACGGCTGGACCGATTTTGATGGGACTTTTATTGGCAGGTAGCTGATGTAATAAGGAGTAACTTAGGCTACTTTTATTTTAGAAAAATAATGTTGCAATATTCCACGCGGACGAAGTCGCGGGCGGCCGCTAGTCTACACTAATATTATAAAGAGGAAAGATATGTATTTTTGTATGTTTACAATGAATAAACTCAAAAACTATTAAGCCGATTTCAAAAATTCTTTCACCATTGAAAAGCTACATTCACGCTGAGTAACATAGGCTATATTTAATGCTAGAAAAAATTTAAAGAATTTTGTCCACCCGTGTGAAGCCAGGACGGGCCGCTAGTGACTAATGAATGAATGAATGAAATGTTTATTTATTCAAGTAACAGTGACTCAATTTTGTTAGTAAGACTTATAAACTATGTTAGTAAGAACCATTAAATTACAAAAATAACAAAAAAAATATATACATATTGAGATGTCACTTAAAGCGGCCAGTTCTGCACTACTCCCCCCGAAATGGCACAAGAATGGCTCACATAAATGCAGTCCAGTCTGCCAGCAATCATATTCAGGATGCTGTTACCGCTCTCCCGCACCCTACGCACCAGGGACGCGCACCGTTTACGCATTGTTGCATAAAAGCAGTCTACGCCTGCTTCAGCGAACATCCCTGATGCACTACAGAAGCGAGGTAGTCGCAACAGCACCCTGAAAGCGTTATTATACTGGACACGGAGAGCGTTGCAAGCCAATTGAGTATATCTAACCCAAAGACTGCACGTGTAGAAAGATGTACAGAAAGCTCTGAACAACGTTATCTTGACGTGGCGTGTACAGCGTGCAAACCTTCGAGCCAGCATGTTCGCTCTGAATGACAACGCCCTCCGTTCCCTCTCGATATCTTCGTCGTCCTTGAGGTCGGGGGTCAACATATGACCTAGATATTTGAATTTGAAAACTCTTTGTAGAGTGTTGTTGTTAATTCTTATAGGTGGTATATTTTCATATCCTTTACTCCCGACTCCAAAGATCATTACTTGACTCTTATCGACATTGTAAACCAACCCGTGAGATGTGGCGTACTCCTCGCAAATAGACACCAGTCTACGCAGACCACAGATGGATGCACTCAGCAGCACCATGTCGTCCGCGTAGCTAATATTACTAACGCAGATTCCGTCTATATGACATCCGACATTGGTGCCGCTCAAAACATCGATCAGGTCATTAACGTACAGGTTGAAAAGCGTGGGCGAGCTTAACCCCCCCTGTCTCACCCCGCACTCCAACCTGTACGGCTCGGACAGGGTCCCATCCCATCTAACGCTATTGATCTGGTTTCCATACCAGTACCTAAGTAGATAAATGAGTTCTACTGGTAAGTGAGCTTTTTGTAACTTATCCCACAAAATGTCATAAGAAACCAGGTCAAAAGCTCTCGACAGGTCCAAAAAGCAGGCAAAGACTGGTGTTTTTCGCTGCACATAGTACGTGATGGTATGCTTGACACACAGTACAGCGCTTTCAGTCGATAATTTAGGCCTAAAACCAAACTGATTATCGTGCAGCTTCACGTAATTATTCAGATGTATGTTAAGCACACCATCAAACACTTTAGCAATTACCGTTGCTAACGATATAGGCCTGTAATTATTCTTATCTGCGAGATCTCCAGTTCTGTTTTTAACTATAGGTACAATTACAGTTTTTATCATGTCCTCTGGCATGTAACTATGCGACAAACAGTAATTAAATAACAAAAACAGCACACGTGGAAGGTGCGGACCGGCAAACTTAAGGTGCTCAATGCTGATCCCGTCGTGGCCAGGCGATTTACCTTTACTAATACGCAGGGTGATATAATATCTCATAAGGTAGAACTTTTTTATTAATACCCCATATAAAGAGATAAGTGAGTGCAACTTATGAATAAGAATAGTGCGTTATTTATTTAATTATGGCTCCTTACTTATTTGTTACTAGCGGCCCATTCCGGCTTTCACGGGTGTACAAAATTCTTTTAAATTTTTCTAGCATTAAATATACCTGGCCTATGTTACTCAGCGTGAATGTAGCTTTCCAATAGTAAAAGAATTTTTGAAATCGGCTTAGTACTTTTTGAGTTTATTCAATACAGTCTTTCCTCTTTATAATATTAGAATCGGTAAAACTATCAGCATAAATCCTGAGTAGACAATTACGATTTTTTACTTTTTTACAGGCTCAATTTGGTCCGAATGTGTTTTATTTCATCATACAGCCGTTACTGTTCCAAACAATGTTCGTGATCAATCTCTTTAGTAATTGGAATATTTACTTACAATATCCATAGCCCAAATTAAATCACGTTTAGTCCCATCCCAAGGGATTAAAGAGCTACTTTGATCCCTGTTTACAAATAGCTAACCATCTCTTTTGATTAGACGTAATAATATTTAAATACTTATCCTATCCACAGAGGTAAATATTATATAACTTGTATATTTGAACATTTTGTTACTATAATAATAATAATAATATTTCTTACATTCATACCAATTAGCCTTGCCCAAAGTAAGCTCTGTAAGGCTTGTGTTATGGATACTAGGGTATATAACGGATATATGTCTATCCGTTATACATACCTTATATATGTATATAAGGTATGTTTCTTGAAGAAATGTTTCTTGTAAATCATTATCCTATAGATACATAAACAAAAAAATATGGTTAACTTGGCTATCATAAGGTTACAAGAAATTGTGTAACTACATGCTTAAAAGCTTTGTTAAAATATTTGAAACAAACATAGTGATGCTCAACCTCTGTACTTTCGCTTTGCCCTATTACAGATAGTACAATTACTAAGCAGTTGGTACATAATTAAAACAAAAAGTGGTTTCATTTATTAAGCAAAAGCCTTAATAAAATAATTATATCCGAAATTTTTACTTAAACCAGATTTTCGATTATTTAATTAAAACAACTTTGCTAAAACACTTAACACACTTATGTCGTTCGCTGATCCGCATACTGATTGCCGAAATGGTCCTAAAATGCCACGATATTTGGAAATTCCTGCCTTCTGTCGTCTTTGAATTAATTTAAAACCACAGACTTAGGAAGTAAGTAAAATGCAGGTGTTATTATTTGCGTGAACAGGCAAATATGAAATTATAGTGTAGGAAGTACGATGCGTACTTTTCTTTAATTAAATTTAGCTACTTGAGCTAAATTTAATTTATTTGGAATTAATACATTTAGTTAACTTAATTTTTATACTGATAAACTTTACCTGATTTCGAGCACAGCTCCACCCGCGTGGACTTCGAGTATAATTGTAAATCATTTTCGCCTCGGAAACAGCACATATTTTCTAGAGTGAAGGTACCCTATGTTGTTCTCTGTACCCGACTGTCAACCTGGATGTAAAATGTCATCCTGATATTTGTCTAGTTTTTGAATGACAAGGGAATGAGACGTTAGTGCTCTTGCCGGTCTCGTAGGTCCTGTATCTACTTGGTAGATACAGGACCTACGAGACCATGAACGGTGATGTCGCGATGTTCTGATACATGCAGGTCCCTTACGAATACAACTCGAGCTAGTTATCTTATCCAAACATATTTTTTCAGTGTGTTTTTCTTCACAAAAGTCTATTACAGTATAAATAATTGTTAAAAAAATATATAAAAAAAATAGAAAGAAAACCTAAATGTTGTTATTAATAAGAGTTACAGATTATCTTTTTTGAAAACTTTTCATAATCAAAATACACAGAAATACAAATAATTTTCGCACGATAGTTTAAAGCATATAAAAACAAAAAAATACATAATTTAGATTGTTTAAGCCTTTAGCTATTTGGTTTTATTGTGGCAATTGAAAATTACCACGTACAAAGGATTTTATTAGGGAATAGCGAAATTATCATTCGCCTGATTCCATTAAGTTCTATTCAAATCCACATAGGTTTTTCGCAGGAATCAATATTATAAAATAAAAAAATGAGATCCATTTCAATAGCATAATTCCAATTCCTAATTTACTTTGGCATAAAATGACAGGAGTAAGTTAGGTTAGATACTTTTTTGTCGGTTACGAACGAGCAAAGGAGTCGATAAGCTAAGGAAATTAACCCCAATTTGACCACAAATTTAATAATATGTTTTTTTGTATTTTTCATTTTTGTTTGTTAAATACAGGACACTAACTTTATGCTTAAATAAATTAAAAGTCCACATAATTACGTTTCGCTCTCGAAATAAATCAACAAACTGAGGTCAAAACGGTTTTTTTTTAAATTGTACCTATTTTTTGCATTATCAATTTTTTCAGACATGAGCGCATCTTTTTAGCAGTTTAATTTTTATGTGTATATATTTGTTAATGTCTAAAGAACAACATATTCTGCCAAAAAAAAATAATGTCATAATAGGGGAAACCTAACAATTCCCTCGTTACCGAGTTCAAAAGTTTTTTTGAGATAAAATAATATAAATAAATATAATCATTTAGGCCCCCTTCGTTTTTTTTTTAAAACCATCTTGATAAACATGCTGAGCTGCAAAGAATTACTACGGTACTTTACTTCGATAATTTAGATTTGAATTGAATGAGAAATATTAACTCTATATTTAATACCGACCCTTAACATGGAGGACGAAAACTGTGCATAATTAATATCTTGGCGGACATACGCTGCATATTCATGAGATAAACGTATCCTACGATATAATACTTCAGTAGTAGACAATCAATGCAGACAGATCGATATGATATTATTAGAGGTTTTTTAACTCGTAGGATTTATAAAAAATGAATAATACAGTAATCTCTTCAGAAGATTCTGAAATCTAATTAAGACAAATTAAGTAACTATTTTTTAAATATTTGATGACACTTTGGCTGAACCTTTTCTTTACACTAGACATATGAGGGTCTGACTGGCTAACCGTGGAACTCAGTAGTAACAAATTAAACTTAAAATAACTTATATTGTTTTAAACTTTCATGGTCACTAACATTATAGTAATATAAGTTGTTTACGGGATTGCTACCATGTACCTTGTTTTTGAGTTTCCGATATTTCGGCACTGTTGCAAGTGCCATGATCACGGAGCGACTGAAGTAATTGCGGGTAGGCTGTTATTGGCAGAAATATCGGTCTACCCTCCGACGAAGTCTCTTATTGCGTTCGTTACCCGTACCACTGTTCACATTCTCATTATTTTCTTGGAATTGTTCTCGACACACAACACTTACAGTATCGGATCGCGACACGACACTTTTTTGATTTTTTTTGGTTCTTACACATACGAACCACAGGATTCCAGATATTCGACAATTTAAACCCGTCCTCACGATTGAAATTTTCATGTTTTGTTATTTCAATCGCTTCCCTGACCAATCTTGGTATGTAGTGGCGTTCTGTCGAAATAATCTGTGGGTTATGAAACTCAATCCAGTGGTTAGGACCAGAATCAATCAAATGTTCCGCGATGGCCGATTTCTGCTTATCGTTGTTCTTGATTGCTTTTATGTGTTCCCTTATTCGGCATGCTACTGTTCGTTTTGGTTTGGCCAATGTACGAACTGCCACAGCTGCAATCGATCTTATAGACACCAGGTTTCTCCAAGGGGAAGTTGTCTTTAGGAGACCGTAGGTATTGTGAAACCTTACGTACAGGAGTGAAGACAGTATTTAGCGAGTACTTATTCAGTATGTTTGAGATCTTGTCAGTCACTCCTTTGACATATGGCAAATAAACGGGTTGTCTGTCTACTTTGTGTCTCTGGTGTCTTAATTTGTGTCTGGATGGAAAGTGTCCCCTGTATCCATTACTCTGTAAGACTCGTCGTACATGCTCCAACTCTTCGTGAAGATGTTCCTCATCACACAGGTCATATGCACGGTTCTTCAGTGAAGTCACTACAGAGTTAAGATGTTTAGGGTGGTGATGCGAGGTCGCGTTGAGATAGCGGTCAGTGTGTGTAGGTTTACGGTAAACGGAATGACCAAACGAACCGTCATTCCTCACCCGAATCTTCACATCCAGAAAGGCCAGACTTCTGTTTTCTTCCATCTCATAGGTGAAGTTAATTTTATGATGGATACCATTTTAATTTGCCAGGTGAGACTCAACATCATCTTTGTTACCCCTTAATACACAGAAAACGTCATCGACATACCTCTTCCATAGTTTTATTTCTGTGGGTGCGGTGATGAAGGCTTTTTCTTCAAAATGCTCCATCCATACATTGGCAACCACAGAAGCCACGGGACTGCCCATTGCGACTCCATCTATTTGGAGGTAGTACTGGCCCTGATATATAAAGAAATTCGTCGACAAACAATGATGCAACAGCTTGGCATATACCATCGGGATGTCATTTTCTTGTAACTTCACCTTCACCACTTCAAGACAATCTAACACAGGTACATTTGTGAACAGCGATTCCACGTCAAAACTGACCATCAACTGATTTTCATCTACCTTGTTTTGGTACAGGATTTCTATGAAATGGCGGGAGTCCTTTACAAACGATGACGTTCGTCCTACTATCGGTTGCAATACTTTTGCCACATGCTTGGCCAGTTCATATGTAGGTGAGTCTATCTGACTCACGATCGGGCGCAGGGGCACATTCGGCTTATGGATTTTCGGCAGACCATATAGTTTTGGAGGCTGGGTGTTCCTAGGACGTAGTAAATATTTGACAATGTCATCGTCTAAAGCGTAGGCGCATTCTTTTATGAGTGAGCGAGTGTTACGATCTGTCCTCGCCGTTGGGTTGTAATTCTTCCTTCTTGTATATATGTTCATCAGTGAGTAGAGTAAGGATTTTGTTTTCGTACTCACTGGTATTCATTATGACAGTCGCATTCCCTTTATCAGCTTTTAGTACCAATATATTCTTGTTCTTGCGAAGATCTTTCAAGGCAACTGATTCGGAAGAAGTAATGTTCGGTCCTGGTGGTCTCGCATGGCGTAACACTACAGCAACATCTTGCCTGAGTGTATCCGCATCTACTGTTGGTATCTTGTTACGTATGACACCCTCTTCAACCGACCCAATCACTTCCTCATAGGGAATACGTCTGGGAGTAACGGCGAAATTCATCCCTCTTTCAAGAACAGACTGTGCAGCGTTGGACAACTCAATATTCGACATATTTATTACCGTTCGGGTTGGTAGTGAGTTCTCGTGGTAGGGGACATCTGGCTTTTGTCTTTGTAATAACAATTCAAACTTACGATCTTGTTTTTTGGCGCTTAGTTCCCTGGTACGTTGAGCTTGTAAGTATGTAACACGATCGCAAATATCAAAGTCACTTGTCGAAAGAGTTTCACTGCACTTCAGATGGATTTCGTATAGTTCACACTGACTTTTGTCCAGTTGGTACCTACAGTTACGAATCGATTTTCGCAATAATTTTACACTCGCGTTTCGCAGAATACTCGCGGAACCATGAATGTCTGGTCGTGGTTTTATCCTAACACATATAGGGATAATGTCCGAATCGCGACACTTCACAAGGAAAGACAGAGATTCCTTCAAACATTCACACTTTTTCCGCGCGCGTTCTAGATGTTTTATTAATTTGGACGTATCCGGCCCGTACCGGTTAACAATATGTATATTGTTTTAAACTTTCATGGTCACTAACATTATAGTAATATAAGTTGTTTACGGGATTGCTACCATGTACCTTGTTTTTGAGTTTCCGATATTTAATTTGTTACATATTTTAACAGTATACATTAGATTTCTTCGCCATAAATTCGTCAATTGTGTAAAAAGTATTTTCTATTAACCATTTTTGCAGTGTCATCTTAAATCTAGTAAATGGAAGTTCTTTTACGTGTAATGGTATTTTATTGATTTTTTTTGCACATTGCGTAAGAAATACACTCTAAAACATTTCTATGTGGGTTCCTAGTGTTAGTCCTTTAGTAGTCTTAGTTAGATGAACTTAAGTTATCCAGTGGTATACCTGAATTGGGAAGTGTTAAAGACACATCATACACCGTTTTAATAAAGATTTTGGTATTCGAAAGTGGGCAATACATTACACACTATTTTGCTCGATGGGGCTTTTTTATCGTGCCGCCTCCCTTCTATAGTCTCCAGCAGATAAGTTGAACATGATTTTGAAATCACGTGACATGCGCAGTAGCAAGTTTAGGTAAATTATTCACTACTGCAAAGTTTAGGTACATGTCACGTGATTTCAAAATCATGTTCAACTTATCTGCCGGGGACAATACCAACACTATACGATGTAGCTAGACGTTTGCAGTATTAACGAAAAGATGATATCTTTATTCTTTGCTTCATTGGTATAAAAGCAGCCATAAGAGCAAAAGCGTTTATTCAAATTATTAAAAAGACGTTTCCCAGAAATTAAACCAACAGAGCGGCAGATTGTGAGATTGTAGCTATGTAGTAAATCTACGTTTCCTACAGCAGCGGATATAAGTAGCTGCTTCTATCTTTTATCGAATACAGTTTGGAAAAGTAAATACGTCGGCTAAAAACCAAAAAACAACATGAAAAATATTAAAAGTTATTTCTGCAAGTGACTGAATACGAAAATATAAGGACTGTATATTGTGACAGCAACCAACAAACTGGAATGAGGGTGGCACTTACATAAAATCTTCGGGTAAAAGCCAAACCTATTCATAAGCCTATTGAGAAAAAGGTTCAAAACGGGATTTTAATTTGCAGCAGGCCAGTGTTTACTCTTAAACTAGAAGAAAGTGATTGAGCCACATCGTTATACGAGAGATTGTTGGCGACTATGTGCATGGAAAAATTGAGGCTTTCACTTATGCTAAACGTTTGTGGCACCCACAGTTTCGTTATGAAAATAAATTCCTTATTTAATATAAATCCCGAAGCCTCATATATAATAAGAGATAATTGTCCAGACACGTGTTTAGAAATGTAGGGCAATGTCGCTTCATATTCGCATAAGTCCAACTTCATGGTCTGTCAAATGAAAATAAAAATAAATATTCCGTATCTTTTAAATACATATCATAACTAGTGGCTGGTGTCCTCTTTTAAGTATAAAAGCTGTGTTAGAGGGCCCCGCTTCTTCTTAAATTAGAAAAGATACATGTTATTTATCTTAACAGAGCTTAAATTAATTTGGAATATAACCATTTCTTATTTAATGAATGAATGAATAAAAAACAAAACACAAATAACGAATAAATAAGCCTCGTGGCTTAAATAAACGCTTATAACATGACAGTTGAAATATGCTGATTTTTATTTAACAGTTTATAAAATTGCTCTAAGCGAAGACTTGTATTAACATTATAAAAGTTGAGATCCCGAGAAAGTTGAACTTGTACGAGGAAAGGAAAGGAATTACTTTAAGTATACACATTTCTCTAAAAGTCTAAATATAACATGATTATTTTGAAGGTCGCTTCGATAGTCAATATAAACTTTGTTAGAAGTTAATGAAAACGAGTAAAATTAGACCGGCATATTTTATTAATTTATTCCTGAACAGACGCTAGGTATAGCTAATTTTACGGATAAGAAAGTTTCTTAAAAGAGATGGTAGGGCCATCAAATCGCAGTAAAAGCGATTAGGAAATACATAAATTATTCGTTTTAATACATTCATGAGGGATCAGAGATTATCTTTAAGTAGGGCAAGTGAGAGAAAATTGAAAATATAAAAAATATTGAAAAACAGAGATCAAAATGAATTATTTAAGACAGTCAATTACTAAACAGCAACCAAGTCATTGTGAGACTCACGTCATTAACCATAATTATTATCTCAAGTTGGTGAAGTCCCGAATTAAGGTTTAGAGATTATAAACCATTAATAAATTGATTACATTGTTACCTGCTGTGCGTATGGAATACTCGAAATAAAAATAATCAATTTATTCCGAGATTTATATACCTAAGATCTTTTACCGTGTGTATGTTATTTAGTGAAATAAATCGCAGATTAAAAAAAATTACTCGTATTTTTATTTAGACTATTCAATACCGCAACACATAACAATATTTTTTTAGAAGAGTTCCATATTCAAACTAAGGGTCCGTGCCCACCAAAGTAACAAACAAACACGAACGTTCGAAAGCTAGAAGTAAGTAAACGTACGTACGTCTATAAATGTATGTTAAAGGAGGTCCGATTTATTTTACTCGCCATATTTATATTACTCTCTTATCACATACTTTGTCCTACATAAATCGCATACAAGAGCGATAATAGAAACTCTCCAACATGTACAGAAATTGCAATTTTTATTCATTACCCTGATCGGTTATCAATTCTGAAACTATTCGACGCTCTAGCAATGCAGCTAAAATTTTAAATGATAAAACGTGAAAATCGTTTTCTAGTCACCAGAATAATTATTACAATTATGAACAATACCAAAACGGAAGATCCTAAATTGACAAATTCTAATACTATGTAAGTAATTCGATAAAAAATCAAAATCAAAATCAAAATAACTTTATTTCATAGGCCCTTGCGGGCACTTAAAATCGTCAATTTTATAATAAAGACAGCCCGTGCGCTAGCGGCAAGTACATCCGCGGAGTTGATGCCGCGCATGTAATCGCCACGAGCGACCCGATTCCGAACGTACAATACTATATACTGATAACCGACTTTACCACATGGGCTGCTGGGAATTAGGGATTGCTGGATTCTACGACTTGCTCATTGCATCTAAATATAGATTGGGGGGGCTAAATTTAGACTAGACTACAGTTAAAAATTCAAAAGTTTTTATTTAACTCCATATCGATTTCGTAAGCCTTTTATTTATTCAACGAATGCTCCATGGTCCATACTGGAGGGAGACTCTGTACCAGGGTCGTCTGCTTAGGTACCTCCGTCTTACCTATTTCTGCTGCAAAGCAGCAGTGCTTGCATTGCTGTGTTCCGGTTTGAAGGGTAAGATATGGCAGTGAAATTACTGGGTACAGTGACTTTACATCTTATGTCACAAGTTGGCAACGTACACTGTGGTTCTTGTGGGGGTTGCAGTTTTGCTGCGAATCTCACAAGAGCCACATGTATTATAGGTGACTGTTACCACTTATCATCAGGTGGGCAGTTTGCTTGTTTTCCAGCTTTCTGCAATAAAAAAAATAAAAAAAATAGCGATTTTAAAAACTATTATTGTTAACGCATTTTTTATGGCCACATTGACATAGAATAAAAATATGTGTGGTAATAGGAAAAGTTTGAGGAAAGAAAATTTAATTTTCAACTATCACGATCTGTTGGAAGTTTTTTGTGAACCTGAGTTGCACCGTTATTTATTAACATTTTCCCTTTGAAGTTTGATATAAAAGCTCGTCTAAAAGCCTTTTGCGAAGTTTACGAGAAGCTTTAGATGTTAGATTGAAATCCACCAACACATTTATTTTATTCCTGTTAAAGTGGTAAACGCTACTGATCGCCTTGAAGTGGCTTTTTGGTCTAGTGATGTTTGGCGGGTTACCATTAATGTAATTAAGCAATTTTTTTATTATAATTAAAAAAAACCAACCGCTTTTATAACTAACTAGCTGACCCGGCCGCACGTTGCCGTGGCTCAGTTATTATAATTTGCAATATATTTTTTTATTAAAAATCAGCAATTTAAAAAACCCTAAGTTACTCCTTATTACATCAGCTACCTGCCAATAAAAGTCCCGTCAAAATCGGTCCAGCCATTTCAGAGATTAGCCGGAACAAACAGACAGACAGACAAAAATTGTAAAAAATGTTATTTTGGTGTATGTACCGTATATATATTCATACGCATGTAATCAAAAACGGTTATTTCAATATTACAAACAGACACTACAATTTTATTTAATGTATAGATGTATAGATATAGAATTAAAATTATTTTATTAATAAATATTATTAAATTTATTAATCTTAGACTTATTTTAGGTTTCCCTTAACTAATAAATTAGTGAAAAGTAATGTTTTAAATGTCAATACTAAGGTCGTAAAAATAATATAATGTGTTAAGTTTTAATGAAGAAAGAAAAAAAGAATACGCGTATTTTGTAACGGCCATGATTATTTCGAGAAAGTGGTACGGCTCACGTTAAGAACACATGTCAACACGGTCTTTCCCACTCCTTTCTTTGCCTTTGTAAATATGAACGAATACTCCAAGTCTTGTTCGCCACACCAATCGATTTAAATACCTTTGAAGCCAAAGACAAGTGGCTACCAACAAAAGAGAGCGTTTATTTGAATTCATTGCTGTCACACTTCACTTATTTAGGTACAACTTTTTTGACCACTACACACATTTTTTTATCTACTTCACACCTGGCGGAACTGGTTTTTAAAGGTAGAATACAACATGTAATTGAAATGAGTGTTGCAGATTTCATTCAAATTATTTAAATCACTCTTTTATATCTTTTAATTCCAAATAATTCAGTAAACTAAAGAAAAAGATATCACCATTGCGGTTGCTTTTAGTGAATTACATACGATTAGATTTAGGTTTAATGAGATGCAGATCATAGTGAGAGCAGTTTTTACGATCGACTTTCGAAAACTGCTTCTCTGTTCGACGTTAGTTATCGAACTAATATCGATTCTTCATTACAATACTACAAGCACTAATATTAGGTAGAACTTTACGCTCAATTGTGCAATGAATCTTGAAGACTTATGTACAAAAGAATAAGAGCTTTAAAGATGTAATATGGATGGTGGGATTTAGAGATTAAGTGAGTCGTTTTTAAAGATATACTATAAAATAAAATTGCAGTGAAAACTTTAACAATAGGTTTCAATAAATTTATTTATTATTGTTATAGAACACAGAACGGTTTTTACCACCCAGGAATAGAGAGTTTTTAATGGCAATGTTGCCAGTACAAAAACATAAAATCAGTGTGGTCATATGAAATTACAATAAAATTCATGTTAAATATTTATTATTAAACATGTACAATTACATCTTTTTATCAATTCACTCATGACATGACACACCTTTAACACTGGAAGTTCCAAATGGCGACTGTCATAAGGGACCATGGAACTTAGGGTAAGTTTATAAAAGTGCAAAAGTTACTATCGCGTTTAAGGCCAGGGATTTTAGCGGTATCCGAATAGAGTGTTCTGAACACTGTTTTTCATTTCTGTTTTAAAAGTTAAACAGAAAGAAACTGTAACACTTTGAATCTGTTTTAGAAAAAGTTCACATTGGCATAACTATGCGACAGCTCACTAATGAATTGGGTACTCTGAAATGCCTATGTTGGTGTACTGTGTATACACATAGATAGTTAAACGTAAAACAGTTTCTAACAGATTGGTAACAGAAAACATTATATCTGTTACACTTTTATAAGTGTTGGACGCAAAACAGTTTCAAAACACCCAAAAAAGTGATACAGGAATAATTATGTAACAGATTCAATGTGTAACCCTTATGAAAGTGTATCCTTATAAAAGTGTTTTTGAATCCCTGTTTAAGGCAATATTCCTATAGTAGAACTTAACACTATAAAAGCAAGGTCTGAATTTAAAATCTTTACTCAAAAGTGATGTCTACATATTTGACAGTTTACCTACACTCCCTAAAACCTCTCAGTTTTCGAGTATATCTCTACCTACGCGTTTTGCATATCTTAATATGTGGGATTCCCTCTGCCGTTGCATACGAAGTAATGTAATATTTAGTAATGGTTATTACTACTGTTACCACACCGTCCACAGTCCACCGCAATCCGCAAGCCTGTGGCGGGCGAATCAAATCCATAAATGATTTTTCTGCGTTATTTATTACTAGACACTATCATGGCAAATGCTATCTTATATGGTTGCAATAAAGAACAAAGACGAATTCACTCAATAGTTTTCCCCATATCGGCGCAATATAAGTTGAAACTTTTATCCGATCGTATCGTTAGAAGAAGCAAAGAAATTATACCAAGTACACGTTCGTCAGATGTGTGCTTTGTGGTGAATATCACTTTGTCCTTTACTTTCGGATACATTCCTGACGCATTGTGTACCGTACAGTTCTATAAAGGGTAGTATTTGTGTAGATGCACTAGTTATGTACAGTCGACGGCAAATAAACCTTTGCGCTTTGCATTTGTACCTTTACTATTTTATAACATTTGTTATAAAGATCATTTTATATTCCACTAGCTGACCCGGCCACGCGTTGCTGTGCCGACTACAGCGCCATCTGCCGTGCTGTTTTGTGAATTTAAACCATCCAGCCCGCCTAGCATACGCAACACGACAAAATTTTGTCTACCCATTTTCTCGTGTTTTTGTCATTTGTCGTCAGTCGTTGGCTGCAACGGCAACTGCTGGCAACATGGCTGCGTTTAGAAGTCGATTTCTTATGTCAAACGTGTTTTTTTTACTTAGTATATATATACATACATAGTTATATACATATCTATATACTTATAATTATAGGAATATATTTATACTTATATAAATATACCTTTGCCAATATATATATATATATATATATATATATATATATATATATATATATATATATATATATATATGTATATATATATATATATATATATATATATATATAGTTATATACTTATAGATGCATAAATAAAATATATAAATATAATACATATGTTTACGTTTCGTTCACCCTTAATACACTTTGAGTACAAAATTGTAATAAAATATAATATAGATATAGGAAAGTCGGGACAGCGCAATCGCAATTGCGCATCTACGGCAAGCGTAGGTACCAGTGGCTACCCAGTTTCGTTAATAAGTTTCTCGACTTATTGACCATCTTCCTATCAAAATCAATTTCAACCTAATAATATCAAAACTGTAACAATATTTTATATAACAATCGGATTAGTTATAGTAACAATATTTTTTTTTGTCTAGTAACATTTATCAATCTACTTGTAAAACTCGTTGCATTTTTTACAAATCTTAGTCGCTTAATATATTGCGTCCACTAAATGTACTCGTTTATTATTTTTAAAATTTTAGATTGTAAAAAGAATAAACTTATATTTAAAGAATGAACAACAAAAACTTTCGGCGATTTAAAAAAAACAAACACCATTGACTAAGCGAGAAACGATCAACCACAGATCATGTAAGTCGTCAGACAAAGTCAAAATTTATGTAATCCACATTTCCAAAAATTAAATAAAAGGGTAAAACACGCAACACAAATTAAATGAACGATATCGGTGTTGCTATGTTATATAATAAAGTAGTTAATAATCATATATCAAGAGGCAACATCCGTTTGTCTACAACGAGATATTATGTCGATGTCGACAAACTTCTCTTCAATCGTGCGCGAGATAGCTCGAGTAGCGTATGCTAGGCGGGCAGGGCGCCACCTAAACGCATACAAAAAATTCATTCAAATCGGTCCAGCCGTTTAGAATTAGTTACAATATGGTAACAAACACACACACACAAAGTATTGTCATAATATAATTAGGATAAATAAATAATAATATTTCTTACATTCCCACCAATTAGCCTAGCCCAACTTATTCAGTGTAAGATTTCTGTTATGGGTACTAGGGTGACGGATATACATACACATATGATCATATTTATAGAAGTATAGGTGTATAAATACCCATGACTTAGGTACTCGTATTCATCACACAGACGAGAATGAATGAGAATGAATGAGAATGAGTAACAAACCCAGGGCCATGTATCGGTGCGAAAGGCGGGACCGCTACCACTGCACAAATAATCGTCAATATATATGTCAATCGTCATATGTAAATATAACTTTTTATAATTTTTATATATTTTATGCATTTTCAATGCGATCTTAGAAGATAAATTATTATAAAAAAAAATACTAGAAAAAATCGACTCGGGTCACAAGTGAATTCTCAGGCGGGAATCGAACCCGCAACCTTTGGAAATCCGGTCCAATGCTCTCCCAATTGAGCTACCGAGCCTTGTGAACTAGTCGAAATTTTCTAGTACCTTCCTGATTTAACGCTGTAAGCCAGCGTTGTTTCATCAATGAAAGGAACATTTCGCATTCGAAAGAAACATTTTTACAAATGTTTGATCAATCAATTAAGATGAAACAGCCATTTTAGTTTTTATAATTTTTATATATTTTATGCATTTTCAATGCGATCTTACAAGATAAATTATTATAATAAAAGGTTGCGGGTTCGATTCCCGCCTGAGAATTCACTTGTGACCCGAGTCGATTTTTTCTAGTATTTTTCTATTATAATAATAAATACCTATGACTTATTTTGAACTAGGTAGGTTTTACAAACGAAACATTCATCGCGTTACGAAAATCGACCTTAAATATATCAAATTAATGCTGTAATTCGCTCAGATGTAAGTTGATTGTAACACGCTGGTAGTACCAATATGTGCTTTCTATTTCGTTTCAGTTTTCAACTGCGTTAAAAAAATGATAGACATTTTTACTAGTCCTCACCATTTTTATTTTTTTTCCTCCGCGTCGTATCAATTTAAAATGGAAATACAGAAAAAAAAAATAAAAAAATAGTGTTGCAGTCGGGACATCGTTGAACGGAATAGATGATGAACTGATGATGATGGGAATATGTTCAGAAAACCTTTGTTTTCAATTATTCTGGCACGAAACGCCTTTAACACTAAACATACCATGACGGAGGCGGAGGCTCGGAGGCGTAGTTGTTTTTTACACACGTATTTTACATCTGATAGAAATGTTGTATTGTGAATGCAAAAAAAAAACCTATACTATAACCATGAAGGGTCAAATGACCCTTTATGGTTTTAAACTTAACTAAAACTTAATTTTTTTCTTGTTGGAGCGGAGCGAAGCGAAGCTCCCATGGATCAGCTTCAATGGCGCAATGTCTGTTACGCCATAACTTCCAGAGTTCATAACCGATTTTAATATTTTTTTATGGTGAATCAAATCAACAGGTTTAGGACCAGATGGTGACGGTGCCCCAATTTTGAAATTCGCAAAAATATATATTTTTTTTTTTTAGGTATTACGTTCCGCTTCAATATATGGTTTTAGCGTAGCTTTATGCTTAGCGACTGCATCGCCTAGTTGTATTTTTATGTTTTTTATATTTTATATACAAACTATTTTGAATCGTTATTTAAAAAAAAAGTTTTATTCATATTTTATTACACATATTATTATATTTTTCGCTAGACATAGTAATTAATATATGTAAGATTTTAAAGAGGGTCATTTAACCCGCTTTGGTAAGAATAAGAATACATGAAGGATGTTGTTTAGTGTTAATTGGTCCCAATAATCATTGAAAATTACATAAGTATATGTATCATCATATCATACGAAAATATGGCATCATAATGTATAAGTTTTGTTTACGTTGATTGGATATCTCGTAATTTTTTGCATACTTCATTATAATTGATAATTCAAACATGCATGTTTGTTTTTATATATTTATTCTTATCTACATATACAATGTGTCCCGTCACCAGTGTAAGAGCCTTTAATGGTGTGAAATATGGCATTTTTTATCGACAAATTGCCCCTCAAATTTGGTTTTCTCAAAAAGCCAATAATCAAAAAATACACAAAATGATTATATTTGTTTTACTTTAATTATTTTTTCTATTGAAACATGATGGCTGTGTAACTGTTGTCTACATGTTTAGTTATCAAATGACACCTTTTTAATATATAAGTCATTTACATGAGTAGTGGTGGTCGAATTAGTATGAGAGCCCAGGTCTTGGTTACCAAGAAAACAAAATGGCGGCCGTATGAGAAAAACAAAATTTGAGGGGCAATTTGTCGATAAAAAATGCCATATTTCACACTGGTGACGGGACACATTGTATAGAGCTTTCGATGTCACGACCTGTTGATTTGAATATGTAAAGGACGATCGATCACATAAACTTTACATGTGATGAATCACTTTACACAGTGTGATGATCTCTTTAATACACTATCGATGTAATGTAATCTATCTATTACATGTAGTGTATTTCAATGTGACAAACTAGACTAATTATATACATACTCCAATTACAGCCATCTCAAAGTGTGTGGTATACACCAGCCAGAAATTTTATGAACTATTAACTTGTCTTATAATTATATAAAACTCTCGTGTCACAGTTTTCGCTCCCATACTCCTCCGAAATGGCTTGACCGATATTCATGAAATTTTGTGAGCGTATTGAGTAGGTCTGAGAATCGGTCAACATCTATTTTTCATCCCCCTATATGTTAGGGGTAGTCCACCCCTAATTTTTTTTTTTAACAACTAAATTTTTAGTTTCTATTTTTTTATGATACAACATACAAAAAAACATACAACCCTAAATTTTCACCCCTCTACCATCAACCCCTATTTTTTATTAATTAATTAAAAACCTTTCCTAGAAATAATATACATGGCAAAACAACGTTTGCCGGGTTAGCTAGTTAATTTATAAATATTTAATTACTACTAACGCCATCTCATAGTGGTTAGCAGGTAAAGTTAGAGGTTACTACTATTACTCATCACTAGATGTCGTCAAATTTCAATTCAATTTATTCAATCAAGAGAAAATGTCTCATTATGTAACAAATGAATTTAAAGCAATGTTAGTATATAATATTTTAACCATTTCCGTGCCAGCTAAGAAAATACTATTTAAACACTTAACATGTATTTTCATTCCTAATGCCAAACTAAAAAACCGAGCTTACTTGTAGTGCCAAGAAATATTTTTTTGTATAGGATGCCCAAACAATTCCACGAGCATACTCGTAGTCGGCACCATGTTACAGTAACGCAGTACGAGTATTCTCGTAGCTGGCACGGAAAGGGTTAATTATCATTATCAAATTAATATATAAGTTACCATAAAAATCACAATAAAAGCAATTGAAATAGCAAATTTAGCAGCGCCTTAATGAGTAATCTAGAAATTATAGGAAAATAAAAACGGTTTTGGCCTCAGAACTTACTACAGTAATCAGTATGGCCCTAAGGATTTAAAGTTTGAAGATTCCTGCTAGAATAATATGATAGTTTGTGTTATGATAAAGTAGGAGTTTATATTCGACCTTTTAGATACCAGCAAAGGTCTTAGCCATATTGTCTGTTCTTGAGTAATTTCTTTTCTTATTTAGATGATGATGAGAGCCGATCCACCATAACACAAATTTTAATTAAAAAAAAACAAAATGACCAAAGTGACGCTTTTTGCTCCCGTCAAAATGGCATATTAGGATATTATACTCATACTATATCCATAGATTATTACGGTGATTACGTATGGCAATATGCTGACTAACATTGTTTTTAAATAATTCTATGATACACCATAAGCACACTCTATTGATATTTCTGGCAGATCGATTGTATTATAAAAAACGAGGTAAAACGAGGTAAAATTATCAAAACCGCGCCCAAAACGATATTTCATCACAGGCAAGTCAACAAATTCCTAAGTTCAATAAAATAGAACAGCACAGCTGAAGAGAGTTTTATGATTTTCCTTCATATTTATTGATTAAAATGGCGTATACGGACCCCTCTTTCCCACTGGCCACTCTGGGCAAAATCTCAAGGCCCCGCGATCGATAGGGGCCCCCTAGTTCCTGCCAGATCACTAAACCAATACCAATATTTATTACTAAAAAACTTATTTAATTAGAGTAAATCGAACCTTAATTAGGGACTATATTATCGACTTGCTTATTAGCGTTTAAATGTGCAAAGCTATTCTACTCTCGCCCGAAATAAGGCTATGGAATTTCAGCATGCTTAGATAATTTTAAATATGTGAGAATCACCATTTAAATCAAAGATTATGTATTCATCTATTGACTGTCAAAAAAAATGTAAACCTTGTTTATCTACTTTTGTTGTCTATTCTGGTAAAAACAAAAGTTTTCTGTCAAAGTCATAGGGGCCCCGTTATTCTTATATGCCCAGGGTTTCCAATACTGCCGTCCTTACGATAAGTGCAATAAGTAGTTTCAGCTACTTTCGAAATAATTGCGATCAAAGATTTAATTTATGTTGTTTTGTGTATCATCGTAACTATAATAGCTATTGACTTGAAACTTTTACTATACAACTATAAAATGAAGCTGAATTTTATGTAATATATTATATTTGTACACACATTTGTACGTAAATTGTACGTAAGTCAATTTGCCCGAAAACTCGACTTATTGCACTTATCGTAAGGACGCCAGAATAGGTTAAAGACGGCACTGGGGGTATTAATGGTGTGTAGTGCCGCAATGTACAAATACGTCTTAAAGAATCTAAACAGTGTTTGTTTCTGTTTCAACGAATCCCAAAAGACGAAAGATGTGGTTACAATTCGCTAGAAGAGACTTTAATAGCATTTTAATGCATACAAATATTTAATGTGTAAAGATCACTATAATGTAAGTAATATTTACCTTTATTTTACATATAAATAATCAGTAGAATAGTTGTAGAAGCATAACACTGCGGTTTGTATGTAGAATTCCAAACATTATCTGATAAGTTGTGCCAACTTGTATAAACATAAACATATATAAGATAACATACTATGTAATTATCGCTAAGAAAATTTAGAACGCGTATAGTCTCCGGCAAATAAGTTGAACATGATTTTGAAATCACGTGACAAGCGCAGTAGTGAATAATGTACCTAAACTTGCTACTGCGCATGTCACGTGATTTCAAAATCATGTTCAACTTATTTGCCAGATACAATAAAAGCAACAGTCTAACGAATCAATGTTTACTCGCATGTGGCGTCACCAAAATTCCGGTCAAAAATATTATTTTTTAATATTATCTTATTTCGAACATTTGAAAAAATATACATATTTTAGTATATATAGGTGAAATATGTTTTTTAGGCAATTAGCTGAGAGGATAACCACAATTTGTAGTATATTTTCAATGTTGTCAAATAACGTATTCACGTACGTAAAAAATGAGGCAACCTCAAAAGGATTTTCTAAATAAATAATGAAAAATCTAATAAAAAATATCCATAATTTAAAGATCACAGATCCAACCGCTTGCAATTTATTTTTTAACCCAACTTATTGATCACTCTCTTTATTACTTAGGCTGGAAATGTCGAGTCTATTTTTAACAATCGACGAACGCTAAATGAATAAAATAAAGAGAAAATAATAATTAGCACAATATTGAAATTCATTGTTACTCTAGATGCCACAGAAGTAGATGATGCAATACAAAAACGGCAATGGTTACTTACACAAGCGCTTAGTTGGTTGGCATGACGTTTGTCCCACGACGTAGTATAACTCCGGTCTTAGGCTGGCTGATCATGAATTCTTTTTTTAAATGATTTTTCTTCAGTTGTTTTTTTAAAAGTAAAGTTCTAGACTTTAATGTAACGTTTTATTATTATTTTACATATTTCTTAAAAGCATACCATTAAACTAGTAATTTATTATCATATCAGCTTAATACCGTAGTCTGTTAATAAGTAAACGTTTTAAATATTTTTTCGTACTTTAAAGTAAAGTTAAATTAAATATGATATCTAAAAACATAAATTGTTTAGTTCATTTCCGGTTCCGTATAAATTTTGTATAAACTCTTTCCCACGCTTCCCCTTCGGCATATTACTATTATCGCTATTGAAAAGTATTTTCTATATTTCTAATTAACAATATAATATTTATACAAACATTAAAAAACAACCAATTCAATTAGGATGTTTTGTAAGACTAACAAATACCGATATAATTTGTCTTTTTTATAATTTGAAGCATTAATATATTATTATATCTTTAAACTGCAAAAGATTATGACAATAGGTAGTGCTTTTATTTTATTTTACCATAAGTTGCAACTCACGGGCATCGACGAAACGGATCGGGTCAAAACAACGTGTGCGTCCGGCTTGAAATAAAAGTACTCGAACTGTTGCGCGCTAAACCACGCCTCACAAACTCAGTCTGTCTTTCTCTCACTAATAGCGTGACAGCGTCTACCTTTGTTGCACACACACACACTAGCGTTTTAGTCAGTCAGTAAGTTCAGTACCACAACGCTGCGAGTCGTTGTTTGACGTTCTTACATTTACGTTAATGTTGAGCTTACAAAATGGCGTCCAGTAGTGAAGTGTCACTTAATAAACCTAAAAGTGCGAAAGAAAAATACGCAGAGAAAATTGCAGAAGCATATGCATCAGTGGAAAACGTGTGTACGAATCCAATCGGTTTCAATAGAGATTTAATTAAAGACATAATAGAATTGGTTTTGGAATGCAAAGCGACGAAAGATCAGTGTGGTAAGAAGAGAATGTTTAATTTAGAGAGAGGCATATTGGCACGCTATGATGTTTTCATGAAAGATGGTGAGAAACAATTGTTTATCATACAAATTGATGGTTATACTACTTGGAAGCGAGTGCTTGCCTGTGAAGATAGTTTTGATGTAATTGAAGATATGCACAAGAGAACTAATTGTGGCGGCAAGGACAAAATTAGAGAAATGATTAAAATTGAATCGGACTACTTTGTCAGTATGTTAGCTGTAGATACGTACTTATCCGTGTGCGATTGTTGTAAAAGAACAGTCACTTTTAATACTCTATGCGGAGTTCATACCATACCACTACCATCGCGAGATGATTCAGAATTCAAATACGTACTGGTGGTTGAAGATATACAAACACATTTCATTCATTTAAGACCTTTATCTACTCTTGATAGTCACGAAATAGCAATGGAGCTATTCAAAATTTTTATGGATTTTGGAGTACCTCTTAAAATTCAATTCTGTGACGAAATATTAAATGACGAACAAACTAGTGATTTCATTAAAAAATTGTGTTCAACTGATTCTGTACAGTTCGAACAGTTGATAGACCCTCCGACAACAGCGACTTACATTTTGAATATGTTAGAAGAATGGATGACGTCTGCAAAGTCGAAGCATTGGGTCGTAATTTGTCACATGGTACAATATAAAATCAACAATATGTTCAAATTAGATATTAAGACTACTCCTTTCAAAGCCGTTTTTGGTGAAGAAACTCCTCCTATTTTAAATATAGAAGCTAATTTGCGTTAATTTTTAAAATTTCTTACATAGTTTCTTGGTTACTAAAAATATGATATGGCAAAAGTATAATTTTTAGTAATTAAAAAAAAACTAAATGTATGTAAAATGTTATACGAGTACACGCCATCCTCATCATGAATAAGGTAGAAAAAAACTATAAACCAACTAAATAATAATATCTATAAAACTTTGTAGGTTTTTGGTAAATGAGCTACATAAGAAAATTTGATACCGAGAAAGGTATCAATACTTAAAACTTTTTGAACGCTTTTGCTGAATAAAATATAGAAAAATTCAAGCAATAGTAGTTTGATTATAAACAGACGGTTAAAAGAAACCACAAAAATATGACCAAAGGCACTAAAACGATGATAGAACTTAACAGGCAGTGTTTTGATACCAAGGTTTAAATATGAAACAAAGCCATTTGATATTTGGATTCAACAATGGAACAAGAATTTGAGCTCAAAACGTCATCAATTTATACTACTATACATATAAATCTCTAGGTTCTGCCTGTACATTTGACAGTCTACATCTATTCATCCTAACTTGTCCTATTTGGTAAACATTCTTGGCACTCCTTTTTATTTAAAATGCAGCATTAAAAATCAACTGATAACCAGATTAAATAGGTTTCAGTCTATAATAACGATTTATTGAATTAGATTATTGACTTTGTTAGTGTTTTGTTTTTTTAATGGGTAATTTTGTTAAAAGGTTGTGCCAAGATTGTTTACAAAATAGGACAAGTTAGAATGAACAGACTTTATCTATTCTAGTATACATAAATCTGTAGGTGCTGCCTGCACATTTATTTTATTGGACAAATTTTATGATAAATATTCTTTTTATGACTCATTGATACCAACTCTAATTTTTTTTTTATCTTTCTGTATGTCCTTCTATTAGCCAAGATTGGGTTGACCTATTTCGATTAAATATTGGATATTCACTATTCAATCGATCACCATAAAATCTTGTATCATCATTTGGCAGGGGTACAGAGAAGCACATAGGATATCCTTTATGGAGAAAAAAGTACCGTGCCCAAGAGATAGAAATATTACTTTTAATCGGCAATCTACATTAACGCGAGCAAAGCAGCGGGTAATACAATTGTTTGGCTAAAATTAGTCGTTTCACGAAAAGGACCACAGGAGCAAAACTACGATTATAAATGGTTGCCGGAACTTAATCGTTACAGGACCACCGCTTTTCGAAGTACTCTGGCGATCAAGTGTTGGAATCACCTTCTACCGTCAATTTTATTTCTTAATTTAATCGTAATATAACAATAGTAATATGTAACTATGTACTCTTTGTTGAATATTTTAATACAATATACGTTAATTTCACTGTTTCCGTATTTAGGTTTCTCATTTTACGGGTTAATTCGTCTGCGTAACATTTAAGCTTTGGTCTGAAAATCAGAGTGCCTGAACTGTCTTGGCGATGCCTCCTCGATCCGTACTGAGCCGGACACTTTTTAGTTCTATAACACAACAACATGTATTGTTTCAATTGCATGATATTTTAGTGTTTTCCTTTTGTTGTATTGTTATTGTTACATTATGCGAAATAAAAACTTCGTACGTATATTCTTCTTTAACTGAAATTGCCACCCAAACGAAACAGCTTTTGAGAGTCCTCGGTTTGTTTTCTCATATTCTTTATATGCTGATATAAAGAATATGAGAAAACAACCGCTTCTTTAAAAACGCCATACGAATGGTGACTCGTATGGCGTTGTTAAAGAAGCGTTTGGGCAGAAAAATTGTATATTAAATTGTATATTGTATTTCCTTCTACAACACATATACAATGTTGCGGCAAAAAAGTAAATGCGGAATAATATTAGTTTTATATGGTACAGACAACAGTTAAGGGATACTTTGTTTTAATCAACGAAATAATGATATCATAACACTGCTATTATTGTAATAACAGATTTTTTTTTTTGTGGATTATGTATGGTGGCCACGTATTATATTGTAAGGCGGTTAACACACTGCACCGCGCCCCGTCGCGTAGCGCGTGGCCGCAGATTTTATCGTTGTATGCAAGAATCTCAATTAATATAGAAAACACGCCTATGACAACACACTGCCGACGCGGGAACGCGCGGGTAGGCGCCCCGCGCGCAGATTCTGCGCGGGAGCGCGGGGCGTGAAAAAGTAGGGTCAACTTGTATTGCTACACCGCGCGGGGAAGCAGATTACACCGCTAAGTTGGGCAGATCTGCGCCTCCGCGCGGGGGCGCGTTTTCTGTCGCTACGCGCACCGCGGCGGGACGCATCTCTAGTGTGTGAACCGCCTAAATGTCGTTACTTCTGTTAAAGCTGACGAGTGTCTTGCGCCCATTCTTCTTGTCAGTTAAAAGACGTCCTGAACGGGTGGTAGGTAAAAATGTTGGACGATTCAAAACAACTTATTTTTAGTGCATTTAAATAAAGTTATTTTCATTTCATTTGGGATTATATAACGCGTGCTTTTTCATACAATCGATACACATCAGCTTAGTTTTAGAAGAAAAGTAAAAAATGTTTGCCTTAGAACATTTACGACATATTAGATTGTATACGTTATATGATCAGACCTAACTGGTTTCCGGAAGCTTCTTTAAGTGGTTAAGTGAATTAATATGTTTAAGAAAGGTGTCATGGATTTTTTGATAATTGGGATGATGGCAAAAAGATTAGCTTTAGTTCAACGGTTGAATTAATTGGATGTTGTACTAATCAAATGGGAGCGTCGGAGTTTTGTATGTGTCAATCTTTTACCGAGCTATCGTCAGCTCGGCACATTGCAGTTCCAAATTCTGGAAATTGCGCTTCATACAACTCGTCGTCCATAGGAGTCGCTCTAAAACTGCCTAAGCGAAATCGTTGATAAAATTCATATATAAAAATTAAGCACTAAGCATTTTGGTTAACGCACAATAGCCCAATCACGAGGCGAAGTGCGGACATAAAACCCGTAACCTAACTATAGTCCGTTTTTTTAGCATTAGAAAGAACAAAATTTGGGTACTTTATTGTACACATATAATGTAACAAGCAAAACGTAACATCGTGAAAAGTTTACACTAAAAATACCTTAAGAAGCAGAAGTTGCAAACTTGTGGAACGAAACGTTGGTCAGTTTGACACGACAAAATTAAAAAGTACATGCCGATGTTGTAATACGGACCATATTAGGTGATTTTTAAAATGGTCGCTTAAGATGGCCGCCATTTGCAACAATAGCGGCAAATGTCAACGTCTGCATTTATCTGTTTTGACTATTTTCTTTGGTTTATTGTTAAGTTTCTATTGTGTTTGTTGAAGTTATTTGTTAAAAGTTTTTGTTGTTATCTGTTATTTAATCTGTTCAACAATGGATGAGCCTGAAGCCGGTCAAAGTGGACTTCAGCACAAGGTTAGCCACCACTGCTTCTTTGTGTACATAATTTCTAATGCTAAAAAATGGACTGTAATTAAAGCGTTTTGGTTCCAATTTCGTGATCCATACCGCTAAGAGTGAGACTCCCTGCCTAAGTCTGTGTTACCTAAGTAATACAATTTAGGAGTCTTCAAGTCACTAGTCGAACACTTACTTATTTACAATAAAAAATAAACAAATTAAGCATTGACTATAATATTTTAAAATTTCAAAATGAATAAATCGATAGGTATTGCTTCACCACCCACGTTCATATTTCAAGTAAACAGGGTGTTCTATTAAAATTCCATCGGCCTTAACTCACTTAAGTAAGGTGAAGTGTTTTCATAATAAATTGCTTAAGAATTAAGTTAGGTCGGTCGGTATCCATTTGATGTTCTTCTGTAATACATTTTGTATACAGATTTCATTATTTTGGAGTGCTGGATATGATACTCAAAGATCTTCGCGTATGTTAGCGCTCTGGTATTCGTAACTACGCATTATAAGAAGAAGTAGTAATCCATTATTAGTAATTTATAAGAACATTCCATAAAACTATAGTCACCATTTGCACTTGTAACGTGAAAGATTTATACACAAAGTTTAATAGAAAAATACACAAGTACTTCTCAGGCGGGGATTGGAACAGCAGTGGACAGGACTGGACTTGTAAGTCAAGTCGATTTTTTAGTATAATTATGTTAAAACTCATACCTGATTACTGGGGCTCCAATCCTTTTGAAGTACGGAGAAGCTCCCACGTCAGCTCGTCCGTCCGTTGGCTTAAAGTTCGCTAAGCATCAGCCGGTCGATTTTGAGTTAGCCGAGTACAAACAAGATCTCTTTCAATCTGTCTAGAAATCATATTTCAATTAACTACTAGTTTTAGCAAATACATCAATTTTTAGAAAACATCCTCGTTTTTCGTTCATTTGATAGAAAATGTTTTGTGAATTAGCGACGTTTTAGAATGATAGAACCGTACTAAGGTGAGCGACGAAGCTCGAGATAATATTCTGGCCATCCATCTAACAATTGAACCCATTCGCCACTGTGCCATTTAATAAGCCAAATCCAGCCACTGCATTAGCGTAATTCGGGCAATGCAGTTAATAGTACATTAGGGTATCAGAAGTTGATTAAGTATTGAACATCAATTACATTGTATCTACTGAGTAATTAGTGCTGTCGAACGTAAACAGATTAGATGACAGCCACAGATAATATTCTGCACAGAGGAGCAGCAGAAGTACGGCTGTCGAGGCATAAATCTATAAAGTTTTTCATTTGAAATAAAAATAAAATAACATTTACTGGCACATATAAATAGAAAGGATAATAGAAATGAAAAAATATTACTGTGTGGGGTCAATAAATACCCTGACTTGACTCCTTCCTAACATTATATACTAAGCTCGAATCCCAACCTAGCAAGCCCCAAGGGCACGCAAAGTACCCTTGCCCTGCTATCAGTGGTTCTAACCGAACTCTTAAATATAATATGTACTCTGTTGCGTATAGGCGTACCTAATAATCTATAATTGGAGCGGAGCGGGCGAAGCGAGCGAAGCTCCCATGCATCAGCTTCAATGGCGCAATAACTTCCCGAGTTCTTAACCGATTTAAATATGATTTTTTATGTGGAATCGAATCAACAGGTTTAGGACCAGATTGTGACGGATTTTGAAATTCGCAAAAATTCCCATCGAAACAATTTTTTTTAGGTATACGCTCCGCTCCAATATATGGTGCTAGCGTAGCTTTATGCTTAGCAACTGCATCGCCTAGTAATAAATGATTTTATTGGTATATTCTTTTATTGAAGTTATACTTCATTTGGCGCAATCAGGGAGAATTTTTCCATGTAACAGAAGTTGCGCACGCATCATGCAACGATAAAGTAACACCATGAAGTTAGCTGTCAAGATAAATAGGCTAACTTCAAGATATATCATTTAATTTCTTTATTAAAAAGTATGTCTTCTGCCGCGCGTACATAAGTATACGCACGCTTGTTTTTCTGATTTTTTTTATTTTAACTTAATTTCTTGGCACAACAATTTTCAGTAAAGCTCATCAGCCAGTCAGGCTTAGGTGCTCATAAAAATTAATAAAAATTAAATCCTGGTTTATATGAACTTTGAATTAGAACGTTCCACATATTTTTATTCGAATATCTTATAAATTTTAAATTATTTTAAAATAATGAAAATTTGTGATAAAAAGAAAACAAAACATTTGATTTTTTAATAATAGTCTTTTTTCATTCTTATAATGTACTAATTTTAAAAATAATACTCTAGGTATACCAAATTAAATAAAAAAATCCCTTATATCTTTGCTCTAAAATCCTTTTCCTACCTTCGTTGAAGTTAGATACGTAGATACTCTACTTTTTTTCTAAAAAAACCTTGGCAACGCTTAAGCGGTCGTGAAGGGCGATAGTGATTAATAAATCAATTAAATTGTGATTTTAAATCAAACCACGAATTCGTTACTCATTAATAACTATCCCAGTTATTGTAAGGTAGAACTTCATATCTTTAATATCAGCCAGCAACTTCTCTCACTAACGAACCACGTCAGGCGAGCATCAACCTACATTATACAGGGTGCGCCAGTGTTGGCGGCACACATACAGTATCTGGCAGTAAATTTGGGCGCTCGCCAAATGCAATGCTCATCCATTATGTTGACTCGGCACTGCACGGGAAACTGTGCGTTTCCATTGTTGTGAAACGACACGATTTCTGTTGTAGCGATTCCTTGGGTAGTCAACGTGATCATCAGCGTATTAATTTAATAATTATCTTTGTTGTTGGAGCACAGGTCATCCGAAAACACAATAGGAATAATCCCAAATGGGTCCACGGTTAAACATGCCTTAAGAACCACGAAAGAGTTCATGTTAATAATTTTTTACCACAAATCCGGTAACTGACCTTGCAAAATGTTGCTTTTCGATCGTGGTCTTCGCAATCGCAAGCCGATCGCGCTAACCAAATATGTGCTAATCGCAGCAAGGCAAATAAAGTTATTTTTCCAGAATTATTATGTTTCCATAATTATAATTCCAATATTTCCCAATTAATATTGGATTGTGTAATGTTGCTATTTAGTTCATTTCTTACATTTTAATGTCCAATTATTCAATTAACTTTTTATACCTACATACATTAAATGCTTTGTTTTTTATTACTTAACACAGCCTTATTATAATTGTAAGGTACAGATAATTTAACACATGTTAAGATTATTGAAACACTTAAAAATAAGCGCGTTTTCGTATCCACGGCTTTTATCTCTATATTTTGGTCTTTGTAGTGTAATAAAGACAGATTAAGTTGATTATTTGTACACATGGAACCCGAACAAGAGATGGAACATCGAAAATATAATAAACACATAAGCTGTATCAGGGATGTACCCGCAGTACGTAAAACCTCTTATCATGCTAGAAAATGTATAAAACATATGTTTGATACCCTACGGTATATATACATATAACGAACAATTTATATTACAAGTATAACAAGTATGAGTATTATTATCATGATGGTCTTTTACGGTAGTCTAGCTAGTGTGGACATTATGACACTACCCTACATATGATATGATTTAGTTCCTGTGCGTAGTTACTATGTATTTAATAACAATAATTTAGAATAAGTATAAATTATATAAGATGTAATTTTTTAAGGAGAACATTCGGATTTAATTATTAATCCCCAAACTTTTTTTTACATTCACATTAGTTAACCTTTCCCATGGTAGGAACGGTAAGGCTTGTTTTATGGGTACCGAATATACATACAAAGATATTAAAAATTTATAAAAATACTAGCTGACCCAGCCATGCGTTGATGTGCCTACTGCCGGGCTGATTTGTAAATCTAAACCATTCAGGGCGTCACCCAAACGCATACAAAAAAAATTATTGAAATCTGTCCAGCCGCTTAGGAGTTCAATGACATACACACGTACAGTAGAATTATATATATAAAGATTATATAGATACCAATAACTACAAATGCTCGTGTTCATCACACAAAATGATGTTTGTGAATGTGAATAGGGGCTGATGCCCCTGTCGGGACTTGAACCCAGGACTGTCGGTCCGAAAGGTGGAGGTTGCACCAAACGGTCGACAAACAATCTGCTATAGGAGTAAATAAAAATATATATTTACACCTAACGCTGCATTTCAATTCTCTACGGTATTGGCAATGGAAACATACACCTTTATATACAGAGTAAATACAACTCTCCGGAGTGTGCTCTGTGATTGAGGCATGTTACATGTCCGGCGCGCGGGTCCATTTCCCAAAATGCATGGATTTAGGTTATACACACACCATTGTTGATATAGGATTTATGTATATAAACCCTGCGTAAATACTGCGTAGGTATTAAATCTGTTGAAAGCAGGTTAGAAACATATTTTTTATTGAATACTGTAATTATTAACCATCTCAAAACTCAATAAAGAACGGGCCAATCTGAGCCATCGAAAATTTGTTGACAACTTGAATGCAAGACAATAATTCTGAAAGTTAAAGTAACAGTCTGCAATTGCCCAGCTCATGAATAATAAATCATTTCATGCAGCTACCAAAAGAAAACCTGTGAAGCTTACCTCGGTTATAAAATAAAAGTTTAAGGTCATGAAAATATACATAGATAGCCAGATTTCGGTGGCCTACATTCTCAGCTCGCTTCCCACATGTCATGTTTGTGTAACTGGGAATATTTCGCATTCAGTCCACACAACAGGAGAAATGTAACGTTCGTTGTATGGTGTCCGACAAAGCAAATTAGCACCAGCTCTTTGCACTTGAGGGTGTGAGGTAATCACCATGAACTTTCCGTAGACTACAAAATTATAATACTGCAGAGAATGCAAAATATAATCATGAGAAAGAAAATGTGTAAACGTATAAGTATATACGTATATACGTATCAAGTCAAAGATCCACGAATATTTAAATATGACCACAGTTGAGGAGGAAATTCAGATAAACGCCATGAAAATTACCCTTCACGTACTTGGGGCGAATACTTTAAGGCATTAGAATGATACCCTCAATGTAAAAGAAGAGCTATCTTCAATAGAGGTTATACTCGATCAGACAGAAGCGTACAGACAATCTGCTTATGGCTATATAGTAGTAATTGCAGATAAGTAGTCAAAAAAAAAGTAGTCTTACCAAGACTTCGCTAGTAAAAAAGAGGTCCAAGTTTTTGCTACGGCATCGGCAGCGTGTAAAACTCATTACTGCAAATAATGCTTATTTATAATCATAGCGAATTACAATGAAATAAAATTTATTTTTCGATAGCGAGTTTAAAACCCAGTATAGCATTGGTTTACTATGTAGTGGGTACATTTGTTATTTTTTTTATTTTATTCATTGCATAGATTTAGAACTACATATGAGATAAAACTCAAAATATCAATACGCGCAGGCAAGAGTATGGCCGTATAAATAATATGTAATTAATTCCCTGCTTAGTTCCTGGAAAAAAAACTTAAGATCATAAGACAATGCCAGATCTTTTTAGACATAATTAGATTCATTAATATAAAAGAAGATATGATGCTATGTGTAGGTATATACAATATGAAATAAAACAAGACAATTTCAGATCTTCTCAGATATAATCAGATCTAGATAGATATGAAAAAGTCCCATAATTGATACATGATAAGATATAATTCTGTCTAATATGATCTAAAGTTTTTTCCTGGGTTAAGTTTAAGTTAAGTTTAACATTAAGCGTTCACTTAAAATTTTACAGTGTACAACAGTCAGTAAATTTATAGCACAACTATGAAAATATAGATACTTACCAAACGTAATGACTTGCCTAATTACTAAATCTACTAAGCCATTTCAACTTATCATTAAAACAAAACTTCCAATATGTGGACCTAATAATAATTGTTTATTTGCATTCACATTTCATATTTTCATACAAAAAAATATTTTTATGTAAAGTAGGTTTAATATACATTCTAACTCATCCTGCAGCTTTAAAACTTCTTGCTAGCTGTATTTTGTATAAGTTGTTATAGTCACTATACTTTGTCCAATGTAGGAAGATACTTTTGACAGTTGACACCTATATGGAGGGTATAAAGTTGTTATTGCAATGTCAAGCCAAATATAAGGAAACAAACGCAACCTTAGTGCGTAGCAATAAGGAAGTGACACCTGTCAAAAGTATCATCCTACATTGGACAAAGTCACAAAGTATATTAATAAAACTCTGAACTAGCAGTGCTGCAATATCGTAATAAATATAATGCTGTTCTTTATAAAAATCGTAATATTATATACAGTTATGCCGTTTACATCTATCTGCGACAAATATTTAACTAGAAAATTGTCGAGAGCAGATGTGAAGTCTGCTCGTATTTGGTAAGATCCGTGCTCCAGATTCTAAGCTCGCTTCCCGCATGGCGCCTGTTTGTTTTGCTACGGCAAATGTGCACCAGTGCAGTAAAGGCACAAATATTTAGACAGGAGAAAACTTTAGTGTAATGTAAATCGTTCTAAGTACTCAGATATTGGAATATTTGTAATCTAAAAGTATCATAACTTCTCATTGAATAACAAAAAAATAATAGCTCACAAATTTAAAAGATTATTGCTTAGAGATTTCTATGATTTGGAGTTCAAGTTAACGAATTGGTGAGTTATGGCTCTTTCTTCATACAGTTTTTTTAATAGGAATTCCTAGTTCTAGTACATCTAGCGATGAGGTCAATAGGCCTCATAGGCCCAAACTAAAACCAAAACTTACATATGATCAGACAGCAACAACTAATGCTTCACGCTTCCGCCAAAAAGTCCCTAAAATACCATTAAGACATAGGTTTATCCTGTTATTGTTCTGAGGTTTATCCAGCTTCACAAACAAACGAAAACTCTGTGTGGTAGATATGTCAAAAATGCTTGGAATACAGAATACTTGGACAAATAAATGTACGTACCAACGTATTTATTGACTGTTAAAATATTTTCCTGAATTTGGATATTTCTTGCGATATGTTTGTCTTAAGAGTGACTTAATATTTAAATCTTATTGTACAGTTAATAGCCTGAACGACAAATTTGTTCGTACAGTTTTCAGCTTTATTCCCAACATTTAGAGTCCAAAATCAATTGAGAAAAATGTACAGTATGTGGTTGTCCGTACATACAAGGAAATATTATAAAAGACTATTTTTTGTTTCACGTATGAGTCACTCAAAGTCTCTTCTTAGTATCTATTTATTTTATTTTATTTATTTTATTTTTGAAAAACCAACAGCGTAACAATTTAATTTAACCTAATTAGTAATTAATCTATGGTAAAGCCAATTACAGGTTTCCCCCAAAATCATCCATAATATTTTTGGACGTGTCACAAGTAATTAAAAAAAAAAAAAACAAATAAAGACAGTCAGACAAACAGAATAACAGAATAAACTTCGATTAAGTTACATAGATAATCCCAAAAAAGTGCATTAAAAAATGTGACTTATTTAAAATAAACTAACAATTTGACAATAAAATAAGCTTAAAAAAAAATCGCTTGAAAAGAAATCCCTTTCCCGATAATTATTATTGACATTGCTTTGTAATACCTACTCCAGTTAAAGCTGTGATATGCTACGCTATAATGTAGTTATAATATTATGGGTAAACACACAAAAACGTTTACGAAACATTCGTAACTAATCAAATTCGAAATATTTTAATCTAAAGCTTTACTAAATAAAATCAACTTGTGTTTGCATTTACGTGTTTCTTTAGCGAGATACTAGCGCCATCTCCTTATTTTCTAGATAACTACATCTTAAAACATCGAATATATACTTGTACAAATATTAAGCAATCGATAAAGAAAACACTATTATCTAATTATTATATTTTTTGTTATTAAATTCTTTAACTGCTAGTTTTTTAAATCTAAAATCAAAGAAAATGTAAGAGACTACATAGTTAAATTTCTCTTTCTGATAACAAATCTTTACATACTTATTAAAAACCTAGCAGTTAAATAAAAGTAACAAAACATATAATATACATTTATGTTATTTACAAGACCTCATGAAGGTCAAGATGATACTCGGCTACGACCGAGAGGTCTGACTGAGCAGAACCGGCAATAAACTCAATATGAGATATTTTGCTTTATTACCCAGTCGTTCGTTGAAAGGTGATATCAGTACAAAAGGTTATAAGTTCAGCTTTCAATACATATAATGAAAAATATAATAGAAAAGTACTTTGTAATTAAATGAACAAATAAAAAACCTAAATTTGTGTGATATGGTGGTAAAAACGCTGTTTGCAAACGCATAATTTATTTTCACCCAAAAAGTGCATGGCAGAACTCGTCAATAAGTCTACATTTTGTAATAATCTGTTCGTTGTAGATCAGTTTATCAAGTAATAAGTAAATAATATTAACTTATTACTTCATATGTGCCCTAAGCTAAGATACGTAGTAGTATTTTATACGTATTCGCAATATTTATGAACGCTGTGTAGGAATGCAAAACTCAGGTAAAACATTTATTAAAATGTAAAAATTATCTATACTAATATTATAAAGAAGTAAAGTTTGCGTGTTTGTATATTTGTTAAATTATAAGGGGTAATCTCGGGATCTACTGAACCGATTTTAAAAATTCTTACACCAATAGAAAGGCACATTATTGCTGAGTGTCATAGCTTATATTGAATGCTAGAAAAAATTTAAAGAATTTTGTTCACCCGTGCGAAGCCGGGACGGGCCGCTAGTAATAATATAAAAATATAAATACATCGCAATATTGAAATGTGTATATAATATTTTAATTTTTTTTAATACGTTAGTAGTTATTTAAAAAAATAAACCATTGTACAGTACAAAATTGAGTAACACAAAATAAAAGCAAATAGCGAATATGAAACTGTTTCGAATTTAAAATTATTTTTGGTAATGTTTGTGGCAACTATTTGTTGTTCGTAATAAATAAATGACATAAAGAATAAAATAGTGTGATACTAAGCTGTTACTCTAAAAATGATTTGCTGGATACAAAGCTTATCAACATTTATAGCTCCGTAGCTGTATTGTTTAGCTTCCAGTGGAATTGTTACCCAACACAAGGGACTTTACCAAAGTTTCGAAGCAAAATATAAATTGTTCAGTCCCGTACATCTCTTATGCAGTTGCTAATAACCACTTCAGCTGTTAAAGACAAGAAAATTCAAGTAAGTAAGACTATTATTTTAATATTTTATGATTTATCATTAAAAATGCGAATATTCTTTAAACATAAAAAATGTGTTCATAAAGTTCGAACCCACATTCGACCTAAATTTGTGGTAATGTTAAGCAACTTTGGCGAGGACTAGCCGTCGAATGGGTGATCCAAAAATCGCCTCTCTATTCATTATTCGAAAAGCACATTAATCCATAACCGGCAGCGTCTACAGTCGATAGAATCCGCCAATCCGCACTAGGCCATTCCTTGGCCTGAGTATTTCCGCCAATTAACACTTTCACACGGATCGAAAAAAAGTTTAAGAATGAGGTTATAAGGAAAATAAATAAAATTTTATGATAATAAAGTAGGTACGCTCTATAAAAATTCTCTGTCACAGTGTTTGACCGCGATAAACTCCGAAACTACTCAACCGATTTCGAAAATTATTTTTCATTTTGCTGTAATTGTTTCAACTTACAACATATAATAAGGGTTCATTTTAATTTATATCACAGCAACGTGTGGCCGGGTCAGCTAGTATGCAATAAATTACTAGTTATCTATACTAATATTATAAAGAAGTAAAGTTTGTGTGTTTGTATATTTGTTAAATTGTAAGGGGTAATCTCGGGATCTACTGAACCGATTTTAAAAATACTTTCACCAATAGAAAGGCACATTATTGCTGAGTGTCATAGGCTATATTGAAAGGAGAAGGAGAAGAAGAAACTGCTGCCTATATAATCATTATACCACTGCCCAGATAACGAGAGGCTACGGGTTCGAATTCTATCTGATATATAAGATTTTATTCTAGTATAAATTGTTTTCGATATAAAATCTAACAATCAAAGGCTGAAATAACAGGAAAATATATTGTATTTCTCGTTACTTTTTGCTTAATTTAAAATTGAACAATTTTAGTAATATGATTGATTTTTTTTTCAGATCAACATGCAATTCACTTTGACCGTGTGTGTGGCAATTTTCTCGTGTGCGCTTGCTCAGGTCTCTATGCCACCTAATTATGCGGAAAAGTACGTATAATCTACATAAAATTATTAATATTATAAGAATTGTCTTACAATTTCCGGTATATTTATTGTAATGAAACACTTTACGGGGACCGAAAATAGGTTAATTTTTTTTTTTTTTAATCTGATTCTGCGCATATAATTATTAGACCGATATTGTTATTCGATTTTTGTCATAAAAATCACGAAATTATACCAATTTTTCTCTTCGGTTTGATTTCCGTAAACTGTTAGGTTTCTGCTTGTAGTCAAATAACTTCTGTCGGATACATGATTCACATTAACAACTAACTAATTTAGGTATTTTAGATTTAGAGCCTACGATCGTGGTATTTTTTGATCACCATGGACCCGAAGAAAAATGGTAAAATAGTCACCGATACGTGTAAGCTATTAAAACCTTAGTAATGGAAAGCAGAATAAAACAAAGACAAAAGACCTTCGCCTTATAAAGAAACTACTTTTTACACACGTATTTTATATCTTATAGAAATTTTGCATTGTGAATGCAAAAATTAAATTAAAAACATAAGAAACTACTTGTTTCTAAGGCGAGAGGAAATACAGTTAACGAATTCATCAACTTATCACATGAATAAGTTTCTTTCAATCAATATACATGACATGAATCGATATAAATACATTCGTGATCTGATCTTCAGACGACCCCTACCGCGGTGTTATCACCTAAATACAGATGACCTCGTCCTTACACCAGTATAAAATACGGTGTAGGTACATAACCATAAGCTTATAATATCTTGACATGATTTTAATACTATTATTATTTGATGCTATGATGATTCTGAAAAATATTTTGAAATATTTTCATTAAAATTACTGCTTAATTAATATTTGTATACCTTGAGTAAGGTTGAATTACAGTGATACAAAATTTATATCTTACACCAACGTTAAAAAAATGTGTACCTACCTGTACTTCACAAATAAAGATTTCTATTCTATTCATAAGAAACGAGGCTACAATCATAGACTATTAGGGTATTATTCTTTATTTATGGCTTGCACGATTTGTGCATTTAGCCAGTGTCAAGTAAGTATAATTGTCAGTACTTGAATAGTTTTTTAAGTTTCATTAAAGATGTGAGGTTTTACTTAAACCTCCTAGTGGCCTTTGTTGAGAGAGCGCGAAAAGATACCTTCCAGTTTTGTTTCACTTGCCAACACTCATGCATATTCAGAAACACTCAGTGGTTAATAACCCACCATTATTACTCACTAATAGGTATTAACCACATCACAAAATTTAACAAGAAAACCAAAACCATTAAAGTGACGCTTCGAGCTCCCGCCAAAAGTCTAGATTATTTGTGTGATGTAAAATTTTTTGGTGGCAAAACTTGACAATGGTTGTAAAATCACTCATTAAATATTTTTACAAAATACTGTCAAATCGCCGTTGTGCCAATCTTTAGCAGCCAGATGAGATATGTAAACACTGTTGGTGGCTTAGACATTTTTGTTGAATGACGGGGAATAATAAAGGTGGGCAAGTAACTGAACCGAAACAGATTTATCTCGATCATCTGTCAAATGTTTCTACCCTCGTTACAAATGTTGCTATCAAGGTAGACGCAATATCTTGAAAACCATTGCAAGGCGTCTGTAGCAGTAGTTGAGATGTCAGCTCTAACCCAAACGGAGTACGATCCTCGCCGATTTACTATGGACGTAGTTACTACGAGGGTTTAAAGAAAATATAAATAATGTGTTTTATCTCATTGCAAATTTTTTTGAAGTGATAACTTTTTAAGGAAGGTAAACCGCTTCGTTACGTAACGCGTTACGGCGCCAGTCTGTCAGGCTTCCCTTCCTCTCACTCTAACCTGCAGCGCTATCCGTATTTCGGACAGAGACGCTTTCCCCTCTCTCTACTGTGTTTAGTGTGCGTTAGACAGTTGACAGTGAGCATATAACCTAAAACTATCACCGTTTTTTAAAATTGATAAAAAAATATATAAAAAAGTAATACCCTAAGCTTGTCTCAAGTTAAACAATTTCAATATTAAATAGTTCAACTTAGATTAGTTTAAGTTGTCACTTATGTCGTGCGTCCCGAAACGCACAAGCTTTTTTTTTCATTGACTAGCCACTGCAATCTCAATTCTATGTATCATTAAATATGTCCATTCTGTTTGACAGTAATATACAGAATGATGTTAAGATAACCTTTTTTCTTTGTATAGATACCCGGATTATTATAAGTGGTCGAAGAAATCGCGCCATGCAAGGGATGTAACGTGGGATAAGCCTGTAGGAGATGGTAAGGTCTTCGGGACCTTGGGCAGTGATGACTCAGGCCTTTTCGTAAGTTCTATTGACTTTTCATATGAATTCTAACATTAATTGAGAAAATCACTTTGTTTTCAAGATCGCCAATACCTCAAGCTATACACACCAATAATAATATGATCTTTATACCAAAAGCATAAGGTTTAAGAATTAATGTGCATTCCTGTACATTCGATTTTAAAGTTGACGAGTTCTGACGAGTCAACGTAATATTTAATATCCTCCTGTTCCCCAACATTTGCAAATATTTTTTTTATTTCAACTGTTACTTACAGATTGGAGTGTATTTAATTAACAGAGAAAACATACAAAATTAAATTGTATTATTATCTGTAATATTAAAGTTTTTTCATTCCGTCTCTTAAGTATTAATAAAATTCAAAACGCAAGTACGAAATGCAATCAAGAACTACACCTCATCGGATCAAAAATTATTTTCCAACTATGCCACAATTTATCATTGCCCAAGCATGAATTGATGCTAAGTAGGATGCCTTTATAAAGTCTTCTTGTTTCAGGGCAAAGGTGGATACAAGCAGGAGATCTTTAACGATGACCGAGGAAAACTTGAAGGGCAGGCGTATGGCTCCAGAGTCCTCGGGCCCAATGGTGATACCAGCAGCTTTGGTGGCCGATTGGATTGGGCAGATAAAAATTCACAAGCGGCCCTGGACGTCAACAAGCCGATTGGAGGGCGGACTAGTGTAAGAATATGTTCAGCTTTCTAACGTGGCTGCTTGGAAGCATTCCTTATGGTTATGGTCATATAATCTACTGCACGGTCGACGGCGGGGTAAGGAGAAACGGCTATTACTGGTGGGTAAACAAGCAAGAAAGACAACCCGCTTAAGACTCCGTGTTATATCCTCGATTCCGTCGAGGTGCGGTGGCGGAACAGTCATATTCAATGGTTATATTTTTCCCTCGAGGTTCGATCGATACTATATTTTTACATATATATGCAGCGGTTCTTCCTACCACAGGCGATGTTTTGCCTAAAGGGGAGTCCCCACATCTAATATTTGTAATAGACCGAAGTTAAGTACCGAAATAAAATATTTGAATAAAAAAATATATGACAATTACTTATTCATGTATCTTAGCTAACATAGCTATATTACCGTTATTGTGAAACTTCCTTGGCTTTATTTTTTTATAAACAAATATTCAATGACCGCACCTTGCTCAATTTTCTCCATTATCTAAAAAGCTGCACTTGATTTAACTTGAAAAATTTAAAGACTTTATAATTGTGTGTATCCGCGAAGTGAATGCTAGGGTGACTAATAATATATAAATAAGTATTAAATATTTAGATAGACTCGAAAAAAATGCTCGAGTTCAACACACAAACATTTACCTCTCACACCCAAGACCGATTGATTTGGGTAGGGTTACCCTATCTCGAAAAACTAGTCGTCAAATAAAACAAAATTTTAAAGAAGACATTTGACATTTTAATTTATGTCGGTGTAATGAAATTACGAATATTCTTTCACAGGTGACAGCCACTGGTTCAGGAGTCTGGAACTTTGATAAGAACACCCGTCTTTCTGCGGGTGGTTCGGTATCACAACAGTTGGGTAATGGAAGGCCAGACGTGGGCTTGAAAGCACAATTCCAACATGACTTCTAATTTCTACGACAATATGCGGCCCTAGCTTATCTGCTGCGATGTCAGCTTTAATCCAAGCTGACCGATGTACCTTCTACGGTCGTGGACTCAATCCTAACACAAGCATTTAGCTTAACGAGAGGTTAACGGGAAGTTTAATAATGTTTCTATCGCATTGTTAATATTCTTTTATAATAATTATATATAATATAATTGTATTGATTGCCAATTTGTCATAGTTTATAGATTATCTAGTCTAGAAATAAGACATTACCTGTAAAGAGAAAATAAACATAATTGTTAATTAATTCTATTGTTTTAACTACAATAACTTTGACGACCGGTTTAAGAGCGCGAGTGGCCCTACCTTCGAAGACAACAGTCTGTATTTGTATTATATTTTTGTGAATATTAAGTATTAGCGTGTCATTGAAGTGGAGCATCCATGGATCAGCTTCAATGACGCAATGTCTGTTACACCATAACTTCCCGAATTCTTAACCGATATTAATAATTTTCGCAAAAATAAAAAAGTAATGACCAAAAAATCGTTGGCTCTATGGGATTTCCTATTGAAACAAAAAGCGCGCGCTTTTTGTAAGTTTTCATTTTTATGGAATTTTGAAATTAAACATTATTGAATTTATTTTTCTTTTACATTGGTACGTTACCATTTTCACGTTTAGGTACAATTAACAGCATATCGACATGGGTTAAACGAATGAAAAAATGATAATTCTTTATTGTTACACAATAGTGTAAGTTACCCACTGTTCACAAAATATAACACCCAATATTTTCAATATCGGCAATATATTATCAATACGCAGGCAAAATAGATAAGAACTTTAAATTCTTAAAAATGTGGAACTGGAATGGGTAGATGGTTTGATGACGATTACCGGATTTTTTTTCAGCGAAATTAAATGAAAATATCTAAAAAGTTTGTGCATATCATAATAAGTGATTATTTTACTTTAACAAAATATTTATGTTATAATACTTATAATACGTACGGGATTTGAATGGATAAAACATGATACAAATTTTCAACCTCAAACTGTGCAAAAAGGGGAAGAAATAGTATTAGCACAGCACCTGAGAGACGTTGAAGAGCTTAAAACCAACGGACAAGGCTACTCAATAAGAGGTCTGGATCATAAGACAAATGTCTCTGACACAAACTCCCTACAAAACATCAATAAATGTGAGTACATACCTGCCTACATATCTACATATTGAAATTGTTAGTTCATGTCAACTTTAGTTAGTTCATGTTTCTTTCTTACTTAAAAATACAGTATAGAATTCTATGAAGAGAGTTTGTTCACATTTTTGCCACATCGCGCGCTGCGATCAATTTGACGGACCCAACCCTCTTTGCACATAGCGAATATGGGTACCTAAATATTTCAACTATGAGTTTTGCTGTTGTATGAACTACATCTAGAGATATTAATGCAGTTTTTTGCCATATCTTTAACAAAATTATTTTAGTCATAAAGCCTTTTCTAATACTCTTAATTCGGTGTTGTTGGTGATTACCGCATAATCTACTAGATGGCGCTTTTTAACATTTGACAATATGGAGTTTATTTAAAGCAGAAAGTTATAACCTATTATTTCTTAACACCCATTAAAACATGTATTACATAATATTGATCTACATAGGTTGCTATTCGAGATACAGCTTTTCAAGCGATCAAAATTGGTATTCTTTAAGATATAAAATACGCCTGTAACAAACAACCACGATTCCGAGCCCTCGGGCAAGAAATGTAAAATACATAAAACTTCTATTTTTAAACATGTGAGTTAAGTACCTAATTCGTTATACCTACAAACCTACCTATCTAGTTAAATTTATGTACACTTTACACACACCATAAATTACGTTGTAGTAATGAAGTACCTAGGCAACTAGCAAGAAGCACTTAAAGTTACTTCGTTACGTTAGTTCTCAGCATGTTTAACTGCTTAAGTTTAAGGTTTAAACATGTACAGTCAACAACATATCAATCTATATAAAAATGTTAAGTTTCTCCATCTGATTTCCAGCGTTAAGTCCTTCATGTAGAGTTCAATATCAATGAACAAAAAAGATCCGTTTGTGACAGGTTGACTTGCCGTTAATCCAACAAAAGTTGGTATCAGTCTAGTATGCACTTTAGACACCTTTCACTTCTCATCTCGTCGATCGAATGAAAGTATTATAATTATTTATAGTTTAAATTTCTAAAGTTTTTTTATTCTAGACTAGGTATGTTATTGCAGCGCATATTGTTGTGAAATGATTTGGTAATTGGATGAGAATAGAAAAAAAAGTATTATGCCGCGTTTTTAATAACGTACTTGTTTGTATGACATAGATGACTTTCTATGGTATTGGTTTTTATGTTATTTATAGGAAAAGTCTGTCGAATGTACCAGTTTTGTCGTAATTCATCGAATAGTGTAGATATTGTGATTATCAAAGTTGCGGATCTTTTTGGCAACTATTGGCTCATATTTAAAGTACAATGTAGTTCCAAACTCATTGACAGGTGGCGCTAACATATTTAAGATTTTAAAACAAAATAAAAATTTGGCTACATAATTTAATATTTTAAATTGATTTAAATTTAAGTATTTAATATGAAAGCAAAACTGCACTGACTATAATCAACCAATTAAGTGGCGGTAGCGTCAAACAAGTGTTAAAATGTATGTATTGTTTTCCATCATATTACATCTGTAATACATATCGCATTATGGGTGTGGTTTAAACAACTGATAAATCAAAACGTTATATTTTTGACTAAGTAATTAAATTATATAGATAGAAGAGTTATTATTCGGATTTCCGACACTCAAGCACTAGGTTAATGGAGCAAGTTTCAGAAGTTGCTGCTATTTCAGTATTAGTTCATAAATTATATTGTAGATAGCAGCACTATGCAATGTTAATAAGCTTTTTTTTCAACAATACAATTCCGTAAGATCACACTATTATTTAAATTACAAATTATCCATTATGTGTAAATAAAGTCACTCAATAGTATTAAAATTTAAATACACGTTAACATACACTAGGAGTCAGAGACATCTAACAATTCTAACATGTAAAAAATTCCAATAACTTCTCAAGAGATGCTTTGTAATGTTATCATAATGTAAGACTAGATGGCGTTAGCCGCAATGTACCTTTTAATTTGTTAATAATTACAGGCTTTAGATTTATATATTACAAATTGATGATAGATAATTTATAAAATTACCCAAAAGGGTATTATAATTTTGCGTGAGAATGATTTATATGTAATCAGCGACGTTTCAAATTATCTTGTGAATTTTTTCATTTATCTTTTATTTTATTTAACTTAGGCCTTTTGCTACAATCATCCTTCAATTATATTATAACTTCAAAATAACGCTTTATTATATTACGCTTATATTATATTAGACAATATCAGTTTCACCACATCTTATATTTCCTTATATTCATACTCGGACATTTTATCCACAATTGAGTTTATTCCAATAGTTATACAACTTAGTTAGCTGTTATACCTGGTTCAGGTTTTCTCAATATCAGTATTGTAAAAGTTATTATTTTATTGAAATCATTCGTAATGAAATCAAATAAAGGAATAAGAATTGAACACATAGTTATTTATACGAACGTTTGGTGCAACGTTAGCTATCCTGCCTTTCGCACGGACGGTACTGGGTTCAAACCCGTAAGGGGCAGATGTTTGTGTGATATGAATACGAGCATTTGTACTTTAGTCATGGCTATATATATACTTCTATAAATATAACTTATCTATGTATCATATATGTATGTCTATGTGCTTACTTTGGTCTAGGCTAATTAGGTTGAATGGTAGAATTATTATTATTTATATTTGTATAATAAAAAGAAACCTGTTACACCGACCTTGCATCCACAGACAGCCGCGCGGGACTTAATCTTAACCCCTTAAAACCCGAGAGCATTATATCATGCGCGCGACAACGATACTTAAAATCCGCGAGTATCTATATCGCGCGCAGTCTGATTTCATCCTTATTGCGGGTTTGGTTTAATAAAAATATAATGGGAAACGACTTTTATTTTTATTAACCGACTTGTCAGAATTGCAGTTATGGTATAGGTATGTAAGTTTATTAATAAAATTTCATAAATGTATGTATGTATGTCTGTATAATATGTTTGCCTTGCTTATCTCAAAAACTAGAAGTTAGAGTATACGATAATTCTTTTTTAGTGGGACTAGGTATAGTCAAACTTAAGAAACTGAGACTTTAGTGCGAGTTCACGCATTCGTTACTTGTTATCGAGCGCGTAACAGATTTCGATAAAATCCTGATGGTTACCGCTAGAGGCGCTCCTCACACAAAATTCCATAGTAATATTTTACGCGGACGATATCGAGCGTTGAAGCGTAAACTCGCACTAAGGCCTCAGAGGCCTCAGCGCCCCTAGCGGTAACCATCAGGAACTACGAATCTTCATAGAAATCTGTAACGAATGCATAAACTCGCACTTAGGCCTCTGTGCAAGTTTCATTAAACTCAGGTCAATTGTTTTAAGAGTGTATCAGTCTCAGCCGAAGTGTAAAAGTCAAAGTCAAAGCTAATTGTCTAAGAAATCGTGTCATTGGCTTAGCAATTAATTTAATTATAAAACGTGTAAGTAATTGTGCGTTAAACAACATCAAACAACGTTGATTAAAATTCAATAAGTGGCTTATATTAAATTACATCTGAATAAAAAAAAAAGAATTATAAGTAATAAAAAATAAACCGACTTTAAAACTGTAGTTTATTTAATTAATTACTAAAAAGTGAGAAATTAAAGTTTTATGTTTTTTATTTATTTATATAAGGCTTACCAACCACACAAAAATATATATAAAGGCACAGAGTCCTTATCAGGATGGTCCATTTTTTTATTATGGGCGCGAGATGAGGGAGAGGAGACGGTATTTCAATTAAATAATGATTTAGATAATTAAAATAGTTGTTATTAAAGCAATTACACTTGTCCGTTACAAATTTCAACAAAGGATGCTACTGATAGATATCGATTTAAATTAACGTCCACCAAGCACGTGGATGCGTGCGCGCTCCACAACGACTCAATCCGAACTGACACTTTGTCAAGATGGCCGCCTGTCCAGTGCTTGGTGTTCGTTCATTCGTTCTGAAGTTTAAAGCAATCAACTATAGACGGCGCTGTTCACGATAATTTGTCTATGCGCCGTCACGGCCAACCCTGACGATCGCACGACCTCGTGCGAGTAATCCCGTCGCCGCGTAGTGCGTTCACCGTGTCATTGCTACTCCTCTGGGCCTGTCGAACAATAAGGACATAACATTATCATGCGTTCGGTCATCACTGACAAGCACCTTATGAGGGCTGCGCCCTATTGTCTAGTTTGATCTGGGTCCGGGCATACGAGGCCCCTTCCACCCGTCACCAATCCGTGGCCCGGGCGTGCAGGGCCCCTCCGACCAGTAACAGATTCTTGGCCCGGGCGTACGAGGCCCCTTCGACCAGTAACCACACTGTGGCCCGGCCGTGCTAGGCCCCTTCGACCAGTTACTAGACAGTGGCCCGGGCGTGCTAGGCCCTTTCGACCAGTTACTAACCAGTGGCCCGGGCGTGCGAGGCCCCTTCGACCAGTTCCTAAATAGTGGCCCGGGCGTGCGAGGCCCCTTCGACCCGCTCAGTAGGAGAGGTGTAAATATGATAAATCAACCTCCTTTAAAAATCGGAACATTATAATTTTTTTTGTGCTTCGGTTTCAAGGAAATTTAAAAAAAAATAATTATAACTTACTTCTATGTACTAAAGCGCGTTCTACGATTACATGATGATCATCTTCAGACGAAACTGTGAGGGTTCCGGAATTGGCGGTCAGGGTGTCTTCGCTAGCAATGGAAGCTGTTTCACTCTCAGTGTCGGATGACTCTACTAAGTCAATCTCGTTTCCATCGACCGCCGTCACGGCTTCCTTATCATTGATCAATGATGAAGATATTTCTACCAGACCTTCAAAACCTCTAGGCACTGCTCGCAAGTTTTCGTGAGCGTACTTATAAACACGGCCTGATTTACTGATGCCTTTTAGTTCGTACCGGTCATTATCTAGAACCCCTACAATAATAAATGGCCCTTTAAACTTTTTCGCAAGCTTAGTCTGGTTACGCTCACTACCCTTAATGAAGACGTAATCGCCTTGTTTAAATGGTTTCACTGCAGCCTTACCTCGATTGAAAAGCTGTTCTTGCGAACTAGCTGCCTTAAGAATATAAGCCGATGCTTCACTTCTTATGGCCTCTAAATGTGCTCGAACAGGAGTGTCTACGTTGGACGAGATTTGGGACATACCGAGAGATTGAGCACGTATACCAAACATTAACTCAGTTGGAGTAAACCCTGTAACCCTCGACCTAGTAGTATTTAAAGCCAATTGTACTTCGTCTAGTTCTTCCCTCCAAACCTTGTTAACATCATTCTCAATAATTGTTAATAAGTTTTTCAAAGTTCGCATCACTCTCTCCACCTGGCCGTTGGCTCTAGCGGAACCAGTTGCAATGAGGTGAAGCTCGATGTTATGTTCACTACAAAATTGCTTGAATTCAGCACTAATATAACACCTACCTTGGTCAGCAATTATTCTTTTAGGGGCACCGAAAGGGCATACCGCTCTTTTTAAAGCTTTTACCGCGCAAGCCGCGTCAAGCGATTGAGTGTACTCTAATAGAACGTACTTTGTAAACGAATCTATGATGACGGACGCGTACTCTTTTCTATCGCTTTTGCCACTAAGTTTGCCCGTGATATCGATGTGGATCGTATGCCAGGGAATAGAGACCTTAGATATTGGATGTAACCTGACCTGCTGGGCACCTGATGGGCCCTTAGATGCTTTGCATACTATGCACGTATCAATGAATTTACGGACATTTTTTGACATTTGAGGGAACCAATATTGCTCATATAATTTATCAAGAGTTTTGTCAAAGCCCAGATGTTTAATTTCACTGTGTACATGATTAATGAGTGTCCACACCAGTGAACGAGGAACAATAGGAAGCCAGCTGCTCGTCTTATTGCGATAGAGAATACCATTGCGAACATCATAGGTGTGTGCAATTATTTCAGGCAACTCACCCTCTTCGTGCTGCTGTAAAAATGTCTGAATTTCAGGATCTCTTTTTTGCTCCACCTGGATCCAGCTATTATGAAGTTCAACAAAGTTTACAGATTTGCGAGGACTTGTTTTGAAAGTGTCCGCTACTGCAGCATTATTCCCTGGGGATGGTAATGCGTTTCTTGATAGAAAGTCAGCATGGCCCATGCTACGCCCTTCTTTATATATAATGTCAAAATCGTATGCCTGAAGATAGGCCCACCACCTATGGACGCGAGGGGATAGATCAACTTTAGCTTTAGAAGCCTTTAAGGAGTTGCAGTCAGTGTAGACCGTGAAATGTTGGCCATATAGATAGTGGCGAAAGTTTTCAACTGCTCGCACAACCGCCAGCGTTTCCAACTCATACGAGTGGTACCTAGATTCAACTTGTGCGTCGACTGAAATATGCCACCACATGGGGTGCACTGCCTTTTCTCTGAATTAAAATAGCCCCATAACCCTCTGAACTGGCATCTGTGTGCAGTTCTATTGGTATATCAGGGTTAAAAATTGTTAACACTGGCTCCGATGAAAGAATATCCACAATTTTCTTATGGACCGCTGAATGTTTTTGTGTCCAAGTAATGGGTCCTTTCAGTTTTGTTAAAGGATATAAAGGGCTAGCGAGATTGGCGAAGTTGGATATAAACCGCCTGAAATAGGAAGCTAGTCCTAGGAACTGTTTGACCTGTGTCGCTGTTTTTGGGATAGGAGCCTCGACGAGGGCTCTGACTTTACCAGGGTTTGGTCTGATTTCACCTGCGCGGATGACATACCCTAGGTAGTTTATTTCCGACTTCATGAACTTACATTTGGTTATGTTGAAGGAGAATCCTGCCTCGGCGAGAGCCCTGAGCACGGCATCAAGGCGTTGGAGCCCTTCACTAACGCTAGATGAGTAACAGAGAACGTCGTCCATATATGCTAGACTGACCGTGTCTTTAAGAGACTTTAGAGCTCGACTGATGCACCGCTGATAGACGGAAGCAGCATTTCGCAAACCGAAAGGCAAAGGCTGTTCGCTCATTTGACTCCGGAGTGACCCTGATCTGATGGTAGCCCGAAGCCATGTCAAGCGAGGAAAAGAAACAAGCTCCATTTAACCGATCAAGGTCTTTTTCACAAGCAGGATAGGGCTTGCGAATGGAGATGAGCTCTCGCGGATAACCTTGGCATCTAAAAGACACTGGATTTTTTCGGGAACTATTGTCTTTTCGGCCGGGGATAATCTATATGGCCGCCTTTGAACTATTTTATGCGGGTCAATTAAATCAATTTTTAGCTCACCTGAAGATACGCGCCGAGTAGGTATGCCGTCTATAAAATACTCACCGTACTGGCGCAGCACATTTAACAGCTGTTCCTACTCGACACCTTCTAGATCAGTATCGATTAAACTAAAATCAAAAGTGTCAGCAGCACAACAAATGTTAACATCCTTTCTCAAGGAAAATTTTATTGATTCACTATCAATCTCAACATGTAACCCTTGATCCAGAACATCCCTACCTATAATGACAGATTCCGTTAACTTATCCCCATCGACAACGTGAAATAATAAATTGACTTGAATGCCCTGAATTGTTACGGAACCTAGTATTTGCGTAGCACATTTTATGTCTTCCCCACTAATGCCTGTCAAATAAACGGTATCGTTGCGTACAGAACCGAGAAGTTCGCTAGCCAGAGTATCTTTATCAAGGAACATGCTGAGCCGCTATCGAATAGAAACGAAATGTCTTACCAGTCAACGTCGACAGAGTACCTTTTGTCAATCTGTGCTCACAGAGACGGACTTCTTTCCTCGCGGGTTGGTCCTTTTCAGGCTTGTTATTCGGACAGTTAATGCTTATGTGCCCCGGTTTCAGGCATGTGAAGCATGTGATGGTCTTCTCTACTTCAGGCACTTTAAATCTTCCAGTGCTGTTTTGTCGTTTACGACACTCTTCAATCTTGTGACCACGACTACCGCAGTAATGACATGTTCCACTAAATCGTGCTTCACTAATTACACGCGGTTTCTTCGGAATGCCAGGATGATCGTCATTTTCTTCATGCCGTCTTTTCAGCGACACTCCGCTCAGAGCTCGACATAACTGGGCTCTTGTAGTAATGGCGTAAGCATTTAGCTCTCTTCGTATAAAAGAATTCCGTTGACTGAGGACTGATATAACGAACCCAGTGATAACCTCCTCGGTCATCTTAACTTTGGGTATACGTTCGATGAGATTCCACAAACGCATAGCAGCATCTGATGCTGTTTCATGAACGCCAATTTCAAACTTCATGATATTATCGAAGTAGTCTTGCATTAGCATAGGCTTTCCAAATTTAGCAAGAAGCGTTTCCTTAATCCTAGACCATTCGACGTCTGAAGTCGTTAACCGAGTTAAACAGGAAGCTGCCCGGCCCTTCAGTGAGTGAATTAAAACAAGAAGAAGCTCAGGGCCGGACAGGTTTCGACTAGTCACTATAATGTCAGTAATTCTGCACCAACCTTCAATATCCGCATCAGCATCATCGGGATCGAATTTAATTAGTTGAATCGCATTATTCTGCGGCAGCGGCTTTTGTGCTGCCGCTAACAATCGGGTAAAGATTGATTCCATTCCCGTAAGAAAATCGGATGTATTGGTATCGACGTTTTGATTTTCTCGTCCCGTACCGTTGTGAACGAACTCCTCTGAAGAGTTGAGCACTTCGCATCCCACTTCTGATAAAGGCACAGAGTCCTTATCAGGATGGTCCATTTTTTATTATGGGCGCGAGATGAGGGAGAGGAGACGGTATTTCAATTAAATAATGATTTAGATAATTAAAATAGTTGTTATTAAAGCAATTACACTTGTCCGTTACAAATTTCAAAAAGGATGCTACTGATAGATATCGATTTAAATTAACGTCCACCAAGCACGTGGATGCGTGCGCGCTCCACAACGACTCAATCCGAACTGACACTTTGTCAAGATGGCCGCCTGTCCAGTGTTTGGTGTTCGTTCATTCGTTCTGAAGTTTAAAGCAATCAACTATAGACGGCGCTGTTCACGATAATTTGTCTATGCGCCGTCATATACATTTTAAACCCATTAAACAAAACACAAAAGAAATTAAATCAAAAATTTGGTAAAAAATACATATATGAAAGATTCAGAGAAACTACAATTATTAATTTATTATTTACTGAAATAATTACAATTGACAAACACCTTAATAAACATAGGTATCTAATTAACTATGATATAGTTTCAAAATATCTTTTATTATTAAAAGCAAATATTTATCTTTAGGTCGTCGCCAACTTTAATATTTGGAATAAACGTTGTCACTTTGTAGATTCCTACTTGGTAGACTAACACACATAAGCCTTACTTTGGACTAGCCTTATTGGTGTTGGTAAGAAGAATTATCCTACTACTATTATAAAGGCGAAAGTTTGTAAGTATGGATGTATGGATGTTTGTTACTCTTTCATGTAAAAACTACTGAATGGATTTGAATGAAACTTTACCACAATATAGCTTATACATCAGAATAACACATAGGCTACAATTTATAAACATATTGTTCGAAATACTAATCCTGCGCAGCGCAGACGAAGTCGCGGGCACCAGCTAGTAGTAATATAAGTTATTTGCGGGATTGTTACCATGTACCTTGTTTTTAGCGAGTTTCCGATATATTTTCGCCACTGTTGCAAGCGCCATGATGTCTATCTTGCTCCGTGATCATGGCGCTTGCAACAGTGGGTCAATAAACTCTTTCTTTCTTTCCTTCTTTCTTTCTTTCTTTCTTTCTTTCTTTCTGTCAGTGCCGAAATATCGGAAACTCGTTATCGAAAAATACTGAGTTGTATTTTTACTTTAATCATAAGTAATAAAATTAAATTAAAAAAAATATTTAATTGCCATACAACAAACGTGTTATTTTTACTTAACTAAAAGTTTATACGGAACCCTTTGAGCTTGGTACGCGAGTCCGACTCGCACTTGTTAATTTTTATTAGCATTAATTTGATTTTAATTTCATTTTACCTGGATTTTGATTGTAATAATGAACTTATATTTAATCCAATAATGCATATTTTGTTTTCAATCTCGATTGTAATTTTAATTTTCAACCTTAATTTTAAATGTATTTAAGTTTAAATTGCGATGAAATGTATGCGATATACACTGTTGAGGGTGTCTTGTACTAAATTTATTCAATTTATTATTTACTAGCGGCCGCCCGCGACTTCGTCCGCGCGTAACATTGCAACATTACTTTATTTCTCTTAAAAACAGTAGCCTAAGTTATTTCTTATTACATCAGCTACCTGCCAATAAAAGTCCCGTCAAAATTGGTCCAGCCATTTCAGAGATTAGCTGGAATAAACAGACAGACAGACAGACAAAAATTGAAAAAAATGTTATTTTGGCGTATGTAGAGAGTGGGTCACAGTGGATCACTTTTTTTTTAACGCTCTACAAATCCCAAGTTTTTGCCTAAGTAATTAATCTATGATAATTAACCACAAGATACGTCCCTAATCTACAAAAACAAGTGCAATTATTGGCAAAAACGGCATAAACTTATAAGTTATAACAAGTTTAAACAAAAATGGGAAATGATCCACTGTGACCCGTGGATGGGTCACTTTGGATCTTTTCATGGGTGACAGGGAATCGCTTGGTGTACACTGGATGTATTAAAAAAAAGTTCAATAAAATATGACTTTTCTACATAATTATTTATTTATTCATATTCTAAGACAGTCTTCTATCACAGTCTTATAAAAATATTAACAAAAGTCTTACAAATTATGCTGGTAGAAAGAGATTTAAACTAATCAAAGTTTTGTTTAATAAAACAACTTTAATTTCCATAAAGCTCTCTTTTCTATTCAAATAAACATATTTACTTCTTCAGTAATCATTAACAAATATTTTAATAAGAACATTTTTGATGCTTATTCAACTATTAAACAGTCCACTGTGACCCAAATGAAAATTATTCACTGTGACCCATAAGCCGTTACGACAGAAAGAAAATATTCAAAAAATAACTATGTATACCCAAGCGAACATTACTTTACCCACAACGGATTTAACAAACAACAAGTTCAAAACATACAACTATCATTTATATTTATTAAAGGGTTGGGAATACGACAAATTTCTAAATTACGTAAAAAAATACATTCGTACTAACCTACTGGCCTGCGTGTGCCAGCACGTGATTCCGCTCGGCGAGCAAGGCGGCGACCGGCGCATGAGAGGGGGGTATCAACGAACAGTAGCCACGTGTTTGCTTGTGTGTGTAAAGCATCCTATTTAAGAATTATAGCGAATAATCCACTGTGACCCGTGATCCACTGTTACCCACTCTCCCCGTATATATATTCATATGCATGTAGTAAAAAACGGCTATTTCAATATTACAAACAGACACTCCAATTTTATTTTTATGTATAGATTTGATGGATTTATGAAACGTACCCTGTTCGTCTACTAAATAAATAAATATATTCGTCATATTTATTAATAGGCACGGTTTTTGCCATCAATAAGTTGATGATGATGAAATTCTAACCACATCTTATAAGAGAAGGTGCGAAATTTATTTCTTTATGACGTTCTCTTTGGTCGAGTGGTTGGCATACCGGTTTATTTGGTAACATCACTCCGAAGTCCTGGGCTCGTTTCTCGACCATGATTTGTTAGCGCGATACAAGTTCGAGTGTCAAAGTGAGACACCGCTATACGCGGTCTATAGTGGCGTCTCTTTTCAACATCATCAGGTCAATGTAGAAAACGAACTTTTATAATATTGGCTCGAATCTGGGTGTTGTGGTACCGTCGTTGTTTTTGAATTTCATTACGTAAGTGCTATAGTTAGGTACCTATTTAATTTGGGTTCAGAAGTGTTATTATTAATAACTAGCGGCCCGTCCCGGCTTCGTACGGGTGGACAAAATTCTTTAAAAAAATTCTATTATCAAATATTTTTCTGATAGCGCCATCTAGCGTCCGGTAGACGGACAACTTGCGGTTAATATGGTAACAAACACACACAGAAAGTATTGCCATAATATTATTAGGATAATATTTAGTACATTCACACAAAATAGCCTAGCCCAAAATAAGCACTATAAAGCTTGTGTTATGGATACTAGGGTAACGGATAGACATACATACTACGATACATAGATATGTTTAAAGAAATATATATAAAATACCTATAACTTAGGTACAGCTACTCGTATTCATTACACAAACATCTGCCCCAACCGGGATTCGCACCTAATACCGTCGCTGCGAAAGGCAGGATCGCTACCGTTGCACCAAATGGTCGTCAGTTATTATTATATTATTATGTAAAAGGAACCTCTCAAATTCTAAATATAGTAATGTACGGTAATCTTTCATTCCTTTAAAAAATATCCCAATCCATTCTTAAAAAGATTTTTATCTTATGGACTCGTAAATCCTTTTCAAGGGGAATGATCTTCTTAGGAAAAAGGCAGGGTATGCTTAATCATACAATATGGACAGATTTTATAACTTAAATAGAGTAAAGACATTTATATATAATAGGTTGGCCGAGTGCGAGTCGGACTCGCGCACGAAGGGTTCCGTTCCAGTGACTAGGTAAACAACAGTAGGTACACAAATTTCATATTATTTTTTATTAAAGTAAAAAAAACAACTGAGTATTTGCGAATATTTCAAGTATCTACCTGTTGCCATTATTGATATCAAGCAAAAAGGGGGCAAAAAATTGTGTTTGTTGTATGAGAACCCCCCCTTAAATACTTATTTTATTTTGTTTTTAGTATTCGTTGTTATAGCGGCAACAGAAATTTGTGAAAATTTCAACTGTCTAGATAATTATCGCGGTTGTTGAGATGCAGCCTGGTGTCAGACAGACGGACAGACAGCGAAGTCTTAGTAATAGGGTCCCGTTTTTACCCTTTGGGTACGGAACCCTAAAAAATCATAGTGTGTGCTTAAAAGCGTCAACAATCATCATGATCTCGGCTGAAAGACATCCACTAATGGATGAAAGCCTCACACAAGAATGGGAATTGTGACGTATTAATAAAGTGCAAGCGACACACGCCCGTACGCACGGCCTACAGCTGTAGTGGGGTATTGCTCGCTCGACCGTCGGCCGGTGCGGACGTGCGTGTGCTGCTTGGTGAAACTACTGACTGCTTTCATTTGATGGATACCCTGACAGTAATCGAGGACACCACACGTGGCGACGAGCCTTCTAGTAAGTGGTATATAGAAAAATTGGCTCGTGAAAATCAAATTAAAGGAGGGAGATAACGAACCCATCTGCAAAAAAGGCTGTCTCATAGTATTGAGACAAAAAATAATGTTAAATAGTTTATCCACTTGATTCTAAGAAGAGTTGAAAAATCATTGACTATAGCAATGTAAATATCAACTTGAATAACGGCAGTGTTAATTGCAATTCTAAAGAACTTGTGTAATTATTGATAACTATTTTATTTTAAGAAAAGAAAATAAATGAAGTCATCCTATTTTGCTATAAAGAAAATCTTTATAACCTTGTAATAAGCACTCTATTGAATAATGTATGTGTTGAGATTATTATTACCTTCACGGTTATTTCCGCCATGTTATTCTAGTAATGAACGTCTTGTTCTTGCTTTTAATAATTCTGGCTTGTGCTACCTACCCACACCAAACCTAATCTTACTTACGATTTAAATCGATCGAGATTTTAATTCAGTTAATAGTAACCCTGTACGGGTTAAATATTACATTGCATTACACGGGTTAAATAAAACATACTATGATACTAAAAAAAATTAGATTTTTAGGTTGTTTCTTATATTCCTGAAACAACGATTTGAATTTCAATGGTTATTACGTCAAAACTTATATAAAGGTTGTACAGACAAGTGGATATACTACAATACATTAATTTGAAAAGACATGTACCAAGGAGTACAAGAATATATTGCCAAGGTGCAACAATAGTGCCAAGGTGCACAAAGGTGTTATTGTGCCAAGGTGCAACAATGGTATAAGGTGCACAAAGGTGTGACTCTGCTGAGGGGCATCGATTTAGAATTAAATCGTTGTTAAGACATTCGAACATATAATTACCTACGATAACTATCTCATCTTTTATAGTGATATTAAAAGACATTAGTATTTTACACTTATGACTGAAATAAACAAATAATATTTTCGGAATTATACGTAATGTTATTCCTGAATTTGATATACATTGGATAATAGGTTAGGTTAGAACTATTATATAATATATAACATATTATGTTGAAGCATTCGATTATTTCAATCAGATTAAATTAAACTCAAGAGGTTAAGCTTAAAATAATGTTTGTCAGTAAGGATTTGTTTACAAGGTACGATTTTATCAAATGGAAAACGTCAGGTTAGTACCTGGCTGAAATCCTAGATGGCGAGACCTTAAAGAGGCGTTGCAAGTTAGCAACACTAAACGTTTCTGAGATGACTTGAGAAGCAGACTGTCAGCGTGCTATAAGTGTAAACGTTTAGTTAGCATGCAATAAGCGTGAAACGGTTAGTTTATCGTGACCGTTAGATCGCTATAAGGGCATAACTTTTACTTCATAGCTTATACCGAGCGAGAACATTACTTTTCGTTGGACCGCCACGCATGGAGGTTGTTACGCCGTCTCGGGGATCACCACCTTTTTCATCCATTGAAATCTCGTGCATCATTTGCGATTTTAGACTGCAAGTGGTTTTAAATAATAAAGAAGTCTATCCTACATCCATACACGTTATTATTTTAAAGATCGCTGCAACTCTTTTTGGATAATAAAGAGCATTATGATGACCGGCGTGAGGCCTCGCCGTCATATATGTAAAAAAATATTGTATACAAGTTAAAAGTTATCGAATTACAGTCAATCTAGAAGATTTAATGTTATCGGCAAAGTATGTAATTTGGAAATGGTATAAAATGAATATTCGCTGGTTAATTTATTTCTGAATACACTCTTAACCGTACGGGGTAAGGGACTGCACATGCGTAAGGTGACTCCGGAAATAGATAGGAGTTATCCTATATTCTTCCTAAAAATATATATAGATCCAATAATTATCCATATCCACCAAATATATCCGGACTAGTAGTTTAATTCTTTAAAACCATAGCAAATCATACCATATATCCAACTAAGGTGTTATTATATATATTTATCAATCCGCATCTGTTTATTAAATCCGGACTAATAAGATTTCGCAACATAAGAGCGCATGAAGCGCTTCAAATTTGCTACCGTTTTATAGAAACAAAACTTTATGCAGCGCTTGTTTCGCTTATAATGACGCTTGCCACCTCAGTCAGAGCGAACGCATCATCGGCAGTATTGCGTTTTTAAGAATTTTACCGTTGATCGGAAAACACAAAAAGCGTTTTCGGCGCTCTAAGTCTTTCGTTCGACGCTTTCGCTGTCGATATCTGTTATGTAGTTAGCCAGACCAAATGATTTGGAATTGACCCATGTGATTGGATTGGATATACTGGATATGCTTATCCAGTTAAATGATAAAGATATCCTTATTTTGAACGGAATGATTAGATAAAAATCCGGAGTGGCATAAAGCTCCAGGATATAACTGAGTTACACAAGTCTATAAAAGAAAATATATCGAAAAAAATACCAATACATTTTATTTATTAGCATCAGACATGATTATTAATAAAATTATTTCCAGTAGGAAAACACATATAAAATAAAGGCAACTTTTACCAAATATTGTTTTTATGTGGCTTCACAAATATGTTAATGTATTGAAAAAATTACATACAAGGTGTATTTATACACTATACAAATTTTGAAATTTATAAGAAGTAGGTACATGAAGGAAAAAGAGTTATTGGTGTTAGATGACATCTATTATAGTAAAATAGGTCTCTTGTTGTGAAACACAAAACCAAACAATAAATAATAGAATACCAGTATGCATAGAAGTCAAGTTACAAGTACAGACTGCTGATAACATGTTAAAAAAAACTTGGGCGTGTTACCGTTAAATTTGTTATAATGCATAGGTATAAATGTGACACACCATATTCAATGGCGCCAAGGGCGCAAAATAAAGGCGTATAGACATTGTTCTGGGTCGCCTAAAATGTTCAGCCTGCCATCGTAAAACCATTGCAATGCGATGACAATTCGATGTCACTGGGGTTACGCTGGGACAAATAGATGACGACCCTGGGAATATATCTTTTGACAACAGGGGTAAATACAACAGTCAAGAAAAGAGCTACTCTTCTCTTTATGAGATGATAATGAGTAACAGCTACTTTTGATGTTTATAAAATAGTAAGCAATAAGCTTGACGAGTTTCTGTTATCGAAACAAAGTAAGGCACCATACCTACCATTTTGTTAGTGAGATACAACACCTACATCTCACTGATGATGAAACTATGGTTAGCTTCGATGTTCAATCTCTATTCACAAGCTTACCTGTACAAGATTGCATTGATGTCACTATGGAATTAATGACAGACAATAAAATAGCCTTCCTAAATGTTCAAATCAGCAGCAATCTAAATCAAACCCTTAGTCATACAGTGTATAGAAAGGCAACTCATACAGATAGATATTTAAATGGTGACTCTCACCACCATCCTATACTGTTGGCTACCGTTGGGAAATCTTTGTTTCAGAGAACTCGCGGCATCTGTGCCTAACAATATCTGACTGCTGAGCTTCAGCATGACAAGCGAGTACTACAAGACAAAAAATTGCGAGTACCAAAACTACGACACAGAAGCCGCACCAACCAGCCACAGTAGAACGTCAACCTGCTGTACATGAAGGGGGTCACTGACAAGATTGGGAACATTCTGAAGCGGGTTTCCATTAATACTTACTTTAAACCAGCCAGGAAGATTAACCAATTCTTACGACCGGTCAAATGCAATATACCCCTCCAGACAGCAGGTGTCTACAAAATAGATTGTGACTGTTCTCACATACTTCGGACAACCAAAGAGAAGTATAGGGACGCGCATTATAGAACACGTAGCTGACATAAAACATAGGCGCGATATTAGGTCTGCAGTGTGTGAGTGTGAGCATGCTTTTGAGGCGCCAAACTACTACATTCGTATCGATAAACCTTAAATTCTCGCTAGAGAACAAAGACTTGTTCTTAGGACACTACGCGAGGCTTTTAAAATCAGGAAACATCCAAATTTCAATAGAGACGATGGTTGGAGCGTTCCACCTGCTTGGGATCCAATAATTAATAAAATAATACCTACAAAAACACACATTGCAAGACCTGATGATGTAGTTAGCTCTCTTTGCAAATAATAACAGTAAGATGGAGGTCGGTCCCCCTGCCCGAGTTTCTTCCGCCAGTTCTTCTCGGAAGGGCCTCCCAATTTCCGAACTGGTAGTAGACTCGGTAGTGTACAATGTAATCGTAGTGAGAATTTAATAACTAAATAAAAATATAGAAGTGACGGTTGTGACGATTGTGAATGTGCGGTCGAACTTACCTTTTCTTTCACTGTCAATCAATCTATGCAAGTAGAAGTTTATCCTGACTCATTAAAAAACAACAGTTGTTACCATTACATGAGAATAACCAAAAAAGTGACCTAAATAATTACAGTCAGTCAACTTTTTTAGCTTTTCTCAAATACATTCAAAAGATAATAAGTAATTGGCCATTAAAAATAAGCTATTCGAATATTGCTACATATGTATGTACAAGGCGTATGACCGTGTGCAACATAAAATATTAATAAGCTGGTTGTATCCCAAATACAGCTCACAAATGGTTTATCTTTTATTTAAAAGATAGACAGCAATATGTTGAAATCGAATATTATAATCATATGAGTAGAAAAGTTTATAGAGTTCGATTTGATATTAAAAATAATAATGCCTCAACATCACAAGGGAGTGCCTAAGACTCTCTTGTTTTTAGTTTACATAATACCTTCCGAAGGTTATGAACGAACTGTGTATTTTGTTCGTTGATGACGTAACAATAGATTGAATAAAACCCTTAATTGGTTAATTGAACATAACTTAGAGAGAAACTTAAATAAAACAAAATTGTCATCTCCTGCATATGCACTGCATGATGCTATAAATATACAATTATATATATTGTTTTATTAATTTGTGACTCCCTAATTAGGAGATAGCCGAATAAAACGACATTTTATCATTCACAATCATTTATCTTAATAGGGTAGTTGGCATTCAGATACTACAATAGGGGTTCGTGGGTTCACACACTGAGTGAGCTCACTTTAGTAATACCTAGACCAATTTTTCCGTGTGGAACCTTTGTTAGCTTTTTAAGTTATATAGCTTGTAATTAAACAATATTGTAAGCTGATGTTTCCTCGAAAACTAAATAAATTAATATAAAAAAAACTGATACACCTAAAAAAAGGTAAAAGGAGAGTGGCGTATTCAAATAAAAATAGAGGACACGCAAGATTAGAGTATTTGGCTGCAAGTAATAAAACATAATTTAAAAAAAACTTCTTAGTTAAATAACAATTCAAGATATACTATTTAAGAATATTAATTATATAAATGTATTTTAATTATTTTTCATTGTCTCAAATTATTCGAATCAATTGAAAAGGAAGAGGTGTGACGTATTAATAAAGTGCAAGCGACACACGCCCGTACGCACGGCCTACAGCTGTAGTGGGGTATTGCTCGCTCGACCGTCGGCCGGTGCGGACGTGCGTGTGCTGCTTGGTGAAACTACTGACTGCTTTCATTTGATGGATACCCTGACAGTAATCGAGGACACCACAGGAATGTTTTGTTTCAATCGTATACTTGGCAAGCAGCAAAGGACCATCATTCGGAAGATTCCCCTTTGATTTGGCATAAAAATTTTTGGCAAAATATTTTGATCATAAAAGGCATAATTTGATATAACTTGGTCACCGCCGCAAAGTTGCCTGTCGGTCAGTCTTCTACAGAATATAATTTGAAGAGTGTGCTCTGGAGCTGCATGGGCTACCACCCTTTCTTGGTTGCTATTCCTATCTGTCGCACCAAGCGCTTCTCAACATCTTTCACAATGCGCACAACAAAGGAGTAGTAGTAAACTTCCTCTCTCCATCTGTATTTCCGAGTTCTTATAACCCGTCCATTTTCGAAGTCAGGTTGAATAGGCACCTTCTGGGTTAGCTCGTCACATCGTGGATTCTGTCTTGGCCCCTGGTCTTGATTGAAATCAATAGCGAACCCATTCAAACAATCAGACGGACGGACAGACAGAGAAGTCTTAGTAATAGGGTCCCGTTTTACCCTTTGGGTAAGGAATCCTAAAAAGTATAAGCAAAAGACCGTGAAAAAGTGGTTTTATTTAAATGTGTTATGTGCGCGGAAGTGTAAGAACTAAATAGATATTATATTATTATTTACTAGCTTTTACCCGCGGCTTCGCCCGCATTTAAGCGGATTTTTTTTTCAAAAAAATGTATCCTATGTTACTTCTAATACCTCCAAGAATATATGTACAAGTTTCATGATAATCGGTTCAGTAGTTTTTGCGTGAAAGCTTAACAAAAAAACTAACATTCACATTTATGCTTAGTATTATACGCTTTTTACCACATTATATTTATTATTTCAACCTCTTTATACTTGTCTTAATTTTTATTTTATGCCCCTTCACAACCGCCCGCTATTTCGTCTGCATGAACTTTAGAATTGGGACCAGAGAGTTAAAAAAATATATGTATAACTTTTTAATAACTTCAATTATTCTAAAGAAATTGCGGACGAAAGTTAGTTCAGTTTATCAAGTGTATTTGGGAAGTAATATAGTTTCTTCATTGTCCCTGTGTAACTTGTTATCAGGATAAAAGGATATAATTTTATTATTTTAAATTATTAACTGTATGCCTTTCATACGAATACGTTCTATATTCTGCGTGATTGAGTAACAATGATAAAAAAAACATCACTTAAGGGTACCATAAATAACGACTAATGATACTAGAGGAAATCTTCGTACATCACAAATCATTACCATAAAGACCACAAAACGCAGCAGCCTTTTCGAATCGAAGCGTGAACATTATGACAATGCCTACCATTTTTTTGTAAGGTCTCTTTTCCTTTTATACGTTCGTTCAGCTTAAATGACGAATAAGTGACTATTAAAAAAAGGGAAATTTAAAAAACTAAATACTTGATTGAGTTTCTGTGTAATTTAAAAATGAAAAAATCCTAAAACAATAAGAAAAATTGCAGCAGTAGAAAGTCAGCCGTCTAGTCAGTAGATTGGAGTAATCTGCAACGTAATACCTATAGGTATGTGTTCTCAATTCACTAAGCCTCCATTTCGATTTTTTTTTAGTTTTATTATTGAATGAGTCGAGCCGTTCAGGCTGCAGAGCATGCCAAACATTTGAATTTGGCTCCAAAATTCCCGCCATTTTGTTTTTTTTTTAAATTTTGATATACCCAGTGTAACTCTCATAGTAAATCAAATGACACCTTTCAACCTTAAATCAGGCCGCAGAAGCGTGACAAACAATTATACATACATACCCTCGAAAATCATAACCCTCCTTCTGGCGCAGTCGGGTAACTATTAACTTGCTAATATTACTATGCGTCATTATGAACAGTTTAAAATTTAAACTGTTCATTTGCTTATGTTGTTGTATTTATACATAATAAGTAAGATAGTGTAAATAGTTTGGTATCTTAAATAATAAAAAAAAATATGTTTAAACAAAAACAGGATCCACGACGCGTTTATTATTGAATTTTATTTAAATTTGCGATATATAGGCGTGGAAATATAAAATATATTTCTTAAATATGTTAATAAATATGTTCAAACATATCGTACTATTTTTATTAACAACGGGAAATCGCTCAGTGTTATTCATCAGCTTACGTTCAGTGATGATTGAGTGGCGTGTGTAGTGGCGAATGCCACAAGCGGACTCATTGAACCACGGCAAAGAGGATGGTACGTTCCAGGAGTTTTAGCGTGGTATCCCCGGTATACGCTCCGTGCGTAATGGCTAGGTGAAGTCCGAACACATCCCCGACGTCTACCCCCCGCCGCAAATCCATAAAAATAATGTGCGTGCCAACTCCGACGCACAACTGGAGTTAACTCTTTAACAACGCTTGTCAACAGGCACAGAAAATAACAAAACAAAACTGCAAAATAAAAGTGTAAAGAGCGCACGATAGGTTGCGCACAAATAACGTAACGCTGTCATTCGATCACTAAACTTTAGTCTTCATATTTCTTTCATACCGAGCGCCTTTTAAGAACATAAATTTTTAAGGAGTAAACTACAAAAAAGGACCAAGACATGTTAACGCGCTTCACCCGGAAACCTCGATCATTAAGGAACTGGATTATGTCAACCTTGTATTACGGAACAATATGTTTTGAATTACTGATAGGACGGTAGAAAAATATGGAAATTGTCCATATACCTTTTCAACAATAATAAAAAAAGGTTTTACGTCATTTATTTATACCATTAAGTTATAGAGGTTTGATGCGTCAGTGCAAATTTACACATTAACCGATTCGATGCTGGTGGCACGCCCGTCGTGCCATCACTTTTTTTTGCGTGTGGCGTTAGCCACTGAAACCGTGTCCCTTTTAAAAACGATGATAACTCCTTCAAATCAAGTTTTACGGAAATCAACCCAGAATAAAACTATCTTCATTTTTCACGTAAATCAAGCTCGTAGCCTTCGTTTCTGTAATTGTATGTAGCAACGAATCGATTAAGCTTCGAATTGACTATCAGTTTTTGAAGAGAACTTACGTCCATCTAAAATTTGATCGTGATTGTCGAATCATCACTCCAGAGTTTTAACTGACGACGCGCCACGTATTCCCGAGACTATCATAATCCAACTCGGCGCGTCGCGCCGAACTGATCGTGAGTACATGATCATCAATCCAACACAAACAAGTAGTACACTTCCTAACAGCCCGGCCGATCGAAAACTGAAGAGCCGGAGCGCGGAGTGACGCCAGTGAATGCGGAAATCGAGTTGGCCTAAAACCATTTTGAGTGAACGCCGCAGTTTTACGTCTGGACTGACGCGAAAAACTGATCGTCAATGCCCACTTTTAGATAGTCGATTACGAGCGCCTTATAGATTTCTATAAACATTCATAATTCCTATGATGGTTAACTCTAGAGGCGTTTATAAAAAAATCCATAGTAATATTTTACGCCGACGATATCGAGTATCGATTGTCACGTAAACTCGCACAAGGCCTCTGGTCCACCTGTCGACTTGCTAAAATGTAACAACAAGCTGTCATGGGACGCCTTGGTTAATTAGTGGGTTCGCATCGGTACGCCACTCTATTTATTTATCTACGATAGTGAAGCATCACATCCTAAGCAGTGGGAGAACAACTAATAATATCCCATAGATTTGATCTTGCAGTAAAAATACCCAACTGTACAAATAAACCACCAAGCGATTTTCAACATCCTTCATAATGCGCACAGCAAAGAATTGGAACTCCCTCCCTGCGTCTGTATTTCCGAGAACTTATAACCCGTCCATTTTCAAAGCCAGGGTGAATAGGCACCTTCTGGGTTAGCTCGTTCCGTCGTGGATTCTGTCTTAGCCCCCGGGCTTGATTGGGATCAAGAGCAAACCCATCGTAAATTTAAAAAAATACAAAAATTGAAAATATAACTTTTTAACTAAAGCTGCGATAATAGGCTTTTTTCATTAATGACTTATTTTAGCCAACAAGAAATAATTTAATGATAATGATAAATTAGTTTATTTGACACAGCACACATGTACAACTTACAAAATTAAAGATTCTTAAAATAAAAAAATGCGAACAAAAGAGCTTATATAAAAGTAAGTGTGCAGCAGCCAGATAGGGTTCGGATTCGGTGTATAGTTTTCACCCTAGGGATGGGCGAAACACCGATTTTCAGCCCTCACCCTGACCGGTGGGTGGGCGCGGGTGGTAATATCAGAAAAAATAATCGTAATCGTAATTCGTAAAAAAGAAGAGAAAATAATAATATATATAATGTGTTGTAATTTAATTATAATACTTTATAAATGTTGATATAATAGGTAGACGAAATGGAGTAATTATTTTAAAGAATTGGAAGACCTGACTTTTGGAAGTTCTAACAAATAAAACTTTTAGTTATTTTTTAAACTTATTATACAGCGTTATTCTTGCTTTAATCTACAAGTATGACTGTTTCCCTCGTATGTTATTAAATACGCATAAGTACATAAGACATACATATCAATAAATGTAAAGAAATATGATTATAATGATTATTGGACATAGGTACCTATTAAATACTGCATTTTATGTTTTTTTTTGAGTTTCAACTACTATTAACTAATATTATGTTAGTTACATGTATAGTCCACAAATAGGTAAATAAAGGCACTTTTCCTTGAAAATCCATTCAACCCAAGAATATGGATTATCCCATCAAACCCAGCCCCTATAATTTACCACCCTACCCCAAACTTTCAGCCACTATAGATGACAGCCAAACGTATGCTCCAGATATAAAAAACAGACAGTGAGATTTAACACCATAATAAAGAATCAAATATTCACGGAAACATCGTAGTAGTGTAGTGAACGACAGATGGTGCTTTCAATAGGGATGCGCTATTTCAGATATCGATATCGATTAAAATGTTTTTTTTTCTATGCAATATTGGACGTGGGTACCTATTAAATACTGCATTTATCGTTTTCTTTCTATGTCCGTTCGCTTCCTTTGTCAAGCCATCTTATTTTTTTTTGTTATTTACTCCTAGGCATTAGTTTTACATTCCACACACACCAACTCTTCACAGCTTAGGTTGTCGTAAAGGCAACTAATGATATTAGAGTTATTTATTTTTATTTAAATGAAAGGAACAATGTTTTTGTCTTTCAGAAATGCTAATTCCAATGTAACCCTATTCTATTTCGTTCAAATGAGAGGCAGCTATTACAAGATATTAAAAGTATTCACTTCACCTTCCGTAGGCTACAAAATAGGCAGCTGCGTTTTCCGAATGGAATCCTATCGTTCGCATAATGTTTTTGATATCTTATTTACTGTGACATAAAATCCAAAGGCATAAATTTATATAAATTGCAGGTAAGGTAAGATTTTTTTGAATGGGTTCACTTTTGATCCCAATCAAGCCCGGGGCTAAGACGGAATCCACGATGGAACGAGCTAACCCAGAAGGTGCCTATTCACCCTGGCTTTGAAAACGGACGAGTTATAAGTACTCGGGTGGGAGTTTTACTCTTTTGTTGTGCACATTGTGAAAGATGTTGAGAAGCGCTTGGTGCGACAAGTAGGAATAGCAACCAAGAAAGGGTGGAAGTCCATGCAGCTCCAGAGCACATTCTCCAAATTATACTCTGTAGAAGACCGACAGACAGGCAATTTTGAGGCTGTGACGAAGATATATCAAATTATGCCTTTTATGTTAACAATATTTTGCCAAAAATTTGCATGCCAAATCAAAGGGGAATCTTCCGAATGATGGTAAATTGCTGCCATTTTCAACCCACTTGCCAAGTGTGAGATTGAAACAAAACACTCCTATTCTTGTGTGAGGCTTTCATGTATTAGTGGATGTTTTTCAGCCAAGATCATGACGACTGTTGACCCTTTTAAGCACACACTATGATTTACATCTGGTGTGAGCTGTACATACATTGATTTGTCACCAGTAAGTACATCCAAATTTCAACATCTGTAGCTTCTTGTGCTGTCTTTAATTAAACCTAATTAAGCCATCGCACGAATTTTAACTACTTGTTTAAAGAATGATTGACAGTACAATGAACAAATTACTATCTAAGCATCAATATTAATAATTGTTTTATAATAATAGCTTATCTCAAAAGGCATTTTACACTATAATTACGTAATAAAGCTTAGTAAATGTTGACATAACAATTTTATTATAAGTAATTATGCTGTGAAAGTAGTTAATAATTTATAAAAGGTATATGAATTTTAGATATGGATTTATCTAAAAGAAAATGACGTGAAACGCGTCTTTGCTAAAGCACTTTTTATATTATATAAAAGGTAGCTATTATTTAAGTCGCGTTGGGATTACTTGGGATCTTCTACTCTTTGTGCTCATGGACACTTTTACTCAACATTAAGATGTTGATTGTACATATAACACCCATGTAGGTTTCTTGCACTATCCACGTGTCCTCAACTTCATGTAAATAGCCCACAATTCAATTCAGTTCAACTTTTGCTACTTTGAGTACCAGGAAAACTAGGTGTAAAAGCAAGCGGCGTCACAATTAGTTTATTTATTTATTATTTAAACGTTAGATTAATATATATAAATAAATTATAACAAAAAATGAGCAATAATAATAACAATAGCAATAATAATAACAATAATATAATAGCTCTGAGCCGTTTAATAACACATTGCTATAAACCAAACATTTATTTACTTAAAATATTATAAATAAAACTTCAATTTTTATATTTGAATAAAACACTTTTTTACGGATTTTGCGCATATTTTATTTTATTTAATCCTGACGTTTCGACTCATTTACTGGAGCCGTGATCACGGAATGACTAAGATAATGGTTGTCATGTATTTTTATACTACCTTCACAATATTTTAATCGTGCACGTTCCTAATTGATAAAATTGTTTTACATAAATCAATTAAATATAAAATCCGTAAAAAAAGTGTTGTATTCAAATGTGTAATGTGTGCGGAAGTGTAAGAACTTCAATTTTCTTTTTTTGTAATAATTTATTTATATATTAATATATGAAATTATTTATAAATTAAGATTGTGTTTAGGTTTTTATACTGCCTCAACGCAACTGCTAAATCAATAATCAATTTAGTTGGCACAGAGTTCGAGTCACCAACTCCCAAAATTAAATAATTCAGAGCAGAGTCAAGAATTTGCTTACAATCATTCAATATGTTATGAACTAATGCTGATGGCCTAGTAAAAGAACAAATCTCAAGCTGCTAAGTTTGTGATGCCAATCCTTTCGCCTCCTGGTACTAGGCGATGCAGTCGCTGAGCATAAAGCTACGCTAGCACCATTAATTGGAGCGGAGCGTCATAACCTAAAAAACGATTTTTATTTGTTTCGATGGGATTTTTTGCGAATTTTTAAAATTCGGGCTCCGTCACAATCTGGTCCTAAATCTGTTGATTCGATTCCACACAAAAAATATTAAAATCGGTTAAGAACTCGTGAAGTTATGGCGTAACAGACATTGCGCCATTGAAGCTGATCCATGGGAGCTCCAATAAATATATTTCGCGTTTGTGTGTGTGTTTTTTCAGTGTCATGTGTTATCGACGCTGGAATTTCCGAAGTTTGCTGAGTTTGTGTTGATTCCAGTAAAGTATTTTCATTAAGGTTGTTAGGTTCATTAGTTTCAATGGTTCTAGTACCGTTTTTGTTTTCTATAGCATCATTGAGGATGTCTTCCTTCTTATCTTTTTTGACAAGGTGATGCTATCTTAAGAGATCCAATAAATAGATTTTTATATTGTTTTATTTTTTTTTGCTGTTCAGTCGTAAGTTTTTTAAAGACGTTTTTACCGTCTGCAGGTTTTCAATCTCTTAGTGTGACCTGTTTAGTTCAAATTTCAACTTTGTTATTTCATCTTGCAGCTCTTCTGTGTTATAAGCTGCAGTAGAAATATCTGTATCTGTTTCTCTTTAAATTTGCGGCTACATGACATTTCTACAATGACGACATTAGTTGTCATTATCTTGTAGGATTGTCTCTAATTTGGAAGTACTTACTACCTTTCTTTGTTGTGTTTCTTGGATGTTTGAAGACTGATTTCTTTTACCAATACATCCATTTGTCTCTGTTTTCAATAGGCATGGGGTTAGTACCTTTTTGCCGTAATGATTGCACAGTCCATATCGAACGTATTTCGTCATTTGTTAAATTTGTGCATTGTCTAACTTTTATATCTAAATTGCATTTAAAACAAGTCTTTGCATCCATTTTAGTCGTAGTAAATATTTTCGTAGAATAAAAAAGTATAAATTCGATCTGATGTCACCCATAATCGTATAGGATGAGACCGACGTTGAACCGCTGAGCCACGAGAGCTATGGCGCCCAATACAAGAATCACTATCGGCTCATGATAAACAACGTCAATGTCCATTGAAAAAGTATGCGGAACAATTGACTAATGCCCAAAGTCGCCGTTAAATGGCGTTCCCTATCAGCAAAAAAGTAAATTTCACCTTTGTTGGTACGATACACTTAAGGTCGAGAATTCTACAAAATTTTCAATAATTCAAATAAAATTAACTGTCTAGTTTTTGCCGCATTTGAATAAGTCAACTAATTTCCATTTTTTGTTATTGAAATGTTTTGGTTAATTACAATTGTGGTGCAACTAGAATGATAACTTAATTTTAAGATTATAGCCACTTATCACACTGTCTTTTACTAACACTCTTTGCCAAAAGTGTTATGTTTATTTGTGGTACAATTCTTCAGAAATCCAGAGAAAACACTTTCACAATATATTTGAACGTTAATTAACAACATTCAAGCATTTAACACTTTTTAATAATACTTTAACAATTTATTATTGTTAAAAATACGGCAGCAAACGTTTAGTATTGTGACTACCTACTTAAAGAGACCTTTTCAAAAGAGATCCATTGTGTCTATTTTGTATAGTTAAATGATTACATTTTACGATTACGTTCATTCTTGTCTGACGTAATTTTTTCTTAACGTAACACCAATTGTGTTTTTTAAAATAAGTTAAGAGATTTGAGAACTGTACAAATTTTCAAGTGGTTGGTCTATTTAACCGCAATATAAAATGGGTATTGTGTAAAGTAATTTTTGTAATTTTAAACACTTAAAATAATTGCACTGGGTGCATAATTTTCTCGTCGTCGTCGTCGGTCATCGTTTTCGAACCGTATTCGAGTGGCTTGTGAACCGGTTTTCATGTATAAGCAACTCCAAGGTCTCGGGTTTGATCCCGGTCAGGTCTATGTAGAAAAACGAACTTTACTACAATGGCACGGAGGTGGGTGTTTCTAAATTTCAAAACACAAATGTATTAGCTACCTAACTTGGGTTTAAAACCATGTATCTATGGGATGTTGACTAATATTTTATTTATTTATAAATAAACTAGCTGACCCAGCCACGCGTTGCTGTGTTATAAATTAAAATAAAACATATCCTATCTTTTAAGTTAGATCAAATAACAGATAGTTAAGAAGTTTGATCAAAATCGGTTGAGCAGTTTAGGAGTTCATCGCGGACAAACAACGTGACACGTAATTTATATATATTAAGATTGCAAGGATAAATAATACTCTTGCATATTATTCTAACCGTTGTTTTTTTTATTATTTAGGATGGGTTTGCTCTTGATCCTTATCAAGCCCGGGGGACAAGACAGAATCCATGATAGAATGAGCTAACCCAGAAGGTGCCCATTCACCCTGGCTTTGAAAATGGACGGGTTATAAGTTACGGAAATATAGACGCAGGGATCCCTCCCTCTCCCGTTCCACTCTTTTGCTGTGCGCATTATGAAGGATGTTGAAAAACGTTTGGTGCGACAGGCAGGAATAGCAACCAAAAAAGGGTGGTAGCCTGCAGTGCGTCTGGATGTGCGATGGAAAAAAAGGAGATGGCGGTATGAGCAAATGCAGCCCTTGAGCACACTTTACAAAGTACAGTCTGTAGAAGACCGACAGACAGGCAACTTTGTGGCCATGAGCTAAGGTGTGAAGCTTGCTCTTCACCAATTTGCTGTCACCGATGAGCCTCTTAGCTATGCGCTGAATCGTGTATGGTGTCCGGAATTAGCAGAGTAGAATGGCAACAACCTTTCACAGTTAAGACTAATAATACTTGAAGTGACCATCATTACACCTCCGGTATACCACAAAATGAGAAACAGCTTTTTTCAATTATGGTCTGTTACTGCGATCACCAATCCACCTACTAAACGTGGAGATTATAATAAGAACCTCCATATTTGGGGAGAATTCAGCCCTGCAATGCACCTTTTTCTGAAACGAATATGGTTCTAAGTTCTAACTTCTAACTAACTGTTAGCCTCAAAACTATCAGAAGTTATTTTAATTTTAAAAAGAACAAGGTCCAGAAAAAAATAAATATGTCAGAAAGAAATTAAAATGTAAATTGGCAAACAACACTGTGTTGTAGATCAAAAGTATAAATAATTTTTTTTTTGTTACTCAACTAAACTTGTGTTTCAGTTGGCAATTTTGCTTTGCGTACCTACATACATAATCACAATTATGTAGGTACAAACGTAGCGTTCTTAACAAAATATTCATCCTCGAATGACTTAATGGGATTTTTTATAATAAAATGATATTGTAAAAACTTAAAAAAAAATAATACAATTTGTGGTAGGCAGTTTGATTTACGGAGACGCACTCACTCGTTACATTTAGTTTGACACGAGTTATAAACAGGTAGGTATAATAAAGTGCGCACAACATCGATAATGTTGCTATTTGTCACATTAATCCTTTCAAAACTATCATCATTTTACCGATAAGAAAAATATGACATTATTGTTCACGTTATAAAATTACTTTTTGTTTTATTTATTTTTTTCTATTAAAATACATATCGATAACAAAAACTTCATGACACAACACTAAACACTATTCGCTATTCGAGGCCCGATCTAAATGTGGACTTTATTCAAATTTGGAATATCACACCAGCACCGACCGTGACAGTTGGTATTACTTTTTACAAGTTGCAAACTATGAAACTTCAAATGCAAATAAATATGATGTTACGAGTATAATCTGAATCTGAATTAATCATTGGCCAAGTATTTTCAGCACTGTGGGCGTATGAGTATTTCCTATAGATAAAAACAACAGATAAACAGTCAAAAGAATGACACATAGCATAATATATCACGTGGTCCCAGTGCGGATCAGTGGATGATAACGACTACAATTGTAGTTGAAACCAACTGCTTAACGGTGCTTCTAAGTCCCCTAGTATACGGTGTATTTTAAACGCGCAGATGACGCGTATACGCACTTCAAACGAGTTTCGGACCCGCTTCACACGCGCGTTTGTATCGCGTTTTAAGCGCGTTTGAATAATACAAACGCAAATCGGGGCCTCTGCGGCGCAGAAAACGCGTGTTTCTGAAACGCGCGTCATCTGTACGTTCATATGCATCGTGTGCTCGGGCTCTAAAGTACAAATTAGGTACCTAAAGATAATATTTTTTTGCGGTCATACATCAGACGAACGACATATGTGAAAGTATCTTAACCTTTGAACGCACTCCTCGATAACATCGGGGTGCCATAGAGCTTATTACTTCATGCTGGGGCTACATTAGCGGGCTACGGCGAATATTCGTTTTAACGCGATGAGTGTGGCCTGGTGGATCGTTGCAGCGTGTAGTATTCGGGCGAAGACGATGTATTATTGGGGCACTGTCGGTAAAGTGGCGCACATCAAAGAGATTAGTCGCGACAATATTCGCTTTACTTGGCTACACCTACGTCACTTCAGTGTCGTCCTGACTTTGATTCGGGACGAACCTGCTTGCTTTTTTGTACAAGATGGAGTGGAGTAACGAAAAAGTATTGAAGTTCATTCAATTGTATGAAACAGAGAGTATTATATAGAACAGGGATTCAAAAACACGAGGATATATAAGGATACACTTTGATAAGGGTTACACATTGAATCTGTTACAGAATTATGCCTGTATCACTTATTTGGGTGTTTTGAACCTGTTTTGTGTCGAACACTTATAATAGTGTAACAGATATAATGTTTTCTGTAACCAATCTGTTAGAAACTGTTTTACGTTTAACTATCTATGTGTATACACAGTACACCAACATAGGCATTTCAAAGTACCCAAATCATTGGTGAGCTGTCGCATAGTTATGCCAATGTGAACCTTATTGACTGTAACAGATATTAACACTTATGAACCGGTATTTTCTAAAACAGATTCAAAGTGTTACAGTTTCTTTCTGTTTAACTTTTAAAACAGAAATGAAAAACAGGGTTCAGAACACTCTATTCGGATACCGCTAAAATCCCTGATGAAGAATCCTAGTAACCCTGACCTCTTAACCCTTACGTCTCGGCCGCACAGCACTCTACAATACAACCCGGCACGATGTATCGCGTCACCGCGACACAAATCTTAGTCCGCCAATATAGACAAGAACATCGCGTATGCTCGTACACGATGTGTTTAGCGCGCCAACGCGACACGAATCTTCGCCCGCTAATGTAGCCCCAGCATTAGAAAATATATTAAATATGAGGCGATCATAGCCCATCGTTTGAGATGTCAGCTGTGAGTAGAGATGTGAGTTGGTGCGGTGGCCGGACTGAGAAGGTAGAAAATGACAGCTATATCATGCATACCCTACATTTTCTTGTTGTAAAGATGTTTTGCAGTTGATTGATCTACTTATAGGATAATATAGTATAATGATGAATGTCAGACAGTGTACGGTAAAACCTGAACTGGTTTTTGTGATATTGTTTGAAATTAATATTTAACGTATGTTTTGTGTGTAATAAAATAAATAATAATAATAATAATATAATAAATATTTTTTTACATTCACACCAATTAGCCTAGCCCAAAGTAAGCACTGTAAGGCTTGTGTTATGGATGCTAGGGTAACGGATAAACATACATATATAATACATAGATGTGTAATATTCATACAAATATATATAAATATCCATGACTCAGGTACAAATGCTCGTATTCATCGTAAAAACAACTGCCCCTATCGGGATTTGAACCCGGACCGTCGGTGCGAAAGGCAGAATCGCTACCGTTGCACCAAACGGTCGTCAAATAATAATTCAAGAGGATTGAGTTTCATCCCTGCCGATATACTACGGATGTGGAAACATTCGTAACACAATCGTTAAGCTTAATACGAGGAGTTAATGTGATTAATAAAATGTGATTAAAGCATTGTGAAAAATTCATTTAAAGAAATAATCCGACGTGACTGCGGTCTCGTCTATTCCCAATGCCACTGGAGCTCACGGAGAGAGAACATAAAACATTTATGCAACCGACTTTTTGACCAATATTTGCGATTTCTTCGCGGGTCCCACCCAATTGCAAAAGCTTGACCTAAAGTTATTTTTTATGTGTAAATTACACATAATTAAATGACAAAAATTATAATATCGTAAGGATCTTACTGTTTCTATATTGTAGAGTGCTACGTTATAATTTGCTACTACACTAACATACTACTGGTTTCTCTACAATACCCAAGTATTTTCCTCTTCTCTGTAGTTGTATGTTATTTTTATACGTTTTTTTTTATTTTTTTTGTATTCAGAAAGATTCAATTTAAAAAAATTTTTTTTCTTTACTTCTGACTCACTCAGTCATGTCGTGGTGGACGAGTGTCACTTCCAGGTACCGGGTTCGATAACCGGATTAACCGATAAAACGAACTTTTGTAGGTATATTGGCTCGGGTCTAGGTGTTGTGGTACCGTCGTTAAAATATAAGTGATATTATGTTATATTTATATTCATAGGACTCTTAACCTTTTCAACACTGCATTTTATTTCTTCAGAAAATGATTAATTTTTACCGGTCTGTACTTTTTATAAAAGGAAATGAAATAAAAATACGACTGATAATATATTTTTTTAACTTTAGGTGTTTTCAGATTTTCACCTGGGATAGCATAGATCCCAGTAGTATGTTATAGGGATACTTTTAATAAAAATTATAAACACTAATAAAATAATAAATATGTGTATTTATTATCATAAGCATTATCGATATTTAATAAATTAACATCAATTTGAACTTACCTCGACATATTGTAACACTTTTTTATAATTTTATTAGTAAAATAAATGAAATATTTCGTAAAAAGTTTGTCTCACCTCTGTCAAACTACTATTGGCACTGAACAGGCATGAACCTGTTGATACACTACAATTACGGTACAACCAACTTCACAACATAAGGACAATGTCATAAACTACTCGAATACTCATATTCCATACATTTTGGGACAAAAATGACATAGATATAATTTTTCAAAAATGTTTGGGATATTAAATATCCCAACAATGTTGTAAGGGTTAAGGTACTTAATGGTTGTCGTAGACTAAAACTGTACTAAACTGAGATAACACTAACCCTTTCATAAACAAACAGGGTTTAGAACATGTGATTCTAAGAGAATGTGCTCTCTTACTCCTGAGGCATATATTACCCCTACATTACTCAGCTTTCACGTTAATAGAACGTAATAATGCATTATTAACTGTAGTATTTACTTTGTGCTATTAGGGGCAAATAGCAAGCTTCGTGGGGAGCAATTGTATACATTTGTCTACGCAGCTGGCGAATATCAAAGGAAATATAACCGCTGCTTATAGCTGCTTGTCACACGGAAAATGACTAAAGCTTACTTTAGTTCACGTTTCTAAACAAGGGAATGTACGTTTTAATTTATATATTACTAGCCTTTACCCGCGGCTTCGCCCACATTTTTTTTTTCGAAAAAAAGTATCCTATGTTACTTATAATACTTCCAAGAATATATGTACGAATTTTCACGATGATCGGTTTAGTAGTTTTTGCGTAAAAGCATAACAAACAAAGTTTTTCAAAGCCTGTGATCACGGCTCCTGTAAAGGAGTCGAAACGTCAGGATTAAATTTAAAATAAAATAAAACATGCGCAAAAATCCGTAAAAAAGTGTTTTATTCTGATGTGTAATGTGCGCGGAAGTGTAAGAACTAAATATGTTAAACAAAGTTTTGATATTTTTTATTATACTTTCTTAGTTACTAGACATATCGTATATATATATGTATATAGCAAATTTTAATTTTCTGTTATAATAACTAGGTCGGTGCAGTAAGTAATAAAGCTTCGCTAGCACCACATACTGGAGCGTAGCGTTATACAAAAAAAAAAATCAATAATGTTTAGTAAATTTTAAAATTCCATAAGAATGAAAACTTTCAGAAACGCGCGCTTTTTGTTTCATTGGAAAATCTAATAGAGCCAATGTTTTTGGTCATAACTTTTATATTTTTGCGAATTTCAAAATCCGTCACGATCTAGTCGTAATGCTGTTGATTCCACACAAAAATTATTAAAATCGGTTAAGAACTTGACAAGCTATGGCGTAAGAGACATTGCGTCATTGAAGCTGATATATGGGTGTTCCGCTCTAATAATACTTATATTTACACCATTTAGCCTAGCCTAAAGTAAGCGCTGTAAGGCTAGTGTTCTGAATACTAATGTAGCAGATAGACATACATATATGATATATAGATACGAAACATTTATAGGAAAAAAAATGAAATAAAAATACTTAGGACTCAGATACAAATGCCTCGTATTCATCACATAAACATCTGCCCCTTCCGGGAATCGAACCTTTAGTGCTAAAGGCAGGATCGCTACTGTTGCACCAAATTGTCGTATATGGTGATTATATACAGACTCGTATATTTCAAAAAGAGTGCAGCCTTTTATTAAAAAAGTATCAAAAAGGAACCACATAACTGTATTTCTTTCAATATTAATAAATTTTTAATAACTGGGTTTTGTTTTGATATCTTAAGTAATTTTATTAAAAAAACATTAACTTGTCTCAAGTATCAAACGGTTTTTGTTTGTTAAAAAAAACTTAACCTCAAAATTACTTTTCAAAGTGATATGCCTATTGCCGTACAGAAGCTATACTCATATACGTAGTGTATAGGGAAAAACGAGCAATTACATAGACAAAAACCGTAAAATTGCGATTGTCTTAATATGGAAAACAAATCGCGGTATTTTTTTGATGGTGCAATATATGCAGCCATCGACTCCGGGAAGGACTTTTTGGCGGGAGCGTGGAGCGTCACTTTAAGCGCTAGTTCAGACAAGGCGGGAACCACGCGTTTACGAATCGCGCGGTTTGTAACCGCAAAATTGTGATGCTATTTAGACACTGGCGGTTATTATGCGATTAAGTGAAGTACCTAAAGTGTACCGAGAGTATAATATACTAGCGCTTCATAATAATAATAGGTAATAATTCCGTCAGTTCATTTTTGGTGAATAAACCTACTTACTTAATATATTCTTTTTTTCTAACGTGTCTTCATAATTTCCAAATATCTCCACCAACGCTTGCCAAGCTCGGTTCTTGATAATTTTATTTGAGTAATCCTTACACTGAAAATCCCATATTGCAGATCTCTTCTCCACTGCATCAATAAATAGTTCAGTGTCGAAACGCTCCATGGTGAACTCACGAGCTGTGACGTGCTAACCGCGCGATATCCGCAACGCAACTGAACGCGAAGTAAAGACTCCATAGTAATAGAAACGCGCAGGAGCAACGCGATTCTATTTTCTGGCGGTTGGGTTGCGGTAACCGCGCGGTTAGCAACGCGATTCTATTTTCTGGCGGTTGAGTTGCGGTAATCGCGTGGCTTGATTAACCGCGCGGTTTTGTCTCAACAAGTACTTACTAAGAGCCAGTTCAGACACGGCGGAATCCGCGCGGTTCCAAACCGCGCGGGTCAACCGCGCGGATCTTATTTACATTAGCGACTATTCATTCGTTCATACCTGTCCGGGCGGATTGACAATCCGCGCGGCTACCGCCACTCAACCGCTAGAAAATGAATTCGCGCGGTTGCCGCTCGGATCTATTTACTTGACGAACCAGGAGCGCGTTCAGTTGCTGCGCGGACGCCGCGCGTATCGGACGGTGACAATGGATCGCTTCGACACCGAGCTATTCATCGATGAGGTGGAAAAAAGACCTGCTTTGTGGGACATCCAATGTGCAGAATATTCTAATAAAATTATTAGAAACGGAGCTTGGCAGGAGCTGGTGGAGATTTTTGGAGAAAATGAGGATTCTTTGGAAAAAAAGGCTCTTTTTGGTCAGTAGATATTTAATTTTACATTTAATTTTGTCAGGGTAGTTTACATGTTTTGTAATAGATAGTCCACCCTAAATAACTAAACTATATAAAAACGTTATTATTGTGATTGGAGGCATTAGGAGGTACGTATCGGGCGCGGAAAAAATATTACGTTACCATAGTAACTGAGTAGCTAGTGACTATGCTAATGTGCAACCGACGCGACGCCATCTTGAGTTTAGTTATTTGGCGCGAACTGGAAGATTTTTTTTTTTATATTTTTGTGTCTTGCCATTCTACACAACCCTCATTTACAAAGTAATTAGCATATTTGTCTCTAATGTTTAATGATGACGGTGTACCCCTTCCTGCATGTAATGTATTAAGATTACTCATTGGCGCAGTATATAAAGTATCTTCATACTGTACACCATCTCTAGTTCTAACAAAATTGTGTAGCACGCAACAGGCCTTTATTATGTCTTCGGCAAAGTCTATATTAACGTTTAAAGGCCTATGAAAAATGCGCCACTTGTTTGCCAGAATTCCAAAAGTGCATTTAATATAACGCCGAGCTCTTGATAACCTATAGTTAAATATATTTTTTTCGTATGATAGCCCTTTACCTGCATAGGGTCGCATTACAGTTTCGGATAAACCAAACGCTTCATCGCCAACTATGACATATGGCAATGGTGTAGAATCTGTGACAGATATTGGTGAAGGTTTTGGTATGTGTAATGACTTTTCTATTAATCTTTTATAAAATATCGAATTTTTAAAAATTGCAGAATCACTACTTTTACCATATGATCCAATATCTATGAAAGAAAAACAATAGTTAGTATCACAAAGTGCCAACAGTACTATAGAAAAAAAAGTTTTGTAATTATAATACAAAGATCCCGAATCATTGGGTTTCGTAATCCTTATATGCTTGCCATCTATGGCACCTATGCAATTGGGGAAATTTGCATATTTTTCAAAATCTGTAGCTGTGTTTTTCCATATATCTTCGCTGGGTTCAGGCATGACGTTTATTGCGACTTTTTTCCACAGAGCTTCGCATACTTCACGGACAATTCCTGTAATTGTAGATTTGCCAAGACGAAAGTTGTAATGCAGTTCTCCAAAGGAACAACCAGTACCTAGATATCTGAAACAATATAATCTTGATCAGTATCGTTTTGGACAGTCTGCCGACTCGGCTAGCTACAATATAATGAGTTTCTTTAATTATCTGACCGCTTCTGTATTTATAAATCTACAATTTTGTTAAAGATTGTGATTTCTGTTCCAGGTGTAACATTACAAAAAAAGTGGAAGAATATACGTGATGCTTATAATAAGGAATTCAAGAAAGGCAAATCAATTCCTTCTGGTTCTGGTGCATGTAAAGGTTCAAAATACATGTATTTTAACCGACTTTCTTTTCTTCAGAAGACGGTAGAAAACAAAGAAACGACCTCAAACATAGATGAAGCCAAAAATGAAGAAATTCAAAAATATTGACCAAACCCAAGATAATTTTCTAAATGCACGTGACATACAACCAGTACGCAATAAAAGGAAGAAAACTAAAATTACTTCAGAAGAGAGATTGGCTGACATATTAGAAAATAGCATTGAATCAAGGGATAAAATACAAAGACAAATACAAGAAAGTATGTCAAAGCCAGATGATGATGATAAGCTTTTTGACGTGATAACGTCTTATAAATTGGTTGCGGCTGGGAGTCACTTATGAAAAAGTGTAACGCTCGGTAACGTTACGATGAGTCACCGAACGAGAGAGAGGCCCGCCGAATGCCTTGCGTCTCTCTCCCACTCAACTATGATCGGTCTGCCGCGCGCATTGTGCAATTTAATTATATTCATATCAATAAATATTCTACCGAGAAAAAGACGTTGTCACGTAAAATCTTCGCCCGTAAAACCGACTTTACAGGCAAAAAAAAAAAAAAAAAAAAAAAACCGACTTTTTTTGTATGTCATTGTATAAAGAGTTAAAAAAGGTCCCAGAAAATAAGCGTTTGGCTACTAAAATTGAATTACTCCAGGTAATACAAAAAGGGCAGAAATTACCATCGCCTATTCATATCACGAGCCAACAAAACACGCCTAATGCAGTATTTTGGCAAAACCAACAATATTCAAACCCACAAGGATATTTTACTGGATATACGACAATCGTACCAGGAGAGTCTCCATCGCCTTTGTCATGCAGTAGCACAGACGACTCACAGTCTTCCATAGTACAAAATATATATTCTGATGTATAAAATAAATATCTTACCTTAATGTAATCACGAGTTTTTCTTCTGGGGACACGCTTGACCTCATATGGGTATCATTCGATGCAATTTGTTCACTGATCATTCCTAATAATTCATCAAATGAATTTATCGACATTCTTAGATAATTGAAGAATTTTGGTTCAAAACTTCTTAATTTTGGATATAACGCCTGAAACTGACCATGGGTGAGCCGATCACGTAATATTGGATGCACCCAATACTGTCGTTTCTTCTTTCTTTTTTTTATACGGAGCAACAAGTACACACATATTGCTTCTTCGACTTCCATGATTGGACTGTCACTCTACACTCCACAAATACATCCGCACCCCTGTCTGAACACTTGCGTTTAGAACCGCGCGATTTGCATCCGCGCGGAATCCGCCATGTCTGAACCAGCTCTAACTCATACAAATAACACCCGCGCGATTTCCATGCGTTTCTGAAATCGCGCGGTTCCCGCCGTGTCTGAACTAGCGCTAATGGTTTTGATTTTCTTGTTAAACTTTGTGTTGTGATTGATATTAGTGTGTAATAATATTGTTATTAACCACTGAGTGTTTCTGAATATGCAAGAGTGTTGACAAGTGAAACAAAACAGTGGAAGGTGTCTATTGGCGCTCTCTCAAGAAGGCCACGAGGAGGTTTCAGAAAACCCCACTTCTTCACTGAAATTAGGGAATTACTCGAGAAATGGCAATTATACTTGCTAGACAGTGGCTAAATGCACAAATCGTGCAAGCCACAAATAAAGAAAAAAAATTGTTAAATATGAATAACTAAAAGAAATGTCAACTGATAAATAAATTACTTTGTATTCGCCTTCATATCATGGAATCATCATTAAATTAATCATTAATAGTAAATCAAAAACTGATTTTACTTTGTTAAAAAATAAATCAAACTTGCACTTCTAACAGTTTCCTGACTTGTTACCGGCTAACGTATCTACTTATAAACCCACTAGCGGCCCGTCCCGGCTTCGCACGGGTGGACAAATTTTTTTAAAGTTTTTCTAGCATTCAATATAGCCTATGACACTCAGCAATAATGTTTCTATTGGTGAAAGAATTTTTAAAATCGGTTCAGTAGATCCCGAGATTACCCCTTACATTATAACAAATATACAAACACACAAACTTTACTTCTTTATAATATTAGTATAGATAAAGACCAAGAGTCTCTCTCTGTAGAGTCTTGTGCGAGTTCTCATAGTCGATATGAAGATTCGTAGTCCCTGATAATTAACTCTAAGGGCATAATTACAGTAATAATTTGCGTTGACGATGTCGAGCATCGAGGCGAAAACTCGTACATAAAGAAAAACGAAACGTAAGAATAAAATAAGGTTTTATTATCAAATCCATTTAAGTGTTTCGTTATAATGAGAATATTCTCTTTGATATTGCCATATTATCTAATTTCGTAAAAGTTTATTCGTATAACATGACAAAAAAGATCCGTTACCAATAAACACCCGATTCCAATAAAAGTGAAGTGAAAATCGCTCCGGCTGAAATTGAAAAAGAAAAAAACACTCTCAAATGTCCCCAAAGTGGAGATTTTCCCGAAACATTCTTTTGCAAATTAACTTGTTTTAACTAACGAAGCCGGTTGATAATTAATTATGCATCCTCCTTTCTGGCTGCTATTCTTTATTCACTATGAAAAAAGTGCAATTTACACTAACAGATAGGAATATTACACTCGCGAGCAAAAGTATGGAATCACTTACTTGGAATTGATTCCGAGCGATCTTGAGTACTTAATAACTAGTTAAGAATAATAAAAATGATACCATTTTAATAGTTAAACTGTTAACTTTAAATTGATACCAACTTCATTTAAATCACGCCATTATTTAAGAAGTTATCCCGGATTACGTGAAGAAGTAAGGAAAAAGAAATGTTTCAATTGTTTGATACGTCGCGAGTTGCCCTATTGCAAGAAGGGCTCAGCCAGCGGGCTGTCGCACGTCAGCTCCACATAAGCCAGTCGTGTGATTCGAAAGTTTATAAACGCTTTCGGGAGACTGGTGGCTTTACCCCGAGACCAAGATCTGGACGGCGTCGGTGCACATCGGAGAGGGATGACCGCTTTATCGTGTCAACCTCTCTCTGAAATCGACATTTGACTGGTGTCGACGTCCAACAGGAGCTCCGAAATGTTCGTGGGGTAGCTGCCAGCGAGTGGACAGTTCGTCGAAGACTTAAGCAAACTAATTTGACTCCAAAAAGGCCTGCCACAGGCCCGAAACTGACGGCAGGTCACCGACAAGCACGCCTTCAATTTGCTCGCTCCCATCTTGATCGGGAGGTTGAGCAATGGAGGCGAGTACTGTTCTCTGACGAGTGCAGAATGTGTGCGACTGAAGTGGTCGGGTCTACAGGCGGCCTGGGGAGCGGTTTGCGCAGTGCTGTTTCGCTGAGACAGTGGCTTATGGGGGCGGTTCTTGTATAATGTGGGCCGGCATTTCCTTAGAGGGTACAACGGAGCTTGTTTTAGTGCCTGGCGGGGGACGAGGAGGCGGTCTAACTTCAGACCGCTACATTTCCAATATTCTGCTGGAACATGTCGTTCCTTATGCGGGATATATCGGTGATGACTTCCTCCTTATGCACGATAACGCTCGTTGACATACTTCCCGTGCCACAACTGAATACCTCGAAGAAGTCGGTAACGCCACATTGAACTGGCCAGCGCTCAGCCCGGACTTGAATCCCATTGAGCACGTGTGGGATGAACTGAAGAGGAGGGTTCGTTCCAGAAATCCTGCTCCTTTAAGTGTGAATGAGCTGAAATCGGCTTTGATAGAGGAGTGGGAAGGTATCCCGCAAGAATCGATTCAGAAGCTGATTAGGTCAATGAAGAACCGTCTTCGAGCAGTTATTAGGGCGAGGGGAGGGAACACAAATTATTGAAACTTAATTTTAAGGCCAAATAAATTTTTTATTAATTAATTTTTGTTGTTTTCTTCATTTATTATTTTTCCATTATCCTTATGTTTTCCTAACTCCTTCACTCAAACCGGGATAGCTCCTGAAATACTGGTGTGATTTAAATTAATTTGGTATCAATTTAAAGTTAACAGTTTAAGCTTTAAAATGGTACCATTTTTTTTATTCTTAACTAGTTATTAAGTACTCAAGATCGCGCGGAATCAATTCCAAGTAAGTGATTCCATACTTTTGCTCGCGAGTGTATTATCATCAACTAAATATTTTAAAAAATAATGATATAAATTAAGTGATTTCCTTTGTACACACAAAGGACTATTATATAGATATAGTATTATAGAATCATAAACATTAATCAATGTGGGTGATGAAAACGATTGACATGAGTCTTAATCGGAAGAATACGAAAAAAAATATCGAAACGATGTTTTTTCATTTATATAACAATCTCGATGAATGTTTATTGGGTTATTGTTTTTTTTTTTCATTATTAAGCACTTCATATCCTAAACGTTACTAAAATACTATACGGAAGAGGTATATTAATAGGTATTTACTTAAAGACTTGGAAGCCTGGCTACTTGGTATTTATGAAATTACAAAAGCTGAAAACATTTATTAAATTACATGACTGAACTTTGCGATACTCTGTACCTAAAAGCTATGTTTATGAACTAATAATTAATTGAATTAAATTTAATACATCCTACCTAGTCTAATCTAGTAATCATGAGCTTTAAATCGCTTTAATGAATTAAATAAAAATATACTTTGATTAAATATAAGGGAAATAATTCTTCTAAGTTAATAGCCTCGCTGATGTACTTCGTACGTGGGCCCACTCGTAATACAAGCATTTAGCTTATCACAAGGGGTTAAAGGGAAAATTCATGATTTGTTTAATACTCTTTTAAAAAAATAAAATGAGTTTACTGTTATAACATGTACAAAATGTTTGACTAATAACTATATGATAAACTATTTTAATAGAAAAAAAAATACTGGAAAAAATCGACTCGCTCACAAGTGAATTCTCAGGTTCATTATCGTCGAAATTTTCTAGTACCTTTCTAATTTTACGCTGTAGGCCAGCGTTGTCTTATCAATGAGAGGAACATCCTCTCATATGCGAAAGCAATATTTTTACAAGTCTTTGGTCAATCGATTGAGATGAAATATCCATTTAGTTTTATAATTATACTAGCTGACCCAGCCACGCGTTGCTGTGTTATAAATTAAAATGAAACCTATCCTATCTTTTAAGTTAGATCAAATAACAGATAGTTACGAAGTTTGATCAAAATCGGTTAAGTAGTTTAGGAGTCCATAGAGGACAAACAACGTGACACGAAATTTATATATATTAAGATATATATATTTCTGACATTCACTTGTGAACCGAGACGATTTTTTGTATGTTGTAATAATGTATGTTATGAGATAGCAGTGAAAATATGCAAAAAGATATAAAATTATAAAAATAATTCTTATAAAATACTTGTAGCTAATACATTTAACTCTCCAATGTCCATTCAATGTCAATTAACAAACACATTTCACTGTCCTTTACAAGCGGTAGGTATTTATTTACGACAAAAGTCGTACAGTGTAAATGACATAAAAGGTAAAAAAGGAAATGAAGCGAGGGAAAAATTAAGTGGCCGGCATTCCATGTTCATCACGTCTGAATCCAAAAAGACTGATTTAGTCATTTTACTGAACATTCTGTGTACTTCGATTTAATTGTTAAGCTTCAGAAGAACCGGTTCTAATTCTTATGTTATAAGACATTGATTGTTGTGGATTTAAATAATCTGCTTGTCAGAAGAAACTATTAGATTCGAGAAGACTTGACAAAAGCTTTCTTGTTTAAAAAAACTATAAGACACACTTTTATGGTAAGCCGAATAAAATAAATTTCAATAAAACAAATAAGTAATTAACGAGAAAATTATGTCATTGTAAGAAAAGCGTTGGGTGCTCGATATTGATTGTTGTGTGTATTTATTTATTCATTTCTAAGACACTTTGCCTTTTTAATTCGAAATGCAGAGTTAGGCTGAGAAGAAAGTCGTATAAAGCACCCCACGTATTTCTTACAACGACATTATTTTCTTGTTGAAATTTAGTTTTTATATAGTATTCCGAAATTTCTAATATAAAACTAGCTGACCCAGTAACGAGTTGCTATGGTAACGTTAAAAGAGCGGGACAAAGAGCGGACAGACAAACACACAAACAACAAATTTGTGTGCTTAGATTATAGACTAGCTGACCCGGTAACGCGTTGCTATGGTAAAGCGTATACAATGGAAAAAGAGCGGACAGACAAACACACAAACAACAAATTTGTGTTCTTAGAGTATATATTAAACATTATTTGATTTTTTAAAATCATTATATTATCATCTATCTGTGATAATAAATATAAATAATAATAGATATTAGACAGTATCGTTAATATATCTTGTTCTGAACCCAAGTGCCGGACGACGCTCAGTGGGTAGGCCCGCTACGAGGTGGACCGACAATCTGGTTAAGGTCGCGGGAAAACGCTGGATGCGGGCAGCACAGGACCAATCGTTGTGGAGATCCTTGGGGGAGGGCCTATGTCCAGCAGTGGGCGTCGAACGGCTGATATGATGATGATGATGATGATGAACCCAAGTTAAGTAGCGATAGCACTTGTGCTATGGAATTCAGAAACAACGACGGTACCACAACACCCAAACCCGAGGCAATATAGAAAAGTTCGTTTTCTACATTGACTCGGTTAGGGATCGAACCTGGGACCTTGGAGTGGAGTTACCATCAAAACCGATATGCCACCCACTTTACCACGGAGCTCATCACAATAAAGAATGTGCAAAATTTCAAATTAATCTGACGTTTTGAAGAAGGTTAAAATCGCATTAGAAGATTCCGTTACAAACAAACATACAAACTTTTAAACATATGGTTAAAGAAAACGTTTAAAATTTCAGTATGATCGAAGACTGGTGCAGTGAAAGCGACCGTGTCGTATCTGCTTCTATTGTGAGCATAATAAAATAATATGTAATCATATTTTTTATTTCATAAATTAATTAGAGTTAATTTAATTCTAACAAATTATTTGAACACCTTGACTGTTATAAAAATAATTCGTTTATTTGCAAACAAACACTGTAGAAATGAATAACCAGATGTAAAGCATTCTAGTAAATAAATTTCAGACAACCACACCAATGATTTTGTTCCAAACTCAGCAGAGTTCTAGTACAAGCTTACACTCATCATCTGGCATCTCATACATTAAAAAGAAATATATGGTCTTCATCAGAGATATCCATCCATATAAGCTCTTTTCAGGGTGTTTAAATTGTTTCAGGGTGTTAAATTTGCACCACATAGAATAATAACATCTAATGCTAGAGAAAATTATTGTGATTCATCTTTATCCTACCAATGTTCTTACGGGAGAATGGGGCATAAGTTACCGTGTGGGTCCAAGTAATAAATATAAATTATCTGAGAACTTCTCTTAAACTTAATATCCGTTCGTTAATAAAGAAACTCTTTTCGTTCTTTCTCATAATATTGATTTTGTTTCAAACTTTTTTACACTTCAGGCTATATGACTCTGAAATGCATTACCACCCCATATTCGAAAAGCACCCAACAAACTGGATTCTACGTCCACTTAATTTGACTAATAAAGTACATATTTCTAGTTAAGTGTATACATACATGATATTTAGATAGCTTATTATTATGATATTCTATGTATTTAAGTATATGTTTATGCAGTATATAGCGCCAAAAATGCGCTATTAGTTTCCAACTCTCCGATTGACTGGTAGACATTGCCCATTTCCATTGAGTTCGTCAATTGTTCATAGTTTTTTATGTGCAATAAAGTTAGAATAAATAAATTTACCACTGAGTTCCTCTAATAAATTTTACATCTAAACAAAAATTTAAAACTGTTATTTTTGACGGGGCTTCGAAATAATTCACACTTGTAAGAGTTTTATTTATAAGTACAAATCTATGCTATGAGCATATTGGAAAATACTAATATAATCTAAATATAGGGTTTTGCATTAATCTCCTTGTTCGGGATAGAACTATAAAATGATAACTATAATTGAAACTGATATGTATATATATTTGATTGAGAAACTAAAATTAGCTGATAATTAATTAATGATATGAGTACGCGTGACTTGATGAGTTGATGGTTGCGAACTGATTTTTGTATAATAAATTGCTAATAAATATGAATTGAGGTCAACTAAAAAGTGCTGATGGGACGATGTACGCGCTTGCTCGTACACTCCTCCCTTGGCAATTCGGCTGGAGATCGCAGTAAGAGATCATAATTCGGAAAAATCACGCTACCGGAATGGGCGTGCCTCAAAGCATACAATACATTTATTTATTTGATTTGGCGTGTACGTGTGTACAGATTACTGTTAATACATAATCAAGTTGGTATAATAAAATAGCAGGACTAGACAGTCACCTAATTACACATTCACACAACATGAATCAACTAAAGAATTGAAAGCAATACAAAATCAGAACAAAACAAAAATACACATTTCAACAGAATGAAAGAAATGAACAAAAGCAAATGAAAACACGCAGAAATAGTAGTATTCTTAAAATATTAAACTATCTAATAAAAGGTTGAAAAATAATATCGTAGTATATTTACTAAAATAAGTAAATAAATGAAGGAGCAACTAAACCCACTGTCCTTTATCCGTAATAAAATAATTTTGTATTATGTATGTGTACGATAATCTCTGATTTTGTCGTTCTTCAAATATTTTTATTCTTTTATCATCCAGTGTAAGCTGGTCTAACGCCGTCTCCACACATTCTCCAGATAATAAAACGTCATGGCAACGCTCGTGAGAATTAATTTTCCTCAACGAGACGTCTTTTGTACTACTGACATATTCGCCGCGTTTGTAAAATTACTTGGGCGATGATCATTTTGCTGTGTATTCAATCAAATGTGACTTTTTTTGGAAGAGCAAAGCGGTTATTGTGAGTTTATCCTATTCACTAAATAAGCATTAAGCTCTGTTAACAATATGACCTGGAAGCAAATGCTTTTAATATAAGCTGGTTAGAGTTTCATGTTCCGTTCTCGCTATAGCAAATGAGTTTCCTGGGATACGAAAATGTATACAACATGAAAAAAATTAAATTCCGTGCTCGTAGACGAGATTCAAGCTTTATCCATGAAAATGTATGCTATTTTTATAAGAATTAAAATACGTAGTAAAAAACTCCGTGCCTTTAGGAAGGATTTTTAAAGGTAACTATTTAAAATTTTATAGAAAATGGCATTGTGAATGCAAATATAAAAATAAATACATAGTATGATATTGTTCTTATTTTTTTTCTTATTTATATTTTTAAACACTGTTAATAATTATTTATCTCTCATAACGAAATCTGCATGTTTTATTTTACACATTTAACACAAGGAAGAAAGAGAAAAATTTAGTAAATATTTAAAAAGTTATAAAGTAGATATCAAAGCAACAAATCTGCAAAAACATACATAAGTTATATAGCTATATACTTACTAAAGTATTTATGAATGGCAATACATATTATTATATCTGAATTCTTTTTGTTGAAATATACTCGTATACATAGCTTGTACGCCTAGTTTATTACAAAAACGCTAAAAAAGTTATTTTCCAAGTTATCTACTTGTTTTAATTTTTAATGATATTTTAAAAAATACAATTACCTAAATAAAGATATATAATTGATTCCAATAAAATTGTGACTGATAAAATATTGATAGATGAAACGATAGTTATTACCAAGTAGGCAACAGACTCTAACGACCATTTTGCTAGAATATGTCATCTTGAAAAAATATTACGAACTTCACTTACCAGACTATTTCGTTAAAAGAACATGATGCCCTAATATAGGTTGTAAAACCAGTAAAAACTTGTAGGTCGTTATGTAATATTGGTATGAGAGGACTTTAAAGAAATTTTAACTAGAAAAAAGGTACCTTGTCTTAGGAGTCAGGCGAAATTACGAGTCCACATTCTCTCGCCAACCAGGTCTCTTGAAATAACGAGACCATAAGGGATCTGTTTAATTTTTCCAAGTATTTCTAAGTCGAATACCAGCACTCAATCTTCTTGTTCTAAGTGACTGTTTAATTTATGCTTTTGAAGCTATCTAACAATCGATCAAGAAGAAATAGCGTATATATTTGAACCACCTGAATCCTGTGATAAGTTGTATTATTTCTAGATAAAATTTATTTAGATATAAAATACGATAGCTAAAATATATACGATTGAACTTTTCAACTCTATTTTGGGATTAAAAGAGAATTCTGTTAATTACTCGGCGGTATTAAAGAGTAGTCAACTTGAACGTTTTTAGAAATAGGAACGAAATTTTCAGATTCTTTTTAATATAAAACAGATATCCTTGTTTCTTTCGAAACATAAAAGAACTCGTATTTCATTAAGAAATGGATAACAGTAGATTAGATGGGTTCGTGGATGTTCATAAAATTTGCAACTTTTACAGCCCGATCCACCATAAAAACGTTGTAAATCCTTAAATTATGAACTGAAATGAGATTGAGATTGGAAAAAGGGAAAGAAAAATACATTTCTATAAAAAAAAGTGGTAACATTTATATTCAACAATAATAAATAAATCAACTACAACATGAACGACAGTTGAAAATGACTTAAAATTAATCAACAAATATTTACAGGGCAAACACACATTCACACAGGCAGTATCAATCTTTCATCTAAGTCTTAATGACCTTTATGATGATGAATGGTTTTGTAAATGGGAATCTTTACTGGGTAAGGCTGGGGCACATGTACTGTGACGGTCTTTTCAATCTTGATGGGCACGTGTTTCTCGACGGGGTAGGGCACATGCTTGACGACTGGGTAGGGCACAACCTTCTCGACAGGGATAGAGATCTCAGTTTCAACGGGAACAGCGACTGGTTTGTGGACTGGCACCTTAACAGGGTACGGTTGGGGAATTCCCACCAAAACGGGCTTTGGTACGTTGATGTGCAGAGGTTTGTGTACAGGAACAGTCACGTGTTTGTAAAGAGGCACTTGTACTGGGCTTTGGACATCGGTGTGTTCACCAACTGGAATGGCGTGAGCTCCAAATCCTTCATCACCATAATCAGCGTTCTGAAGTTCAAAGCTCTGTTGACCACCGTTACCTTGGCCGCCATGTTCGAATCCCTGACCGCCAAAATCACCATGACCGTTGGAATCATCACCTTGTCCGCCGAAAGATCCATGACCGAAACCGCCACCTTGTCCGCCGAAAGATCCATGACCGAAACCGCCACCTTGACCGCCCTCATCACCATGGCCAAATCCCTGACCTCCTAAATCATGGGCTGCTTGGAGATAAGAATCACCACCGAAGCCGTGTCCTCCGAATCCTCCTTGACCACCGCCGAAGCCTTGCTGGCCTTGATCGTGGCCTCCAAAGGACTGGCCAAAGTCATGTCCTCCCTGACCGCCCTGTGTAAGAGCGAGAGTGAAGTCTTGGCCTCCTTGCCCTTGACCTAATCCACCAGAGAAATCGTGACCTCCTTGTCCGCCTTGTCCCCCTAAGTCGTGACCGCCTTGTCCCCCGAAATCTTGACCACCCTGTCCTCCAAAATCATGTCCACCTTGACCACCGAAATTATGACCTTCTTGACCGCCTCCAGATAGCTGGGGTGAATAATCGTAGCCAGATCCCCCTTCGAAACCTCCTCCGTTCCCATGTCCGCTGTCAATGATTCCTGCCTGGCAAACGGCGACTGCCACCAACAAACAAACCTGGAACAATAGAAATAACTATTAAATTATATTAAAACCGTTTGGATTGAGGACAACGTTATGAGTAGATGGTATGAAAATATTATGTTTATCATTTCAGTCAAAAGACATCCACTGCTGGAGGGAGGCCTTCCTCAAAAAAGAGGAAGGGCGGTTGACATATTCTCCATGCCTGGCAGGCGAGTTGGAGATCGTGGTAAAAAAATCATTATTTGGCAAACGCTGCCGTTCTATTTTAGGTCTAGGTATGGTAATTACCTCTAGTGTTATAAGTCACCTTTTAAGTTATCCTTAAGGGTTGGTGCTAGTCAACCAAATTTTTGTGATATTCTGAATACCATACAGCTAAATACATATAGACGATAAAATAAATATTTTTCAAGTAATAAGAAAGGAATAATCATCGATTATTTTAAAAGTGATAATGCATTGTAAATATATTAGTATAATTTTGTTTTTTGTGAAAATAGTAACCCATATTTTTTTTAAAAGATTCTTTTCACTAACTTGATTTTTAACGTCACCATACAATTTATTCATAAGAGTTATATGTACGAGTCGTTTTGTCACGATGAGTTAATTTGTCATTAAATTATCAATTTCGGAATGGCTCATCATAAATAAATTTGGCCGAAACTCAAAACCCAATTCAGCGCATAAAAAAGTGGCTCGAGCATTAAGTGACCATTACCCAAGCGAGTGCCTGACGTAAGATAAAAAAAGTATGAAAAAACATTCGCTTTCAAATCTGAGTCATTATTTAACTTCACTTGCGTGAACCATAACTAGTTTTCTGACTATATTAATTAATTAAGCGTTAATTGAATCATTTTGACATCTTAATAATTTGTCAATATCGTTAACATGTAAATTCAAAGAGATTAAAATAATACCAACTTTTATCCACGTTCGTCTCGTTATTAATATTGAACGATTATTTAGTAAACAAAGCGCCTTTTTTTATAAAACGGCAAAAAAGAAATGGTAAGAAACAGGAAATTTAGCGAGATAAGCGAAGATTAAAGACAGTCGTAGCCGTTTGAAAAAAATCAAACAATTCAAATCATTCAATTCGTTTCCTTTTATGAATTTGAAGGATAAGAAGAATTAAAAACAAACGGATGAAAAAGAAATAAATTGAAAAAGAAGTGTTTTGTTTTAATATATATTTTGTAAAGAATCTCATCCTACAAAGAAGTAGTGACTTTTCGGTTGAGATGTCAAGCAGACCGAGTTCGTAAACGGGGACCAAATCGTAACACAAGCCTAAAGATTGCCGTGTTTATTGCTCTCTATAAAACATCATAAAGGAATCATATGATAGATCCGAAATTTTGTATTTTTTACACTGCTCATTCTCATATAAAAAACAACAAAAGTGGAATTAAACTAAACCTTACGTTCCGAATGACGATATGAATGAATTGTAAATAGCATTACGACTAAAAATAAACTACGTTTTTTTGAGTTAATAATTCAAAATGTTCAATCGGAATTTGAATTTTACGCCGTAATTGGCAGCTATAATGTACCGTATAAATAAATACTCCGTTACAGTTTTTGTATCAAAAAATCTCGTTAATGTTATAGTCGCACCTGTTTTTTAGAAAAAGAAGAGTTGTTACTTTTTATCGATGATTTAATTTATAATTCGATCTATAATTGGCTGATTGCTCACCAATCAAAGTTATATTTAGCGTATCGTAATCGTCAATCATCGATTTATATCGTTTGAAACTTTCAATTGTTTTAAATTATCAACGTTCGAAACAAATGAAGTGGATATTTAAGATAATAAAACCGAAATCTTGTTAAAACTCTGCGTGATTTCTATTGAAAGTATTTTTAACTCCCGCTGGGAATTCGATTTGAGTCGAATAACATAAAATAAACGATTCCATTTAACTGTTATCATATCAATAAGTTTGTTTGTTTAGTAACAATTAATTACAGTCTGTCTATGGAAGTAAAATTGATAAGTTTAACTATTATGTCGGTACAATTAGAATTTAACTTGAACATGGAACGTAAACAAAATTATTTTTTATATCTAAAATAGTGCCTAAAATAGGTAAAAAACTATCTTTTCTTTCTTTTAATTAACGTTAAAAAATCAGTATTTTAACTTCATTGCCTAATTTTTATCAATGAGTAAACAAAAACCATTCTATATTTGTGGTAATACAATAATCCTTTTTGCGTTTCAATTTACCCCACGATATCACTTGTGTTCACCCAATTCACGATACAAGCAAAGGGTTAACTGAATATATATTTTCAATTCTAAAAAAATCTTACAATAATTGGAGGTATAGTCTATATATTGGTGTAAGTTTAACCTTTTTAAAATTAAAACTTTTTGGTTATGCAGCCTTCAAAACATCATTTGTCTATTACGAATATGCTCCTAAGTACTATTAATAAGTCTTTTAGCTGTGTATTTAATGCTTGTAAATGTCAATAATTTTCACAGCTCTTTCTACGTTGAGGAAAACAACAAAAACGTTAAATTACAACCTCATTTGCATATCGGCTTATATTGTTTCTTGTTTATTACGCTCGTTGGGCAATTCCGCAAAATTTTATTTGTGTATCCCTTTCAGCTTTTGTAAATGTTTATTCATGTATAAGTAACATGGCCGTCCCGAATGTTCAAATTGAATGTGACAGGACACTTGCCAAATTTAAATACTTCCGACTTTATTTTTCTTTCAGAGAAAAGGGTAAATGTTTATTGTAATAATAAAAATACATAAAAAATATAGTTTTAGATAAAGTACATTTAGCGTTTAATATTTGGGCATTTTCAAGATGTTTTTTAAATATCGGCAAAGGCGTTACCGTATAGATCGTATCCGGTACCAATGCGCCAATCTACACTCATTATTATTATACATACTTATTAATTATTACCACATTCCATTATTTCCAGAGGAAAGGGCGATTGTTTATGATCAACCTTACGGCAATGATTTTAATTACATAAATGAAACATGATACTAGATTTTTTAGGAAAAAGATTTTTTTAACTGTACTCAGCGTCAAATACTTAATCTTTGTCAAAATGTCTTTTAGGTAACGGCACAGGTCTTACCTATAGATGAAAATACCATACGGAGAAATAGCCCAGTGCGAATTGGTGGTTGTTTACTACCAGATGGAACCGGAACCAACGACTTTACTTAGCTTGCGAAATAAGTAAGAACAGTGGAACTAACATATTTCTGGTCACCCATCCGTCAATTAACCCTCGCGAAAGTTGCTTAACAAACGCAATCATATGCCGATCATGCTAACAGCTGCGCCACTGAGCTTCCTTAATATCCTCGCAAAATACAATAGGCCCTTAATTTAAACACCTGACATAGCTTGCTAGAAATCACGCTTGACACAAATAGTGAAGTGATATTCATTTGCGAATATTTTTCTAACATATAGCAGATGATTATCTTTCAAGTATCAGATAAGTATGACACATAAATCATTTCTTTTTAGCATGCGAAACAATGATGACCACAATGTTTCTAGTTGAAATTACATTCTAATGATTCGAAAGTCACATGAACTGAACACGTATTATGTCATATACATTAAAAAACCATTTGTCCCATGTCATATTATTATTCCATTTGTCTTATGTCACATTAAGTTTGTAATTTACAATGGCGGAAAGTTTCATGGAACGAGGGAGAGTTTCCTTTTATTCTGTACCCATAGAAATAAAGATTTAGATTTAGGACATGTCATCATTATGCGTCATTAAACATGGATTAATCGATGAATGGAAACACCATAGGGAGATTGGACATTAATTCGCTAAACGGGCCAAGTTGGTACCGATGAATCTAGGGACCTTCCGAAGTACTTAACACCATTTAAAATTCTGATGAAATTTGATAAGTCTCCTCAAGAATTAAGACGTAATTTCCATTTAAACTTTGTTCAAATTATTACCAGTATTGCCATTTTCATTAATGGCATCAAATCATTATCAAAAACCTATTTTTTATTCTGTTCTGTTTAAAAAACACAAAATAATAAAAGTCTTCGTACAGCGTTAATTAAATGTGGTAGTTATGTATTCAATTGCATCAAGAACTTACATAATTCGTTCAATATGTAAATATTTAAGAATCACCAGACCGTAATTTTTAACAACAAAACATTTTATCTTGCTTCAGCAATGATTTTAAATTCGTTACGCTTTTATTGTGTACAAAAAACTCAAGTTTCCTCAGAATAATGAACTAAACTCTGTTACCAGAGCAAGTCGAATAGTCTCAATTCGCCTTTTACTCTGCATTATTTTTGGCACAGACGTTCTAAAAACTTTTTTAAGCTCTCACAATATATGTATCTAATATGCGAATATCACCTTTTTAGAGTGTTAAACTTTCTTTTTTTTAAATAACTTATTATTTTGTATAATTCATGACCACTTTTTATTAAACTACTGTGATTTTTTATTTCTTTTATTCTCCGTTGAAAGAGTTAATTGCAATTTGACAATACATATCAGTCACTTTTTCCCATTTAAGTCAGTGTTAGAAATTGCAAATTGACACAAAAGTATTTTTGAACCAACTGAAACCATGTTTTCAACAATTAGACTTACTTCGTGATTTTGCGAAAAGAAATTTCGTTTCATCACTTTCGAAAAGAAAGTGATAGAACAAAAATTAACTTAATTAAAACCTGAAAGGAAAAAAATACACGTTCTGTCGTCTTTAGTTACTTCGTAATACGTCACAGATTAGTCTTATGTCGTCAAAATAAAAACAAAAGTTAAAGTGAGAGGTGGTTGCCGAGTGAGAGGTTCCCTTTTAAATAATAATTGAATCATCTTATTTACGTTACGCTGTGGCGCGGTTACGATCTTAAACAATCCTTATTGAGACCAGTTAAAGTTGGTTTTACTTTATGTACGTTAATGTTTTTTCCCCATCGTGATAAAGAAAGCTTTTGATGTTTTCCTGGTTGTTGTTACATTGTCAGTCATTAGACTTGACTTTTGCAATATTAGGTTTGACCTACTTATTGTAAAACGTGAACTGAATTATGGCATATTTATGTGGTCGTTTCAAATTGATATTTAACAGATAATATCATCAATTATTATAGAATAATGAACTTGAATTGATAACGAATGAAATCTAAATTATTGAGACAATTAGAGTAAAATTGTTGTAACAGATTTAGTAATGAAATGTAACTCAAATCTAGTACTTGACTTCTGTTATCGCAAATCAGTACCCGATGTGTGGTACTGGAATTTTTGGGGTTCCAGATTTATTACCGCTTAAGTTGACCCATTTTCTCTTCTGATATCGTTAGCTTCAAGTTTCTTTTACATAATTTGAAAACTTCACATTGGTTTAAGATTCTGACCGATTCTCTCAATTTGGAGTTTTTTAAGTGTTTCATATAATGGCATACTTATTTTTAGATACTACAAGATGTTTAACGAATACATATATGCCTTGTGAGTTGTAGAAGGCTACTTTTCCATTTTTCGGATACGAAATCAAATTTATCGCTAAATACAAAACTCACATATACCAAATTTTGTTAAAAAACTAGACATTTGTGATAATGAATAAAGATTTAATGTCCTACACTGGGACACACGCTTTCCCTATGATTAAAAGCTGTGTAAGAAGAATGGGCCATTACCAACAAGGAAGTGGTAAAGTCGTGGGCAAATGCTATACTTACATATGTATACGGTTAATTGTAAGTATTGCAACAACAACCAGTTCAGCAAAGATGAAAGTGAAATAATATTATGATCGAGATTGGAAACCTGTCTTGATTAAACCAGGCTCTGTTCACTTACGAGATGGATATCGGAAGTAATATTAGAAACCTATTAAGAGTCTAAAATGCGCTTAAGTATTTCGCAAGGCCGGTCGTCTGAAAATCATAGACGAATTATCTAAGCTCTTCTTCCACAAGGCACCAGAAGTGGTTAGCACCTACCGGTTTAAGCACCAGAGCACTTTAGGGTTAATTATGTAATTTCAAGTGACAACTGTTACCTAAAGTAGATAATTTCAACATGCAAGAATTTTAAAAGAAATTTTCCGTCGATTACAACTTTAACATATAACTAATTGATAGCATTTTTGACCTTAATACTTTTTAATTAAATCTTTTATTATATTAATCATTATGTGAGAAAACTGAATTTATATTTTATCACTATAAAACCTGCATGGTTTGTGTTTGATTCTTTTGTATTTTTAATTAATAATTTATTATTGTTTTTGTCTTTTACATTGCTGGAATGGAAGATAATATGGTATCTTTTGACATCAGAAGAAGTCATTAAAATATTGTAAAATTTATTTTAGTCTTTAATGTTGATATTTATTAATTAAGTGTGGCATTAAATAGTTTATGAAGAAAGTAATTTTCATGTTTCAAATATCTGTAAAGTTTTTCACCTTTACATTTAAATAAAACATAAACCAATCTACACTGGGCCAACATTTTGGTCTATTTTCCGCATATTTTTAAGCCATAGGGAATACCTGGGCCCAAGCGGTGGAGACATCGAGAGGTTGATGATGACGTCTAATAATTATATTCATAATAAATACTTTAATACCATGCCCAGATACCGATTTTACTTACAGCAGCAAGCAGGTTGAGTCAATCAATTTCATTACTTAACCACCTTAGAATTGTGTGACTTTTACTGCTAAATAATTAAGTTGTTTGATAAGATATATGTCGAATTTGATTGATTTATTATGATGAGGTTTTTAAGTGACTTATGAGTGACATGACGTATAATACCGAAGCACGTGGCTTATCTTAGGCGGCAAAGCTTAATACGTGTCCCGAATTTTATTTTATTATTTCGTCAATAAGAATGGTCAATATATAAATATTACGTTACTATATACGAGCTACTGGCAATGCGTAATAGTTCTACAAAAGGCTTACACGCACTATCGAATCCGTAATACTCACAAACTTCTTATTAACCACGCATGAGGAGTTTTTGCGCATTGCTTGATCGGGTTTGAGTTTGGGATCGGAAAAATCGTTGCCATGGTGAGTTCGATGTATTTAAGAGGGTTAACAAATATTGGCGCTTGTTTTCTTATATTTTTGTAGTAAAATATAGGAGAGAAAAGTTAATACAATTCACCAAGAAAAGCAAGATGTCTGACGATTATAAACGTTATTTTATCTCAGTATTTTGTTAATTGATTCCAAATACTCTGATGTTGATTTTACATTTAAAATAATATTTTTAATTGTAATAAAAGAATTTGGGTAACGCAAAGAAAATCATAAAATTCTATAAGAAAATAATTTAACTTTGAAAACCAAGAAATAAAAAAACAAATCTTACATATAACTGTAAATGCCAATAGTTTTGTTTTTAGATAGAGATCTCATTTCAGTGTTAAACAATATCTTGATATTACAAATTAAGCCTTAATTTAAGATAAGTATTAAAACGATAACGTAAATCTTAAATTTATAAAGGCTTTCATATTTTGTTAGGCAATAATGGTCATTTTAGACAAAGCTTAACAATGGGCATAAAGGAACTATTGTTTGGAGATATTTATCGGTCTCTTGTCGGATTTAGTTTTATTTAAAGGTATTTGCTGGTATTATAAAGTATATTTTGAAAGATAACTTAAATAGTTTTGACTATTTTTTTTATTTCTACTTCTGCATTATAGTAATGCAATGAATATTGTATAACTCAAATAGGAATTTGACATGATCTTATGTTTTGAAAATATTTTACGTAATAATTTAGGAGTGACTTACATAAATTACTAAATATATTATTTAAATGGTTTCTGTTTAATGCTGAATTATTATTTCAACTTTACAGTAGTATTACTACGAATTATTTTTCTAACAAGAATAAACTAATTCTGCACAAACTTTAATATTAAAATATTCACATTTATATTTCCTTATAAAGAAGAGAAGGTATTTATTGGTAATTTGGTAAAGAGAAAGGATTTTCAATTCATTAATGGGTCGTTCTTCTTATTTACCGACAGTGAAACGGCATTTTTATGTTTTTTTGAACTATCCATAATTGTGGTTTCTGTGTGGAATTTAAAAGAAATTGCATCTGTGTTGTCATAAGGACTAATTAAAGTTTCCTTTGCGGCAAATATTAATTCTTTTTGAATGTTGGTTTTTAAAAAAAATATGTGACAGTGTGGCCTTTTTTCTGTGGAGACCACATTTCGGTTTACCACTCTGTCACGGCATTCTACGGAAAACAAAGGAAAAAATATGTTGGTTGGAGAAAATGAAAAATTACATAATATTATTAGATAAGAAAAATGGACGTTTATTCGAACCGAATTAAAAAACCGTAAATATCAATACTCCAACGAGATGCCAAAATAAGACGAAGGACAGACCGTGGTCGTAAAAAAGTGTAAAAAAGAAGAACGACCCTAATATAAAAATTAGTAAAAATTATATTGCAAATATAATACATACTGCTAGATGCAAAAAATAAATGTGTAAAATTATAAAAATCCCTAGGTACGTGAAAAATACGCTAAGGTTTAAAATGTACAAGAAATTTATTTAAAAACTTCTGTAAGTTGTCTTCACGAGTTTCTACATTGCTCTTAGAGTTTAAGAACTAAAGCCTCCTTTGTTGGACCTGAAAATTTACTTCGTTGTTTATGAGTTTTTTCAGTTGTTGTTGAATTAAGGTTTAAAAAGTTTTGGTTTTACTTAGAGTTTAGAGATTATATTAGAGAGTTAATTTGAAAGAATAGTGTCCTATTTAATAATTAAAAAGTTTACATATGTTTGAAAAATACTTGACTTTTTACATTGGACGGTCTATTGAGAGATCTAAAGTTTAAGGATTAGATGTAAAATAAATTTATATATTTTTTAACAGTTTAAATTTTTTTTTAATCCAATAACCACGTTTACCACTTCGTATATATTTTTATCTTTGTTAAAAGATTTTGATCCTTCTGCCTTTAAAATATGTTTTTTTTGTTGCAAATTTTTAAGTTATTATCCTTAATGTATATTTTAATATTTTTAAAAAGGAGTATTAAAAAAGCTTTTAACTCACAAATGTCTTCATGTTGTCTTTGCTTAGTGTACCGCGTCACCACGCTTGCTCGCTTGCAATGATGCTTTTGCAGAAATGCACAAACATTTTTATAGTAACCGGAAGTGATAGTTATAGTGGCCTACTCGAGAAAGGCTCGCACGGCATCCATATGGAGCAGCTAATACGATCTTTTTGACAAAAAAAGATTACTATTGCAAACTTATCGAGATGTATTGTCCAATGATTTATATAACGACGTGGTTTTGTTTTTTTATTATTGATTTCAAATCGCCAGCTTTTAAAAAGATTGATCAGTGACTTAATGAGTTTATTGCTATCCAAAAAAGGAAACATTTTGTTTTTAATATATGAATACTTGGTGTAACATTTTTAAGGGAATTGTTCTGAGCTATGTAAATCGATTTTATTTTATAGTTACTTATATATAATTATTTGTAAATATTCAACAGTTTGTTGTAGGCTATGTTGATTCTTCAAAAGGAGGGGTATATTAAGCTAAAACCACATTTTAATATTAGTAAAGTTGACAGTACACGAAGCTATAGTATAGATTGACGTTTAGCATACCATTGTAAAAACTATCATTTAATTTTTGAAGAATACTAGCTTTTACTAACGACTTCGCTCGCGTTAAAGTAGATTACCGATTAAAAGTTATATTCATATCTCGCAGGAATAGTAATTATTTTCTGAATGAATGATACCTTATATTCTTATTTATAACCGTGGTATAATCAGGGCGTGGTAGTAAGGGTTCATAATGATTTTTCAATTTTATTATTTTATACCACCATTTTTGTACATTATGGAATCCAATAAAATTATTGAGTATTGACTTCATAACAATCAAACAAATATTTATTTATTATTTATAGCTTTGGAATATTAGATTCTACTTTATAAATTATCAAAGATTTCATAAAAGTGTAGACGAAAGATAAACTAGGCAGAGTATATTAAAATCGGAAACACTGGAATATATTGTCTATTCCGCTGGTCTGCTCCATTGTACCAGTCATTACTACAGACGGCATATAGGTGGAAACTATCCCGATTATTTACAATTTCCTCACATAAAAAGGTTTGATAAAAGAAACACTAATAATTATACAAAACTTCCTAACCGACTGAATCAAACTATCTGAATACAATTTATTTCAATATCGCATAGCGCCATCTATAAGAAATTGTAATTATACAAAATAATCTTTAATGTAAATACAATACAAACTAGCATTTTCACATATAATCAACATCCCTATTAATAGAGACTATAGTGGTAGTCCTATGTAGGTTTGAAGTCGCAGTAAATTCCCTTATGCTTCAGCGCGCATTGTTGCAAACTCCTATTGGATTTATCAAGAAATGTATTATGGTGACTTACTATTTCTTGCTTGCCGTCTATACAAGTTATTATTCTTAACTTTGGATACGTTGTTACGTTGTCGTTGCATTAAACAGAACAAAAATGTGGGTACGCACACAAAAGTTTTCGCATTTCTGGTGCACAGTGTAGACAACAGTTAGAATTTTTAATTTATAGTTATGATTAAACGTTCGTTAAAACCTTGACTACTTTAGTTTACGATTGTTTATATCCCCCGGTACAAAGTTTACAAATAGATAGGTAATTAGGTAATAGCGAATGGGTATCTTCTATGCAAGCGCGTCACATTCTAGATCGCATCGTTGCTTACCGTTGGGCGCGATAGTGATAAAAAAAGTTAAAATTGAATAACATAGGAACTTATCCTAAATTGAAATGACCTTCGTACAATTTGCAAAGTCCAATGTTTCATTAAGAAAACAAATAGATTTATAAACAATGGCTCATTTCAGTATCTTTTAGCAATAAATCATGGAGACATCGCAAGATGGTGCGAGAGCTAAATGTGGATCCACTTAAATGCTCAGAAATGCAAATTATTTGACCAGGGGAATTATCTTGGACTTTGTATATCTGTCGTATTTCATTCATTGGTTTGTTTAAGTTATTTAACTTTAGAGTCAGATAATGAAGAACACAATTCTAAGTTAGCGTTTGTGGTAAGGTGAAATTCTAATTAGTTCGAATCTAAATTATTTCGATTTTACAAAGTTTTCGGAAGCAATGTTATTGAAGATATTGGGTTGGCTGTTTTTTTTAATTATTTCGTTGTTTTGTAAGCACCTCGCCGTACTTTCGTCGAATAAATTGATATTTTGGTATGAAAATTGAAGCAGAACTTTCGCTGAATACAGAATGACGGTTTTGCAAGACGATGCCACTTGAATGAGTTTCACTTCGTAAATTTTAATGGCAAACGGGGTTGCTAAACTTTTATTTTTCGTTGGGTAGGTACGCTTTATGGAGAGCATAAATAAGTTCCGTCATTATGGTTAATTTTTATTGGCCGTATTTTTATTTTAAATCGGTTCTTGGCTTCCAGTAAAGAAGACAGGTGACATAACGTTGCTTGCAGGTTTTCATTAATGGATGGGTAAATGCAGACATTTAGAAAGGAGACCTATATTTGATCATTATCAACTACACCATTGTATATACCATATTCACCGGTTACCATTAGTTAGGACACAAACAACATAGGACTAAAGCTGTAATTACCGATTTAAATATATATGTTAGTATAAAGAAAAGAAAGATGACAGTAGGCTTAAAAATCTTTTCATATTTCTTTTCGTTTTAACCGCTCCATAACATTCCAATCGCCGCCATACATTCAGTGATACCAATTGCGTTTGGTTTTGTACTTTTTGGAGCTCGGTGTTTGTTGTATATTGAGTGAATCCGAGTATTCACGGGGGAATGGGATAAAAAGTCGAGTGGACATGTGACGGAAAACCGGTTAAGGCAGGATAGATTCCGAGTAAAAAAGGTATTAAACCGTTTTCGTAGGAATTCATTTGTTTTATATTGAATATCTTCTTTTGTTTGTAGGGATTTCTTATTTTAGACTGTCATGTTGATTTGATAGTTTTCCTTACATCGCTATATCTAAATGTCGGGGCCGATATAACTTAAAACCGATGACATACATTACTCGTATGTCAGATGCACTATTGACATCTCTTCAACTCGAGTGGAAAAGAAAGAGTGTGCAATTTTAATCGAATAGAATTTATTTAGTCGCTCTGATCTAACAGATTTATTAAAAATCAGTTTGTAGGTTAAAGTATTGAATATAAATTAGTTTATATAATCTTATAAAGTAATTTTGACCAAAGATACGACCGATGTAAAAATGAATGTAACTTTTATTACAACAAGTATGTACATTAATAGGAAAATAACAAAGATAATTATTGTTGTGTATGCGACGGTCACGGTTGTAATTTTTTTCGTAACTAATAAGTTGTGACGTCACTATTAGGGAGTTTTAATGGATAGTTTTTTAGGTGACTTATAATTATAACATATCTACATTGAGCTGCGCCCGCGATTTGGTTCGCGTAGTGTTGTAAAAACATATTTCGGCTAGTCCTCGTTATTTTTTAATTATTTATTTTTTTAGTTAGACTCGGACAGCTATTTCCTAAGAAGATGTCCTCTCGCTCTCCGGGCTCCTGTAACCTTATACTCGACTTTATTTGGTTAAATTAATTAAGTTATTTATTATTTTAATATATTTATTAGACTAATAATAATACGGATACCGTCACCGTCACAAAGTAACATTTAAATTCTGTTGAAATCTCTCAAGATACGGACTATATTTTCAATTCAGAAGTTGGTTTGATCCGATTTCAAATATAGACATAATGAGAGAGAGCATTTGCCATAATCTCAACGGTTGGTATACTGGTAAGATAAATAAGTCCAAGTATAATCATTTTGCGGTCTACGGGAGGTGGGAAGCAGACCCCTTTTTCCCACTGGCCACTCTGGGCAAATGCCTAGGGCCCCGCGATCAATAGGGCCCCCCTAGTTCCTACCAGCTCACTAAACCGATACCGACATTTATTACTGAAAAACTTATATAATTAGACCAAACCGAACTTCAACTAGGGACTATATTATCAACTGGCTTAGTAGCTTTTGCATGCACGAAGCTACTCTACTCTCGCCCAAAATAGATCTATCGAATTTTAGCATACTTAGAATTTTAAATATGTGAGAATCGCCCTATTTAAATTAAAGATTATCTATACATCTATTGACTGTCTTTTAAAAAAATCTGAATCCTTTTTTATCTACTTTTATTGTTTATTCTAGTAATAAAAAAGTGTTCTGTCAAAGTCATAGGGGCCCCATTATTCTTAGGTTAGGTTAAAGACGGCTCTGGTGGGAAGTCATTGCCTCTAGTAATATTAGTCGCGTTTTTCGAGAGCTTTAAGTGTGAAATATTGGTACTATTCTAATCTGCCAGACACTACACAAGTTTTATTTATCTTTAAATGTATTGTTTATATAATATATAAAGTAAAATGTTTTCTACTACCATTAATTGCGTGCAGTGTCACGTCAAAGTTGAAGAGCACTTGAAAAGGCTCATTCAATATTTTTATTTGCCGTGAAATTAAATTCCGAAAATAGCACTTTTTCATGGCGGTCCTTTCTAAAATGTACTACTAGTGGCCGGATGGTAAAGTGATAGTAATATTATGCGCTAAGAGATCTGGGGTTAAATCCTTGTAGTGTCATATGATGAGGATAAGCAAAATGAAGTTAAGTAACTTAATTCGACGAAATTTAGCGAAAAATATTGAAAAGAGCTTAAAGTCAATTTTGATGAAAACTCAATCTGCATCATTGGATTTTTAAACAAAGCAACAATCCTAGCTAAAAATTGAACACATGATTTTTCAAAAAAAAAAATGATGTATTATTAGCTAAATTATCCGATAGTATCGCTAAGAAAAATCTAAAATCAATGATTGTGGGAAGTGAGATATGGCAAAATAAAAAGAACATATTGAAAGTTATTATTATTAAATGAACGTTTCGCTCCTTCCAGTAACGTAAAAAAAGTATTTTATCAAAAACTATGGCTTCGTCAATAGGTTTTGCTAATTGGATAATCTATAGATTATCCAATTAGCAAAACCTAACGTATTCACTAAAAACATATTTTTTTAATGCAAAGAGTCACGAACGTATTCCGAGAACTGTTACTAGAAATACATTTGACATGATAAATTTTCATAAAAATATGGGTTCGACAAAGCTCCGTAGCTTAATTGGGAGAGCAGTCAAACAGACATCCAAACATGCGAGTGAGAGTCCTGCTTGAAAAAATATAAAAATCAAATTTGATCACATTACATGTAAATGTGTAAACTGCGCGTATATTGCCTCCTTTTTCCTTCGATAGAACTTACTCACGTTTTTTTCTTGTATAAAAATTAATCTCGGTTTTCAATAAATCCATTGTAACACGGTTCTTTGACTGTAAATACATAATTGCTTTTCCGTAATTATCTTACCACAAGGGGTCAGTGGAATATTGATAATGCGTTATTTTATAAAGAATATTAGAGCATTATTATTAGTGTTCTTTAGAAACAATGATAAACCGGCCACACCCAATTCCCAAGACCAATTTATGAAGAACTGTTCCTTTAGGTAAGTGTATTTCTAAAAATAAATTTCCCAGTACGGTTCAAACAAGTTCCCCTTCATTGATTGGAATTCACCAGAAATTGAATAGTATAAGCGTCCTGAATACTTATTGGAATTGGATAATCGTATATCTGACAAAATTATCCTATTTATCTATTCTAATATTATAAAGAAGTAAAGTTTGTGTGTTTGTATATTTGTTAAATTGTAAGGGGTAATCTCGGGATCTACTGAACCGATTTTAAAAATTCTTTCACCAATAGAAAGGCACATTATTGCTGAGTGTCATAGGCTATATTGAATGCTAGAAAAAATTTAAAGAATTTTGTCCACCCGTGCGAAGCCGGGACGGGCCGCTAGTTTTTAATAATTTCACTATTAATCCATATTATTAAATTAAACGTCATGAAAAGCGGATTAATTTTTTATATATCGCAGCTTTCATACTATAGGGGCACAATTCGAAAAATATGATTGTTGGAAAAATGCGTTTAAAGAATTTTGAGGCCCTGTATTTTCACGAAATCGGTCATAAATAAATGAAACTATTTATAGCAAGTAACTAGTGCTGGGATAAATTTAATATGCGATAAATATTTCATGCTTAATGGACATACTCTTATGATTTTTTTATGATTTAAAAAAAAACAGAATTTTTGTGAATACAGGGCTCAAAATTCTTTAAACGCGTTTTCCCAACAATCATGTTTTTCGAATTGTGCCTCTATAGTATGAAAGCTGCGATATCGTTTGATTGATCCTTGTAAAAGGCGTACATGGCCCATCGGTTGAGATTTAACCCAGCGGACACAGTTGGATCCTCGCCCAAAAAGAAAAAGACTAGAAAAAAGACTCGGGTCACAAGTGAATTGAGAATCTCCCGCCTGAGAATTCACTTGTGACCCGAGTCTTTTTTTTTTCTAGTATTTTTCTATTGCAATAAGGTATTAGATATATTTAATTTTGTAGGTATGAACTTGTGAATAACATAAAGAGATGGCGTAAGTGTTGAACTTGAAACAAGACTAGGAAAAATTTTATGGGGTCTGTCGAGGTCTCGGTAGACCTGTTGGAGGAGCACTAGCCAGACAACGAGAAGAATATTTCTTTAGATATAAAAATATAGCAGTTAAAAAATTCAACATCGTCATCTTCCCAGCTGAAGGACGTCCACTGTTAGACGGTGTAGTGTAATAGTCAAGTACTTTCTAGAATAATATGTGATGACACGTGTAATCTAATTAAGAAGATATTTAAGCGAATATTATATCAATAAACGCGCAGTCTTAATTCGGATGTCGTTGTTTTACTTGAACTCCTTATACCCGCCGTACAACGGAAACCTCCTCCAAAATGGGTTTTGCCATATCCATGCTTAGCAGGTGGGTTTAATATCGCAGTGAAAGACAACAATTCAGAATACGTTGGTGCAATGTTTTTTTGTTGAGGTGTGTGATTACTGCCGGTGATGAATCCAGTATCATTTCATCCCTTGAGTGTGAGTGGTTGATGTAATTAAACTCTACCGTACACCCCAAGGCTAAGTGTTTAATATTTTACCAGTTATAATTAGTTTTTTAATGTTAACCAAAGTGAACTTTACAAAGTTATTTTACATGTGTAATATGTAAAGTTTTCTTCGATTAGTTTACCGCAACACATTAAGCTATTCACTCTAAAATTATAATGATCTTTTATAATATAGCATAAAATACTTAAGTTTACTAACAGTAGTTAGACGACCGTTTGGTGCAACGGTAGCGATCCTGCCTTTCGCACCGACGGTCCTGGGTTCGAATCCCGGTAGGGGCAGATGTTTGTATGATGAGTACGAGCATTTGTGCCTGAGTCATGGGTGTTTATATATATTTCTATGAATATTACATATCTATGTATCATATATGTATGTCTATCCGTTACCCTAGTATCCATAACACAAGCCTTACAGTGCTTACTTTGGGCTAGGCTAATTGGTGTGAATGTAAGAAATATTTATTATTTATTATTTTATTTATAGTAGTAGAGATTTATCGAGCTATACATCTAGCTTTTAACCAATTATTGTTCGATTTATAAATCCTTATATTTTCTTTTTATTTTGGCAACAAACAGTCATACATAATTACAATAATTATTGATAAAAACAATTACAAAAATAAAAGAATTCGGGCAGGAAGTAACATGTACCCAAAATTTTGAATAATTCCTATGTGATCAAATCGTGACTAATTACATACATATGAATATTAAAAAAAATAGTACGATCATTTCAATCAGTGGCAAAAAAAGTTCAATTATGGAAAAATTAAAAATTACAAAAAAAAAATCGGTACGATCATTACAATCAGTGACAAAATCAACAATTCGAACTACATTTCTCTTTTACTATTTTCATAAGATAAATTTTAACATATAAGCAAGAAAAAATAACACTAAATGGAAATCTAACTGACAGTTTTATTGACTAGAACTGAGTATATCTTTAAGTTTATCTTAAATACTGTTAAGAGATACGTTAAAAATATCTATTTCTAATATTTTCTCATTTTAAATTTAATTTAATTTTTGTCCTGCAAAAATATTATATTTATTTGTTATTTAAGCGTTTAAATGCTAAAGTTTAAAAATGATTACAATAAAAATTTAAATTTGTCTCAATTATGTGCCACAAAGGACAATTTGATTTTCTTAGTAATAATTCTATTTTTTTTCTGCTAATAAACAGGCACAGCGCCATCTACTAGGACTAATTGTAAATCTAAGCCAGTCAGAACAGAACCAATCATTAAAATCAGTCCAACGATTTAGGAGTTCAGTGACAAACACCTGTGCAAACGTTTATAACGCGTTCGTTTTATCATTTGTAAAATAGACCTTTACAGTAAAAAAATAAGATATGAATTTGTAATTATAACTCAACCACGATAGTAAGTCCATACGTTAAATTTAACACTCAGGCCTCAGTACAATATAATCAACACATTATTAACCTATACAAACCTGTCAAATTCTTCCATTCGATTTTCAACTTAAAGTCCAACTTATAGAGTTAATTAATATCAATTGAGAAACTTTAGACAGTTTTGACGTCCGTACATTATACGACTATATATAAAGATGATTGAATGATTGGTGGTCGGCTTCTGGTTTATAAAATAAAAAAAAAAACATAAACTAAGAAAGGTGTATTGAAACCTCGCGAACTTTGATTGAAAAGCGAAGCCTTGTTGACAATGTCTATGGTTTATAACTTATGCTTTTATCTATATAAATATGGATATAAGATAGCAAATGGTTTTAGTTGGCCTCAATAGCGCATGATTAGCATGTCCGTAAAATAAAGATAAACACTTTCTATTCAATATGAGCATTTAGAATGCATTTATCGAAAGTCGAACACTATGTTACGGCTTCGTAAGGCCTACGTCAGGAGACCCTGGGCTAGGTGATCTCGAGTTAATCTCTGCTCAATTTAAAGTGTAAGTATTGTCATTGGGCATGAGTGAAATGTACCACGTCTTAAATTTTTACGGTCCTTATTGGTGCGGAGCGAGCGAAGCTCCCATGGATCAGCTTCAATGGCGCAATGTCTGTTACGCCATAACTTCCCGAGTTCTTAACCGATTTTAATATTTTTTGTGTGGAATCGAATCAACAGGCTTAGGACTAAATTGTGACGGACCGAATTTTGATATTCGCAAAAATTCCCATCGAAACAAAAAACAAAATATATTTTTTTAGGTATTACGCTCCGCTCCACTATATGGTGTCAGCGTAGCTTTATGCTTAGCGACTGCATCGCCTAGTTTTATGGTTCTTACTATGTTTGAAACAGCCATGGGAGAAATAAAGTTCAGTTCATCAAGAGTTCGCGTTTTTTGTCGTTTATTTTTTTTTACTTTGCCGATCAAAATTCCGGCAAGAACTAACATGTCAAATGTCCAGTGCCCTAATGATGGCCGCCGATAACAAAAACAGTGAAAAAGTCCAGAATTACGTTAATATATTTTCTGTGTTGGTACCACATTAAAATATAATTTTATAGCCATTAAATAAAATAGTTCATAGGCAAATTTAATGTAGCAGGGGAATAAGAGTTTACAATAATCTGGGCGTGTGAGAACGCCTGCGTTCTATTGAGCCTTGACTGAACTTTAAAAAACAGAGAGAACCCCGGTCTTATAAGCCTGGACCGGTTACCTATTTCCTTCTATTTTAAATTATGTCTGATATGACTGTTTTAAATCATGTCGGAAGAATTACTACTGAATAATTTTATATTGTAACTAGCGGATCCTGCACACCTTGTCCTGTCGTACTTCGTTACCATACGAACTTTATATTTGGCTAAAAAAAGACAAATCTAAATCTCGATCGTAGTACGTCTTAATAGGTCTAAGTAGCATTTCCAGAAACTGAAAATGCTCATAGTAAATTTTTATTTTCAATCATAAACTTCAATGCTCATTTCCGAGTTTCTCACTTCTAACTCTATGGAGTTTCATTACATATTTCAACACCTTTTTCAACCTTTCAAAAGTACATTTTTACGCTAATGCTTAGCGCTTGTGTTCAGTTATTTCTTATCAGGAGCCTATGTTACCATTTCATACTTGTCACTGATCGTTTGGATTTCCATACGATTTATCTCCTATTGTCATACTGCCCTTAAGGTTAGAATTTTTCAAAACCCTTTTTAGCGAGCATGCTTACCCTTTCAAAAAACCCTTAAAATTTTAGCTTCCTAGATTTGGTTTGGATGTGGGTTGATAGAGTAGGTATAAAATATCTAATAACACTCAAAGATGTTAATATCTCTACTATATAAGAGAAGGACTTTGTGGGTTTCTTACCATATATAGTTACCATAAGCCTAAGAATAACAGTTTTTATAATCAATTAACGTTACCATAGCAACGCGTGGCTGGGTTATACAAGCAACGCGTGGCCGGGTTAGCTAGTTATATTATTATAGAATACAAATAATAATAATGAAATAGGTGCACCACTCAGCAATCGGTATAACGTTACACTTTCAGATCCATCAAAATTACTATCTTAAGGTTCAGAATCACTTGTACGCTTGTGTTATAAAAGACAAATTGCAATTTGAAATGAACGGAAAGAAATCATTTCTAAATTTGTCTGACATACATGAAGTATGCAATTAGCTTTTATATCAAAATCTAGCCGTCACCCGCCCGCTTCGCTGAGCTAATAATTGTATATTTTCATTGATATATGTTTTGTTGAACAATTGATTTGTTTGTCATTAATTAAACCTATTTTTCAGAATTTTTTGAACAATTGACGACCAGCGAAGTGGGTGGGTGATGGCTAGACAGCATATAAACATAAAATTTCTAAACTTAACTTTTGGACTGAATTCAGTTTTCTTATTTAACTTTTCACTTACTTATTTTGACGTCAAAGACTTAGTTATTTAGGTTAAATACAAAAAAGTAATGACTGAAACTGTTATCATAGCTGAAACTGTTAGCGGTAAATGTGATTGCTATGGTTATTATTAATAATAACCAGTAACTACTTATACTTACCTCATGATTTGGTTAGGTTAGGTTAGCTTATTGAAGTTGTACTATTAATAATGGTTGGTAATTATTAATAATTTTCGATTAATCACACTTACCGTAACGTATATATACATGTATAATTAAGAAAGTGAAAAGAGGTGTCTGCGAAAGGAGTTTCGCTGCTTTACTTCTTGCCAATACTCGTGCATGTTCACGAACACATAATGTTTACTAAACTACCATTAGAATAAAACACTTTTTTACGGATTTTTGCGCATGTTTTATTTCATATTTAATCCTAACGTTTCGACTCCTTTACAGGAGCCGTGATCACAGGATGACTAAAGTACTACTTTAACTTTTAAATATAAAATAAAACATGCGCAAAAATCCGTAAAAAAGTGTTATATTCTAATGTGTAATGTGCGCGGAAGTGTAAGAACTAAATAAACTACCATTATTACTCTATGGCTCTAATATCCGCCACCGCATAATTTTTGCAAAAAAAGGTACTAAAATGACGTTTATCGCTTCCGACGAAATGTCCTCTATTACTAATAGCATCAGCGTTCAATAAATATGCACAGAGGAAATAAATACTATGTTATAAGCCTAAGATGTGAATGTACAACATAACTTTTAAAAAGCAATTAATACACGGATAAAACAATTTAGACCTTATAGCACACATCGTGAGAACGAATCGACAAACAGGTAATATTTTTAGACCGAGACGGTACATCATTAATTTTAATGAACCAAGAAACAAAATCGAGTAATAATATATATGAAAAACAGACTAATAGGAACAGCCTAACAGGAAATAAAGTTGTTAAAATTGAACGGTGACGCTATTAGTAATATAGGACATTTTGTCGGAAGCGGAGAACGTCATTTTATTACCTTTTTTTTGCAAAAATTATGCGGTAGCGGATATTAGCAGGGATTCAAAAACACCTTTATAAGGATACACTTTTGTAAGGGTTACACATTGAATCTGTTACAGAATTATTCCTGTATCACTTATTTCGGTGTTTTGAACCTGTTTTGCGTCGAACTCTTATAAAAGTGTAACAGATATTATGTTTTCTGTTACCAATCTGTTAGAAACTGTTTTACGTTAAACTATCTATGTGTACACACAGTTCTCCAATATAGGCATTTCAGAGTACCCAAATCATTAATGAGCTCTTGCATAGTTATGCCAATGTGAACCTTATTGACTGTAACAGATATTAACACTTATGAACCGGTATCTTCTAAAACAGATTCAAAGTGTTACAGTTTCTTTCTGTTTAACTTTTAAAACAGAAATGAAAAACAGTGTTCAGAACTCTGTACCTATTCGGATACCGCTAAAATCCCTGGATTTTAGAGCCATAGAGTAATAATGGTAGTTTAGTAAACATTAGGTGTTCGTGAACATGCACGAGTATTGGCAAGAAGCAAAACAGCGAAACACCTTTCGCAGACACCTCTTTTCACTTTCTTAATTATACATGTATACATACGTTACGGTAAGTGTGATTAATTGAAAATTATTAATAATTACCAACAATTATTAATAATAAAACTTCGATAACCTAACCTAACCTAACCAAATCATGAGGTAAGTAATAATAATTACTGGTTATTATTAATAATAACCATAGCAATCACATTTACCGTAACAGTGAACTGTCATAATTGACAAGTGGTGGGTCATATAGAGACATGTAGTGACTGCGTCTATATAAAATGCTTTATTCTTATTGTTAAGATTGAAACCTTTACTTTAATTGTCATCTATAAAGAGAGATTGCTTGTTTTCTCGAAGTCGATATTCGACATCTTAACGATAAATGTATATCGTTCATATTGTTCAGATACGATCGCAGAAAAACGTATCTAGGTCGGTTTATATATTAAACGTGCCAAATGCGAGGTGTGTAAAACAAAAAAAAATAATCTGTGGTACTGTAGACAGCAGATTAAGCTATGCATTCTGAAATTGAAATAATCCTAATGTCATTGACATAAGGCAGATCAAAACATTAAAGTGAATGCAGCTTGATGATGAAACTGCACAATGTACGCAAAATGTAGAGTGCCTTATTGAAATGTAGTGCCAAGAAATATTTCTTTAGAGATTATTCTTCCTACCGATGCGATTGCCTCGGTGGTCGTGTGACTTGGTATTGATGACGCCACTCAGAGGTTCCGGGTTCGATTTCCAGCCGTTTTAATGAATAAAACGGCTTTTTCTGTATTGCCTTGGGTCTGAGTGTCTGGTGCCGCCGTTATTTTTGGTTTCCATACCACAAGTGCTTTAGCCAAATACTACTCAGTGGACAGACGATCTGGTGTAGAGCACCTGGATGTTGGTAGCGCAGGAACAGTCATTGTGGAGATCCTTGAGGGAGGCCTTTTGTCCAGTAATGGACGGCATTTGGCTGAAACAAACGAATTGCTTTACATACTTAACATCGCTGACCACTGTGGTCAAGTGGCTCGCATGCCGGTTCTCATGGTAACGTCAAATCGAAGTCTCGGGTTCGATCCTCAGCCGGGTCAATTTCGGAAACGGCATTATCAATATTGGCTTGGTGTTGAGAATTATGAACGTCACCGCTAATGCATATGACTGCCGCCTATAGCGGAGAGGAGCAACTTCCCCCACCTAAAGCTTCTCGTCATATATGCTGTCATGATCGTGTGTCATGTAGTTTTCTTTTATAAAATATATATTTATTCATTTACGATTGGCCAAGCTTTTATTTCATCACTTGGGTTAGGTCAGGTTAAGTTAGGTGTCGTTGCACCGAAAGGACGGACGTCTAAAAGTTGGTTGGTGCATTGCACATAGTGCGGATCCCGGAGCCCCGCCCAATGCGATGTTTCAGATGCATGGGCGTGGGCTATACTAGGTTTTTGTGCCCTTTAAAGGTTGTTCGCAGCGGACTCTGCTTCCGCTGCAGCAAAGGCGGTCACAAAGCGGCTGACTGCAAGAAGGCAGAGCCGCATTGCGCTGTTTGCGCCGAAGCGGGTTGCCCATCAGGGCACGTGATGGGAGGCAGGAGTTGCAGTCCTCCAAACGTCAGGGGCAAAGAACCTGAAGCCAGGATTGCCCAGCCTTCTGTGGTGTGTGAGACCGCGCTGTCTGAGTCGGAGGACGAGATGTCCAAATGAGGCATGTTTTGTTAGTGAGGGTGGAGAGGATGGAGCTACACCAAAAGCCGGTGTAGCCCTATCTCCTCCCGCAGGGGCCTGCAGGGATGGGCGTGGTTGAGCCCTGAACTGCACTGCACAGGTCTATGCCAGAGGTAGAGGATGGCTCTTAGTGGGGTCCGGTCGCGGACGCTCACCGTCGGGGCCACGGTCGCGTTCTACTTCCCGTGGTTACTACCCGACCGCTGGCATACTCTCGGATGACCTGGGGTCGTTAGAGAGTCTGCCAGTAACAGGTTGTTGAGGGAACGCCGCTGTGTTTTAGTGGGTAGGCCTCCGTGCACCCACCAGGCATCCCTCGTCGGGTGTGTGTACGGAGGAGAGCCCCACATAAACCTGTCGCCAGCCAAGCGGCAGGGTACGCATAAGGCATTTCACTGCGTTAAAAAAAGGTTCGCGGAGTCATTGTTGCTTCTTATTTCCATAACACAAGGGCTTTAGCTACTTAACTAGGGTTCAGAACAATGTATGGGATGTTGCGTTGCTTATCTAGACGTAGATTTTGTTTTTCGAGAGACTATCCTGTGAATAGTGTTGCCAGGCTTCCGGATAAAGCAGGACCGGGTGTCCGGTCTTTCCGAAATGTGTTAGGCTTTTTAGATTGCGTGATTAACGGGTTATCTGGACACTGATTGTGTCATATTTCACAGATACCGCAGCAGGTACAACGATAGAACTCAATTAAAAGCAGAAATATTTTGATTGAAAAAAAAATGAAACTCTAATCTGTTTTATTTAATCATTTACAATCACTCCAGGTTTTATTTACTGTCCTTCATGGTTGCTAGATGCCGAAATTGGAGTGTCAGTCAATTATGGCAACATCACACAAAACACTTGGACTTATTAATTAATCGGTGAAACCCATCTTTTCATTACATTAAACGCTTATCTTTTACTCTGTTATAAAATAAAGTATATAGTTTTTAAATTACAATGGCAAAGAGTATAGCTCGTTCTTATACTAGCTGTACCTGTCGCTGTCCGGGCGAGTGCTATTTCAATTGAGCTACAGAAATCTTGATAGAACCAATGAATTTTAACAACTGTTTCTTATGCTGAATAACAGCGCCATCTTTTTAATATAACTAAATATAACAATTGCATTGCAGTGTCTTATTTGTCGATTGTTTGATACTTATAAAAAGTAATACATTCGATGTTGGTAGATCGTCGTTACCTAGAAAATGAAGAGATGGCACCGGTTTTCAGTCCTACCTGTCGCACCAAGCGCTTCTCAACATCATTTATAATATGCACAGCAAAGGAGTGGAACTCCCTCCCCGCGTTTGTAATTCAGATTACTTTTAACCCGTCCGTTTTTTTAAGCCAGGGTGAATAGGCATCTTCTGGGTTAGCTCGTTCCATTGTGAATCCTGTCTTGACCCCCGGGCTTGATTGGGATCAAGAGTGAACCCATTAAAAAAAAGGTTTCGGTAGTTTAATTTAATTGATAAACGATATATTGATTCCTACCTGACCCTTGAAATAAGTTGATTTTTTCTAATAAAAAATTATGAAAATGCATAATTATTAAAAAAATATATTAGAAATAACACTTCGGACGGTAGTTTCTAGCATACTAATAGTTGCAAAATAAGCAAAAGAGGTCCTACAAAATGTGTTGTTTTCTAATAATGACTAAATATCTCCATTTTGGAGAAATAACGATGAACGGTCCAATCGTAACAGCAGACCATTGTTAGTAACCTTAGCCTACCTTAAACTATCGACTTTTCCAACTGTCACCGCATACAACGTAATGATGTCCGTATTCAGTAACGATACCATATTCTGGTGGTTAACAGAAAACAGAATGTGAAATAGGTCATGGAATCTTTACGAATACTCGATTTCACACCGCAAAAATTTTGTAACAGTTTTTTAAATTGGATAAGTAAAATTTGGTTTCAACTGCGTCATGCATTATTATTAAATACAAGGGGTGATTAGTGCAGAGGAGATGTTTAAAAAATATATAGAACAAAAACTAAAGGAAACTATTGACAGCCACTAGCTACAGCCGCCATTTAAAACCGTTTCGTATAATAATAATAATATGTTTTTATTATACGCATTACGAATTACATGCTTACTAGATTTCGGATTAATTATTTTGAATCATTACTAATTAAAAACGCATACAATTTCACCAGGGTTATGTTCGGTTTATCATAGAAAATCTTTATCGGGCTTCCTAGGCGATATTGGAGTTTTAGCCAGTTTACAGTTTACACTGTTTCCACCTTCACTTCGTAGAGGTACTCCTACCTTACGTTATTGATATGCAGGAGGGTATAATCAAGTTTAAGGTAACATTTATCCGAATTGACCATTTTAAATTACCTCTTTATTGTATGAATGTTAGTACTACGCCGAGGTCAAGCTGTGTCTCTGGTTCTACCCGAAGCTACTAAACCGTGATAACTTAATCATTATCTCTTTAGTGGTTTTGCGTGTTGGGCGCATAGACAGATAAATAAACAGACTATTCTAATTTTAGGTGAGTTTACGTCCTAGTTTCATAATCCATCTGGGATATATTTTCAATGTATACATAGTTTTTTTATATTTTTATAAATTTGACCAAAATCTGTAGAATTAAGTACTTATTAGAGAATGCAAAGCCACGGGTCCGCCCAACAATAAGCAGTTCACCATCTGTGAAAAAAAAAATGCCATTATGTGATGTGTATTGTCAAGAAGTCGTTTTTATTTATTGTTTTACATATTATGGACAATTAACAATTGTACAATATATTTTTAATACATAATTAAAATAAGTATTTACTTTGATAGTTATTGTACAACCACCAATATTATCCCCATTTTACATACGTACATGAAATATTCGGCTTCTCATGAATTTATATCCTCATGTTGAGAATAGTTTCAAGATAAGTCCAAAAGCTTAGGTAACAATGGCAAGTCACCTAATTAAACCTACCAAATGAAAATAACCGATCTTGCGGACCCAATAGGGATTGGTGGGTGTTAAAGACTGCATATACAGCCAGGACAAACGGCTTAATGTGCTATCTGAAGCAAGGAGGAGCTTAAGACATGATGTTTGTTGATGGGTATATAATGACTGATAACAATGATTGGCGTATGCTCTTGTTGTTTAAGCTCCTTAACCTCAACCTGAACTTGCTAACCGATGCGCGATCTAGTTCCTCAATCCTGTCAGCCGTAAAACGTCCAATGCTGGACGGGAACCTCCTTTAAAATTTATTACCATTATCTCCAAGCTTGGTAAGCGGTTGGAGATCAAAGTAAAGAACTGTTATTCGGAAAACGCTGCCCATTTTGTGGTCCACGGAAGGTACACGGTGGTTGCCTCCAGACCCATATTTTTTTGCTTGTTTGATAAAGAGAGTAACTGTTTGGGGCTGATTGAAATTTACAGTGAAGGGTTTTGTTATTAGCAGCTATCGCATCTGGGACTAAGGATACCGCTCGCCCCAGAGCGAAAACGAAGTAAACAAAAGAAAGTAGAAAGATAGAGTGACAGCGAACATAGAAAAGAAAGAGTTAGATGGAGGGAGTGGCGTCAGTTTATTAGCCACCTTCGTATACAATCCCCAAAAGGGATTATACAATGTGTCCCGTCACCAGTGTCGGAGCCTTTAATGGTGTTAAATATGGCATTTTTTATCGACAAATTGCTCCTCAAATTTTGTTTTTCTCTTACGGCTGCCATTTTGTTTTCTTGTAACCAAGACCTGGGCTCTCATACTAATTCGGCCACCACTACTCATGTAAATTTTCTATCAAAATTAAAAAGGTGTCATTTGATAGCTAAACATGTAGACAACAGTTACACAGCCATCATGTTTCAATTGTCATGGAATAAAAAATAGAAAAAACAAATAGATTCTTTTTTGTGTACTTTTTAATTATTGGCTTTTTGAGAAAAACCAAATTTGAGGGGCAATTTGTCAAATAAAAAAGCCATATTTCACACCATTAAAAGGCTCCGACACTGGTGACGGGACACATTGTATACGAAGGCGTCCAGGATGCACCGGCCCGAACCCATTGTCATTCCCACCGCACATATGAAGTGGGACCTACAATGGGCCGGGCACACGTGGAGGTTCTATCCGACCTTGCACCCCCCTCCAATCCCATTAGTCGCCTTTCACGACATCCTTAAGTGTGTAGAATTGGTGCTATTTTTCTCTGCTGGACACCACACGGCTAAGTGACAAATATTATTATAGCCTTGACTACCGTTTGCTGAAAAGGTATCCTGCTTTTCGTACCGACGGTTCTAAGTTCGAATCCCGGAAAGGACAGATGATCTTTGTGTGATTAATACGAACATTTGTAACTGAGTCATGGGTATTTATATATTTTCTAAAAATATTGCATATCTATGTAGTATCTATCCATTACCCCAGTATCCTCACAGTGCTTATTTTGGGCTAAGATAAATTATTTCTATGAAAAATTAACTAAAATATGAAATAATATTGTTCAAAAATAGGTCTCGCTATTATCATGATAATCTGCGTCTCGTTTACCATAATAGGTTTATTTTGGTTTTGTTTAATTTATTCCAGGCCATGTTTCTGATGGTTATTCAAACATTGATAAATCTAGATGATTTACAGTGCCACGTCTTTAAACAAATTGGATTTTATAAGATAAATTATTATAATAGAAAAATACTAGAAAAAATCGACTCTTGTGACCCGAGGTCACAAGTGAATCCCGCCTGAGATTCACTTGTGACCCGAGTCGATTTTTTCTAGTATTTTTCTATTATAATAATTTATCTTATAAGATCGCATTGAAAATGCATAAAATATATAAAAATTATAAATTGGATTTTGTCTTGTTATTAAATATATGGACTTATATAATTTATACAAAAAAATAAACATTAATATCTTTGTTTTAGCTTAGGAAATCAGAAAAAGAAATGTCTCACTCGTTAGTATAGGTCAGTGCCTGCCTTACTGAACAAATGCCCAATAAGGCATAAGGCACGAACGGAGTCGGTAATACTATACTTCGATGTCGCTTTCAAGCGAAAAAGTTATAAAATCGCCAGTGGAGCGAAGGCTAAGGTAAAATGTAGCTTGCTTTGCCCTTTCCTTATTCTTATAATATTTCGAGTTCATTCTATCTTTTATAATAATTGAAATTATACATTTCTATTTACTTCCATAGATAAAATGTTTTAATATCAAAATAACAGCTTTTTACTTACTTGGTCGATACAGTCGCTAAGTATAAAGCTTCGCTAGCACCATATATTGGAGCGGAGTGTAATACTAAAAAGAAATCAATAATGTTTAGAAAATTTTAAAATTGCATAAAAAAGCGCACTTTCAAAAAGCGCGCGCTTTTTGTTTCAATGGGAAATCCCATAGAGCCAATGTTTTTTGGCTGATCTGATCTGATCCTAATTGTTCTGATTCGATTATACACAAAAATTATTAAAATTGGTTTAAAACTCGGGAAGTTATGGCGTAAGAGACATTGCGCCATTGAAGCTGATCCATGGGAGCTCTGCTCTAACTAGGTGATGCAGTCGCTAAGCATAAAGCTACGCTAGCACCATATTGGAGCGGAACGTAATACCTAAAAAAGAAAAAACATTTTTTTTGCGAATTTCAAAATTCGGGCTCCGTCACCATCTGGCCCTAAACCTGTTGATTTGATTTACCATAAAAAAAATTAAAATCGGTTAAAAACTCTGGAAGTTATGGCGTAACAGATATTGCGCCATTGAAGCTGATCCATGGGAGCTTCGCTTCGCTCCGCTCCAATTATTAATACTTATGAAAATATATAAAGTGAAATGAAAAAAAAATTTGCTTTTGTGCAGGATAGCATAATGATCACAAACAGTTACAATACCATATTTTGGTAGTTTCACCTACTCAGTTAGAGACAAATATTGTATATTTTTAATTATTGAAGCTAATTTAATACTAGAAAGAAAATTAAAATAAGGAACATAAAACATTGTCACAGTATAATATTTATCAATAATAATCAAATAATTGAAAATTTGGAATAACATGGTGCTAATTCGTATTATTTTGGATTAGGTAATGCCTAATTAAAAAAAATACGAATTAGCGGTTAATGAACCGATTTCAAAAAAGGAGGAAGTTTCTCAATTCGACCGTGCTTTTTTATGTTTGTTCGCGGATAACTTCGTCGTTTATCAACCGATTTTGATGACTCTTTTTTGTTGTAAAGAAGATATTTAAAAGATGGTGCCATGATAATGATGGCAGACCAGAGAAATTGAAGGGGAACTTTCAAAAATCGTAGGGGCGACTAGTGCGTTTTTTTTCATTAATAATAAGTATTTTTTATTTTATTTTACCCCTTACTTTGCGATATGTTCAACTGTTGCTAAACATTTTGGATTTTCACTTACTATATAATTAATCATTAGTGCTATAAAACATTCTATCACATAACTATCTGTACAACACAGTCTTAACCTTATTAAATACATAATAATAATATTTCCCACAATCACACCAAGTAGCCTAGCCCAAAGTAAGCACCTTAAGGCTTGTGTTATGGATACTAGGGTTACGGATAGACATATTTATACGATATATATATATATATATATAATATCCATGACTCAGGTATATATGCTCGTATTCATCATACAAACCTCTGCCCCTTCCGGGATTCGAACCCAGGACCGTGGGCGCGAAGGGTAGGATCGCTACCGCCGCACCAAACGATCATTTGTTTGGCATTTGTTTTAGTTTCTCTGGTATCTAATGGTAAATTTCCAATTAGATCCAATAAAATTATTTTGAAAATAAACAATACAATACTATTTTATTCTTTACACCGCAAAACAAAAGAGATATAATAACAGATAATTGCTTAAAACTAACGTGTAGTAATGGGCGGTCTTATGGCTAGAAGTAAACACCACCAGACAACATTTGGTTTGAGATGATTATCAGACAACAGGAACTAAGGCGGTGTAAATAAAAGAAGTAATAATTTGTAGCAATCTTTATTACCTAAAATAAATATAATATAAAAATACATTAAAATATATATACATAAAGGGAAAAATATATATGCTGTATAATATTCATACATATGCGTTACACATGTAAATAAATATAAACTTCTAGTTGTCAGAAATTCGCCCAGCTATTGTGTAAATTGGTAAAAACATAGAGAGATTGTGCTTGTGTTATGGAACTGAGATACATTTTTATAACTACGTGTGTGTCTATTTATTCCTGCTAAACTTAGAAATTTTGTTAATTTGTGTGAATCTAATAAATATAGTTTAAATTAGGTCTGTATTAAATCAACGTTAGCATATTTCCTTTTAATAAGTAAACGAATTTTTACAGTGTAAATAAAACGATTTGCATTTTCTAATACAAACGTGCTTAAGATCCTGTGTATTTTTAATATCACATACGGCTTGTAGGCACTTAAGTGCCACTTAATTATTGTAATTAGATTCTAAGTAAGGCATTTACCTCCTAACCCCTTGGTTAAGGGAAAAAATTGATTAATTTAATTTTTCAATTCAATTTAATTTATTTTATTTCGAGAAACAAAGTCTCTTAATCTGTTAGTAACAAAGAATCTTAAAAGCTATGTTAGTATGTATATTCTATTTTGGTTTCCATTAATATTTTTTAATGCATAAAATCAAATTGCTAACAAAATTAAATATGAAAATCAAATTATCCAATCATTAAAATTAAATTGCTGCAATCAATTAATAAATTTAGTAAATATAATTTAAGCAATTAATTGTTAGAGTTTTGTATCTCGAGGTCTCGGTAGCTCAATCAGAAGATTACTTACTCGGTTAGCGAGGGGAATTGGGTTTGAGTCCCGCCTGACGTCTGAGCGAAGTTGAATTTCGTATTGTTATAATTTATTTAGATATAAAAATCTAACAATTAAATGCTTAGACAACGAAAATATAATGATAATTTAATATATTTAAGTTTTAATATAGATATGTTAGCTTAATTACCAAGAAAAGTCGGAATCGTAATGGAAATCTGTGATCTCTGCCGACAACTACGAGAAAAACGCGTGATTGTATGTATTTTTATTTTAGAGCAGGTTTATGTATCTTCAGCAACCAAAAGGATTGCAAAACACGCCAATCACAGCTAATCTATAATCTAAGATCACAGTAGTTTGTGTGTTTGTCTGTGCGCTCTTTTTCCATTGTATCAATAACGTTACCATAGCAACGCGTTACCGGGTCATTTAGTCTATAATCTAAGATCACAGCGGTTTGTGTGTTTGTCTGTCCGCTCTTTTTCCTGCTCTTTTTCCATTGTATACGCGTTACCATGGTGCCTAAGAATAACATTCAAGGAGGCTAAGAACGGGAGCTATATGTGAAGTCGTAGAACCGAAACGTTAGCGCGATTCATTTCGGTACAGCGATATCTATAACTGAGACACAACAACGCGTGGCCGGGTCAGCAGCAACGCGTTAACCGCAAGTAGTTCGTCTACCGGACGCTAGATGGCGCTAACAGAAAAATATTTAATAATAGAAAAAATTAAAGAATTTGGTCCACCCCTGCGAGGCCGGGACGGGCCGCTAGTATAACAGAAATATAATAAGTCGATTTTTCTAAATAAATTGGATGCGACTTCGTATGACATTGCCAATGTAATATCTAACCAGATCACATAAAATCTACACTGAACTGTATTTTGGAACTATCAACGTTTATTAGAAAATAGACCTTGTGCAACGGTACTGAGATTCTTTTTAAGGTAGCGCAATTATTAAGAATTTGAAAGACAAATTATGGGAGTTCATATTTTCTCGTTACAAAATATTTGTGGAATTATATCTTTATAGTGAGAGAATTGGATATACTTACTCCTTGACAAAGTAAAATCGCGTTATAATTATTTAAATGCTGAGTGGACTTTATAAAGCAAATGCAGATTTAACCGATTATTTAACATTTAATATTTGCTTTGGATTGTAAATTTTTTTACAGAAATTTATTTGTTTCGACACTGGACGTTTTATATACAAGGAAAAGACATTTTGAGTCACAAAACAAGCTTGTCCATTTTTAACCGACTGCGCGACGAAAAGGAGGGAAAATGAAAATGAAAATTATTCAAATGCACTTCCCTCTGAATTGAGAATCATTGTCATTTCAGATGGAAGTCTCAGATAGCAGTTCCCTAAAAATAGGAGTATTTTGGTATGATCTTCACATTTAGCAGAGTATCACCAAGACCGATATCGGAAAACTGCTGCTGACTATTTTGTGGTTTTCAGAACGTACCTAATTACTTCTAGCATCATAAGTCTGTGCACACCACATTTTTTTACGCGCCGTCGACGCGCTTGTGTCGATACAAACGCGATACTCAAGCGAGACAAACGCAGCTTCACCACGAATTTACGTAGATGCTCAAAGATTTGCCTTTGAATGCATGTATTTTAGTCTCGCGTTTGGATCAATACAGACGTAATGATAACACGCGTTTGTATCGATACAAAAGCAGTAGACATGCGAAAAATTGCTCTACGGAATAAAAAAAAACGCGTTCTCGGCGTGCAGTTTTCATATTGCTCATTTAGTGCAACAATGACGTCATTACACTTTTTGTCAAAATTAAATTTCTGAAAAACATCGACAGAAAAAAAAGAAATACAATTCTTATAGTTTTCGCTAGAAGCTATATGAACTTAAGAAAAATATACGTTTGTAGTCATATTGTAAGGTAATGCTTATTTAAAAAATGTATTTAAAATTTGTTTCCCTCTTCTTCAAAAACACAAAATTTACAATTACGTCAGTGTTGCACCAAATGAACGATATGCCCTTAGTGTTAGGGGTTAATGCTATAACTTTATAACAGTCATTATTGATGGCGTCTATCCTGTGGACGAGTGGCCCTCACTCGCCATGCGGTATCAATGAAGATTGGTGGGTGTTCTATATTGCAGTTACAGCCAGGACCTAATTATTAACGCTTCTTTTAAAGCGCAGTAGAGCTCGAGATAGTACGTTTTTCGCAATTCTGGTCACTCATTCGATAACCGATTGCTTATGTTATTTAACCCCTTTAATCTTAGGAGCGAACGCGCTAACCAGTCACTGAACCATCGACCTCCTCAAGTCAAGTAACATCAAAGCTAAAATGTTAATCCAGCTTCTATATAGGGAACGATAGATCCTTTTAATATTTTTGATAGATTCTTTAAAATTTTGATCATGTATATATTTTATATTAGGTACCAATGTTAAGTATTGAGGTAGATTTATCATTAGTTTAAACCGTAGCGGTTGATAAATACGAACTTATTTACATTTTTATTTAACTTATTTATATAAATGTATTAATACCATCACTTATAGTTACATAATTAAATGTTTACCTTTAATAAACATAGTAAATTATATGTTTAATTCATTATACTGCTTGCAAAGCAACAATCTCCACTAATCTAAAGAGGAAATTACATCGTTGTGTAAAAAATATAAGTTTAGAAAAATGGCATTATGTTGATGGTGCAGCCATTAACATTATATGAAAAGTTCATCCGTTAAAAATAATTTATATATAAAATAACTGTATGTCCATCCGGAATACTTGACTTTCTACCAGGTAAAAAAAGAAAAGTAAATTCTATAGTTCCGGATATGACCCTTCACATACAGGCGAACTTACCAAATCGGTGTTCTTTCTCTTTTTATAAGTTTAGGTAAGTGATCATAAATACAGAAATGAGATTTGATATTACATAAATATGAAATCTGAAGTTGATGAGATGTTCATCCCACAAAGTTTCGCCGCAAGCTAGATTTAGACGGTGACATGATGTATGGTAACAGTTATATAATGACTGATTATATAATACAGCAACCCGCCCCGGTTTCGCACGGGTATTTAACAAAAAATATAATTATTATATATTATTGCGTCCGAGGTTACTAAAAAGAGTACATTATATATAAAATTCGGATATTGTTATTTTAATAATGTTTTTTGTCATTTTTCAATATTTGATTTTTTTATTTCTTATCTATAATCTAAGATCACAAAGTTGTTTGTCTGTCCGCTCTTTTTAAGTAGTAGTAGTTGTAAGTAAGTAGTTGTAAGTAGTTCGTCTACCGGACGCTAGATGGCGCTAACGGAAAAATATTTAATAATAGAAAAAATTAAAGAATTTTGTCCAACCGTGCGAAGTTGGGACGGGCCGCTAATGTTTCTAAAAAAATATAAGCCATTAATTTTATTGGGTCATAGCTACCCTGTATACAATATTTGATGTTGTTTTATTTTGTGGCACCAAAATTAATTTGGTTTTCAGGAGCTTAGACCCGCGATAGGCCAACGTTAAGTTGGCCAGGAGTAACATATTCTTTTCGTAGGTCGATTCCTATTAATTTAAAGATTTGGCCCTGGGACTTGTTAATAGTTGACACTAAAGATGTTTTTACCGGAAATTGAAGCTGTTTAAATAAATTGGCAGTTGGGATCATAGGTATCCTCAGCATATGAGCTAGTTGACTAGCTGGGCCGGTGATAATGGTGGCTACAATTAAAATGACCTTCAATTCCCTAATAAACAGCCTTGTGCCATTGCACATGCTCGGGGGCTTTAATTTCTTAAAATAATGATTGACAAATTCAAGTCAATTTGTGTGGTGGCAGTTCAGAACAGTTTAGTGACTTTAAAAATTCCTGTGGATATTGGACTGCGCATTCGATATTAGTCACGGTGTCGATTCATTTGTAATTTTTTATTTGACTGGGGTGTTTTTGAATAATCAGATTGTTTATTTCGTTGACAGTATTATTCCTAGGTGACACGAATGCGCTAGAACACAACAAATCAAAGTCCTTTTTGTAGAATTTCTCGATGTCAGGGTGAACTTCATCTATAAATATTTCTAAATGTTATATCAGGCCTAGAGACTCATCCAGAAGGATGTCACAATTTCTGTTTAAATTTGAAGTGGGAAAAATTTCTAACTTTTTGATAATATTCTATCGCCTATTTTAATCAAAGATAATGTAGAATTCTATGTGTGAAAAACTCGGTCCCGTAGTATCGGAGCATATTCAATTAAAAATAAACAATCAAAGTTTTCATACGGATCCCTAACTTTTATGAAAATATTTAATAGCCTATGTTCATCACAGATAATATAGAATTTCAAATGTTCCAAATTCCATAAGAATTTTTCGAATCGGTCCAGTTTCAGAGCCTATTTAATGCAAACAAACAAACAATAATAATTTTCCTCTTAATTATATTAGTATAGATATGGATGAACTTACATTAGGTCTGTCCGATCGTCAAAAATTAATTTATCCAAAGTTGTATTGAAACATTGACCTTATTTAGTTCTTATACTGTCGCGCCTATTCCTTATTTATTTAAAATTGCCTTTCCCGGATCAACGATGCGTTTATTCTTGTTTGTTTATTCAATGTTAGATAGAGGTCGGTACCCCTGTCAGAGTTTCTTTCCTTCTCGGAAAGTCCTCCCTATTTCCGAACTTGTGGTAACTCAATAGTTTAAAGTTATAGTGGAAAAAATAAAATAACTAAATAAAACTCAAAATAAAACAATTTTATTTGTATAAAGTTGATAGTTAGGATAGTGACCGATTAAAATATTGGAAGGCAGTAGTAGGTAGGTACATATATGATGAGTTATCTTTTTATATCCTGTGGACAAGGCTCCTATAACAGAGTTGAAGGGTTAGGATCAAATATTAAAAAAAAAAACAAATTAAACGCGACTTTAATCTGGTAAAAGCACTTTTCTATAAACATTGAATCTAACTCCTAAATATTACAATCATACTTGCCTATATTATATTTTTAAACAATAAATCTACGCAAATATGATCACGTGTCCACCCAACGATCTTTGCTTAAATGGTTGTCCATTCGGCAGCGTAGAAGAATGCGGGCATTGACCACCTTATTTAATCTATTTAATTCCCCTAATGCTCCCCCTTACCTTACTTCGCGTTTCCAGTACTTGTGCACTTCTCACGATAAAAATCTCCGTACTTCTTCCAACCGCTTACTTGTTTGTCCTTCTCATCGCTCTGATATTATTCATTCTTCCTTCTTCGTTTATCCTATTCTTTTGTGGAATGCCCTTCCCTTAGACATCAAAATGTCCACCAGTCGGTATGCATTTAAAAATAAATTGTGAAATTTTCAAACAGAGCAAGAAACTACCTGTTAAATTTTAACAATCGTCCATAATAGTTATCGTTTATTTGATATATATTTATTAATAGTACTTATTTAAGTATATGTATGTTTATATAATAAAGAAATGAATGTATGTATATATATATATATGTATGTTTGTTGTATTTACATATAAATTAGTTTAGTCTATGTATTATTATAATAACTCGTAATTTATTTCCTTTTTGTTACACTGGTTGTGCATCCTACCTCTCATTTGTCTCCACATCACCCTAAGATTGACTGGTAGAAAATGCCTAAGGCATTAAGTCCGCCTTTGTACCATTTGTGCAAAAAGTATAAATAAATAAATAAAATAAATAAATATACTATTCGGATATGTACAACGTAATTATTGCTAAGAACTGATTTGCAGGCGTTAATGAAATTGGCAAGGTGTCGAGCAGTCATCACAAACACCAACGAAAAACTTACAAAAGGTACAATAAGCTACACATAATAAAACGGGAGAGAAAAATTAAAATATGGGACAGTAGAAACATCTTTGGAACGACTATTATTATAGTCATCCTATGAACACAAATCAAAAAAAGGAGTAGAAAAGGCAGGAATTAAAGCTTTTATTTAATTAATTACAAATTGTTTCATTTCAAGAAGAAAATATTATTGTAACACGGCTACTTCAAGGTTTTATAAATACTGATTATAACAACATAACATAAAGATGATTGCAAAACATTTTTTTTATTAGTATTAATTTACTTAATATTACGCACGAAAGATAAGCTCTATATCTTTGTAATACTCCGTCGAGTAATTATGTTTTTTTTAATTTTCTTTAGTACTTTGTCTGCTCGAATAATTGTTTACCCGACTGCGCCAGAAGGAGGGTTATGTTTATCGAGAGTATGTATGTATCTATAATTGTTTGTTTGGATTTTAGCTTGGGAGGTGTAGTTAGATTCTTATTAACTGTGAGAGTGTCAGTGGGTATGACAAAATACGAAAAAAGCGGATTTTTGGAGCCAAATTCAAATGTTTGGCACGCTCTGCAGCCTGAACGGCTCGACTCATTCGATAATAAAACAAAACAATACGGTAATTTAAAAAAGTAAAAAGCCCGACTGAGTTTCTTTGTAATTTAGAAATGAAAAACCCTAAAACAAGAAGACAAAATGTAGCAGTCGGGACCCATTCTAGATATGGAGGCTTAGTGAATTGAGAGCACATACCTATATTACACTGCAGATTACTCCAATCTACTGACTAAACGGCTGACTTTCTAGAATGGGTCCCGACTGCTACAATTTTTTTTCTTGTTTTAAGGTTTTTTCTTTCTAAATTACACAGAAAAGCAGTCGGGTTTATTAGTTTTTTTAAATTACCGTTTTTTGTTCATATTCATTTAAAGTCTCAATTTTTTTGGTAATTAGTGGATATATTTAGTACTTACACTTCCGCGCACATTACACATTAGAATAAATCCTGTCATCCTGTGATCATGGCTCCTGTAAAGGAGTCGAAACGTCAGGATTAAATATAAAATAAAATAAAACATGCGCAAAAATCCGTAAAAAAGTGTTTTATTCTAATTAGTGGATAGTTGACCTGAGTAGTTGTAAATAGAATTTAAGTAAATAGATTGCTTAAGGTTGTTGTTATCCAGAATAAACGAAAATAGAACTAAATTTTATTTCTCCTTTTTAACTTGGTTATCTTAAGCTTAAAGTTTATTCTCTTGACTGTCAAAGCTGTCAAAACTATAGCGTCGCGATGGCGCCACTAGTCATCGATGCGTTGCGATTTACCTGAATCTGTCAGGCGAAACTCCACGCGTACTACGATGCATTCTGGTTGCATATTTATATTTTGGTTCACCTACAATGACTTACAGTAATACAAGTACAAGTTATTGTTACAATCCCTACTAATATTATAAATGTGAATGTAAGTTTGTTTGTTATGCTTTCACGCAAAAACTACTAAACCGATCATCATGAAACATCGTACATATATTCTTGGAGGTATTAGAAGTAACATAGGATACTTTTTATTAAAAAAAAAAGGGCCAAGCCGCGGGTAAAAGCTAGTATTAATATAATATGCCAAACATATTGACCAGTTACAGGTAAATACCGCTTACATAAATAATTACATTTTATTTTTAAAAAATATTTATTTATAAGTTATCCAATATAGTCGTCCGAAATTTACAGGGACAATCAAATATTATGGTATTTTTGAACCAAAAAGAGTAATTGCGGGTAGCGTGTTGATTGACGACCGTTTGGTGCAACAGTAGCAATCCTGTCTTTTGCACCGACTGTCCTGGGTTTGAGTTCCAAAAGGGGCAGATGTTTGAGAGAATATTTATTTGTACTTATCTTTATATATATATTTATTTCTTTACATATATTTATGTATACTGTCACCCTAGTATTTACAATATACAAGCATTTTAAGTTCACTTTGGGCTTCGTTAATCGGCGTGATTGTAAGAAATATAATTTAAGTTATTATTAACCTATCATTAATCATAAATATAAATAAAACATAAAATTTAGATAACAATACAATAATATGATTCTATCGTACAGATCCGATGATGGAGCTCGAAGGTAAGAGATAAAACCCTGGGATTTTTAGTGAAAAACCCATGAAATTTTGGTTTATTAGTTCGTCGTAACAAAGCTCATTTCACTGGTGGATTTTTTTCCTTTTAAAACAGAAGCATGTTTTTGTTTTCTTAACTATTATTTCCTTACTTGCTATAAGTACCCTAATAAGGATCAACAAAGCAAAAAAAAAATTCAAACGAAGGTGATATCATGTAGTCACCAGTGAATAAAAAAAAATTAAGCAATAAAAATTACAATAAAAAAAAATCAATAAGCGTTTTCATAAGTACTCAAGCATCTAATGTTGAAAACGGATCTTACAAAACATTAAGTTTCATTTTCCATGATTTTGTGACTGAATAAATTAATTTTACCAAAAAGTGCTTTAACCTTATTTAACGCAATTAGTAGTTGAAAAAACTTTTTCAGTACTTTTATTTTGACGAGGCAAAGCTGATTACTTATCACCAGTGCTGGAAATAGCTTTGACAACTTATAAAACTTTGAAAGAAAAAAATTATTATAGGTTTCTACTACACTTAAAAATGTTACGTTTATAATCATGTTTTTATATAAAATTATCAGCTCACAAAACTGTAAGAAGTAAATTAATTTTCTCATTATATTTACAAATTTTTTATTATGATCATACAAAAGTAATCATGAATTATTGAAACAGGTTCTGTTAATGATAATTAGATAAAAATGTGGTCCCACCAAAGATCCCTGCGGTACACCTAGATGATATATTTCAGTTAGGGGTATAATAAACAGCGCTACTAATTTTGATTTACAATCATTGACCATATCAGATACCAATTACATAGTCAAGTAAAATTAAATTTTTATAACCCAAGACCTAAATAAGAGAAAAAGATAAGTATTATTACTATAAAACTTAATAAATTTCGGTTTGAATCAAACAAAAATATCGAAAGGTTTGTATGTTTATCCTTTTAATATTCCCATAGTTCCTGTTCCTAATCTATTTTTTTTTATTTTTTTAGAATTTTAATGTGGATGAAACCGCGGCTACAATTAGATGTTTCAAAATTGGTAATTTTTTATTTTGAGTGTCCTCGTCAAAAAAAGTTTTTGGGACACTGCCGCAATTCCAGAGATGTACTGTAACATTTAGAAACCCCTGGTATTTATGGTTGAAGATCAATACACAAAATTTCTTTGATAAGCAATATTTAGCGCTTGGTTGTTTCTTCGGTATAGTAAATATATAAGCATATTAGTAACTTAGGTTCATATAAAACACAGGCATTTTTATTGTTTGGTCAGCAAAAAAAAATGTTGTAAAGCAATTCATGGAAATGATATCTTCTTCAATTAAGAAATAATTTTTGCCTTAAAATATTTTCTAAGATATGACATAAGTTTCGCTTCCCTTAATTTACAGCAAGGCAACATGTCTAATACGCTAACCATCTATAACGTATCTTTGTAAATATTACTTTAACATTATTTACTTAAGACCTCACATAAAATATCAACGTTTTGGTTGTCTACATCGCACTTAAGGCTGTGCGTCAATTATTATTCAGTAACACGGAACGCAGGCGCTCCCTACTGCGTGTTAAACACGTACGAGGAAAACCATAGTTTGTAGAAAAGTGGGTCAAATTATATACTTAGTTGGAATAATATGCTAACAACTATTTCGCATTGGAACTTCTATTTAACTAAGCAGACATTGTAAGCATGTTTCAGGTTTCCGTTATATTGTCACGTCACACATCAACGTGAGTTTTTAACATTTGTACTTGTCACTGATTCTGCTTTATTTCTTTCTTACTCTCTAGGGTAAATTGTAAATTTTGCCATAAAACTCAGAGGACTTACTTTTCATGACCTGCTTTACTTCTAATCCGAATATTACATAAATTTTAAACATTTAAGGGACATTATCGAAATTAGTCTAGTGACCAATAGCCATCTGACATACATCATAAATAAATTATATTTGTTATACTAATTGTACACCTGCATTAAACGGATACTTTGTGTTTTAAAGTGCAGAAACATTTTTCCATAAACTTTGCCACTTTGACAACTTGCATTACTAAAGATGATTGATTTCAATTATCAATTCGCTTAATGAAATATAAAAAGATTTTATAAGGCATAACAACGTAGATAAAATTACCAATTTTATTTACGTTTTTATGCCAATTACCAAGTAAAAAAACTAGAGTGAAAGAGGAAGAAACGGAAATAGTGTGTCAAGCAACATATACTACAGGACGAGTCGTCCCACAGCAGGACAACAGATCGATCTAAACGATCCAAGGAATTATAATGACCGTAGTTAAGATTTACCACTCTTCAAAACATATTTTCAGTTCTTTAATTAAAGGTAAAATAACTAATATACTTGTTTTCTGTGTAAGCATAACCTTTAAACACATTCCTTTTTATTTAAATGACAATACTTTACCTGTGTTTCGTTAAAAAAAAAATTAAATAAATCATGGGTAAATTATAAATTTGAGATTTCCCTTTGCTGTTAATTCTGGAGCGAATAATATATGGACGCAGAACAATGCCTTTATAAGTGAGAAAGTAAAAAAATATATAAAAGAAATATCAAAAACAACCAACTACCGACTATTTTATTTTTAAATCCATATACACCTCTAAAATCCTAAAAGCAATATGGTACCATTTGTTGATCTAATAAATTCTAACTGTATCAAAAACCCATATTTTTTCTTTTAAAAGCACAACCATAGTGTTGTTACAAATTTCATTTTAACACGCAAAATATATGAGTGCTAGTATACGATGGACGGAGTTTTCGTGTCGTGCGTGTAAACTAAATCACGTTTTATTGCTCTATAAAAATGCTTTGCAGTTTACGTGGAACCGGCAATACAAATTTTCCTTCAATAACCGGGTTCTGAAGGCGGCCTAGTAAGTTTGTAAAGTAAACAACAATATTAATTAGAATAAAACACTTTTTTACGGATTTTTGCGCATGTTTTATTTTATATTTAATCCTGACGTTTCGACTCCTTTACAGGAGCCGTGATCGCAGTAAAAAAGTGTTTTATTCTAATGTGTAATATGCGCGGAAGTGTAAGAACTAAATAAACAATATTTATAAAAAAAAAACTGCCATAAAATTAAACTTACATGGTTTATATTCTATGATCATAAAAAGTATTTTTAAACACTTAACGTCGACTACTTATCATGGTCTAAAATCATGGTTTATTTCAACCCTCATTTGTCATATAATGGTAAGTTGTTTAGAACTAATAAAACAAAATGCAAACATTACCGATTAGTTCTTTTCAGAAAAAAAGAAAGTTGTAAAATCAAGTTTCTTTTTCACTATCCTCAGCTTGAATAAATCTGTAGACCTACAGATTATACCTGTACAAATTATGATATCATCGTCAGTCTATGAAAGTTCCCATTAAAGGCCGTAAGGGCCAAAACCCCGAGAATGCTCCATAAACTACTTCGAGGGCCTAGTACGGATTGCTGAGTGCTAGCAACTGCAAATACATCACGACCAAAGGCTTAACTATTATATTTGGGCACGCATTTAATATACTTCAAGTATAAAATATACTTCTAGACTCTTATAGCAGATTAATTAATAGAATGAATATAATTATTAAATTCTCTTGGATTATTATAAGTGATTTTATAGCAAGCTTTGCATATATTCATGTCAACTCTACAATGCACAAGTTTAATCCTTACAATCCTGGTAGAGACGTTGGGGTCACTTTATCTTCCCCGTTGAAAATCGTCCTCCTTTACTCGAATTAGAACTCTAACACTTTGTATTAAGGCTGTTGAATTCACTGAATTTGCATGTAGTAGCCTTGTTTAAGTTTATGATTTATGCCAGCGACCGCAGTGCGGAGTGCCTCTTTATTTCTTTTTGTGGCGGGAATGTAATGCGGGCTTTAGTACGGTTTACGGTCCAGCCAACTGTGGCGCAAATGTGATAGAAAATGACATAACAAAAGAAGTTATTCACAAATAATTTGTGTGTCGAAGACTTTTAGGAATTTCTGATTGTGCGTTTCGTATTTGCTTGTTTGAACTTTGGACTAAGTGATATTTAAATATTCAAGGTAAAGGCAACAGTACGTATGGTGGCACAGTAAAACTAGCACTTATGGGAGTAGTTAAGAAACGACTGAGGCTACTGAATGTTCTCACCTTATACCTCCTATAAAGTGCAATGGGAAGTAGGGTTTTCTGAATTATACTCTTTACTGCGGTCTTCTATAGATATAGAAATCTAGTAATTAAATACTTAAACAACAGAAAATATAATAATTATATGTTTAAATTAATATTAAGTCTTTATTCAGATGCTCATCGATTTTACAGGAAGTCAGTTTAACAATGGGACGGTGACCTATTCATCTGAATCTCCATTGTCAAATTAAATTTCATCTAGAATAGTTTCATTTCGTACTGCGGAGTTATTAAAATAGTTATGCCGAATATTTCACACACCATTTTGGAGATATTACATTGAAACTGTTCAATTGGAAATGCTCTTCCAAACAGTTTTGTTACGTGAGATTAAAAATAACTTGGTTGTCGTAGTTATTCCATGAATATTTAATACTGGGATAACACTAGTTTATTGCTAAGTGTAATAAAGATTTAGAAGATTTGACTGTTAGGTAAATTACCACGTATAGACAGCCATTGAAGCTGATCCATGGGAGTTTCGCTCGCTTCGCTCGCTCCGCTCCAATAAAGTTGTATATGTTTTTTTTTATATTTCCCATTGTAAATGCGAGTTACACCTTTACAATAGAAATTTTCACATTGACATTGGGCGCTTCTGACATTCTACGCTTTTGCTATTCTGCTCTTTTGACAGTGTGCTCAATTAATGCTCCTAAACGATATCTGTGGTTATCCGTTTCGAGTCATTATTAATATTTTATGGTATGTTGTGGTTTTGCTATAATCAACAAAGGCACAACTTATAAACAGATTGATAGAGCTAGAAAATTATATACACTTGAAACAGAAAACTAACGACTTCCAATCAACCATTAAGAATGTACACTATGATTATTGCAAATAGCCATAAGTTCACATGTAAACTGCTCTTATACGGCAAAAATACTGAAAAGTATACATGTAATAAAGCACATTTATCTCATTTTATATGACAACGTCCGTGGTCGAGTGGCTGGCATACCAGTTGTCGTAGTAAAGTCACTCCGAGATCCCGAATTCGAACCCCGGCCAGGTCAATGTTGAAAACAAATTTTTCTATTGGCTGTTGTGGTGCCGTCGCTTATTCTGAATTTCATTACACATATGCTTTAGCCACTTAACTTGGATTAAAAAGGATAAATGTGATGTTAAATTATTATAATAGAAAAATACTAGAAAAAATTGACTTAGGTCACAAGTGAATTTTCAGGCGGGAATCGAACCCGCGACCTTTGGAAATCAGGTCCAATGCTCTGCCAATTGAGCTACCGAGCCTTGTGACCAGAGTCGATTTTTCCAGTATTTTTCTATTATAATAATTTTTCTTATAAGATAGCATTGAAAAATGCAAGAAATATAAAATGTGATGTTGTCTAAAATTTATATTTTTATTATATACCGTAACTTATTCATAAATGTATTTTAAACGTGCTAAATTCTGTAACGAACAACACTGGATATGCAAGCAATTCAATAACTCAATTGGTAAATCAAAATCATAAATTCTCTATTACTCAATCAAATATCAGTTCAATCACTCACGGCCCACGTTAGCGATTGGATGACCCAGAACTTTGAAAACGATTGGTTGCAATCATAAAAATACTTTTACGCCTCTCGGATGAAATGACGGAATCGTTGGAGATTGATACAGGAAAATATATACATTACTAGCTTTTAACTAGCTAGCATTTGAACCATTAAATAAGTATCAAACATCATTACAATAGAAATGAATCAATATGATAAGTATATGGCATCTAACCACAAAAATGACACCTAACCTCAAAAATTCAAATAGTTTTATACTTCATATAATAATGACAAAGGAAAATAACAATGAATATAGAAAAAAATCAAACAGTTGAAACTATAGTCAATCGGATTGGATGTTGACATGACCGTCAGTCATGCAGTACTTAGGGTTAGAACTTCTTGACATGACCGTCAGTATTAAGGGTTAGAACTTCATTACTGGAATGCTAGATGGCGTTGAAGTAGCTATATTTAGAGATTTCTTGCCAACATTTTTTATTTATTTATTTTAAATAATAAGTACCTATCCTATGTTACTTCTAATACCTCCAAGAATATTATGTACGAAGTTTCATGATAATCGGTTTAGTAGTTTTTGCGTGAAAGCATAACAAACAAACTTGCTTTCACATTTATAATATTAGTAGGGATTGTATGACAAATTTCGTGGTTGGGTAAATAGCACGCTAGCTAGCATGCTAGATTCCCACATTGCCAATACTGATGTTCTGTGATATATAGTGTTAGGTATAACTTATATAAATTTCCAACAATAATTTACTTTTTATCATCCTTTATTCCAACAACCTAAAAGCGCCCAACCTAAAGAATACCAACTCTTTCTCAGAGTCTAAAGCTGCAAATTGACGATCAGTTGAACTGACGTCCATCCGAAATTTGATTGTAAGTATCGAATCATCACTCCAGAGTTTTAACTGACGACGCGCCACGTATTTCCGAGACTATCATAAATCCAACTCGGCGCGTCGCGCCAAACTGATCGTAAATGTATGATCGTCAATCCAAAACAAACAGGTACACTTCCTAACAGCCCGGCCGATTGAAAACTGAAGAGCCGGAGTGACGCCAGTGAATGCTCAAATCGAGTTGGCCTAAAACCATTTGAAGTGACGCCACAGTTTCACAGTCTGGACTGACGCAAAAAAACTGATCGTCAATGCCCAATTTTAAGGCTTTCATGTGTGTCGATGACAGCTAGTGCTGCCGAAATACAGCGCTTAAATCTAGGGATGTTACTTATCGGTATTTTATTCCGTCTTACAGTAGCTATGGAACCATCATTGCATCTGATTTTCAACAAATTCAGATTTTTTTAGAAACAACACTAACAACTAATTTAGCAGGTAGATTGTTTTAATAACTTCTTAGCATTTCTTTACCAGAAGTTATATAAAGAGACTCTACTTATCATGGAGGGATAAAAGTGCTTTCTTCTAACCCTTTATTCAGTGTAATTGGTGGGCTGGAATGAACCCGCGGAAACTTTTTATAAATTACTGAACTCGGTTATTATAAATTTTCTTGAACTTTTAACAATATCTCGTTACAATTCTATTTATAAGAAAGTTTGTCCAAGGGGTTCTTTTATTTACACTTGCAGACATTTACGAAATTGAAAAGTCAAAGTTCATTATAGTATTTACCTTAAAATTTAACAACTTAACCTTACTTAAACATTACTTAACCAACTAAACATTGAACCCAAAATAACTCCTTGTATTGATGACTTTAAAAGTTAATGCATAAAAATCATAAATTAATTAATTATTGTTAATTTATGTCCCTATAGATTTTTGCTATAGTTTTTTTATTATTTTATACACTTACTCAAGTCAGCTCATCCCAAAGTAAGCACTGTAAGGATTGTGTTATGCGTACAAGAGTAAGGGTAAGACATGCATATTATATGAAACACAGATATTTAATATATAGTAATATATATATATATATATATATATATATATATATAAATAATTTAGACTCAGGTACAAATGTTCTTATACTTACAAATGTATGAATATTTATCTATTGATATTCATGTTATTTTATGGGATTCAGAGATAATGATGTTATCACAACACCCAGACTTTTCAGTAGTGAAAAGTTTGTTTTATACATAGCCGGGGGTCGAACCTGAGACTTCGGTGTAGCGTTACCCTGAAAACCGGTACGAGCCACTCGACCACGGAGGCCGTCGTAAATTTGGCCGACTTACCACCTAAGCTTATACGCCGACGTAACAGTTATTCACGTTTCATTGATAATTAATGGATGGATAGGCCATTAGATAAGATTACCGCTAAATATATTAAAAGCATCGTTCTGTCCCTTTCATCTTCATGTAATTGATAAAAACGGAATGACACTTTAAATTTGTTTATTACTGATCATATTTAGTGACTGATGGTGAAAGTCGCTCTAAAAGTACTACAGCTTAAGTGGTAACATAATATTACGATAAAATTCGGTCATTCAATTTGTGAAATAACGATGGTAAAGTTCCCGTTATCACTTACAAAATTATCATATCTTTTGCAAGCTCGTCTTACCTTTACTTATTTATTTATTGTGAAGGGCATATTGATTTCATTTAAAATAACATTTTTTATTAAAATTAAATGTTGACCTATTTAAAGTTTATTACAACATGTAAATCATTAGTTGTATAAAACACATTTTTTTCCATTTATTTATTAACGTATTAAAAATAAAATACATTGTATTGATCAAAAACAGCGTATAGAAATCCACAAATGTTTATAGCAACGCTGTTTAAAGCAAGCGTTAAGATACAATAAATACATTAGATAAAAGAAATAAAGTTGATAAACTCTTTTACAAGGAGCAAACTAGGTGCATAAAAAAGTCTTGAAAAAGTACGTATTCAATTCGTACCTTAAATTTAATTGAGTCAAACCATCAACAAAATCTGCGGGTAGTTGATTTATCAAGCGCGGTACGAGGTAACGGTAGTTCTTTCGCCGTATATATTATTACTACTTTTAAAGACATTTTCACTAGAAAAAAAATCAACTCGTCTCAAGAGTCAGGGACTGCTCGGTATAAAAACAAGCAGCTTAATGCTTAAATAAAAAATAAAACAAATATTTTATTTGAAAATAATTATATTTAGAAAAAACGTAGCACTCCTTGGTGCTACGTTAGTAGCAGAGGCCAGGCCTTCAAGATGAGGGTGACAAGCCTTTTCCTAGGCAAGGGCGTCACATTCTAGATCGCATCGCCGCTTACGATCAGGCGAGATAGCGGTCAAGCGCCTGCCTATTTAGTATATAAAAAAAAAACTCAACTTGTCTTCAGTGTCCGTCGGGACTATTGGATATAAAAACTTTAGCTTCTAAATAATTTAGAATCTTTAGTTATTGGTAGTTCTTAATATATATATATAAATAAAATTGGAGTGTCTGTTTGTAATATTGAAATAACCGTTTTTTACTACATGCATATGAATATATATACGGTACATACACCAAAATAATATTTTTTACAATTTTTGTCTGTCTGTTTGTTCCGGCTAATCTCTGAAATGGCTGGACCGATTTTGACGGGACATTTATTGGCAGGTAGTTGATATAACAAGGAGTAACTTAGGCTACTTTTATTTTAGAAAAATAAAATTACTGTGCCACAGCAACGCGTGGCTGGGTCAGCTAGTAAGTAATATATCGTTGGTTTGCGAGAATATCGACGCAACTCAAAAATCTGTCAAATTAAACTAAATATTATGTCAAACGATCTTAAATATTTGATATTTTATCGTGAACATAGACGCAATGCAGATATCGCGCCACCGTTCGCTCGAAAGAGATACAATTACATTTTTTGGTATGCGATAAAAGATTTATTACAAATTTGAAAACCTTATTCTATAAAATCAAAAGTTTTTAGTTCCGTCACTATTCTCGTAAACCAGCGATATTTGTTTAACCTTTTTATTATTTAGGCAAATGTTTATTAGCGGAGAAGTCAAATGCACCATGGAATATAATGATTTTAAAATGTTTATTAACAGTTACGAATACCAGAGTCTTTCAACGAATAAACTACTCAAACGGCTAGAAACATATGCTTGTAACATTGCTGCTTATAGAAGAGTATTTCAACATCACTGCATTTTAAGATTGATTTTAATGTTTTTATCGTCTATAAGGTCGTGAATTGAACGGCATTGGTTTAATTATGATTGACATTTTGGACAGCAGTGTCAGGTGGATTGTGTCGTTACTAACCGATACTTAGCGCGGTAATATCGGCGAGCGTTAAAGCCGTGCCACAAGTGTAGGAACTGTAAAAAATACGTTAGAGTTATTTTACTACTGCCACCTAGCAAAATTTTAACAATTGAGCGATCACATCAAACGATCTATGAGCTTCGCTTGTGTATAGTGTAGCGTGCAGATATTTATATTGAAATAAAATTAGTAATTTATTACGACCGTTTGGTGCAACGGTAGTGGTATTACTTTTCGCTACGACGGTCTTGTGTTCGGGTCCCAGCACGGCCATTTTTACCATGTTTTTATTAAATATTTTTCCTACATAATATTTCCTACATTCACACCAATTAACCTAGCCCAAAGTAAGCACTTTTAAGGCTTGTGATATGGATACTAGGGTAACGGATAGACATACATATATCATACATAAATAAGTAATATTTATAGAAATATATACAAACATCCATGACTCAGGTACAAATACTCGTATTCATCATACAAACATCTGTCCCTTCCGGGATTCGAACCCAGGACCGTCGGTGCGAAAGGCAGGATCGCTACCGTTGCACCAAACAGTCGTCATATATTAACTTGCTTTCGTTCGTGTCTGTCCGCAAAATTTTCTGATCTTATAACTCAAAATTAGACCACTTCTATTTGATGCTACTAAAGAGCTCAAAATTTTACCACACATAGATCAGAGATGACAGTTAATTATTCAGTCATCACCAACATAAACTTAATAGTAAGATAAGCCCCAATAAATTAATTAAAACATCTATATAATCCTTCAAGAAATTAAATAAATCCTCGGATAATTTTACGTGATGAATACTTACGTTTGTACCATGACTGGGTTATATCTATGTGCCATTATAAGTATGACTATTCGTTTCATTTCGTAAGCCTTAAAGTCCTTACTTTGAGCTAGGCTAATTCATGTGACTGTAAGAAATATTATTTTACTATGTTCCCCAGTGCCGGATTAAGGTCGCCTGGGGCCTCTAGGCACTTTATGTTTGGGGGCCCCCTTATACAATGTGTCCCGTCACCAGTGTCGGAGCCTTTGTGAAAATGGTGTGAAATATAGCATTTTTTATCGACAAATTGCCCCTCAAATTTTGTGGAATACTCATTTCTTGAGTGAATAAATACAAAATCAGAAAATATTTGTTAAATAAAAATTTAATATTTACATTTTTTTTATTTTTACATTAGGGGCCTTATTGGGCCTTATACGGCCCCTAGGCACGTGCCTAGTGTGCCTAGTGCCTAGGGGGTAATCCGCCACTGATGTTCCCTCATTAACATACATACAACTGCTCTAGAAGTGGATGTGTTTGGTCTCTTGGTACAGCCAACATACCGGGACCTCTGCAATGAGAGCAGCATCTGTCATTTGCTTTTGTGCAAACAAAAAAGCAGAGCGTAGTGCGATTGTATGTGCGTTCATTCACAGAGAATTTCCTTACCGTACTGTTGGTTGGAGCAAACTTGGTTCTTGAACATATTGTATACTCATCTAGCGTAGCCCTTTTTTATGCTAAATTAGTACAATAGGTGAATAGGCCACCGCCTATCATGCGTCACTAGTGCGAATTGCTGGGTGCTGTCAACTGCAGATGCTTAACATCGGTCCCGAAGCTCAAGACAGTATATTTTTGGTCACCCATCCCATATCAGAAACTTGTGAATATTGCTTAACTTTCTCATTCATATGCCAAATAGACTGTCCGCTGCGCCATCAAGTTGGTTATACAGATTCGTATTCTCCCAAGTTAATATGTGATTCTAGAAAGCTGATGTGTGTTGGAATAATAATTTAATTAAATTACATAATTACATTGCATCAGAAATTAAATCGTGGATAAATTACAGCACACAGGTGGCGTGGAGTCGAAACTAAATTTTATCGGCTGCCAAACGCCAAGCACCGATAACGATAGCGGTGGTGTCGAATGGAAATGCCTCGCGACAGCTGTGGCTATGCAAATGCAAGCAGTAGGGTTGCCAATAAAACTTCCGGAATATTCCAGAAAATGAGAATACGGATTTTGTACGTTATACTTTCGGGTGGCAAACTTTGTAACATTTGGACGAAGGCGTATATCTATTTACGTGAAAACATTGCATTTATATTAAATCTCATGCCGCTGCATGCAAGTTAGTTTATATGTTGTTTTATACGTTATAACTCCTTGACCTCTTCTTAGAACCGGCTTTCTCTATAGTATATATCGATCGACTGCAGATACACGGTACCATGGGCATCAGGAAGCCTGCCCATAATAAGGAGAATAGCACGTCAATGTACCACAATATAACAATATATTAAACTTATTTTCAACTCTAAACGTTGGATTTTAAATTCGTAACATAGATAGGATACTTTTTTAATACTTGGAGTCTTAAATCTCCACAACCATTCCTTCTCTCGTCAAGGCATGTATTAACCCTTTTCCTCTACGGCACTTCTGCAAGTATTCTCCCATTTCGTCGTCGCAGCATGTTCTTATCACACGAAATATGTATAATAAATACATGAAATAAGTCAAGTCTCTCCTCTGAGTTCTTCCACAAGAGCCAAACAAGGTATCCTAAGATCCTGATTGCGCTGTAATATTCATCGTGCGTGACTGACATCTGTCACATGTACAAAAAAATAGCCATAGCTATTGTTTGCACCAGCCCCGGTCGAGCAATCTTGATCCTATTGTTTATGCTCCCAAATTTAACATAAAGTAGAATCAAAACCCTACTATGTAAAAAGACTATTTTGTTTCCAAACTAAAATATTTTTTAAGAGTATTAACACTGCTTATTGTTTTAACGTCATACTTAGTATCTGTTTAGCTTAAGACGTGCAATACGATAAAGATTGGCCCAAAGCTGCCATCTCAAATGATGGGATATTAGAATTCTTGTGAATTTAATTTGCAAATACAATCTTTTAGAAGCAGCCCTATCAAATATTTAAATTTAGAATTTCGTAGCCTCCTGCCAATGGCAAGTCGAATTAATAATCAGAATCGAATAAGTCCCTATATATTTCATTACAGTCATGAAAAAGGTTTTTTTCGAGAATGCGATAGGAATTCCAATGATATTTTTTGATGAAAACGCATTAAAAATTTGTTCATTTAAATATTTATACCTTGTGTCTTTAATAATTTTTTTTCGGGAATTTGACTTTAGGCAAAACTTTTCAAAATAATTAAGGAATTTTCAATAATATCTTTTAATAGCCTATAAGATTATACCAGATATGTATTAGGTCTACCGTTTTTTGTTTTTAAGTGGCCTAAATATATAAACTCTTTTTCTGCCTAACAATTTCAATACAAGGCGTTTGATTTGAACAGTTAGCCTAAACAAATAAAAAAGGGGAATCGTGCAAGTAACAATTTAATCATAAGATAAATGTCGTGTTATTGGCGTTTTGATTTCAAAAACTAAGATAGACACTACTATACTTTTTATATAAAAATACAACTAGAATATATTACAGATGATTAGTAAGATCTATAAGGTTGATAAGGCGGGTATGGTGGATAAGCCGACGGATACTGAGATTTGGTCTTTTCATCTGGTGACTCATTGTCAACGTTTTCATGAGAATGATACTGAGGATATTCAGGATATGGTTGATAAGAAGAAGAAGGTGACGCTGCTGTTTTAGGTGGATATTTTGAATCAGTAGAATACAGTGGACGGTAAGGACGGTAAGGACGATAAGGGGGGTATGGTGGGTATGGCGGATAAGGTAACGGATTCCTAGTAACCGTCTTAACTGGCCCTTTGGGCTTTTCCCTAGAGATTTGGTTTACTCTCATCTTTCTAAAAAGTGTTTTTACTGCTGGGGGTGGTTTACTGACGAAAGTCGTTGCTTTTTTAGGCGGATATTGTGAATAAGCAGAATGTATTGCACGGTAAGGACGGTACGGACGATAAGGGGGGTATGGTGGGTATGGTGGATACGGTAACGGATTCGGAGTAACTGTTTTGACTGGCCCTTTGGGCTTCTCTATAGATGTAGAGTTCACCCTCTTCTTTACAGAAAGTATTTTAACTGCTGGAGGTGGTTTAGTCACGGACGACGTTTCTTCTGCGTAAGGTGGATATTGTGAATATACGGAACACATATAAGAAGGATAACGCGGATACTGTGGATATGATGGATAAGGCGACAGATACTGGTGAGCTTTCTTGATTGAAGATTTATTGTAACCGTTTGCATTATAACCATATTGAGGATAATCAGGATATGGCGGATAGGAAGAGGCTACGTTTACTGTTGGATCTTCTGGAGAGGTTGTCTCTACTGCCTTTGCTGTTTTCTTTTTATAGGGATTCTTACTTTCTCGTACTCTCTTAATTATAGCGGGAGCTGCAACAGTCACTGGTAGTTTACTCTTCGAAGAGGTATCTTTTACTATCTCTATTTTAGCTTTCGTAATGGCTGCAGATACAATGAGCACTAGAAAAATTGTCTGAAAAATTTAAAACATTTTACAAAGTAAAGATAACCTTTATGCACTTATAATGTATTATTAATTATGAATAATAATTTGTTAAATATAAAAAAAAAACACCAATTTCATTTTTCTTATTTCGATAACTTTAATTTTATTTCTTGGATGGTATCCAAGTGGTTCCAATTGGTGTACTAATACATTTTTGTGAAGAAATTTTATATTTATAATAATACGATTTAGCTTTATTTGCCATGAATAAACAAAAAATGTTGCAAAATATTCATATCTTTGCTGAAGTGAACAACTGAATAAACGTTGATGAGTCACATGAAATTGATGCAAAACAAACTAGCGATGATGATATTTAAAGGGCTGCTAAAACATTAAAGATGGCTATATAAAAAAATCCTTATATAATAAATATAAAAAATAAAGACGTCGTGTGTACGGAAACATTTTGAAAGCGAACGATGTTTCTTGGATTTTGAAAGGTGCAATTAATTCAGAAACCTTTTAGCATTTATCTATAATATAAGATCACATTGGTTTGTGTGTTTGTCTGTCCGCTCTTTTTCCCGCTCTTTTAATGTAAACATAGCAACGCGGTACCATAGCGCCGCGTATTTTCCATTGTTGGGCGAAAATGGGAAAAAGTCATTGTTTGCATACTGCCCAATGCTGCCCCCGACATGTCTGTACTGCCCAGTGCTGCCCCCGACATTTCTGTACTGCCCAGTGCTGCCCCCGACATTTCTGTACTGCCCAGTGCTGCCCCCACATGTTTGTACTGGCCAGTGCTGCCCCCCACATGTCTGCTACCACAGCAACGCGTTACCGGGTCAACTAGTCATAATTAAACTAAAAGATTAATAGAATTTGTTGTTAAACAACCTGTATTAATTCTTACATTTCCGCGCTTACTTACATATCCTGTGATCACGGCTCCTGTAAAAGAGTCGAAACATCAGGATTAAATATAAAATAAAATATGCGCAAAATCCGTAAAAAATTGTTTTATTCAAACCTGTATCAACATTAATTATACTATCAGTACATTAAATTGTGATAATACTTTGTGTGTTTGTTACCATAACATTTAATTAACGTTACCATAGCAACGCGTTGCCGGGTCATATAGTAAAACATAAATAAAAAACAAATCTTAAGGTATGAGATTTGTATTTTAATTTTATGTAATTAAAATTAGGAGTAATATACGTATTATTACGTTAAGTACGATAACAATACAATATCCTCTCAGTTGGTTCTTGGTACACAAGAACGTATTAAAAGCTCGAAGAAAATAGCTTTTACTGTACTCGCCAAGAAATATAAAATAAATTGCTGTCAACTAGTTAATAATAGTGGAATAAACCACCTCAAGAGTGCTAATAAACATGAAATCAAATAATATCCAGACAAGAAAATATGTTTGATCAGCTTTGTGTTACACGTTTATCCGTAAGTGGTGATGAGTCAAATATTGTCTTAGTCATTTCACCCTTCAACTTACTATTATAAGAAATATATTATTTTATATAACTTTTTTCTAAAGATATATTATAGATACGTGACAAGAGAATGGTATCGTGTAGAAGAGATACAGTGACAAAGATAGAAAAAGGGGTGTTTAAATGATTTGGACTTTAATTTAGATGGAATATGCTTCAAACTAAGGCGGTTAACCCACTGCACCGCGTCCCGTCGCGTAGCGCGTCGCCGCAGATTTTACTATTGTATGCAAGGATCTCAATAAATATAGAAAACACGCATATGACAACACACTGCCGACGCGGGAACGCGCGGTTAGGCGCCCCGTATGCAGATTCTACGCGGGAGCGCGGAGCCTTGTCGTCTTGTATTGCTACTCCGCGCGGAGAAGCAGGTTACACCGCTAAGGCGGTTCACCCACTAGAGATGCGTCCCGCCGCGGTGCGCGTAGCGGCAGAAAACGCGCGCGGGGACGGAGGCGCAGATCCCTATCTTAGCGGTGCAATCTGCTTCTCCGCGCGGAGTAGCAATACAAGACGGGCACGCTCCGCGCTCCCGCGCAGAATCTGCGCGCGGGATGCCTACCCGCGCTTTGCCGCGTCGGCAGTGTGTTGTCATAGGCGTGTTTTCTATATAAATCGAGATTCTTTCATACAATGGTAAAATCTGCGGCCCCGCGCTACGCGACGGGGCGCGGTGCAGTGTGTTAACCGCCTAAGATAGGCAGATCTGCGCCTCCGTCCCCGCGCGCGTTTTCTGTCGCTACGCGCACCGCGGCGGGATGCATCTCTAGTGGGTGAACAGCCTTAAAATGATTATATCATCGTAGTTACTGTTCTCAAAAATTGTTACTATTAAAATAATACTTAAATGAGACTGTAATAAATAAAATAAATAAATAAATATTTCTTACATTCACACCAATTAGCCTAGCCCAAAGTAAGCACTGTAGGGCTTGTGTTAAGGATACTAGGGTAACGGATAGACATACATATATGATACATAAATATGTAATATTTATAGAAATATATATAAACATCCATGACTCAGGTACAAATGCTCGTATTCATCATACAAACATCTGCCCCTTCCGGGATTTGAACCCAGGACCGTCGGTGCGAAAGGCAGGATCGGTACCGTTGTACCAAACGGTCGTCAAAAAAATAATGTTATTAAAAATAGGTACAGTATTTTTGTTGTAGTTCAAGTTATAGAATGATTTTTTGTATTTTTTTTTTAATTTATTGAATTGATTGATTATAATAAGTTGGGTGGGTGTAAAAAAGGAGTCAACTTTTAAAATTAGATACTCAAATGAATCTGTTAATGATTACGATTTATAATTCCATTATTCCGTTAAATAAACATGGTAACGGCAGAAATACATTGTTATCTCTTCTTTAATCTTCGTATTCCGTTTGTATAAATCTTTACTAATTATATTAAAGTGAATAACGACGCTGCAATCTCAGCACAAACAGAGATTTATGTTGATCGTATGCATTTGTTTGTTGAATTAAATTATAAGAATTGTGGAAAACAAGATATATTTAAAATTATTAATGGTTGTGAACGACCTTTACTTAAACCTTTTTTTAATCTCATTAAAACATATTAGAATACAGATATTATAAAATAAAATAAATATTTCTTACATTAATACCAATTAGCCTTGCCTAAAGAAAGCACTGTAAAGCATGTGTTATGGATACTAGGGTAACGGATAGACATACATATATGATACATAAATATGTTATATTCATAGAAATACGTATATATATAAACACCCAAGACTCAGGTACAAATGCTCGTATTCATCATACAAACATCTGCCCCTTCCGAGATTCGAACCCAGGACCGTCTGTGCGAAAGTCAGGATCGCTACCGTTGCACCAAACGGTCGTCAAGATAATGTCCTGCTAGTTTTCTTTGTTGATGTAATAGTTTAATTACAATTGATAATTATTTTAATCGTTGTTTATTACTATTAACACTTTTTAAAGTTTTCGTAGTAAGCAAAACGCTAGTGTGTCGGATCTACGTACGTAGTACCTCGGCGAGGATCAAACCCGACCCGCTTGGGTTAAAGTTGACATCACAATCGATGGGCTTTATTACATGGAATACATAAAATATTATTAATTTTTAATAAGATCATTCGCGAAGCAAGAAAATGTGATTCATTTGGATAATAACGTTAGCAAACATTCCAATATAAGGAATGTCATTATATTTCAAATGGGAAACAAATTTAAATTAAGTGAAACAATGACCAGACACGAGTAAGATCATTAAATTGTTGAAGTCGAAAAAGAACCTTATCCTAAATCTAAGATCATCTTAAAATCAGAATGAGAACTGAATAGGCAGAACTCCTAGACTAGTAGGGCTATCGGGTTCCTCCAGCGAGCTTTGGGTAAAATAGTAGATTTATTTATTAAAAATAACATGAAGGCTCACAGACTAGAACATCCAACACACCAGCAAGTTAATAAAAGAAAAAACACAAAAAAGAACTTGTTATTAAAATTATTTAACACGGTCTGGACAAATAGGAAACAAGTTTACTTATGAAACAAGCAAGGCTGTCGGTAAATACATCGGAATTTTTAATTTGCTTTAAAAACGCGTTAGACAGACTGATCGCGCTGTGGGACAGTTATTACCATAACAGGTACGCAATGCCAAGGGAACCAACTTCCTTTCCGGCTATAGCGCCGTAGTAATTCTATGCTGGTTCGGAGATGCCGTCCATCTAGAAAACCACTATGGTGGCTCGCTACTCTCGGTTTGAGGTCCATTTAAGGATTTCGCCGTCCAAAAACCTGGTATCGTTTTTAAGGTCATCTGCGACCAACATCAATCACACATAAAAGAAAAGGGAACCAACAATTGGTGCTGCCGCCGCCGCCGATGTACCACGCATGTAATTTTGTGGAACATAGAACCCCAGACGTTTAAGTCACCGGATTGTCAATTTTGTAGTGATACATACAACTCGGTTACAATATCTGTGGACCTCGCTGGAATGTCAAGCCCCCTCCCCGTTCTCTTGAAAAAGAATAAAAAAATAAAATAATAAAAGAGTGAAAGTATAATATATTTTATTTATAGTTCATAATTATTATTGTTTACAATACTATCCCCATGATGCTTGTTTTGTGCACCGTACCTAAGCGCTGACGTGACGTCATCAGGTCCACAGATATTGTAACCGGGTTGTACGTATGTTTTTCCCCTAGGGGCAGGCATTGATCGCAGATTTTCACTTCCATGATTCTGACATGTCTCATGTGAACTTTCATCAGACTTTTCATATAAAACTCTTTGGATAAGAGTGCTTCTGATCTGACTTTTTTTAGAACATCTTTAATTTGGTCCCTGAAAATTCGCCTTGGTCTGCCTTTTGATAATGATAAGGAAGAAAAATTTAACATTAATAAAATAGTTGCAATGGTGAGCAAAGTATCACCGTCCTCTTGATGGAGATCAGAATAAATAAAATAAAGAGAGGAGGCGACAATATCTGAGTTGGTTTTACATGAGATCTTAAAACTTTTTGTGATGTTAGTAGAAAATTATAAGATCCTTACTTATAAAGTCGCTTATACTACCTAACATTTATAATCTGGTGTAAGGGCAGCTTGTCCATTTTATGTTTTTGACGAAATTTCTCTATTCTAAAATTGATCTTAATAACAATCTTCTTAAGTCATACACTTTACTAAAGAAATGTTAAAATTGTCTTGAGGATTGAAAACAAAAATATTGTGGAATGACAATGGATTTCACTATAAATGGATTCTATCACGACTATTCGATTCAATAAAATTTTATGCAACCCTCAACCTCACAATGCGGATGCCATAAAATAATTTTTGTCGCCAAATAAAAATTTACTGACGAAATCGACGCTGACAAATATTTTTTTTTATATTACCCTCGTTATGACAGTTCAGCGGTACCGATAATTCCAGTTTATTGTTTTCGATGATTGATTTATTTATTTTAAATGCACGGCATTGGACAAATTATTTTTCCGCACATTTTTTATACTTTAAAATTAATTTTTTTTTCGGTTGACTAATGTTTTTTTTAACAAGGTTTCGTAGCCTTATCTTGATTTCTTAGAAACTGTATTCATAGGATAACTATCCAATTAATCACCTCAGCTTAGCTATTTTATAAGTAAGGACCTTATCATTTTCTACTTAAGTAAGAAAAACTTAAAATTTGACTACAATTTGCGGGCGCACGATAAGTTCGCAACTTATATAAGATAAGAAACTTTCATAATCTTATCACTAAACTTATTCCTTGGCTTTGCGAACTAAAACGTTGCTCTTATTTAAAAAAGAACTCTCCTTTGCTCAGTTCATTTTCACATCTACTGACTGTGTAAGTTGGTTTGAATTATCTTTGTTCTTTATTAAACTCTTACAAGTCCTTAATTATATGAAATAAAAATGTTTGTAAGTAGATAAAAGGCTTCATAAATACAACAACTACTGAATCACTTATTCTCATCAAGATTATTGTATGATTTGATAAAACAAACGAAGATAATCGACGTGTCAAAAATCAGGATTAAATATAGAAAAAAAAACAAACATAAACACAGCTTGTGTCCGGTGACAGTGGTTTTATTTTAATGTGCTATAACTAAAGTCTAAGAATTATTAAATTTGAAGAAAATCAGAATGCTCATTTTTCATCAAATCACTATTGATTGTTATCATCACTTTACAAAAGCTGACTCCACTAATCTACATATAAGCGCAGGCTATTGCTATGGATTAAAAAACCGCAATAGAAATCCACCATACGGGCTTATTGCGCATTGGTGAGTTTTAATTACGGGGAATAAACACTGAACGTGCCTTTTGAAGCGTTATGGTCACTTATCCGGTTAGGTCCGGTAACCGGAAGTTGCTTCACTTCCGAAATCTTAGATCGAATCAATGCGACATCGAGCTTCACTTAATTTAATATTACAATTCATACCTAATGAATTCTGTATTTATACGCGGAAATAAGAAAATCATTGTTTCCTATCAACTAATGTTACTTGATATTATGTCCATTGTCAAGTTAACGCGTTCGATTCATCGATAAAAGACTTTAAGTTTTTAAATGTACAAACGTTATAGTTTGTATCGTAGACCTTAATACTAAAAAGATAAGGTCTGAATTTAAAATTTTGAACGCGATATTAAAACTAATATTCAGGCATGAATTAATTCCGTTTATGAATTAACGGGTTATTCAGTCATTATTGTAATTAACAATAATTGGTCAGTGTCATAAGGATGACAATTTAAATTTACAAATTTCACATATTTTACTGGAGGGAGACTGTACCAGGGTCGTCTGCTTAGGTACCTCTGTCTTACCTATTTCTGCCGCAAAGCAGCAGTGCTTGCATTGCTGTGTTCCGGTTTGAAGGGTCAGATATGGCAGTGAAATTACTGGGTACAGTGACTTTACATCTTGTGTCACAAGTTGGCAACGTACACTGTGGTTCTTATGGGGTTGCAGTTTTGCTGCGAATCTCATAAGAGCCACAGGTATTATAGGTGACTGTTACCACTTACCATCAGGTGTGCAGTTTGCTTGTTTGCCAACTTTCGGCAATAAAAAAAAAAAAAAAACAGCGACCCTGCTCTTCGAAATAAAAGTAGTTCTTAGTTAAAATGCCCATCACAGTTTTTTTTTACAGTTTCTTAATATGGTATAAACAAGCTTTCGCCTCTGAAAATGCGATAAACTTGAAATCTTTTAGATTTCGAATGATATGTGAAAACTTATCTCTAAAAGAAGGACTTTGTGGGTTTGTTACCATAGTTACCATAAGCCTAAGAATAACAGTTTTTATAATCAATTAACGTTACCATAGCAACGCGTGGCCGGGTTAGCTAGTAAGTAATAAAGATATGTTAAAAACAATTAAAATATAATATCATTTTAATATTTTATTACTATTATTAATCCTATTTTTGCTAAAAACTTTTTATTTCTTCTTATTTAATCGTATGATGTGTGTAACTTATCTACCTATATTACCGCTAATATTTGACGACATACGAACACAAAATTTTCCACAGTAGTAATTTCTTGGAAAAGTGATATACACTTGTATTGTTTCAAGGACTACAGCTAACTTGAATATTAATAACAATACACTTTATAAGTACGTATACACAGTTCGAAAGACCCAATTTACAAGTAGGTCATTCTTTAGCTATTGGAAATATATAAATTTAGCAGTTAACTAAAGTTTAATTTGTAAACTTTGATATTATGCAAATGAGATTTTTTCCGTGACGAAGTCGCTTGGAAATGCACCTAAACATCCGTAGTCTCGGTAAAAATGGTAAAAATCCCTTATTGCCTAATTATTAATGTCTATATTTTATTGCAAGTAGCAAGTGTAAATTAAATATTTTTTAAGTAAAAGAACAGTGAGCGCAAACCAAATAACTTTTACCTGTGCAAAATCCAAACTAAACCAAACGTGTCAATGCATTTTCTACTATTGTAAAATTCTTAATGTTTTGTAATATTCCATTAAAAATAATTGTTTCATTTTGCATTTTATTGATTATCACTGAGCCTTCTTGTAACAAAATATAATCTACTAGCTGACTCAACCACACGTTGCTGTGTTATAAATTAAAATAAAACCTATCCTATCTTTTAAGTTAGATCAAATAACAGATAGTTACGAAGTTTGATCAAAATCGGTTAAGTAGTTTAGGAGTCCATCGCGGACCAACAACGTGACACGTAATTTATATATATTAAGATGACTGCGTAGCCGTCCACTAATAATAATTGACAAATTATTGAAATGCAGATATTATCCTGCAATTTCTATATGATTTGAATTCCCATTAATCGTTTGGTCCATACTTTAAATGCTAGAAATACTGGGAAGTTTTAATAGTAAAAAAGTTACTTCTATCTTTATTATCCTACTATAAATTGCACTATCAAAGTAATCGGAAACAGTACAGTAACAATTTCGTGGAAAAGTGATGTACTCAACACTTGTATTATGTCAAGGACCACAGCTAACTTTAATTACTAATAACAATAAACTTTATAACTACTTACATACAATTTTTTTGCATTTTTCGATGCTACCTTATAAAATAAATTATTTAATAGAAAAATACTAGAACAAATTGACTCAACTCACAAGTGAATTCTCAGGCGGGAATCGAACCCGCAACCTTTGGTCCAATGCTCTCCCAATTGAGCTACGCCTTTTTCTTTCGTACCCATTCCCTGAGAATTCACTTGTGAACTGAGTCAATTTTTTCTAGTACACTCGAGAGCAATGAATCCGGGTCACTTAAAGAATCCTAAAAATCTCGGAAACTAAAAATGCTAGGTTAATGCAATAAATTGTATTTAATAGACAATGTAATACTCCTTAAATGAAGGTATTAAAACTTCTTAGTTATTGTAGAGTTATATCATAAAAAAATCAAATTTGAAAAAGGGCCACTTTCGAAGATGGAACTACGAAATTACAGCATTTCGTTTTGCTTTTGTTTGTAATCTGTCATTTATGTGGGTACATAAACCATGTTGATAGTGCTCTATATTCATTATTCAAGCTGAAATTATGTCGCTTACGCATGAAGAATGCACCAGAATACTTACAATGCTGGAAACCGGCCGGAGTCAGCGCGATACAGCCAGGACTGTCGGTGTGTCGCTGTCAACAGTACAAAGAGTTCTCCGACGTTACGAAGAAACTGGTTCTAACCTACGCAGACCAGGAACGGGCAGAACCAGGTGTACCACAGCACGAGAAGACCGATACTTGGTGAACACCATGCTTCGAAATCGCTTTCTCACAGGAACTGAACTCACCAATCAGTTTCGACGCCTCGGAGGAAGTAACCCAAGTGCATGGACAGTAAGACGTCGGCTTGCTGAATCTAACTTAAAACCCCTTAGACCTGCAAACGGCCCTAAACTGGAGCGTGGGCATCGTATTTCAAGACTAAGATATGCCCAGAGCCACGTAAATTGGAGTATTGAAGATTGGTCAAAAGTTATGTTCTCCGACGAATCAAAATTTATGCTCTACAAGCACGATGGAAGACACAGAGCGTATCGAAGACCAGGGGAAAGATTCAAGCAAGCATGCATCGAAGAAAAAGTAGCCTACGGTGGTGGGTCTGTACTTGTGTGGGCCGGAATTTCTTCTGAAAGTCGCACAGAGCTGGTGATCATAGAAAACGGCTCTTTAACTAGCGTAAGGTATGTGGAAGAAATCCTCAATGATCACGTTGGTCCATTTATGGTCAATTTAGATGAGGATGCTATATTTATGCATGACAATGCCCGACCTCATACAGGTAGGATTGTGAATGACTACCTTCAAGAGATGAACATTACTCGTATGGAGTGGCCAGCGCGCAGCCCGGATATCAACCCGATCGAGCATGCTTGGGACGAGCTAGGCAGATGCGTAAAACAACGAAACCCTCCCCCAATCACGCTTCGTGAGCTCAAAATTGCTCTCACAGAGGAATGGGAGAATATTCCCCAAAATCGTATAAGGAACTTGGTGTACAGCATGCCAAACCGCGTAAACGCAGTAATGGAAGCACGAGGAGGCAATACGAAGTATTAAAATTCAAGAAAATCGTAATAAAGTTCAAACATTTCATGTTTCCTATTTTTGTTTTAAGGAGAGATCAGCAGTTTTTTTTCTTTATGTAATTTTGTGTTAATAAAATGTATGGTGACTCATATTTTTTTTACTTTCATTTAAGGAGTATTACATTGTCTATTAAATACAATTTATTGCATTAACCTATCATTTTTAGTTTCCGAGATTTTTAACATTCTTTAAGTGACCCGGATTCATTGCTCTCGAGTGTATTTTTCTATTGAATACTTTACTTACATACAGTTCGAAAGTAAAATAATATAAGTGAATAATAGCGCGTTTAGTAGTAGTAGATATAAAAATTATCGTAAAAATTGGAGTTCGTCGCGAAGCGGTTTGAGCTTATCGCTTGCAATAACAAATATTTATTAATCTAAGTTTCATAAGGGTCGGTCATTGGATGGGATAGTAGTGGAACATTTAAAAATGAGTTATTCTGAGATAATGAGATAATTGTTTATACTGATTTAGAGTAAATTGAAGAACTTGTATTTTAATCTAACTTTCATAGGGAGTTCGACTTGTTCTGTTACTGAATTAAAAACAGTGTTCAAATTGTTTACGATCAACAATATATACTCGTAGAAAATTAATAACATACTTATATTCTTTCCACGTTATATTCTAACGGACATGATAACAGAATTTTAATACTTGAAAGCTACTTTGATGAGGTATTTCTGAGAAATGGTAATTGGGAAACTTTTAGAAAGCTTTGCTGTTACAAACATTATTTAATTTCGTCGGAGTGAGGTTGATAAGTCTGTTAAAAAGACTAAGTGAGGCCGCTAGAAAGAACGTTTGTCCTTTTTCTAACTTACAGGTACACTATCAGTCTTAATATTTAAGATACAAAGATTAAGTTCGTAAAAAAAAAAAAATTATATTATTTTCAAATTTTATAAAAAAATATTAACGTGGCCAAAACAACTTCTTTGTTTCGTGCTCAAACGCGTAATGCTGTAGATCCTAGCTGCTTTTGTAATTATGCTCCGTAAGAAGATAGATCTGTGCCCTTTTTTGACGGGGGAGGGGCAACTCTCTTACTGACTTCCGCTGCGCCGGCGAGTTGATAGACAGTGAGTTCGGAATTCACCAGGCTAGGGATCCAGGCGGCGTCATCGAAATAACTCTAATGGAACCATGGGGTACACCTGCTAAAACCCCTCATTGCAATCACAGCCCGCTGTTGGTCTCGTGGACCTTTTTTGCGGTTTACGGATGCACGACTTGAGGTAGGTCTGTTCTTGCAGTAAAGAAAATATATTGAGGAGATCGATGGGCAGTGGTTCGCCATTTCAGTCTATGATTATGGAAAATAAGCAACAATCTAAAGGGCCTGTAATAGGGTGAGTGGCAAAAAAATAATTGTTTCTAGCTCATTGGGATAGCACGTAGCATTAAGGCAACCCCTCCTTCCTTTTTAGGGGAGGATTTGGTGAGCTCAGAAGCTAGAAGAAAAATGGCAAATCACATCTTTCAATCACTAATAATCTTCGTTTCAAAATATGTCCTTATTACATTAAAAATGTCGTTTTTAGGCAGTTAATTTCCTGTTTAAGTGTTCTTAAAGAAGTTTATATATGCTATTTTTATTTTGCTTAAACAAAACGCGTATCTGCCAAGACACTTTGTATAAACAAAACGATTTTTACTTTGTATAATTGTGTTGTGTGTATATTATAGACGATGACGATCTGTGTGTGTTGCCTGTGGCGCCATTTCATTCTATATATTGATTTCATAGCAATTGTTATTATTTGATAAGAGGCAATCAAGTATCGAGTATATAAATGAAGGCCACTATGTTATTTCCATAAATAAATTTTTATAATATTGGTCGAGATTATCTTTATATCTTAATATATATAAATTACGTGTCACGTTGTTTGTCCGCGATGGACTCCTAAACTACTTAACCGATTTTGATCAAACTTCGTAACTATCTGTTATTTGATCTAACTTAAAAGATAGGATAGGTTTTATTTTAATTTATAACACAGCAACGTGTGACTGGGTCAGCTAGTAACATATAAAAGTGAAACGTCACTCACTCACTTTTCACGAAATTTCAGACACTACAAGTTCAAAAAGGAACCTTTTGGGTTATAGGTGTTTACTAAGACGGGACTAATTTGTTAGAAATAGATGTCAAAAGTCTTCAATAAAAGATCCTTTATAAAGTTCAAACTTAAAATTTAAATGAATTGCAGTAAAATTTCGACCAGTAAACAACTACTATATATTTATTACTTATATATTTTAACATAATTAAAAAGAGTGAATCCAAAGTAAGTAAACCAAAGTAAAAAACAACTACGCCTTTGAGCCCTCAGGTGGGACTCGAACACACGACCTTTCGCAACTGTTTTTTACACAGGTATTTTATATCTTATAGAAATATTGCATTGTGAATGCAAAAAATTAAAATAAAAACATAATTATAGCTGGTTCCATTTTCATCGATTGTTTAATATTTGTAAAAATATTACCTGCCTTCGATGGATCGTATACACAAGTAGTTATTAGGCACAAATAGACAAGATAATTATGTATTTATTCCATATTTTCATTCACAATACCTTTTTTCTATAAGATTTAAATACGCCTGTAAAAAGCAACGACATCTCCGACCTCTCAGGTCCTCTACCTGGAGATGTGATTGTTATTAACAAGCGTTTATTAATTCTATAGACAAAATAATTGCTAATTAATATGTAATTATGTCATATTAAATTACCATGTAAATTAAATTTGAGATAAAATGAATGTTATTAAATTCGAATATTGGGTATGTACCATATCCAGTTTCGTCATATGTGAAGTTCTCAGAGATACTATTGCGAATTTATCAGTTATAAATGATATTACTATGAAAAGTTATATGAGCGCCTCTAGCGGTAACTATCAGGAACTGCAAAACTTCCCACAAATCTGTAATGCATTCTATAAAGAGTATTATTTGCGTGATCTCGTATTCGGATCTCGGAGTGCACCTCCTAAGTAGCATTAAATTTTTATCCAGTATTTACAAACACAAATCGTTTAAGTTCTTACAATTCCGCGCACATTTAAATAAAACCACATTTACCGGTAAAGGAGTCGAAACGTCAGGATTAAATATATATATATAAAATAATAATAAGGTGTTAGGTTCGTCAATATACGTATTCTAACTCAGACTAATATGTTTCGGTTTCATAACCCTATCAGACGAACCTCTCCGCTACTTGGTCCACATTACGCGAAACGAGCCAAGTTTTTAGTTGGCTAATTAATTCTGGCGCACGCCGTTATCTTCGCCAGTTACCTAATGAACGGTGTTATGCATGAATAAACATCCAGTTTAATATTCATTTGGGCTTTGGATGAGAATAAGCCGAATTTATTTTATCATTTTCAGTACCTCTCTAACGAACTCTGCCAAGAACAATTCTAAAATGACTGTCTAGCTGAATCAATTTGATTGCTATTAAATAGTTTTGAGTAATATATAGGTAAATCAATTATTTTTCGGTTACTCTAATTACTTTTTTTTTTTGTTGATAGCATTTACCTAATTAGATACCGGCTTCATAACTAAGTGGATTCGCTTGCTTCGTTACTTCTGCCGTTTGGTTGGAAGTGTAAAAGTGCTTATACTATATAATAATCCCAATTACTGTCATGAAACGTATTTATATTCAAATAAAACGCTAATCTGCCAGGCTATTTTCAGAAAAAACTACGCTTTTGCAACTGTGTCATTGGCATTTGTTTATAGATGCGTAGCATCACAATATAATTTGTGGTGTTTGATTTGTATACTACTAACGGTGACGATGAGTATTACCTGTGGTGTTAACACAGAATGATTGTCTTATGGCATTCAAGGATATTAGGTATAATAATTCATTCAAAAAGGCTAACGTACAGTCAATAAAATTGATTGCTAGGCCGCCTTAGAACCGCATCCTTTTAACTGTAAGATAATCTCAATGTTCTTTGTTAAAAAGTTCCATTTACAATAAATCAAACAATTATGTATTGTAACTAGGTTCTAGACTGTTCTAAAAACTATATACGGTTGACTGTACGTAACATGACGAAATCCCCTAGGTAATAGCCGTATGTTAACCAAATTCAAAGTAATTGTTATGAATTTTTGTTGTTCCACTGAAGTCACATAAATCGGATCCTTTCTTTTTTAACCAATGCAATCAAAATAGTAACAGGTGCGATATAAATGATACAAGTAGTAAATTACCATACTTATTTATTAAAAATGTAAAAAATAACTACTGGTTTAATTAATACAGCGAAGGCGGTTGATTACACATATACATTACTTAAAAACCTACTGAGAAAGGAGTTTCAGCTTGAGGTTACAAGTTTTCGTGCGGTAGGTGGGTAGTAAGAAGGGTATTGAGGATAATTAATGGGGTTTGATGGATAATAAGGATATGGTAATGGATACTGAGGAATTGGTTGAGTGTAACCTGATATTAATTTATTTGGGAAAGAAGAACTTGGGATTGGTTTTAAGGCTTGTGCTGTAGGTTTGTAATATTGAGGATACTGTGTGTATAATGAAGGGGGCATAAATGGGTATCGGTACCTAAACGGGTATGATGGATAATTGGAGAAGTAATAAGGGTCATCTTCTTCTTCTGATGAACAGGAACCTTCGTCTTCTTCTGTAGCTTGTGGTACTGCAATAGGCTTGGTTACTGAGGGCTTGTTTCCTAATGACGTCGCTGCTGATACTGCTAGTTTGTCCCCAGACGAAACTGTTGCCGCTACAAGTGCTTTAAATGCGTTACTAACTTTAGGTTTAGACTTAACTGCAGGCTTAGGTGCAACTGCTGGTTTAGGTGCAACTGCTGGTTTAGGTGCAACTGCTGGTTTAGGTGCAACTGCTGGTTTAGGTGCAACTGCTGGTTTAGGTGCAACTGCTGGTTTAGGTGCAACTGCTGGTTTAGGTGCAACGGCAGGTTTAGGCCCAACTGTAGGCTTAACTGCAGGTTTAACTGTAGGCTTAACTTCAGGTTTAACTGTAGGCTTAACTGCAGGTTTAACTTTAGGCTTTACTACAGTTTTAACTTTAGGCTTTACTGCAGGTTTAACTGCAGGTTTAGATCCTTCTGTGGGCTTAATTGCGGGTTTGGCCGGAGGCTCAGGGTCAACTATGGGCTTATCTACAGGCTCAACTGCAGGTTTAACTTTAGGCTTTACTGCAGGTTTAACTGCAGGTTTAGACCCTTCTGTGGACTTAATTGCGGGTTTGGCCGGAGGCTCAGGGTCAACTATGGGCTTATCTACAGGCTCAACTGCAGTTTTCACTGTTGGGTTTACTGCCGGCTCAGGTGTTATTTTAACTGTTGACTTTACTGCAGGCTTAACTGCGAGTTTGTCTGCAGAGACCACTGATATTATTGGTTTCTCTCCTGATTTCACCTTTCCCACAATTAGCTTAGATTTCTTTCCAAGAGTCACGTCGGGTATGTCATTTAAAGAGGGTGCTATTATAGGTTCAACTGGCTTATCAGTAGAGGGTGCTTCATCTGCTGCAAGTTGTTTACTGTCAACGGAAGTCTCTATTGCTGCTCCTTTTACCATTGCTGCTGTTGCAAGTATCGTAAATAAAACTGTCTGTAAGAAATAAAGAAAGAAATTTTAGTAATATAAAGACAATCCTCTTAAAAACAGTGTAGACTTTTTAGACAACACTAAAAGAAACGCACCGACTTCATTTCGACGGTTTAAAGTTACTACGTATTAATTTTCATTGGTGTTCATCGAAGTAGAACACTTGATATGATATTTGTGTGCCAGAAAATTCATATTTATAGGTGGAATTACATTACGTACTACAGCGTTATTTGCTATGAATAAATACTATGTTGACACATTTCGAGTAAAGTACTGAACAATTGTATAAATACTGCGTCATATTTTATTTAGGTAAAACAAATTCACAATAATAACGAATGAATCGCAATTTTAAGGGATTTAAATTTATGAATTTACCGGTACTATCGGCTAGAGGTTCACCCAAAGATTTCGATGCACTAACAGAGGTGGCACTGTATAACCTGCCACCAAAACAAAAGAAAACCTGTGATTTTTTACGATTTCATCTAAGTTTTGGTTACTTTTTTGCTACACAAAATTTATATTAAATTTTTATAGATAACTTTTGAATAAGGTAAAAAGTTTTCATAAGTTCAAAAAACGATTAGTACCTACTAGATAATTATGAACTCACGAATAATTTAATGTTTATCTTAAGCTTAATCTTGAATAACAAGTCGAGGAGAAAGTAATTTCACATTTTTAACGAATGTATTGAGAATTGCCCAATAGCTAGTTGAAATGTTTGTACTTGACTGATTAAAATAACATTTATAAGTGTCATCATTACTATAAATAACACTTATAATGCATACAATTTTGTCAATTTAATTTAGATTTTTTTAAACTCTATACAGGTATCGCCGGATGAATCAAATTTGACAGGAGATCCACTTTCGAATTATTTTGCTTTATTAAAAACAAAATTAGACACGTATTTAGAATTGCGTTTTTAAATATAAATTAACATTATATTTACGTGTTGTTTACGATAATGCCATCATAAAGTCTTTCCATATAAAAATATATCTGGTGTTTCGGATTAAACGCAAAGAAGAAAAAAAATTGAGAGTAGAACTGGCAATCTCTGTCATTAGATTGGAAATCGATAAAATATTATTATATTTACAACGTCAGAAAATGCAAACAAGTTTTGATTTATTCTATTGATCATGTAGGTATAATATTTAGTGTACAGTTTTGCAAGTAAAGTTGGTATAAGAGGATGTATATGTATAAAAACATGTTTTTCTTGTTTGTCATCTAATGGTATTGATGTTTTGGTTAATTTGAACAATATACGTATGTCATGCATTGTTCTTTTAGAAATGATTAATATTCACCTTATGCGCCTCGATTTACTTAAAAGTAAATTAAGTTTAACCAATAATTCACACTTATTATTATGATAATTTCCTTGGAACGTCAAGGCCTATTTCAATATTTTAACAGCTTTCTTATTAACTCGTGGCGGATTTATATGTAAGTTGTTCTGAAAACATATTTTATTTGCATATATGATTTATTGTTTTTCTAAAGTTCCCATAGCTGACGTTTGAAAACACCAATTGCACAAATCCTGAACTATTTATTTAAATTTTCTACTTTTCAGCCATTGAGCTAATGAATACTAGTAATCAATTGTCATTTTTTATTGTTTTATATTCTGTTTTAGATTTTTCTTCTATCACAACTTTTTTTTTAATTAAGTCGTAGAAAGAATAATATTTTGTATTAGTTAGAAAAAAACGTCTACCGCCACTACTGCGGTAGACGTAATAATACCTAATGATAAAACATAATAATACCTAATGATTTTTACAATAAAAATATTAAATGGAAAAATAAAAAAACAAAAAATGGATAACTTAATTTTACTGATCCAATTAAAAACCATGTAGCAGTTGTAAGCGCATTCATCCTGTGATAGCGAAGATTAAGAATCTTCTTTAAGGCCCAACAATGTATTATGGTCGCGGTCGGTCGTGATTTGGAAGCCATCATTCCTGGCTGTATCTGTGATCGTTACCACCCTAACTCAAGCAGGTTTTGCACGGTTTTAGGAAAGGGTATCCCGAGCCCGAGCATTTGTCATTATGAGGCCTTAAGGCCAGCAGATACTGGCATGCTGCGTGCTATGTCATCTGTGTGAGGCATCTGAAGGTTCATACTAAGGTTTTTAGTGAAGGGCGGATGAGAATCCCACATAACTGCGTCACCCGGCGACGCAGTATGCCCAATTATAAGTAATTAAAATAGTTAAAGGGGAGGCCTGTGCCCGATACCTTGACGACCGTTTTTTGCAAAGATAGTTCTCCTGTCTTTTGAACCGATGGTCCTGGGTTCGAGTACCGTAAAGAGCTGATGTTTGTGTGATGAATAAGCGCATTTGTACCTTAGCCATGGTTATTTATTGTTTATCCTTTACCCTAGTGTCCATAATACAATTACAATGCTTACTTTGGAGACAAATGGGTGTGATGCTAAAAGCCTTATTATTATGAAACCAATTATTATTAATATGTTTTAGAGTTCATGTACATGTCAATTTTCGAGCTTTGATTTTTCGCCATAATTTTATCACTTTGTGCCGGATTCAATGTCTTTGAGTCTATGATGACATGAACTTTCTTCGACAGCTACCGATGAAGTTTTGAATGTGCGCGTTGAGTCCTTCATAAAATAAATCAATAGTTGGCAAAAAGTGTCGTAAGAACGCTTATTGTGACGACGCTTTAGATCAACAGTAGAAAAAAGTGGATCTATTAAAAGTAATAATATGCATTAATATTCGGTCTATGCACGTTAAAATATTATTCCACCTAGTATAATAAAGTAATACAGCATCATTTGAGTTCCAGTCATAAGTGAAAGGCACATTCACATCTACTTTTACATTACAAACTTTCCAGAAAAAAATCATAAAATGTATGCGTTATTCAAATTCATTGCATAATTTTTATGAAATAACAGCTAATAGATAAACACTGAATATATTGTTGGCAAATTCGGCCTATGATTTCGGAGGTTAGGCTAACTTGGCAAAGGCTACTTTTCGATGGGTAACCAAATAAATATCACGAGTTCCTGAGTGCTTTGGAAAGCACTTTAAGCCGATTGTCAATCCACGCTTGGCTCTTGTGGTGGCAGTGTGTTCTCTGAACGGTACACAAACGTAGGTAATAATTGGAAACGTAATTATTAATGCAATTAGACGCAGCAAAGACAAACGGCTTAAAATGCCTACTAAAGCACTGAGAAGCTCGATACAATTTCTGAGGAAGTAGACCTATTTATTGGTTCTCTGAGTGAATTTACAAGGATTTCACTATTTGTATGTAGTTACAAACTACAATGATGGACTTGTACTACTTGACTACACTATCGCATCGGTGAACAACTGTAATTTTAGTTGTAAGTTTGGTTGAAATAATAAATAAATAAATATTATGTTTTAGTCAAGAATTTGTAGTAGTGTTTTACTTAACTTTAATACTTAATTTAACTCTCAAAAGATTTTATTAAGTCAAAGTTTAAAAAATGAGCAAACGTGCCTCATATCCTTTTTTGTGCACAACTACATTTTAAATGTTTTATTCGAGCACACTTTATAATTATTTTTTCTAAGAATATTGGTTCATTTTTGCATTTCCCGTCCAGGAGCGCCAAACATTGACTAACGTCTTCGTGCCGTATCGCGCGGGGACGCTGCAATTAGCGCATGGACTTTAAGCGAATTATTACCCCTCATAAGAAAATCATTTTCATATTTAAAACATAAAAACAAAGAAAGTAATAAGTGAGCTCAAAAAACATGCCGCGTGGTGTCAGGCAGAACAGAATAGCACCACCCCTTCACACATAAGGTGTCATTAAAGTCGACTTACTCGTATGTAATTAGAGGTAACTATCGGCCCGTCCCGGCTTCGTACGGGTGGACAAAATTCTTTAATTTTTTTCTATTATTAAATATTTTACCGTTAGCGCCATCTAGCGTTCTGAAAACGAACTACTTGCGGTTAACGCTTTGCTATGGTAACGTTATTGATACAATGGAAAAAGAGTGGGGAAAAGGGCGGACAGACAAACACACAAACCACTGTGATCTCAGATTATAGATTATTATACACCCCTGTAGATGACAAAGTGGACATCATCGTTACCCAAGTTTCGGTCTTTTATAACAAACTCCATTCCGCCTGCCAAACGTGGAGGTTGTGGTAATATTTCCAATGTTTGGGGAGCCCTCTAGACGAAATTAGACATCTGTGGACGTGGACAAAAGCTAAAATGATGAATTTGATGACGCTGAGTTTCTGCTAAGTCTTATGAATCTAAGGAAATGGAATTAGAATTGGCATCTAATAAGTGATTTAAACTACAAAATTTTTGTCACTTGAGTCAGGGCTAGATTGATTTTAGAAATGAGCTGTCTATTTTTTAATCATTGTTGGAAAACCATTCTGTTAATTATTATTATTATTTATTCATAAGACAACAAAGATCCAACGGTGTTAGTATACAATTACATTCTATGTTAGTAAATTATATTAAAAACTGACTTAACACTATAAACTAAATTCACTATTCGAATCCCGGAAGGGGCAGATGTTTGTATGATGAATACGAGCATTTGTACCTAAGTCATGGATATTTACATATATTTCTATGAATATTACATATCTATGTATCGTATAAGTATGTCTATCCGTTACCCTAGTATCCATACTACAAGCCTTAAAGTGCTTACTTTGGGCTAGGCTAATTGGTGTGATTGTGGGAAATATTATTATTATTATTATTACTATTGCAAACCTCTCATTGATTGTAAAAATGTTGCTGTTCTAACTATGTACTATGTATCTATTTTAGTGACTGATTTAAGAAAATAGTAAAAATTAAGTTACTCATTTTTATTCTTTTTTTATGTGCTTGAGACTTGATTTTGTTTAGATCGGAATCAGATCTTTTCCTCTTCTCCGCCATATTAACGTCTTAATGCAAAAAAATATCAGCGTAAAGATTTTTTTTATATCACATTAGTATATGTGAAAAAAACATCCAAAATACGGGTCACTTTATTTAAACTACATATTTTTAATGATTAAATTATTACCACAAATATAAATAAATAAATATTTCCTACATTCACACCAATTAACCTAGCCCAAAGTAAGCACTTTAAGGCTTGTATTATATTTAAGGCTTATAAGGATTTAGGGTAACGAATAGACATACATATATCATACATCAATAAGTAATATTCATAGAAATATCTTTTTTTTTTTTTTTGCAGAAAGTTGGCAAACAAGCAAACTGTCCACCTGATGGTAAGTGGTAACAGTCACCTATAATACATGTGGCTCTTGTTAGATTCGCAGCAAAACTGCAACCCCCACAAGAACCACAGTGTACGTTGCCAACTTGTGACACAAGATGTAAAGTCACTGTACCCAGTAATTTCACTGCCATATCTTACCCTTCAAACCGGAACACAGCAATGCAAGCACTGCTGCTTTGCGGCAGAAATAGGTAAGACGGATATATATACAAATATCCATGACTCAGGTACAAATGCTTGTATTCATCATACAAACATCTGCCCCTTCCGGGATACGAACCCAGGACCGTCGGTGCGAAAGGCAGGATCGCTACCGTAGCAGCAAACGGTGCAACGGTCGTGATTCAATGAAAACATGGTAAAAATATAATTTTGTTAATTAAAAATGCTTAACCGCCTGATATTTCTGGGTAGGCAATATTTAGTATGTTGTATGTTGCGGGGAGTAGTTCGTTGGCGTTAGTGGTTCTCGCGTTCGGCCTATGATTGCGAAAGTTAGGGAACCTTTGCAAGGTCCTCACATTTGCTGAGTGGCCAAAACTTTGTTACTTTGTGGTTGCATATGCAATAGTTAGCAACAATCCCCATACTGGTTGTTGGTTATACGGTATATCGTGATCATGTGCACAAATGAGAACGAGGGACACTATTCTCAATTTTATCTTCAGAATAAATTAAAACGAAATACCTACCCTTTTTTAATTTTTTATATATCTCTTTATTCATGTTCTTTCCTTTCACCATCTTCTAATCAAAATTATATAACTTTTAAACTAGACTATTTATCACGATAAAACAAGCTGAATAATTATTTGAATAGGAAGTAAAAACTTGCCCTCGATACAGATACCAGATGTAATTTTAATAAAAAATCTGTTTTAGTGTTTTGATATTTTAAGAACCGTTTCTATTACTCAGTTTGATTTATCGTGATAAGTAGTTTAGTTTAAAAGATACAGCGCATTTTATACTGGGGTCACGGTAACGAGCAACAATTAAAAAACAAGTAATTTTTATTTTATATTTTCATTTCTGTATATTATCAAGACTCACGCTGTATTGGATAATCTATTATAATCTATTTTTTCTTCTACAGTGCATTAATCTAAAGGTAAAGTCTATGCCTTGAGGAGAAAGATGATGAATAATAGCATGGTATAAACAGAAAACATCATTACCTATACAGAAATTATACAGATCAGCAGTAATTTGCGTCACGCTGTTGCTAGTTCATAAACTGCCCTGAGACCTCCACCAGAGAGGGACCAGCCCGCTTAGCAACGCGATAAAATTTTGTCGACCCGTTTTCTCGTGTTTTAGTCATTTGTCGTCAATCCTAGATCCATTTTCTTGTTTTAAAGTATATTTTTGTCGGTAATTAAACACAATTAATGAACACAATCTATTTATTTATTACATCCTGGACTTAACAGTAGGATACCTACTCTCTCAAAATAAATACCAATAAATTTTATGTAACGGAATTTTATTTGCATAAGTCATTTGAAAATATCTCTATAAGTTATCTTAAAAGTTACGTGTTTTAAGACTTTTAATTAAAAAGTATTTGTAGTAGATATAACCTTAAATATCATAGTATACTTACACGATATTTTAATGTCAAAAAACAAAATAATTATAGGTAGGTAGTAATTATATAATTCTGTGGTAAATATAATATTAAAATAATCAATATAAAATTCATTTTAACGAATATAAATAATACTATGATTTAATAATAAGAATAATTTCCGCCAAAATAATATAATAATTAGGTACAATGAAAATACAGTAATTTAATTTTAATAATCAAAGTCACGACATCATAAATAGCACTTTAATAGGTTTGGAATTATTATTATTTGATATAATGACGAAATTATATCAAATAATAATAATTCATAGATTATTCATTCTTAATCAATAACCCATAAACAATTGAAATTTCTATATTTCGCAATTTTATGACAATCTAAATAGTCCAATTTTATTATGATATATTTTTAATTAAGTTAAATAATTCAAACGTAAATCAAATGCTCTGTCGTGCCCAACAGTGCTCATAATTGATTCATTATGTTTTATATAATATCATCAAGTAGCATAATAAACCATTGCACTGGATAATTGAATTGAAATAGACGCAATAAACAATATATTGTTTCATCTGTACTAAAGCTATGACATTAACCCAAAACCTTATTGACAATGATTTAAAAAATATCAATTTTAATTTTAAAACCGATTTACAGTTGCGATGTTATTCATTTCAAAGTGTTACCTACGTTTTTACACATACAAATACGACGTGACGTATTTTTTAAACCAACAAATACGCCTTGACTTAATAAAAAAACATCCAACATTTTCCAGGCGGTTACGTTCAACCTATCGTTGAATTTGTCACTGGATAGCTTCATTGTGAAGAGTTTACTGAAAAATCTATAGAGTGAAAATATTTTAGGTTCGTTGGCGCCATGATGTTTTTTTTAAATGACGCATTTGTTCAGCTGACGTTAAAATGCGTTCTGCTTCTGGGGGCTAAGTGAAGTTGCGTTTTATTTAAGATTTTAAATGCAAAACAATTTTCATAGTGTTGAGGTTTGTCGTAACGCGATACTTGGTATTTTTATCACATTAAAAAGTATTGTCAAGTCTTCACTTGACGACCGTTTGGTGCGACCCTACCGTTGGTCGCCTTTCACATCGACGGTTGTGGGTTCGAATCCCGGAAGGGGCAGATGTTTGTATGATGAATACGAGCATTTGTATCCAAGTCATGGATATTTATATAAATTTCTATGAATATTACATACATGTGTATCATATATGTATATCTATCCGTTACCCTAGTATCATTAACACAAGATTTATAGTGCTTTCTTTGGGTTAGGCTAATTGGTGAATGTAAGAAATATTTATTTATTTCACTCTATAGACTGGACATTATCTGAAATTTAAATCAAAATTCGACTTCATAACCGGCCTGGTTGTATATAAAATAAAATATTCAGAAAAATATTGTCTTATTATGTCGACCGTTTGGTACGACGGTAGCGATCCGGCACTTTGCACCGACGGTTCTTGGTTCGAGTCCCAGAAGGGGCGGTTGTTTGTGTGATGAAACAATTTGTTTCTAAATCATGGATATGAAAAGGATCTATAATTATTAAATATCTATGTATCATATATGTGTCTATTCATTACACTAGTAACCATAAAACAAGCCTTATAGTGCTTACTTTGTGCTAGGTATAAATATTATATTATTTTTAAAACTACTATTTAGTTATAAGCAAAAATAAATTCGCGTAACGCCGATTGCAAATAGCTTGCAGTTGTTATCTCGCTCACGTAAATAGCGGCGTCCCTCTTGTTGGGGCGCGGAACGACAACACGAACGTGAGCCACGCGGCTACGTTCGATGAATGAGTGACCCCACTTCAGTTCCCCGCGCACATTACACGGAGGCAGTCACAAAATGGCGTCGTCACAACAAGCAAGAAACACATCTAAAAAACTTAAATTATCGTCCCAATTTGATTACGAACTAGTTAAAAAACTCTATCACCAAAAGATTAAGTCGTGTTTCGGTGGAGAGCAGAATAGGCGATTCCCAAAAACATTATATCTTAATGCCATAAAAAAGTTGCAGAAAGTAGAAAAACTCATCGCCGCGGGTGAAAGCTGTCCCACTGAATATATGGATTTCTTTCGCAAATACGAACTTTTTACAGAAAAGGGTCAAGTCTGCTTAATTAAGAGGACACAAAATCCAAACGATTGCATACAGAGGTACGTATCCGATGACGATTCTTTTGTTGTACTATGTAAAATTCACCTCAGTTTCGGTCATGGAGTACGCGGACAACAAGAAATGCGTGAATTTGTAAATAAAAATTATGAGATAAATAATAATTTGATTGATTTGCTATTTGATTGCTGCAACGTATGCCAATGCAGGGATACAAATAAAACACAAGGTAAAATTAAGGACACGACGATAGAAGACAATGTCGTTTGGTTGGATATAATCAGTCTGAAAGAGTGCCCTGATGGCTTGTTTGAATATTTACTTCTCTATGTGAATAAAAACACATCCTTCACATTATTACGGCCTTTGATGATGAAATGTCCAATCGAGATATCCATGGAAATTTTAAAAATATTCCTCGACTTCGGACCACCTACGAAGTTCGAGGTGTTTCCTAAAGATTTAGATTTATTTCGTGGGACATTTGACCATTTAAAAACTTTATGTGATACCGCTACCATACCTATTACTGATGAATTGAAACCAGGTATAAACTCCGATATTTCTGTTCGTGTGTTAAGAGAAATACAAAAATGGATTAATGACACCGGTAGTAACAACTGGGGTATAGGTTGTCACATTTTACAGTGGAAACTAAACAATCACATTGATGATGGCAATGAATCAAATTCTAATAACCAATACAAAAGGACTCCATATGACTCTGTTTTCGGTGCTGCTCCACAGGCTATATCAAGTTATCCAATTCAGTATAATACAATTTCACATGATGTTGATGAATTAGAGAAAATTGACAAAGATAATGTGATAATCATAGAAAATGATGACCAGCAATGCGTTAATATTTCAGGTGATAGTGACGAAAACTTCGATGAAGAAAACTTCGATGACGAAAACTGCGATGACGAATTTGTAGAAGAGAAATACCCAATTGATATAGAAATAAATGAAATTAAAATTCCTATAGATCATATTGAGATCGAAACACATAATATTGAAAGCTCTTCTAATCAAGTTACTGATCCAATCACAACACAAGTTCACGTCTCTAAAACTGAAAGTTTAAAAACGTCGGATGTAAACGACGAACCGAAGATTTGTCATGTGTGCCAATGTAAAATATTCAAAATATATCATTGCTCACAATGTAATAATCCCGTACACGTCTTTTGTAGCACAAGGCATGAAAGCAGGTCTAATGGGAAACCGACATTTATGTGTACTACTTGTTGTATTCAAAAGGATTCAGAAACATAGATAATTTTATTAATAAACATACTTAAACCACTCGAAATGGTAATATATTTTCACATACTCTATTCCATTTCTCTTTCAGGCTCGTATGTCCCGACGAACTTTTAAATATATTTAAACGACCATAAACAGTAGGACTGTCCGAGAATGTTTTGCATCGTATGGAACCTAATAATTGCTATCGGAGCAGCCGGGCGGGTGGCGAGACGCAGACTTGTCTCGTTCGTTCTCGTGTCGGTCGGTCGCCCCCTTTCGTCGTGTCAAACGAGTGTGAAAGAGAAAACATAATAGACGTCTATATCTTTCCCCCTCGCTTAGCGCAAAGTTCAGTATTATGTTGATTTTTTGAATGAATGAACAGTGTGATTTCACACATAGTAAAGTGTGTGTGTGTATTTCTTTTATATTTTGTTATTTATAATAAGTATTGTTTGACTCTGATAATAATTTAATTGATATTGGTATGTCGCCAAAACAATTACGATAATATCTATGGTTAGTTGATGTTATAATTATTATGAAACAACCAACATACCTACCGATTTGTTGATTTTATTTAAGACATTAGATTTCATCAAAGAATTTAATTATTTACATGTTAAATAAATATTCGCGTGTAAATAAATAAATTGTTTTTAACTAATATTCCGTGCACTGTCTACGTTATTTAATAATTAATAATACGTACCATCCAATATTACTTTATTTAACCTAACCCGTTCTTAAGAGCCAGTTACTTTAAATTATTAGTTAAGATGTAAATATAAAATACTAAGCAACTTATTTATTCATAATTAAATATTAATTGTATATGTGTAAAATTAAATTATTAAAATAATTATAAGCAAATAATACCTATAGCATTAAAATCAAAGATCTGTATGTACAATAATTTTACAAAAATAAATTAAGTGTTGAACTTATTTTTGAAACTATTTTTTTATTTATTAATATGATTGTCTTCGTGGTTAAGTGGCTTGCTAACCGGTCTTCATGGTGATGCTACTTCTGGGTCCCGAGTTTGTTCTTCCCGGTCAATATGGAAAAGGAACTTTCCTATACTACTGGCTCAATTTATGGAAGCTGTTACGGGGATGGTACCGCCATTGTTTCTGATTACCATAACACATTTGTGTTATTTTTAGGTAAAGTTACCTACAAAAATTGGGTTCCTGCTAAAATGTGGGACCAAATTACGGAAATGAAAATGAGAGTAATTGCTAAGGTATTTCCACAAGTACTTCTGGAAATGAATTTCTTTAAGCAATATTGCGCGATTCGGCATTTTTAGATCCCTAAAACAATTTTGTTTCGTTTATTCGGGATAATAGAAACCTTTTCCACAACAATGACGAATTTTCTGAGTTCAAATCCTTCATTTTTCAACATGTTTTTAAACCGACTACTTACGATAAAAATTACTTATTTTTATAATGTTATTTTATTAACGTTGTGAATTGTAGAGCTTATCCCAGCATTATTTTCTTATTAAATAAAATAACCCCAAATCAATCATTTTTAAACCAAAAAATGTAATTTATAAGGTTTGACAATAACCTTTTCTGTTTTTACTAATGCCTGAGCATTATTGATTCTAAATAAATAAAAAAAAACAATTGATGCGGGTAAAAATGAGCATTTTTATTGTTTTTATGAATTTAATTAATTTTATTCACTTACAGTAATTTGGATGTGTGAGCAGCGCAAAATGGGCAAGAATTAAACAATTTGCCAAAGACGACATTATTTATCCTATGGCTCTTTATTTGAGAAAGACATATAGGCAAGCCGTGAGATTAAACTTAAAAGGCGTCAAAACAAGTACAGTATTTGGTAACTTCTTCTTTCCTTCCTAAATAAATAATTAACACCAAAAATATACTAAAATCAAAATTATGGTGGCGCAATACCTTCTTTCCCCTTCTCGACTAAGAGATGTTTGTTATTTGAATATAATTTAAAAACAGTGGAATAAGCTAGACCGCTAACTTACCAGTCGATTAATTTACTTCCTCCAGTCTTTTCAAAACTATCTTTTAGTAATTTCATTCTGGTAATATCTCATGTATTTTTTTCTTGCACAAATATCGTAATCCAAGCTACTAAATACTTATATCTAATCTCTATTATACGAGGCGTTTTTTTTAAGTAAGTACCGTTTTGCCACACCGCGGCCCCAGCGCTGCGGTCGGTGTTTTGAGCATGTGCACGGGGTACCTCCATCTCTTTCCTTCGCACTGACGCCATTACAGTCTGATTCTTTTTTGTTTACGTTGTGTACTGAGAGTTTAAGATCCTCCGATAATGGTGAGTCCCGCCAACTGTGAAGTACGGCCTGTTATAAGATTTGTTAGTGCTAAAGGCCTAAAAGCGATGGATATTCATCGTGAGATCTGTGCAGTTTACGGAGAAAACGTTATGACTGATAGAATGGTAAGAAAGTGAGTGAGAGTATTTAAAGATGGCCGCACAAATGTGCATGATAAACAACGAAGTGGGCGTCCTTCGGTCGTTAATGAAAGTTTGGTGCAGGAAGTGGACAAACAAACTCTAGATCATCTTCCGTACAGCCCTGTTTTCTCCGTAAACTACACAGATCTCACGATGAATATCGATTGGTTTTAGGCATTTAGCACTACGAAAACCAAGAAATCTTATAACAGGCCGTACTTTACAGTCGGCGGGACTCACGATTATCGGAGGATCTTAAACTCTCAGTACACAACGTAAACAAGGAAGAATCTGACTTTAATGGCGTCAGTGCGTAGGCAAGAGATGTAGGTACCCAGTGCACATGCTCAAAACCCCGGCCGCAGCGCTGCGGCCGCGGTGTGGCAAAAAGGTACTTACTTAAAAAACATGCCTCGTATATAGGTACTGTGTAGTGTATGTGTGTATTTTTTGTAAACTTTTTGTTTTGTTTACATGTAGTTTATGTTTTTATATATTTTTAGTGTATATTTTAAATTGTATATGAAACAATTTTACTCAAATTTTAATTTATTTTGCAGTGGTCACTAAGAAAGTGATGGACAGTTTACTAAAATCTTCTTGGAATAGTTTTGCAATAGTTTTTTTGACATTGCCAATATCGATCTGATCGTTTCGATTTGTTTTCTGCTTTGGATACCAAGACAGCTGAAAACAGTATCTTCCATATTTTACTGTTCTAACAGTATATTTGGTAACCCTACTGTCAATGGATCCTTTCTCTCAGAAGCTTCTACCCACGTCCTTGTAAAATACAAATTAGACTCCTTCTATGATAGCACGTTCTGATCTCAAAAATTGTTAGACGATTTTCGACTCTGTTTTCTTCACAGTAGATCAGATTTTAATGGCACCTATCTACGTTTAACTTCACGGTGTACTGCTTACAGAAACAACGCACCTATACTATTTAACACACATGTCCCATTGTTCATATTTCACTGTAAAGTCTTGACTTGCTTTTCCTCGAGTATTACTGACAAAGTATATTTTTAAAGTTGCAATGGCGATTGAGTATAATTTTTATAATACACCTTAGCTCTAAAGGAATAAGGTCTGAATTTAAAATCTTAACTTAATGCGATTCGAACGGTTTGTGTATATATGTAATGAAATAAGTCTGCGAAAAAATTCCATGAAAAAGTCGTTCGCGTTCGGGGATCGAAGCGGATTGAATTCAATATATTACAACATGGACCCACTTGTGCAACGTACAAAGGTATTAGCTTACCATAATGGGTTAACGGGAATATTAATAATGGATTTATCGTATTGTATCTAATATCATAGTTTTCTACACTAATATTATAAAGAGGAAAGGTTTGTATTTTTGTATGTTTATAATGAATAAACTCAAAAACGACTAAGCCGATTAAAACAATTCTTTTACTATTGGAAAGCTACATTCACGCTGAGTAACATAGGCTATATTTAATGCTAGAAAAAATTTAAAGAATTTTATCCACCCGTGTGAAGCCGGGACGGGCCGCTAGTATTGTATAAAAAAATACTAATAGCATGTTGTATTAGAATTTGACGGCCACTTTGGCAGTTTGGGCTACCTGCGAGGATAAACGGGGGTCGAACCCGGAAGGGCACTAGTCCCGGTTATGGCAGCTGTTTGTACGATGAATACGAGCGTTTATACCTGAGTTGCATTGTATACTCGTATATCTTTGAATATTGGTTATTAAAATGAAACAATTTTAAACTAATCACTAAACACGTTTATTTTCATGGTTTTTTTTAACATTTAATATTGACGTTTTGACTTTTTTTCAGGGTCTATGTTTATAGTATGACTAAGGTAAACTACCTTTCGATATTTTCTCAGTCGAAAGTCCGCTGGAGACCTCCCCCAGTTATCTTTGTCTTACCAACAGCATAGTTTTCCCACATCCAATAGAAATTACAGAATGTGGGTACTTATAGCACAGTAATTAGACATTTTATATACTGTGCCTATAGGATTAAAGAATGCATACCTATATTTTGCAAGCTTTTATTTAATTTCACCTGTACTGGTGTTTGTAATGAAAACATACAATTTCTATTTCACCCGCTATATCGTATGACAATGCCATATTATGATGACAAGGAGCCGATCTGATACTGGAGCTGAAAGGTGGCCATAGGAACTTCGCAATAAAACAACACAGCCCCATCGAGTTTGGGCTCGTTTGATTTGTATTAACGAATACTTTGATCCTATATGGTAACCAAGGTCTGGTGCTAAAATTGGAAGCCCATAGGAACTCCGCAATAAAACGACGCAACCCTATCTAGTTTGAGCTCGTTTGATTCGTATTGACATGTAGTTTGATCCTATATGGTATTCATGGTCTAATGCTGGAGCTAGAAAATGGTCAAAGGAACTCTAGAAGGTGGCCATAAGAACTCCACAATAAAACGACACAGCCCCATCGAGTTTGAGATCGTATGATCTTGTTGATGATGATGATGTATCTTATTGATGAGAACTTTGATACTATGTGGTAACCAGGGTCTAATGTTAAAACTGGAAGGTGGCCATAGGCACTCCGCAATAAGACGACACAACCCCATCGAAATTGTTTCAGGTGCTGATGTTGTTATTGTACTAAAATATGGTTGTGGTATATATATTTATGTAGATTTTATTACATAGGTTACTATTCAGTTGCATTTTGTCAAAATAACATTCGATGTATGTTTTTGACAGCTCTTGTGATTTACAGAATGGGCAGGGTCTAGTTCTTTTCTATTTTCCTCAATTCGTTTCCTATCCGGGTAAGAAAATAAGTGAAGCAACTACGCATCGTTTCGGTAGCTCAGCGGTCAGAGCAACAGACAGGGCTAATATCCTATCTGAGGGCTCAAGGATATTCCTAGTTATTTTTTATAGACGCAATTTAAATCTTACGAGTTCTTGTAAGTAGATACGCTTTTTCTTATATGCTTCTTACACGCCTTTCATTATTTTATTAGGCCTACCTAACCTAAGACGAAGTCTCGGCTGATTGATCTATTGAGTTATTTGATAACTGTTTGGTGCAATGGTAGCGATCTTGCCTGCACCGACTGTCCTGGGTTCGAGTCCTGGAAGGGCAAGATGTTTGTATGATGATTACGAGCATTTGTACCATACAATATCTGTATAAATTTAGTTGGTGGTTTAAAAACGCGCTATAGCAGCGCGTTTCGTTTTGTTCCACCGAGCAATTTTTTGCGTTATAATCATCAATCATAATCAAAATAACTTTATTTCATAGGCCCTTGCGGGCACTTAAAATCGTCAATTTTACAAAATCAAGAAAATATTCTTCTATAATAAAGATAGCCCGTGCGCTAGCGGCAAGTACATCCGCGGAGTTGATGCCGCCCATGTAATCGCCACGAGCGACCCGATTCCGAACGTAGGGCTAACATGAGAAGAATCGGGCAAGAAACTCATGTGCTAACTCATTACTCTTTAAGTTACTAATGCGATACAATATACATACAGATACCGATTCAAGCGTGTTCACGCATCAAGCTTCTATCATCTCAAGCAACGACATCACTGCTTTCGTCACAATTGCTATATTCTTTCATCAGGCGCTTACTTAAAGATAAAGGATACCCTCAAGCCTTTTGAAGATTATGACGTCGTCGTTGAATAACCGTTCGAAGTCGTTGCATTCGAATCTTGGTCGCACACAAGGCGTCACCATAATTTTCATTGTCTACAAAATACTTATAAAATTTTGTAACAATAGTAATAAATTGTATTCGCATCAGAAGCAGTTCTTACTATTATCTACTTTGTGCTATTACATAATCAGCGCAAACAAAGCGCAAGATTGAATTTGAAACTTTGAACACTTACGACGGTGGGTCAAAAAGTTCGCGGAATGAAGGGTAAAAAGTAATAAATAAAACACAAAATTATTTTTCCTTCTCAATGTATTCCCCCTTTACTCTAATACATTTATTAAACCTATCAAATAATTTATTAACACCTTCGAAAAAAAATATTTCTCTTTGTCGTCAAAATAGGTCGAAATTGCTCTCTTCCCTTCTTCATCGCTGGAATATTTCTTCCCTCGAAGCTCTTCTTTCATTTTTGGGAACAAATAATAATCACTTGGGGCTAAATCTGGGCTATAGGGAGGATGTTCCAAGATTTCGAAGCCCACTCTTTGAACAGCACTAATTTTCTGAGAAACTCAATTTTCTCCATGTTGCAAATTTTCTTCCGGATTGACTTGTTGATTGATGTGTAGCTCAGGTAATTATGACCTATTTTTTTTTTTTTTTTTTTTTTTTTTTTCCCTCCGGACGCGAGGGAGGGAGGTGGTGAATCCTACATGGATACATCGGCCGGCCGAGAGGTTATTTCAGACTCGTACTGACTAAACACCACCTGAGGTAGGTGCCTTAGCCTGGGAAGGCTATACAGGCTTTATATGAGCGATCGCACCCGGGAATGAAGGGCGACGCAACGCCGCGTTAGCTTAAGCTAGCGCATGCGTGAGAAATCGGGCCACGCCCCTATTGGACGTGGTCCGCGGATGCGGGATTAACGAGCTGCGGAAGGCCGCTCGTTCTTATTGCTGGGTCATGCGAGTGTGGGCCGATGATAGGCGTTCCACAGCTTGCGATAAAGGGTCAGGCTCATCCGTAAGCACATGTTTGGGCCTACGGACTTTGTGCCTAGAGGGGGCGAGCGGGACGTAGTCCGCTGCCTCTAATATGAGGGGATTTGCATGCTCCTCTGCGGCTTTGAAAAAGCGCTCGGAGCATTTTTGCATGTGAGATTGGACGGTCGGTAGGGACAGGTCGCGGTGTAGGTCCGCGTTTCGGACGTACCAAGGTGCGCCTGTTGCCCTACGGCAAAAGTTGCTCTGCACGACTTGCAGCGGCTTTAATCGGACGGGATCCGCGTGTGCAAATACTGGAGACGCGTATGTCATGACTGGTCGTATACAAACTTTGTAGAGGGTTATTTTATTTTTTAAGGACATTCTACTATCCCGCCCCAACATAGGGTTAAGACGGTTTAGGTAGAAGCGGGCGTTTCTAGTGACTCTACGGATATGAGGCCCGAAAGTGAGGCCTTTGTCGAGGGTAACGCCTAGATACTTGGTGGCGCGTTGCCACGGTATCGGGGCGCCTAGTAGCCTTAAGGGCTGTGTCCCGTAAGGGACCACACGGGACCTACGTTTAACGTCAAATATGATTGCTGCGCTTTTATCTGGGTTGACGTCTATTCTCCACTTGCGAAACCAGTCGCCTAGTTGGGAGATAGATTGTTGAAGCCTACCAAGGATGGCCTTGTGTGACGGCGCTTTTAGAAAAAGTGCGGTGTCATCGGCGAATAGGGCTAATTGGGTACCATTGGTTGGTATCGGACAGTCGTTTGTATATGCGATCGTGCGATCGCTGAGGAATGCGGCTATAAGGCGGACTAACCGGTCGGGCATATCTAAGTTGTAGAGTTTATGGATAAGTCCGGCGTGCCAAACCTTATCAAAAGCTTTGGCGACGTCGAAGAAGACAGCACCTGTTTTGTATTTTCTTTTATTGAACCCGCTGAGTATGTACTCAACGATGCGGTGAACTTGCTGTGGACAACTATGCTTTGCTCTAAAGCCGAATTGGTGTGGGATAATGAGATTGTTTCCGAAAAGATGCTCCCTCATGCGAGAGAGTATAATCTTTTCGAAAAGCTTGCCCATGGCCTTTAAGAGGCTGATAGGGCGATGATTTGCCGGCTGGTCAGGGGGCTTGCCGGGCTTGGGAATGCCTATGACGATTGCCTCCTTCCAGGCGGCTGGAAAGTGGCAATGTTCGAAACAGGCATTCATAATTAGGGACAGCAAAAGGAGTGCCCTTTCGGGAAGGTGTTTGAGCGCCTTGTTGGAGATGCCATCGGCGCCCGGGGCTTTACGGGGCTTAAGGCCCCTTATAAAGGATTGGATTTCATCCACCGAAGTGGTGGATGGAGGGTCTTCAGGGAGGAGCGGAAGGGAGGCCCTGTCTCGGACCTCCTCTTCGATGACCCGGATATGGACCGGGTCACCCGCTTGGGTGCTGGGCGAGCATTGTGAGGCAATGCTGTCAGCGAAACATTCGGCTTTTTCGTCGTCCTCGAAGGCATGTGTGCCATCGGGGCGAGCGAGCGGAGGGGTATACGTAATAGCGTCACTACGCAGGGCTCTAGCGACCCGGTAGTACGCTTGGTGAGAGGGAGAGATGTCCGCCATAAGGTCACTCCATCGGGAGTTCCTGAGGTCGGCAACTGCAGTCCTAACTTCCCGCTGCAAACGGTTTGCTGCGGCTCTAAACGTGGGAGTTGGGCATAATCTGGCGTCTCTAAGCGCCTTGTTTTTAGTCCTAATCAAGTTCCGGATATGGGGCGGAAGTGGCCTATTAGGCACTTTGACTTCGCGCGAGTGATCCGCTGTGGTTGATTGGACTACTATTTTTTTTGAAACTCAGTATTTATACTCTCAATGAGTGTCACACCTAGTGCAGTTAGTAAAAAAGTCACCTTTTCCCCCTCCATGTTCATTCCGCGAACTTTTTGACCCGCCCTCGTACATAAATTCATAGTCAAGCTTACGCGCGCTTTTATCGATACAAACGCGATACTCAGACGAGTGTCGCGAATATGGCGTGGTGTGCAAGGCTCTTACGAATTATGGTCTGTTACTGCCTTCTCTGCTGAGAACGGGACGAACTGCTTTACACACTTTACGAAGCAAGGAGGAACTCGACATGGTAAATTTTAGTCAATAATCTGATGCGTTTATGGAATTGGAGCCAAAGTCGATTCTTTGCGACAAAAATGGCGTGGAATTAATGGCCTTTGCTTTAAGAACCATACTACATATACTACTATACTACATATACGTCTATGGTCGAAACGTCAGGATTAAATATAAAGTAAATTATGTGCAAAATCCGTAATCCGTTTTATTCAAATGTGTAATGTGCGCGGAAGTGTAAGAACTAAATACTATACTACTAATTAATATTTTGTAAAGTTAAAAAATCTGTTACACATTAAAGGGAGAAAAATATAGCCATTGTCGAGTTTCTTGTGGCTTCTTTTCTGTCCAGTCTCCCTTATGACTTACGAAGCCATAGGCATAGTTGACTTTCAATAAATGCTTTGTAAATGCTCATGTTTTTTCTTTATCTTATCAGCGGGCGACTTTAAAAAAGATGCTTAACCTTTTCAATCATATGACGAACGTCTCGTCGAAATATTGAATTATTGAAAATAAGATAAATTAAAATAGATATATTTTAAGCAGTTTTTACTAAACAAAATCAACTTGTCATAGATGTCACTGTCAGATGGGACTCGTCGCAACAAAGATTTTTCTAATAAAATTTGGTTTAGATATAAAAAAAGCAAGTAAATACTTAAACAACAAGAAATATAATAATTAGATATTTTTTTAGCTAACACAAAAAGTACACTTATGTGGACAAACGCTAAATGAAATTGGCTAATTGAGTTCTAACACTTTTCTAATTTTTTTATCGGATACTGACCCATATTTTATACTTAATTCTGACGTTTTGCAGTTAGGAACATGCCCAATTAAAATATTGTGAAGTTAGTAGCACATGTATGAAGACTTTGGCCATCCTGTGATCACGGCTCCTGTAAAGCAGTCAAAACGTCAGGATCGAATATAAAATAAGCACCATTAGCCGATAAAAAGTTTTATTACATTGAATTATTATGATAAAGTGCATTAATATTTCATGTGATCTTGCAATAGCGACATAAATATGCTGACGATGATGATGAGCAAGAACTGGAACATATAATAAATTAAATGCATCATAAGTAATACTTTTGAATTATTGTTTATCATTACGAGTATAACAATACCTGAAAACGCCTGCAAAAATATTGACGTCAATGTTGCACTCTTGCATTTTAAAGGATCATATAATGAAAAGGAGATAATTTTTGTTCTAAAAAGAGTTGTAATATATAAAATGGTACTCATTTTATATATTACAACTCTTAATCTCTATTAACCATCAATCAATATATTTTTGTTTTAATTAAAAATATATAAAACATTATGTGAATTAGAGCCAGGTTTATTTGGCAGATGCTGTCGGCGTCATTTCAGCTTTTGTCACATACACGCCTTAATTACCAAAGTCATCAGTGGGTGTAAAGAAAAGAACTTAGGATACCTTTCATACAGAGAAAAAATCCCAAGGCTCAAAGAAAGCCTTAACAATTTCTATTAGGCTATAAATAAAATGAAATGTAGGTAGTTGTTATTAGAAATTTCTTAATAACTCACAATTATTAAAAACCTATCAATCAGAATAGTCGTCGCTTACAACGAATGGACGATCAATCGGAACTCTTTTGTAACTACAGTAGAAACTCACTAATCTGGTGTTATTATAAACCAGAGAGTGCCGTATTATTGAAATGTTCGGATTTATAGATTGTATAGAAATAATAAATAAAATTAAGCATTTCATAAAGAGAGATCAATACAATATTTGTATTGATTTCCTGTACGTTTTTTTTATTACTGTAACATATCTCACAATTAATTTATTACAAAGTTTTATAATAATCCTTAAGTAAGGTCTGTTTTTGTTCAACTTGTTATTCTTGTTTAATGACGTTTCGAAGAATTATAATATCTTTAGCAGATAAACAGTTTTCTTCAACCCATGTTACGCAGGCATAATAATAAACTAGGTCTACAATACATGCTGCTGTTTGCAAATACTGAGCAAAGCAATTAGATTTTTGAAGGGTGATTATTCCTCTATGGTATGTCCGATTTCAAAACACGACCACGATGTGAGTTTTGGCGCCAAATTTCATCAATGTATTATCAGCGGTTTGACTGTAAAGCTTTTGAATATTTCTTTCGGTGATTAGTCCTCCACGGTAAAGTCTATATTTTTTTTACATAGCCTATGTCCGTCAGGTTATAATCATGTATGTTTATGCCAACATTCGTTCAAATCGGTTGGACCGATAAGTAGCAGAAAGGAGACAAGCGAAATTTGTGAGTTGCCTAAAAGAGAGCTTCGCTCAATAATTTAGTGCTGTATCTGGTTTTATTTTTATAGTATATATTTGGTGACTGGAATTTTTCTACAAGGTGGAGGGTGTCGTATTATTGCCGGTGTTGCTTACCATTACAAGTAAAAAAGTTATTACTTTTTTAATCGCGTGTTTAAGTCAACTAATATCTACTAGTAATGGTAAACAACTGTCATCTAATAATTTGGAAACGATCCAGGCGACGACATAAATAATACCGTTATCCTGTGATTTGTATGCAGATGGGTAACAGTCACTTGATATTTCGGAGCTGTTTCGGTAGTGACGTCATAAATTGTCCTGTTATCGGTTCACGCGCGAGTTGACGCAATCGTAACGGAACAATTGCGGGTTCGGAGAAACGTTATAGTGGCCGTTTTGTGCGAACCACTTGTGTCTGTGGATGTACGTATGGTTTAATAAGCTTACGTAGCGAAAACACACCCAATTCTGGGAATAAATCTTGTAAGCACTTAGTAACTTTAGTTTTTAAATTCATTTGAAATCCAGATCATATTTTGGAGGTTATAAAGTCTGCAAACAAAATCCAGTTATTTAAAATTAATTATGTATTGACAATTTTGGTAACAAATTACTGGTTTTTATTATTCACAAAGTTGAAGTGCTTGCCTTTTATCTTTCTTATAATCAGTACAAAACGTTTTAACGAACTCCACCCCAAATTTTTGACCATGAAGGAACTAGCTACCTTTGTAACTTCCGAAACACAACAGTAGTTTAAATCATTGTCATGTTAGCATACTGAGATAAGATAGTAGTTAGGTTAGGTAGTCGAACTTAAAACCAGCCCTTCCACCAACTAAGAAATTACTGATCCTCGCTTATCGGAACTTCTCTGATCAGCTTTTTAATTATTTATAACGTTGCTAACTTCTATGACCGGAACACTCAGGAGATTTTATTAAGCATATTTTACCATAGCCTTGAGTTAATATTTGTACGATAGACCTTAATACTATGAAAATAAGTTCTTAATTAATAATATTTATGTACTCTTACGCAATAGTTACGTTTGTATATTTAAAAACTTAAGCCATTTAGGGCAACTTTCACCAATAGTATCATCTCATGTCTCAACAAAACAACTTCAAGTAATTAACTGAAATGTAATGACATCTTAACTTTGTTTTTGTTTTAATCATATGTAGTGAATGCTGGTGAATTTCGAGATATTTTTAATAACTGTTATTAGTTTATATATTTCACAAAGCTAAAATATGAAATGCGTAGAGACACGATATAAAAATATCAGTATCCTATAATTTGACAAAAAAAAATACAAATCTTCATTTAAAAAGTTTCCTATACTTTTTATAATCTATTGTTTCTGTTAATAACTCATATGACAAATGATTACCAAACAACATTTTATTATAACAAAATATAGTTTCACATTTTTTTTAAACTTGTTAATAGTAAAACAAAGCAAAGGACTAGGCGATGCAGTCGCTAAGCATAAAGCTCTAGCACCATATACTGGAGCGGAGCGTAATAACTAAAAAAAAAAAAATTTTTCCTTCGATGAGAATTTTCGCGAATTTTGAAATTAGAACTCCGTCGCCATTTGGTCCTAAACCTGTTGATTCGATTCCACACAAAAAATATTAAAATCGGTTAAGAACTCTGGAAGTTATGGCATAACGGACATTGCGCCATTGAAGCTGATTCATGGGAGCAAAAAATGACTTACGACAAAATGAATTGATTCGGATAGGTTATTTTCAGTATGAAATTATATAGGATAGGTTAGTTTGGTTAGGTTAGGAGACTCATCGTAGACTCTCTATGTTTACTGATTGTGCTTGTATCGCAATAATTTTCCGATTTTTCCGTAAATATTGTTAATTTAAGCGAAGTCAGTTTTTTACGTTGGCGAGGGAGAGAAAGGAGATAAAATTATAGTGGCTACTAAATTTATCATACATTTTAAGGAGCTGGATGGCTTAGTGGTTTACGCGTTACGCCTATGATTGATGACCATGGATGACCAAATGTTGCGCAGTGTTTTTCAGAAGGCCAATGCCCCAGCAGTGTGAATATTATATCGCCTCGTGATTACAGAAGTTATGTTCTTCAACATTCCCATAAAACATGCTTTTTACTAACTAAATAATAAAAATAAAATAAAAGATCCTTTCATTATTTAATTAAAAGGTCTGCTTTATAATTGTAATTAATTTATCAAGGTATTTAGGATTTACTCTGTATAATAAACTTGGAAATTCAAATCAACCTTATGTCAAGTCCCGACTTTATCATATATCGGACAGCTCTTTGTAGGTCTCACAGCATTATAAAGGGCAGATTACTGTTTTGACATTATGTAGGATTATTTTGCATTTAGTCAGGTACGTTAAAAGTCTAGCCTCTTAGCATATTTTTTTTCATGTTTTAACTTTGCGTATGTATTAAAGCTATACTAAAATAATAAAGAGATAATATTTGTGATTTTCTATGTTTGTTACTTTGGATGTGTGACCAATATTAAAACCGGACTTTCAGGTTGGATATAAACAATATTTAATGAAAGAAAATTAGAAACCCCAACGGAAATTCCAATAATGTAACCCAAGGCGAAGAAACTTATTTATAAGATTTCTAATATGTCCACTGATAAAACTATTGATATTTAGTTCTTACACTTCCGTACACAGTACACATTTGAATAAAACTCTTTTTTACGGATTTTTGATTAGTTACTGCATAGTTTTTATATTGCTAAAAAAATCTGTCCTTATCTTTAAACATAGAATAAACAAAACTGAGTACGTAATAAAACTCTAGTAAAATTAATAAAAACCTTGTTATTTAATTATATTAATTTAAAATCAAAGTATAGTAGTTTATGATACTGTTGCATAATAAGGGTTCTTATAACACGAGTGTGTTTTAAAAAAACGAGCCGTAGGCGAGTTTTTTTATAGTATCACACGAGTGTTATAAGACCAAGTTATGTATAGTGTCATACACTACTTTATCTACTTTCATACTATAATACGTAAAACAATATTGCAAATAAAACGCTGAATATAACAACAAATTTTTAAATGTCAAATGTTGGCGCCAAGGTGCAAATATCGATTGCGCATGCGTGTTGCGTCGCACAGCAAAGAAGACAAGCATTTTGGGCCAAAAAGTAACACTTGAATGCCACCAAATATTTAATAACAATCAATTATTCTTCGGGATCATAGGATGATTCGCTGCTCCGTCGAAATATAAAAAAATTGGTAGTTACAAATTTACATTTGCAGTTAAAGTGTATTGTCTAGCCGTATGTAAATACATACTCCCTTTTAATTGTGCAGATGCCCAAAGCCTATAATAGAAACGAATTTAAACCATGATTAATGAATCTTTCAAAGATCCCCCTAGTGGCTAGATAAAGAACGTGAACGCTATTTTCTACATTAATATAGTGATCGGACTCTCGACGCTTTTATCCTGGTTCGTGGCAGCCAATGAGCTGTGACAAATGGATGTCCACTATGGGAGGTTCAACCTAATGTGTGGAGCTATCGGATAAGTACTTCTACGTCACTTTACTTAATTTTATTAAACTATTTTCGGATTTATCATTCTTAATGGTCCGCACAGAAATATATTAATGACTATACAAACACTAGGAGACGTTTAAATGGCGGTCTTATCACTACAAGCGATTTAATCCGGACAACCTTGCGATGAGCAGTAAAGATATAAACGACTATGATAGAGTATTTGAAATAAAAAAAACCGGCCAAGTGCCATTATTGTTATCGAGCAAAAGGGCAAAAATATCGCGTTTGTTGTATGGGAGTCCCCCTTAAATGTTTATTTTATTTTATTTTTAGTATTTGTTGTTATAGCAGCAACAGAAATACAAAATTTGTAAGAACTTCAAGTAGTCTAGCTATCGCGGTTCTTGACATACAGCCTGGTGACAGACAGACGGGCGGACAGATAGCGAAGTCTTAGTAATAGGGTCCCGTTTTTACCCTTTGGGTACGGAACCATAAAAATGAAATGGAAGACTCTTTATTGACCTCAGGTATACAAAAGAGTGGGATATTCTTTATTGTACACACGACAAAAAACACAAGAGACTACCCATATAGACAAAGTATAAATGGCGGTCTTATCGATAAAAAGCAATGTTTTCCAGGCAACCTCGCCAGGACAGGGAAGTAAGGTATAAAATATTCTATGTCAGTTGGTGGTGCTAAAAAATATAAAAGGGCTATCCAGAAAGTAGTACCTGTTTGCGCCGTGCGCAGTGCTGGCGAATAGACTAGCTACCGGACAAGTTTTAACATATTTAGTTGTATATTGACGACCGTTTGGTGCAATGGTAGCGATCCTGCCTTTCGCACCGACGGTCCGGGTTCGAATCCCGGTAGGGGCAGATGTTTGTATGATGAAAAAGAGCATTTGTACCTGAGTCATGGATATTTATATATATTTATGTGAATATTACATATCTATGTATTATATATGTATATTTATCCGTTACCCTAGCATCCATAACACAAGCCTTACAGTGCTTACTTTGGGCTAGGCTAATTGGTGTGAATGTAAAAAAATATTTATTTATTTATTTATATTAGCTGTCTGTTTCGTTGTATTGACTTAACTGTGTTCTTCATGTGAGTGTTAATAATAATTAAGTCGCCAGTTGTGACGTCAGAGCTTAATTTAATTTAATATTTTAACCATATTCCTGTAAATTAGGTACATATTTCTAAACAATTGTAAACTTGTATGCCTGGCATTTCATATAGATTCTATTAGGTTAAAATTGTATGTAATACCCACATTAATTACAAATTGTAATTTAATATTAAATACACATATATAAATATGACACGTGATAATTCTAATAGTCAAATAAGTTATAGTACAGTTTGTTCAATAAAAACTTAAATATTCTTTACAACGTACTTTCTTTACAACAACGTACAAATTTCTCTGTTTATAAATTCAAACAAATTGTAACGTATTAGAGATATAGAGAGTAGAGATAATTTAAAAATATTAGTAATATTATACAGACTTTTCCGGAAGCCTTTTAGTATTCAGAATCGGTGAAACAAGTTTCGCAATACCTAAATAACTATATCTATTTCGTCGTGTTACAATCAAATTTATCGAAAACTCCCAACTTCGACATACAATGCCAGTCTAACAACAAGTTTCTAATAGGATGTATGGACGTGGTTTGTATGCAAACTTGAAGCAAGGCATTGTTTAGTTATTAATTAAATTGTACTTTGAACACGCAACTTAATACGGGTACAGAATTGATGAATAGATGGCCTACTGATGGTGGCATAAAATAGGAGAGTGCAAAGAAATACGTTTCCTATTTCATGAGTAAAAAAAATGTGAATAAGTTGTTCTAGCCTTTAAATCTATAATCTAAGATCACAATTTTGTTGTTTGTCTGTCCGCTCTTTTCGTTACCATAGCAACGCGTTAACCGCATGTAGTTCGTCTACCGGACGCTAGATGGCGCTAACGAAAAAATATTTAATAATACAAAAAAATTAAAGAATTTTGTCCACCCGTACGAAGCCGGGACGGGCCGCTAGTGTAAAAAAAAAAGAAACCTTTAAATAAGAAACCTTTAAGACAGTAACATGAGTAATCATTAAGAAGGGAAGTCTTCAACCTCTATGTTAAATATAAGACTTGTGTAACAAGGGGCATTGCCCCTTTATTGGAAACTAATTATTTATGTTACGTAGATGACGTGAAGCCTTATTAAGCGTGTGGTTACCGGCAGATTAAAATAGCACCAACCCTCTCTTAAGGGTATCAATTTGCTATAAAGGCGACTAATGATACTAAAGATAATATCTCCATACACCTCCCGTCCATAGACTGTAAAATGGACAGCAACGTTTTCCGAATTATGTTATTTCACTGCCTACTAAGACATATTTCGGTTGAGATGATGACGATTACTCCTCGTGGTATGATAAATACAAGCAAAAAAATAACTTAACAAAGATAAAACTAAAAATTTCCTTCCGCGTGCCAGTACTCTTTGTTTGTGAAAAGAAAGATAAATTTATAAATTACTAGCTAACCCGGCAAACGTTGTTTTGCCATGTATATTATTTCTAGGAAAAGTTTTTAATTAATTAATAAAAAATAGGGGTTGATGGTAGAGGGGTGAAAATTTAGGGTTTTATGTATTTTTGTATGTTGTATCATGAAAAAATAGAAACTAAAAATTTTGTCAAAAAATAAAATAAAAATTTAGGGGTGGACTACCCCTAACATTTAGGGGATGAAAAATAGATGTTGGCCGATTCTCAGACCTACTCAATACGCTCACAAAATTTCATGAGAATCGGTCAAGCCGTTTCGGAGGAGTATGGGAACGAAAACTGTGACACGAGAATTTTATATATAAGATATAGTGACTAGTAAGAAGCATCAGAAGATAAATAGATTTTCTATATATCTGTATACAGAGTGAAATAATATATCAAAAACCATTACAATAAATAGTTTAACAGATAATAATGTAAAAATAATAATAATTTATATTATAAACAAAAAGAATATTTATAGTTTGAATAAACTCACTTAAAAAAGTTTATAATATAAAAACCACTTTTAATAAAATTGTAATAATGTTATAATATAATATAAAATTGTTAATAATGTAATATTATATAAATTATTGCTAACCATCACCTATAATTAAAATCACACACACACATTCATAAATATTAATTTCGACCACATTGAGTCAATAAGCGGCCAACTTCATCCTTTATTAAAAAATATATGATGAAAATCTTTTGTAGTTGATATAAATTAAATTTACTAGGTGATGTAGTCGCTAAGCATAAAGCTACGCTAGCACCATATATTGGAGCGGAGTATAATACCTAAAAAAAGAAAAAAAAAATTCGATGGGAATTTTTGCGAATTTCAAAATTCTCCGTCACAATCTGGTCCTAAACCTGTTCATTCGATTCCACACAAAAAATATTAAAATCGGTTAAGAACTCGGGAAGTTATGGCGTAACACACATTGCGCCATTGAAGCTGATCCATGGGAGCTTCGCTCGCTTCGCTCCAACTAGGCGATGCAGTCGCCAAGCATAAAGCTACGCTAGCACCATATATTGGAGCCGAGCGTAATACCTAAAAAAGAAAAAAAAAATTTTTTTTTTGCGAATTTCAAAATTCTGGCTCCGTCTCAATCTGGTCCTAAAACTGTTGAATCGATTCCACATAAAAAATATTAACATTGGTTAAGAACTCGGGAAGTTATGGCGTACCAGGCATTGCGCCATTGAAGCTGATCCATGGGAGCTTCGCTCGCTCCGCTCAAACTAGGCGATGCAGTCGCTAAGCATAAAGCTACGCTAGCACCATATATTGGAGCCGAGCGTAATAAAAAAGAAATAACATAAAAAAAGAAAAAAAATTTTTTTTTTTTGCGAATTTCAAATTCGGGCTCCGTCACAATCTGGTCCTAAACCTGTTGAATCGATTACACACAAAAAATATTAACATCGGTTAAGAATTCGGGAAGTTATGGCGTAACAGACATTTCGCCATTGAAGCTGATCCATGGGAGCTTCGCTCACTTCGTTCGCTCCGCTCCAATTAAAAAGAATAAATATCCAAAACAGGATTTTCGCCATATTTTCACTAATATTGGAGGCCTCATTATTATGGCAGGATATTTGTTTATCTGTTATTTACTTACCTGTATTTCTCTTCCATAGCTTAGGCACAAAGTAGATAATAATAGGGGTTAAAGTATGAAATTGCCGTTTTATTGCAATAGGTTCTTTGAATTGACATAGAATCTTCATGGTTTGAGGTTTTCGAATGAAACTTTTTTTAAATGGTTTCTATGATGTTCTTTTTTTAAAAAATGTAAAACATTTGAATATCGACTTTCAATTGTTTTTGTTATTCAATTTAGACAAGAAAGATGGATACTGCGAAAATTCGAGTTATTTTTGAATACGAGTTCCGACGCGGAACTAACGCGGCAGAAACAGCCCGCAATATCAATGCTGCGTTTGGAGAGGGGTCTACTAATGAACGCACCGTGCGATTTTGGTTTAAACGCTTTCGTGATGGAAATTTCGACTTAAAGAACGAGCCACGAGGAAGACCGCCCACACAGGTAAATAACGATGAATTAAGAGAGATAGTGGAAGCCGATCCTAGTCAAAGTACCCAGGAATTAGCGGCATGGTTTAACGTTACCTTACCCACAATATTGACTCACTTGCGTCAAATCAATAAAATAAAAAAATACGAAAAATGGGTGCCTCATGATTTGACTGATCTGCAGAAAGAAACGCGTGTTGAAACTTGTGTTGCCTTGTTGAACCGGTACAGAAATGAAGGAATATTGGATCGAATTGTAACATGTGATGAAAAGTGGATTCTTTATGATAACCGGAAAAGAAAAATGCAATGGCTGACCCCAGGTCAAATGCCACAACAGTGTCCTAAAGCAAAACTTACCAATAAAAAGGTAATGGTAACTGTTTGGTGGTCTCAGCATGGTGTTATTCACTATAGTTTTCTCCGATCTGGTCAAGCAATAACGGCAGATGTCTATTGTGCCGAACTCCGAACCATGTTGACAAAACTAGCAGTAAAACAGCCCCGACTCATGAATCGATCTTCACCATTATTGCTCCACGACAACGCGAGACCTCACACAGCACGAGAAACCATTTTGACCCTTCAGGAACTGCAGTTAGAAACCATTCGTCATCCTCCGTATTCACCAGACCTTGCTCCAACGGACTACCATTTTTTTCGTGATTTGGACAATTATCTACGTGACAAGAAGTTTTCTTCCCAGGAGGCAGTACAAAATGCTTTCACACAGTTTGTGCAGTCTAGATCGTCGGAATTCTATCGCAAAGGCATTAATGACCTTCCCATTAGATGGCAGCAATGTATAGATAATAATGGCAACTATTTTGATTAAATAAATTTGTTAAAAATTTAAAAAATAAACAATATAGATTTTCAGTACAAATCGGCAATTTCATACTTTAACCCCTAATATACAGAGACACCACTTAGTACAAGAAAATGGTTACACCCTAAAACTGGTTATTCAACTGGCTATATTGCTTTCCTTCTATTTTACGATAGATGACACTAGTGAGAACACAAATAACACGATACGTATTGCCATCTAGTGAGACACTAAGAATACGGTTATCGCTTGTTGTTGTTAGATGGCGCTTCGTTATAGCCTTAGCCTACTCACGGACGTTGGTGGATGCGTAATCAATCGAAGTTTCGTATGTCAGTAATGGCCTGGCTACATATGCGGGCGAATATTCGTGTCGCGTTGGCGCGCTAAAAACATCGTGTACGGGCATGCGCGATGTTCTTGTCTACATTAGCGGGCGAATATTCGTGTCGCGAAACATCGTGCCGGGCTGTGTAGTGGTGTGCTGTACGGCTGAGAGGTAATTGTCGATAAATTATTATTTAGGTATTACTACTAGTACGAGTATCATTTGCAAAATATTAAAAAAGAGAAGAAAGAGGAGATGGTTTATGACTACTTTTCATATAAACCGAACGATGTAAGCAAACTGCACCATAATATAATGATAAAACCTATTTTCTTAATAATGTTCATATTTGGACTATTTATGCATGAAGAATTTAATTAAGGTTGATGAAGCAAGAGATATGTACGAATAGGAGCCGGTGGAAAGAACTAATCTTTGCTAAACGAATGCAGATGAATATATGTATATCCGTGTTGTTATACATAATAATTTGACTTTATTATTCTTATTTTCAGAACAGGAATGGAAAGTAAGTTATCTGAGCTAAACGCCGAGTCTGGCATCGAATTCCCTCGATTTTTACGTATGTCGACGTCTGACTTTGAAATACTACTACAAAACCTAACACCATTAACCACTGACCACTCGACCAAGCGGGCCGTCCGAATGAATGTAAACAAACTGTGCACCGACCAACTGTTTGTGCACTACCTACCCGATACATCAGTATTTTTTCTAATGTTAGGTACCGGCATAATAAAATAAAATAATTTTCTTGTTGGCTTTATTGACAAGTCGTCTTTGTTTTAAGTAACACATCGTCGATAACTTTGCACACTATGCCGCCGCCATAAAAATCAAATATGTATGTGGTCATTTTTTATTAAACCGATGACGGTGTCAAGATGTCAATAAACTGAGTCAAGCGAAAGTGAAAACTAAAAAAATAATACTACAAATCTAAGTACTCATTTGCACCGCTATCACAAGGAAACATTCGATAGCGATCAATGCTCAACATCGAAGTCCTCTGTAACTTTAACATAAGAGCAAGAAAGTAGATTTTAATGCGTTAAATGTATTTTTCGATAAAAAATGTTTATTAATTATTGTTCCTTCCATTTTAAGTCCCATTTTTTTTAATACAATGTGTTTTTTACTGTTCGAACTAATACTTTTATTTTATTTTAACCTGTTTAAAAATGGATAAATATCTTATGTATCGATACAAACGATTATTTTGGACATCTCTAATCCCTTTGATGCGCACTACTTTACCGACAGTGCCTCGGAAGCGCGCCACTTTACCGACAGTGCAGCGAATACATCGTCTGCGCCCGAATACTTCGCGCTAGAACGATCCACCCGGCCACACTTAAAGCGGTAACACGAATATTCGCCGTAGCCCGCTAATGTAGCCGCAACATAACAGTACCTACATTAAAATATCTTTATTCACGGTCGCTGGGTTTAACGTTCCAAAAATATGCCGCGAATATAGAAACTGTGAATATGGAATGGTAATTAGTATGGAATCATAGGGGATGCGTTACAAGTTACAAAATAAAACGAATATTTATAAAAATAAAATCAATTTGAGCTGTAGCATTATAAATTTACCTTTTAAGAGTAAGGCTCCTTTCCATAGATCGATCAGCTTTCATGATCACAAAGTTAATTTGCGTATAAACCTGCACTCAGACTTTTTAAATTTAATGTAGGTATTCCTTACCAAGCGGACCTATGAGTAGTTCGATCCTCGTCGATGTACTACGAACGTAGAACTACTCTATTACCACGAGGGGTAATATTCTTTTTTAACTTGCTTTTGTATTGTGTCGGTAAGGTTTGTTTTAATTGACATTAGTCCACTTGGTCAAATCTTTCATGAAAGCCGCCTGGGCATATACCAGAACTGAAATAATGCCGCTACTTTAATAAAAGACTGAATCTCTTTCTATTTACTGTTTTCATCCTCGAATAATGAAATTTTTAGCCGCGAATACAGGAACTGTGTTGCAATTTTTTTTCTCTCGGATAAGGAAACCGTGAATGGGGAACTTTTACTGTGTTGACGGAACATTGCGAACGATTTTAGGAAACCACTTTCTTAGCTATTCTAACTATGTATTTTTTACTCATGTTTAGCTCAGGTTTACGAACGTGTCGCGTATTATACCTATTTGGAAAATTGTTTTTTTGTTTCAAATGAAACTAAAAAAAAAACTTTCTAGTTTATTCCTTTGTTATCAGGTCAGGGCCAGGTGACGAAATCCTGGAGAAATTGAGGGAAATAAAATATTAGAGGCACACCTATCGAGATTTAGGTATTTTAAATAGTAACTGGTGCAGTTGTTAACTGGCCTGGCTACATATGCGGGCGAATATTCATGTCGCGTTGGCGCGCTAAAAACATCGTGTACGGGCATGCGCGATGTTCTTGTCTACATTAGCGGGTGAATATTCGTGACGCGATACATCGTGCCGGGTTGTGTAGTGATGTGCTGTACGGCTGAGAGGTAATTGTCGATAAATTATTATTTAGGTATTACTACTAGTACGAGTATGATTTGCAAAATATTAAAAAAAGAGAAGAAAGAGGAGATGGTTTATGACTACTATTCATATAAACCGAACGATGTAAGCATAATATAATATAATGATAAAACCTATTTTCTTAATAATGTTCATATTTGGACTATTTGTGCATGAAGAATTTAATTAAGGTTGATGAAGCAAGAGATATGTACGAATAGGAGCCGGTGGAAAGAACTAATCTTTGCTAAACGAATGCAGATGAATATATGTATATCCGTATTGTTATATACAAGGTTATTTTATAAACACCATCCAAATTTTTTCTAGGCATTAGATATCATTCAAACACTTCATTTATGAAAAAAAATTGGTAGGTAAAATTTCCGCAAAAAAAAATTTTGTCCGAGCGAATTATTACAACAGTTGGTTACTGGCAAAATAGGTACTTACAGTTGAACGACCGACCGCCCGAAGCGCCTCACCAAGCTGCGCGCGCAAGTTGTAACTACATCGGCGCAATGAAATCAGTCAGCCGCGGGCTTTCCGCGATGTACAATGTTGCGTTCACGCATTTACGTCGCATAATTATCTACCTAACGAAATGTGTTCACACTTGCAATTGAAATCGAGGGCGAAATTGAACGACGGGTTTATGTGAAGAAGGCCCAAAGCCTCGAGAACTTAAATATGCATTTAACGAAGTGACAAAGTGAAAAAACAAGTAATACAATTAAAGACAATGTTCATAAACGTGCAATACTGTTTAGAGAGAAATTACCTACACTTTAAGGTAAAGTGATTGTTTTCAAACTTCATGTAAGTGTATTTTGTTTGGATTTTTAATTAATTATTTTGTTGGAGTAAAGCAAAATGTGTGCAGGGCGGCTAAGACTTGTGAAATTTTTCACAAAAATATTTTTAGAACTATTAATTATACATTTCTTTATCCTATCGTGTAAAATAGACAAAAATAACTTAGGTAGGTAGGTACTAAGGTTTTGGCACAGCATTTTTTTTTGCGAATTGCCTTTGCGATCGCTGTGTTTTTTTAGATTCTGTGGTTAAGAAACACCCTTTGCTTTACTCCAACCAATTATTGTACATAAGTTGATTAAATTTAAAAAAATGCGACGTAAGTGCATAAGGTGTGGCTTACTTTTATGTTCATTTTTTATTTATTAAAAGTGTTATCGATTAATATTGTTATAATCAAAGAACAAATCAACTTATCTCTTCTTCAATTTGACGTTCCTATTTTTTTTCGTTTAAATTTGCAACTTATGAAAATCATTGTAATGTATCAATGAAATACGGGAGGGCGGGGCGGGGGTCGTGTAATCATCTGCTACAACACCGTGCGTAGCGTGACTGTGACAGCAATCGGTAGTTTTCCTCGGATAACTTTGTGTAGGCTTAACTTAATATTTTAGTACTGAGTGATATTAAAAGAAAAAAATCTTGTTTCGTTATTTTCAAAGAATATAATATATAAATTTGGATGGTGTTTATAAAATGACCTTGTATAATATTTTGACTTTATTTTTCTTATTTTCAGAACAGGAATGGAAAGTAAGTTATCTGAGCTAAACGCCGAGTCTGGCATCGAATTCCCATTTTTACGTATGTCGACGTCTGACTTTGAAATACTACTACAAAAGCTAGCACCATTAACCACTGACCACTCGACCAAGCGGGCCGTCCGAATGAATGTAAACAAACTGTGCACCGACCAACTGACTTAGCAGCGGGCGGCACGCTTTGTTTGTGCACTACCTACCCGATACATCAGTATTTTTTCTAATGTTAGGTACCGGCATAATAAAATAAAATAATTTTCTTGTTGGCTTTATTGACAAGTCGTATTTGTTTTAAGTAACACATCGTCGATAACTTTGCACACTATGCCGCCGCCATAAAAATCAAATATGTATGTGGTCATTTTTCATTAAACCGATGACGGTGTCAAGGTGTCGATAAACTGTGTCAAGCGAAAGTGAAAACTAAAAAAATAATACTACAAATCTTAGTACTCATTTGCACCGCTATCACAAGGAAACATTCGATAGCGATCAATGCTTAACATCGAAGTCCTCTATAACTTTAAAATAAGAGCAAGAAAGTAGATTTTAATTCGTTAAATGTATTTTTCGATAAAAAATGTTTATTTATTATTGTTCCTTCCATTTTAAGTCCCATTTTTTTTAATACAATGTGTTTTTTACTGTTCGAACTAATACTTTTATTTTATTTTAACCTGTTTAAAAATGGATAAATATCTTATGTATCGATACAAACGATTATTTTGGACATCTCTAATCCCTTGGATGCGCACTACTTTACCGACAGTGCCTCGGAAGCGCGCCACTTTACCGACAGTGCAGCGAATACATCGTCTGCGCCCGAATACTGCGCGCTAGAACGATCTTCCCGGCCACACTTAAAGCGGTAACACGAATATTCGCCGTAGCACGCTAATGTAGCCGCAACATTACTGAAAACACCCGTGGCCGTAATAGGTATGGTTGCATTTTATTGACGGACAAAACATTTGTCACTATCACATGTATGTACCTACTTTTCAGTGACTGAGAGTTATTTTATTCGTCGATAAAATGTCGACCATCTTAAAGGGTTTCAGGATTTCATGATTGGGCCTACTAATGTACTTCCGATTGGTCTAACATAGCACAGTGTTTTATGGAACCACAAAAATTTACACAATACAAATTGAGGTTTTTACATAAATATATTATTTATAATATATATATTGTATATATATATATATATATATGATGATTTTTTATAAATAATAATATATATTATTTATAAAAAATCATGAACTTATCGTGACCTTTGACCTATGAAATCTAAAATATTTTTTATAAAATGAATAGAAAGTGAATAGAATAGTAGTTTATGAAATTGGTACATAATGAGGGGTGTAAAACCTAGTTATGTGCAGTTTCATACAATACTTTATCTAATCTCATATATTGAAGATATCAAATAAAAGATAGAGATTGATACAGTTTATTTATTGGTTATTGTAAGTGTTAACATTTTGTATATTACAATGACTTTACTGTTAGTAGATTAAGAGTGACTGCTGCCGCAGTCTCTAAAATGTCGGGCTGCGTTAAATTTTCTTCACTTTCAGTATCAGATATTTTAATAAACAATAATAATTATCCAGCGAAACACAACAAAGAATTGCAAGAAAACGTATTATGGCGCCAAAATTTCCGATATCACCGCGCATGCGCCAAAGCGTGCTCAGCCACAGATAAAAAATGAAAAAAATGAAACAGTGCTATACGAATTGGCGCAGTATTATATCAATGGTCTGCTCGGAGTAAACAGGACTGGAGTAGCCTTTGCCTAACATTACCCCTCTGCCAAATGCACAAGCGTCGGAATCCTGTGCGTTATATAAAACTAGTTGAGCCGCCATTTTAAAACCACAATAATCAGAACGTCTTACCGTGCAGAGCTCCCACGAAAATGCCTGCCTGTGCTGTTTTCTACTGTAAAAAAAATTCGAAAATATCTGGTATGCAAAAAGATGGCGTCACCTTTCATTTGTAAGCATAATTTTTAGGTTTTGATTATTATTTAATTCATAATTTCATGTTTTAGCAAACTACAATTTCAAATTTCGCGCTTAAAGTTCGTTTGATGACGTCATGGCTGCACTCCCCACGAGACTACCTAGGGTTGACCATTATCGCATTTCAATTAATTAAGACAAAAATTAGAAATAGTTTGTTGGTAATAAATAACTGTAATTTTGTATTAATTAATTACCAATTATAATTTCGTTTTAACAATGTACGTTGCGTGTTTATTTTTAGTTCAGTATTAAGTACATAACTACAATTTTGCGGCTGCTTGAAGCCTATTCTTTGCTACACAACATGGAAATATAAAATAATAAATAAAATAATTAATTAAAATAATAATCAAACTATTTGCCCTTTTATTCATGCTGGGCGGCGCTCATAAACATTAAGAGTACTAATGCTGTATATACCTACAGTGTCCCTGACTTCATAAAAAAGCACGGTTAAAAGGGTACCATCGCCTAACCAGCACACCCGATCATTTCCGAGAAACCAAAATTTTTTTTCGAGCCACAGGACAAATAGTTTTTATTTTGTAATCAGCAACCCTTATTAATTTGTACAATATTAATTTGCACAATAGTGATGTCAACTTCATCGATATTGTGATTTTACGAGTGAGTAATGAATGAGTGAATGAATGCTTTTTCTTAACGATACTAAAAAACAGCTTAGATAAATTACAGTTTGTTTCAGTAATTATTACCAGGTATTAATGATGATTTCAAATAAGAATAAGATATGTGATTTTGAACTGATGACGCCGTATGTAAAGTGCGGAATTATACTATTTACCTGCGATATTATACATACGAGAATAAAACTGTAAAGATATAGAATAAAACAGGTCAAGTCCACCTTAAACCAAATGGCTAGTAATGAGAGTAGAGGAAGCGAAATCACTAATTTTTGAACATTTTGTCTGTCTGTATGTATGTTTGAGCACGCATCACGCAAAAACTACTCGACGGATTTGGATGACATTTTAGTATGGTAATAGCTAAATGTCATCGTCAACATTTAAGTTAAGTTTTTTTATTAATATTGTAGCATTTATAGCTCTTTTTAAAAACCGGCTTGTCCAACTGCAATACTTCAAGATACTAGGAGTAAGGTATGTGGTGCCAAAAGTCATTTGTACATAAATGAAAGCTATTGGAAGATAGTATTGCAGTATTAAAATTAGAAATGATCGGTATGTGTAGTTCAGGCAAATATACTCTGCCCCTAGGCGGTATACTAATTGTTGGTATTTATACTTTAAGCTTTGACATGCCCGGAAACATCTAATTTTTCATATCCAGTTTTCCTAAAGAATACAGCATACGAAAAAAATGGATTCATGCTTGTAATAGGTAATAGGGCATCTTGGGCATCTTCAAGAACAAGTACTATATTTTCCATACATTTTGAGCCGTCTCAGTTTCAAAAATTATTTAACAATAGAAGAAGATTAGTTGCCCATGCTGTGCCAACGTTATGCTTGAATGATCCTCTTAGTTTATTATATAACTAGTTATGTTTCAAATAGATATTAACAGTTTTAGTTTATTACATTTAAATGTATTAATTTTAGGTTAAAGAATAAGTTGAAAAGGAAATACCTGCAAAAAGTGATGTAAGCAAATCGCAAAAAAATACAAATAATCAATCGGTCAAAGTAAAAATCTGAGAATTATAACTATATACGCTTTGTTAAAAATAATGTTTCAGAGTTCCTCTTTTCCATTATGGTTATACGCGAAAGGGTCCACAGTAAATTCTATATATATAATAACACCTATTGTAAATATCTCTTAAATGCAATAAACTATTAAGTTTCAATTTGTATTTTATGGATGTAGCCTTCGAAACTGACTGTTGTAGCGTGTAATATCATCATTAATTTAATTTAATTTTTAATACATAATGTAGGAATACTAACGCAAAGTTAATACATTCATTCATTAAACGAAACTGATTTATCGATATCGATATTCTCGTGCTATGTCATGTCACTTCTCACACAATGACATTCGTGTGTTTGAATAGAACGTTAACACACTATTTTAGGCACGTGTGCGTGTATTTTAAATATGTTTGTCGTATTATGCATGTGTGCATTTGTAAACACGCAAAGAGTTTTTGTTCCTGTGTGCTGGCATTGAATGTAGTAGTAACCTCACCCCCCGCAAAAAATGGCAGAAAAATATGTACGAGAAATTGACTAATGGCTACTCCAGTCCTGTTTACTCTGAGATGGTCTGTAATCAAAACGTAATGAAAAAAAAATTATTATAACATTATTTTGTTAGACAAATAGTGTTGTATTATTTTTTTTTAATTTCATTACGATATACTATTTGTAAAGTTCGTCAATATAAACTCGTTTTGAGTTTAATATTTTGAATTTTACGATGTGAGAGTAGATAAAAGAATATATATTTTAATAAATACTAGCGACCCGCCCCGGCTTCGCACGGATGCAATGCTCTACTATATTATGCATGTATTACACATATAAACCTTCCTCTTGAATTACTCTATATATTAAAAAAAACCGCATCAAAATCCGTTGCGTTGTTTTAAAGATTTAAGCATACAAAGGGATATAGGGACAGAGAAAGCGACTTTGTTTTATACTATGTAGTGATGATGAGTGAATCGGACATAATCACACGCATATAAACGCGTTTCTTTAGCTTAAAAATCCATTGGTTTGGGAGTAGCATTTTTTTTATTTCGTATTTATTATTTTCTCTCCCTAAAAACGAAAAACTGGAACCTACAACTTAAATAGAAATATACATAAATGAACCACGTCCCACTATTGCGGCGATTAGAAGATATTCATTTTAAAATTTTTATGCTAGGGTTGTCACCGAACTTGATCTCGACGAAAATTTTTAAAATATTAATATGTCTATTATTTTTGAACGAGAAAATCGATTTTCGTTTTCGGGTCTGGGTGTTAACTGTTAATTGTTTGTTTTGTGTGTTTCGGAGACCCAATTAGACACAAGTTCATGCCTGCTTGCTTCTAAGGTTTTTTGTTACAAAAATAGGTACATACCTGTTAACCGATTTATGCCCACGACTTTGTACTATGCTTTTATTTTCTGATCGAATGCAATTTTTTTTAAAGATGCGATCAACTGATTAGATTGATTTGTATGAGAAGTTACTTTTTCGCGGGGTCACAGACCCATGGCACCGTATTGCCTCAGCAGGGGCTTACCCAACCTACTGAGAGCCATAGCCAAAGACTATACCTCACCGGGCCCATCTCAGCCACTGGTAAAATTATTAAAGCCTTCGCCACTAGTATTTTTTCGAGCGATGTAGAAAGGCACAATAACCCTACTTCTAAAGCGGCAAAGCCACAACCTTATACGCCTAAAGAAGCTCTTAATATGATAATAGATAGACAGTTAAATGACATGTAAACAAATAAGGGCAGATCTTAATAGGAGAGGATACCCAGCCTATCCCTCATTACAAGGCGACTGAGTCCTGAAATAAATTCTGGCGTCAAGTTAAAGTAGACGTGGTGCACTAAAAAGGTGCCGGCAGGTGATGAGATTTACCTAGATCGATTTTAAATGTGAATGAATTTCTACATCTAAAATTTCATCACAATCGTTAGACCCGTTTCCAAGAAACCAATTACATACCAACATATTTATATAGGTACATGCAAGAATTGCTCGTTTAAAGTATAGGATGTGTGTATATGTGTTAAATTATTTCAATCAACATAGTTTATTTTTTCGACCATTTGGCGTGTAAGGTACAAAATTAAAGATGTGGTCGATCATACATAAAGTATTCCTACATTACCACATCTACATTAGGTAGGTAATATATGTAAGTATATTGTATTCGTCTTTAAGTGTTGTTAATTTATTCAATTCATTGACGGTATCAATTAACAAACAAAATGAAACATTTTCATTTAACACATAGTTGATCTTTGTGACAACCCCAGATCATGAAAGTTGACCTTTATGTTAATTCTATCATAACTTCATAAAACCGCAAAAGTGGGATTTTGTTTATAGAACCTTTCTATACTAAATCCAGGTTCCACTTTTGCCGATTTTTGGAGAAAAAAAATAAAATCAAAATTTTAAAAAATACGTATTACTCAGAAAGTAGGACACTTATGAATAAAATAAAATTGCGACATTATGCCTTCAATAATTCATTATCAAGTGGCAAATATCTCATGGACAGATATGGAACCTTTTTGGATAGAAGAGAGATGGAAGTCGCTTGAAGAAATTAAATTGTTATTTTTTTATATGCGCAAATTTTAAAAACTTTACTACTTCATATAGTTTTTTACTGAAAAAAGTGATTTGGAAATTGAACTCTTGCCTTTATTAGGGTATAAATAATCGATTTATGCAAAAACCTTAAGGTGTAAATTATTTTGTTTCCATAAAACCCGCCATCTAGCGTTACAATTGCAAAACACTTCGTAAGCCTCATAGCTGAAAAGTAGTCACATGTAGCCTATACTTTCGTATTCTCAATTGATTATTTACGGTGTTACTTATCTTCAAATTTAGGAGTCGAATTAAGGTTGATGTGAAGTTGTATATATAAAATATGCTAGTCTTTATTTTAATCTCAATATTTTTACTTAATTCGTCTTATTTCTAAACATGTGAAATGTTATAATTTACAAATGTTAATGGTAGTGACATCTATTGCGGTTTTTTAGAATTAAAAATCTTTTGTATGAAATGGTACCCCATGGCTTAGGTGAACAGGCTGTAAGATAGATTCTCTGGCTAAAACGTCGTGTTGTATCTGTGACATTGGAGACACCAACATGAGATTCTACGCGCTTTAAAAACCACAATGGTGGATTGGCGTGAAGTGCTATTTGAACATGTCGTACAACTTGGAATTATTAGCGACCGGTATGTATTGTGATATTTTTTTTAGATTTCCTCTATATCAAAGTCAAAAGAATGCTCGATTCAGTTGAGTTCATACATTATGAATACAACTTATCACATACTAGGCGATGCAGTCGCTAAGCATAAAGCTACGCTAGCACCATAGAGCGGAGCATAATACCTAAAAAAGAAAAAAAAAATTCGATGAGAATATTTGCGAATTTCAAAATTCGGGCTCCGTCACAATCTGGTCCTAAGCCTGTTGATTCGATTCGGCACAAAAAATATTAAAATCGGATAAGAATTCGGGAAGTTATGGCGTAACAGACATTTCGCCATTGAAGCTGATCCACGGGAGCTTCGCTCACTTCGTTCGCTCCGCTCCAATGAGTTACGTCACGTTCGGAGCTGACAAAGCGTATTCAATTACGTTTCATTGAATGAATTAACGAGATAGTATTGTAATTTTTAAGCACTCGTCTGCTACAATTGTGTCCCTTTTATGCGTGGCACCTGTGACTCGACCAATTTACTCGTCCACGTGTATTTTTTTAACAGTGGTCCCGGACGATGCTTTAATGAACGAACGGATTAAACGAAAACGGGTAATTATCCATCGGCCCATTATCAAAATTTTAAATCATAAATCGATAAATAAACAATTCAAATACAATTTTTCAAAATACCTAACTTCTTAAACTTCTCAAATATATGTCCTAAATACCTCATTCCGAAACAACAACAAGATAAACAAAAATATTCTTATTTTATAACTATACAATTGTCGATAATGGAAGTGTCGTCGGTACGAAATACCTTGTTAAAATCGATTTAGTAGGTCTACAGTTAACTAAACTTACGTTGGTCGAAGATAAAAAATATCCATGGAATGGTTCACCTCATCGGAATCACGGGGATAAATGAGTTTTGCAGGATTCAGACAGGACTAAAACCCTTAACTTTTGTTATTGGGACAATTGCTCCTCCAATAAAGCTACAGACATCCTAACAGATCATTGAATTAATTCGAGTGTTTCTTATGCTGAGTATCAGTGTCAAATCATAATATTCAAGGGAACAAATAACTTACAAAATAACGAAATTACGTTTTTAAGTAAAATATTAAAGATATTTAACTTGTCTCAAGTATTCAAAAACTAAACAGAGGCCTTAGTGCGAGTTTTCGCATCAATACTCGATGCAGTCTTCGTAAAATATTACTATGACATTTTGTATGAGCGCAGTAACCACCAGGAACTACGAATCTTTATAGAAATGGTAACGAGTATCGAATGCGTGAACTCGCACTAAGGTCTCAGATCTGTCGAAGCCTCGGTAATTCAATCATAAGAACGATGGAAGAGGGAGAGAGTGAGACATTCTTCCAGTAACAATTACTTTGGAAATCTTTCAAAGAATTAAAATTAAATGTGCACATGTATTTAACTTATGTAATACTGAAATTTCAACACTAAAATCTTCGTTTTAAAACTACTTACATTCCTTAGAAGCTGCAGAATTAAGTAACTGTACCTGCAAGAAAGTTGTGCCATTGCGAAACAAGTAGTAAGTGGAAACTTGGAGCGTGTTTGTAACAGAACTTCTCAGGGGCATCTTCGTAGTTCACATTAGAAATGGAATTGTTTATGTTTTAATTCAATTCTGTTTTACTGTGACGTACTTATATAGTAAATTATCAACAATTCTGTCTTGTAAAAAGCCAATATAACTTAGAAATTACTTTGCTTTTGTTTTTATTCAACTCTATTACGAAGGACATGTTAGTCTTAACATAGATGTTTGCGTGATCATTACGTGCTATTGTAAATAGTTAATATAACTGTAAATGGGATTGTGCAAGTTTTTATTCAAGTTTGTTTTACTAATGAACGGTAGCGATCCTACCTTTCGCACCGATTATCCTGGATTCGAGTCCCGGAATGGGCAAATGTTTTTGTGATGAATACGAGCATTGGTACCTAACTCATGGGTATTTATATATATGTGTATATTACATATCTATGTATCATATATGCATGTCTATATCTTACCCTAGTATCCTTAACACAAGCCTTACAGAGCTGGGCTAATTGGTGTGAATGTAAGTTATATTATTATTACTACATACTGCACCCTGGTAGTTTACTTGCATGCATGTTAGTTGCATGAAGGCGGGTGCAGGGGCTGACCTTCTTTCTCAGAGGGGTCGGGGGCCTAATGCGTTTCGCTGTAAAGAAATCCTAAAAATACGGCATCTATAGATAGAAAGGTAGATTCAATTTGTGGCCCCTCGAAGCGAAGCAAAAGAAGCAACATTATGCCTGCTGTTTGCATGTTTACTTGCATGCTGCATGCTAATTTGTGTGCTGCATTTATGCTTGCATACAAGCTGTATGATTATTAATATTTTGCATGCCATGCTTGCTTGCATGCTGCATGCTTATTTGTATTTGAGTAAGGAAGTTGATACAAAAACCATATGCTAGTTGAGGTTAGATTTGTGACAGCGTTAGGTACTGCAAACAGTAGGTAAGAACACAAATTAAGGTCTATTATATTTTAAGGCTGCTTTTACTTATCAATTGAGATGAAAGGTAAATCTTCTCAGGTCTATTTGTTCAAATCAGACAAAATTCTATGTTATGACGAAAATGTTCTTTACTTTAAACAATCTTAAAATAATTGGACTTTATTTGAAATAACTAGTTTCAGATTTGAATATTATCACAACTGATTTTTATTGTGAATGTAAATGTGAAATTATTTGAACTAAAGTTTGATTCAATGAGTATAACATAAAATAAATAATAGCTTTAAAAGATTTATGCTTTGTGGTTTATATAGGATACAGAATAATTCGTTATAAGTCTGTTATTTTATAATTATGTTGATGATACTGTTTGTTTATTATACTAAACGATATTATGTTTATCAAAGTTATATGTTGTGAATGTTCTAACATTTGTCGTTGTATCAAATATCACACATTGTTTAGATTATTATGCTAAATGACTTTATGGCAATCGAAGTTATGCGTTGGAAAGGTTCCCTTTTAAACCTTATCATGATTTTTTCTACTTTTTTTCAGCATTACCGTTGAATTATTATCATCCGTCTTTGTTTTTGGAAGCGAACATTGCAGAGCGCAAAAAATATATGCTCCAAAATATGAGGAAAACCCAACGATCCCGAGTAGGGTTGTCAAACAAAAATATTTTCCATTGAAATGTTGATTTTGAGCCACCATTCGCAAAAAGCGATATAATATAAGCGTTTATTAATAAAAAGGATTTCTCAAGTATATAATTGGTAACAAAACTAATACCTTCTTTTTCCTTGTTTTATTTGATCGGGCACTACATACTTGTTTTCTAAAACAATTTCGCCAGCGATGTGTTTTTAGTAAAAAATATTGGAAATTTTAATTGATCGGTATGAATTTAAAAACTCTGTATTTACTTTTCATAGTAACTTAGGTATATTGAGTTCATTAAAATTAATTTCTGTATTTTTTCAGGCCTCAATATCACAGCGCAGTTGCAGGCGCCATCATAACGGAAGTTGTTCCGGGCTTCAAAATAATAGTACCGTTTAAAATTATTCTTAATATGAAATAAGTAACTATTGAAAGCAACATTTTGGAACCACAAACTACTGCTTTCAATTAGCTTCAAAATTGGTTCGTATTAAATAATTAGTTATGACGTAATTAAGTGTAAAAAAATATTATTTTAAAGTGGCAACCCTATTCTTTGTCCTGTCAACCCTGCCTGATAGTACGGTGTCAAGTGGCGTGGAACGTGATAATGGCGTAATTTATGTCATTAATGGGACGCGTGCGATTTCAGCTAATGTGGGGGGTCGATTACACCCTCTGAGGTTGACAATGTTGCAAACGATTTGACCACTCAACTATGACCTACTGATAGTACTATTGGACAATGAAGTGAAGTGTTCGCGTAGAGTGAACTCAGAAAAGTTAACTACTGGTCATCGATACGGTTCTAGCTTTATTTTTTTAGACTCAAGGGTATTTCGAGATTGGAATTCTTTAGAAATTTGAAATTGAGAAAAACAATTTTTCAGTTGTTTTATTAACCATGTGTTTTCAACATATGTTGACTACTTTTGGTTGTCTATTAATTTTCAAAAATTGTATTAGAAACTTATTGTAGGTGCCTATTATATGAGATTAAAAACTTTCTTAGTTACGGCCGAGATTGTGGCCACAATGTATCACAAGTTTTATTCTATACAAAATGCATACTTTATTTTTATTTTAAAGTATTACACAAATACTACTAAATATAAATATAAATGTTCTACTTGCACACGTTATTGTAAAGTATAATTAGCAACTTTAGCAGTACTAACCCTATTTATCATCTACATAATATATTGTTTGAAATAAAGAATTATAACTTGAAAGAGCTTTCAGTTAATTTGACGATCTGCTGGTAACGATTCTGCCTTTTCACCAACGGTGCTAGGTTCGAATCTTAGAATGGGGATATAACATTTGTGACATGAAAATGAGCTTTGTTTTCGATTCATGATCGTAATATACTTGTTGACGCATTATTTTCGTTGTTTAGTACATATATTATACATAATTAGTGTGATTTGTCCGAAATTTATTGGGTATTAAATGTCGCGTGCTGTGTTATACAAATCGGTTTGCTGACTAAACAACCGTATATAAAATTTCTCTGGTTATACATATACATCTTACAGAAAATTATACCGCACTTTATCAAAAATAATATTGAGTATTTGCGAGAGTAATGCACTGCAAACGATTTTTATGTTAATAATTAAATTATAATTGTTTAATAAACACGGTAATCCATTACAATTTATACTATTACACTTTCTAAACAACGCAACAACGAATCGAAACAAAGTTAGTGCGCCTGGGTGCTTGGTTTTGTATGTCTAAGTTCTAACCAATACAGTTCAATAGAATTGCTTGGTTCACTTGCTTAGTTCAAACTCGATACAGCTGTTAGTAGACTGAAGCTTATCTCCAGATTGCTTCGTACTTAGTATTCAGGTTAAGCGTCTGAATATTAACGGCTTCTCGTCGGGAAAATGTTTTTGTATTAACAATGAATATGCCTCCAGGTACATGATTGGATTGTTTACAATGTAGATAACTTTTCATTTACAACAATTAGCTTAGCCCACAGAAGCGCTGTAAGCCTTGTGTTATGGATACTAGCGTAATGGATAGATATACATATATGGTATATAGATATGTAATATTCATAGAAATATATATAAATATATTTCTATACTTATTACTCAGGAAAAATGCTTGTATTTGTCACACAAACATTTGCTCTTTCCGGCTCTCAAACACAAGACCATTGGTGCAAAGGAAGGACTGTTACCGATGTATCAAACGGTCAACAAATGTAAGATGTATTTTTATATTTTTATACAATTATTTAATTTTCTTATCAAACTTGTTTAGTATAAATATTTATTTTTAATGAAATTTTCAGAGGAAGAATAGTAGAGGTATCTATTATCTTTTTTTGGCAATGTATGATGGATTGAATGTAAAATTTTCGACGCAATGTAATTTATTATGGAATAAATTAATAAGAAATATGATTGCGGATGTTAAGCATCATCGTGCATCGAGAGAAACGTTGAATCGTTGGTCCTAGCTGCATATGCTGTCGCGATCACCTATCGTCACCAATCCGAACTAGGGTTTTGCGGTGGGGCATGTTATGGGCCATTCTCTCTAGAGTGTTTTCTTCCTCCAGCAGTGAGATTAGTTGACTAATGATAATATTTATTTAAATGTATTTCTTTATATTATTTAAAGACTTATTATATTAGGCGATGCAGTTGCTAAGCATAAAGCTACACTAGCACCATATATTGGAGCGGAGCGTAATACCTAAAAAAAGATTTTTTTTTGTTTCGATGGGAATTTTTGCGAATTTAAAAATTCGGGCTCCGTCACCATCTGGTCCTAAACCTGTTGATTCGATTCCGATTTCGAAAAAATATTTAAATCGGTTAAGAACTCGGGAAGTTATGGCGTAACAGACATTGCGCCATTGAAGCTAATCCATGGGAGCTTCAATTCTCCAATAAAGACTTGTGTTATAATATGGTATGTAGCAGTATAGAATAGCACCAACTTCTGTCGCTTAAGGTTGTCTTTGGATGCTTTTTAGGCGTCTTATGATACTGTAGGTAATGACCATACACTTCGTATAGACCATAAAATGGACGACATTGTTTTCCTTATAAAAGTCTTATACAGCGATCACCAACCCGTCAAGGGTAAAGATTATAGAAAAACCCTCGATACCCGAATGAGGGTGTCATCCAGCAATGGATTTTTTGGGCTGACTACTTATAATTAGCTCTACCATTCCTTAAAGTTCAGTTCAATACTTTTTAGATTCGCACGTGACAATTTTTAACTTTTTCTAAATGAAAATGCATTCCCAGCACACATTCATCCGAAATTCTGACTGTTTCATTGGTTACGTTAAAGTCGTTAACGTCACGTCGACGTGACGTGTGGCAAAAACCACGCGGCTTCCTCGGGTTGACGTATTTTTAGCCTTTGTTTCAAGCCAACGAGTATTTTTAAACGTTTTTAGCCCCGTTAAACATTTTTCTTTATACAGAAAAGAATGTGGCTTTTCATTTGTTTTCGTGCCAGAACATATTTTGTTTGAACAAGAAGTAGAAGCCTATGCTTTTATGATGTACTATTTTTGCCAATTGTTTTATATATGTGTTTTCTAAATCCCCCGCTGTCTTTATAGCGGAAAAGTGCGACTCTTTTGCTTATTATAATTTGTATTTTGCTATATGTTTAAGAGCAATGTGAGTAAAGGTGGTGAATTAATTGGTATTGTAACGCAGAGGGGTATGACGTAACGTGCACTATTTTTTTTCTATATATTAATTTGGGGCTTTTTATATAGACGAAAAGGAACCACGGTCAGTTTCACTAGAGCACATAATTTTTTAGCTACATCTGATTTCGGTTCTGCCAAGATGTTGTATACCATACCTACATTTCTAATACTATTAATCTTACGAAAAGTAGCCACAGTGAATGAACCTAGTGCGTAGGCATAAAAAGTAGGTGTAATAAAAATAGGTATAAGAAATAGGTAGATAGCGAGCGCACGCGGGCCGCGGGAAAGGAAGGGGAAGAAGTGCGGTAGTGGAGTATATTGGCTCCACTACTTTTTTATTTATATGTCCATAAAATCTTTACGGAAGCTGTCGAAGAAGGAACCATGGAAGTAGTTATTATTGTAAAACCACTTAGTAACATTTTGTTCGCAGATGACTTCGCGAGCTCATTGGTGGATTTACAACAACTAATGGTATAGAGATAAGCAGTTTTCAGTATAGCTTGCGCATGAACATAAAGAAACTAAATGTTGTCGGTCTTAGTTTGACTGCATTGTTAATGAGAAGAAGAAAAGACCATAGTTTAGATATGAAATATTACATAGAGTATGTCCGGCAAGCATTTAGTAAACTGTCCCAATTTCTCTGCAAACGGAATCTTAAACTTTCGACAAGATGCTGTCTAGTACGTTGCTATGTGTTTTGTAAAAGTTTAGACGCTAACTCAAACCATGTGCAAAAAGCTGGAAGTTTTTGAATCGTAAATATTCCTAAGAAGATAACAAATACAATATCTTCTAAATATGAACTAAGACTGGAACTGATCAAAACATGACCAGAAAACTGTAATATCTGGCGCGCATATGTGTGAAGATGCGTGGGAAAACTCAAGGTCAAAGATCACCGCACCGAAAACTCATCTCCTGGAGAGACTATTGTCGATTTTTATAGTTTTGCATTTTCAATGCTACCATGTCTGAGAGGTTGATTCCGGATGGGCCCTGAGAACCTGTTACGGGCGGCAGTTTCTATAGAAAAATTGGTCCTTATGGTTGCAGACCTCCGATAGGCGACAGTACTTGAAGAAGAATTTACTGGAAATGACATTTGCTATATTTCATTGATTGATCATCCGTCACTTTATAAACCAGCTGTCGTGATTATTCATATTTTATTTAATCAAAGCTCTATAGTTAGACATTGCTTTGACATTTTTATATAAAGTTACTTGCTATCGATAAAAATAAGAATAAAAGAGCCCCCTGCTTATTTGTTCTACACATTTTCTTAAACTCACACATGATCATATAATTGCTGCTGAACCAATGAGTCAGAATATTACATTTTTTAAAATTATTTCTAGCCCTATAGATCTTAGAGTTACCTATTCTTATTATTATTTATTTGCTGAACACTTTGATTGTTAGTTCTTGAATCAAGGCAATATGGTTCCTGTACAATCTGATGTTAAAATATTATTTTAATGGTTATTTACCTATTATAATTTTGTAAATGACCCTATGATGGTTGAAATAAACGAGCACACCAGAAATATAAAATGTACATAAACGCATTTGTCTCAACCCTTCTGGGTTTACAATGAAAAAAATTATGATATCTCATGTCAGCTATTTTAAGTATCTATAAAAGTACACAATCAACAAACTTCTCACATATTACTACTCTCTCTTTTTAAAATATTAGTTTATATAAGTGAAAAAAGATGAAAAGAAATTGTTGTTTCCCGTAAAACAGAAGATAGCGTCATTTTAATTAATTGCGTAATCCGAATCTTGTCACGTACCATTGAATAAAGAAAGATTCAAGTCAAGTATTTTCGTTTGTTATACTGTTTAGTCCACTGTTTAATTGCAAAATCCAATAAACATTATATTACAATATTTTTTCAGACATAAAATATTACAATAATTTTCCTTTGACGCAGATCAAATATCTCTTAGGAAATAAAGGTGAAGTTCGCATCGCAGAATTGATGAAGGCATTATCTTCAGGAATACAATTTGATTGTCCGTTATGTTTCTAAGTAACGAGCTTTTTACGATAGGCCGTAAATTCAATGGCTCTTTTAATACAGACTATCGTCTTTCGCATTTTAGGTATAATTCTAAATTTTAAATGGCCATTACAGATATTATTTTTCTTAGATACCTTTCTTAGCTATTTTCATATGTAAATATCGTATTGTGCTCAACAATTTCAATTGCTTTTATTTTGAAGTAGGTGCTAGTGAAGCTTAACATTCAAACGTCAAGCTTATGTCAGTACGGAATAGCATTTTCTTTTATTTTATCCTTTTCTATAGCCCAAGAATGTCATTTGCGAAAGTGAGAAAGATAGCGAACTGCCGAACGCATCGTCGATGCACACAATCTTTCTTTTAGAGATATTCCGGACATTATTTAAACTCTTGGCGGGCATCACCTTCTAAAATAACAGCAATTATAAATTACTGTCCTAATAAATTGATGCAATTTTTAGTATTTTTTATTTCTGATTAAGAACAAATTAATTCCTTATGTATTGTTACGCACAGTTTCAGTGAAAAACATAAAAAAATAAGCAAAAAATTTGACAATTTCATTCATTGACGTGATAACATCTTATAAATCGATAAACACCGGCTGCATGCTCGAAAAAGTGTAACGTTCCGCCTGAGGCGAGCGTGCAAACGAGAGCGCGGAATAAGCGATAGAGAGGCACGATCGGCCTAGGCGTTCGATTTGTGGCGCATCAATCTCTCTTCCACTTCATGAAGTGAAAAGTTATGTGGTTTCCATTGTTTTATACAACAACTTAATGTTAATTAATAGACAAAAAAATAGATTAACTCTTTCTTTGTATTATACAAAATAATGATAATTCAGTGATAATAATTCAATCCAATAATAAAAGTATGCAATTTTTCATCAATGTTTTCTTACGACGCTATCACGTAAAATTATCATCCGTAAACTGACTTCACAGACAACTATTTTTTTGTTACTTGTTAGTACATTTCAAAACAGATTTTTTAGGAGTCGGATTTTATTTTTGTAATAAAATACTCATTGATTTTTAGTGATTAGTGAATTCATTGTCTTGATAAACAATTAGTAGCCATCAATTCAGGCCTTTTACAAATATGACCCCTTTGCATTATAAGGAATAACGTCATGTAACCGTGTGGTAGTCACCACCGTGACCAATTACATCTCAAAATATGGTGATAAGATAATACAGATGATGAAGAAATAGGTACTTACAAAGCTAAGAAAATATGTTGTTGTACGGCAACTGTTATTTTCAATATTAATGGTTATATTAAAAGTCTGTGGGATTTAAGCTGAATGATACTGTTAAAGAAAGCCTGTGTCGTATTGTGCAATGTCATTTGTTTATAAAGTCTAAAAAAAACCTAGCGATTGTGAATGAATTGTTCCATAAAAAAGTGTGTCGGCACAAAATAATAGGAGTAACGTATGGAAGAAAGAGATATACGTGCGCACGCGATTCCGAGCAGGCGGGTGAGCGAGGCGGCTCTCGAACTTGGATCGAGATTTATGTAGTTTCGAGGCGGCGAATCTGGAATGTTGGTGACTGCTTGGTCTTAAATGTAGTGAAGCAGAGCGCAGTCGTGAAAGCATAGTTGTAATTTCGGAAACGATTTTAGTGATCTGGGAGTAATCTTCGAAAGGTAATAAAGAGTGATTAAGAAGCCACCACACCGAGTTATTGAACAACCATAACCGTGACGCGCGATTGGTATATTTTGCGACAGATCTTAAGAGTCAATTTCTGACAACAAGTTTACTGAGTTAGTTAGAGGACTTGTTTGAAAATTGTATTTGGAAGATTTTATGCTGTAGTACATTTAGGTATAAGAATCATAAGAATAATGCTCTGGTGAAATTAATGATTTTATTGGACTATTCAATACCTACAGCGTCTAACAACGGTTGCATATCTACACCGTCATCAAGTACAATGTTTGGCAACGGGTTAGAGAGATGTGGGGCGTCGTATGTTGCTTCTAATAATAAGCTGGGCATTCAGAGCTCTAAGCTACAAGATATCACCCTCGAGAGAGCCGTGAACTGTCAATAAAGCCGGAAATTAAACATTTCATTGGAACAACTCTAATGACTATAAACACCAATAAAAAACAAAATACGCAAATTTGTTTACTTAAACGACATATTTTCCTATTATTTATAAACTATTTAACCGATTTTGACAAAAAATGTATGGGACTAAACTGTAAGTAGTTATTTACTCTCAAAAAGATTTTGCATCGGTTTATAAAGGCTGGCGTTATGAATTAAGAAACAAAAAAATACAACCGAATTGTGAACGTCCTTTTTTGAAGTCGGTTAAAAAGGCTAACCCTTTTAACCGTTTGAATAGGAATCAATTTGAAACGCCGCTGTCAAGTTTATTGAAATTAACGAACTTTGGGTCTGTATCGACAACCTCGCCCGATTGGGTCGCTGTATCCCTAGTTTAACAATTCACAATTTAGTTTTTTCATTAGTGGCTATCGTCGCTTACAAAATACCTATATAATAAAGTGAAATATATCAAAAGTACTGAAAAATATCGAAATAATTATGGTTTTAGCATTACAACATAGCAAAATTCAAACAATTTAATTCAGAAAGCTAAGTTCCATATTGTTACTTAAAATTTTATGTTAGTATAAAGATAAGAATATTTTTTTTAATGTTCTAATTACAAACAGTAACTTTTTAAGTATTTTTGTTCTTACTAATACTATGGAACTTAGCTTTCTGAATTAAATTGTTTGAATTTGAACTTGAATTACACAAGAATGAATATAAAAAGTCTATACAGTGGAGCCCCGGTAATCCGGCCCCTGGCTAATGCGGCACCCCCTATAATCCGACATCGTCTATTACATACAAGTATTCGCGAATTCACGATTGAACAAGTTACAACTTGTACGCACCATCACTATCGTGCTCGACGCGTACGGTATTGTTTTTATTCTGATTGCTTAGATTGCCTCCATACATACATGCGAGAGGATAGCATTCTATAGCATTAAAGACGTTATTTTTATAATAATAATAATATTTCTTACAATTACACCAATTAGCCTAGCCCAAAGTAAGCACTGTAAGGCATGAGTTATGGATACTAGGGTAACGGATAAACATACATATATCATACATAAATAAGTAATATTAATAGAAATACATATAAATACCCATGACTCAGGCACTTCCCGACCACCTAGCGAGTTGAAACTTTCAGGGTAGCTCACAACCCAATGACAATGCACGCTTAAACAACTTTCAACTACCTAGGTGCACTTTCAGGTCAACTTTCGGCAACTTTCACTTTTGTATGGGGCTTATCCGATTGTTGCGTAATACATGGTTACTTCGTTGAGTTAATAATTAAAAAGAATAAAATAATAATACTAGGTTATTTTTTTTTTTTTTGGTCACTGAAAAACGTGGGATTTTAAGATTTTTAAATCTAGTATTATTATTTTGCTATTATAGTGAGTACGTAAAAAAATCAGTGTATTTTGTCGCTCAAAGACGAGCGCAGTCTATAACAATCAATACCAGCCGATGAAAAGTCCAGCAATTGATGGTTTTCCACTCCTCGACAACAATATACTATTATTTTGTTTTAAACAATAACAGTTACTCGTTATTATCAACGATAATTATCAATACGTATCACGATAATTATCCAGTGCAACCCTGCTTTTAATGTTCTCAAAATACTTATCTGGGTTTGTCAAGTATTGAAGAGTTGCTGCTTGGGTAAGGCGTCTCTTTTGATATCGATTTCGCAATGCAGCAACCATTTTATTACTCAGTCGAGTATTCATTTCAAGTAATTTCTTTATTGCAAATTTTATGGAAACATCAGCTGTAAGCAACGTAGCTTCGCGTCGACATAACTCCTCAACAAGAGTTTTGATAATGTCTAATATTTTATGTAGCTCTTCCATAGTCTTCCAGTCATCATCAGTAAAGGCAACGTCGATATTGAGATCAATCAATGCTTTGGTGATAGACATTTTATATATTATAAGTGTGTTTTACCTTCATAATATATATTTTTATAAAACCGAAAGAACCGGGTTTTGATATTTTAGAATCGGTTCTTTTTGTGACCCTCAGAACCGGGAATTCCCGGTTCTGAGGGTCACAAAAAGAAAAACCGATTCCGATGCCCTACTTCCGTTGCACCAAACGGTCGTCTAACGTCTATAATAAAACGTAATCTTTCTATTGTGTTCTATTTGACATACATAACGAAGTATGATTTGTAATCTTATCATTTGATCTGTAATTTGTCGGATTACAAGGTACTCTTTTGTAAAAAAATTCGGACTATAGGGGGGTCTTAGGCAGTACTCTATAATCCGACAAATTCGATAGTTCGACACTACCCTGCAAAATGTTTGTCGGACTACCGGCGATCCACTGTTTATAAAAAAAGATAAGGTAACAAAGAATTATCTTTATTTACAGAAGAACTTTGTTTTATTTTATTTATTTTTCAATTATATAAATACAGGACATATGGTAAATATTGGAACGATTTTATAATACTAAATCTAGGAAAAACATTTCTAGATTGTTCATATTGAGCCAAAGATATACTATCGACAGGACAGAATTATGCTTCCATGTTTGATATACTTTCTTCTATATGGGCGATTTCCGCAACTCGACGTCTTTTGTGGCTGTTTTGTTATCCATGGTTGAGGATTCCGGTTGAAGTGTATTGCCTTATTATCACTTAACATAAGGTGTGTTAAGACCAAGCACTTCTCCAATGGCAGTCTTTTTCTTCATTGTAATAGTATTTTTTTCTTATACGTGTTCGTAGTACAAGATAAGTTTACTTAGATATTGTATAAGCATGTCAAAGGGAGAAAACAGCCCTTGCCTCTGTCTCTCTCTTTCAAACTCATTTCGTGCGGCTCCTTCTCGGTGTAATGCCATGCCGTAACTTTAACATTCAATAAATAAAATATATAAATATTTCTTACCCTCATACCAATTAGCCTAGCGCAAAGTAAGCACTGTAAGACTTGTGTTATAGATACTAGGGTAACGGATAGATATACGTATATGATAATACATAGATATTCATATAAATATATATAAACGTCCATGACTCAGTTACAAATGCTTATTCATCATACAAACATCTGCACCTTCCGAGATTCGAACCCAGGACCGCCGGTGCGAAAGGCAGGATCGCTACCGTTACACCAACACGCATTGTAGCTTATTGTAGCATTGAAATGCCCATATTGAGAAAAAAAATATCTTTATCTTATATTTTAATGTGAATAAAGAAAATTCAACAGTCAGTTGACATAATACGTTAAATGTATTGTAATTCGTTTAATAACCTCACACATAGCAATGCAATTCCACATCACGTCGCGTCTGTCACTGAAGAGACAGGTAAAGTCCGGTAGCCACGGGCTGAAATTAGACAGCAGCTATTGTGCGGCGACCGCAGCAAATTGCAAACCGCAACTTCGCTGCTGTCGTGTAGTTTACACGGCAGAATTTCAACAACTAGAATTAAATAATACTTTAATACGCCGCCTGAATCCTGAGAAAAGTTTTTTATTCTAGAAAAAATGTCTTGACAAATAATATAATAATTACATTATTATAACATTAAATAAGCCGATAGAAACAACCACATTCCCTATCGAATATATTTATTCTTATTTATTAAATCGTATTTAATCTTATAGAAAAATTACATTGATGCTAAAAATAAATAAATACAGAATTATTTTATTATTAATATTACTCAGTTTAGTAAAGATGGCGACTACTTTTTATATAAAAAAAACTTTTGTAAACCTAAATTTGGAACTTTAAGTAATATTCGATAAAATGTCTGCTGTTCTGTGTTTGGCGTTATGGCATACATCGTTATTTTTCTAATAACACATTGGTTTGCCTTTGTCTCTAATTTAGCTGGAGAATCGAGATGAAATCTACGATGGGCGATCAAAAAACACTCTAACTTTAAGAAATCGGGTTGTAAAATAATACACAATAATACATTTGGAAAACTAGCGGCCCGTCCCGGCTTCGCACGGGTGGACAAAATTCTTTAAACTTTTTCTAGCCTATGTTAATCAGCGTGAATTTAGCTTTCCAATGATGAAAGAATTTTTTAAATCGGCTTAGTAGTTTTAGAGTTTATTCATTGCAAACATACAAAAATACAAATCATTCCTCTTTATAATATTAGTGTAGATTATCACGTCTCTAGGAGTTGGTAGGTCACAAGAATATCATCCTCTTAAGAATATAATTGATATTTCTAATTTGCTCAACCGTCACTTCTCATCTTCAGACTCGTTTGGCAAGCATTAGAAAAGAAGAACTTTTAATCACTTGGCTACGCTTATTACTTCTGACATGTTCCATTAAATCTAAGGAAATTCGTCGATCATGATGTCAAGAGAGACAACTTAACTTATATTTCCAACTAGTCTATATCTAGAAAAGCAATAAAGGATAGTAAGATATTTAGTGCTTACACTTCCGGAACCTTCAAACATTTAAACAAAGAAGGCTTAAGACTAAGATTGTGTTCTTGGTATCCTCTCTATCATATTCTGGATTATACAGGTATTACCACTTTTACCGGATAAAGTTTCGCATTTAATTTTGTTTTTTATATATAATCCTGACGTTTCGACTCCTTTACAGCCGGGATGACTGAGATTACAGGATGACTAAGTTTAGTAAGTTTAGTCTGTGTTCAGAGGATGACTCAGGTCAGTCACAGTCGGTAAGAGTGGTTTTTATTTTAATATCTTAATATATATAAATTACGTGTCACGTTGTTTGTCCGCGATGGACTCCTAAACTACTTAACCAATTTTGATCAAACTTCGTAACTATCTGTTATTCGATCTAACTTAAAAGATAGGATTGGTTTTATTTTAATTTATAACACAGCATCACGTGGCTGGGTCAGCTAGTAGTAACTCCGGCACGTGTCGTTGTAACTCTTAGATTCCACATAACCACCAGCTTTAATGATAGAACAGCTAGTCCAAGATAAAATATAGCGATTAGGATTAATCCGAATTATTTAATATAATTTTTGATTACTTCGGACATCTTGAGGTAGAGGATTTCATTTTCATTTAATTTCAAGGTAATAATAGAAAAATAAATAAGATTGATTATTTTTGCCCATTACAACTTTCCTCCTTCTGCATTTTATATCGCAGTACTTATATAATTACTTAACTGTGGTTTCCGTCTGAGCAATAAAATGTACAGGAGAAATACAACAAAGTTCGCAACCAAAATGTAGGTGCAAAGTCCATCCATTTATCTCGCGCTGAACGTAGAGTTACAATTACCTACTTGATTTGCATCGTTTGTGTGGGTATACAGCCAAATCTTGATTAGTTGCTGTGAAGATTGGCCCACTGTCACACCGACGCTGATAGCAATACACAACAAACGAGAAATTAACAATATCCTTACTAGGGAATGCAATCTCGTTCTCGCGAGATCTCGTTTTTGCGAGATCTCGGCCTTTTTTAACGAGATTGATCTCGGACGAAAAAAAGGCGAGATCTCGCGAGTTCAACGAGATTGCACTTAAGCATAAAAACGTCTTATTTGAAGTGCGGACTGACACGGACGTAGTTGAGATCTGTCGGTTTGGTTCGGTGCGTTTCGGTCGCGGACGAGGTGTTTCTCAGATTCGTTCGTGCGTCCGATTGGTCGAAAATTGAGCCGGCGTGCAGCGTCATCAGAGCGCATTTGTTTTGTTCACTAATAGTTGTTGTTAGCTTACGTGATTTAGTTAGTGAGATGCATATAAGTCTATTGAAAAAAATCGTAAAAATGAATGTTTATCTTATAATACTTATAATATTTATTATATTTTTCCTAATTTATTCAAATATTGTGATTATTTGCAAAAAAACACACCAAACTGCTAATCTCGCGAGATCTCGAAATTGGCGAGATCTCGCAGTATTGTTATTCATAAACTCGCGGGATCTCGCTTGAGCCCCAATCTCCCAGATTTGCATTCCCTAATCCTTACCAATATTATAAACACAAAAGTCAGTTTGTTAGATTCACGCCGTAACTCATATCCAATTATCAAGAAATTTTGCATACACTTTGCCTGGGGTAGAGAAAATGACATTTAGAAAATAAAACACTGTTCCCGTGGATTAGAAATTAAACTTTTCATTAGTAGTGTACATTAACCCCTAGACGCCCAGCTATGTGTTAAATGCGTTCTTCCTCTTTGTATCGGGGAAAAATATCATTCAATCAAAAAGAACCATTATCAAAGCCGTAATAAGGATTAAATCAGACTGCACGCTATGGAGCATTATATAATGCTCGCGGATTTTAGGTATCGTTGTTGCGCGCATGATATAAAAAGTTCTCGGGTTTTAAGGGGTTAAATCGAGTAAAGCCGCGAGTAAATGATCGTAATCATATATTTTGAAAAGTGAAGATTGTTGAAGTGAAAAACCGAAGAGAGTTCTTCCGGGACGATCGATGGCGTAGGAATCTAAGTTGGAATATCAGTCTGTCAACAATATAAATATATATAAATCTTGTTATCAATAATAAGTATTAAAGAAAAAGAAGTCTTATTTCTAGGAAAACAGATTTCGCCGAGAGGGAGGCCTCTTTATTCGAAGCTAAAGGGGCCCGGGTTCGAATCCCGGATATGATCCATGGAGATTGTTATGTATCATATAATTATGTATGGGTCTACCTTTTTTCGCAGAAATTTAAAGTGCATAATTTTAGAATGTATACTTATCATTTGGCATAATTTGAAATAGCTTGTTGGCCAGGCTAATTGGTGTCAATGCTAGAAACATTATTACGGGAAGAAATAAATAATTGATAATATATTCAAATTTATCACATTTTGTATAAACAATTGAACCATTATTCAGATACTGGTTACACTTTTTCAGATGGCCAAGAAACATCATTTGAATTTATAAATTAAGTTTAAATTAAAATAATCTTGCCAAATCTTCGTTACTAAAATTATGAAAAAACAATCCAGGATTATCAGAACTTACGTATAGTTTAAGTACCGCTAGGCCTTTAGTATATAAATAATAAATAAATAAATATTTGTAATATTCACACCAATTAGCATAGCACAAAGTAAGCACTGTAAGGCTTGTGTTATGGATACTAGGGTAACGGAAAGATGTATGTCATATATATGTAATATTCATAGAAATATATATAAACACCCATGACTCACGTACAAATGCTCGTATTCATCATACAAACATCTGCCTCTACCGTGATTCTAACCCAGGACCGTCGGTACGAAAGGCAGGATCGCTACCGTTGCAACAAACGGTCGTCCAATTTTGTTTTGTCAGGTGTATATGAGTGACATATTTAAAACTCACCTATTAATTGAGTCAGAAGTCATCAGATGTGCAAAAAGAAAAATCGATAGATCATTCAATAAATAATTGATTCAAAAATGTTGGACAAAATACGGCCTGATTGTGGGCCATTCAGTTTGTAATTGTATTCTGTTTAAAAGCTTATGCACACGCATATGCATAATATGCGTTTGCTGACGGGGTTATGTAGGCTTCTCCTTCAACTCCTCCTCTCTCTCTTCCCAAAGTCCAGTGAAAGGTTGGCGTCAACCAAAAACTCTTTGATCTTCCGTCCGTCTCCTGTTACAAGTCGGTGTAAGTTACAGCACCATCGTGTAGAGGCTTTGTTTAGCAATTCTCGTTGTATTCGGATTGCGTTGCGAGAGGCGACATTGTAATCGTGTTAGCCCGAAGTTACGAATGAAAACAGTTGGTCGGTACCTAATGACTTTTGCGGAGCAATTGCTTTTTTAATGGAAATCTTTTGGAATCAAACGGTTCTATATAGAGTAAAAGAAACTTTAAGGGGTGGAAATGTTCAGCTGTGTTTTTGTTCCTATTCTAGACTGGAAAAATTATATCAACTTACAATGAAAAATTGCTATCAAATAATTTATTTATTGTTATGGTAGGTTGTATTTTAGGTTAAAAGCTATTTTTAAACAACAAAAGTAATAATTTTGTTTCATTACGAAGAATGTATACTTTTGCTAGCCTTATTCTTCAACCTATTATGTTCATGTTACGATATACATGCTATTATAAGTAATATAATAACTAAACTGATAGTCATTGGGGATAAAAGGAGAAGATCACGAACTAGAAGTGGCAGCATGGGCAAGCCGGTAGACCGGTGACCTCGTGGAGGTTGAGGGAAGCTGATTGCTGCAGCCTAGTTATATACAAATAGTTAATAGATATAAGATCAAGAAAAGCGAGAAATGCTTAAAAAAAGGAATTTCTGCTTTTTACTCACTGACAGACAATCACCGAAATGAAAATGTGCTGATCATACCAGGCTACTCAGTTTTGTGAAAAAAGGTTTTGTGCATGAGTCCCTGGGTGATTATAATTCTTTAAAAAATGATTATTATTTGCAACTAAAAGTACCAACATTCGAATTTTGGAAGTGTATTAATTTATCGTGTTTCATTGAAAAAATGGATGTATGTCGCTAACTTTTACATGTTTTTGATACTACCAAATGTAGCGTAAACCTTTAATAGACTTCCAATGGACTTTCCATTTATGGACGAAGGCCTACCCAAAGGAGCCGTCTACAGTTGTCTAAAATAATACAAGCGAGGTTGTCTTAATTTGGGAGATGAAGAAAGGAGTGGCTGTTATTGAACAAAGCTTTCCAGCAGTGTCAACAATAGTTCAAGAAAACAGATGAATGAGATACGAAGAAATTCAGCACATAAGTATTGTAGATTGGATCAGGAATCGTCCGCGCGAGAAGGATAGTTTCGCGCTGGTTGCCGCACAACCTCATCAAACTTAAAAACCACTGTGAAATGATGGCGTGATACGATTAATAAATTTGAAGCAGGCTAGTATTAGCGAGTTAAGGTCATATCAATACGATCTAGAAACAAAGCGTCAGTCGTCGGTTTGGCTGTTTCAAAACATACCAAGGCCTAGCAAAGAGAAGCGATCGGAAGGAAACGCAGTAAAAAATTTTGATCGCTGATCTTTACTTTGGCGTGGTATCTGGTGTCTATTCAATTAGAAATCAAAGCTGTATCATCAACGCCGAATAGTATACTATGAAATGCCTACAAGAAGTTTAAACTGTAATGAGCAACAAGCGACCGAACGCCGGGTCCGCGGGTTACTGCTTCACCATGACACCGCCCACCGCGCACTCAGCGCTCAAAATGACGGACTACTGGACGCAACAGCAATTAAAGTCTTGGGTATACTCTTTACAGTTCTGATCCATGTGTCCTTTTTTAGTATCGAAAACAAAACATCATACAATTTTCGAATAGTTTTCGAGAAGGCAGTAAAAGAGAATCTGCGGAGGACTAGAAAAAATGTTTCGAAATTACCACAGACTCATGAAACTGCTTAGATGCTGCTTGAGAGTTTTTTAAAAGGATTTAATAATAATATTTTATTCATAGAAGTTAATATTTTAGTTCCTCAGAACTTTCTGAATATCCCGTGTATATAGGCCTCCGTTCTGCACCAATATAGCACACTTTAACTAAATTAATTAAAGTAATGAAATTGTGATTTTTAAGTTTTAGAAGTGTGTAAAAAATTGAGGGCGCTGAAAAATAATGAATTTTTAAAGGGGTTGGTAAAAGAAATAAGCTTGATAATCTCTGGATTGGGCTAAGGTTGTAAATAGTCGTTTATATTATATTTTTTAAACATTGGCCTCACATTTAGATACTTTACTAAAATGAAACGAGGGCGGCATATTCTCCATCTGAGGTAAGCCATTGGCAACAGACCTGGGCGTGCCATGACAGTGACATAAGAAAGGTCAAGAATTCAAGAAGTAATAAAAATGATACTGGGCCCTCATAAATTGCACTCGATATCTGCGACCCTAGATATGCCCCGTAGCTAGGGTTGTCTCTTTATCAAAAGGAATTAATTATTAATATAATCAATTTTAATAAAGATACCATAAAGTATCGACTCGGCTTACAAGTTATTCTCAGGACTCGAACCCGCTACCTTTGGATGTCCAGTCCATTGCTAGTGAAGCCAAATTGATTTCTTAACTTTAAAGAAGGAGATTGCAGTTTAATTAATATGACTCGCATAAAACGCATTGATGTGGGCTGTGGCTTAATAATACTAATATTTTTATTATTTTATTTATATTTGACTACATACCGTTTACACCACTTTACACCACTTGTTGTAAATTTTTCATTTATCAGTTCTTTATATCAATTATTTAGGGAATGACTGACCCCCTAATAAAAGACTTCATTTTGAGTTTTGCTTGTTAGCATTCGAGTAAACATAAAAAGACTTAAAACACTTCAGTCACAAAAACAGGAGAGTTTCATTTTTGTAGCGTCAAAAGCTCAAGTCTTTTACAGCACCGTGGAAAACCCAGAATTGATTTCTGAATGTAACATTTAATAATTCCATCAATCTTTTATTGCTGTCAACTATATAGTACTTCTCTCTATTCTTCTTTCTTTTATAATGGGTGGATGTTCAATCGTAATTACCTTCATATATAAATAGTTGACATTTATTAATGAATTACGTATGAGTAAAGCTGTTACTAACGAGAGTGTCAGGAAGAACTCACTCACACTATAATAAAAAAAATGAAAGTACAGTACAATCGAATTTGTCGGATTATAGAGTACTGCCTAAGACCGCCTATATTCCGAATTTTTTTACAAAAGAGTACCTTGTAATCCGACAAATTACAGATTCAATGATAAGATTACAAATTATACTTCGTTATGTATGTCAAATTTAGAAAATTAAACAACACAATAGAAAGATTACGTTTTATAATAAAAGTAACGTCATTAATGCTATAGAATTTACAAAAAAATATGCAATAACTTTACATTAAGAATTAATTGTGTACAAATAAATGTACAAATATACTTTAATAGACGGTGTCGGATTATAGGGGGTGCCGCATTAGCCAGGGGCCGGATTACCGGGGCTCCACTGTATATTTTGAAATAAGTAGCTAAATCAGGTCAGGTCACAATCAAATTAATGTGTGCCACAACAGTACGTAAGGGTCGCAGCTCCAGTATCGTATTGAATCGTATCACGAGTGAATTGTTGATTTTCAGCTAAAACTATAGTGACCACAAAGATAAGCACCAGCAACATCAGTAATAAAATTCTAATGATAAACTTTAGCATTACGCCATATTTACCAGAATATGTAATAATAAAACCATATTTAATGAATATTAAGCTCATTTCAAAGCAAAGTTTGTTATAAATCTGTGACTAATATTACTTGGGACATTCACAGACTGATGCAGTCTTGTAATTTATGAATTAGAACTAATTAAATTTAATGTTTAGCTAAAGAACTTATAAATATCTATCTTAGGAGAGTTAGATACACATTTATAGTAAATGCTTCCCTTGAACATTTTGGTAAATTAATATATACTTTTCTTTCTCTTTTTTTATGGCTAGCACGATTTGTGCATTAAGCCAGTGTCAAGTAAGTATAATTGTCAGTTATATATTTATAAATTTTTTGCTAGGTTTCAGTAAATGTGTGGGGTTTTACTGAAACCTCCCCGTCGACTTCTTGAGAGAGCAGGAAAAGACGACTTCCATTGCTTTGTTACTCTTGTCAACACTCTTGTATGTTCACAAACACTTAGTGGTTTATAATCCACCATTATTACGCACTAATATCCACCACAACACAAATTTCAACAAGAGAAACAAAACCACTAAAGTGACGTTTTCCGCTCCCGCCAAAAAGTCATTAATAGATACCAAAGACATCGTTGAATTGATCCATCAATATGTTTTGCAGCGCGCCAAGCAAAGTTTTTATTGTTAGATTATTCCATCAGAGAAGGCAAAGGGTTCGATACTCATACAGCCTTGTCTTTAGTAATTTTTTGTTATTTAGTTGATGATGAGAGTTGATTTATAAATGATAGACGATCAATGGTGGATGAATGTATACTTACCATGTGATTGACGCAATGATACTCTAGTTGATGGTATATATATTATGCGCTTATTGTACTAAATACAACGTGCTTGTCGATCTATATAAGCCTGATCTTTACATGACTATCTATGTGTGCCTGATCTATATCTATATCGGCTGTATGGTCCTAATCTTACTTCTTATTCAGTAGATAATTATGTGCCTGACTTGCACAAATGAATAATATCTTTTTGTTTGCTACAGTAAAGGTGTAAAGATTTACAGAAACCTCAATGGATCCCATTAGAGAGCGAGAAAAGAAAGCGTTCCCGATTTTGGTTTGGTTTTTACTTAAACCTCCGTGGATTTATACTTACACACTAACAAGATAATAAAATGAAAACTCCCAAAGTGACACTTCCCGCTCTCGTCATAGAGTCCTCAGAATCACTACGTTCCAAGGAGCCCACGGTTTTTTTTATAAACCACAACTCAATTCCGAATTTAAATAAAATCTTTGATGAATTACCTCCTTGTTCGCAGTGCTACGGTGAAAAATGTCTTTCCATTTTTAAATAACACGACAACGAGTTCTTAAAATAGCTTCCTCGGCCGCTAAACATGACAGATATGGATTTTCATACTAACTTTGCCTTGTACAGCAATTTCAAGAAGGTTGTCAATAGAATAATTCAAGTATATTTGAAAAAAGAAAACATAATTTGATAGCATATTTTTAAGGTTGCTTAAAGACTATTTAACATTACGCTACAATCTTAAGAAGTCGAGTAAAAATTTAAAATATGAGATAAAACTGGGCCAAAACGGACTAAAAGCGCCTGCGGTTGATGCCATGTGAAGCAATAGCCACGGGTGGCCTCCCAATTCAAAAATAACACAACAGCTTTGCTACGTGGAAATAAAAAGTAAACCGCTCCGTAACAATTTTATTTATCTGTTTCACTAATAAAACTTATTTTCATATTTTAGTTTGTTTTCTGATGAGGCAGTTTTTTAATTAATTATGGTATTATAGATTTGACTAAAAATCATTTGCAACCAAAGATGAAATGTTATTTTTCATATCCTACCGATGTGAAATTGTATTATTTTTAATATTAGTTAATTAATGCAGCTGGTTAAAAAACCTGAAAAAGGTATGCGTATTAAAAAAAAATCCCTATCACAATGTTGGACAGCGCTGAAACCTGAAACCACTCAACCGATATTTGATGTTTTTTTTCATTAGCTGAATTTGTTTTAAATAATTATTTAGGATAGGTTTCATTTTAATTTATAATATAGTAATGAGTGGTCGGGTCAGCAAGTTAATTATATATTTTGGAATGTGGTCATCATAGCCTTTACTCATATTGTAATAAACTGAAGGAAAAGTGAATTTTAACATATGAAAACGTCGACGACCTAACATACGAAATCAAACTCCATTTGATTTTTGTATTCATAAATTTTTGTAGCTAGTTTTATTTGGGATAGTGATACATATATCCAAATAAATTAAAAAGAAGTTTAGGTGGAATAAAGAAACTCACATAAATACATTAATATACACTCCTTTTCAGGCAGTTGCGTAAATCCAAATAAGTCATTCGTCATTTGTTTTCTATGTAAGCTGTAAAAATAAAAGACAATGTTAAAATTAAAATTATTATTCATTCTTCTAATTTGTCACAACCCTATTTTAAGAGTACTTTTAACCAGAAACGGCTGTGGCATTAATGACAAACTGACCGTTCGTCTCGCAATAGAGATATTAACCCTTGTCGTCCTTAAAATAAAGATTGTGTCGGATGATTGTAACAAAATGTCGGACAAAAAAGGACTACTAACAAGAGCTCATAATTTTCCGGAGAATTGCATTATTTTAATATACTTTCTATTTTATATCGGAAGAGTCGTACTTTTACGTCATCAATTTTAAGTTGAGTTACTCTTTTTTCAAAATAAAACTGAGAATATTATATTTATTGTTTCTTAATTTTCTGTCATCACAGGTTTATGAAAGATAAAAACTTAGTCACTGTTCAGCTATCGAAACTTAATGTATGGAAATAAAAAGAACAATACAATAAATAGTATAATCGATGACCTTATACCATAGACTGTTTTTTTCTTTATTTGTGGCTTGCACGATTTGTGCATTTAGCCAGTGTCAAGTAAGTATAATTGCCAGTTCTTGAGTACTTTCTTTTCTTAATTTGACGATGATGAATGAAAATATATTTTTTCCCATAGTTTTCAATAAATGTGTGGGGTTTTGCTGAATATTTCGCGAGGACTTCTTGAGAAAGTAGGAAAAGACAACTTCCGCTTCTTTGTTACAGTTGCCAACACTCTTGTATGTTCACAAATACTTAGTGGTTAATAATCCACCGCTTTTACGCATTAATATCCACAACAACATAAATTTTAACAAGAGAAACAAAACAACCAACGCGACGCTTTCCGCTCCCGCCAAAAAGTCCGTAGCATAGACTAGATAATAAGAACAATAAATGACCAGCTCTATGCCATAGTGCTGGTCATTATTTAATCAATAAATAATCAGTAGCAATGAGTCTGTTTATAGGCACAATAGAGTTTATGGTGTCTATAAGCAGATACCATAGACTCAATTGTTTAAGATTATAACAAAAATTAAGTGTCCCCTATTTTTTGTTCAATTTTGTTTTATTTGAAGTTATTTTCGCCTGACAGACTTTGTCTTCTTTGTCTTATTCAGAGAAGCGTCGCTTTGTCATGCCACCGAAAATTCTGATCATTCTTTTTTCCTGACGGAGACAAAAGCAAAAATTATTCCGCCTAAAAACCTCAAGATTAAAAATGAAATACTCCTGATTTATTAATTCTGCCAGTGTTCAATTTTAATAGTAAAGTTATCTATACTTATTTTATAAAGAGTGATAGTTGCATATTGGAAGTTTGTTTATAAATATTTATAGGGTTGTCTCTCTATTAATGTATTCGTAAAATTCTTGCACCAGTTAAAAAGTTATTTATTATTCCAAAATAAATAAAAACAACATATTCTTCTTCTAGGGTATAAATAAAGATTTGATGCTTGTAATATCTGATAATCCGATATATCCCGTTACCTATAGCAACGTTCAAATTATTGTTTATATAAAATTTATGTCTAACAGTTATCATACTATAATATTACTCGTACATAAAAATAAGTGACCAAAATTAGCTAACTAGCGGCCCGTCCCGGCTTCGCATGGGTGGACAAAATTCTTTAAATTTTTTCTAACATTAAATATAGCCTATTTTACTCAGCGTGAATTTAGCTTTGCAATGGTGAAAGAATTTTTGAAATCGGCTTAGAAGTTTTTGAGTTTATTAATTGCAAATATATAAAAATACAAATCTATGCTCTTTATAATATTAGTGTCGATGTAGATATTAAATGTCAAATAATAAAACGTCAATTTATTACAACATAAAATAAAGTAAAAAACACTTGAGATATGAGATGACGGCACTAATTTTAGAAATGATGAATTATTATTGATATTTCTCTTTAATGGATTTCACAAGTTTGCTAGTGTGTTTAAAGCTGTGAGATTATTAGGTTAAAACAACTTTTACATAGATTTTTTGCGCATTTTTTATACTTAGTCCTGATATTTATGGGACTATATTGAGATCACCGGGACTTATTGAGACAACACAAAATAACGTAAACGTAACATTTAACGTTCGCATTATAAAGTCGGAAGATGTGTTTAATATTGTAAATACTCCATTAAAAATTCCATAAATTCAACAGCAAAACACATTGGTTTGATCTCAAATTAATAACATAAGCATTTTACAAATCGAAAATAAAGATGCTACGAATACTCAGAGTGAACACAACATACAGAATACTTCATTTTCTTCATAGGTATGCTTTCTATCATAAAAAATCGAGTCCTGCACCTATAGAGGTCGTTGAAATATTTTTTGTGGTTTATTTATATGAACAATCCGTATTATTCATTAAAAATAACTAAAATTGGGTTTAGAAGCGTTTGAGTTTTTTTTTATAAAAAATAAGGAATATCTTGCTAGAATATACAGGGTGTCCCAAAAAATAGTGTCAAGCGAAAGTCCAGAGTTAGAGCACCTCTTGGAGTACCCGAATCACCCCCATGTATGTTCCGCGATTATTCGTAGTTTTAGAGTAATAATTTTTTTTCTGACTTTTTGAAAATTTCAATCTAAAGAACTTAAAAATTTTTAATAAAAAAAAGTTGAACATATTATAATGTTTTTCTTTATGCCACTGAATTATCTTTAGTGCTTCTTTTATGTCTAAAATAATCAGCTTCGTAACTTTAGTGGAAATTTAGAAAACAGTAGTGTAAAGTCAAAATTTGAATGTTAGTGAATAATTACTTAAAAATTCATCTTTAAATTAAAAATCTAAACAGGCGAATTCATGATTTCTAAGTATGTGTAAAAACTTCTCTAGACTCTCTGCTTTCATAATAATTTAAAAAAAGAAGTACTTAATAGGGCTACTTTGGCTTAAATCGGCCATCAAAGACAGCGAGGTGAAAATTTCATAAAACTCGACTTCTGAATTTTTTTTTTTAAATTCCAATTATTTAAGATTAAGATTTTACATCAAAGGAATAAGGCGGGTCCTTATTCCTTTGATGTAAAATCTTAATCCGTGAGATCAACTATGACAGTTGATTTCATGTTACCACTGGCGGGTTAAATTGTTTATTTTTATTCGTTTTGCTATCTTCGCATAATTAACGAACAATAAAATACACAAAATTTGATCACGAAGTATCAAGTAACTGCACATAGAATATAAAAATGTCAGCAAGAAAAATATGTTTTTCTAATTATTGAATTTATATTATTGAAATTTTTGATTTTTTTCATTTCTATACAATAAATACAAAATTTCATAGGGAAGTAATTAAAAAAGAAATAGGGAAACATTAATTACAATTTTAAAGGGTTACCGCAATAATTAACATTCTTTAAATTACGTACAAGGAATGTTTATTGTTGTGGCAACACTTTAAAATTGTAATTGCGATCTCAACTTTACTGAAAAAGTAATACAATGGTATACTTCAGGAGGTGAAACGTAGACACATTATAATATCTTTTTACGACGCCGTAAAAGTACAACGCCGCCTTTTCACCTTGCTCATTAGGATTGGCTTAGTATGAGAGATAGGCGGTAAGCGGTTTGATTATGAATTGATTCATTAAATCAGACTTTTTTCGCATCTATCTAATAGGAATATTACTTGAATTGTTAAACTGGATGTTATAAACTCGTAAATTTTATGATACATTGTAATTTAATAAATGCATTGAATGAAAGGCTTTTTGTCGTTTTTATCTTATAATCTCCCTTCTGCCTAAAAGTGGGCATTGATGATCAGTTTTTCGCGTCAGTACAGACGTAAAACTGTGGCGTCACTCCAAACGGTTTTAGGCCAACTCGATTTCCGCATTCACTGGCGTCACTCCGGCTCTTCAGTTTGCAATCGGCCGGACTGTTAGGAAGTGTACTACCTGTTTGTGTTGGATTGACGATCATGTATTTGGAAATCCCTAAAAAGCTCTGATTATTCGGGCATATTTTAAAAGTTCGAAAATATTCTAGAATGATCTAGAAATCTCTAGATTGATCTAGAATATTCTTGAATGAATTCCTACTCACGATCAGTTTGGCGACGCGCCGAGTTGGATTTATGATAGTCTCGGAAATACGTGGCGCGTCGTCAATTAAAACTCTGTAGGGATGATTCAATATTCGATGTAAGCACAAAAAAAATTTTTGTTTACGACATCATATTAGAAACCTCTAAAATTAACAGTGTTTCTCTAGTATATTATGCATGTATTATACGTATAAACCTTTCTCTCAAATCACTCTATCTATTAGAAAAAAACTGCATTAAACTCCATTGCGAAGTTTTAAAGATCTAAGCATACATAGGGACAGACAGCGGGATGCGACTTTGTTTTAAACTATGTAGTGAAGAAAAGACAAAAAGTGCATATTAATTAAAAACAGTTATATTTATTTAATATTTAATGATTTTTAAAAAAATAGTGTGTTCAGTACAACAAGATCTATTTGGTTACGATTCCAAATTATTTATGGGCAGCGTAGCCGTCAAACGACGTTTACTGCCGCTCGCATTTTGTTTGTTGCGTGGCAACCACATATAATAAAATATAACAAAAATCTTACGTGAGATAACTAGCAAACACAGCAGCTCAGTGCACTCAAGAAAACCAGCACTATTTTACAGTCCACTTGTCACGAAAAGGCGGGCCCGCCGGACATCATCCTCATCAGACTAACCCGTGCACCAGCGAGCGGCGCGGCGGAGACGAGAGACGGTGAGCTGCCCTTTTCTCTACATATTTTTTGGCCCATCGAGCCTGGATTCTTGTTGTGCTGATATTGTCGTTAGGAGAACGCGGTGCGTGCCAGACTAGAGCGCTGCCCGGTTTCGCCGGCCGATTTAGTCGTGCCAGCCACTGCCCTAACGAGCAAGATACCTGCTCATCTTGCTAACTCTCATTAGTTACTTTTCCAAATATTTTTATTACATCACTACCAACATGGCCGAGCTGGAGCAACTTTTGGTTGAACGCGATTTCGTATTCCAGAGCCTCCAAGAAACGTTGGATATTGCGAATAGGGATAGAAAACAATTTCAGTGCAGTCGCTGACTTGAATTCATTAAAAAAGGATTTTATGCGTATACAGCCTAAAATAGAGAAATTGCGTATTAAGTCCGAATCATTTAATTCTGAAACAGAGCTTTTGTGTCGTAATAAATTTTCGACACTCTTTTACGAAATAAAGGCCGAAGCCGACATAAATAAAGAAGTCGAAAATTCAAAATTAAATAATAGTTCCGGATCCCATTGCCAGGTCCGACCCAAAATTAAACTACTAACCCTACTTCGTGGAATTCATTTTATGATTTGTTTAATTCATTAATTAACGATAATGAATCATTGAGTGATATTGAAAAATTTCGATATTTGCTTCTCTCTCTACACGGAGAACCCTTGACTTTGGTAAAGTCTATACCGCTTACGGCTAATAATTATTTGATTGCTATTGATATTTTGCAACAACGTTATGAAAATAAGCGTATCATAGCAACCAAACATTTAGATAAAATTCTTGACATTGAAGCTATGTCTGACAAACCGTATTTGAGTGAACGCGGTATTCGAAATATTCTTACCGTGTATTATGAAAATATTGGTGCGTTACGTGTTATGCATTTTCCGACAAATAATTGGAGTTTTCTATTATTGAACATTATTTTGCGAAAATTATCGCCATATACTAGGCGGCGTTTCGAGCAGTCACTTGACTCTTCAGCTTCGATTCCTGATATTGAAGACTTGCTTGCTTTTCTCAAAAAGGAGTTAGTTACTAGTGAGGTGATGGCCAGCTCGGCTCCGTCGACGTCACCTCCTCATAGGAAGCAGCTTGAGTCGTTGTCAACACGCTCTACCGCGGACGCGGCGCATGCGCCTTTTTCGCGATTTGCGATATCTAAAAGCAAGCAAGTAATGCCCGCTTTATGTGCGTCTACGTCAAAACAGCCCGACAAACCTGAGTCTAAATCTGAAAAGGCTAAATATGTAATTTATTGTGCTTTCTGTAAAGTCAATCCGCATTTACTGACTAAATGTGACAAATTTTTGAATCTTTCCGTGGCCGATTGTCGTGCATTTGTTTCTTCTAATGGCCTTTGCTTTAACTGTCTGACATGTGGTCATAACGTCAATCGATGTAAATCACGTTATGTTTGCAAGCAGTGTTCAGGGAAACACCATTCTTTGCTTCACTTAGATAAAATTAAGGCACCTGAAACAACTGACGAACGGGCTTCTTCGTCCTCGTCATACGCGTCAGCGGAATGTGCACAAAACATTGAGAAAAATACTGCAGCTTTAAGCGTTTCTTCTGATGCTGCTCCTATTGACTAGAGTGTCTATAAATCGACTTATTTTATTCTATTGCAAACAGCCCTTATTGATTTACATCCCGGTGGTAACAGTTCTAAAGCTCCACTTACAATCAGGGCTCTTGTTGATCCTGGTGCTCAAACATCGCTCATAACTGAATCGTGCATTCAAAAATTAGGCTTGACACGTTTTCAACCTTATGAACACAGTTCCATATCACCCGTTGGTGACCGCGAACAGATTGAACTTAACGGGGTTGTACGTTTTGATGTGACTCCCAGGAACAAGTTAGAACCTAAAATATATATTGAAGCTAACGTTCTTCCTAAAATTGTAAATTATGTTCCAAATATAAGGAGTAAAGCAACTAATTATGAACTTTTGCCTCATCTGAATAACTTACCTCTGGCAGACCCAGAGTTCCGATCCTCGCGCCCGGTGGATCTGTTGATAGGTGGAGATTATAGTGACTTAATTCTGAAAAGTGATAATATAGTTGGACTTCCTGGAACTCCAGTTGGTGTGAATAGCATTTTTGGATATCTTCTCACTGGAAAAATTAAAAATAATTCTTTTTCGAAGTTGAATGTTTGTTTAACACCTATCGCAGCGGACAGCTTACTTCAGCGGTTTTGGGAGTTAGAATCAGTTCCTGAAACTCAAATGCTTACACCTGAGGAAAAGTTGTGCGAAGCTATATTTGTCCAAACTCACGAAAGGCTTTCGTCAGGGAGATATGTTGTCTCTTTACCGTTTAAGCCCGAGGCTCCCCCGTTAGGGAATTCACGTGAAATTGCACTCTCACGTTTTCGTAAATTAGAATTCCGTTTCTCGAAAAATCCTGACCTACATACTGAATACAAGAAATGTGTCGAAGAATATATTGAACTTAATCATATGGAATTAGTTCCTGAAGCTGTGAAAAATAAACCTGATTCAGATGTTTATTATATTCCACATCATTGCGTAGTTAGGAAAGATGCTGCAACTACCAAAACACGCGTTGTTTTCGATGCGTCTTGTAAAACAAAAAGTAACAGATCGCTGAATGACACTTTATTATGTGGCCCCAAACTACAACAAGATATTGTTAAGGTCCTGCTGAAGTTTCGAATTCATCCCATAGTTTTTACTGCCGATATTAAGATGATGTATCGAATGATTAATGTTCGCGAATCCGATCGTGACTTTCAACGTGTCAAAGGACACGTTGAAAGCAATATAGTAGTGTATAGTAGCAAAGAGTCGCACTAAGCATTTTGGTTCCAATTTTATGATACGTACCGCTAAGGAGTGGAACTCTTTGCCTGAGTATGTTTCCTGACAAATACAATTTAGGGGTCTTCAAGTCACGAGTGAATAGGTATCTTCTGGGCAAGCGCGTCACATCCTAGATCGCATCGACGTTTATCATCAGGCGAGATAGTGGTCAAGCGCATGCCTATTTCCTATAAAAAAGCCTTTTTATTTAGTTTTTTGGAAAGAAAATCCTAGTTACGATGAATCTAATGAATATAATATTAATGTGTTACCCAGTAATCATCCCAATGTTCCACCTTCGAGCTTCGTCATCAAAACAACTCGATTGTAGCTTGTTATTGCATTGTTATCTAAACTACATATATATACAGTTACTTGATGCTACTAAAACTAGAGCAGGACGAAATTCAGGTTCAAATTTAGATTTTATTATATAGTTTCTTTTACAGCTCACCTAATAAAAGCGTATTAAAAATACAAAAATACTATGATAGTAGAAAAAATGGCGACAAACTCAGAGATGACAGGATGCGATTAAACTGACAGCGGTTTCAAGTGGAAGAGGGTTGCATGTGATAAAAAACAATGGAAATCTCTTGGGAAGGTTTTCAGAGGGACGCTGGTACCATGGAAGTCCTTTCCTGGTAAACAGTGATGTGTTAGTAAATAAAAAATAAATATTATAAAAAATTAGAAAATTCGCCTGTTTTAGGAATCCAGGTTTCTAGAAGAGCCAAAGGTGGTAGTAAAGCCCCAATCCAATTTGATTTAACGTCTATTTTTAAATAAATCTGGATCGAAAGTGCACCCTTTTCTATGTCTAAAATATCAGAGATGAAATTCTACTATTCACGCCTTTAGCATTACACAAGCTGTTATTGGTCATATTAATATAATATATATTAGTTAGTAATTTAGATATGTATCGCCTATAGCGCATTATTAATCTCCAAAATATATCATAAATTTGTTTTCAAGTTTGTTATGGGCTATCTTTAAAGCAATAAGCATCTAAGCTATCTTTTAAGCTTTAAGCAATAAAAAATAACTTTAAAGCTGTAGAATAATTACTATTTCATAAGATTCCCATAATATAATCTTGAATCGATTTTCTGTTTTTCTGTTTTTCAAAAAAATCTTTAAAACTTTAATTATTCTGTTGTTTTATCATTTGAACATAATACCTTTTATATAATAAATATGACTTGAGAGAATCTGTTATACATTCCGGTAACGGCATTAGTTCTTCCAAGACCTAAGATGAACGCGAGCAGTGAGACAGGATTGACATTGTTATTGCAAAACTTTTTAAGGGCCACTACAGACGACGAACTTAATGTGTCGGACACGCAATGAATCTGTAGAAATGATAACTATTTAGATACAACACGGTTTTATTATGATAAAAGTATAAAAATAAGTTAGCATGACTCGACACAATGAACTGCCAGCGCGCAAGAGGACGACGCCACCAAGCGGAGGATAGACGAACGAAATAACTTTTTTTTAAAATTGGCATAGGGTATTGTCTTCATTCATCCAACAGAATCTCTCATTTACTAAGATGTGGAGAAGAAAGATATATAGCACTTCGAAGAACACACTTGATACTATCGTCTTTATTGGCCCTAATTATTTCTACAAGGTTATTTGATAAAAGATGATCATTTATGAGTTTATGCGAACCGTTTTGCTATCGATAACTAAGAAATACTGCTCTTAGTCAACGCGTGCAAAAAAAGGCGTGATAGTTTATTTATTTTATTTATTCACAAATTGCGTTACATGCGACTCAGTGACTAAACAGAACATGCAAGCACTAATTATCAGCACCTCGGAAGGCGTAGCAATGAAAGGTAGAAGGGCAGACCTTATGAGTTTACTAGCTGACCCGGCCACGCGTTGTTGTGTCTCAATTATAGATGTCGCTGTACCGAAATGAATCGCGCCAACGTTTCGGTGCTACGACTACACATATAGCTAACCGTTCTTAGCCTACTTGAATATTATTCTTAGGCACTATGGTAACGCGTATACAATGGGAAAAGAGCGGACAGACAAACTCATAAACCACTGTGATCTTAGATTATAGATTAGTATTTGTTTCTGCTTTTAGGTATTCTGGTACTTTATTATAGATTTTAATTGACATCGGGTAAGGACCTAAGCTGCGTAAAGTTAGTTTAGATTTCGTTAACAAAAGATTATTTTTATAGCGAGGTGTGTTGTGCCGGGGTGCATCTATGATTTTAGTATAAAAAATCGGGTGTTTTCTTACAAACTTACACATTTCTAAAATGCATAACCACGGTAATGTTAGAATTTTAAGATTTTGAAAGTAGGGTTTGCAGCTTTCTATTTGTTTTATATTTGCTAAGACACGTATACATTTTTTTGTAAAATAAAAAGTTTCCAAGGTTTAGTGTAAGATGGTCAAAAACGCAAATTGTCGTATGCGTCCACTTACCTAAAAATCGTGTGTTCTAATTTGCAGCTAGTCTTTAATCTGTCCCGTCTATAAACCAACGCGTCAAAATTCTTTTTGGCAATATATTTGTCACTGTAAAATTGTAATTAATCTTAGATTATAATCTATCTCGCGAGATTGTAAACTGTCGAAAGATTGTGAACCGTAACATAGTTGTTACAATTTAACGTATCATTATCAGTTAGATTATACACCGCAAAATTTCACTAACCTAACCTAACCTAACCTAACTCAATGGACACAGAAAAAAATGCGTTAAATTGTAAGCTCTATGTTACGGTTCATAATCTTTCGATAGTTTACAATATCACGAGATAGATTATAATGTAACGGTATTTACAATTTTACGGTGACATATCTAAATCTTTCTGACAAAATCGTATAATATCAAGAATAGCTTGATACCCACAATATCCACGTCCATTATTGTTCATATACTATAGTAACATAAGTTTAAAATGTGTAAATTGATGATCTTCTTAGTCGAGTGGCTCTCATACCGGTTGGTAACGCCACTCGGAGGTCCCAGCTTCGATCCTCGGCCGTATCAATGTAGAAAATCCACCTTTTAACATTGGCTCGGATCAATACCGTCGCTGTTACTGAATTCCGTAAAACAAGAGTTATGCTACTTAACTGGTAAAAAGTAACAAGCCTCTTTTAACTACCTGTTACCAAAGATGACTTCTTAGACGGGTTACACTAAAAGAGTTGTTAAAATCTATAATCTAAGATCACAGTGGTTTGTGTGTTTGTCTGTCCGCTCTTGTTCCATTGTATCAATAACGTCACTATGGCAACGCGTTAACCGCAAGTAGTTCGTCTACCGGACGCTAGATGGCGCTAACGGAAAATATTTAATAAAAGAAAAATTTAAAGAATTTTGTCCACCCGTGCGAAGCCGGGACGGGCCGCTAGTATATACTCTAAAAACACAAATTTGTTGTGTGTTTGTATGTCCGCTGTTTTTCCATTGTATCAATTAACGTTACCATAGCAACGCGTTAGCATAGCAATGCGTTACCGGGTCAGCTAGTCTATTATTAAAGCGTCCGGTAGACACCCTACTTGCGGTTAACGCGTTGCTATGGTAACGTTATTGATACAATGGAAAAAGAGCTGGAAAAAGCGGACAGACAAACACACTAACCACTGTGATCTTAGATTATAGATTTCAAATATGCTGTATTTGAAATTTATTGCAAACCGGACGTATAAAACAGTTATTGTACAAGGGTTTTTATGGTACTGTCACTCCGAGGTCCCGGGTTCGATCCCCGGCTCGGTCAATGTAGAAAAAACTTTTCTATATTGACTCGAGTCTGGGTGTTGTAGTACCATCATTGTTTCTGAATTGCATAACACAAGTGCTTTAGCTACATAACTTGGGTTCAGTACTATGTACGTGATGTTGTCTTGTATTTATTTATTTATTTGAATAAATGAATAAAAAAATCACCAATAATTGATATTCGCAGTAGCCTTCTTGCTTTACTCCAAAGCAAAGCGATTGCTAAGGAATCGAGGCAAACATCAAAGTTAACATCTTTTTAGAATACATTAGTAGAAGGAAAATAAAGAAAAGCTACTATCCTCATCAATTATTGAACTACTTACTACGCTGCTTAAATTTGAAATGCGGGCGGTAATGACGGCTTAGCGTACCAGCTATTTAAAAACAGAGGAGATTTAATATGTTACGCCGTAATAAAAAATTGTTTGCTATTAAAACAATCTTCGTGATCAAAGTGACGACCTTTCGAATGTTACTTGATCTCAAAACATCGGAAATCCAAAAAATCATTTTTTAGAATTTCAAATCGCTCTCGCTTACAATTTGCTCATCAAAGTAGGTTTATTTTCTCCCTTTTGCATTAAAATTTCATAAACCTCAATGTATTTAATTCGTATTTATCTGTTATCATCGTAAAACTTAATATCTGAAGGCGGAATTTCCATTACATTCAGAAGTTTAAATGACGTGATTATAGTTATGGTAACACAATAATTATATTTCAGTGTTGTTTTTCTTCTATTCATATGTTTACTCCATAAAAAGGTCCCAATTTCATACAGCCTCGTCTTAATGAATTTTGGAGCAAGAAAAAACACCTTACGCTGGTTTGTTTCACGTGTCAACACTCATACCTGTTTACAAACATTTAATAGTTAGTTTAATAGTAGTAATAGTTTTTCAAGAAAACCAAACGACTAAATTAACACGTTCAGCTTACGGCATAAAGATCTATTCTTTTGAATAAGATATTATGGCTTGGATGCGAGTCCTTTAAGCCACGTATTGATAGTCAGTAATTTATTTTCTGCCGCAATACATTTTTTTATAAGAAAAACAAAACCATTGAAGTGACACTTCCTGCGCCCTCCAACAAGTTAAATATTTCTTTATTATTCTCGTTACTCAGATAGTGTAGAAGGTTTCCTGGTGAATAGAAAACTATTGAAATTCAAGTTACTACTTCGATAAAACCCTCAAATATTGCTACTCGTATGTCTTAAATTGTTGTCGCAATGGCGCTAATAGTAACTAGGCGATGCAGTCGCTAAGCATAAAGCTACGCTAGCACCATATATTGGAGCGGAGTGTAATACATAAAAAAATATTTTTCTTTTGTTTCGATGGGAATTTTTGCGAATTTCAAAATTCGGGCTCCGTCACAATCTGGTCCTAAACCTGTTGATTCGATTCCACGCAAAGAATATTAAAATCGGTTAAGAACTCTCCTGAGTTCTTAACAGTCATTGCGCCATTGAAGCTGATCCACGGGAGCTTCGTTCGCTTCGCACGCTCCGCTCCAACAAGTATTTTAGCATCACGAGGGTTAAATGACAATTGTAATGAAGTATGTGTGATGTGACAAATGCTAAAACAAATCAGTGACAAAGTGTCTTTTGTAAATTAATGCAGTCTTCATTCTACATTGCCTGAAAAGCAAATGGTTATTAAATTAATTATGATATTACATTTTGTTTAACGTTACTCAAAAAAAAACCGTTGTGTGTATTCATGTATGCACGTAAGAAGTTATACTTCATTATCGTTACTTAACAAAGATAACTAAAAATTTCCTCCCGTGTGCTCGTATCCTTTGTATGTGAAAAGAAAGACAATTATATAGTGATCAGTAAGAAGCATCAAAAGATTAACAGATTTTCTATACAGAATCAAGTAATATATCAAAAGCCAATAAATTAAACTGTTAACAGTTTAACAACAATAGTAATGTAAAAATAATAATATTTTATATTATAAACAAATAAAAAGAATACATACCGACAGTTAACCTCAAATCAATAAACGAAAAAGTTTATAAAATAAAAACCACTTTTAAATATAATTGTTATATTGTTATTATATAATATAAAATTATTATAATTTTATACAAATTATTGTTAACTACCATATATAATTCAAAATCACACACACACATATTCATAATTAGCGGCCAACTTCATCATGCTGGTTTATTTTATGTCGCTTTTGCGGCTAACTTCAACATGATAATTTTGTGTCACAGTGATGTGCGCGTATCTTCAAATTTCGCTCTCATCATTTTTTCATAACGCTCCTAAAGAAGTATAACTTCAAAAATAAAACTTTACACTAATTGTCTTACCTCGGAAACTTAAAACACTGAAACTTTTCGCTCAAATATAGTAATTTGATCACTTTTTTTCTTTTCCAACCAATTTTTAAAAAAATCTTCAGACTCATTTTTCAAGCATACGCCCTCTACGAACGTATTCGTTTAACGATCTTGCATAACAGTTGCACCAGAGGAAACTTTCGGAAATTGTTGAAAATAATGATCTAGCAATGTTCCGTGCTTCGGAAGGTGCATTAGGCTGCTTCTTCACAAGAGATGTCGAAGAGAGTTAAGCAGTGCGCGAGGCAAAAATCCACCGTTAAGATACTTAATTTTAAAAAAAGCTTTTTTTAGGTTAATTAAGAAACTTAGTAATAAAATCTAAGAAGATGAACACCGCTCATTTTTTTGTTCTTGTATTATCGCAAAACTTGGTATTTACGATCGCGGTCAGAAAATGTTTACCAGTTTTGAAATTACTTTCTACATCCTTGACTTCTACATCACACTTTTTTCACTAAAGTCTAAAATACCATATCAAGTTACTTACTATATCTTGAAAGTTACTATAGAAAATGACGCTCCGAGAATAACAAAGAGAATTATTAATCACTTTTTGATGATGAAACTTATTTCTTTATTTGTTGAAATAACATTTATCGAAAATGATTGTTTGAACGTCATTTGGACAAGAGTGAAATTTTACGAAAGATTTTTCATAACGAAATAAAGTGGAAAGTTTAACCCTGGACCAAAGGGCTGAAATAATATTTCTCTTCGAAGATGGACATAATATTAGTGCTATATCACGAGAACTCAATATATCGCTATTCACTGTGGGGTTTTGGATTCGGCGTCACGGCGAAGAAGGGCAAATAACAGATCATAGAAATAATTCAGGACGACGGACCGATACTAACCGCCGCGCAAATAACAGAAATGATTCGATTCGTTGTTACGAAGAGAACGGTTGCACACTAACTAATAATTTAGCTGCTTTATATGACGTGTATTTATATATGTGACTACACTACGGACACCATGCTATTAAAGTGGAGCTGAACCCTCACCACAAAACAGCCCGGCTAAACATTGCGCGAAAGCATCTCGATTTTTATTGGTCGAATACTTTATTTACCGCTAAAAAAATTTTAAATCAAGCCAAATCGGAAGATTAACTTTATGGCACTATAATCAAACTCGGTATGATGAAGGTCATATCGTGCCTCAAAACGAGTCAGATCGCATAACAGTATACTTATGGGGGTGGATGAGCCTCGAAGGCGTCGGGATGTGGCGTCGTTAGAGAATAGGGCAATTGCCATTAATTATGTGTCGCTTTTGGAAGAAGTGATGCTGCCTACTGTGCACGTAGTGTATCTTGCAACAGAATTTCCACACCTTACTTACTTTCAAGATAATGCACAGATACACACGGCCCGTGCTACTATGGCGTAGTTCAACCTGCACCGTGACATTCGTCAAATAAATGGCCCGCTCGGTCTGCTGACTAAAACCTATTGAAAATTTATGGGGGCTTATAGTTCAACGCTGGGACTGTAAAAATGAAGAAACCATCATGCTCTTACATCATACTAAGCTCGAGTAGGGGATGATATCAGAGGGACTGATCTATGCACGCGTCTTGTTACATGTATGCCAGATAGACTACGTGCCGTCATAACTGCGGTGGGAGGTTATACTAGATATCATATCAAATAAAGATTTTTTAAGTTTCTATTTTATAATTTTTCATATTCTTAGTTTTTTCCAAGAAGGTTTTCTATATATCAAACCTTGATAGTAGTCAGTCTATCTCCTAGAGCGATTGATTGTAATATCATTAGAAAAAAGGTAATCTATGGTCAATCAAATTATTATGATACTAGCGGCCCGTCCCGGCTTCGCACGGGTGGACAAAATTCTTTAAATTTTTTTTAGCATTCAATATAGCCTATGACACTCAGCAATAATGTACCTTTCTATTGGTGAAAGAATTTTTAAAATCGGTTCAGTAGATCCCGAGATTACCCCTTACAATTTAACAAATATACAAACACACAAACTTTACTTCTTTATAATATTAGTACAGATAGACATTTAGACCTTGTGACCTAAATGTGTGCATGCAATAGTGATCCCTTAGTTGGTAAACATTTTCTAATCGCGACCGTATACGTAACTTATATTACAATACAGAATCATAGCAATACCGAGCTGATCTGAGGAGTTCAGAGGTAGAAGATGGATGCCTGGGTTACTAGGAAACCCACCGTGTTTGGGCTAATTAGCTTCGTGATAAAAGAACGTGTTCAATTCCTTTGATGACCAGAACACGATGAAGATCGAATTATTGCTTTCTGGTGCAGTTAAATAAGTAAAAGCGTTTTTTTATAGTTTTAAAAGCTATTATTTCATTATAGTCTCACATAGCTGTTAGTTAGCGAGTTACTGGATTATCATATGGTTAACTTGGTTTATGCCCGTGACTGGAAAATTCTGCGACGCTATTGAAGAGATAATTTCTGAGAACATCGGCGATTTATTGGACAATTGGATTTAATTAGCGGATTTGTTTTGGAAGATTATTGGGAAGGTTTTATACTGTGTGTATATTATTTTAATAATTGTTTCGGCGCGTAACGCCTGCATGGGCTGTTGCCGCAATTCTTTCGTCATGTAACATGAACTGTGGAGGTTGCATAAGTGTTTTGCATATTTCGTGTTAAACCGGGTGTCGTTCATTCCGCTACCGACCTTCGCGCTGTTAACAGAAATTTTTGTAAAATATACTATCTCGAAGAATTTGGGCGTTTCAATGGCTCCGATCTGTATACCTAAATATACATGATGGTGGCCCATGAGGGGAACACAAACAAGAATTGAAGAATTACGCGAAGATACGCTGGATAGTGCGAGCAGTGGTGCAGCTAAAGTTCCACATCGTGCACGGCGGTTCTGCTAAAAGATAAGTGCCTTTCCTTACACTTCCTTACTAAATCTATTTCCCAAATCTCCTATTAAGAATTTGCATCCATTTGTGTTAAATAATTGTGGAATTTAGTAATAAGTAATTCGTTAGCGAGATTGCATTATCATTCGAATCTACCTACATTACAAAATAAAAATCAATTTCAAGATATTTTTGCATTTAACATCAATAAAGTAATAAATACAGCAATAAATACATAATACATTTGATAAATATTGAAAATACAAATTAAATTTTCATAGATGTGCAATTTACTAGGTGTTTTTTTTTGAAATTATTTTCACAGATTGCTTAACACAGTGAACTCGTCTCGATCTAAGATAGGAAGTAAAGCATATTGCCGACAATTTCAGGGTGTAATTAATGCTGAGCTGCTCAATCAAAACAGCTGCGTTGATATCTACGGCTTCCCGATAACGGCGGCGGCCAGCTGACCGGTTCCTGCGGCAAGTACCGCCGAGACGAGGAGCGTGAGCCTTTCATATTGTTTTTTTTTTGACATTGTAGTTTATTCATTTTTTTAATAAATATGCCTAACGCGGACGATAAATCTCGCTTAAAGGATTTATTAACAAGGCGATCATCCGCCAAAGGACAGATCACAAAGTTTAAGAATTATATAAACAGTATTTCTAATAGCGAAGACTTAACTAACATTCAATTAACAGAGTTAAGTCTAAAACTTGCAAAATTCGAAGCGTTATCTGTAAGGGTTGATGACTTGCAAAATGACATGGAGGTTTTAAATTCAGACAATATAGAAAATGAAATTGATGAACGTGACAAAATTGATCGCGACATCATTATTTACATTGCCACTGCCAAAACTATTTTAGAGAAATTTACAAGAAAGTTAGAGTCAGAAAATAGGCGTGCATCAATGTATGAATCTTTTTGCATGGATAATCAGGACAATTATAATTTAAGGCTACCTCAGATACAAATATCAAAATTTGATGGCGCATATTTCCGTTGGCTTGAGTTTCGCGATACATTTGAAAACTTAATTCATAATAATTTACGTATTTTGCCAATTCATAAGTTCCGTTACTTAATTTCATATCTGGAAGGTGATGCCGCCAGAGTAATTTCCAATCTCGAGGTGTCATCAGCGAACTATGATGAGGCCTGGAAATTGTTATGCAATCGGTATTATAACAAGCGCACTTTAATAAATCACCATTTGAATGCATTATTCACCATTAAGCCACTTCCGCGCGAGTCGGAGAGATCTCTTAGATTTTTAGTCGACCACGTTACTAAAAACTTGCGTGCCCTTGCCACTTTGGGACAGCCAACTGACAAGTGGGACGTCTTAATTATATTTATGCTCTCTTCCAAGTTGGATAGTAACACTTTAGGCAAATGGGAGGAGCACCGTAGTGGTTTAAGTGGTGATACCGCAACTTTAGAACAATTTTTTAACTTCATTATTGACCGTGCGAATGTATTAGAGTCACTTAATCGAAATAACAGGTCACAAGACATGCAAGGTGCTGTTGTCAAAGCCCCAGTGGTTAATGTGCGTAATAATTCATGGCAAAATAATAAACAGGGCAACAATATTAATAATTCATACATAAAATCATTTGCGAGTTCTAACAATAAGCCTCATAGACAATTTAATAAAACTAGCATTTATACATGTGTCATTTGCAATAATAACCACAAAATCTATGAATGCCCTACGTTCAAGGCCAAGGATGTTGATGAAAGGATGAAGGATATTCTGAAATATAGGCTGTGTGAAAACTGTCTCAGGCAACGTCACCCGGTCAACGAGTGCCGAATGGGTCCATGCCGCAATTGTAACGCTAGGCACAATAGTTTGCTTCACAATTCAGCTTCCTTAGTCAATCATCACGTGAGCGTAGACGAGCCTAATTCGGATACGAATGAGCCCAGCGAATCGGGTGCATACTTTTCCAAAGAAAGTACCAAGCAAGTACTCTTATCTACTGCTTTAGTTGAGGTCTCGAATCCAATTAACCAGAAAAAGGTTAATGTTCGTGTACTATTAGACTGTGGTAGTCAATCATCTTTTATTTCCAAGTCACTAAAAGATAAACTTTCACTAAAATCAATTCCCATTGACTCGCTAAAGGTCATAGGAATAGGCAATAATTCTAACAATTCTATAAACATAACTGAAAGTTGCAATATACAAATGAAATCTCTAAATAGCAATTTCAATGTGTCTTTTTCATGTCTTGTTATACAAGAATTGACAGGGCGTATACCAAAGTACCCCGTCAATATTCAGTCAATTAAATTACCAAAAAATATATTGCTAGCAGATCCTAAATACCATGAGCCAGCTCCTATAGATCTATTGATAGGGGCTGATTTATTCTGGGACATTGTAAGGAGCGAACAACGTTCTCTTGGTCCCCAAAATCCAAAATTAATAAATTCACATTTGGGCTGGATAATTACCGGTTCCTTTAAGGCACAATTGGTCAGAAAAAACATTCATTGTAATCATGCACTAACAACAACTTCATTCACTATGGAAAGCAACATAGAAAATACATTAACTAAATTTTGGGACTTAGAAGAAGTACCCACAAAATCTTTATTAAGTACCAAAGAAAAGACGCAAAAATTCAAATTAACTCAAGTCTGTGGTGGCACGGCCCTAATTACCTAAAAGAGTGTGAATTAAACTGGCCTAGCTTGAAATCAAACGATATTGGTACATTACCTGAAACTAAAGTGCACACAACAACAATTAAAGAACCTTTTATTAATTTTAATAGGTATTCATCACTAAATAGACTGCAACGATCTTTTGCCTACGTGTTAAGGTTCATATTTAATCTTAAGAATATTAAAAATAAACGTACCGGGCTACTATCTGTCGAGGAACTTCGTGACTCATTCCATGCATTGTGCGTTATCGCGCAGCGTGAGTCATTCCCAGTTGAATACGAGTTGTTATTGAAATGTAAATTGCTTCCCAATAATAGTAAAATTTTGTCACTTTCGCCATTTTTTGACAATGATAATTTAATTAGAGTTGGCGGGCGCATAGACGCATCTGCCTGTGCCTACGAAAAACGGCATCCAATACTATTACATTCAAATCATAAATTAACTAAATTGTTGTTTGAAAGGGAGCACGTAAGTAGTTTGCACGCGGGCCCGCAGTTGTTGTTAGCAAACACAAGAGAAACAGTTTGGCCAGTCAATGGGAGTTATCTCGCACGACGCACCGTCAATAACTGCGTCATCTGCAGGCGTTTGCGTGGCAAAACATTATGTCCTAAAATGGGCAACTTACCTAGCCAGCGCGTAAATCTAGACTATCCAATTTTGTCAGTTGGCTTAGACTTTGCTGGACCGTTTTTGATTCTTAATCGCCGGGGCCGCGGAAGTCGCTTAATCAAATGTTATTTATGTCTTTTTGTATGCATGCGGTACAAATGTATTCATCTCGAAGCCGTGAGCGATTTGACAAAGGATGCGTTTGTTATGACCCTTCGGCGTTTTATTTCTCGCAGAGGAAAGCCAACGGAAATATTTTGCGATAACGGTCGCAACTTTGTGGCGGCGGTTAAGGATATAGGAACTTTTCTAAAACAAAACCAAGAACCCATAGCTGATTTTGCAAGTCAACAAGACATTACATTTAAATTCATACCTACTTACGCTCCTCATTTTGGTGGTATTTGGGAAGCTGGGGTAAAATCGGCAAAACACCACTTAAAGCGTGTCATGGGGAATTCTAAATTAACTTTTGAAGAGATTTCTACTTTATTTGCACAAGTGGAGGCAATTCTTAACAGCCGTCCCTTGTGTCCCATGTCATCCTGTCCTAACGACCTCCTCTCCTTATCCCCAGGGCACTTCATCATCGGCAGGCCGCTGACTGCACTACCCACGCCACCTATTGAAGACCACCACAATGACCACTTACGGAACCGCTATCTACGGCTAGAAAGTATAAGGCAGCACTTCTGGCGGAGGTGGAACAAGGAATACCTATCTGAGTTACAACAGAGGACAAAATGGCGCAGCAATACAGCCCAACTCAATATTGGAGATATGGTTCTCCTTGCTGAAGACCATGCACCGCCCTTGAACTGGCGGCTGGGACGCGTGTTGCGGTTCTTCCCGGGACCTGACGGCATCTCGAGAGTGGCAGATGTCAACACGACCCGTGGCTGCGTGCGGCGGCCCTTGACTCGTCTCTGTCCACTACCTACGACTGAAGATCTTCATAGTTGAAAGTTCTTTCAACGGCCGGGAGGATGTTTCGGCGCGTAACGCCTGCATGGGCTGTTGCCGCAATTCTTTCGTCATGTAACATGAACTGTGGAGGTTGCATAAGTGTTTTGCATATTTCGTGTTAAACCGGCTGTCGTTCATTCCGCTACCGACCTTCGCGCTGTTAACAGCAATTTTTGTAAAATATACTATCTCGAAGAATTTGGGCGTTTCAATGGCTCCGATCTGTATACCTAAATATACAATAATTAAATATCGAAATAAAGTAATTGGTTATTTGGCATGATACCCGCAGCTCGTAACAATAGAATAATGTACTTTATTAAAAAAATGGAAAAATACAATAGCTTTATTAATTTTAATATTGACAGATGCGAATTAAATGAAAATGAATGAAATTTTCGATTTTATGAATAAAATCTCGTATGCAGGACGGAAATAATTATTTTATCTACTCTAATACTATAATACAAAGATTCTAAAACTGAAAACAAAATGCTTATGACAAACATTACGTACAGGCCAAAAATAATAAAAAAAAAGTTTCATTACGATACAGGTCTTGTATGGACACCTGTAACATAATATAACTTTTTTATCATAACGATACACCTATACAACCTCCATCTGGACCAAGGAGGTTGAACCTCTACTTTAAAAAGGTTTCAATGAACGAGTCCGTGACGACGCAACACGCATGCGCAATCGATATTTGCACCTTGGCGCCAACATTTGACATTTAAAAATTTGTTGTTATATTCAGCATAAACTACTATTATGATACTGTTGCATAATAAGGGTTCTTATAACACGAGTGTGTTTTAAAAAAACGAGCCGTAGGCGAGTTTTTTTATAGTATCACACGAGTGTTATAAGACCAAGTTATGTACAGTGTCATACACTACTTTATCTACTTTCATACTATAATACGTAAAACAATATTGCAAATAAAACGCTGAATATAACAACAAATTTTTAAATGTCAAATGTTGGCGCCAAGGTGCAAATATCGATTGCGCATGCGTGTTGCGTCGTCACGGACTCGTTCATTGAAACCTTTTTAAAGTAGAGGTTCAACCTCCTTGGTCCAGATGGAGGTTGTATAGGTGTATCGTTATGATAAAAAAGTTATATTATGTTACAGGTGTCCATACAAGACCTGTATCGTAATGAAACTTTTTTTTTATTATTTTTGGCCTGTACGTAATGTTTGTCATAAGCATTTTGTTTTCAGTTTTAGAATCTTTGTATTATAGTATTAGAGTAGATAAACTACTATAAGAGGTCAATTATATATTTCGTTATACAATTTTAACATAACGTAATACATCAAAAAATAATACGAAAGAAAAATTACTTCACGTTCACAAATTAAGTCTGTTGGTGTCCTCCTATTTATGACAGATACGCTAAAATCAACTCTAGCCGCAGTACAATGCATTGACTGTGTCGGTAGGAATTCATTTTGAACCCAAAAATCTTTACAAAGGCTCATTTCGATTGTTCGCCACCCGCCTTTGACAATGAAAGTTGTCGTTTTAAATTGGCACGCAGACAAAGAGATTTGATTGCTTCGGCCTTTCATGAAGTTGTTACGAGTTGTGGGTGAACTAGGGCAGTAGTAATGATAGTGAAAAATAACTGCAATTATGGAATTACACGTTAATCAAAACTAGTGGTAAATGCAATAAAAATACAAATACTCTTTATAAATATTTATTAGATAAATGTAGTTTTTTGACGAAAATATAAGTATACTCGTTCAATGCAGCTACAAGACATTGGCTCTATCACTAGCCCGACTTCCGAGTGAGCTTCAGTCTTTAGGCTCGCGGGATTGTATCAACTTTCTACGTAGTGTGGTGACCAAATACGTGCCCACTCGGAGTGACCGAACGATTATCGCGTGCACAAGCGCGACACGGTCGCTTTCGCAGAGCGACATTCAGGCTGCGCTGCGGAGGTAAAATGACACTAATGTCCTATACGTTGCCATACCGCATAATACTATTGCTTTATCGCTGCAACAAAATAATAATAAATAAAGCCGCCAAATGAAAAAAAAATAAAAAAAAACGCTTGAGCAGCATTGCTCGGAACCTTGATCCGCGTAATGGGGTCATTATCTTACAGTATTTAAATAGTTCTCCGTAGTTTCTTTACGGGGAACTTGTGCCTAAACATTGGCATTGATAGACTGATGATGATGAAAATAGTTAAGAGTTTAAGAGCTGTGGCACAGGTAATTATAGTTCAAAATTTAACACACAGTAAGAGCTATATACCTGTTAAAGTCTTGTCGAAACCAATTTAGCCGTTTCGGAACCCGGAAAAAGACAGGCTGACAAAATATAACAATAAGTGTGTGTGTCTACTCCGACGCACGACTGATTTCTTAAAAAATATTGTCGTTGAAAGGGTTGAAAATAATAAAACAAAACTCAAAATAAAGTAAAAGAAAAAAAAAGTCAGTCATTCGATCACAAAATTTAACTCTTATTTTTTTACCGGACACATTATATGAAATTCAGTTAATAATTAAACGTATGTTTTTAATATGTATATAGGGATAAAACAAAACTCAAAATAAAGTGAAAGAAAAAAAAAGTCAGTCATTCGATCACAAAATTTAACTCTTATTTTTTTACCGGACACATTATATGAAATTCAGTTAATAATTAAACGTATATTTTTAATATGTATATAGGGTACGTATATGCATTTTAAAAAGCTACGATTTTGATATAACAAATCGACACTAATAGTATCTTGTTAACCCAATCTAATGTTATAAATCTATAATCTAAGATCACAGTGGTTTTTGTGTGTTTGTCTGTCCGCTCTTTTTCCATTGTATATGCGTTACCATAGCAACGCGGTTACCGCAATTAGTTCGTCTACCGGACGCTAGATGGCGCTAACGGAAAAATATTTAATAATAGAAAAAAATTTAAAGAATTTTTTCCACCCGTGCGAAGCCGGGACGGGCTGCTAGTAGTTAATAACGTCGTCACTTTTGAATAAAAAATAATTACAATAACTTTTTTTCGTACTGGATTTATTATTACAAAATACCAAATGAGTGAAACGAATGACTTTCAGTTTGAATCGAGTACACGTCTCTCAAGCTTCGTGTATTCAAGTCGAGTTGTTTGTGAACTCTAGCTGTACGTTCAGCGCGCCTCTTAATATCCGGTGCGTGTTCATAACACTCCAACTTAAACCCAACGTCGCATTCAATGCATGAATGATTGGAAAGTTTCATCCAATCCAACTTGTACTTATAATGAAAATTTCAATAAAGATTTGTTCCCTGTGAGATGTTATACACAGCTTAAAACTGTGTCAGGGCTGTTTTAGTTAATTATATTTACTCACTTCTTTATCATTTAGGACCGAATATAAAGCGACTTTTAAAGCTCAGAATTGCTCAATTTTTTTGGAATTTATTCCACCTAGCTTTTTCTGACAGTGTACATTGGCGTTCTGATCGGATAAAAGTCAAAGTGTCCATATAACTAATAATATATACAGTGTATACAGTGTGTACCATATTATTAAGAAAGTTATTTAAACAACAATATGTCATGCAGAAAATACATAATATAATTAAATACATATTTTTTCATTTATTGTCTCAAAATCTTTCCTTACTATTTGGGCATTACTTTAACAAATTGGTAATTTAAAAGAGGGGTAATTTAAATTAAATATCAACGTAGTATCTGAACTTAGGTAGTATTGTTACATACTGGTGGTAATTTTTTTTAATATAATTTAAACTGTGAACACTTTTTGAAATTAGTTTTCAATAATTCTGAAGTAAATAACATATTGTGAGCAGAAACTGGTCGTAGAAAAAGATTGTAGACCATTTGCAATGCTTGCTTTTTCTTAGCAATTACCTATTTAGTAAGTTAAAGTAACATGCTTAAATTAGCTTTACCGGTGATCGCAACTCAAGAAGAGAGTAATTCGATGGTACAGTTGTCAACTCGTTCAGCCTGCGATAACGGTGTTACCGTGAACTCTGATTAAGTCACTAAAACTTACTTAGAGATCACGGTAACACATCTTTGGTCACCTATCCAATGACCGACGTCAATGGAATTATTTTATGCATCTCAGTTAGTGTTGCCCAAATTCAGTCTTGGTCTTGCAGTCTTGGTCTTGTTCTTGCGTTTTTGCAAGACCAAGACCAAGAACAAGACCGCGTATTTTTAGCAAGACCAAGACCAAGACTGACCGTGCAAGACTTGAGCAAGAACAAGACTAAGCCTGCAAGACTCTTGCGTCTTGCAGCTAGGACTTAGCGCTATTTCACGGAGTAGTTAGGTGTAACAGTTCGGTGTATAGGTACGCTTAGGAATTCTATGAGACGCAAAAAACTGTATCAAAGAATATGAAAAACTGGATCTATGCGCATTACGACTAATACCATAAACATACCTACATAGCGAATAAAAAAATATCCATTAAAATCAAACTGAGTGCATGCATAGTTATGTTTTAACCATCGGCACTTTGATAATGCGGCATCAAAGGTTTTGTACTTACTTCTCAAAGAAATTTGCTGCTTTTCGGAAGCACATGGTTATAATACACGCGCCGGCGGCTTCTTTTGAAATCATATACAACAATCGTTGCCGCCGCGCCGAAATCACAACATTTGACACTATTTGATTGCCGCCACAGGGCGTAGGCGTAGGTATACTCATGCAAAATAATTTCGAATTTTAAGAGTACCTACAGGTGTTCCAAAGAATAAATAAGTTTCAGAGTGCTTATAATGAAAATGAATACATTATACTGATCACGCAAGTAGTATTATGATTAGAATAAAATGGTAAGGATAGGTAGTAGATGTCATAATAATTTATTCTAGTAAGTATATATTATAATATTGATTATATGGTTTTAAACTAATTACTTAGGTACTATTATTGTACATTTAGTCATTATATTTCTTAAGTTTTTACAAGAAAAAATAGCAAAAAAGTGTTCAAATATCACCCGTTTGATAAATATTGTAGCCACTTTTAAATATACTTGAAACGTGTAAAAAAATTCTACATAATTAATAAAATAATATAAAAAGCGTAGGTACTTACCTACTAATAAAATAAAAAGCCTGCGATTTATTATTAGTAAATAATCACGGCAGCCGAGAGTGTGTCTCCACTTTTGAATACATAAATCATAACCAGATCACTAGAGCCACTTCAAAAAAGAAATTTGTAATTCCTAGGGTTCAAAATTATTTTGGTGACAGAACTTTACAGAAGCGTATACCATATCTTCTTAATTCGTTGCCCGAAACTATTAGATGTGAAACGGATAAAAATAAATTTAAAAAAATATTAAAAGATTATCTGATGACTACTATTTAACACAACAATTGTATGTTTTTATTTATTTTTTTGCATTCACAATGCAATATTTCTATAAGATATAAAATACGTGTGTAAAAAACAACCACGCCTCCGAGCCCATCTGAGGGCTCGGAGGCGTGGTTGTTTTTTACACACGTATTTTATATCTTACAACAATTGTATCTTATTATTATCACCGCTAAATTTTCCTTCAGTTTGTTGTAATTCAGTCTAAATCCAATTATTGTGCACTTAACTTTACCTGATACAGTTATAGTTGTATTATATACCTACATAATTATAATTATAAGCTAAGAGACTAAAGATCCCTCAGTCAAACCGACAAGTCGGTTTTGTGGGACTAAATTGTATCTTTGTATTTTTTTTTCTTGTATATGAAATAAATAAATAAAAAAAAATAAATAAAAAAAAAAAAAAGTATTTACAAGCAGTGCCCGCGACTTCGCCCACGAAGAATAGTAACTTTGGAGGTATAGTGACGTTCAGGATTTATTTATTTATTTTAAAACTTCTGTCATCAAACATACAAACAAACTCTTCAGCTTTATAATATTAGTATAGATTAGTATAGATGTACGCCAAAACATTCACTTATATGTAAAGAATAGTGATTGGCACTAATTCTTTACATATATTTTATTCACGCGTCGCGTCTGTACAAGTAGGTAATAATCTGTGTTTGTACGCCGCACGCGGCATCGTTTGATTTGCGGCGGCATCCTTTTAATAGAGCCGGCACGTGGCGAGGCGGCGCGGTAGAAAGCAAGGAAACGTACTATAAACAAAGGAATTATTTTAATTCCAGTCATTTCCAATTGAGCTGTGCTTCGAGTCTAACTTAATAATTGTTTTTACTAATTCTTGTTGTTTTCTAAAAACGTATCACGTGTACAATTTAATATGAGTGACGAAGATTCAAATTATTCTAGTCCGAGTAACGAGAGTTTGAGTCACAGATCTAAAAGACCCAAAAGCAAATTTGAGGAGTTTTTCGAAATAATTCATGCATCCCAAACTGCCTTGTGTAAATTGTGCCAACATAAAAAGACTGAAATAAAAATGAAAAACAGAAACACTTCAGGCTTAAGGAAACATCTAATATCTTTCCACAAAAAGGAATCACAAATATTTCTTCCTGTTAAACCAAAATTAAGTGGAGATATCACAAGCTTTTTAGTAACCGCTGGAAGAAGTGGACAGGTAAGAATATATTTTTTTTATATGAAAACTCCAGGAACTCAAAAAAGTCTTTTTTGAACAAATGACTTTAAACTGACTTCGGAATATTTTATAGATATTGATAAAATAGTAATACATAGGTACATATTTCGCGTCATTTTTAACAATGGTCGAAATTGTCGCTACGGGAATTTTAACTCCGCGTAGCTGTTCATGCGATACTTTCAAAAACGCCATTAACTTACGTAAGTATTTTTGAGTTAGTGGTGTTTTCATCTAGGGGTGCGACATATTAAGTATGTAATTATCGTCTTAAATATTTTTATAAACACCTATATTTTCATTTGTTTTCATAATCGGCCAGTAACAACTAAGTACTTTATTTTGGTAAATTACAGTACAGTGCAACCTTAATATAACAAATGTCAATTTAACGATTTTCTCGATTTAACAACAACAAACCTCCTCCTCCTAAACGCTCAAACCTAGTATGTTTTAAATAATAACACAAGATTTATTGTTTTATTTCAGTCGGAAAACAGCAGTGACAACATCACGACAGCTACAGTTGATTGGGTAGTGAAAAAATATCTTCCCTTCTCATTTTTCGATGACGAAGCTACACAAGTATATTTTCGACGTATTTGCCCTAATATGGAGTTTCCTAAAAGGTCTACACTTAGAAGGAAAGTCAAAGAGCGATTTGAAGAGCTCCAATTTAATCTCAAGGAACGACTTCAACAATTATCATCTAAAATGTCATTTACCATTGATGGGTGGACGTCAATTGCTGGTAGGAGTTACTACGGGGTTACTATGCATTATATAGACAACGAATGGAAGTATCGATCTGTAGTTCTTGATTTTATACCATCACGCGGTCGACATACTGGGGAAGATATTGCAACGATTTTCCATGAATGTTTATTGGAATATGGCATAATTGATAAAATACAAGGTATCACGGTCGACAACGCAACTGCAAATACCAAATTTATGTATGAACTGGGCAAACAGTTGCCACACTTTGATTCAGACAATCAACATTTCCGGTGCTTTGCTCACATTTTAAACCTTGGTGTACAAGATTTATTAGAGACCTTAGCATTACACTGTGAGTCTGACACTAACGCGCAAGATCAGCAGTATGAAGACTATGCAGACGAAACTGAGGAAGATGAAGAATATGCACCAAATATTGCTGACTCGCGTACATCTGTAACAAAGTTACGCAGTATTTCCAGTAAAATAAAAAGAAGTGAGATAGTGAAGAAGAAGTTTCAGTCTGCTTGTGAAGCAGCTGGCGTGCCATCAAATCTAAATGCCATTCTTGACTGTCCAACAAGATGGAATTCCACACATGATATGATTGGATTTGGTTTAAAAGTGAGAGCGGGCATTAACATATTGTGCAGTTCTGTCACCGAATTGAATGATTTTCAAATCACAGCTAGTGAATGGCAGGTACTCGAAAAATTACATAAATTTCTAATAAACTTTAAACTTTTAAGTACAAAACTTGGTGGAGACAAATATGTTACATTACCGCTAGTCATTGTATCATTCAATCTCTTGCTAGATAAAATTGAATCCATGGTAAAACAGTTAGATGAGAAACCTAATCGATCTGAAGTGGATGAAAGGCTCATTCTAGCTTTCCAAGCAGCTCGAGACAAAATGCTTAAACATTATAAGAAGAGCAACTGGATTTATTGTACTTCTTTAATTTTAGACCCAAGGCATAAGGCTCAGACTTTTGACCTGACAATGTGGGGGAAGCAACTTAAAACAGAAAGTCTGCGCAAGTTCAATGAACTTTATGAAGAATATAAAAGTCTACACTCACTGAACAAATCTCTGGAATTGCCAAGAAAAGAAAATAAAGTATGTGATGAAGATGAAGACATTATAGACTTTGATAAACTCTATGAATGTCCCTCGACGTCATCTGGATCTTGTCTTCAAGGCTTAGTGATAGACGAGTTGGAGGAGTACCTGAGAAAACCAAGAACTGCCAGCTCGGAAGACATTTTAGATTGGTGGAGGACGCATGAGACAGAGTATCCGACTTTATCGAAGATGGCCCGTGATTTTCTCTCAATACCTGCAACTTCAGTACCTGCTGAGAGATTATTTTCTAAAGCATCATTAGTAATTAGAAAACATAGAAATAGGTTAAGTGATGAGTCAGCCAGATGGTTACTTTGTATTAATTCTTGGTCAAAAGAATTGATATAAAGTAACATAACCTAATGATAAAGCTGTTGTGTACTGTTATGTTTGATTTGTGTTGTATTTTATTTTTGATTGAAATAAATGATAAATCATAAAACTCTTTTATTAAATTTCATGCAAGTTGAGGGTTCAATCTCTTTCTAGACAGACATTGTTATTTAAAATACAGTCAAGTTATTGTAATTAATTTGTTTTTTTACATGTTTTAGCAAATGTAAGCTTATAAATCATAAATGTTTATTAAGAAACAGTTACTTCCATGGAAAACGACATATAGGTCAGTTGATTTTTCGACTTTCTTATCAAATCTTCAGTTATTTATTAATCTGATTGATCTTTACTATGGCTATGTTAATTCAAGCTCACAATGTTCCAATTCTAATACGTTTTTCTAAGATTTAAAGTAAACTTTAATAAATAGCAATAGACTAATAGGTAATTGCAAGACTTGCAAGACTCTTGCTGCAAGACCAAGACCAAGACCAAGACTGCAAGCGCAAGACCAAGACCAAGACCAAGACCAGGTGTATTGGCGCAAGACCAAGACCAAGACTGGCTAAGTCTCGTCTTGTTCTTGCATTTGGGCAACACTAATCTCAGTGCTTCACCCCATAGGTGTGGATTCCGCTCTGACCTCATTTAGAAAAGCTGAAGTTAAAAAGTAGAATAGCACATATAAAAAAAAATGTATTTAGAATTAATATCATCACTCATTATAGCAAAAAACAAAAGACCAAAAGTTGTTTCCATGCAACATTATACCAACCAAAATGTACTTCACCGTTCTTGATGGAACTAAATTAATTAAGTGCCGGCATTTCCTGAAGATTAATGGGATGTCCCTCCCAAGGCTGAAAAAGCCTCAGGCAAGACGAGATAAAATTATTAACCGAAAAACGCGAAACTTGGCCTTCATACGTTTATTTATACCGGCTAAGGAAATAGCTCGGATAATATTTTGATGAAAATGCGGTAAAACGACCCGAGTTTTAAATAACGTTTACTAATAAAAAAAAATTGAAGAAAACCGGAAACGCGTGCGTTTAGGTATATATTTTTATTTATTCTTGTAATTTCGACTCCTTCTTCCATATATATCTATCAATACAATAAATATGAAAAAAATACCATAAATATGACTCGATTGTCGTGATGGGTGAACTTTTACTTATAAACCTACAGGTTTGTACGGAGTCCGACTCGCACTTGGCCGGTTTTTTTTATAATAAAGTTGATATGTGTTAAGAGCAGTAAAGAATTATACCAAATACTAGCTGACCCAGCCACGCGTTGCTGTACCGACTGCAGTGCTTTGTGAATCTAAAACATCCAGGGCGTCACCCAAACGCATACAAAAAAATCATTCATATCTGTCCAGCCGTTTAGGAAGAGTTCAGTGACATACACACGTACAGTAGAATTATATATATCAAGATTATGTCTTATAATAACACAAGTCTACAAAATTTGACAAAGTTTCTTTCCCAGACACCTAACTATACTTTCCAAGAGGATTTTGGTGTGTTGAATCCAAATCCGGTCGCAGAATTTCCCTATCACGTCAGGTTTATGAGATATTCTTACCTAAAAGAGCAAGAAACGCCGTTTTTGCTCATTTTTAAAGTTATGTAACCTTTTAAGTTATAGTACCTATACCAAAAACTACACAGGGCATCTTAAAGTGCAAGTCTTGAACTTTCAAATGGCTTTGAGTTTGTTTACAAATTCTTTATTTTTGCTGAGATATTTTATTTTGAAGTATTGATTTTCTAAATTTTGCTTCATGCTACCTATACTGTGATCAGTTTTATTGCACTTTTAGGTTAGAATATCTCAAAAACCTGATGTGATGGTGCAATTCTGACGCTGGATTTGGTTTCAGCACATCAAAGTCCTTCGGAAAAATATACTCAGGTGTCTGGGAATTTTCTGTTGTTGTGTAATCATAATAAAATAATCTCTTATGATATAACGGTTTATCTTAATATATATAAATCTCGTGTCACAATGTTTGTCCTCAATGGACTCCTAAACTACTTAACCGATTTTGATCAAACTTCGTAATTATCTATTATTTGATCTAACTTAAAAGATAGAATAGGTTTTATTTTAATTTATAACACAGCAACGCGTGGCTGGGTCAGCTAGTAATACTATAAATATACTGTATTTGATACTATATTTAAAAGTCAAAGGCTAATGAGGATGTTTCAACGACTGTGTGAGCGTTTCTGTGTTTACTTGAATAAATTAATTCCTAGCCTCAGACAACTCTAGAATATTCCCCTTGAAAGATGCTTTGCTATTAGTTCAGAGCAAATAAATGCTACTATTACTACTACTATGCTTTTAACGATGTATAGAAATATAATTAATATAATTGACAAATGTTTTTAAATGAAATATATATTGTAACTGATTAATTAAATATACTCATTATAACAATACTCGTAAGCTGAAATTATAACCATGACCTAACTGTAATATAAACTATAGAAAGTAATTAACCATTATTAATAAGATTAAATCTTAATTGGCAAAAAAAAATAACATATGAATGTAATGTAATGTAATTTAATTTAGCACCTAATTGCTACGCCAATTTTGGCAGAAGATGCTTGTATTAACCTAACTTGTACACCAACATTGTAACCATTTTCTAAGGATTAAATGATTCTGCTTCTGATTCTGATTCCGATTCTATGGCCACGGAGAGATGTTTAATTTATAATTTTTATATATTTTTATGCATTTTCAATGCGATCTTATAATATAAATTATTATAATAGAAAAATACTAGAAAAAATCGACTCGGGTCACAAGTGAATCTCATCGCGGGAATCGAACCCGCAACCTTTGGAAATCCGGTCCAATGCTCTCCCAATTGAGCTACCGAGCCTTGCGAACACGTCGTAATTTTCTAGTACCTTCCTGATTTTACGCTGTAGGCCAGCGTTGTTTCATCAATGAGAGGAACATCCTCTCGTATTCGAAAGAAACATTTTTACAAATGTTTGGTCAATCGATTAAGATGAAACAGCCATGTTAGATCTATAATTTTTATATATTTTATGCATTTTCAATGCGATCTTATAAGATAAATTATTATAATAGAAAAATACTAGAAAAAATCGACTCGGGTTTGTGAGTTGTTTAATGACATGTGACATGTTTAATATTTTAATTGTACCTATTTGGTAGACGATAACATATAATACTCGCCCTTTGCCTGTTCGGCCATTTGAGAAAAGTTGTACCTGAGAAGTTTTTTTCAATGTTCTTAACGTTACGTAAATGTAAAACAGAAGACGCAGTAAATATTCTTTAACTTTAAAAGTGAATGTGGTTTTCAAATAGATATTTTTGTTGGATAAAATGTATATACGTAACGTGGGTAATGAGTGCAATTGTAAATAAAAAAAATATAGTTCAAAAAACTAAAAAACACGCTTTTTCGTATTCCTGACAGTAAACCCTTTCATTTGATACCCATATCATGGAAGTGCATTTCAAACAGCTAGTTCGCCATCTTGGGGAGGCCGCCATATTTGATTTGTAATGACGTTGTCATCAGAACTCAGAGTGTGTGCAAAATTTCATCACAATCAAAGACCGGAAAGTGGGTCAAATTAAGATTCCAAGATTTTCTTACATAGTTACAAGTGAAGCTAATAAAAGCGTGTTAAAAAATAACAAGTTGACCTGCATTTGACCCGTTTTCTTAACTTTTTTATTTAATATTTCTAATATAAGGTTTTTGGAAATACTTGGTATTATTTGGAAATTTCAAGAAGAGATATAAAATCTTCAGAAATAAATAATTGATAACAATAGTGATCATAAAAATTTTTTTTCTTACATTAGCCCTGCCCAAAGCAAGCACTGTAAGGGCTGTGTTATGGATACTAGGGTAACGGATGGACATACATATACGAGTATCATACATAAATAAGTAATATTCATAGAAATATACATACACACACATGACTCAGGTATAAATGCTCGTATTCATCATACAAGTATCTGCCTCTTCCGGGATTCGAACCCAGGACCATCGGTGCAGGATCGCTACCGTTGCACCAAACGGTCGTCTAAACGTAAATATGCAATAACTTGTCAACCTATATTTATAACCTATGAAAATTATTTTATATTATTTTTAATTAATTAAAAAATATTTTAAGTGTATAAACTCGATGTTAAAATTAAACGTATTGATAACTTTCAGTTAATTATAAATGCCCTTTATCTCATAGCGGTGATGTTGTGGGTTGCATTGAATATTTAGTCTGGGTCGGTTGCCGAAAACAATGTCAGTCAGTCCGGTCATTCAAGAAGTAATTCAAAAGCGTTTACTTGAACATCGACAAATACAAAATAGTTATTGAGCAGACGATTAATTTATTAATCAACACGATATTAAAGAGTAAAATTCATATGTCTATATGACTGATTCATATATTTGATAGATATATGAATTCATATATCTACATATCAAATTTATTGAGCGAAGCTCTCTTTTAGGCAACTCACAAATTTCGCTTGTGTCCCTCCTGCTACTTAACGGTTCAACCGATTCGAACGAATTTTTCCATGAACATACATGATTATAACCTGACGGACATTGGCTATGTAAAAAAAAATAGACTTTACCATGGAGGAATAATCACCGAAAGAAAAATTCAAAAGCTGATCACAGCCAAACCGCTGATACTACATTGATTTGGCGCCAAAACTCACAAACGAAGGTAAGGTAGTGCTTCGCTCAGTATTTGCAAACAAGCATGCATTGCAGACCTAGTTTATTTTTATTTGTACCGTGTTGTATTATGGTTTTTATATTTTATTTTATTGAATTCAATACTTGACTCCACGGAAGATCATCGTTGCGAATGCTGCAATCTTCTCGGTTCGATATACAAGAACTGTATGTAATGTCTTTTCTATATTTGTAGTATTTGAATTTTGAATATTAACTGACTATCGAAAATTTTTAAATTTTAAATTTTGTGTTAGCGTTAAAAGAATTAGAATAATTAACATTGGGTAAGTCTTTAAAATATAAATAAAATATTTGAGGAGTGCCCTCCTTGATTGCAGTATTTCGTTGAAAAAGTTATTTCGCTTTTTAAATTACAGGACAGATATTGTACGATGTCGGCCAGTCAACTCGACAAATATGGATTTTCATACTAACTTCAATAAATTATCTTGAAGGAGGTTGTCAAAATAATAATCGAATTCCCAAGCCTGTTTGAGTTTGCGTCTCTTATATTTATAGACAATCTCTACTTATTTCGAGGAGTTCGAGACAAAACTTTTTGGACAAGAAAAAAGTCTGAAATGTATTATTTATTTACATATATATACTCTTCTACATCTATTTCAATGTGGGTTCAATTTTCTTTAGTTATTGTTAGCTTCGTTCCTGTATTTTCACAGTTTTTTCAAGTCACGTAAATATTGAAGTCTAGACGAAGCCCGAAGGTAGGAAATCTTGGATGTCAATCGCTTGTTCAAATATTGGCTGTGTGTTGACGACGAACTGTTCTAACATCCTCACATCCTATTTCGCAGAAGTCGAGGTATAAACAAATGTTCGTAGTACATAAGGAAAACATTTAAATATATTGTTTTTATTTTGCTTTTCTTAGCAATGATTATTTTATTTTTTGTTATTTTAGCATTTAACTGCTAGATTTTTATAGTAAACTGGACCGTTAACTGACGACCGTTTGGTGCAACGGTAGCGATCCTACCTTTCACGCCGACGGTCCTGGGTTCGAATCCCGGAAGGGGCAGATGTTTGTATGATGAATACGAGCATTTGTACCTGAGTCATGGATATTTATATATATTTCTATGAATATTACATATTTATGTATCGTATAAGTATGTCTATCCGTTACCCTAGTATCCATAACACAAGCATTTTGGTGCTTACTTAGGGCTAGGATAATTGTGTGTGATTGTGGGAAAATATTAAAATATATTATTACTTGAAAAAATTATACTTATCTCATATGACAGGCGGAGAGACAAGTTAATTTTTTCTTTTATATATTTTTATGCATTTTCAATGCGATCTTATAAGATAAATTATTATAATAGAAAAATTCTAGAAAAAATCGACTCGGGTCACAAGTGAATTCTCAGGCGGGAATTCACTTGTGACCCGAGTCGATTTTTTCTATATAATAATATATAATTTTTTTCTACTAAAATTTGCTTAAGAATATAGATTATATATATAACATATACTTAACATTTTCAAATAATAAGTTCAGTTTTATTTTATTATACTTTTATATCGCCTCGTTGGCAATCCGTCTAACGAAAAATATTTATTTCTTGATATTCTCTAACTACTGTATTTTGGTATAGTAAAAAACATACTAAATAAATATAAATTTGTATTATTAACAACTTTATTTCGAGAAAATTTTACACTGATGAATTTTAAACCCGATCAAAATATAATTGAATAAATGTATTGAGAAAAAAAAACTATCAAACAATGGTGACAAAACCTTTGTGTGGATAGTTTCTGAAAATATTTGTTTTTCTTGCTTTTTTTTATAATTTTTATATATATAAAATATATTATTGATATAGACATGTTTACTAAAAGGAAATTAGTGAAAAACTATGAAGCTATAAAGTGACAAAGTATACAAACATTAATATTGCGAATAAATTTGAAAGTAAATCATTAAGAATCAAAAGATATTAAAAATCGATTTTAGATTAAGGAAAAAGGTTAGAAATATGGTTTAAATCCCAAATCGATTACATTAATCGATGTCTAACAATAGCCGTATAAATAGTGTGTAGGAAAAGAACTTATTTTCTAAATTACTGCTATCAATATTGTTTACTTTATTATCTAAGCCCAAAGAGGTTTTTTAGCCATAAACTCCACGCTCAACAGTTAGCAGTTGGCTTATAGGTAGCAGTAGAAGACTATACTTCTGAAAACGCTGCTGCCCATTTTGTGATCTACGTCGAGTGTAGGGTGATTTCAGCGTTGCTAGCCTTTTTTTTGACAAGTGGGGAATTTTAATCATTTTGAGTAAAAAAGCGTGTTTCTTTCGTCGAAAGCGGGACATCCCGAAACGACGTCAAAGCAGCCGAGGACACACTAGCGTCACCTGCCCACTCCTTTTCCCCTTCCCACCTACCGTTTCCACTTCGCTTTTCCCGCACCATACGTTATCCTACTCCCACCCACTCGATTGCCTAAGCCACGGACCGCTCGCTGGGTGCTGACCGCGCCGAGGGTCGTGCCGCAACTCCCATGTGTGGGCAAACTATATCGTCGTTCGACGACCGCTGTAACAGCGGCAACTTATACCATGAGGGCGAACCCCCATGAGAAAATATCCAGGATATGAGCGAAGCTCGAGCCCGAATCCCTCACTAGAATCCTTCAAGTGCAGTTCAGTATTTTCATTTAGTACATACAAAGGTGACCCTTGATATTATACAGCGACGTCACAGACAACGCAGCGGACTCCTCCCACCGTTTCACGAGCAGCGTCTCCTTGAACACAGAAAACGCGGGACGTGATGCGAAACGATCTGCACAATACGTCGCCACCTCTGAAAAATGCCTAAATATAGCTATACATTTGGGCATTACTGAAAACCGGCATGCGAGCCACTATACCATGGAGTTCGTCAAATTAAAATGAACCTTACCTACACAGAAACGAATTGCTATTGAAATAAATTGGTCTTTATCAATATACATAGCAAACATTATTCTGTGCTATTCAAAGGTTTCCAGCATCACGTAATTTATGAGTCAAGTACTCATCGATACACGGCTTATCGTGAACAAGCAATTGAAACAAATCAACAAAAGCACTTAAGTGCTTTGTGCTTTTCAATTACACTGTGTTGAGAGCTAAATGAATAACTCTCATCTAATTGTTCGGTTCTATTTCAGAGTTATTTTGGAAAACAATATTTTCATTGGTTAATTTTAACCAGTTGGCTTGTTTCAATATAATATTTCATATTGTTTGAGAAATAATTAAGAATTTGTAATTAACTTTGTTTGTACACAATTGAAGATTTGGGAATGAGTAATTGAAAGACTTTAAAAGTGTATATTGTAATTTTCGATATCAGTTATTCTTAGTATTGAAATTTCAATTAGTAAAATAGAGCAGTTTAATTTTCACAGAAAATAGAAAAGAAAATTCATGCTTACTTCAACTTTGATTAAATCTAATTACCCAGCAGTTGTAACTTACCTAAAATGAAATTTTATTTTGATCTTGAATTTACACCAATGAGACATGGGTTGTTGACTAAAGAAAATGGATATTAAGTTTTTCCTTAAGTTTTTGCTTGTTATATAAAAAATATAAATGATAAATAGGTTAAAATCAGTCAAGTTCGATCGGATTTGGTTGCTGCCTTTTAGAATTTTGATTGAAAATTGCTAACAAAGTTTTGGAATACCTTCACCTTAATATATGTTTTATGAAAGCTCTTTTGAACAAAACAATTCCAAAGTTTATTAACATTTATGAAGTATATCAATATATAAATCAATGTAAACTATAAGGTGAATTTCAATGAATACAAAGAGCAAATCGATGGAGTAAATTGGTCTTTGTACACTATTAGTCATTCCAAAGGTTTCACGTCAATTATTCCAAGCCAAGTCCACATTGAAACAGGCTTTTCATAAACGAGCAATTGAAACAAAGCAACAATAGCACTTATGTGCTTAATTTACCCAGTGGCGGATTTACCAGGAAGCAAAGGAAGCGAATTTGAAAAATTTTCAATAACTTATATGAAAATGTAAAAATAATTAAAAATATTAAATTTTTTTGAAATAAATTAAAAATGACATTGACATTTTTAATTCTTCGGTGGGCTAAGAAAAAGTCAGTGATTTAAGCCTACTGTTTATCGAAAAAGATAAGCTTCGAGAACTTGACTTTGATGATATTGTTAATCAATTTGCGACTGAAAAAATTAGAAAGAAGTTGTAATGGAGATGGTTCAAATAAAATATTGATTTTGTTATTTAAAAAGAAGAGGGGGGGGGGGGGGGGTTATATTAAAACGAGGGCCTCAAAAATCAGTTGTTGCTTGAGGCCCCTCTGAGGTAAATCCGGCATTGAATTAACCCAGTTCCACTGTGATAGGAACTGAATGAAAAACTGTCTTTAAATTTTTTGGAGACAAAGTTGGCAATTCTATACAATATTTCACGTTGTTTGAGAAGTAGCAAAGAAGTGTGTGTGTGTGTGTGTGTGTGTTTGACGGCCTTCGTAGTCGAATGGTTTGCATTGCGATTTTCATGCGAACGCCACCCCGAGGACCGGGGTTCAACAGCGGGCAACGGCTAGGTCACTATAAAAAAAACAATAGACATTGCAGTTTCTTTCAGATATGTATGTAGTGTTGCCTTATATATATTATTGTGTTTAATTTTGATCGGGTAAAAGGTCTGTGAAATTATGAAAGCCAACACCTAGCACCCGTCAAAGATGGTCAATTGAGAAAACAATCTTTTTGACGTGATAACGTCTTATAAATCGATGAACGCCGACTGCACGCACGAAAAAGTGTTACGTTCCGCCTGAGCCGAGCGTGCAAACGAGAGCGCTGAACAAGTGATAGAGAGGCACGATCGGCCTAAACGTTCGAATTGTGGCGCATCTATCTCTCTTCCACTTCATGAAGTGAAAAGCTGTTGGAAATATTTTTTATAGGAAAAATATTAAAAACGTGTAAACATTGTCAACAGTATATTTTGAAGTAACAAATAATATTCTATGTTTAAATATGTACCTTAAGTCATAAAATAAGTTTTGATTATAAAAAAAGATTGTATATCACAACACCTCCCCTTAATCAAAACCTATATGTAAGTACATACAACATCTGACCACAAAAAATTATAGAACATAAAAACTAAGTATAATTTAGGAACAAAAAGGACAAAAATATAAAGGCTTACAACATTACGTTATTCCCATACAAGATATACATTTATGATGGTTAACGTAGGTCAATGGCTTTGTTAACACATCAGCTGACATTTCTGTACTCTTAAGATATTTTAAGCCAATAATATTTTCTAATACCTTCTCTCTAATAAACTGATACTTGGTATCAATATGTTTAGTTCTGTTGTGGTACACGGGATTATTTGCGATATTTTGTGCACTTTGGCTGTCACTGTAAATCGTAACACAATCGTATAATTTACCACATACCTCATAAATCAAACGACGCAAGTATATGGCTTCTTTAGCGGCGTCTGTAAGTGCCATATACTCTGCTTCCGCTGAAGACAGAGCAACCGTTGGCTGCTTTCGTGAGGCCCACGCTACAGGTCCATTTCCCAGCTTAAAATAATACCCCGTGTATGAGCGTCGATCACGCTTACAATTGGCCCAATCTGCATCTGTATATCCAATCAAAGGACTTTCAGTTTTCCTATAAACAATAGAGTAGTCTATAGTCTGTTTTAAGTATTGTAATATACGTTTTGCAGCTTCCCAATGAGTTTTATTGAAACAAGTGTTAAACTGACTTAAATAGCTCGTAGCATATGCTATATCGGGACGGGTATTAACAGCTAAAAACATCAAAGATCCTATGAGATTTTGGTATGGATAATTGCACTCACCTGCGGTTCCATCATCTAACTTATTGTTTACCAAAGGTGTAGAATAGCCTTTACACGATTCCATATTAAACCTTTTAAGTATTTTTTCAATATATGTCTTTTGATTTATACGTATCTCATCACAATTTTTATTAACATTTATACCTAAATAATATGTCAAATTACCGAGGTCTTTCAAAGTGAAATGTTTTTGTAGATCAGATTTCACAATGTCAAAAATGCTGTCATTCTTATGAAAGACAATAATGTCATCAACGAAAATTGCCAAAATTATTATATCAGAACCAAAAAGTTTTTTATAGATACACGGCTCTGAAGGTAATTTTGTGAAACCAATACTACATAATGTTTCATTCAGTTTTGTATACCATGCACGCGGAGCTTGCTTCAAACCATACAAACTTTTTTGTAATAAGCAAACTTTTCTTTCTTGCCCTTTAACAACAAATCCTTTGGGCTGTTCCATGTACACTTCTTCCGAAAGATCACCATTTAAAAATGCAGTGTCAACATCCAGATGTTGCATCTTTAAATCGTATTCGGCAGCAAGAGCAAAGAGGGTTCGAAGCGATGAATTCCTTACAACAGGAGCAAACGTTTCATGATCGTCAACGCCTTCTATTTGACTATAACCCTTAATGACAAGTCTCGCTTTGTACTTGATAATATTGTTATGTGCATCCGTCTTGACCTTATAAAGCCATCTGCACGGAATAACTTTCTTGTCTGGTTTGTCCACTAGCCTCCATGTTTTTAATTTCATAAGAGACTGATATTCACTTTCCATCGCCATCTGCCATTTATCTACATCATCAGATGTAATGGCTTGTGTGTATGTCTGAGGCTCCAACATATCGTTCAGCGCGACACTGTACGAAAAATAGTCAGGCGGCTTACGAACTCCAGAAGGATAACGGCCTTCAGTTTGAGAACTTGTCTCAGGTTCATTCGGCGGTGGAATATCCGATGAAGCGACAGTTTCAATATCTGGCGATTGAATATCTGACGAAGCAACAGCTTCAATATCCCTATTACTATCCCCCCTTAGTGGACACAACACAGACTGATCCACATTTTCAGAAGGAGAACAGGATTCGGTAGTTTGGCCCCTAGAGGTACTAGCAGAAGGCTCATTTTCTATTTCTACATTGTTTGTCAATGTCAAAATAGGATTGAAAATATTCACCTGCTCCGAATTCCCGGTTTCCTTTAGACTTTTAAAACAGGTCTCAAAAAATGTAACGTCTCGTGCTTTAATCATTTTTCTTGGGTAATGAGCATTTCTGAAAATATAACTATTCGGATCATCAGTGTACCCAACAAAAATATATTCTTCGGCTTTAAGATCAAATTTCTTCCTTTGACATGATGGTATATGTACTAGTGCACGACAACCAAATACCTTGAGGTGTGATAAATTCGGTTTGTGCCCAAACCATCTTTCAAAAGGTGTATCAGATCCAACTAAAGCACGGTGTGGAGACCGATTTTTTAAGTAAACAGCAGTTTGAATAGCATCTTCCCAAAAAGATATCGAAAGAAAACTACCTGCTAACATAGAGCGAGCTTTCTCAACTATAGACCGAATGGTACGCTCTGCTACCCCATTTTGCTGAGGAGAGTACGGCACTGATGTTTCATGAACGATTCCATTCATCGCAAAATAGTTTTGCAAGTCATCGTTAATAAACTCAGTCCCATTGTCAGATCTGACAGTTTTTATTTTTTGACCAGTTTGCTTCTCTACAAGTAAATGAAAAATCTTAAATTTTTCTTTTACTTCAGATTTCGCATTCAAAAAATATACAAATATTTTGCGCGTATAATCATCGATTAGTAATAAAGCATACCTATTGCCTTGAAAAGAATTGCCAGACATTGGCCCACATACATCACAATGAATCAACTCAAGTGATGATGTTGCCTTTTTGAATGCAACACTTTTAAAGGGCTTACGTGCTTGCTTTCCCTCTACACAAGCAACACAACTAGTTTTATCTACAATGCTATATTCTATACCTACTTTACTATTTCTTAGCAGATTCATCCCAATACGGCATAAATGGCCTAGACGTCTATGCCATAACTGGTATTTATTAGACAGTGATTCAGCCATAGCCACATCTCGAGTTCTATCGCATGGTGTATTTACAGTACAGTTTAACTTGTACAGCCCGTCCACAACAGAACCAAACAGAATAGGACTACCTGAAAAAGAAAAAGTATCAGATCCAAAAAATTTACAGCCTTGCTTATCGAATAATACTGTGAAACCATTTTGTACAGCCTTATATACAGATATTAAATTAGTTTTTAAATTAGGGACACATACAACATTAGAAATACTATTTACAGAGGAATTCGTACATAAAGAAATATCACCTACACCTATACAATCTACTTTATCTCCATTTGCAACAGTTACAGAACCCATATCAAAACGTTTCAAATTTACGAACCAATCTTGCCGCGATGTCATGTGTTTTGTCGCCCCGGAGTCAATAAACCAATCGTTCATCGAATTTCCATTACCGATGCCTAATGCAACCAAGGACTTCTCCTCTGTGGATTTCCTTTTCTTCAATGGGCAATCCGGCCTCTTATGTCCAGGCTCCTTACAATCATAACATATGATGGGCTTCTTTTTCTTTGGTTTTTTAGTTTGACTTTTGTGACTCTGATTTGTCCGCAAAGCTGACTCAGATTGTGTAGTACTCTTTGACATTTCATTTAACAACTTCGACTTCACTAATTCTGTAGTTACTTGAATATTGCTATTTTCTAATGCCATTATTAGAGGATCATATTTAGATGATAAGCCTCCCAATAAAATAGCAGCAAGTGAAGCATCTTCAATATTTTTGCCTATATCAGCCAAGTCCTGAGCAGTACTTACAACGGCATTAATATATGACTCAATATCATTGAAGCTATTTAACGTATATCGGTACAGTTTCCTCTCTAATGCTAATCTACGTCCCATGCCTTTGTCTTCATAGGCATTTTGAAGGGACTTCCATGCTTCAGAAGCAGTTTTAGAATTTCTAACATGCGTTATAGCGGAGTCTTCTAATGTTAGACATATTTTAGTGAGAGCCTTTCGGTCGTTCCTTACCTTGATCGGATCGGAAGTTTTATCACCACTTGGATAACCATCTATTGCATCCCATAGATCTTCATGCATCAAATAATTACGCATCTTGAACTTCCAAAGACTGTAGCCATCTCTGTTACGAAGAGAAAATGATGGAAGTGACGAAGAAAATCCTTTTCCAGAAACATCACCACTACCATTTGCCATTATTATATCTCACTAAAGACTTCAAAAATACTTATTTTCGTGCTGATAACGTGTTGGAAATATTTTTTATAGGAAAAATATTAAAAACGTGTAAACATTGTCAACAGTATATTTTGAAGTAACAAATAATATTCTATGTTTAAATATGTACCTTAAGTCATAAAATAAGTTTTGATTATAAAAAAAGATTGTATATCACAACAAAAGCTAATGTGGTTTCCATTGTTTATTACAACAACTTAAAAAAAATACAAAATAATACACAAAATAGTATACAAAATAATGATAATTCAGTGATAATAATTCAATTGAATTCATAAATGTATGCATTTATTTTTCAGGTTTGCTCAGGTTTAGGTGTTGTAGTTTCATCCTTGTTTCTTAATTCCATTACACAAGTGCTTTAGCTAGTTAACTTTGGTTCGGAGCAATGAATGTGGTGTTGTCTTATACAAAAAACGAACGATTTACGATTCAAGCCTTATCTTAATGATAAGTAGCTGGTGTCCCCTTTTAAACATAATAATGTCTGTATAAGGGGGCATCGCTCCTCCATAACAAAAAAGTTTATAAATATTATTAACTATGTCTAAAATTGTATAAAATTATAATATACATATTCATAATAATTATTTATTTATTGTCTAATTATAAAACTCAAAGTTACACCAAAATAAAAAATTATCAACCTAAAATATTATACGTTCAAAAAATGTGCGTGTATATTGTACCTAGTCTTGCCATAAATATTGTAAGATAGAAAAAAAAAAATTTTTAACTGCTTGAAACATTTATTACTTTTACACTATGTTAGTTTAGTACATAAATATAAAACAATTAAAAATATATAAAGCTTATTCGAAGTGGCTCCATTGGCTGCAATACAGTCCTTTAAACGTTGAGGCCAGTTATCAATAGAAGCACGCACTCTTTCCATGGGAAAATTCTTCACTGCCAATCGTATAGACTGTTTTAGGGACTCCAAATTATCATGGCGTTAGAGCAAGCTGTACTCTCTAAAATTGACCATAAATCATAGTCTAGTGGATTAAGATCGGGACTAGACGACGGCCAGTCTTCAGCTCTGATGAAGTCCGAAACGTTCGCTTTTAACCAAGACTGCGTGGAACGAGCTTTATGACCCGGCGCCGAGTCTTGCTGAAAGGACCATACTTGGTTATTGAACATGGTGATGTTAAGGGGCTTAACTACCTTCTCAAGAATGGTATCTTGATATACTTGTGCCGATATTTTGATACCTTTTTCACAAAAATATGGCTCAGTCACTCCTTCATAGCTAACACCCCACCAAACCATCACTGAACTCAGATAATGTCCACGTTGCACTCTGTCGATTAATTGTGAAGCTTCCTTAGAGCTTTGAGCATAAATACGGTCATTTTGTTTGTTAAAATGTTGCTCTATTGTAAAAATTTTCTCATCCGTAAACAAAATTTTTCTGTGACCTCCCTTTGCGTACCGCTTCAGTAGTTGTTTCGATTTTACCACCCTATTCTTCTTTAAATTATCAGTTAAGAAGTGACCAGTGCGTCTCTTATAGGCTGCAAGTCCTAAGTCATCTTTTAAAATACGTGACATGGTTCTAGGTGCTATCTTCATTTCCCGAGATAAAATCTTTTGCTTTCGGACAGGATTTCTTCGAATTCTTTCCCTTACTGCTTTGACCACCTTTTTCGTACGAACACTACGTGGACGGCCAGATCTTTTTCTATCACAAACAGAGGAAGTCTCATTGTACCTACTAATAGCCCGGTACACAAACATTTTACTAATACCAAGGGTATGGAGAGTTTTAAAAATTGCATTTGGCTCCATACCTACTTTGTGTAATGCAATCACAGCGATTCGGTTCTCTTTATCACCCCACTCCATTTTAATATCGCAAAATATTATAAAATGTATTGGCGCCAAAATGAGAAAACACAATGAACAACCGTATAAAAATGACAGATTCGAAATTCAAATGTAATATTTTTTTATTTTTAAGTGTAACAGTATTTATGGCCAGACTAAGTATATAATAAGCCTTATGACACTTATGATGTAATTTGTGAATTTATCCGCGATAAATATATATCTTTTTATATATATATTTTTTTTTTTATGGAAAATCGGCATGCGCTTGACCACTATCTCGCCTGATGGTAAGCGTCGATGCGATCTAGGATGTGACGCGCCTGCCTAGAAGATACCTATTTACTCGTGACTTGAAGACCCCCAAATTGTATTTGTCAGGAAACACAGACTCAGGGAAAGAGTTCCACTCCTTAGCGGTACGTATCATAAAATTGAAACCAAAACGCTTAGTGCGACTCTTTGGTGTATCCACCATATAACGGTGTCGCCAATTTGTAAGTCTGGTTGTCCGATGAAAAAATGGGGATGGCGGAACAAGGTTGTGCAATTCAGCTGCACACTCTCCGAAATGTATCCTATAAAATACTGATAGGCTTGCAACCTTCCGCCTATGCTCAAGGCTTTTGAGCTTTTTACAGAAAAGATCTTCATTGCCGATGAGCCTCTTGGCCCTCCTCTCGATGGACTCAAGCGTCTGGAGCTGGTATCGGGCGGAACCATATATATAGGTATTTTAATTTGTTTATTTTTGATCAAGTGATATTTATGAACTCTGTGGTATTACGAAAGCGAACACCTAGTAACCGTCAAAGATATGGCAATTCATATTAGGAATTGCTCATTATTGCACGGTCTAACAGCTCCTGATGATGCTCCGTGTGGGGGCGAAACACGTGTAGAGTAGTTGGTGAAGGTGCCGGTGTCTGCGGTTTCTGCATTTATTTGCGGACGGGCGGGCGGTGCACACTGCGGGAGTTTTGCGGAAGTAAGCTACATATTTTTATTTTACTAATGGATATGGACTTCCGCCAAGTAACGCCTGATTCTATCAAATATGTAGTACCTATATAATTAACCGCTATTGCATTTGTGTTCCGCAACCAGTTGCGATTTAGCATTATTTAGTGAATTATAGAAATCAGTTGTAATCGATGTCTATTTATCCTTAATACTCAATTATTTTTCCCTAAGAGTTTCTCGTTTTTTATGGCAATTGTGTTACACAACCTGATATTATAGAAGATATTTGAAACGCTTTAGGAAACCAGGTGTTACGAAAGATATTCTTATGTTAAAATGGAATTTTTGTGATGTGTTGTGGCTAAAACACAAATTTAAAAAAATATTGATAATTAAAGCATCAGTTGTTATTTTACTCACCATTTTAATATCCATTACTAAGGAAATCAGATTTGTATTAAGAGTCTTCCACCACAACTAGTAGCTAATAACAACAAAATAGTCCTGTATCCTAACTGGCATGGCGGTCAAAAGACAATTTGCACAAAACTCTTTGGTGGACAAGACACTTAGTGGTTAAAAGTTAAATCAGTTTGTTCACTATAAGTACTTTTGTTATATCACTCCATGTTACAAAGTTACATAACATTCCCTAAATCTCGAACGGAACACAAAGTCTTGCAATAAAATCCGATAAAAGTAACTTGTTTATACGAGTATTTCATTCTTTTTTCATATCATCATGGCACTCTGTAATAAAACTCAGCCTAGCTTCCAAAAATAAAATCTATTTGACTACCAAAACAAGAGTTATGTTTACTGCTCACGGTTTAGTGATAAAAATATATTGTTCCCCATTTTATTGCCGGATTTACGAAACCCCCACCGAATCAGAGGTTAAGTGAAATATACAGCCTACATATTGAAATTTATTGAGATATTCACTTTTATATTGATGATCTCATGGTGTCTAGTAATGTTCTGCAGCGGCGTTAAGAAAGATTCGCGCAAAATGAATTTTGTTTATGGTACAGAGCTACGAAAATACTAAAAAGTTACTCGCCGAAATAAGATGCGCAAAGTAAAATATATTACACTGAAATCAATAAATGAGTACTCTTTACATTTACGAATTTACGCGCTTAGCAGGGCTCAATTTCTTGCCGGATTAACGTGGAAAATTAACTTTTCGTTATTGTCTCGGTTGTGATACAGTCTTAATTTTTGATTTGCGTAATACAAACACATAAGCTGCTTAGCTCGGGAAAAAATAATTTAAAAATTTATTCTTTCATATTTATAGTTATGATCTTAATTTCATTTAAGAAATCCACGCTCAATTCATTTTATAACAGTATCAATAAATTTTGATAGTTCTAGACATGATTACTATGTCTTATATTACACTTTCAGCGTTATCGGCATTAGAAAAGGTAAAATTCAATGAACAATGGCAAGAGTTAGGAGCTAACTTTACCGGTTTTCTAAACAAATAAAACCTCGCCTTAGAAAGCCTTATGCCAATAGCTGGGAGCTTAATTTTCTAAACAAATAAAACCTTGCTTAAAAGTGGCAAACTGTTGCCTTTTCAATGTGGGGAGCTCCAGTCGAGAACATTTGATCTGTAAGGACTTGCACCTTGTGATCAACGGGTATTCCTAATTTAGGTCTACAGTTGCAGCGTACTAGTCGCTTTATGAGTACTGTAGTGTCCTCATGTTGTCCTAAATCTGTGTGCAAGGAATCGGAAGAAGCAGCTTGATTTATTGTAACTTGAATAATTGTATTTAGCCGTATTTACAATGGGAGTGGTTTTATATAAGGCTAAATCATAAAAAAGACAAAACTAGTATGGTTATTAATATACTTAATTATGTATATGTAAGTACAACATAATAAAAATATAGTAAAATTTTAGTTATGATTTATGCACCCCTTAGTAATTTCTACCACAGAATGGGCTATGCTAACTGTGTGCTTCATGTAAGATAATATATACCGCATATTTGATAGAATCAGGCGTTACTTGGCGGAAGACCATATCCATCAGTAAAATAAAAATATGTAGCTTACTTCCGCAAAACTCAAGCAGTGTGCACCGCCCGCCCGCCCGCAAATAAATGCAAGAACCGCAGACACCGGCACCTTCACCAACTACTCTACACGTGTTTCGCCCCCACACGGAGCATCATCAGGAGTTGTTAGGCCGTGCAATAACGAAGAATAGTTGGTGAAGGTGCCAGTGTCTGCGGTTCCTGCATTTATTTTCGGGTGGGCGGGCGGTGCACACTGCTTGAGTTTTGTGGAAGTAAGCTACATATATATTTTTTGCTTTTACTAATGAATATATATCGCCTTAACATTTTTCTATTTAATTAGAAATATTAGAAGATAGCGTAATAAAAATAAATTATTTGATTTAATATACGTATTGCATACAGTATCAGAGATCACACAAAGGGCTAACACAGATCTGGTTACAAAAAGCGACAATCTTATAACACCCCAGAAAACAACTCGACAGGGGTAAGCCCTAAAGTCCTGTCCTTCAGTTAATCCCTTATCGTCCATTATCCGCTGAGATCTTGCTTGCGCACAAACTGGGATCCTCTTAAACGAATTAATAATTCATCAAGGAGCTCGCTTGTAATGTTACTTGTAATTCTATGTGTTAATCTTGATCGTTCGATATAGGTCGGCGATGTTGTGATGGATAGTTAGGTGATGTATGAAAAATGTATTGTTGACCTGACGCTCCGTTTTCATTTTAAGCAGTGGGAAGTGAAAGAATGGAAAAATAGTTATAAACGGAATAGGAAGTATCAAGAAGAATTTGGAACTTAGTAAATATAGCATAGTAAATAAATAAATTACATTTAAACAACATCACATTTATTGTTCTGAACCCAAATTAAGTGGCTAATGTTATAGTTATATAAGACATATAACAAGAATTCTTTTTAAATTTACTTTGGGAATCTCTTGAAGTAATTTTTTCAGTTAGTACTAGTGGCCCGTCCCGGCTTCGCACGGGTGGACAAAATTCTTAAATTTTTTCTATCCATTGCATTATAGCACATTATCCCTTTGACAACCGTTTGGTGCAACAGTAGTGATCTTGCCTTTCGTACCGACGGTCCTGAGTTCGAGTACCCTCGAGAGGCAGATATTTGTGTGCTGAATGATGAGTGTTTAATTCTATAAGTATAACAAATCTATGTATCCTATATTTTTGTCTATCCGTTACCCTAGTATCCATAACACAAGCCTTATTCGCTTACTTTGTAAGAAATATTACTACTATTTTTCACTATTCATAGGAAACACGCCAGCAGTACATTGCTTTATACAGATAAATGCATTTTTTTCATTTTATAGGACCGTTTGGTGCAATGGTAGCGGTCGTGCATTTCAAATTGACGGTTCTGAGTTTTTAAGTCCCAGCAGATGTTTGTATGATAATAACGAGCTGTTCCGTACTTTCGTTATAATTTAGTTTATCATAGCACAAACAATACTACATCCAATCTTTCTTTTTTTTTCTCAATAATATCAGAGGCACAATCCCTTTGGCTCAAAGCCGTTAAAAAAGCCAGCCATCAGTGCTGCCATCTTGAACATTCTCACTTGAACTATACACTTCGATCTGTTTTGAGGCCGGCCCTGGTTGACTTTTTAAAAAAACCCAAAAAAACACACACACTTTGAAACACAAAATTTACTATGTAAATTTGGTTTACACTTCACAAACTACACAAACTTCTCGAAACCTTGATCCCAAGCGCGGGAGCGGGAGTTGATGTGCTTTTCGCGAGCTCCAGAGTCTATGTGACTGTTTTAATTAATAATTAATATAATAGAAAATAACGCGATTCAGCGGAAAGTAAATTATGGAAAAATACAAGTAACTAGGTAAGCGATTCATAGTAAGTAAACAGGGTTATAACAACCCCCCCCCTTTTGACGGAGCTTTATCGATATTAAGATGAAGCGAAGTTAGAAAAATATAAAGATGCGATGCTGCGGGATCAAGAAATCGAACATAGGACATAGAAATGGAAAATAGCAATAAGTAGTAGATTATAAGTACATATTAAGATTTAGAAATTAACATAGCTTCTAATACAATGTTTTAAATATAGTATTATTCTAAGATAACATTACAACATTAGAAATTAAAGTTTCTTGAGGAATCGGAGGTATGGAAATCGACCTTATGTCTAATGTTACAAGATTTATAATTTGGTAAAGATTTGACAGATATTTTGTCATCTGAATTTGATATATCGGTCATCTCAATAGAATTAGAAAATTTCGTTTCGCGTTTTACATTTTTATTATTATTATAATTATTAAATATTTGTATACAACAAGATGAAGGATTATTTTTTGTTCTTATACATTTGTAAGTTTTATATAAGATAAATGTTATGATTAGAGAAATTAGGAAGTAGGTAAACCCAGAATAGTAAGGAGCATATTTAACAAAATGTGACTCCTCTTGGAATTTGTTGATTTCATTTTCAAGATCATCTAATTGATTAGATGCGTGTTTAAGAGAGTCCAAATCAATGTTGCTGAGAGATATGGGTGAAAGCAGAGGAATAGTCTTGTTAATTATCTCCCTTTTACAACAGTCGTCTTGAGTGATATCGAAATCAATGACAAGTTCATTTTTATGAGTGAATGTAGATGTAGTAGAAGGCGTTAACGTAAGCGTCTTACAATAACCAATACAATCTTTACTTAATTCTAATAAACCTGTACCAATTATAGAGTAATCTTTACTATCGGTATCACATTTTACATTTAACTTGTTTGACTTAGATAATACAAAAATCCATCTGTTATTGCTTAGTTTTTGCCAAATATTTATATTACCGTATAGTAGTTTATAGTTACATTCAGGTGGTACAGACAGTACGACTTCGGTTAATAACTTGGTTTCACATGACGGATTGAAACTAGAAGAATATATAGATGTCAATGGACATATCGAATAATCATTACTTAACTTAGAACATTCACTTAGGTTATCTAACAATGCATAACTTAATCTATCATCAGTAATAGCAGGATAAGATTTTGTAGGTTGAATCAGTGCAAAAGAATTTGGAATCTGCGAATCATGAGGCGTCGGTAATGGTATAAGTTTATAAATAGTATATTTTATAGGCGTAATGAGAGGTATTTTAATAATAAAAACAATTCTGTTATTGTAATAGTAAGAAGTTAAATGCGATACATCTATCAAAGTATGTATCATCTCTATATTTAAAGGAACTGGAAAATTAAGCCTCTTGTTGATTATATTAATATGTTTAGTAAGCTCATTTAAGAGACTAGAAGGAGTGATAACGGCAGGGTGTAGCACGTTTGCCTTAGCGCATAAAATAGCATTTAAAATTGATTCTAAGGAGTTAGAAACGGTCAAGAGTGAACTATGTAAGATATTAACTAAATTATTAATTCTAGAGATATATAAAAATTCGTTATTATTTCTCGTAACTTAAGATAAAATAGTGCTAAGCTTATCGATTTGAGAATTTAACCTTAATTCATTATTATGTAACTTAGAAATAGTAGAGTTAAACGAGTTAATTGTAGATTTTACTACATGTATATTATCTTTCATAAGATTGAAGATTTCAGACTCACTGGTCTGACAAGCATTTATCGCAGCATCATATTTACGCGCATCTTCCGCGTCTAATGTGCCAAAGAAAATTTTCAATATTTCTCCACCGAACTCTAAAGATCGTTTAAAACGGCTCGGTGTTCCGTTACTGATAATATGAGACAGTGAGTTAAGAGTAACAAAATTTGTTTGTAAAAGTACTTCGAGAGGACTAAATATGTCCTTGCAATACATAAGTTCATTTAAATGCGTACTAGTCGCATAAAATTTCAAACATAAATCTAATGTTTTTCCCATAGAATTTTGAATGTTATTTAAATGCGGTTGTAAAGTTACAATATCGACGTGAGTAATTAAATTCCAATAATCGTTATAAAAATTAATAGTGTTTACAGGATCGAAATATATACCTGGGCTGTGCGCTATAGGCGTAATAGAGGATGTTGCTAGGCTAAAAGATGCCAAAGCGTTCTGAAAAGAAATAGAAATAATAAAAATATATTTATAATTGAGCTGGCTTTATTTCGTTAGTATGATATTTTACATGTTTTCTATTTATAGATAAGGTGACGTTATGTTTGCCGTTCACCTTTACGATTTTGTATGGCCCTTTCCATATGGGAGATAAGGCCTTTCGAAGACGATGATGGTGTTTCAAATAAACCATGTCGCCAGTTTTATAAGTAACATCACGAGATTTAGAATCATAATATTGTTTAGATTTTTCTTTACTGTTAATAATATTTTGGATGGCTTTCTCTCTGCAGAGTCGCATCCGATATTGTAGAGCACGAATATATTCATTATAAGTAGTAGTAGAGTTAGTATCGTATAAAGAACTAGGTATAGACGGTTTGTAACCGTATAGTAACTCATAAGGAGTGAATTCAGTAGTACAATGCGGCGTAGTATTATAAGCTAATATTGCAGTAAATAAATAACAATGCCAATCGTTATGATTTTCGTTTACGAAGGACTTTAAATATTCTTTCATTGTAGCGTGTGATCTTTCGAGAGCACCATTCGTTTGCGGGTGGTAAGGAGTAGTAAAAAGAGATTTTATCTTCAAAATTTCGGTAAGCTGTTTGAATAAATCTGAAGTAAAAGATGTGCCTAAATCGGTTAAAATAGTTTTCGGGAACCCAAATAAAGACATAAAATGGACTAGATTTCGAGCTATCTCTTCGCTGGTGGCGGTTACCATAGGGTAGGCACTTGAAAATTTGGTCAAATCATCTTGAAGAGTTAGAATAAACTTAAATTTTTGGAAACCAGCTTCCGGTAAGGGGCCAACGATATCGAGAGCTAATCTCTCAAAGGGTTTAGTAGAGGTTGAAGTTATCTCCATAGGTGCTTTATTTGATTTTCGTAAGGGCTTATTGATTTGGCAAAGCTTGCAGTTTTTAACGTATCGTTCAATGTCAGAGCACATTCCTTTCCAATAATAGGTGGCTCTAATTCGATTATACATGCGGCTTGATCCCGGATGACCTGCAATGGTCGAATCATGATTTTCTTTTAATATTTTAGGGATTTCAACAGGAGTTGGATAAATTAATTGTTTTTTATAAATAAAGATTTTAATATTTGAGTTATGAAAAATATAGGATATCATATTATAGATTTTAGTATAGGTTATCCTCGAGAAAGGATCAGAAAAATCTGGCAAAGCAATATCGGTGACACTAGGATCTTCGGTTAAGATTTTATCTCTAAGTTTAATTAGTAAATTATAAACGTCCCTTAATTTTGTTTCTTCATAATGATGGACTTTAGTATATAAGAAATAGTAGTTTTTATTTTTCTGTGTCACAGTTTGAATAGTAAAAGGCTCGCGTTCGGTATTTAGTATGTCAGCAGAATTGTCTAATTGCGATAATATTTCTTCGCAGTGAGGCATAGAGTAATCGTAATCTAAAGAGACTGGACAAACAATTGACTTTGACTTAGATAAATGTAGTGCTTGAGTGCATTCTTCGATAATAGTGTTTGACGTAATAGATTTATTTATAAATTGATCTTCGAAATATTTTTCGTAAGATTTATTATTTAATTTGCTTATATCTACAGCATTAATAGGAAAACGAGATAACGCATCTGCGTTTGAATTAAGACGACCTTGTTTATAAATAATTTCATAATCGTACTCCTCTAATTTGAGGCGCCATCTGATGAGTCTACTACCGGGGTCTTTGACATTGAAGAGCCAAACTAAGGGCCGATGATCCGTTACGATCTTGAATTTACGTCCATAAATATAGGGACGAAATGTTTTAACAGCGAAAATGATGGCTAGAAGTTCTTTCTCCGTAGTAGAGTAGTTGCCTTCGGCTTTGTTAAGCGTCCTTGAAGCGTAGCTTATAGGTTTGTCTTTACCTATATCGCCTTGTGAGAGAACTGCACCAACGGCATAATTTGAAGCATCTGAAGTGATAATAAATGGTTCAGAAAAATTAGGGTATTGAAGTAAAGGAGCAGTGATGAGTTTATCCTTGAGGATATTAAAAGCAGAGTCTTGTTCAAAGGTCCAATTAAAAGGAATATCCTTTTTCAACAATGAAGTAAGAGGTTTGGTAACCTTGGAAAAATTATCAATAAAACGTCGGTAATAGCCGATAAGACCTAGGAAAGATTTTATTTGTTTTGCGTTTTTAGGGGTTGGAAATTCGGCAACGGCCTTGACCGTCTCGGGATTAGGAGAAACACCTTTGTCTGTGATAATATGCCCTAGAATTGCTACTTCACGACGTAAAAATTCGCATTTGTCGGGTTGTAGCTTTAAATTGAATTGGCGCAATCTATCAAATACTAATTTTAATTTGGAAATATGCAGAGGCAAATCGTGGGAGTATAAAATACAGTCATCGAGATATATGAAACAGTGGAGACCTTGAAGACCTGAAAGGGCGGTATTCATAAGTCTTTGGAAGGTTGTAGGGGCGTTTTTCAACCCAAAGGGCATTCTGGTGAACTCATAGTGTCCAGAACTGCTAGAATTAGTATTTACTGTAAATCCAGTTTTTGCTGCGTCATCAGGTTTCATTTTAATTTGGTGAAAGCCGCTGGATAGGTCTAAAGTGCTAAAGTATTTCGAATGACCTAACTGGTCAAGAATGTCAGTGATAAGAGGCAGTGGATAACTCTCCGAAACAGTTACATCGTTAAGACGACGATAGTCAATGACAATCCTCCATTTCTTTTTACCGGAGGCGTCCATTTTTTTAGGAACTACCCAAACTGGGGCACTCCAGGGTGAAACTGAGGGGCGAATAATATTTTGATCTAACATTTTGCGGATTTGAGAGTCAACTTCTTCCTTGTGACACTCAGGGAAGCGATAAGATTTTACATGAATAGGAGGCGAGTCTCCTGAATTAATAAAATGCTCGATTGCATTTGTAAATGATAAAGGTTCACCTTCTATATGAAAAATATCTGTATATTGAGAACAGCAATCTAAAAGTGATTTTTTCTCTTCATTATTAAGATGAGAGCAGCGGATGAGATCTAGAACTTTTTGCTTCCTATAAGGATTATAATTAGTAATAGAATTAATATTTTCAAATGAGTTAGTATTTGAGTAATGTTCAAAGGGTGACGCTTCTACGTAATAATCTTTGACAGAGACGTCGGAATCAGTGGTATTTAAAATAGTAATATTTATCCTTTTATTCGGCTTTAAAGAAACTATGCAATTCGCAATGTAAACACCTTCACTTATAGTTTGATCTAGAACGAGAGCTTCATTATTCTGATAACACTCGGACGAGTAATTAGATATAGCGCATTCGATTACGGCTTCGGATCGCGCGGGAATAACATAGGTTGGCTGGACATAGTTCATACTTATGACTTGTCCGCATAAATTTATAAAATTAGAATCGTAGTCAATAATCACCTTATGATATCCAAGAAAGTCGCTACCTACGATACCGTCGTAGTCCAAGCTGACGTCATCGCCAATAAGATGAAATTTATAAGTGATATCGTTATTAGGTAATATAAAATCTAATTGAAAAGTACCTAGAGTTTCGGAACAAGTTTCAATATTATTAATACCTTTTATTCTGACAACTTCATGCGATAAATCGGGCGTTATACATATACTTGACTGTTTTATTAAACTAATACTAGCACCCGTGTCGATTAGAAAACGTAACGATTCAGTGGAATAACTTGATTTTAAAACTATATAAGGTAAGGATATTTTCTTAATATTTATACTCGTCTCATAAATAGGTAAGTGGTTATCATCGTTGCATGAGGACATAGAAGGTTTGGAAAAGTTTGTAATTATACTCTTAGACGTAGAACTATTTAAATCGTTATTTAAATTATTATCACATTGATAAAATATAGTAGGACTCAGCTCATAAGATTTAGTAAAAGATTGATGCTGAGGTGATTGACTCGGGATCGCGTCTCGAGATGTAGATTTAGTATTATTAATATAAGAAGTAGTATTAGGATTAGCATAAGATTTAGTATTATTATATTTAGGATAAGATTAAGTATTTAAAGATTTAGAATGAGAGTTAGTATTGTAAGACTTAGTAATTGTACATTTTGTACGACTCGGAATCTGCGTCCGAGATGTGAAGTGATTTACAGGCTGTGCCTGATCACGTGTATAAGAAATAGTAGATTTAGTAGATATAGAATTATTTTTCGTGTCCTTTAGTGGACGAGATTTCGGCAGACACGAAGCCGAAATCATATTTAGTTTAAATTATTGTCGCGGGAATCGAACCCGGACTCATCTACAGTACTTAACTTCACAACGCTACTGGTAGTTGCACGCGGCAACTGTAAGTCACGTTGCGCTTGGCTTGCATTTTCGCGGCGCTGCATGTTGTATTGCCGCTTACGACATTGTTCTATCGTGTGACCCAGATTTTTGCAATAATTACATTTTAAAATATTAGAATTATGATTTAAGTGATACGATTTATAAGGTGCGAAGTATTTTTGGGGGAATGCTTATGATTGAGATAACACTCAGATGAACTGTGCCCTGTTCTATTACACTTTGAGCACTGTCTATATGATATCGAATAATTAGATTTTGATAAATTAAATAATTTTTCCTCTTCGATAGCGTGTTGTACCGCCTCATTTAAATTAGAAGGATTTCTACATCTAACAATATGGGAAATAGAATTACTCAAACCAAGCATAAAGGTATTCAGAGCGAGATCTTCCATGGCTGCAATCCTGCCAGGTAGCTCCGCTTTATCTTTGCAATTGTAATGAATATCAGATAATATTCTTGTTAAGATAAATTCTTTACGTAAGGAATATTTTGTAACATCCTCACTATGTAGTTGTCTACAATTTTGTAAATCGACTAATAAATGCGTCGAGTGTTTTTTCTCCCCAAAAGTGCTTCTAAGGAATGTTTTTATATCATCCCATGTGTTAAATATTTTTAGACTACAGGCAACTTGAGCTTTACCTTCCAGTTGCGAAATGATATATTTACATAATACATTTTGTTGGTCACTGGTTGCTAAAGATATTGCGTTTTCACAGTTGGTGAGAAACGCGGGAAGAGATTCTCTATCACCATTATAAGGCTTAATGAATTTTGTAAGGACAGATAAAGTTATTTTTTCTGGCTTGTCAGTCATTTCTGATTCAGAATTCTTTTGCACTAGAGATTCGTCTTTTACTTTAGACATTAAAAATTAAATAGTATAAAATAACAATTGTTATATAGAAATAGCACAAAAATAGAAAAGATTTCGGTTAAAATTAGGAATAGTAGAAAATTAGAGCACTCACAGTATCACGATCTGCACTTTCACTAACATGATATGGCACGTGATCGGAGACAAATCCACGCTACTTAGCGGGGCAGCAGCAGAGGGGACGCGGCGAGCGCTTGACGACAGCGGCAACGCGTGGCGTGTGCGAACACGTGACTGCTAAGGTTGAAGACTCCACGTGGTGACGAGGATGGATGAAGTGGCGAGTTGGACTGGCTGGGCTACGGCTACAGCTCACTCTGACGATGAGACTGACCGTCGACCTTGAGTTGGTAGTTGTGCTGCAGGTGCGGGCTCACGCTACAGAGCGGAGGCTGACCGTCGACCTTGAGTGTCTTTGTGGCGGGTGATGCAGGCTCAGATTCGACTGAGACTTACTGTCGATCTATTGGCAGGGGCACTGACCTCGGATTCGGATGATCTCTGCGTTATTCTGTACGCTCTTCTGAGATCATCCCACTTCTGACACCACTTTGTTGTGAGGTCGGCCCTGGTTGACTTTTTAAAAAAACCCAAAAAAACACACACACTTTGAAACATAAAATTTACTATGTAAATTTGGTTTACACTTCACAAACTACACAAACTTCTCGAAACCTTGATCCCAAGCGCGGGAGCGGGAGTTGATGTGCTTTTCGCGAGCTCCAGACTGTTTTAATTAATAATTAATATAATAGAAAATAACGCGATTCAGCGGAAATTAAATTATGGAAAAATACAAGTAACTACACTCGCGAGCAACCAAATCGACTCAAGCCCTTATTCTGCTTACAAACTTTGTTTTTACGTAAAGTATACAAGGTATTTATAAAAAAAGACTGTCATTAGAAAGCTCAATATACAAGCTTTCATAAAACACTAATATTGTTTTTTTTTTTTAAATCTAACGCATTCATTTTTACATCAATAGCACTATGAGTCGTTTTGCTCATTACGCTATCCGCGACTTGCGCTAACTGCCACCCCTATAAAAGCTCTCGCAACCGGCACACCTTATCAGTCGCTTATCACAAGTTGACATGTACACATCTCCGAGAATTGCAATCATTTTTTCCACGTTACCATGGATACCACACCTGAAGAAGCCGCTCAAGTTGTTGCCTTGTTGGAACAAGGACTTAGCCAGCGAGTAGTCGCTGCCCAGCTTCGCTTGAGCCAGTCTGCTGTGTCCCGGGTCTACAGACGATTTCGAGAGACCGGTGCCTTCAATCGAAGACCAAGAACCAGCCGCCACCGGTGTACTTCTGACAGAGACGACCGTTTCATTGTCTCAACATCGCTGCGCAATCGGCATCTGACGAGTGTTGATGTTCAACAAGAACTCAGGCACGTTCGTGGTGTAGCTGTAAGCGAGTGGACAATAAGAAGACGACTGAGAGCAGCCAATCTCACTCCAAAAAGGGCTGCGACGGGGCCCAAATTGACTGCAGCCCACCGACAAGCGCGTCTTCAGTTTGCTCGAGAGCATGTCAATTGGACCATTGCCCAATGGCAGTCGGTTCTCTTTACTGACGAGTGCAGAATGTGTCTGCATGGCAACGACAGAAGAGGCCGAGTCTACAGGCGTCCGGGCGAACGATTTGCCCAATGCTGTTTCGCTGAAACAGTAGCATATGGCGGTGGTTCCTGTATGATGTGGGCCGGTATCTCTTTAGAGGGAAAGACGGAGCTCGTTTTCGTGCCTGGTGGAGGCCGAGGAGGCGGGCTTACAGCTGATCGGTACATCACCGATATTCTCCTGGAACACGTTGTTCCCTATGAAGGATTTGTCGGCGAGGACTTCGTCTTAATGCACGACAATGCTCGTTGTCATACAGCGCGCATTACCCAGCAGTTTTTGGATGAAGTCCAGATGCGTACAATGGACTGGCCTGCGCTCAGTCCAGACTTGAATCCGATCGAGCATTTATGGGACCAGTTAAAACGAAGAGTACGAGCCAGAAATCAAGCCCCTTCAACGGTGGAAGAGTTGAAGGCAGCATTGTTGGAAGAGTGGGTTAACATACCTCAAGAGGACGTCAAAAAGTTGATCAGATCAATGAAGAATCGACTTCAAGCGGTGATTAGGGCTAGGGGGGGGAATACCAAGAATTGATTTATTAAATTGTTATGTATTTTCTTAATCAATTTTCTTTTATTTCTAAAATACCCAACCACAACATCTTCTCACAAATTCCTGTTTTTCCTGTATTTATGTTTAGATATCATTAATTACAAAGATAATGAACGGATATTGATAATGGTGATATCTTATTAAAGCTGCAGTTTGGAGCTTTCAGATGATATATAGTTTTTAAAAATATCTCCTATAACTTTCTTGAAAACAGAGTCTATACTCAGAGTTAGGGCTTGAGTCGATTTGGTTGCTCGCGAGTGTAGGTAAGCGATTCATAGTAAGTAAACAGGGTTATAACAGATCGAACCGTCCCCCGCGGCGCGCAGCCCAATAAATTATATTTCTCATAAAACTAAATCTACAGTGCAATCAGTGCAAAAATCGTGAATTAGGCCAGGAGACCATCGTAGAACAATACAGCTGGATCAAGGATAAGTCGTCTTCTTGGAGGTACCTCCAAGAAGACGACCGGCAGATTCCAAGGTGAGTGCCTCTGAGTTCAAATCCAAAATTAAGTAAGAAACGGGTAAAGATAAAACATAAACTAAATTCTCATACACGAGCATTTGTACCTAATTCAGGGGCATTAATAAATATTTATATCAATGTCTGTTTCTATCCGTTACCCTAGTATCCATAATATAAGCCTTACAGCACTAACCGAAGTAAAAGCCTATAGGCTAGGCTAATTGGTTTGAAAGTAAGAAATATTTTTTTAAGATATTTAAATGAAAGACCATCGCAAAATAATAAAGGAAATTTTGTATTTGGGAGAAATTTGAAGTGTCGGTTACGTTAAGCCGTCAGGCTTACTTAGTTCTAAAAGTTCGAGCAAGTTACTTTACCACTTTAAGGAATATGACTATCTGAGTATTATAAATGTCAACCTTCCTTAATTTTAACACCTATAATAACACAGACCGTCCCAAATTATGCCAATAAGCTGACTAAATGTGCGTGATGAATAATTAAGTATCATGTTTACAATATGTTGATGTAACCCCAGTAAGGGCAAACAGGATAATAGCTGAGCTTAATGGTTTCATCAATAAATCTATAATGTAAGATCACAGTGGTTTGTGTGTTTGTCTGTCCGCTCATTTTCCCGCTCTTTTTCCATTGTATCAATAACGTTATAGCATAGCATAGCTAACATATATAGCACATATATGCATAGCAACGCGTTAACCGCAAGTAGTTCGTCTACCGGACGCTAGATGGCGCTAACGAAAAAATATTTAATAATAGAAAAAAAATTAAGAATTTTGACCACCCGTGCGAAGCCGGTACGGGCCGCTAGTTTACTCTTGAAAACATTATCTAGTTGTGCCGTGTGGTGCTCGGAAAAATAGAATAGTACATAATACTTAAGGCTGTCGTAGAAGACATCTTATGATAATGGAGTTAATAACAGTACAGTAGACGCTCCTTATTCGCGCTTCCTTCATTCGCGTTTTCACTATTCGCGGATTAAAAAAATGCGACCCAATTCCTATATTCGCGGCGAAAGATTTCTTTATTCGCGGATCTGATCAGTACATACATGATAATAAAAAGGATTCCAATAGGTATTCAACCCAATATCCTTTGTAAACGCCGTCAAATGGACTAATAAAAAAGTAAAATAGCCCTTATTACAACCTAAAATTTGTTTTTTATTAAATGATAGTCCCTGTATTGGTTCGGACTTTGACATAAGCCTTCGCGGCGACCGGTGTTTTTGAGAATGTAAACAAACAAAATGAAAGCAACCTTATTACTCAATGAATAAAGTATATTTTTAAATGCTGTCGCATATTAAACGTTCCGACCTTTGATAAGAGCCGCTTTGTGTGTTTTATTGTTTCGTCTTTCCATTTGTTACAAAAAATGTGATCGAGTAACACGTCTCTACGAACTCTACACGAATGCTGGAAGAAATTTGACATAGCAAAATGCATTGTAAACATAAAAGAATCATTGGAAGAACACACATTGAAGTCATGCTGGAAAAAACTGTGGCCTGCTCTGACTGCGGAAAATGAGGAAGAATCTGTGCAAATACAAACTTTGACTGCAAACATAGCCGTAATTGCGAATGGAATAGGACTAGATCAATATAGTCAAAAACTTCAATTAAAATCGTTTTTTTATATATTTGTTTTTTTCCTTTGTCACCTAGGAACGTATCCCCTATAATCCCATATAAATTACCGTTCCGTATTCACGGTTTCTCTATTCGCGGCATATTTATGGAACGTATATCCCGCGAATAAAGAGCTTTTACTGTATACTTCCTATAAACCTTTTAGGCAGCAGTATCTATCGACTTCTGGTCTTTTATTGAGGTATCCAAGCAGTTTATCAAGCGCGGAGCTCATGGTATAACCCCAGATATTTGATGTTATACTTCTTTAGGCGCGTTATAAAAGAATTATGAAAGTGAAATTTTAAGACCCGTTCATCACTGTAACACAAAAGTAACAGGTTGAAGTTGCACACAAAAGCGACACAAAATAAACCAGCAGGATGATGTTGGCCGCTAATTGGCTCAATGTAGTTACTCAAATATTTATGAATGCGTGAGTGTGTGATTTTAAATTATATATGGTGGTGAACAATAATTCTTATAATATTACAATAACAATTTTATATTATTTAATAACATTATAACAATTTCATTTAAAAGTGGTTTTTCTATTATAAACTTTTTTAAGTTTAATAAGTTTAATAAAACGATTTGAGGTTAACTGTGGGTATGTATTCTTTTTATTTGTTTATAATATAAATTATTTAATTTAATGATGCCAAAGAAGTATAACTTCTCACGCGCGTACATAAGTACAGGCACCCATAATGTAATAAGGCTTCTCTCCAGCAGTGGAAGTCCTCTAATCAATAATAATATTGGATGATGAATTGGTATAATTTTATGTAGGAATGGATTCGCTCTTGATACCAATAAGCCCAGGGACCAAAACAAGATCCACGGTGGATCGAGCTTACTCAGAAGCCTATTCACCCTGGCTTTGAATACGGACGGGTTATAAGTACTCGGAAATACAGACGTAGGGAGTGCGTTCCACTGCTTGCTGAGAGCATTAAAAATGTTGAGTATACAGGGTGTAAATGAAAATAGAACACCTGCTTTAATGGGTTATCATGTATCGCAAATGTAACAGATTTGTTGTATCAGTTTTTCAATTAACTAATAAATAACAGAGTTTTGAAAATAAGAAATAAAAAAGAACGGAGCGCATCGCCTTAAATTTAAACGCGTGGGTCACCGCTCACTGACCGCGTTCATTGACCGCGTCACACGCGTAGGTATTTAATATTTTTATTTATCAAAGATGCCTAATTTTTTGAAAATAATTTAATAAATTCTCGCTCAGGTGAGTGAGAATGGACAGTGTGTACGAGTACCATCTTTAATCAGAGTTCCACAATGTACGGTCAATAGCACGTCACGGTGAATGAAAGCAACTCGATATTAGCGCTTACGCCTACGAAATAAAGCCGGTGCAAAGTCCAAAGTGCTTCCTGCTCTTTGCATGATATGCTGTTGACTGTACTAAAAAAAAAAATTAAAACCTACCTTTTTAATGTGCCGTTGTTATCACCTCCATTAGAGATCAATATGATTTCCACTTCAATCACCAGACAGCACTAAATACACTTACACTTTAAATTAAATGTTCAAAGTTCCTTTCCTGTACGGACACACACAGTCTTGCACGTGCATAGTCCATGCAGCGCTCGTAATCTTCCACCAATAATGCTTGCACCTTTGTAAACTTAAATGGATGTCGCGGCTGTTCATCCATCTTTAGGATTTTGTGTACGGTGGCATTGTAGACTTCAAAAAGTCGACCGGCACTTCTTGCACTGTCCTCAGGATGTACATCAAAATGAGCGAGAATTGAATCCCTAACGTCCACGTCACCTATAGCACCGGAATCCACGTTGCGATTGGAAAAACTGCCACGATCTCTTAAACGCTGAACTACGTTCACAATATTCTACCATGGGAGGGCACATAGTTATTATTGCGGTGTCCGAAATAGTCCAGATACAAACGCAATGCTTCACCAGAGTTCCCAACGCCCATTCCATAAGCCAAAACCATATCCGTGTATTGGATATTACTGTACTGATAAAATTAGGCATAATTATCCGTAAATAAACACCACACTAATCACAAAATAGGTAGGTAGTACTTATCCAGAAAAGTACACACGAAAAAACTAGCACATACGACACAATAAGCAAAACACGTCCGCGAATTGTGGTTAGTTTCCGTCAGTGTTACCAACTCTTGAAATATTTAGCCTAAATTAAATTCAAATAACCCCTATATTTGCCCTAATTACTTGGAAATCCCCCTAAAAATAAATTGTATGATATAATTTTGTTAATTTTTCATTTATAAAAATAAATTACATTTATTACGTCAAATATTATTTCATTTTCTTCTGGCGAATCAGATTTTATAAAGTCATACATGTTGACTTTGAATAAGCCTAATATTTTAGGAGATGGGTTGAATATTGTACAAGATCATTCATCCACCATTTCGTTTGAAAATTCCAAGTACTGTACTTGGATTTTAAGTACACTAGATTTCACTAAGTCCGAGGTCGCTAGGTAAAAAATTAATTTGATAAGCTAGTTAAGGCTGTCCCAGGGCCTATACTTTAAATCTTTAATTTTCTCGATAATTAAAATATTAAAAAATATGAAGGTTCACAAAAACCATAAAAATAACCCTAAACATATAACACCCCCAAAAATCCCATCTCACTTATTTACACCCTAAATTTAGGGGGAAAACTTCTAAGTTGGGAACCCTGGTTTCTGTACACACACTAGCGTGAAATTTTTAACAAAGTTAGGGACTTTACCATCCTAAAGGTGTGCACACATTGGACAAATATTTAATAAAAAAAAAATTAATAACGTTTACTACAAACATTAACAATAAATGACTTGTTCCATCAATGTTATAATAATGCAATATTGTTATTTGTAGAATGTAATACATGTTTTTATATTATTTTCTGAGAAAATAAACAAAACAAAAATTAAAAGTATGACCCTTAGGTACCATCAACTTACATCTGTTCTGCTATACTCTCGTATAGCAGAACATATTTTAGTAGTGGTTAATTTCAACAAAAAATCCAGATATTTTCAGAAAAAGGATCTTGTTATCATAAGGGTCCGTTTGTTTTTACTTTTGATGTACGGAATTCTAATAAAAAGTAAAAACTCTTTAATTTCAGGCTCACTTCAACGCGAACTAATACCAGAAACGTTAAATAAATTGATTGAGTCGTTTTATTAATAATAAGGACATACCTAGGCACCCAAGTAGCAAAATCAAAACTATGAATAGTAGTTACAAACAACGTCAAATGATATTATTTCTAATATCCGAATCCAAAAAAACACAAAATTACGTTAAAAACGCGCCTAGGTATCTACTATCAACAAAATATTTTTCCGATAAAAAAATAATGTATCCACAGCCTAATTTTAACGACCACTGCAAGCTCGCCTTTCGGCAAGATAAAAGGTACCTACGACCGCCTTACACGTGCCACTCATTTCGCGGGCTGAACTTAGGAATTAATTTCAAAAGTATGATGTTTTAATTGGGGTAGATTGTTTAAATGTTTTTGTTTATTGCGTTGCTACTGTTATTGAATTTATTATGTTACGTTTAATGTATTATAAAGATTTGTGATTTAGAGTATTTTCTGTTGTTATTAGAAACTTATCTAGGAAATCTACTTTTTAAAAACGATAAAGATTAAGATGTGTACATGCTGGTCGTTATGGTAAATTGAATACCATCACGTGTATGGACAAAACAGTCAATAAAATGGTCATAAGGATTTTAATGACATTTCAAAAGTATGTATTTAATAATATTCCAGTTAAGTTCGGCCCTGGACTTTTTGATTCGTATGAATATTAGAGCTGTAGCAAATCGTATGTATTCGGTACTGAGTAACGGGTGGGCCATTTAGTACCGAGTAACGAAACGTTACACACAAATGCATTTCGTTACTCGCATTTTTCGTAGTATGGGTACCTACACTATTTCAGTTTACGCAACGTCCGTTGATGCGTGTGTGAGATTATGTTAAAAAAAATAAAAAAAAAAGAGAAAAAGAAGCTAGGCCGAATACTAAAAAGTGTTTTTAGTCTCTTTTAAACAAATAATCATAGAATGATTTAAAGCATATAAGAAGAATGTCATGGAATAACATTTATTATAACATTTATCAACATAATTTAGTTGAACATAAAACTACCCACAATAACTTCATTTACTTAAACATTTAGTAAAATAGTGTGGAGCTATCCAAAATAACCTTATTAAAACATTTTTAAATATCAAGTAACAAAGCAAGGTATATAATTTATTAATTTAATTCTGGGTTCGATAATAAGAACATATTGTACCTATATACCAACACACAAGCGGTACATACATGTACCAAATAATTGTATACTTAGCTTAGGTCCGTGCGGTGCGGCTGCTGCGAAGCAAGTGGGCCGAGTACGACCGGAGCACAGTCTTTTATAGGCGGTGACAAACAAGTGAGTCACATCGGACGATATTCTCTGACGTCATTCATTTGTCTCTATTTAACAATATCTTTCAAATTGACTATGAATTAATTGTATCAAAAGAGATTTAAAGGAGGTTAACTAGGATATTAAGCTTTTAATTGCAAAAATAACTTAATAGGAACAAATTGTAAGGTTATGTATACAACACACATTGATTAAATTGGAGATATTAATGGATATATGAAAACAGAGTTTAGATTACTTAAAGGTTGGTTTTTGCTTTGGTAAATTATATGATTCTTATTGAAAACAATTTGTCATTTACATACAAGAAAATCACTCAAACTATCAAGCAAAAGATGCTTTTCTTTAAGGTAAACAAGAAAACATGTGTAAAATACTAAATTATCATACTTTATAGTTAATAAATCTAACACGGCCAGACTGACCAGTACTTCGCTCTCGAAGTACCCAATTTACTGTATACTTTACTGGTTAGGAACACGTTTTTTTTTTTCTATAATTTAGTCTCTGGCCTTTTCATACCAGTCCTATCACCTGCTGCGAGTGAATTTCAGAAAGGTATCAGGGCAGTGACCGACCAGCAGTTCATCATAGGCATTTCTTCGATTGCCATTGGTCTCTGGCCTTGTCATATCAGTCCTATCACCTGCTGCGAGTGAATTTCAGAAAGATATCAGGGCAGTGACCGACCAGCAGTTTATCACACACATTGGTTTGATTGCTATTGGTCATCTGGCCTTGTCATACCAGTCCTATCACCTGCTGCGAGTGAATTTCAGAAAGGTATCAGGGCAGTGACCGACCAGCAGTTTTTTTTCATAATAGCAAATCAAACCAACATGTTTTCACAATAGCAAATCAAACAAATGACCATAAGAATCATTTCTTTCAAACAATGTCTATTTCTTTCATGTTGAAATAGCATATATTCAGAGGTATACGTAAATTAGGTCTTCTTCTACATTAAATTTTTATATATATCCAAATTATTCATTTTTTTATTATCCTTTTACAGTGATAATTTTTATTATGAATAAGCATTGAGAACAGTTTCAATAAAATTAATAATCAACTGAAATCCCCTTAAAAGTATCAAATGAATTATATTATACTGTAATTAGTGTATTCTGTTTTTTATTTAAATAATCTAACACGGCTAATGATGCTGAACAGAATCATTATCCTGTATTTTAACAAGCCGAACCTGTACTTGAGTTATATTTCCATTACAACCAATAATAACCTAGTTAGTGAAAACCTTGTTGACTTTTGCACAATAGTATGTATTGATTGTTGCACTTTCCACAAACCGTTCGGCCAACCTGCTTTACCAACGGTTGTGATGCTGCTCCAACCACGATCCTTGGCTGCGGAGTCGATGTGCTTGCACCAACTTTCTGCGCCGTTGTCATTATTTTCTGGATCAAACGGTGACAATCCAACGTCATCTTCATGGTGATTACCAGCCACTGCATCACGAATAGCTTTTAACAAAGCCTCAAACACAGCGAGATCCATCTGTAAAGATAATCAAGTTAGTGTTGCTTAAAAGGGGTTCGAATCCCACCTCTGATGTGAGATTACGGAAAAGAGGCAATATTATATTTTCTTTTGATCAAATGAAATATCAAAAAGAGGGTAGATAATAAAGTATTTATTAAGTGGCCAAAATCAGTTTATTCATCTAGGTCATGTATTTGCCATCAAAATGGAAAACTAAATATTCAAATGCTCTAAATTTATATTGTTTGATGATTCAACAATTAATATTCACACTTTACCAATATATACTTATCTTTGGCACAACGATTTGTGCTGAATATAATCCGATAAGGACTGCCGGCCGTCCGCCGGCTCCGAGCGTCAAGCAAAGAAAGAGACCGTCTGACTCAGTGCGAGGCATTATAAAGGCACCGCGTCACTACACCGCCTGGCGGGGAGGTGACGTGGACCGATCGTGTTGTCTATGCTATGACAGATAACACGTTAGACCAAAGACAATGATGAAAAATATTGTACTATAAAGTGTACATAGTTAAATCAATCAATAAATAAATAATCATTTAAATATTAATAATGATAATGAATATGATTAAGTAACATAATTAATACACTACGAATTATTCCTTATTCTAACAGGGCCATACTGACAGCACTTCGTCCCCGAAGTACTTTGAGATTATATAAAAAACACCGACATAAATCAGATATCGTTTCATAAAACCAAGTTATTGTTTCTTAATTTTATAAACCTCTATGCCTAGACATGTACAGTTCCATCACTTGCTGGTTAGTGAAGACCAAACTGACACCAAGCACATGGTTATCCAGCATATCTTTTTTTTATAAATTCTATGCCTAGACATGTACAGTTCCATCACTTGCTGGTTAGTGAAGACCAAACTGACACCAAGCATAGCGGTACCCAGCAACTGATTTATTTATTCTTAATCATTGTTTTTATGATACGATTCTGTTGCACTATTACTCAATTAATAATTTTCATTATCACCAATTACAAGTTCATTTTCATTATCATTATTTATAAGTTCATTTTCATTATCACTATTTTCCAGTTTCATTTTCATTATTACTTTTTACAAGTTCATTTTCATTATCACTATTTACAAGTTAATTTTCTATAGAAGCATTTCATCTATGAAGTTATGTTCATTACCTTTCGTAACCTCATTAAATCGAGCCTGTAAGGTAAGTTTGCAGTACGACCTGTTCATAATCGAAGAGAATATAATCCGGTTGATTTTAAGACAGTTGTAATCAAAATTTGAACTTTCCAAAGCCTGTTCGGCCAGCCTGATGAATCAGAACATGGAGTAACAGGCACTAAATTTTTTCGAAAAGACGTGTAGATGACATGCCTTTCCTATTCTATCGAAATATAAGTAACATGATGAGAAGTGATATTTAAGACGCTTTGCTAGACATTCCCTTATCAGACTACAATTTACACCAATACCTAATATGAAATTTAGTTATTTCTCATTTAGTTCTTACACCTCCGCACACACTACACATTTGAATAAAACACTTTATTTTTACGGATTTTGCGCACTTTTTATTTTACATTTAATCCCGATGTTTCAATGGTTGTTATGTATTTTCTACCTCCTCCACAACACTTCGATCGGGCACGTTCCAAATTGTTAAAATTAAATTGTTTTATTTTTAAATTCCACTTCGTTACCACATTCCCACCACGATTACATTGCATACTACTGAGTCTACCACCAGTTCGGAAATTGGGAGGCCCTTCCGAGAAGAACTGGCGAAAGAAACTCGGGCAGGGGGACCGACCTCCATCTTACTGTTATTATTTGCATACAGAGCTAACCACATCATCAGATCTTGCAATGTGTGTTTTTGTAGGTATTCATTAATTTTTATTTTTTATTTTTTTTTGTTACTTTTTCTCGGCTATGAATAAATATTTTAGTAGTTTTTAGTCACGATTCATTAAATTTACTCGTTTGCTGAACACGTGGCAATGTCATATTGCCGAGGTTTAGGCTATACCGCATCACGTATTGCCATCAACAATCCCTTCAGCATTGTAGGGTCTATATCGAACTATTTAACCGACCTTGGTCACATGCTGAAAGAAAGAAAAAAAAAATTTAGTACAGAGCGTGAGCATCCCACTTCTGATGTGAGATTATGTTAAAAAAAATAAAAAAAAAAGAGAAAAAGAAGCTAGGCCGAATACTTAAAAGTGTTTTTAGTCTCTTTTAAACAAATAATCATAGAATGATTTAAAGCATATAAGAAGAATGTCATGGAATAACATTTATTATAACATTTATCAACATAATTTAGTTGAACATAAAACTACCCACAATAACTTCATTTACTTAAACATTTAGTAAAATAGTGTGGAGCTATCCAAAATAACCTTATTAAAACATTTTTAAATATCAAGTAACAAAGCAAGGTATATAATTTATTAATTTAATTCTGGGTTCGATAATAAGAACATATTGTACCTATATACCAACACACAAGCGGTACATACATGTACCAAATAATTGTATACTTAACGTAGGTCCGTGCGGTGCGGCTGCTGCGAAGCAATACGACCGGAGCACAGTCTTTTATAGGCGGTGACAAACAAGTGAGTCACATCGGACGATATTCTCTGACGTCATTCATTTGTCTCTATTTAACAATATCTTTCAAATTGACTATGAATTAATTATATCAAAAGAGATTTAAAGGAGGTTAACTAGGATATTAAGCTTTTAATTGCAAAAATAACTTAATAGGAACAAATTGTAAGGTTATGTATACAACACACATTGATTAAATTGGAGATATTAATGGATATATGAAAACAGAGTTTAGATTACTTAAAGGTTGGTTTTTGCTTTGGTAAATTATATGATTCTTATTGAAAACAATTTGTCATTTACATACAAGAAAATCACTCAAACTATCAAGCAAAAGATGCTTTTCTTTAAGGTAAACAAGAAAACATGTGTAAAATACTTAATTATCATACTTTATAGTTAATAAATCTAACACGTGTATTTGTACGTTTGCTGATCGTATATTTTACGCATGCGCGCGCTTATTCAGTGAATTTATAAACGTACGTTACAAAGAACGATGTTTGTTTATTAAGTAAAGTATAATTTGGAAATTCGTCGTCCAAGTTTTTTACTGTTTATAAAATTGTATTGTGTAAGTAGACAAAGTTTGAGATTGTAACAGAAACAAGGTAAGGAAGTATTTTTTACAAATAAGAAATATGTATGTTTTTGTTTTTTATTATCGCGAATATCACGGTTTTTTGTTGTTATCTTAAAAGAGATGTGTCTTAATGAGTCTAATGATATTAAATTGTTTCTTCGATAACAAAAGCTGTTTATCAAAAGTCTGGTTCAAAATACAGAAAACTGAAAAAAAATTACCTGACTCAGCTTGGTATGTAACGTATAAGTATGTTTTCTATAAATCACGAATGTTGCGACGCCGCGACGTCATACTGCACTCGTACGCAATACGATTCGATTCGTTGCTCTAACTTACACATAACATAGCATGTTATAAGGTAACTGAAGTAACGATACGATAGTAATAATTGTTATAGTAACGAATACATACGGGTACACTTTTTTTCGTTACTTTTACAGCTCTAATGAATATCATTGTTGTCAGATCGATTTCGATTTAAGATCAAAATGTGATTCTGACCTTAGTATCTTTCGGACTGACTAAAATTATTAACTCTGCGGACTTGATAAAATTTGAAGGAGTCGATTAGAGAGTCAAGAAATCGAAACATTTCAATTGTTCACTATGCATTTACCCGTCACTAGTTCTTTTAGGTCAGCGATTGTGTGAGTGACACACACACTGAACATCTTGAGGTAGGTAAGTATAGGGTCAAGCTGAGGGGTCAAGCACCAGCTGATTTAAGGCGCAGTTTAATTCGGTTTGTCAATAACAAGGAATCGTTTTGGACGTTTATTTTCATAATTATACGAGCAATTAAAAAAATACCAATTACTGATTGTTAAATATCATTGATTCTATAGGATTTTAATAATTTTATTTTAATTATTGCAACTTAATTATGAAACTTTGAACTGCAATAACTCCGAAACGGAGAGTGATATCGCGAAAATTCTTTTTGTGTTTGAACACTGAAAGCCCATGGTTTTCACCATTTTAACAGGTGTTCTATTTTCATTGACTAGCGGTATATGGCCTTTAAAGCAATTTAATCTCGTTTATCTATAATATATTTGTAGTAGTTAAGTTTATATGTAATAATCTTAACTTTATGTTAACATTATTAAGCAAAGTTTCTATCTATACATATAAATAAAATTGAAGTGTCTGTTTGTAATATTGAAATAACCGTTTTTTGCTACATGCATATGAATATATATACGGTACATACACCAAAATAACATTTTTTACAATTTTTGTCTGTCTGTTTGTTCCGGCTAATCTCTGAAATTGCTGGACCGATTTTGACGGGACTTTTATTGGCAAGTAGCTGATGTAATAGGGAGTAACTAAGGCTACTTTTATTTTAGAAACATTATTTTATTTTAGAAAAATAAAGTAATTTCGCAATGTCCAAGTACTGTCCAGTACCGCGCGCAGCTCACGCGCATGTCACCACTGTGCCGTCACGTCGGGCGCCTCTCACCACTTCTCCCACCAACGAATCAATATCACAATATTGCAAATTATAATAACTGAGCCACGGCAACGTGTGGCTGGGTCAGCTAGTTTTTAATAATTACGTTACACGAGCATTTATTTGATAACATAGACGATAGAGATAAATAGTGGATGAGTTTTAAAATCATCATAGGTGAAGTAGTTTAGATCAGACCTACTTTCATTGGCAATACCTATTCACGAGCATGACGCATGAGCTAGCCATCTTTTTGCTTAACCGTATTTCAGTAAATGAAATGACTCACCGCAAATTCGGCCTCAAAGATCGTTTAAGATACTATGACGTAACGCAAAGTTCAGGCCTTCGTGTTTTCAATTTTATATTTGTTAACATTATGTGTGGAGAAGAAAAATCGATTGTTTAATATTTGTAAAAATATTACTTTCGATGTTGAAGGCAGTTAGCGTTCAACATTGGTGGAACGATACCAGCTCATAGTAGAAGTTCAAATACGTTTGTAAAATTCGACACGTTTGCCAGCGTCTCGGTAGCTCAGCGGTCAGAGCACTCGCCCGGATTGCGAAAGGTCGTGGGTTCGTATCCTACCTGAGGGCTCGGAGGCGTAGTTGTTTTTTACACACGTATTTTATATTTTATAGAAAATATTGCATTGTGAATGCAAAAAAAAATAATAAAAAACATAATATTAATTATTTTTATTAATAGCACACTGTAAATTCCAAATTATGAAAACTAAAATAATTGGTAACAAAAAAAACGATAAAATTTAATAATATTTCTTACCCAGCATCTCTTTCTTGTCAATAGCATTTTTTACACAATTTTATATTTTGTAAGATAGATTTGCTTTTTCTATATTATTAACGCATTTTTTGTGATTATCACCGCTATTAAATTATATTTTCAGTCTTACCTCGGTAGTCAACTTTATCCATTTTGAGCACCATCAATCTACGTTAAGCAGAATTAATGTAATTTCTTGTTTGTAACACACAAACTAAATATAACAATAGGTATTAAATACTAATTTCCAGACCGATTTGTTAATTATTACAGTTCTAAAATCCTATTATCATTAAGTAATACAATTAAGTTAGGTTCATGAAAAATTGTAATTTCGCCTTTTTTGCGTGCTTTAATTGGAGCGGGGCGTCATACTAAAAAAATAAAAAAAAAAACAATAATGTTTAGTAAATTTTAAAACTCCATAAGAATGAAAACTTTCAAAAAGCGCGCGCTTTTTGTTTCATGGGAAATCTTGTAGAGCCAGTGTTTTTTGGTCATAACTCTTTTATTTTTGCGAATTTCAAAACTGAACCTTTCGAAAGTCCTGGATTCGAGCCCCTGAACGAACAGGCGTTTTTGTGATGAATACGAGCATTTGTATATATTCCAATAAATATAACTTATTTATTTATGTTATATATATGTCTATTCGTTACCCTAGTAGTGCAAGCGTTACAGGACTTACTTTGAGATAGGCTAATTGGTGTTTTTAACTAATAAAAAAAAAACTTTATGTAATGATGAATCTAGTACTATTGAGATTTGTTTCATATTATTTATAAGAAAACAAACAGAAATAAAAGAGCTTTATGATTAAGACTTCATTACTCAGAATTCTCTTGACAAAAATACCACAGAGAGAACGGACCATAACCTATCATGCAAGGAAGTGATAGAATTTTAAAATATATAGTGGCAATTTATAATACATAGAAAAAGAAAGTCGAGGGCAGATTTTATCTAATTTTATCTAAAAGTTGTATCATAAATTGTGGTAGGACAAAATCTCTGTATTACATAGTGTATAAATCGAATTCGTAATAAAACAACGCATCATAGAATATCCAATTTTGTTAGTGGAACTCTTTTTTCTAGATTTGAAGTTAAATTAATTTTAAAGAAATTCTGCTGTTGTTATAAATATAAACAGACGATTATATATATTTTTAGGAATATTACTTATTTATGTATATTTATTTGTTACCCTAGTATCTATAACACAAGCCTTTGGGCTAGGCGATGTGGTGTGCTTGTGGGAGTTATTATATATATTTTTTAATTAATTATTTTACTTTTGTTTTCTTCTTTTGTCACAACTTCTTTAAATACTGTTTTATTGTGTTGATACTATTTCATCAATCGTAGCTATGTAACTGTAATTATATTAATGCTCCTGTGAAGATACGCTTAAGGATTTCTATGTTTCTTGTTATGTTTCTGTAACTTTGCTATGATATTTTCTATTTTATACGATTGTAATCTGTTGAGTATTCTTATATAGAAAACAACACTAGGGTGTCGTAAAAAAAACTAATGGCAATGATAAATGGTTATTACGATTCATCAAGTGATCGCGTTATGGTCGTTCAAGTATGTATTAACTATGGGAATAGCTATTTGTTTGTATAAATATGCAGATATTTACAGTATTTTATTTGTAAGAATGTTTTTAATGTTTACCCTAAGCTACTCGTATATTGACTGAAGTAGCTTAAGGTCTTTACTAGACCAGATAAACGCTGGTAATTTTGTATTGCAAGAAATTTAACCTATTTTGAAGGCGAAGAAAACAATTTGATGAATATATTTTCTTATTTTAATATCCCTCGGGAACAGTATTTTCTGGATGAAAGATACTCTATGTCCTTTTTGACGTGATAACGTCTCATAAATCGAGGAACACCAGTTGGCTGCACGAAAAATTGTAACGTTCCGCATGAGCCGAGCGTGCAACAAGAGCGCGGAACAAGCGATAGAGAGGCACGATCGGCCTAAACCACAGTAAACAGAACAGTAGGTTATCTAAGGCCGCCCGCCGAGTTATTAGCCTACTCTTGCGTTGATCCCCAGGGTCGTCACTTTTACTTTTAGTTAATATTTTCGAAAAAGCAGCACTTGATCTAAATTTATGTAATAAAAAGCATATGATGATTGAATATTTGTTTGCGAAATCGTTATTGAGGCACCCGAAAACACTACAATATTTTTTCCCCTTTTTGAAGTCATGATACTCGAAATAATTAATATTATGGTAAGTGGCCGGCGAGAGTTGACGATCGCGAGCGGTCATGTGACGTACGCGCATGCTCACAGTCGCGCGGCACAGCCCGTACTGCCGTCACCTTAATCCCCCATATATTATGCTAGCGTGTGCGTGAAATCGCGTGCCGACACGGCGCGCGGCGCGCACGCACACATTCAAACCGAGAGCGGCACGTTTGTATGAAGATGTTTTACTGTTCTTTACTGTGCCTAAACGTTCGACTTGTGGCGCATCTATCTCTCTTTCACTTCATGAAGTAAAAAGTTAATGTGTTTTCCATTGTTATATACAAAATAATGATAATTCAATGATAATAATTCAATTCAATTCATGAAAGTATACAATTTTTCATCAATGTTTTATGACGCTATCACGTAAAATTATCGTCCGTAAACTGACTTTAAGGACAACCAATTTTTTTGTAACCCTAATAAATAGCAAAATTTAATAATGAACATTAGAACCAGGCGTTACTTATCGGAAGTCCATATCCATTAATAAACTAAAAATATGTAAATTACTTCCGCAAAAACAAGCAAAATGAACCGCCCGGGCAAATAAATGCAGATAACGACATAACTTGCACCTTTACCAACTACTCTACACGTGGTTCAACCCCACACACGCACGGAGCATCTTCAGGAGCTGTTAGACCGTGCAAAACCGAGTACTAAGCACTAAGTGTTTTTATTTTATTAATAAACTCACTTTCGTATCTATAATATAAGTTAGAATTTGAGTACAATGAATATAAGTGTATTATAAAATAAAGGGTAAAATTGCAAACCTTAAGAGTGAATTAAAATAGCAGTTTTAGAGCAGCATCATCACTCAACAGAGATCCCATTGTTGATAAGCTGTATTATAATCTGAGTTTCGTAACCGCGTTGATTGTGGGTCGCTGTATGTATAACGATCATGTTGTAATTTGAAGCGATTGTTCCGTGTTTGTTGGGTAGAGTTAGCAGGGGTAGCAATATTATTATTGTAATACGAGTAGTATTGTTTAATATATATAATTAAAATTCTCAATTTTATGGCTATACTCATACAGTTCACCACAGTTCATAGATTACACATATTTTATATAAATCAAATTGTTTTATTTTTATTTTTACATATTATTTAGTTATTTAATTAATTCTCACTACGATTACATTGTTGTAATCGGAAATTGGAAGGGCCTTCCGAGAAGAACTGGCGAAAGAAACTCGGGCAGGGGGACCGACCTCCATCTTACTGTTTAATTATTTGCAAAAAGAGCTAACTACATCATCAGGTCTTGCAATGTGTCTTGCAACGTCAGGATTAAATATAAATTAAAACATGCGCAAAAATCCGTAAAAAAGTGTTTTATTCTGATCATTCACCTCCTTTCGAACTATGGGCATGGAAACTGCAACTCTATGATAAAGTTACGTTTTTCCCTCGTTTTTCTCTACTTCTCTTGGTGTCTGTTTGTCTGTCTGTAACGTACAAATCTTGAAACTCAATTTTCACCCATTTCCCGACTAGCTAGAGCTCTAACACTTTAAACATAGCTCAGAACTCGATGACAATATATGATTATATACTTTCCGACATGATTCAATCACAATTGCAGAGAATATTTACAAAATTTAATTTCAATAGGAAACATTATAGTAATATTTATTTATAGTAAGTATTATAGTAAGATTAATATTTATTGAAATATATATAAATACCCATTACTCAGGTACAAATGCTCGTATTCATCATGCGAATATTTGCCCCTCCCAGGACTCGAACCCAGAGCCGTCGATGCGAAAGGCAGGGTCGCTATCGTCGCACCTAATGGTCAACGATTCAACGATTGTTTTAATAGTCAATTTTATTTCTTCTCTTTAATATGATATGTTTAAAGACATGATGTCTTAAAGACATGATGTCTTAAAGACATGATGTCTTAAAGACATGATGTCTTAAAGACATTATATGATTCAAATAAAAATGGTAGTCATTAGTCACACAACATACACATACCAAATTATATCAACATTGGGCCTTGGCCAATATAATCTGGCAAGCGTTCTCCACTACTAAATCTGAAATCGACAGCAACCCTTTTTGGATTCAGACAATGACAATAATTAGAAGAAGGTCAAATGGAGATGATTTAGTAATCTATATTCGAGGCTGTAGATTATATACAACCTTAATTCTTAGAATTACGAACGCTAATACCTTTTTCAAAAACTAAAAGAGCTTTTGTTGGAACAGTTGCTATAGTGTTTTTGAAAAATGTAAAACTATGTTGTATATGCCTTCACAGTACCTACTTTAATTATTTATTGAACATGTTTATTGTGTTTTTTTCCTTAAATAAAAATAATAATTTATAAGTCCAAACGATATCAATAAAAATAGGTATACCAAGGCTCATAATCGCTGCAACACGGTGAGTTTTATGTTTTACGCCGCCACATCCATGCTTCCGTCGAAAACAAAGACCCGGCAAAGGTCTGGAGTTTCCTTAGGTCAATTGAAATTGGTAAATCACATCTGCACACTATTCCAAAAAACCTAAACATTCACTCAATACACATTTCTGTGCCTCTTCTAACCTCACCGATTCGGATAAGAACTTTACTTTGAATTATCTTTCTCCTTCGTGATGTTAAGAAGAGCATGCTGTCGATCTCTTCCAACGCGGTCGGTGATGATGGCATTAGTCGCAACACGTTGATTCCTATCCTGGATATTATCCTTACTGTTATGACCTTTATTTTTAACAGTTCTCTATCACAAGCTGTCTTTCCAGAAGGTTGAAAGTACGCTCAGGTGATTCCGCTGCCTAAAAGCCCCTCCTCAGTCATTCTCTGATTTTCGAACTTCCCTTTCTATCCAAAGTTTTTGAACATCTTGTCCTCAATCAATTAATTTGTTTCCTTGCTCGTCATTATCTTTTCAAACCGGCTTCCGTTAAGGGCATAATACTATTATTACTTTGCTTAAAATATCAGATGACATTAGTTCTGGAATGGAAGCTGGTCATGTCACGGTTTTGACACTTTTAGACTTCTGTTATGCTTTAAACATAATTTTTATGCTGTCAATTTTGACATTCTTTTGGTATTACTGTGCTCTCTTAACATATCACCATCGGCAACTGAATGGTTCCACACTTATCTGTACGGACGCAAGCAGCGGGTTCGCCTGGAGGACAGTGGTTCTCCCTGGAATCCCACAACTGCTGGTGTTCCGCAGGGCGATGTCCTCTCTCCACTTCACTTTGCTATCTTAATCAACTCTATCTCAAATAATTTATCTTCTTCCTACCACCTGTATGCAGACGACCTTCAAATTTACTGTCAAACTCCTGCCACTGAATTAAATAATGCAGTCTGTGCCATAAACAATGATCTCTGTTGAATTGTAGAGTGGAGCAAATCCTTTGGCCTCGAAGTTAATTTCATCAAAAGTACCGCTATTATCGAGGGAAGTTCCAGGATGATTGCTAGAGTAGACTGGCTGCCCAATACAAAATTTTGCTGGCACCGATATTCCTTTCAGCTTGTCATTAAAAAAATTACGGTTAATTTTAGATAATTGTTTGAGTTAGCGACCTCAATTACAGGCCGTTAGTCGTAAATTATATGCTTCGGCAGCTACGCTGAGAAGACTGCGTAATTTTTTACCTACTTCCACCAATTGCACTAACGCAATCTCTGTTGCTGCCTATTCTAGGCTATACCGACGTCTGCTATCTTGATCTTACGGAGGAACAGCTTAATAAACTTGAACGACTTCAAGTTTTACTATTTAATCCTTCGGCCCCTCACTATCTTAAAGAACGTTTTAAATTCCTGCATACATAAAACGCGTTTTCCTTGAAGTCATCAGATAATCTTGCCCTTTATATTCCCGCACACTGTTCCATGTTCTATGTCTCTTTCTTTACCGTTCAAGCGGCTCGTCTGGAACTTCCTCCCGGTTTTTATAAGGCGTGCACAATCCTTTAAGAAGCGTCTTTAAGATTGGTTGGTTTTCATGATATTAAATAGGTGACATTTCAAAAAAAGAATCAAATGAGAAAAAAATTGTTTCCCACTATTTGTCATTAGTTTTTCTTTCTGTGGAAATGAGCGAATCGAATGAAAAAATTAAATACAAATAAAAACGTTTATGGACCTAATGCAGTGTAAGTAAAAATAGCACAAAGTTGGTATAAGCGTTTACAATCCGGGAATTTTGACGTCAAAGATGCACCCCGCTCTGGTCGCCCTGTTACGGATAAAATGGACGCTATTTTTTTAAAAGTGGAGCAAGATCGGCATATCGGCAGTTACGAAATAGCTGAATAACTGGGAATTCACCACAAAACAGCTTTGACCCATATGAAAAAAAAGCTGGGTACACAAATAGCTCGATATGTGGGTGCTACAGGAGCTTACTGAAATGAACCTAATAAACCGAATAGTCATTTGCGATTCTTTATTGAGACGTAATGAAACCGAACCAGTTTTGAAGAGGTGATAAGATAACTGGGAACACTCCGCCAGCATGCTTGTTCATCATTCCAAACAAGCCTTCACCACTGGAGAATTGGTCGATGCGGAAAAGACAGTTTTAGTATATGTACGCCGTACGTGTAAAAAAGTTATTTATGTTTCCACGGTTGCATGTGAGGCAAACGAGGACGACAACGACCTAAACTATATGGGGGAAATCAATTCACTAAATTAGATCTTTCAATGGCCTATAATCAATTTTCTCTAGATAACGACTCACAAAAGCTAACGTGCAATACGCATCGCGGATTGTTTACATATATGCGTCTCGTGTTTGGCCTTGCAAGCGCACCGGCTATTTTTCAACGCGCCATGGAAAATTTACTTGTTGGTATAAGTGGCGTACTAGTTCTGTTGGATGACGTGTTAATAAGTGGATCTAATCGAAGTCAACATTTAGAAAGATTGAATCAGGTGCTAAAAAGGCTTCAGGGCGCTGGCTTAACCTAACAAAATGAAAAATGAGTTTTTTTTGTGATCAAATAAGTTATTTGGGTTACGTCATCGCGTCATGGAAGAGATCGCTTTGAGCGATAAGACCGCCCATTGTAACACTATTTTAAGTTTTCTTTTATTTTATTATTACTTTAATGTGGTGTTATTAGTGTTTTGTATTGTAATACTATTTATTTTTGTTATTTAAAAACTTAGTTACTGTAGGTACCCGTGCAGGGTCATATTTAATATTTACATTATGGTCCACATCCATAATTAATCGACAAGGATGGATCTTGGTCTGCTTCGGTTAAAGTTGACATCTCAATGACCATGCCGATGACGACGTACGACACTGTTGTATTAATAAAATCATCTGTTTGAAGCTAGATAACTTTGATTGATATAGCAATTGATTTTTCAATAATCGTTTTTGTTAAATATATATTTTACTCTAAAAATAATCGATGACTCATAATTATATATTTTGTACACCCCTATTTCTCTCTACTATAATAATTTATCATGTAACGAAAGTCAATACATACTGTGGTGTATCGGACTGAATAATAACTTCATGAATAAGATTATTTTTATAAACTTGCTGAAGTGTTTACGGAAATATGTTCGCTACTGAGCTTGCAAATACTAGTTTTTACACCATCTAAAAAATATTAGATATTTTTTTGATTTCTCGACAATGTTATATTGTTGATTTGAAACTAAATGTTAGCTCATTTAGTTCTTACACTTCAGCCTTTATCGTACACTTATATGAAATCATGACGTTTCGACTTCGTATTTTATGTATCGTATTTGTATGGCTACAACTATATGGCGTATACTGTTGATTCACAAAATCGATGTAACATTCCGTCATTGTAACATACGGTATTAGCAAATAAATATTCTTATTCTTTACAGGATCCGTGAAGCTTGATAATTTATAATGAAGTTTATTTTCTTAATTAACAATTTTTAATTTTTGTCGATTAAATGAAAGAGAAGACCTTTATATTTTGCTTTTAATAATTAGTCGCATATTTAAATTGATATTAATAATTGATTTCCATACTCGTTTTAGAATACATAATTTTATTTGAGTTACTTCCTACCAGACGATATATTTTGGCTTGCTTGGCAGTCTCCAAGAGGGTCGACATGGGTATACAATTAGTTTAATTGTGACTATTGTTTATATTATGTTAAGTATTTGAATACGCTAGTAATGGAAATAAGAATTAGCTTATTTTAATAGCGGAATAAATCAGCAAACTTTATTCTCAAATACAGCCTCCTTTTACATTTTGTTTCATAGTATCATTTCTAAGTAATAACATCAAAGCATTATTATATACGTACTAGCTGACCCGGCCACGCGTTGGTATGGTAACGTTAATTGATTATAAAAACTGTTATTCTTAGGCTTATGGTAACTATGGTAACTATATATGGTAACAAACACACAAAGTATTATCATAATGTACTGATTTAGAGATTTTCTGTTTAAATGCCTTGAATCCTTAAAAACGACCATTTTGTGGCTACACTCACCTTCTTAATTAAAGTAGAGTAAAAGGCAAATAATTACTAATATTATAAATCGGAAAGTGAGTTTGTTTGTTTGTTTGTTTGTTCCGCTTTCACGCCGTAACAACTGAACCGATTGCTTTGAAATTTTGCAGACGTAAAGATCAAAGTCCGGGTTAAATAATAGGGTACTTTTTATCCTGGAAAAAATTGGTATTCACGAGGAAAAACAAAAATATTGTTTGCTTGATGGATGGATTGTAGATGGCGCTGTGTGTCGTTTAAAACAACGTAAAATATAACGAATATACGAATATAAACATGTAAATTTAGGAGCTAAACGAAACGATAATGAATCCCCGAAAATGAGGAATTTTTTCTTTTTTTTCTTTTTTTCTTCAAACAACGCTGGCATTTTTCTATTATAATAATTTATCTTATAAGATCGCATTGAAAATGCATAAAATATATAAAAATTATAAATCTAACATGGCTGTTTCATCTTAATCGATTGCCAAACATTTGTAAAAATGTTTCTTTCGAATACGAGAGGATGTTCCTCTCATTGATGAAACAACGCTGGCCTACAGCGTAAAATCAGGAAGGTACTAGAAAATTTCGTCGAGAGTTCGCAAGGCTCGGTAGCTCAATTGGGAGAGCATTGGACCGGATTTCCAAAGGTTGCGGTTTCGATTCCCGCCTGAGATTCACTTGTGACCCGAGTCGATTTTTTTTTTCTAGTATTTTTCTATTATAATAATTTATCTTATAAGATCGCATTGAAAATGCATAAAATATATAAAAATTATAAATCTAACATGGCTGTTTCATCTTAATCGATTGCCAAACATTTGTAAAAATGTTTCTTTCGAATACGAGAGGATGTTTCCTCTCATTGATGAAACAACGCTGGCCTACAGCGTAAAATCAGGAATGTACTAGAAAAATTTCGACGAGTGTTCGCAAGGCTCGGTAGCTCAATTGGGAGAGCATTGGACCGGATTTCCAAAGGTTGCGGGTTCGATTCCCGCCTGAGATTCACTTGTGACCCTAGTCGATTTTTTCTAGTATTTTTCTATTATAATAATTTATCTACTTATATGTTGCAAACGAATATGAACATGTGAATTTTGAAGCTAAATGATACGAAAATGAATCCTCGAAAATGAGGAATTCTCGAGGGATGACGTACAATTTGTTTTATCGTCTAAATTGTTTTTTTTACATCTACTTATCCTGAAATCACTAAAGTCAACGAATTACTAATTGGTATAAGTATTAGTTACGTTATTTAGTTCCTGAGGTATGCGATAGATGGCGCTGGGTGTTTTTTAAAACATGGTAACATTGTGTTTTTTAAAATACATAAGAAGTGGAATGATAGCTTACGCTATTTAGTTCTTGAGGTATGCGATAGATGGCGCTGGGTGTTTTTTAAAACATGGTAACGATGTGTTTTTTAAAATACATAAGAAGTGGAATGATAGCTTACGCTATTTAGTTCTTGGGGTATGCGATAGATGGCGCTGGGTGTTTTTTAAAACATGGTAACGATGTGTTTTTTAAAATACGTAAGAAGTGGAATGATAGCTTACGCTATTTAGTTCTAGAGGTATGCGAAAGATGGCGCTGGGTGTTTTGTAAAACGTGGTAACGAAGCGTTTTTTAAGACACGTAAGAAGTGGAATGAATTATATGAATTTTGTATCCAGCGTTACATCGCGCTTCTTAGATTTTTCCGTGGGAATGAGAAGTTTTCTTATAGTTGTGCTTTATACCGCAATATAACCGAATTCCACGCGGGCGAAGCCGCGGGCGGAAAGCTAGTAGCTATAAAGTCTTAAAATAAAATAGTCTCTATTACAATGGTCCAATCGTCAATGTGTAAAGCTTGATGTACTATCAACTGTACTCTATTCGGTCATAATGACCTTGGTTACTCAAAGAGCCTTTGCACTTAAACCGAATTAACATTATCAACAGTATCATCTTACTTAATAATATTAAATATCAGCCAGCCTATTCTTAAGGTAGAGGTTCGTGACCCGAATATTACATCGAGGGTTTAAGGATAATACTAGCAAATTGATATTAGTTTCCAGCTTAGGGATAACTTCTTGTTATATAATAGTGTTGGTATGAAAAGGCCTTTCATCCTTTTTTGGAGCGGCCATAGACTAAAAAACTCTTTTAAATATGACCCTTTATAAAAACGGGTGCCTTTTGTGTCATCGCAAAAGAGTCAATTATATTTCCTAAGTTTGCTTATGGTTAAAATATATTGTTAAAAATATGTTTGAATCCGAATATCTACTTGCGTGCCTTGTGACGAACAGCCTTATCCTGAGCGTTCTGCGTGAAAAGTTCATACATCTCCACTTGAGCTAAATAATAAAGAATCGAGGCAGCAGGTTTTAGCCCGAGTCTAGGTACCCAGCATACATACAAAGGTTTCGACTAAACACAAAAATCACACTATGAAGTTTTTGAACATGGAACATTTACTCACATGATTTGGCTCTTTATTTGGTTCAAGTTGCGGCATGCCTCGACTTAGCATGGTCGCCTTTGTTGTGCCTTGCTGCAGCTACCTCTAATGTATACCAAGCTTAAGAGGTATCTTATGTTTCTTTATTCACCCAGACACCAACTCTTGAAACCAAAAGACAACATTTAGTGACTCATACAGCTGTACATATAATTTGAAAGGACAGAGTAAAATTTTTATTGTCTATACATAAGCACTTTGAAACTTTAATGGAAGCTTATTTCTTTTAAGGTAACAGAATTTTACATTAGAATTATGGTAATACAACACATTGTAACGGTGATTTTAATGTAATTATCTTAATATCTCGAAGTGTATTTTGTTTGGCTACCAGCTAAGGTTTGTTTGAGAATTAAAGAGTTCGATGGCGCAGCTTTTAGCATAATGGGGTTACGATTGCAAGGATAAAGTTATAATCAAAATATATTTATTTTGTAGCAACACAGTACATAAATTAGTTATTATCATTAGGTTAAATTATCCGCTACCTGTTACACCAAATTAGACATGCAGAATGTACAGTTTACAAAATTATGCAGAAAAACGAAAAAAGTAAAAAATTAAACATAATTAGAGTCAACAAAGGTATGATTGGAATGGTACGACCAACACCCACAAAACCGCATTAGACCCGTGTAGTGGTTTATGACCTATTCCCACTTTTTCTATCCATTGGGAAGGCCCCAATAGTGGGGATGTTAATAGGTTGATGTGATGAAATGAGGTTTATTGTATAATGTGTAGTGGATAACAGATCATTAAACTACCCTTTCATCTTAACCAAAAGGTCGAGAAAAGATACTATCACAAACTGTATAAAAATACTAAGCTCTATGGTCCAATCGATTCTAGACCCTATCGGCTGTAAATCGATTTAAGAAATTACACGTTTTTAGGTAGGTCGAAGTGCTGTTGAATGAAAAGAAACAGATAAGGGTTTTTTTGGCGAGAGCGGAAAGCGTAATTTTAGTACCTAGTGATTATCTGGTTAAAAATTTGTGTTGTGGTGGATACAAGTGTGTAATAGTGGTGTATTATTCAACACTAAGTGTTTTTAAACATTAAGAGTGTTAACAAGTGAAACAAAATAGCGGAAGTTGTCTTTCACGCTCTCTCAAGAAGGGGAGGTTTCAGTAAAACCCAACACTTTTATTGGGTGGTTCTGTAGCATATTTTTGGAACAATGATAAAAATACGAAATTTTTATAATAGATTCTGAGTGATCAAATAGTCAGCTAAATATTTTTTGTTAAGAGTGTCACACACGCCACATGTTAATACACGTTAAAAAACGAATGCTTTATTAATTGATTAACCCTTAAAATATGTTTTATATTTTTTATATATTTTATGGATTTTCAATGCGATCTTATAAGATAAATTATTATAATAGAAAAATACTAGAAAAAAGATCGCAAAAATGCATGAAAATGCATAAAATATATAAAAAATATAAAACTAAAATGGCTGTTTCATCTTAATCGATTGACCAAACATTTGCAAAAATGTTTCTTTCGAATACGAGAGGATGTTCCTCTCATTGATGAAACAACGCTGGCCTACAGCGTAGAATCAGGAAGGTACTAGAAAATTTCGACGAGTGTTCACAAGGCTCGGTAGCTCAATTGGGAGAGCATTGGACCGGATTACCAAAGGTTGCGGGTTCGATTCCCGCCTGAGAATTCACTTGTGACCCGAGTCGATTTTTTCTTGTATTTTTCTATTATAATAATTTACCTTGAAATATGTTCAAACCATAGATTATGTGTGGCTAGAAGTTTATAGATGACGAAGATCCAGTATATAAAGTAGGTTTTAAAAACACACTAACTTAAGTTAGATTTTTCCGCAACTAAATAAGTAATAAACAATAATAACAATAGGCAATTGACCGAGTTCATTTAATCTCGTTTTTTTTTTCCTTTAAATCTCATAATTTTGGTTCGTTTTCTTAACTTTAAAAGAACTTCATAATTGATTTGTAGGGTGATGAGTCGCGAGGTGTGTAGAAAACCGGCGTCGTTGGTAGGATTAAGAAATCGGCATTTAAAACCCAAATATTATGACACGCGTAATTGATCTGCAAAATTCATTATATGTACATTAATAATAAATGTGTGAACAAAATTGTAGCCGAAAATTTGTTACTGTTATTAATGAAGCCTTTTACATGGTTGTCAACAGGAATAATTTAATACCTGATATGCCGGAAACGAAATCAATATATTTGGGGATTCTGGCATGTTCATTTATTAATGAGTTTGATCAGTTTTATAATTGGACAATGATAGTTACTATTATTTCACTAAATTCTTTAATATTAACTTCGTCGAACTTAACAGACTTCAGAGAATAAGTCAAGTTTATTTGGTATTACAAAATTCAAGACACATTTTATAATTGTCGGCCGCTTGGTGCAACAGTAGCGATCTTACTTTCTGCGCCAATGGTCACGGGCTGGGATTCAAAAACACCTTTATAAGGATACACTTTCATAAGGGTTACACATTGAATCTGTTACAGCATTATTCCTGTATCAATTATTTGGGTGTTTTGAACCTATTTTGCGTCGAACACTTATTAAAGTGTAACAGATATAATGTTTTCTGTTACCAATCTTTTAGAAACTGTTTTACGTTTAACTATCTATGTGTACACACAGTACACCAACATAGGCATATCAAAGTACCCAAATCATTAATGAGCTGTTGCATAGTTATGCCAATGTGAACCTTATTGACTGTAACAGATATTAACACTTATGAACCGGTATTTTCTAAAACAGATTCAAAGTGTTACAGTTTCTTTCTGTTTGACTTTTAAAACCGAAATGAAAAACAGTGTTCAGAACACTCTATTCGGATACCGCTAAAATCCCTGGTCACGGGTTCGAATCCGATTATTATTTTTGTGCAATGAGAATAAGCATTTGTTTCCAAATCGTGGTTTAAATGCTTATTTATGCATTCGATAGGTATGTTATTTCGTATCCAGAGTACCAGGTCGGTTTTATTTGGGACTAAATAATTGTTGTGGGTTGTACGAAATTCAATTGGAGCGTATTTTCCTTTTACGATTTGGGCTTACTGTGCACATCTATACTAATATAACAAAGCTGAAGAGTTTGTGTGTTTGAACGCGCTAATGCTAGGAACTACAGGTTCGAATTGAAAAATTCTTTTTGTGATGGATAGTCAATTTATCGAGGAAGGCTTTAGGCTATATGACATCACGCTGCGACCAATAGGAGCGAAGTATCAGTGAAAAATAACAGAAATTGACGCGGACGTAGTCGCGGGCTACAACTAGTATTGTATAAAAGGTAGTCTTTTATTTTAGGATTCTTTAAACAACACTATTCCATATTTAGTTGTTGGCTCGCGGCATTCGTTCGCGGTTGGTTCGTGGTTTCGTTGATTTCTGACGTTTCGACTCCTTACAGGATAACTAAGGAAATGGGCGTCATTTCCGGAAGGTTCATAAATACTCAATTTATTCCAATATTGTTTTTACATTCTTGAATCTATTATAGTTTGGGCATAGGGAGGCTCCACAGAAAAGCACTGGTAAAAAGAAACAAGTATTATTTTAGATGTGAAAATATTTTTTTTAGTAGCTCATGATTATTAAGTGTTCTTTGATCTCAAAGCCCTTGTGTTGTAGACAGTTTTGTTGATTGAAAAAACTATAAGCTTTTTATTGTTTTTTTTTATATGTACGTTTTGTAAATACTTCTAAGCTCCTACTTTTCAATAGTATTAAGAAGATATAAGATTTTATTTATAACAATTTTGCGACCTTTATGTCGTTTTACCGTTACTTTTTTTTAAATAGTAAATGTGTTAGCGCTTGACCGCTGTCTCGTCTGATGTTTAGCGTCGATGTTATCTAGAATGTTACGAGCTTGCTTAAGTTACCTATTCACTCGTGACTAGAAGACTCCTGAGTTGTATCTGTTAGGAAACACAGACTCGGGCAAAAAGGTCCACTCTTTAGCAGTACGGATTACAAAACCGTAACTAAAACGCTTAGTGCGACTCATTGGTAAGCCTATTTGTAAGGGTTGTCCGATGGGAAAATAGGAATGGCGGAACAAGGTTGTGCAATTCTTGCACACTCTCCAAAATGTGTCCTATAAAATTGGATAAGCTAGCGACCTTCCGTCTATGCTCAAGGCTTTTGAGCTTATTATAAAATTAATATATTTTTGAATTGATTGATGCTACACTTATTTGGGAGATATCAATGTTAGTGATTTTTTGGAAATTAAACATTCGACACAGCATTCTTATTGTAAAAAGAATCCTAACAAAAACTAAAGCCATACGAAATACACAAGTAGGAGTCAATAAGTGGAATATTCAATATAAAACTTTTTTCACAATACTTCTATGTTACGAGTTTTATTTGTTTATTCACACATTGTTAAGTCACAGGTTGAGAAAGGTGTTACAGATTTTGTAGGTACAGTAGAAGTGATGCTCTGCTAGAGCACTGCAAGCAGATTTCGGGTTTCACCAGTCCTATTCGGTCATTCCTAAACTGTCAGTAGACATACTAAAATTTTAATATATGTAGATGAAACTAAATAGACACAATAACCAAATCAATATGATTTACTAAATTATATCGTGTCAGGTGGTACTCTTCCTCTTGCTTGCACACAACGAAAAACAAAACTAACTAAACTGAATGAATTCTGAATGAATGAAATGAAGCATCAATCACTACCTCAGTAATTTTGTGGATGTGGCTGCAAAAAAGGAGTAGAAATATCAGGATTGAATAAAACATAAGTTTAAGTAATAAACATATTAGGAATACGTTCAAAGCTTTCCAGAATCTACCAGAAAATCCCCTAATCAACGTTGACTCAGAAAGCAAGCTCGTGCTTATCTCCTAGAAAGCTTATTAGAGCGGTAAATGTCATTTGTCCCTTAGTCACTACTAAGAAAATCGATAAATGACACAGTGTGTGCTAACCAAGATATTTCTACAAACTTTGAAGCTTACGTTTCTTCCAGAGTATATAGTATTACTTAGAATCAGTTTAATTTTTTTTAAGTTTGGACTTAAAATTTTGTATGTAATATGATGTGGTATTCATTAATACCACGTCTAAAAAAAGAGGAGAATGCCAAATTGATTGGCTTCTCTCTACACACTCTGATGTAGAAATGATAAGGTTTTTCAATATGATGATTCTTTACACACTTTAAAGCCAAAATATTCAATTTAGTATACCAAAGAAGAAAATAGATAACACATTGCATGTTTATAATAAAAATCATTTATTATCGGACTTACATATACAAAGTCTTAGTAACAAAGTAACATGACAACAAAAGTAAAGGTATAATGAAAGAGACAAAAGAAACAAATGTAACACGCCCAATGTGTAGGCTCACGGATTATCCTTTCCTATTCCTTGCGCAACCCCATTCTGAGCACAATCGTCGGCCACTGGGACTCGCCTTTCTTACGTCACTGGGCTCACTTGCATGTTTCCGTCTAGCCACCTACCCCTTCAGCTGCTGTGATTATTTTAATTTATTTATTTATTTACGAAAACTGGACGAAAGCCTAATGAAAGCGATGAATTTTAGTTTTACTACGATAGTAAATTAATTCTTGATAGTTTCATTTCACAATTATTTGGTAATATGACTTTATCCATTAATTTGATAATTATAATAAAAATATTATATAATAACATAGCTTTAAGTTCTTTTGTTACTCACTATAATGAGACACTGTTTCTTGTTGAAATAAATTGTTTGATTTGATTATCTTCAGAATTAGGTTCGAGATCTGCCGCACCCTGAGCACCAGCGAACCAACTTTTTTCGCATTACTGCGTAAAAGTCGTCCATGCTGGCATCAGTTGCATAAATATTACTTATCGTATCAACGTTATGTTGTGGTTAATAAATAAAAGTTGAGGTAACGAAGTCAGCAATTTTTTTTAGGTTATACTACTTTAGGCGCGTTATGAAAAAATGTTGAGAGTGAAATTTTACGATGCGCGCGCATCACTGCAACACAAAAGTCACAGTGTGAAGTTGACCGCAAAAGCGACATAGAATAAACCAGCAGGATGAAGTTGGCCACTAATTATGAATGTGTGGGTGTGTGTGTGTGATTTTAAATTTATATTATGGTAGTTAAAAGAATTTTATATAAAATTATAATAACAATTTTATATTATATAATAACAATATAACAATTTTATTTAAAAGTGGTTTTTATTTTATATACTTTTTAAGTGCGTTTATTGATTTGAGGTTAACTGTCGGTATGTATTCTTTTTATTTGTTTGTAATATAAATTATTATTATTTTTACATTACTATTGGTTAAACAGTTTATTTTAATGGTTTTTGATATATTACTTGATTCTGTATACAGATATATAATGAAATCTGTTAATCTTTTGACGCTTCCTACAGATCACTATGAAATTTATAAATTTATCTTTCGTTTCACATACAAAGAATACCAGCACACGGGGGGAAATTTTTAGTAATCTTTGTTTAGTAATGATAAAGAAGTATAACTTTTTACGTGCGTATATAAGTACACACAACGGTTTTTTTTTATTCAGAATGGGTTCGATCTTGATCCCAATCAAGCCCGGGGGCAAAGACAGAATCCACAATGGAACGAGAAGGTGCCTTTTCACTCTGGCTGTAAAATACCCCTTTCATCCGAAATTGCGAATAAAGGTTATCAATGTTCCTCGTGATTGTGACAGAGTCACAGATGTTCAATGGTGAATTCTGGTTTTCATATTCTGTGTGCCGTGTCCTGAATATAAATAGGGACATTCTCGAGTTGCGCTCAGTGCGCTTGAATGTCATATGCATCGCATATTTCACTGCATTTCTGTCGTATATTTGTTGAATACGAAGCCGTGACCATTTAAGAATCTGGGAAACAATAAAAGAACCTTATCTTCATCAACAACAACATCAGCCTATTGAGAATCCCGTAATTGAGTGGTTTGCATACCGAGGTTCCTCGTTTAAACTCAGGCATGATCAATGTAGAAAACTAATATTCTATATTGGCTCGAGTCTGGAGGTGTTGGTACTGTCCTTGTTGCTGATTTTTATAACACAAGAGATTAACTACTTGAATTTATTTATTACGAATTACTAGCTGTTGCTGTGGCACAATTTTTATTTGCTATATTTTTTTTTAATCAAATCAAACTATCAATCAAAAGTATGATATAAGCACTGGAAATTAATTTTAAAATGAAGTCGTTGAGACACATCTGAGCCCGCGCGATAGAGAGCCTTTGTGATATTGATTCGTTGGTGGGAGAAGTGGTGGGAGGCGCCCGACGTGACGGCACAGTGGTGGCATGCGCGTGAGCTGCGCGCGGTACTGGACTGTACTTTTACATTGCAACATTACTTTATTTCTCTAAAATAAAAGAATTCTTCTGAAATAAAAGTAGCCTAAGTTACTCCTTATTACATCAGCTACCAGCCAATAAAAGTCCCGTCATTAGTCGGACAAAGAGACAGACAGACAGACAAAACTTGTAAAAAATGTTATTTTGTATGTACCGTATATATGTTTATATGCGTGTTGTAAAAAACGGTTATTTCAATATTACAAACAGACACTCCAATTTTATTTATATGTAGGTATAGATGAATGTCCAACAATAAATAGATGAATATTGTTGCGGAACAGGCCATACCTACGGATGAAAACACCGTCATTGCTCACCAGGCAGGCCCAAAGCGGATTACTGCTAACGATTGGAGATCCAGCCTTTAATAACAGTTTAAATGCCTTCTGTAGCACGGAGCACCTGAAGATAATATTTTTTTGGTTATTCATCCGTTGACTGATGATAAGCACCGGCAATCATAGGTCGAACGCGTTAACAAATGCAATGGCGGTACCATCTGCCTTTCGTATCGACGATACTGGTTTTGAGTTGCGGAAGGGACAGATGTTTGTCTGATAAGTACAAGCCCCTGTACCCGACTCATGAGTATTTATATATATTGCTTATCTATGTAAATAAGGATATATAAACAAAAATAACTTATTCTATGTTAATGTTGTTAGTAAATACAATTTATTCATATTTGATATATGATACATAAATAACTTTGTCAACTATAGGAATCAACAAAATTTAAAATATTAATTAATTTTAAAATACATATCACAAATAAAATATTTCAACTAACTCTCCTGTTCGAGGCAAAGTACCCAAAAGACTGGCAGCATTGCCCATTTGAATGGCCAAGCTTATGCGCTGAGCGAAGTAATTGCCACTTCTCCGGTCACCCGTTGCCTCAAACAGGCGAGCAGTCAAGTCCTTAAGAAATAACTTAGCATTAGTGCCCCAAGGGCCCATCGTCTCTACTGCAAAAGGGAGGAAAAAGTATGTGTCACCCAAATCCCTGTATTTGCGAGCTTTATTTAATTCGGCCGTGATTGCAGCCGCGCCTGGCCGAGCTGCTGTCGCATCAATATGGCATGGGGCTAAAGTGTCCACACATGTCGCGTCCCATACTAGGGTCCTCCCCCTGTACCAAGGTACAATTGACATTCCTTCAGGCCTCCTACCATCCGACCGCAACACCCCGCTCGGCTCTAATATAGCAGACACACCAGCAGTCGCTAAAGCTCTGCGAATGGTGTCGTTAATCGAAGCGTGCCTGCTCAATCGCCCCGCACTCCGCTGGCATATATATAAATATATATGAGTGATATAGTGAGTGATATAGGATATATATAAATATATATGAGTGAGGTATAAGTGCTCGTATTCATCACATAAACATCGGTCCCTATAAAACTATTATATATTAATGGGGCTAGGCTAATTTGTGTTAATGTATGGAATAATATTATATTATTATAACGTAACATATGTAAATAACTATTATATAAGTAAAGTATATGCAAGAAACTATAATATTACATAAAAAATGGAGTCGCATAAATTTGCCTTAGATGAAATTCGAATTCTAGCCTCTCCGATTACCAGACGGGATGCTAAGCTGCGAAGGCTCTAACCGATCTCTGTTTCCTCGTGAACCCATTATTTTGTCCACTCAATGGCTCCACAAGGGAGAACTATTTCAAGTGTTTCCATTGTCTGTTCATGTATCTGATTGCTCCCACTGGTGGGGCTACCAGGAAATATATTTCTTGTAAAGCTTGATTGACGCGTGTGCAAAATGGTAGGCGATCTAAAAATACCCCTCCCAATCGTGGAGATTGTAAAGCCCTCTTCATAAAACATATACAATACTGATATAAATTAAAATTTTATATTGTAACAGTAATTGTTTAATATTTGTAAAAATTATTACTTTCGATGTTGAAGGAAGTTAGCATTCAACATTGGTGGAACGATACTAGCTCATAGTAGAAGTTGAAATACGTTTGCAAAATTCGACACGTTTGCCAGCGTCTCGGTAGCTCAGAGGTCAGAGCACTCGCCCGGATTGCGAAAGGTCGTGGGTTCGAATCCCACCTGAGGGCTCGGAGGCGTAGTTGTTTCTTACACACGTATTTTATGTCGTATAGAAATATTGCATTGTGAATGCAAAAAAATAAATAAAAAAACATACAATTACTTATTAATGTTTAAGTTATAACTTAAACACATGCTCTAATTTAAGTTAGGATAAGGTTAGGCATATGGTCCTGAAATTGATTTAATTTTAATTGATATTTTGATTGATCAGTAACTAATTCAATTAATAGCCAACTTGCAGGTTAAGCGTAAAAAAGTAACTGATTTTGAAATTGGTGGGTTTTTACTAGTATAATGCAGTCTGAAGTTAATAGTTAATGGCACCGTAAAGTGTTATTAATTATTTATTTAATGATTACTCAACAGTAAACAAATCACGTTTCACGTATCTACTGCTACTGCGTTCTTGATGCAGTCTACTCGAAATTAATTTATTCCATCTAAGTATATATATCATATCAATTGTGTATTTTTGTCTTGATACACCATTTTATACCCTATTTTCTGATATTTATTATTTGTCAATTACATCCAAAATTCGAATGCGAGTCTTAAATATGGCTACATAAAGTCCATATTATTTTAAGGTTGTTATAACCTAAAAACCTATTTATTTTGATATCTCTTAACTCCAAAAATAAAAATTGACTAAAATTGGTACGTTGAATGTAATAAAATAGCTTTGTCATTATAAACCCATTTTCAACAAGAAACGAAACTATTTAGTTCAGTACATCATACTATTTGGGCTATCTCCTTTGATATGTTTACTGTAAATTTGTACCAATTAGTTACTAACAAATACGGATCATTATCATCAGAAATAAATAAATAATTGAACTTATATACGTACAGATAATAATTAGAACTAAATTACTAAACTAAGTAGATTTGTATCGAAGTTTTTAGGATCCTGTAAGAGGAAGTTTTAACAGTAGTCTGATCACTATACTTACTTCCCGAAAAGGGATTTAATCGTCGTAGAGATCCAACATAACTTGTTGATACTTCCATAATTTATGGAAGTTGCCAATGAGGCACATCAGCGGAATTTTGTTTTCATTTTGTTTTATCTCTTACAGTATATTTCATGCGTAAATTCTGAAAGTCAAACCGCCAAGATTGTACGATCTTGTATCGCCCAACTTTCCCTATGAAGAAACTTCGAAATTGTTATTTATCGAACACAGGATTTATTGGAAGCGATGTTCTTTTTTATTTCCCTTATTTGCAGCTGAAGGTCTTAGCAAACTAGGAAAGAATTTTGCGGAAACTATAAAAGTGGTCTAAGTTGTATTGCAATATTCTTTTTAGTTTGTAAAAGTTAGCGGAAGTGGAATTTAAAGTTTAAATAAAATTAGTTAAATACCAAAATTATCGCTTAAGATTTGGAATCAGGATCTAGTATAACTATATATTATTAATAAATATTAAAATAAACTGATGAATAGTTCTGCGATTCTATTATGGCATCATTTTCCTTATTCTTTCCATTGAAACCTATCGTTCAATCACTTCGTCATTAGTAGATTTATAAAGTTGTAACGAGGCGCCATAGCTATATTGGCGACTCGTTGCTTTCATTGCGCTCTTCTCTGGCCATTTCTCATATTTGCTTTTCTCTTGGTTTCCTATTTTAAATTTACTGTCTGTCTCTTTTTATTTGTTTTGTTCTCGAAGTTTATTCTTACCAGAGTCAGCGCGTAGAGCGGTTGACTCACCGATAACAATTATTTAAATATATTTATAGTGCTGAGCAGTTATAATAAGCTCACAAGTATAATAAGCTCATAAGCATAATTCACAAGTTTTCCTGTATATGTATTCTGTACCACCAGTTTCTGTTTATAAGTCTATAAGTTTCTTTAAGGCACTATTGTAAGTAGCCCTACCTTTTATAATATGTTTTAGTGATAAATGTGAAATTGTTTTTTGTATTCAGTGTAATTTACCTTTTTTTATATAATTGTTTCAGTTGTGCCTTAATTCCTTAAATACAAAACAAGTGACCTTGAGTGCTTTTATTTCTCCCGACTGCACCCGTCACAAAGTTATACTCTCAGACTAACCTGTTTACTCTGAGGTTATACTAGACCCACTGAACTTTTTAATTCTTAGAAAGTTCGTAAACTATATGCATATAAGTTGGGCATTTGTTCCTACGGAAATTACTTCATGGAAAAAACGAAAGTATGTCCATAATACGTACCTATGCGAAAACTGCACAAAGTAGGATATTGCTACGACACTATGTGTAGCAATCTGTGAACTAGTCTATAAGTGCTACGAAAATCCGCTGTTTATTTTCTGTAGCATGACGTTATTTATATGTTCGAGTGGTTCGATTTTAAACTTACTATAAAACTATAATACAATTTAAAATTAATATATATTGATATCTTATTATTCTGAGGCTGCTTATTAAAGAGAGCAGAGGATCATGATTAAATCTAATTTTAAACCAAAGATTTTCAATACTTAAATTATCCTCACCAATTTCCAGGAAATATACAGAACGAATACTGAGATAAAATAAATATAGCTGTTAATTTATAAATCGGTATTATTCCATTTATCCCCTTAAATATTGAAATGTACCTAAATAAATTAACGTAATTACCCTGCAATACAAATTCTGCCGAACATTAATTATGAAATTAAAAAATACTTTGTAAATGGTTATGGTTACATTAACAATATTTGGGTACATTAATAAAAATAATCAGAGTGTATTTATTTAAAAATTTTCACAGAAAAGTTTAAAGACATTGACTTCTTCTAGACTTCTTCAACAGATTCTACAACCGACAAATTCTATCAGAACAAAAAAACACCGTTTTATTCTGTATTCGGTTTTTTTAGGAACAATACTTGTAAAATGTAAACTTTTTACTGTAAAATCAATAAGAATAGACCGATATGTTAAAGGTAGATTCTGTTAGATGTCATTGTCGCATTTCGCAAAAGGTCAAATTTCTTTCAAGGTCAAATTCTTTAAAGAAAAATATTGCTTCGTATAAAATTTTTTACACTTGAGGAAAATACATAGTTCCAAATAGTAAAAACATTTTGGATATGCCTATAATATTTTAAATGAGCAATTTCATGATAAGAGAAATATTACTTTATTCATTTTTATATTAAACATTTCGAAAAAAAAATCTACTAAATCTTAATAATTACCTCTATATCTTCTTTGAAACTCTATGAAATTTTACAGGTATAGTTCCCGCCACTTAAGTTGAACATGATTTTGAAATCACGTGACATGCGCAGTAGTGAATAATGTACCTAAACTTGCTACTGCGCATGTCACGTGATTTCAAAATCATGTTCAACTTAAATGCCGGGGATTATATCAGAAGTAAAGTATTTGTCTTCGCTTGACATGCAGGAGCTTATTAAAACTCAAAATGATTTCAATCTTCGTATTATATATAAATTATCAAGAAAAAAAGTTACTTTGATCCGCGTCTTGCTGCGATCGGAAAGTAAGTGGGTAGTGCGGGCTAATACAAGTCAAGTTGAGTAGAAATGTCCTACCTGCAATGTTGAGTGTACGATGGTTTGCTAAAGTTTCATTATGATGGTTGTGGGCCGGAATAATATTTCCATTTGAAAGGTTGTATGAAATAACGTGAGCGTTAACACTATTAACGAAAGGTATGGCAAGTTAAATAAAAATAATATTACTTAAATTTGTTAGGGGAAAGCACATACATATAAGATACATAAATAACTAAATTTCAAAGATATATGTACATAAATACCTATGCCTAAGGTACTAATGCGTTTATCGTATTAATTACGCAAACATATGCCCCTTCCGAGACTCGAGCCCAGGACTGTTGTTGCTAAAGGCAGAAACGCTGTCGCGCCAAACAGTCGTCAACAACAAACAAACAAATAGTCGTAATCACTTTTACTTTATCTATTTTCCATCATAATAACCTTCATATTAGGTAAATGGATCGTAGAGAATTGAACTCGAGATATATTTTTTTCACTTATCCTTTAAGAATAATACATATTAATGACAATCAAAGATCGCTCCTAAACCTACTCCTTTACCTATTAGCTGGATATATATGTCGGATCCGGTCATGAGTACGGACACTAAACGAAACGCAAGCGCGCCATCTAGCCGGCGAAAATAAGAAATCACGATGTCGTATCCGGTCATGAGTACGGATACTAAGCGAAACGCAAGCGCGCCCTCTAGCCGGCGAGCATAAGAAACTACGATTTCCCGCGCTTCGACAGAGTCGTGATGCTGTCAACATGCGAGCTCCGATTCACTTTCGATCGAGTCGCCATCAAGTGAAGACGTCGTCACGGAACTGTCCTACGTTTCGCTAAGTGCCTTATTATAACAAGTTTGTTATGTGCTACGTGGTTCTTAATACTGTGTTCAAAAATTACAACATCTTCTCAGTGTACGATTTCTGACTCTGCCCATATGATATCGGAAGGTTCGAACCAAAATCCTGACGTCCCCCCCGACATATAATTATCCAATTAAATGGTACGGTAGTTAGATACTCTTTTGTTTTTTATTCCTTCCATGATTAATATTCTACGATTTAGACAGTGTTCGATGATCAATTTTCATTCAAATACATGTTGAATCGTTGTGTTTATCGTTGTAGGCATATGAGCTGTTGAGACAATTAAATTATTAGAGTATAACGACTTGCTGTCAGTCCTAATGTCAATTTAAAACGTTATACATGCAGTAATGCAGTCAATTAAAGATGCTCATACACTATTAAAGCAGGATGCCAGTAAAAATAGAACGAGTTGTCGTATCAACGTCTAATAATACACTGGAAAAAAAATTGTAAGCAAAATGCATTGTACATATTTAAAGGGAATGATTAGTATCATTCCCTTTTCACGGTCATCAGGGATGCCAGAGAATCTCAATGGTCGCGGCGTTTGGTTTATGATTGCGGAGGCTAAGCTTTCACAAGAGCTGGTCATTATATGGGTGATTAAAAAAACATATCAACCTCCTCCTTGCTTCGGATAGGACCTTAAGCCGTTAGTCTTAAGGGGACTTAAATTTCTCAACAAAATAATTGGGACGCCAGTTTTTAAATTAATCTTGTGTGCTGGAAGTTCAGGAACGCTCAGAGAATTAATAAATTCAACGGGATAATTGGTAGCGTCATCTTGCTCCATTACTCTGTTAATAGAAGTATACTCAACTACTTCTCCTTCAACATTGTTGAGTATATCTATTATATTGATTCTTGCGACTTGGTTATTTCACGGAGTCAAAATTGCTCTTTCGCAAAGCCATGATTTGTTATTTGATTTTGTTCACCATACACGGAAGAGATAAGTTCTTCAATTGAATTAACAGTGTGGCAGAGATTTTCAGATAAAACTATTTGCCCTTCTTCTTCCGGATATGTCCCTTCGTCAATTTTTAGCAATAAATCAGAAAATTCCAGCGCATTTGTGTTGGCTCCTGTTCGCGCCCTCATGTTCACTGTTAAGTGCATCTTTGTGACGTGTCGCCAAAGACTTGAGCACTTTAAGCATGCTCTTATCTCGTCGGTTTTTGTTCCCAGTGGTACTTATGGCAACGTTTGTCTAAAATCCCTACAAAACAGCATCATTACGCCACCCAAAGGTTAGTCATTTTGGCGGATATCTCTGAGAGTTCTATCAACTGCTTCTATTGCTTTTCGATGTGCTATAGTGTACTCGTCCCAGATAATTAAACAGCAATCGCGTAAAACCTTAGCTTTATCACTGCTTCTAGAGATACCACATACAGGATGTTCACTTATGTCCAAATTTATGGGGATTTTGAACATCGTATGAGCAGTTTTAACGCCGGGTAACAAAGTGGCTGCTATTCCAGACGACGCCACAGCAAGAGCTATTTTGGCTTGAGCTCGTAATTGTGCCAAGATTATTTTAGTGAGAAAGATTTTTCTCGTCCCACCGAAATTTTTCTAGATGCACCCCATCTAGAAAAATAATTTCGCATTGTCAATACTGTAACATACATAGTCGAATACAGTGCGCTATTCTACAGTAAGACTGTTCTGTTCATAATGTTTCAGCTAGTTCAGCTGAATCATAATTTATTTCCGCAGCGTATTAATACGTTCCCCTTCTATGGTCGGCGCTGGCAAACCATATTGAGGAAGAGAATCACCGCCCATAGAGGTAACTAAATCTTGTAAAGCTACTAAGCATTGATTTAAAGCAATATCTCGTAACCTGTGGTTAAGGTCACCGTCAATATTTTGTCTTATATTCCTAAAAAAGTATTCCTCTAATCTTTCTTGATATTTTTGCCACAATTTTTCAGCATTCGAAAGACCACAAAATACCAAAACACAGCAAATAAATGACGCAAGCGGTGTGGACTATCACTGACGCATGCATCGGCTAAGGCATTACGCCTTAGCCAATGCTGGTCATCGTCGAGTAAATGTCGGGCTGTTCAAGATCAGTCAGCCACGTGTGTGTCAGGCCACGCATTGAATAGGGATCCGTAGCAATTTTTTTTCCCACTGAATCCCGTCACTTTTATAGGATTTATGCTTAATTCGAGCGGTAATATAAAGTATCAGCTTAATTGAAGTACATAAGTGGTGTGTATTAATATGTCCCAGTTACTATGGTTTTTTCACTATCCCAAGGGAACCCTTTAATTTTCCGGGATAGTAAGTATTTAAGATGTTGATCAGAGATATAAGGTATCACTATGCAAAATTTCATTGAAATCGGTCTAGCCATTTCGGAGATTAGCCCGTACAAACAGAGAAACAGACAAACAGAGAAACAGACAAACAGACAGAGAAACGCAAATGTCTCTAATCGCATGCGTCCGACAATGAAGTCTGCCCTCGCGTGTCTACCCGTTCGGGTAGGCATAGTTAGATTCGTGCGCTCCCCCACCACACGACAGCGCCGTTGCCTGCCGCCACACTTCGGCGAATGTGCGCGACGACGACCGACGGCAGCGGCGGCGATGCAGAGTATTCGTTAAAAGGAACTTTAACTTCAAAAGCCAATTTTTTTTTAACTTACACCCACAACTTCTAAATATTATGTTCCTAGGTTCAGTGGTTAAAATTTTGTATACAAAAAGTTTGGCTTCGTAGTTCCCGTTCCGAATCCGTTCCGTTCCGTTCGAATTTCGGGAATTCCGTTTGTAGAATTTCACCCCCACAGTGGTAAAAATTTCAAAATGCTAGAACAAACGATTTTTGTTTCTTATTTAGTGCCTAAATACAAAATGTAATGTTTTTATCTTCAAAATGACGAACTTCGTACAAACTTTCAACCCCTATTGCATCCCCTCACAGGTCGAAATTTCAAAAACGCTACAACAAATTGTTTTTTTATTTCTTATCAAGTTGCTAAATATACAGTTTCATAGTTTTATCCCCAAAAATGACAAAATCCCATACAAACTTTCAACCCTTATTTCACCCCCTCACTGGTCGAAATTTCAAAAACGCTAGAACAAATGTTTAATTATATCTTATCAAGTGCTTAAATATAGTTTCATAGTTTTATCTTTGAAAATTAAGAAATCCCATACAAACTTTCAACCCCTATTTCAACGTCTTCATCCCTTTTTTTCGCAATAAAAGGTAGCCTATGTTCTTTCTCAGGGACTAAAGATTGTCTGTGCCCAATTTCATCAAAATCGGTTGAGAGGTTTAAGCGGGAAAGCGTAGCAGACAGACAGACAGACAGCCAGACAGAGTTACTTTCGCATTTATAATATTAGTAGGGATTGCATTCAATTTTATTTTTGTATTAACAACTAGCTTTTTAAAATGGTTTCCCTCGCGTTACAAAACCGATTAAAAGTTTTATTTCTATCCCTCGGGAAAAGTCATTTTATTCCAGATGAAAGGTCTTTTCCTGCACTCATGATGATTGGATGTGTAGTTAAGTCCTGAAAGTGTAACAAATAGAACAACTGACTTAAATCTGACATCTTGATCCATAGCTTTGAATAAAATTGTGTATGCTTTGTGTCTCTACACACTTAATTAAATTGTTAATTAGAAAATGGTTTCATATTACACTATTGACGGTCAACATAGAACCAAGAATCATACATTTAGACCGTTAACGAGAGGACAAATAATAGAAATCACAAGAAATGCTTACATTACTATTTGATATTTTACTAACTGGTATTGAACGATAAACGTAGTTTGATAACATTTTTAACAAACGCCTTTGATTCTGCGATGCATTTCCATGAACTATAACAGTTTTCGTAATAACGAAGAACGTACCGAGGTTAGGCTTCTGCAAAATAAGACTAAATGGATATAATCATTATTAGCTTATTTTGTCTTCACTGCCAGGGTCAGATAAATCGCCTATTAAGTCCAAATAAATTTTTAAGTTCAAATAATTTAAAATAGGGAAACCAGTTCTTCTGAAATTGTAAACACTTAAGAAAGATAATCACTTATACCTTAAAAGATTTTAATTTGTAGTGTAAAAGAAATTCTATTGTAAAAGAATTTTTTTTTACTGATATAAAGATAACTGTCAAAGAAAGAAAAATCTAGCAGATAAACGTTTAAATAATAAAAAATATAAAATGATTTTTATTTATTTTTACATTAAACATTACGTGAATGTTTTCTACTAACTTTTAAAACTTATTTATCTTCCTTAATATCATAATATTCCATAATATCGTGATAAGTATCAGTTTTCTTATTTTAAACTATTTTTATTTGAAAGTTTCTTTGAAATAAAAACTTAACACTGTTAATGACATTCGTCATTCGTCGTCATCGCTATTACCACTACTGGGACTGGATTATTTTTATTTCTCCCATTTATCGCTACTAGAGACAATTTAAAAAGAAAACCACTGTTGATAAAAAGGAGAAATTTTGAGATAAATGCTATTTAACAGCAGTAACCAGGAATGGGGATTGGGGCATAACACACCACGTAAGCGTGCTGCTGAAATAAGCAAGCTAATTATTAATAATGCAGCTGCTACACGCCTTACTTAAGCCTTCTGAAGAACGGAGGCCGAGTCAATAATTTTCAAGTCAGCCATCCAGTGGCGCTTGTTTATTTTGCTTAATGACCGGTTAAAATTTAATAAACCGGTTTAAGTTTAAAATTTAATAAAGCCAAACGTTTAGCCCACATTGCCTAATCGATCTCTTCGAAAGAGGTTATATAGGTATCGTTTTTTTATACTTTACCTACATAATATAAGGCACGTATCATTAACCCGCATATACAAAGACGCGTCCCATGCTTGTTTAGAATATTTGAACCAAATCAAACCATATATGTTTAAACCAAATGGGTGTGCGTTGCGTCAGTTTGTGCTGGCAGTGGACTGACTTGACCAAGAATTCTTTTTGTGATTGAAATAATTTTTTTTTTTTAATAAATAAATTAGTATTATGTGTTTGTTATTTAAGTATTTCATTTTTGGATGTTTATATCCAAAGAAAGTATTACTAGAAAAAAATTAATTTGTCTTAGGTGTGAAGAGAGATTCACATGACTATCCAGGCGAGTACTCTTCCGATGGAACGATCGAGAAGTTGAAAGACCCGTCAAATTTTTTAATTATTTATCCAGATCCAGCGCCTACTCTTCAAATTTAAAAAAAATATACAAAAAATTGAAAAGGTAAGTTATTTATATTCAGAAGTAGTTAGAAAATTAAAAGCTTTAGTTAAGTGCCTTAAACGATTTAAGAGAAACGATGCAAATCAATTTAATTTCTTGGATGTAACTAGCATTCACATCGGGTATTGGAGCAACTTGAAAAATATTAATGGATCTTAATGGCGACTTTGAATTATTTGATGACGTCCATGGTCACTCAATGGCTTGTATACCGGTTTTCACGCCACTCCGAGGTCCCGGATTTCAATCTAGGCCAGGTCAATGTAGAAATCAAACTTTCCTCAACTTGGTTTTAGGTGTTGGTCATCGTTATTTTTTAAATTCAAAAGTGCTTTAGCTATTTGGCTTCAGAGCTATTTATGAGACTATGTCTAATATTGGTAATCCGTCTGCGAACAGATGAATAAATTTAAACATTTTAATATCACAATTTCTTATTATTATGTAAGATACAAATGAAACTAAACTAAAACATAATTTATCTTAAATTAACCTAAAACTAAAAAATATATACTAGGCGATGCAGTCGCTAAGCATAAAGCTACGCTAGCACCATATACTGGAGCGGAGCGTCATACCTAAAAAAAGAAAAAAAAACACAAAAAATATTAAAATCGGTTAAGAACTCGGGAAGTTATGGCGTAACAGACATTGCGCCGTTGAAGCTGATCCATGGGAGCAATAATATATTCCAATATATAACAATAGTATAACAACTATAATATGTTATAAAAAGGAGTCCCTTTAGGCAAGGTTCCGAAGATACTGGCAGCCCCCTTTGAATAGCAAGGCTGATTCTTTGTCCGAGGTAGCTGCCAGCTCTTCGGTCGCCTGTGATGTAGACTAACCTTTTTGCTATTTCTTTAAAAAGCCTTATAGCGCTAGGACCCCACGGACCAAGGGTCTCGACACCAAATGGGACAAAATCATATTCCGAGCCTAGACCCCTGTATTTACAAGCTTTAGCTTTTTCAGCCGCTTCACCAGCCGCACCAGCTCTGTTGTTGATATTGGTAATTATTTATTCATAAGTGATTTTTTTCTTTATGTACTTTTATGTTCTGTTAAGTTCTGATGATTTATGATTGCAGAACCTAAGCGGCTTTTGCAAGATTTGGTCACAAGAAGGGTGATATAAATATATTTTATTGAGATTTTCCGGCCTTTATAAGTGTTTCCGGTTTGTTAAGCCGTTCCAGTTTCATCTTGATTCGTTATCACCCACCAAACTTTGATAATCACCCATTCTCCTCTTCGTATTTTCATTCATAGGAAAAGCCTGTGCATCTTACCTGCAGTACGGGCAATAATAGATCGATGGTGGTGTTCTAATATTAAATAATCAAAACGGGGATTTGCCATATTTTTCAAACATGTGTGCTATATCTATATAAAAAATCCTGTCACAGTGTTTAACCACGATGAACTCCAAAACTACTTAATAAATTTTGATGATTTTTTCACTTTTCTGGATTTGTTCCGACTTAGGACATAGGATAAGTTTCATTTTAATTTATATCAATGCGTGCCCGGGTTAGCTAGTAAATAAGTAAGCGGTCTTATAGCTCCTTAAATTAGTTGAAACTACTATAAAAACACGAAAACAACCTTATATAAAGAAAATAACACTATTTGGATCCAAACTTAACTTTTTTTTTTGGACTGATGAGTATGTCTGGGTGTCTGGGGTATGAGGTTATGGGTGTGTGCTTGCGTGCCAAGAAAAAGGGAAAAGACTAGCTTTTTTTCACCTATTCTTAATGGTTCCCGAAGGATAGTTAAATAGCAAATATATTTACTCTTGACGTCTGAAAGCCCCAATACATCCTTTAACAATTAAGTATTCACGTTTGCTGAGGGTCATTAAGGATATTGAGCATACCTTTTATTCAGAAGGTTTATTATGGTTCCTGATTGTTAGTTAAATGAAATATTCTTTGACAAGGTCACTTAAAGTAACGAAAACGCACATATAATCAAGCAGTCACTAAAGTGGTTACTCACAAAATAATACAATTATAATTATATTCGGGTATGTTAGCCAAGTTTAGCACTGATGGCTTTTACGCTATGCTGCGCAAGCGAGTTGCTTACTTGTGGGAGCGAGAGCGATGCAGTGCCAACACTCTTTTGAAGGTGGTTGCAGAAAGGGTGGACAGTCCAATCCTTGCACAATGGATGTCCACCCACGTTAAAAACAATGTTTATTTTAAGTTCCACTAACATAGTTTTAAGTCATTGTTACTAACATACTTTATGGATTTTTATGGATTGTGAAAGTCTGAAATAAATTGTATCATTTCATTCATTTCATAATGATGTTAGTTTAAATAAAATACCTGTATTTCTAACTTTCAAACCGAGAATTATTGCCAAGAGAAATTACTTTTTGTTCTTACTGACTGCCTATTCAGGCATACTTAATTGTTGTTTGGGAAAAGCAATTTTTGAAGTTTAAAAGTTTACTGTTTTTTCGGCAGTTGTTAAGGGTTTACCGCTTATTTGTCGGTTTTATTATAAGACATTTACCTTTCATTTCGTACTCTAGTTTTATATCGGCATTGAAGATGTTTATATGACTTAATTTTTTTAAGTTAATTGGTTTCATTAAATATAACACATTCTGAAGATTTATTTTATTGACATTGCGTGTAATATTGGCACGCAAGACTTTTGCTTTTAATAACTCATTCTGATGTTCAACTCATAGTATAATCAATGCAATACGTAGTCCAAACCAAAAAAAAAATCAAATACGTATGAAGTACGAGTGCAATAATAATATTTAATTGAAACCTTTAATTAATATACAGATTAATTTGGTGTTTACATCATAGAAATGACGAGGGTTGATAAAAGCAGTCATTGGATACTGATAATTTCGTGTGCGTGCGTGCGTAAGAGAGTATTATGTATTTACATCAGTTTTAAAGATAACATCAAGGCACATTATGTTCACATTTAGTTTACGTATTTTGTGATAAAGCGAATCCTTCGGTAGCCCATTTCTATCAGACCCAAATCCTCTTACAAATAAACGGTCCATCAGGTTGAGTTGCTACAAACGAACCATTTCGTTCATTCATATGACATTTTGAATTTAATGTAAAGGTACACTTATAATAAATATCTATAATTGTATTGGTTATTTGATTTTCTTTGATAATCGAGGAGCTTGGTATATTTGGTTATCGCGTTCGGTTTAACGTTAAGTGATTCTTGTAATGGCTGGTCATCGGTCATCATCTAAAGCTCCTCCGTTCTTTGGAGTAAGTCGTTCTACATTTTTTAGCACCTACCAAACTTGTACGTGAGTGGTAAAATACGGCCCATCTACAGTGTTTTGTATCGGCCGGCTGCTATGACTGGGCCTTTGTCCCAGTTCTGGGGCATTAATAGGCTTCGATCGATACTGTATTTTTATTTCCTTGCATTTATTTCCTTTTCATTTCAGGCTATACGACTCTGGTATTCATTACCACCCCATATTCAAAGAGCTCCCAACAACCTTGATTTCAAACTACTGGTTCGCGATCACCTTTTAAATACTCCGAACCTATCCACTTAATCTCATTTTTGGAGCGGAGCGAACGAAGTGAGCGAAGCTCCCATGGATCAGCTTCAATGTCGCAATGTCTGTTACGCCATAACTTCCAGAGTTCTTAACCGATTTTAATATTTTTTTGTGTGGAATCGAATCAACAGGTTTAGGACCAGATTGTGACGGAGAATTTTGAAATTCGTAAAAATTTCCAACGATTTTTTTTTTCTTTTTTAGGTATTACGCTCCGCTCAAATATATGGTGCTAGCGTAGCTTTATGCTTAGCGACTGCATCACCTAGTTATATATCTAGTTAAGTGTATTGATATTGGTTTATTGTATCTATATTTAAGTAGTTTATTATTTTATATATGACATTATGTGTATGTAAATGTATGTTTATGTAGCCTAGCTCTCATTTTCTGTTTACCCTTTCAATGCACCTTCAATACGCTATCAGTTTCCAACTCTCAGGTTGACTGGTAGAGAATGCCTAACGGCATTAAGTCCGCCATTTGTACATATATTTTGTGTGAAAAAAAATAAAATAATAAATTACACCAATCAGTATAGCCTTAAGTAAGCACTATAAGGCTTGTGTTATAGATACTAGGGTAACGGATATATGTATGTAATAATACATTTCGATATTAGTGCGTTATGATGGTTATAACATGCGAGGTGGAATTTGCGTAATTGAGTCGAGCATGTTATAACCAATACGCACGTATATCGTACGACGTTTTGTAACACATTTGCGAAGAAACAGAAAGAAAATTTTTTTTTTTCATTTTTAATTATTGAAACAGTGAAATTACAATTATTAGAATGATACGTAGTTGTAGTTTGTTTTTAAATTATGTTATTATTATTAAATAAACTCAATCTGTGAATGTACACTGTTGCTTTCCCGCGATTTTAACGAGCGGGGATTAGTTCGAAATTTGAATAGCAACAGCGCGCGACATGGCAAATAATACTGTTATGGAATTTGTATGGTCTATAACTTAACTATTTGCTTTGGTAACACGCGTTTTTTATGACCCGCTTTACATATTTAAAACCGGTGGAATTACATCAGCTTTACGAGCAAAGGTGTTATAAATACATTTATGATACATAAATATATAATATTGTGTTTATATATAAATACACTTGACACACCGCACAGGTGCAAACTTCCTTGCGTCCTCCGTAGGTGCCAGAGCCAAGGATATAACTTGGCATTCAATTTGCTTAAATTCTAGAATATGGTATTAGAAATGTAGGCAGTTGAGACGGTGTATGATAGCAAACCATATTATTTACATACTCTAGTTTTCTAATCTTTTCTATAGTAAACTGAAATTTCAACCAAAATATAACTGTAAAAGAGGTTGATCTATAAAGTCCAAATCACACTTGCCCAATGTTTTGATTAATTATTGCAGTTCATCGTTTTAATTTAACCTCACCAATAACGTTTATATCTATAGTATTTAGATACTACAATGACTGGAAATAACCTAGTAAGGTTGGTAAGGTAAAATATTATCCAAATTGTAGGCCACTTTGATGTGAGGAATATTTACTTCTTTTATTACAATTTCAGTATATATAACTTTCAGGATAGCTGTTGTTACTGAAAAAATGTTGAGATCTAGCGGGTGACAATTATTGAAATGTACAATGTCATTCAATTCACTTATTTAATTCAAAATTTCTAACTTGGTAAGTTAATTTCAATTTCGTTTAAGGCGGTTCATATTATATTAATTGAAAAACTTGCCAACTCTGAATTCTCGTATGGAAGAAAGTGAAAATTTGATTTAAAGTTATTTGTCAAAACTTTCTTTGTTTAAAATGACATTTGAACCAGTAATTATTAACTTATCTTCTAATATGTCTTCATGCTTTATCAATATTTAGGGTAAAGTCATAACAAGCTACCGTGCGCTTTTAGCGTTCTCCAAAATCATGTAAGGCAATATTTGCACGCCTCACGAAATATTTCTACATAGTCTTACACTCCGAGTCACAGATGGCGCTAAACTCCATGTCACATTCTACATGGCGAATTAGTTTGCAACATTTTTTACAAAATTATTGAAGGCTAAGATCAAAATATGTAGAATACAATTGAAGATAAACTTGTAGCTTGCTTATAGTTTGTATAAATAAACTAAAGAAACTACTTTAGATTATGCACTTAACGCAAAAAGAAATAGCCAGCCAATGAATGCAACTTATTAAGTATAAAGTGAACACGGTTTCCGATTTGAAATTCAGCGTAACAGGTGAGCGTCCATGCTTTTGTTATAAGATACTTCTTTACGCGCATAATGCAAAATGTATCAATGCATCATCAATGCATTATGTTCACCCCAGCTAATGTGTCTGATTATGGCCCCGGTGTTTGGCTTAGGTATAAGTTACCTTACAAAAAATACGTTGTACTGTTTTTAAACGGAAACAACTTTTCATCTATAACCAATTTAAACCAACCAATTCACTGAAGCTGATTTCAGAGTTTCTCAAGCCAAATACTTACATTAGCATGTCTTTCACGTTAGCAAAACTGCTTACTTGGATAAATTTTAATAAATATATAAACAACGCGATAAGCCTTATCAATTGATACTAAAATGGTAGTATTTTACAACAGTGCCAGATTTAAAGTTAAAAAGATATAAAGGTAAGTTTTTATTAAAAAAGTGGTCTAAAAATGTAGAACATAAGCTTTATAATTGCATTAAGGGTTATTATTCGGTAGGATGCATTAGAAGCAGGTATGCCTTGGCTCCTGAAAAAGGCTTAGCCGATCCTTGATATGTACCACTTTGCGGTCCGCGGTTCGAGTCCCGGAAGGGATGATCTTTGTGTGATGAATAAGAGCGTTTGTACCTGCGGTATGGGTATTCGATATATTTCTATGAGTATTACTTATTTATGTATGTTCCATTACCCTAGTATCCAATATACAAGTCTCACAGTGCTTACTTTGGACAAAGTTAATGCGAGTGAAAATAAGAAATATTATTATTATTGCAACGTCTTATAATAATAAATTAATAATATTAGCCTGACCACGTTTACGTTACGTTTACGTTAAACATGACGCGAAATGAGGTTTGTATGTCTGATGGCACATGCGTAATGCATTTCCTGTGTAAACCTAAGAGAAGCTTTTAAGGTTCTTATAGAGACAGGATCTATGTATCGTATGCTGTTGTAATACGTCTCAAATTTGTTTGAGAAGTGAAGCTTTTGATGTGGCAATGATTGTACAACCCCTATATCACTTTACAACCTCAATGAGATAACTAGTTTGGTAAACTGTGTTGTCTTAAGTGAATGTAAACAGTGGAAAAAGCTAACACAGTTTTGTTAGATGCATAGTCATACAAGGTACACACACTCATTGAGAGAACTAGACAAATCTTCTTCGCATACTTAATTTTTATTGACATGATTTAACTGCATAAAAATATGTTAAGTGAATAAAGAAATAATTAATAGAGAATAGTCAACTTGTCTCAGGTTTCATCCGGGACTCGAACGAACACACCCTCGCAATCCTGGCCAGTACTCTTCCAAACGTGTTGTGTGTGTAGACATAAAAATCTAGCAGTCAAACGTTTGAATAACAAAAAAAACATAATAATTGTTTAACATTTTATTGACAAACTAGTATTATTGCTGTTACATTAAGTTTTTAAATAGAATATAATTTAAAACAAAATATTTATCATTTTTATAAAAAATCGGCTTATGTCACAATTTATTTTCAGTTCTAGTTAAGTTCCTCGGAGCTGTCAAATTACAATTAATATCTTAGAAAATCTTTTTACGAAAATATTCAAGTTATATCCATGACGACGTAGAAATGCAATTAAAAAAAATGACAAATGAAAGTCAGATGAAAAAACAACTCTATTCTACAGCCATAGTGTTTCAATTTTAAATGTGAAAATTACTTTTTTAAATACTGTTCATGTAAGTGTCCAATTTCTGTTGAATTTGAAATTAAATGCAAAAAGCAAAAATTAATCTTATTGAATTAATTATTTGAATTGAATTTACATTAAAGGAAATTAATATGACTAGTAACTAAAGTATATTTATTCATTCATTTGCCACTCATTCAATCCTCACTCATTCGATCTTTTACACGCGCGTTCCATTCAAATCACTTCTTCTTTCTCTCTCTTTATATTTCGCTGTGCTAAGTCCGGCCATATAGCTCCCTAGTGGAAAATATTTTAAATGAATATTATTTATATAATTCCGCATTTTTAATTTAGCTCTTCTGACCTATAAAAACTTAGTGTGACCGATGTGATCAGACAAATGGTGTGTGAATCGTTTGGAATTTATTTATATATATTATTATAATTGGCCCTGTGGTGCTAGAGTGTACACTTAAGGGTGTCTGAAATGGTAAATAATTTTACTAGTATATTAGTAATCACCATATACCTCCCGTAGACCACAGAATAGGCAATTTATTGTCCAAATTATAATCGCCTGTCAAGCATATACAGTGGATCCTCGGTAAACCGACAAACGTTTTGCAGGGCAGTGTCGGAATATCGAATTTGTCGGATTATGGAGTAATGCCTAAGACCCCCTATAGTCGAACAGAGTACCTTGTAATCCGACAAATTACAGATAAAAATGATAAGATTCTATATGAACTACAAATCATACTACATTTATGTGTCGAATTTAGTTAATAAAAGAACGGTTACGTTGTATTATAAAATTAACGTCATTAATGCTATTGAACTTACAAAAAATAATAATTAAAGTTTATATTAGGAAATAATTGTGTGCAGACGAATGTATATACTAAAATCAAAAACTATTAATGAAAATCATAACCAATTAATCTAAAAACATGAAAATATTCATCGCTCCCCTATCTTATGTAGTCAAATTCAAACTGAGCAATCCAAATTTAAATAACACGCCTCGTGCACAATACAGTGTAGTGGTGGCGCGTACAAGTTACAACCTGTTCAGTCATGCATTACCTATATTCGTGAAGATTTGCTTAATAAGTTTGTGTACCTACATTTAACAAGTGCATGTCGGATTACAGGGGGCACCGGATTAGACATGGGCCGGATTATCGGAGGTCCACTGTACATAGATAGCAGTGGACGTTTTTGAGCTGAGATAATGATTATTGTAATATCTTGTTATTAGCATCAATTATTGTTAAAAAATCAGAAAACAAGCATACTTCTCTACTCAACTGCACTAGAAAGCAAAATATTCACCTGTCATCTTCCATCATCAGCTTCTCATCGTCAGATGAATTGACTAAGTCTTGTTATGACGAATCTAAGTATCTCAAATTTGATGGGTTTCTTAGTAAGCATCCTAGGGCTCCATGCTCATACCGCCATCTCCTTTTTTCCATCGGACATCCAGACGCACTGCAGGCTACCACCCTTTCTTGGTTGTTATTCCTACCTGTCGCACCAAGCGCTTTTCAACATCCTTCATAATGCGTACAGTAAAGGAGTGGAACTCCCTCCCTGCATCTGTATTTCCGAGAACTTATAACCCGTCCATTTTCAAAGCCAGGGTGAATAGGCACTATCTGGGTCAGCTCGTTCCAACGTGGATTCTGTCTTGGCCCCCGGGCTTGATTGGGATGAAGAGTTAAACCATCCTGAATTTAAAAAAAATCTTCACCTACGAGCTCCATTATCAGACCAGCTCGGTAGTTTTACTCGGTATTTTTGTATTGTCATCTAATCTTCATATATGTACATGCTTTTCGTGATAATTTCATAGCAAATAGTGCGGGTAATTTAACTTCTCAGACATTATCACAGACGACTTCCGTGTTCGAGTGGCTCGCATACCGGTTTTCATGTTTATGTTCTTCGAGTTCTCAGGTTCGATTGATATTGACTCGGGTCTGGGTGTTGTGGTACCATCGCTGTTTCTGAATTTTACAACACAAGTGCTTTAGCTACTTATCTTAGGTTCAGAAAAATGAATGTGATGTTGTCTCATAATTATATTATTATAACATAATGTCTTAGTTTTTGATCGACTTAATAAAAACCTGTTCATATCCTTAACACATTCACCGCCAAAAAGTTTTTTCATAAAATCTTAAAAAAAAATCTTTGTTTTTAAAGTTATATTTAATAAATTATGTAAAGATATGATTATTTGACATAGAACTCGTGACTGACAGCACTGAATGGCAAGTTAAAGTAGGTACTCAGTGTCAGTCACTGGTGACTAACATAGCCCCATTGTAGTATTCGAGTGTCAGTCACCCCTGACTGACAAGGCGGTCAATATGTTAATATGAAAACATAAACAAAGGAAGAAAAGTTATTATTATTATTCTTAATTTGTGGCTTGCACTATTTGTGCATTTAGCCAGTGTCAAGTAAGTCAGTTCTTGAGTAGTTTCATAGGTTTCAGTAAAGATATGGGGTTTTATTGAAACCTCCTCGTGGCCTTCTTGAGAGGGCGAAAAGACATCTTCCACTGTTTAGTTTCACTTGCAATACTCATGCATATTCAGAAACACTCAGTGGTTAATAACCCACCATTATTACACACTAATATCAACCACAACCTAAAATTTAACAAGATTACCAAAACCATTATAATGACGCTTCGCTCTCCCGCCAAAAACTCTATTGATCGACTTAAAAAAAACCTGATCATATCCTTAATATGAAAACATAAACAAAGCAAGAAAAGTTATAAACTCCTTTTTTTCATATAAAGACTTTCGCTATACAATATTAAACGAAATATATTGAAATTATCATTTAATTTTCTTGTTCGTAAACATTTCACGTACGAGAGTTTATTCTTTAGTGCTTTTCTTAATTTATTCATATGATGTTGCTTAGCATACAAATTGGAATTCTATTACTCTGTAGGCAGGGACGTGTGATAAAGGGCCCATAAGGTTCTGTTCGGAGCTCCTTAATATTAAATATACAATTACTGATATTTACGGCATTTGTGTTAAAACTGATCGCGCTCATTATAATTTTGGTTTCAATAACGTAATGGGCAAAATTGTAGTGTTCCGATATGTTCCTTCAGTGTTCTTTTGTGTTAGCTGTGGCTTTATTGTCTTCTAATACCATGGCAGAATTATTGTATTGTTTTACTAAAATGATTGATTTTAACGAAAATATTTTATAGACAAATGGATACTTGGTCTTTTAATAGAGAATAATAACATTTCTTACAATCACACTATACTTTGTCCAATGTAGGATGATACTTTTGACAGGTGTCACTTTCTTATTGCTACGTACGTACTAAGGTTGCGTTTGTTTCCTTATAGATTAGCATTACATTGCAATAGCAACTTTATATATATATATATATATATATTGACAGTTGACACCTATATATATATATAGGTGTCAACTGTCTGTCCAATGTAGGATGATACTTTTGACAGTTGACACCTAATAATGTTCTAAGTATAATTATAGGCACTAGCCGAAAGTAAACACTATAAGACTTTCGTTATGGATATTACGGTGACGGATAGACATACATATTTGATACATAGATATGTAATATTTCTAGAAATATATATAAATACCCATGACTCAGATATTCATTCCGGGAAACCAGGACCATCGGTGCCAAAGAAAGAATCGCTACCATAGTACCAAACTGTAAAGAGATTTCAGTAACGCAGATAAAAAACCAATAAGTTTTAACTTACCGTTACTTTTTAATGGATTTAAAGTTAATACTCATTGTTTTAGGAAGTGTAAGTCAATAAATAAACACATTTTTTTGATATCATGAGTTTGAAAACAAAATCATTATTAAAAATATAACGATTTGACTCTCGTCTCAGACAGATGATTTATTTTAACGTTGCTTTTTAAATAGCTCTCTGAAAACAAATTAAAATGAGCAAGATATTCAGATTTATATAAATGAGCGGTGAAGATAATTATTTCATATTTGTCTCGACCATGGTAAGTAATTTTTAATAATAAATGTTTTGTTTTGTTAAAAATGATGCATGTTGTTTATTTTAGCTTAGTTCTTTTACATAACTTGCTGGTGTTTTAATTGTTCTAGTCTGTACACCTGCATATATTTTTTATCAATTAATAACTTAGAGATGAACTACCGTTTGGTGCAACGGTAGCGATCCTGCCTATCGCACCGACGGTCCTGGGTTCGAATCCCGGAAGGTGCAAATGTTTGTATGGTGAATACGAGCATTTGTACCTAAGTCATGCGTGTTTATATGTATTTCTATGAATATTACATATTTATGTAATTATATATGTATGTCTATCCGTTACCCTAGTATCCATAACACAAGCCTTACAGTGCTTGCTTTGGGCTAGGCTAATTGGTGTGAATGTAAGGAATATTTATTTATTTATTATTATTTACAGTATTGGAGTTATTCGACATTTAGTAACATTGTAAATTGCCTCCCGGGATAAACTTGATGATGTTTTTCAATTACAACCCATATTGGATCGAGAACGACTGTCTTATTAATCAGCGCCACCCGAAAATTTGCAAGGAAATTGCGTTTCCAATTGTCTGCGGATCTAGTTAGATTTGATTGCGTATTTCAGGTGGTAGCTATATATTTGTGAAAACAGCAGTTTTACACAGAGAAGAGAGACTTAATTTTTACTCCATTTAACGAAAAAATATTTAGCTATATTTTTTATTGTACGATTGCCCTAAGCTCAACCAGACCGGTGTGCGCTGTGTCTAGCACTGAGTGAAATAAAACGACCAAATCTGGGAGACGAATCGACTGAATGTATTTTCAATTCAAGGGTATTACATCTAACACAACCATACTACTTATATAAAAAACAAAAAGAAACCAAAGCGTGATAAAGAAATGCACAACGCCATCTGTTGTTACATTTTAACAGTTACCTTATATATTATCCACCTTACACAAATGTTTTTTGTAACGTAACGTAAAGTAACAATACAATCCTCATTTATTTGTTAATTTATTTCCAAGCAAACAGGGTACAGAAGATGTATAAAATTGCATTATTTTCACGTGCTGCACCATTAACTGGCAAACAAACGTTAAAATATAACAACATTACATAACAAGTAGCTATATAATGTCAAGTAATTCAACATGTAGGTAAAACTTTTAATATAATCATGAATAAGCAATGTTATAATTAAATTATATTGAAAATACCTCTACGATGTCAAGATTATCACAATTAAATTCAAATAATAATCAATCAATATTTTTTGCTATACAGGCAGTCCTCGTACTTACGGCACGTTAGGTTCTCGAAATACGCGACGTAAATCGAAACGACGTAAGTCGAGACATATTTTTTCATATATTTACATGTAAAACTCAAGGGTTAGGATCCACACGGACTCAAAATTAAAAAAAAAACTGCATTTATAACAAAGGATAATACATACTTTATTAAAATAATTAGATATGTATTTGAAAGAAAGAAAGAAAGAAAGAAAGAAAGAAAAAACATTTATTGACACACGCGCACTTAAAGAATCAGAGAAAAACAAAATAACGGACCAACAAAGGAAAAAAAAATACAAAAGTAAAAATAAAATATAAAAAAGAAAAAAGATTAAACCTAATGTGCGGGGTCAACAAAATACCCTGCCTCAGCATTTTTTATTTATGAAATATAGTTATTGACGTGACAACGTCTTATAAATTGGTGTGCCGGGTGACACTTCAAGAAACTGCGTTACGCTCCGCTCACGTTATGCGCTTACAATGAGAGCGAGTGAGAGGCACGCGTCCCTTCCACTCGGGCATGGTTAGCCCGCCTAAGAGCGAGAGAGACAGACATAAAAAGTGGAAGGGACGCGTGCCTATAAATTAATGTTTTAAATATAATTCTTTGTATAAATAAATGTTTTAAATTGTTACTATTATTTCATCCTTCTTCCTACTATACGAATGAATATTCACATTAAAATTATTTTACCACTCAAAGTCGTTGTCACGTAAAACTTTCGCCCGTATACCGACTTTACAGGCAACCAACCAGTTTTTTTTTTAGTTATTTTTGGTATTTGTGTGTTATTAATTTTAAAACATTAATATGTATTAAAATAATACGTAATCGTCTTGATTGTCCGTTGTCCCTGAACTAACTAAACAAAATCAGCAGCATGTGCGGGGTAATCCCCGCTCGCCGACATCGCGCCCCGCCGGCCCCACGGAAATTGACCTCGCGACAAGTGAATTCTCCTATGCCGGAAATCGAAACAATTGACGTATGCTTGAGGAATAGTGTCAAAACATTGTTCGACGTAACTCGAAACGACGTAAATCGAAACGACTTAAGTCGAGGACTGCCTGTATTTAAGAAAATTATTAAACGCAAATCATCTGTTAATATTTCAAATGCTGCTGCACAGCTCTTTCTTACGGACGATAACATTGTGCCTACGTGGGCCCAATACGGATTGGTGGATGCTATCAACTACTTACCGTTCCTCCGAAAGAAGAAAAACTTCAAATTATTTTTTTTATTACCCATGCGATGCTTACTACTGTACCAACGATTTCGTAAGAAGTATGAATAGCTGTCGAAAAATAGAACTCGCCCGATGCCATGTATAGTTCTGGAGATTTTTCTTTCAATATGTGAATATTAAGACAATATGCTTTCAAGTAAAAACGTTCTCTCGGTTTATTTGGCAACTGGCCGTAATTTCATCTTATATTTCCACACATATAGCACATTTAAAGAAACAACTTTTACATGACAGGATAAATATAAAAAAAATACAACAACAAAGATGTCGTGGATCCAGTAAATTATAGATAATGTAGTTTACAATATTTTCTTATATAAAATTACATGCACGCATAGTTATATACATATATTATACACAGAAAAAACATACGTACCTGTGTTAGCTAAATAAAGAAGGTTTAAGTGTATGTATATTATATTAAACCTATCCGTTAATTTTGTTATAACTTAAATATCTTTAAATCATCGTTGGGACTTTAAGACCCTCTTATGTGTAAAATTCACGTTCACGAGACAATCGATAAAAAGTGTCTACTGGAAAAATGTGAAGAAACTAACTCCAACAAATATGTTATAGTTAGTTTCCTCACATCCCCTCAGCAGACACTTTTTATCGACTATCACGCAAAAATGAATTTTACACATAGGAGGTCTTAAAGTCGCAACGACGAAATATTGATGTATGGAAGAGGTTAGAATCCGAAAGCAAGCATATTTTTTTTCTTAAAAGGAGTCTGAAATCCTATTAGTAAATGCTTAAGATAAATAGAAGCTACTTTTTACTTCGAGTAATTAATATGAATTAAAATACTTTCTTCATATTTTTATTAAGACGCAATGTACATCTTGATAAGGGTATAGTTGACTGTAATTTTAGCAAACAGAGCTCTAATAAACAAGACGAATGCCTTCAATCCTCATGCAAGTGTAGGTGGCAAAAATCTTCGATATTGGTTTGTAGTCAAGAAATCGATTTAGTAGGTCAACTTGCTCAATACTGCTGAAAAAAAGAATGAAGCAAACTCATCTTCATTGTTACATGTGTATAGATTTGAAATTAGATGAAGCAGCGAGGACGTTCACAAAGTTATATCAGTACGGGTTGAGCAATTTCATAAATTATTTAGGATTCTATGACGTACCGGTAGAGGGCAATTTAGCAAATCGAGGCCCACTATCTGCTCGTGTCTTTGTAGATGAATAAACAATTTGTAGTTAAAAACCATTTGAAAAATAATCATCTTGATTATGAATTTTTTAACAAAAAATTTCGACGTATTGTTTTTTTAGGATGGATAAGCTCTTGATCCCAATCAAGCGCGGGGGCCAAGACAGAATCCACGATGGAACGAGCTAACCCAGAAGGTGCATATTCAACCTGGCTTTGCAAATGGACGGGTTATAAGTTCTCGTAAATACAGCCGCAGGGAGGGAGTTCCACTCCTTTGCTGTGCGCATTATGAAGGATGTTGAAAAGCGCTTGGTGCGACAGGTAGGAATAGCAACCAAGAAAGGGTGGTAGCTTGCAGCCTTTGTGATATTGATTCGTTGGTGGGAGAAGTGGTGGGAGGCTACCGACGTGACGGCGCACAGTGGTCCGGATTTTCAAAAAGGTGGACATAGGATCGAAAATGCTTATTTAACTTAACAAAAAATTGTTTCGTATAGGAAATTTAACGCTGATTAATACTTATTTCTACAACTTTTCAAAAAAACTGCTCCTTCACGTCAAAAAAAATATTGAAAATAAAAATGTATGGGAGAAAATCTATTTTATTTTTTTTCTCCGTTCAGTATCAAAGTATAGCAAGCAAACCTTATCTTCTGGTAAGTACTTATTGTCCTTAATACGACGACATATAAATTGCTTGCGTATCCCTGCGGCCTTGGCGCCTACGATGCTATAAAGTTTAAAATTTTTATGTTGAATTATCTTATTATTATTAACGAGTTTTTCTATTAAAATTAATCCAAAATATATTTTTTAATAAAACAAGCCCCCCGCGTGCCCCATCCTTTTATTAGGCTCGCCCCCTATTACTTGGGACTTAAATATAACTGGCGAAATTACAGTGTACTATAGTGTAGTATACACCTTTGCCTTCGGGGAATATAAAGCGTGACGTTATGATAAAATAAGCATTTTTGCTTATTTTTGTTTTAAATAATCTTCTGTTGATTATTCTTTCATCTGTTGATATTTCCTATTGATAAATCATGGTTGATATTGGTGGTTATACTACTAGTGTGACTTATCTTGAAAGAAACAATTAGAAATAGATTTAGCCCTGAAAAGGGCTTTTTCTGAAGTCTTGAAAATGACTATTTTAAGTCATCATCATCATCCGAGCGTCTTCTTGTCTTCCAGTCCAGTCCAGTCTAACCGGATACGGCTGAATATTACGACCCTTTGACTATTTTAAGTAGTCCTGAAAAGGACCACAACTTAACTATAGTCCATTTTTCCTTACGTGAGCTAAGTAGTAAACAAATATGGCGGTCGACATTTTTTAGGGTTGGGAACCATTGAGTGAAAGTGTGACATCTTTAAGTGATTGAATGAGTGTATGAACTTTTAGATTATTGGGTTCTTAAATACGGTCGAGGTAATGAAATAAATTCTTCAGGCTTTACTTGTTGTAAATACTTATAATAATTATAATAACTATCACTGTCAGTTTTTCTTCGCTTTGTCCCTACTTCAGATGAAAATAATATAATGTCACAGTGGAAATGTATAAATATGTGTCTAACAAACACCTAAATAATTAACAAAGACAAATACTAAAAACTGACTCACATCAAAACATCAACAATGAAGACCTAAGATATTTTTAAATTTCGATATTTATTAGATTTTGTTAATTTGCGAAGATCTGATCCGATTTAAATATAATTTTTATGGGACCACCCTCAAAGTCTCATATTTATCTCGTAAAACACGGTCGAATTAAGAACCTACTTTTTTAAAATAATAACAGTTGCAGCAAAAAGATAATTATGAAAATAACCACGGAAACCTTAAAATGAACTGATTCGTTACAAACCATTCATACATTCACTTCACCCCATCCTTGTTTTATTTTTCAATTATGACATATTGTTTATTTAATCTGTGACCGAGAAGGTCTTGGAAATTACGATTTTAGCTAAAAAATGTTATTTGTGAGGATATTTCAAAGCAGTTTTCAGTGAAAATAAAAGCGTTTATATGTAAACTAATGACTTTGATGTATTGTGGCAACGTTAAGTGAGTGATTCCTTCGGAATATCGTTAATTGTGATCCAGTGATGTTTGTTTACTATTTAGCTCAAGTAAGAAAAAATACACTATACTACTACTAACAAACTCAATTCTAACAATTACAACATCACTAAATCTGTCACGTTTACATTAATGGATCATGTTCAGACTGCAACTCCTGTAGAGCCATATTTTCGGTTTCTTCTGTTACTACCTCAGGCAACAACAAAAGCTCTTTAACATCTGGAAAAAAATCGAATTGCTTTGAGTTGCTGTATTTTGGTCGAATATGGGATAAATATGGGTCTGAACTAATTAAAAAATTATGAAGCAAGTCCTCGTTGGTCTTTATCCTGTTAAATTTTCTTGTGTGAGACTCACGAACTCTTCGAAATTCTTTATTTCTTGCTTCTCCAGCTTCTTCGGAAAGAATGCCAATTGGTAGGAGGCCAAAGTGATGACAAATGTCTGCACCGTGTATGAGTAGCTTGTGCACACTTGTGGGCATATAAAACCATGGGTATAGATGAACAAAGATCTCAGCTGTTTCTCTGCAATAAGTCCTGAATTTTTCAATATCTATGGCACATCCTGATGAAATCGTTTGAAGAATAACCGCAAAATGCTTTAGCAGGTCTTTGTCAACATTGGTTATTTCGGCAGATTTCTCATAATCTCTAAAAAACCTTCTGGCTGTGTTTCCGTCGTTTGTGGTTCCAAAGCCTTGTTTCACAAAATCCACAAGTATTCCCATTTGCTGTTTGAATTCTTCTTGTGTCAAATGTTTCTTCGCAGCTTTTAGTTGCTTGTTAGCACCTCGTGCAGTCCACATCTCAAAGTCCATGTTGTAAGATATGTGTAGAATACACTCCATACAACGAATCCACATATGAAGAGTAGAAAGTCCATATTTATAAACATCTTCTCGAACAGGTCTTGTAAATACTTCTGACAGCTTGTTCATCTCAGTTGGCTTAGCAAGGCAAATATTGCAGGCAGATGCAGACGAAGTATCCGTTATAATAGTGGCCACTTTTCCGTCGATCATTGTCATATGAAGCTTGTGACTAATCTCTAGCCCTGCCCATTTTGTAGAATCGATGTTTTTTATTTCTTCCTTCAATGCAGCTTCTTCTTGCTTGATGTATTCTGCTGTCTCTTTACAAAACTCGAACTTAATGGGCCTGCAATAATGTGTTGAAGAAGGTGTTGGGTTTTCCCATATGGTGCTATTATTAGAAACTAATTTAAGAGGGACAAGACTTGACATGAAAACCGATGAATCACTGAAGTCTACATCTTCACTCCTTTGCTTGTAGGTACTTTGTGAAGAAGCACCATCAAAACCCCATTTACTAATTAACTTCAATCCTTCAGTTGACGAATCAATCTGGGTACCAGTAATTTGAATAATCTTCTGGACTGTCAGATCCAATAGGGCTTGAAGCTTCACTCTGGCTCCTCTCTCAGTAATTTCTAAATCATGAGGATAGCATCTATATTTAGCTTCAAGGAGTTTGTGATACGATGGTAACACTGGAACTTCACAATCTAACAGCGCTTTCCTTAAACACAAGTATTTCCATTTTGACAGGTTCAATGATGTATAAAGACCAAGAGCATAATCTCCATCAAAAGTTTTTTTCGTATTTTTCTTAAACAATGTGGCTTGAACGATAGCAACACTATCAGGGTTCTTCGTTATATGGTCAATAACACGAGCTAAGTCATTCTTCTTGTCTATCAGCACTTGTCCATCTGCGATTGATATTACTGACGTAGTTCTTCAAAAAGGTCTTGATTATTTCTAAATCTTGTGAACATGTTTCAACTGGGATATGTAGAATAATAGCTTCATAGAGTCGTGCCCAATTTTTCATATCTCCTTCAACACGGAGGAACATAAAGATGTCCAAGTTTGTTACAAATGCAGCCATAACGAAACTCACTAAACTTTCACGCAGCCCGGATAATTAGATATGTTGCTTCCTCAAGGGTTGAGAAACAAGTGCCTTTAATTGTTTCATGCACAGATATTTATAACAAACACACGCGCGCAAGTAGTGACTGACAAAATTAGTACCACATCTTCAACAGCCAATCAGCGTCGTCGCTGTCTACGGTGGTGGGGGTAAATGATTTTTATATCACAGGAGTCGTTTCAGTCAGTTACAAATAGGCAACGAATCAGCACGTGAATGTTGTTGAAGACTTTTATTACTATTTTTTATTATAATAAAATGAAACAAATGCTGGAATGCGTATGTTTTAATTCTTATATAATCAAGAAATTATATTTTAAATTCAGCATAATTGAAAAACTCGATAATAATTTAAAAAAAAACAATTGAAAGGAGATGTCCCATAATTGCCCCAGAGTCGTTTTATGTTTGTAAACTGCAAAGTACAATTGGTCTTTGAATACTACACACGAATTAATACACTAATAATTAATATTTTTCATACAAAAACAGAATTATTCTACATAGCGGGGTTTAGAAATAATAAAAAAAAGATACCTGACTGAATTGTTCTAACAATGAACTGTTGTATTTGTTTTGTTTTTTAATGTGCTCCTTTAATGGGAGGCAAACATGCTCATCTGCATACAGCCAGTTAACGGTGTTTTCATTCTTTTCATAATGTGAATGTGATGCATTACAATATATTTTATCTACTCTAATACTATAATACAAAGATTCTAAAACTGAAAACAAAATGCTTATGACAAACATTACGTACAGGCCAAAAATAATAAAAAAAAAAGTTTCATTACGATACAGGTCTTGTATGGACACCTGTAACATAATATAACTTTTTTATCATAACGATACACCTATACAACCTCCAGCTGGACTAAGGAGGTTGAACCTCTACTTTAAAAAGGTTTCAATGAACGAGTCCTCGACGACCGACGCAACACGCATGCGCAATTGATGTTTGCACCTTGGCGCCAACATTTGACATTTAAATAAATTTGTTGTTATATTCAGATTTTTTTTGCAATATTGTTTTACATATTATAGTATGAGAGTAGATAAAGTAGTGTATGACACTGTACATAACTTGGTCTTATAACACTCGTGTGATGCTATAAAAAAACTCGCCTACGGCTCGTTTTTTTAAAACACACTCATGTTATAAGAACCCTTATTATGCAACAGTATCATAAACTACTATAAGAGTATTTGAAAAAAGTGATATGATATATTTTTGTCAAAGATCTCAAACAATTTATTATGTTGATGTTTTTATAATATATATGAAAAGGAAATTCTATAAAATTGGCTGTTTGGTAGATTCTTTGCCTTGCCCATAATGAAAGAACAGCCTAAAAAAACATAATCATTGATCAATACCCTTTGGTATTGTGTTGTTACAACAAGTCATTTCGTTGTGCTGCATGCGTTTGCGCCTTCGTGGTCTTTTTGTATTTTCTCGTTTGTTTAGTGTTATTTTCTCGTTTGTTTAGTGTTATTCTTTCAGGCTGCGTTGAGTAGATCACCAGCAGATTCTCCGTAGTACTGTTAAACATATTTTGAGAGTTTGAGACAGAGACTCTAGTGTATAGGTGTATAGTAATGGCGTTTTCTAATCGTTGTGTGAACTGTACTATTACCTTCACAAATCCACCAATTGTATCTCGAAGAGTGTTGGACCTAGATACACCACTACGTGATCTCTTGATATCTTGGATTTCACCTTTGGAGGTACGTGTCTCAAGTTTTGCAAATACTTTTACTCTATACATTCAACCCTAAGATGTTGACCGAGCCGCACTTTTTGCAGACTCGAAAAAGGCCTAAGAAACGTCATGTATATAAGGCGATTTATGCCAAACATGCGTTTATGTATTTATACAATATAATTGTATAAAAGTATATAGAAACTAAACTTCTCTGCCAGCTAAGTTTAAAAGCATTAAAATCTACCCTTTTGAATTACATTTACATGCAAAGATATTGAAGTGTTAATACATAGGGACCTATTTACTGGCATATTAAATATCTAAGATTAATAATGCATCAATTCTGTTACAGGTTTTATCTGAATACCGTGTTTGTGAAGAATGTTTTGTTATTCTTCGGTTCCAAGCTCAGATGAGTGAGCCTTCTCGAAGTTATGGTCACAAATCAGTATGTTTGGGATGTGGTGTTTCTGTTCTACGAGCAAGAAGCATTTCAGCTAATCAAAATCGCCACGAGTATACCATAATTAAAGCATGGGTGGCTGAGATTCAGGTATTATTAAATAACATAAAATACTTTTCTAACTATACAACAATAAAAGAACATTCTTGAAATCATTTCATAATTCATTTTTTCAGGCAAATCTCCCTATATTTACAAGGATTTGTAGATCTTGCTGGAGAAAAGCTTCCAGGGCTCCAAGTACTAGCGTAGCAAGCCCACAATCAGACCTAGATCATCAAGTAGAAATTGTAACAAGCCCACAACAAGAGCTAGATGAAAACACACCTGATCCTCTTGTTGGAATACAAATGGTGTGTATTATTTAATTGGTTATTAAAGATATTAATTTATTTTACATTACCTTGTCCCAAGTGAAACAACTAAATTATTTATTTTATAGGAATTAATCTTTTTTTACATAGTGTCAATTGTTTAGTTTCGTTTTATAATGTTAACGATTTTAATAAGTTGACATTTGTAAATAATATCTAATGACATATCATACCATACTACAATACATGCAACATTGCATTGTTGTAAAGTGAATGATGTGTTATTGTATAATAATTGTAATTCTACAAGTACCTTATATTTTACAGGAAGATGCTGAGCAACCCTTGCTGGTAAATGTCGGTGTTCAAGTTGAGGACTCAAACAGACCACCAATTCCTCCACCATTACCCATGCCTGTGCCGGAGCTAGTGGAAGTGCAACAGCAAAGGCAGACGGTTGTACTTCCAAATTATAAACGAGTTTCTTCAACATCAAGTCGATGTTAATTCAGTGATTGTTTAAACATTGATAGTATATTTCGATTAATACCAAGGATAATAAGGCATAGAATTCTAATTGATTTAAAAGTTTACATTCCTAGATGTGCTCGAATTTGCTCAGACCACTTAGCTGATTCTAATTGGAACATTTTATTAAGTGAATATTTAACAAATCACTTTAGTAGTGCGCAAATTGAGGATATGTTGGAGTTATCTCAAATAAATCAAGACACTCAATTCGATTTTGAGAACATTGAAAACATGAATGATCAAATTCGTCATTATTGGATAGGGGTTACAGTGCAGCAATTTAATGATATTATAAATGACACTGCTAGCATTACTAACAGAATAGTCAAATATAAAACTGCTTTGGCTATGTATTTAGCTAAATTAAGATCTGGTGATAGTGATCGAAGACTATCATCAATTTTTGGTGTTTCTAAAACTACATTTAATAGAAATATTACAATTGTAAGGGAATGCCTAACCCAAGATTATGTTGGTACTCATTTAGGTTTAAGACATATAGGAGTTCAGGAAGCCAGTGAGCATAAACTTACAATCCCTAGAGAGTTATTTGGGAGACATTTGACCACTACAGGAGAACAGCCTCTTATTGTTATCTGTGATGGAACTTATACTTATATACAAAAAAGTAGTAACTATAAGTTCCAAAAAGATACCTACAGTCTACATAAGTACCGAAATCTTGTGAAGCCTTTTCTACTTGTATGTTCTGATGGTTATATTTTAGATATCTTAGGGCCATATTCTGCTAAGGAATCTGATGCTTTAATTATGAAAAATGCTTTTCTTGATGGTGCTGGCCCAATGCGAACTTTTTTTAGAGCTGGAGACGTGTTTATAGTTGACAGAGGATTTCGCGATGCTGTGCAAGACTTACAAGCATATGGCTATAATGTTCACATGCCGGAATCCATTGAAGAAGGCAACTTCCAACTGACTACTTTACAAGCTAACAAAACTAGGCTCATTACATTAGTAAGGTGGGTGGTAGAAATTGTCAATGGGCGCTTCAAAAGGGATTTTAGATTATTAAGACAAGAGTTCTTTAACCTGGCATCACAACATGTTTTTGATGACTTCTGTATAGCTGGTGCCTTTATAAATCATTTTCATCCACTTTTGCAGGACCGAACCAATGCGAGAGAAATTGCTGCAAAAGCTTTGAGCAGGTTAAATGAGCCTAATTATCTGGGAGAATTTGTTATTCACCATAATATGAATCGTCAAAGAACCAATTTCCGTAGTATTAGCGCCCATTTACCATATTTTAATAGAAGAAGAATAATAAACGTTCATATTACAAAACATGAACTAGAGACAGACAATAAAATAGCCTTCCTAGGTATTCAAATCAGCAAGAATCCAAATCAAACCCTTAGTCATACAGTGTATAGAAAGGCAACTCATACAGATAGATATTTGAAAGGTGATTCTCAACACCATCCTATACAGTTGGCTACCGTAGAGAAATCTTTGTTTCAGGGAGCTCGCGGCATCTGTGACCAACAACATCTGACTGCTGAGCTTCAGCATGTCAAGCGAGTACTACAAGATAACAAGTTGCGAGTACCAAGACTGCGTCGTAGAGGCCGCGCCACAAACTAGCCACAGTAGAGCGTCAACCTGCTGTCCTTCCCTACATGAAGGGGGTCACTGACTAGATTGGGAATATTCTGAAGCGGGTTTCCATTAATACTTATTTTAAACCATCCAGGAAGATTGACCAATTCTTACGACCGGTCAAGTGCAATATACCCCTCCAGTCTACAAAATCGATTGTGACTGTGGTCTCTCATACATCGAGCAGACAAAGAGAAGTATAGGGACGCGCATTAAAGAACTCGTAGCTGACATAAAACATAGGCGCGATAATAGATCTGCAGTGTGTGAGCATGCTTTTGAGGGGCCAAACCACTACATTCGTTTCGATAAACCACAAATTCTCGCTAGAGAACAAAGATTTGTTATTAGGATGCTACGCGCGGCTATTGAAATCAGGAAACATCCTAATTTCAATAGATACGAATGTTGGAGCTTGGTTACCTGCTTGGATTATAATAAATGTATAATTAATAAATGAATACCTACAAAAACACACATTGCAAGACCTGATGATGTAGTTAGCTCTTTTTGCAAATAATAACAGTAAGATGGAGGTCGGTCCCCCTGCCCGAGTTTCTTTCGCCAGTTCTTCTCGGAAGGGCCTCCCAATTTCCGAACTGGTAGTAGACTCAGTAGTATACAATGTAACCGTAGTGAGAATTTAATAACTAAATAAAATATAAAAATAAAACAGTTTAATTTATACAAAATAATTTTAACATTAGGAACGTGCCCGATTAAAATATTGTAAAGGTAAAATACATGACAACCATTATCTTAGTCATCCTGTGATCACGGCTCCTGTAAAGGAGTCGAAACGTCAGGATTAATTATATAATAAAATATGCGCAAAATCCGTAAAAAAGTGTTTTATTCTAATATGTAATGTGCGCGGAAGTGTAAGAACTAAATAAAACATGTGTTTTTTTATTCATCATCAGCTTATAAATATCCCCGCTGCTAAGTAATAGGCCCAACTAAAGCCTGTGCCTGTTGCTTGGTGGTAAATACCGTAGGGAGAATGGGCCATAGCCCACCATGCGTACCCAGTACGGATTGGTGGGTAACTGCAGTAAGAGACCATAATTTGGAAAAGCTGCTGCCCATTTTATAGTCTACGGGGGACGTATATCCAATTGCCTCCAGTCATTAGTCGCCTTTTACTTGTTTCAATTTTTTGTTATTGCTATGCTACTCTGTGGAATACCACACTTTGTTTCTATTGATGGTGAAGTTCGGTTTATGTTTAATACTTGATAAAACAAACAATTTATATTTAGAAACGGCTACCAAGTATATTTAATGTTTTCTAAAGTATATCGTACAAATAAATATATCTAACTTATATAATTGATATAAAGTAGATTCCTGACAGCACACATTAGTGAATTTTGTTGCTATCAATATAAACTGCTGTGTAGTATTTTATGAAAAACGATAAGTATAAGAAAGAAAACATATCATACTGAAAAAATGGTGTTTAAATGATAAAATAGTGTGACACATAACCTAACTTAACTTAAAAACCCCACTATTTACAGCAAAAAGTATTATATTTTCTAATAGTAGAATAAAATACGAAAACGGTAATTTAGTTTTGAAGCTGACGCATAGACTTTTTTTTGTGGGGCAAACAATGTATGTAGCGTGGGACATCTCCTTTAAACTTTGAATCGTCGTAGGCGTCAAGGCCGCAGGGATACGCACGCAATTTATATGTCGTCGTATTAAGAACTATAGGTACTTACCAGAATATAAGGTTTGCTTGCTATACTTTGATAATGAACGGAGAAAAAAAAAATAGATTTTCTCCCATACATTTTTATTTTCAATATTTTTTTTTTGACGTGAAGGAGCAGTTTTTTTGAAAAGTTGTAGTAATAAGTATTAATCAGCGTTAAATTTCCTATACGAAACAATTTTTTGTTAAGTTAAATATGCATTTTCGATCCTACGTCCACCTTTTTGAAAATCCGGACCACTGTGCGGCGCCGGCGCGGCGGCACAGTAGTGGCATGCGCTTGAGCTGCGCGCGGTACTGGACTGTACTTGGACATTGCAACATTACTCTATTTTTCTAAAATAAAAGAACGGTTATTTCAATATTACAAACAGACACTCCAATTTTATTTATATGTATAGATGACATTTCGACTCATGTACATGAGACGTAGTCACCGCATGACTGATTAAAATTCCTACGTGTTTTTGCTGTCATGTTTTTTATTTTTAAATAAAAAAAAATATGACACAGGAATCTTTACTTTACTACACTATGCATCGAAAAGGTAGGACAAGCAAGATCGGACGCTCTGTATTCAGATGTGACAGCTTTCTACATCTTTTACGAGTAACCCTGAAATTTATTTATCCTAGTTTATTGGTCTTTCCTTACGTTTTTATATATTAATTTGACATATGTCCTTTTCCGATTTTCGTATTTTCTGAGATAAGCTTTTAGATTTTTAGATAGCACTAATTTTATTTTATTTTTTGGGAAAATTCGTATCAGATGGGTTTTTATTTCACGTTTCTCTGGCTAAACAGACGAGAAACGGTAACCGCCAGTCTATTAAGGTTCTTAATCACCGCCAGGCACGGGCGTAGCCAGAGGGAGGGTTTTGGGGGTTCAAACCCCCCCCCCGAAATGTTAAGATATCAACATCAATAATATCAAAATAAGGAGAGGCCAGCGGCATAACTTATTTTATTACTTATTATTACACTAATAGTGTAGTGCAGTGGGTAGGCCCGCTGCGAGGTGGACCGACGATCTGGTTAAGGTCGCGGGAAAACGCTGGATGCGGGCAGCACAGGACCGATCGTTGTGGAGATCCTTAGGGGAGGCCTTTGTCCAGCAGTGGGCGTCGTACGGCTGATATGATGATGATGAGTGTATATTGCGAATTTCATATTGGACAAAAATATCGAACAAAGAGTTTGTCTGAAATTTTGCATCACCAATGGAATTTCGTATTCGGAGTCACTGAAAATGTTACAGAAAGCTTACGTGAAACAACTTTATCAAAAACACGTGCTTATGAGTGGAACAAAGTGTTCACAAGCGGTCGAGATGTGATGGAAGATTTGCCTTGCTCTGGTAAGCCATCAACGTCTGCAACTAAAGTTAACATCGCAAAAGTGAAGGAAATAGTGACTGAAAATAATCATTTAACTTTAAGAGAGATAGCCGCCGAACCTTTTGTATCTCACGAGTCGATGCGTACCATTTTAAATAATCATTTGGGTATGAAACATGTTACCGCTCGGCTAGTCCCCAAGACCTGAGTTTTCTCCAAAAACTCAATCACATGAGAGTCGCTGAGGACATGCTAGAACGAGTCAATTCCAACCCAACATTCATCAAACGCATTGTTACTGGTGACGAGACGTGGGTTTACGAGTTTGACATGTAAAATAGTCAACGAACTTCGGAGTTGCGCCTTCCAACTGAACCGAAATCGAAAAAACCACGCCAAAGTCGATCAAAAGTCAAAGACATGTTGATTGTTTTCTTTGACTATCGAGGTGTTGTGCACTCTGAATTCTCTGAATTCAAACGATAAATAAAGAATATTATTTGAGCGTTATGCGGCATATAAGAAAGCAAATTCCACGAAAAAGGCCAGATTTATGAAAAGAAAATTCTTGGATTTTGCACCACGATAATGTGCCTTCGCACTAGGCCATCATTGGGAACGAATTTTTGACCAAACACTCAACAAATACCATCCAGCGACCACCATATTCACCAGATATGGCTCCAGCTGACTTTCTAAACTCAAATTACCACTTCGTGGCACCCGTTTTCAATCGGTAGAAGACATGAAGGAGAATTCGCGGCGAGAACTGAATTGAATTCCGGAACAGCGTTTAAAAAATGTTTTGATGAATGGATTATTCGTTGGCGTAAGTGTAGTGTTACTGAGGGAGCATACTTTGAAGGTGATAAAATAAATTTGGATGAATAACAAATATTTTGTATATTATTGATCTTTTCCCGGTACTTTCTTGACAGAGTAGTACATCTGTCGTCAAAGCAGATCTTGAAGTGTGTTAAGCAGCTATGACTATCACCTCCCCTACTCCAAAATCTGCTTTGGGTGCGATCAAAAATTATATTCATATATTAACACGTTGTTACAAATATTGGCTACCATACGGTGCGGTATGGTCCAGACCTGTTTCCACTGCTACGCCAGGAAGGACTTTTTCAAGCCTACGAAGACTTAAAAACTACTTGCGGAACACAACGAGTGAAAACAGACTGAACGTCTTTGCTCTCATGAATATTCACTATGGGATAGAAATTGATGCGAATGAAGTAGTGGATATATTTAAAAAGAAAAACAGAAGATTATTTGTGTAATACATATGTAATCAAATAAACCTTCTGTTTCTTATTTTTACATATTTTTCATATAATATAAAGGTTGCATGCACTTTCAGTAGTTTTATTTTCTCGAACCCCCCCCCCCCGAAACTAAAACCTGGCTACGCCCGTGCCGCCAGGTATTTTAACAATATTATCTTCTTATTTTAATTTAACAAAGTGCTGTATGTAACTAGTCTGGCCATAAATACTGTTACATGTAACCTTTTCTTTTTTTCAACTCTTTAATTATTTTGAATTTAGAACGCGTTTATTACTTTAAAAACTTCTTTCGATTTCGCGCCTTTTCCCATATTTTCGTGTTCAATTTCAAATTAAAATATGGCATGAAGAAATGCTTATCGTCGATATACAGGACATGCCCTAAATCAATCTTTACAATTAAAGAGAGTGGATCGATCAAAATGCCTTCTGTCGCGATACGCAGGTAAAAGGCTCAGAAATATCCTCTTTACCGATGAAAAAAGTTTTTACGATTGAATAGCACTACAAAAAGCAAAATGATAAAGTGTACGCTCATATTTCTAAAGAAGCTGCTCAAGCGGTCGAAAAGGTACAACGTGATCATCATCCTGCATCAGTGATGGTTTGGTGGGGCGTGTCTTATCAAGGCGTCACAAAGCTACATTTTTGTGAAAAAGTAATGAAAATTTCAGCCAAAGTGTATCAAGAGACATGATCCAAGAGATCATGTTGTGTAACCTTTCAGCAATACACTTTTTAAAAATGTACCGTGGCCTTTCCAGCAGGACTTTGCAGCTGGGCACAAGGCACGAACTACCCAAGCCTGGCTTAAAACCAACGTTCCGGACTTTATAAGAGCTGAAGAATGGCCCTCATTTAGCCCAGATCTCAATCAACCCTTTAGACTACAAATAATGGTCAGTTTTAGAGAACATGGCCTGCTCTAAAAGACACGGCGACATGGAGTCTGTTAAAAAATCTCTGGAGCAAGTAGTGGCGAAATTTCCCATGGAAATAGTGCGTAAATCCATAGATTCGTGGCCAGACAGATTAAAGGTTTGTATAAAAGCCAAAGGTGGCCATTTCGGATAGAATATTCCTTTATTTATTTTTTGCTGAGACTTTAACAGATGTGTACATATAAGTTATAGTTATATTACATAACTTCATAAAAAAATGTATTTTCATTTGTAACAGAACTTATGGCCGGATTAGGTATACTGCTAATAAGCTACGTCGTCAAAGTCGTTAGCAATCAATGAAAAATAAATACAGTAATATTTTTAGTAACAGTATAATTATGCTTGCTAGTTTTTGGATTTTCAAATTTTAATTGTATATGTTTAAGTACGAGTTACCTTATATTCATTGTTCTAACATCTTATTACAGGAGTTTGCCAAATCTCTCTTAGTCAACCAAACTAAAGCGAAACCTCATAAGCCTTTAATATGTACTATTACTCATCCCTCCTATTCTATGCGAATCTCCACTGTTTTAGTATGAAAGAGTATGATTAAACATTCATGAATTCAAGCTTGAAAAGGTCCAAATGCTGTTCTGAGTTTCCGACGGCCATAGTGTGACCTGAACTTATCCGTAACATCTCTCGAATTGTGGTGATGCTTCCAAAATATTCTTACATAAAGAATTATAATCCTTAAATTAATCCTTAAACACAGTAAGATCTATATTTACGGTAAACAATAAAACAATCTGCTGCATTTATTTATTTTTTTAATATTCACAATGCCATATATCTGTAACATTAAATACGCCTACAAAACAATCACATCACCGAGCAATTATTATAGCTTTTTATCTTAATCGATTGTCAGATATTTCAAAAAATATTACTTTCGATGCTGAAAGCAGTTAACTTTCAACATTGATGTTGATGATTGAACTATACTAGCTCAGAGTAAAATTTATAAAGCGCTCTTGTAATTTTCTAAGCGTCTGCCAGTGTTTCGGTGGCTCAGCGGTCAGAGCACATACCCCGATAGCGAAAGATCGTGGATTCGTATCCCACCTGAGCACTCAGAGATGGAGTTGTTTTTCTAATAGCGTTTTACATATTATAAAAATACTACCATTAAATATAAAATACCGTTTTAATGAGCTGTATATATAGCCCACCACCACACGTGTAAAGTGGAAAGTAGGTACTACATAAGCAGCCGGGACCAACCAGGTGGGATCAACTAGTTAGAAATAGTAAACATTTTGATACTCATCCGATAACCGACCTTTGCAGATGTTTAAAGGTTAAAGTCATTTACCGAATTTTTCTTCGCCGAAAAATCGTTTTGCCGAATGATTGTGTTTTATATCCCAATATCCTTAACTTTATTAATATGTTCTAACCTAATTGTAATAATTCTAAATTATACCTAGTCATTTTTATTTCAAGCCAATTATATTCGGAGAAACGAGCTTTCGGCGAACAGTACTCCGAGTAACAATTGCGGAGGTTCAGCGGCGCTGAGCCACCGGCTTCCACCCACTGCTTCGACTGCTGTTTCATTTCTGGTGTATAGTGGTAGACCCAAGTCTCATCCATAATTACAATAAAATTGGCCGGATCCCTCTTGAATCTGTCCAAATGTTGTTCTTGCGACAATCGTTCTGACTGCGGCACCCATCTTGTGCAGAGTTCGCAAACATCGCTTGAACGCGTTAACCGGTGTGTCGTCAAGTACTTCAATGGTATATATTAAACAATTATTAAAATATATCTAAGCAATTTTATTTTGATATATTTATTATTGTCGATAGCATACCAAAGGTGCCTTGACGTTTGAACCTACCTTATTCCATGGTAATAGAAACCAATTATTTTTTAAAGTATGCAATATGCAGTATACAATGTATGTATTTTGGAGGTCCTACCTTGGTCTCGTAATCAAGAAAATATTAGAATATCAGGATTAGGATTTATGTTTCAACTAAATGTGGGCGACGTACTTTAAATGCTCTATTTTAATTCTATAACATCAGCTATCTGCGAGTAAAAGTCTTGTCAAAATCGGTCTGTCCGTTTTGTAAATCAGCTGGAACAAACAGGCAAACACATTTTTTTTAAGTATATACACATCAATACAGTCTAGTTATATTTTTGCTCATTACTAAAAAGTTTTTAATTATGCTTTTTGTAACGATACGTAACAAAAAACCAAATATAAACATTGATTAAATATTTTATATAAACATCTTTAAAAGGCATTTTTGTTTAATTTTAATAGAGAAATATTTTTTTAATACCTTGATCTTAAGATACATTTGTAAGTGTACTTTCATATGATTTAAATAAACAGCTGTTATTTTGATATTACAAAAAAGTCAAATTTTATTTATAAATATCCCCAAATATATTCTTAGATATTTTTGTGGTGAATAAATATAATTTAACTATGATTATTCAATGACAAGTTTTTATAGAGGTTCTTATTTATAATAGTAAAATAATTGTCTGCCAGATTTGAAACCGGGACTTTTCACTCATATAGGCAGAAGCGCTATGGTAAAAATCTGCAAATTATTCTTAGTCTCGATTTGCGCTATTAAAAAAATCAACAAATTCTTCTTACTTTTCAATTCTTACATAAAACATATACATATGTGATAAACCAAGTGATTAATGAAGGTTTTAATGTACAGTCAACAGGATTTAATCTACCGCAACAAGTTTTTATATGTCAATCCTTTTTGAACTTTATGCTTTGATTTTTAAGGTTAATATCGCTTGAGATAATTGGCAGTGTTTCGGTAGGTTGTTCTGTTGTTAACTGTAATATTCTGTTGTGAATGAATATTTCAAAATGGTAGACGTTACATATTGGTCGATACAGTAAATATTAAACACAAGAAAATTACCAATTTAAAGAAGTTTTTGAAAAATTTAAGTTTATTTTTATATTTAATATATATCAACGATTAAGTACACTAAAAAGCAATTACCCCTGCCGTGATTTGAATCACTCGTTCGCTTACAACCGCTGCTTTTGCTATAACCATTACACTACCGAGGAGTTGATTTTTCAGTTAGAATTTGTAAGGGTTACATACAACCCGGTTACAATATCTGTGGACCTGATAACGTCACGTCAGCGCTTAGGTACGGTGCACAAAACAAGCATCATGGGGATAGTATTGTAAACAATAATAATTATGAACTATAAATAAAATATATTATACTTTTACTCTTTTATTCTTTTATTATTTTATTTTTTTATTCTTTTTCAAGAGAACGGGGGGGGGGGGGGGGCTTGACATGACAGCGAGGTCCAAAGATGTTGTAACCGAGTTGTATGTATGTATTTAAGGTATATTATTTGTATTATTATTTTGGTAGTTTGGTATATAAATAAATATTAAGCAATATCACATATATTGTTTGGAATCCAAGAATTTCTGTTATGGAATTCAGAAACAATGATGGTGCTACAACACCCAGACGTGAGGCAATTTAGAAAAGTTTCTTTTTCTATATTCACCCGACCGGAGAACGAACTTGGGACCTCGAAGTGGCGTAACCTATACACGAGGGACTCGATCACGGAGACAGTCAGTGTTTAACTTTTGAATTTACAAACGTATTGTACCTATTTTTATAATTATTATATATTTTATCCATTTTTCAATGCGATCTTATGAGATAAATTATTATGATAGAAAAATACTAGATAAAAATCAACTCGGGTCATAAGTGATCATAATCGATTGCCCAAACATTTGTAAAAATATTTCTTTCGAATACGAGAGGATGTTCCTCTAATTGATAAAACAACGCTGGCTTACAGCGTAAAATCAGAAAGGTACTAGAAAATTTCGACGAGCGCTCACCAGGCTCGGTAGCTCAATCGGGAGAGCATTGGACCGGATTACCAAAGGTTGCGGGTTCGTTCCCGCCTCAGAATTCACTTGTGACCCGAGTCGTTTTTTTTTAGTATTTTTCTATTATAATAGTTTATCGTATTGTACCTATATTTTTTTTAACAAATATTTTAACAATATATTATGGTGATTAATAATTTACATATTTAAGAACTTTTGTCGAATTCCCGTATTTCAGATTTACAATACAATTAAATACAGTACAAACACAAATGATTTATTCAGTACTAACTTCAATGCTTACAGTGCTTACTCAAAGAACAATCATGCTAACTCAGGGAATACTTCAAATTTTCCGAGATAAGAAGTTCAACCGTCTTTGTATGATTAAGTAACAAACATACAAACATCTAAATATACAAAGTTTCACATTGATAATATTAGTAGGACCACTTTTTAACTTTTTTGTCGTAATTTACGATTTCTTTTAAGTAGATATATACATTAAGTTGAATTCTTTGATCTCTATAATAGAGATTTAATGTTTTGTGTAAGCTTAATGAAAATTTTGTTAGGGGTTGTATTTTCACCCTTTTATAAACTCACTCTCCAAACTTCAATTCTTTAGTTTCAAGGGCTGTGCATTGTCTGTCAGCCAGTAACTTTTTTTTTTTATTGCAGAAAGTTGGCAAACAAGCAAACTGCCCACCTGATGGTAAGTGGTAACAGTCACCTATAATACATGTGGCTCTTGTGAGATTCGCAGCAAAACTGCAAACCCCACAAGAACCACAGTGTACGTTGCCAACTTGTGACACCAGATGTAAAGTCACTGTACCCAGTAATTTCACTGCCATATCTTACACTTCAAACCGGAACACAGCAATGCAAGCACTGCTGCTTTGCGGCAGAAATAGGTAAGACGGAGGTACCTAAGCAGACGACCCTGGTACAGAGTCTCCCTCCAGATTCCAGCCAGCAAAGCTTTCTGTATATACAATATTTAGTATATTATTATTTATTGAAACCACATTATGACAATTGAAAAATAAAGAAATATAAATAATAAATATTAGACAACATCACATGTGTTATGGAATTCAGAAACAACGATGGTAGACCCAGGGATTCAAAAACACCTTTATAAGGATACACTTTCATAAGGGTTACACATTGAATCTGTTACAAAATTATTCCTGTATCACTTATTTGGGTGTATTGAACCTGTTTTGCGTCGAACTCTTATACAAATGTAACAGATATAATGTTTTCTGTTACCAATCTGTTGGAAACTGTTTTACGTTTAACTATCTATGTGTACACGTAGTACGCCAACATAGGCATTTCAAAGTACCCAAATCATTAGTGAGCTGTCGCATAGTTATGCCAATGTGAACCTTATTGACTGTAACAGATATTAACACTTATGAACCGGTATTTTCCAAAACAGATTCAAAGTGTTACAGTTTCTTCCTGTTTAACTTTTAAAACCGAAATGAAAAACAGTGTTCAGAACACTCTATTCGGATACCGCTAAAATCCCTGGGTAGACCCCAACTCAAAGCAATGCTCAAAGCAATGCTCAAAGCAATTTGACCCGGCCGGTATCGAACCCGGTACCTCGGAGTGGCTTTAGCATGAATTTCGGTATGCGAGCCACTCGCCCATGAAGGTCGTTTAAGTTATATCATTGATAAGGTGCAACGGTAGCGATCCTGCCTTTCGCACCGATGGTCCTGGGTTCCAATCCCGGAAGGGGCAGATGTTTGTGTGATGAATACGAACATTTTTACCTGAGTCATGGATATTTATACGAGGTGTGGCTATTAAATAAGGAGACCGACGCTTTAAAAAAAAAAATTTCATTTTATACATAATTACTTATTGTCACCTTCAATATACACCCCTTCTCTATCCGTACAACGCTCAATGCGAATTTTCTATTGTTGGAAACAGTGCTGGAAGTCATCTTGTGTTAACTCCTTCAGGACTGTTGCCGCTTTCTCTTTTACAAATTCCACGGACTCAAATCTCATCCCTTTTAATGCAGATTTCAACTTAGGGAACAAATAGAAATCACATGGAGCAAGGTCTGGCGAGTAAGGTGGATATTCTAACACTGAGATGCTGTACTTGGCCAGGAACCAGGTTCAAACGTTAGAATTTTTGCACCATTTTGGCACACACTTTCCGCATGTTCAAATTTTCATGTAAAATTTGACGTACACATTCTTTATCAATTCTTACAGTTTCAGCAATTGCACAAATACTCAATCGAAGGTCATACCGAATCAAATTACCAACTTTTTCGGCATTGTCATCCGTTTTTGACGTTGAAGGGCGACGTGACCGCGAATCATCTTCAACGTCTTCTCGGCCATCAAAAACACGTGCCCGCCATAAACAATTACTGCCATACACTTCTGTCAATAAATTATAGGTTTCAGTAGCAGTCTTTCCAAGTTGGAAGTGAAATTTAATAACAATTCTCTATTATTTATTACACTAAACATTTCCGGCAAAACAAAAAGACAGCACTAACGAAAATAAAGATTTTGACTAAACGGTGAAGGTAAGACAAACGAAACATCATCATCATCATCATCATCATCATATCAGCCGTACGACGCCCACTGCTGGACATAGGCCTCCCCCAAGGATCTCCACAACCATCGGTCCTGTGATGCCCGCATCCAGCGTTTTCCCGCGACCTTGACCAGATCGTCGGTCCACCTCGTAGCGGGCCTACCCACTGAGCGTCGTCCGGCACGCGGTCGCCATTCGAGAACCTTTCCGCCCCAACGGTCATCAGTTCTCCTTGCTATGTGTCCTGCCCATTGCCACTTCAGCTTCGCAATTCTTTGAGCTACGTCGGCGGTTTTTGTTCTCCTACGGATCTCCTCATTTCTGATTCGATCGAGTAGGGAAACACCAAGCATAGCTCTCTCCATTGCCCGCTGGGCGACCTTGAGCCTTCTTACAAGACCCATAGTGAACGATCACGAAACGAGACAAACTGCATTATAAAGAGATGGTTTCACACTAAACAGTTGACTGACAATAACGGTTGACGCATGCACACTTGTTCCGCCGTAGCGTCAGTCTCGTTATTTAATGGCCCCACCTCGTATGTTTTTACAAATATAACATATCTATGTAAATCTATCCGTAGTATCGTAGTATCCATAACACTAGCCTTACAGTGCTCACTTTGGGCTCGGCTTGTTGGTGTGAATGTAAGAAATATTATTATTATAACGAAATCTTTTCGAATATTATCAATAACATAGCCAACAGCTTACATAACTATTTAAACATATTTCTCATATTGGGATATGAAGTGAAAATTCTATATATAAATAAATAGAAGACGAAGGGCGGTTTTTCTGAACGAGTTTTTTTCACCAGTTCTGTAGGTAGGTGACGGTAGTGAATGTTTATAAAAAAGTTAAATAAAATATTTTACGACTGAAATTTTATAGAATGAAGTAATTAACAACGCTAGACGCTAGTAAAACATTTATGACAACCATTGCCTTACTCATTCCGTGACGACGGGATTAAATCATTTCAACGAGGATACGAGAACAAACGCTTCTCGTAATCCTATAAAAAGATTTTATAATTACATCAAATGGTTGGATTAGAAATTTTAAATACTTAAAACAATTAAATATGATTAAAATTAAACTAAACTGAACCGTATTAGTTCTTTGGTTTAACCACAAAAAAATATATGCCATTGGTTTGAAGCTTCAATTCGGTAAGTTTACTTGTTCGAGACATTTGATAGGTTATCAGTAATTCTTAATAATGGATAACGGTTTTCAATAGTCCTTAGTAACGAATAATGCTATAATTATAATATTATATATATATATTTATTGAGCGAAGCTCTCTTTTAGGCAACTCACAAATTTCGCTTGTCTCCCTCCTGCTATTTAACCGTTCAACCGATTCGAACGAATTTTGGCATGAACATACATGATCATAACCTGACGGACATAGGCTATGTAAAAAAAATATAGACTTTACCATGGAGGAATAATCACAGAAAGAAAAATTCAAAAGCTAATCACAACCAAACCGCTGATACTACATTGATGAAATTTGACGCCAAAACTTACATCGTGGTCGTGACTAATGTGCAAAAAAAAGTTTTGAAATCAGACATACCATAGAGGAATGATTATCCTTCAAAAATGTAATTGCTTCACTCAGTATTTGCAAACAGCAGCATGTATTGCAGACCTAGTAACGGGAAGAAATCTCAGAGTAAACAGGACTGGAGTAGCCATTAGTCAATATCTCGTACATATTTTTCTGCCATTTTTTGCGGGGGGTGAGGTTACTACTACATTCAATGCCAGCACACAGGAACAAAAACTCTTTGCGTGTTTACAAACGCACACATGCATAATACGACAAACATATTTAAAATACACGCACACGTGCTTAAAATAGTGTGTTAACGTTCTATTCAAACACACGAATGTCATTGTGTGAGAAGTGACATGACATAGCACGAGAATATCGATATCGATAAATCAGTTTCGTTCAATGAATGAATTTATTAACTTTGCGTTAGTATTCCTACAAATACAAATTGAAACTTGATAGTTTATTGCATAATAGGTGTTATTACATATATAGCATTCACTGTGGACCCTTTTGCGTATACCCATAATGGAAAGGAGGAACTCTGAAACATTATTTTTAACAAAGAGATAGTGAATATAGTTATATTTCTCAGATTTTTACTTTGACCGATTGATTATTTGTATTTTATTGCGATTTGCTTACATCACTTTTTGCAGGTATTTCCTTTTCAACTTATTTTTTAACCTAAAATTAATACATTTAAATGTAATAAACTAAAACTGTTATAATATTACATGTAAATATCTATTTGAAGCATAACTAGTTATATAATAAACTAAGAGGATCATTCAAGAATAACGTTGGCACAGCATGGGCAACTAATCTTCTTCTATTGTTAGATAATTTTTGAAACTGAGACGGCTCAATATGTATGGAACATATAGTACTTGTTCTTGAAGATGCCCAAGATGCCCTATTACCTATTACAAGCATGAATCCATTTTTTTCGTATGCTGTATTCTTTAGGAAAACTGAATATGAAAAATTAGATGTTTCCGGGCATATCAAAGCTTAAAGTATAAATACCAACAATTAGTATACCGCCTAGGGGCAGAGTATATTTGCCTGAACTACACATACCGATCATTTCTAATTTTAATACTGCAATACTATCTTCCAATAGCTTTCATTTATGTACAAATGACTTTTGGTACCACATACCTTACTCCTAGTATCTTGAAGTATTGCAGTTGGACAAGCCGGTTTTTAAAAGGAGCTATAAATGCTACAATATTAATAAAAAACTTAACTTAAATGTTGACGATGACATTTAGCTATTACCATACTAAAATGTCATCAAAATCCGTCGCGTAGTTTTTGGGTGATGCGTGCTCAAACATACATACAGACAGACAAAATGTTCAAAAATTAGTGATTTCGCTTCCTCTACTCTCATTACTAGCCATTTGGTTTAAGGTGGACTTGACCTGTTTTATTCTATATCTTTACAGTTTTATTCTCGTATGTATAATATCGCAGGTAAATAGTATAATTCCGCACTTTACATACGGCGTCATCAGTTCAAAATCACATACCTTATTCTTATTTGAAATCATCATTAATACCTGGTAATAATTACTGAAACAAACTGTAATTTATCTAAGCTGTGTTTTATTATCGTTATGAAAAAGAACTAAGAAAAGGGTATGTGTTTTTTAAACTGATGACGCCGAATGTAAACTGCGGAATTATACAATTTCCCTGCGACATAAAGATTTAAATTAAAAATACATATTTCCAATTTAAGTATGTTACTTGCATTCATTCATTCATTACTCACTCGTAAAATCACAATATCGATGAAGTTGACATCACTATTGTGCAAATTAATATTGTACAAATTAATAAGGGTTGCTGATTACAAAATAAAAACAATTTGTCCTGTGGCTCGAAAAAAAATTTTGGTTTCTCGGAAATGATCGGGTGTGCTGGTTAGACGATGGTACCCTTTTAACCGTGTCTTTTTTATGAAGTGAGGGACACTGGAAGTATATACAGCATTAGTACTCTTAATGTTTATGAGCGCCGCCCAGCATGAATAAAAGGACAAATAGTTTGATTATTATTTTAATTAATTATTTTATTTATTTTTTTATATTTCCATGTTGTGTGGCAAAGAATAGGCTTCAAGCAGCCGCAAAAGTGTAGGTATGTACTTAATACTAAACTAAAAATAAACACGCAACGTACATTGTTAAAACGAAATTATAATTGGTAATTAATTAATACAAAATTACAGTTATTTATTACCAACAAACTTTTTCTAATTTTTGTCTTAATTAATTGAAATGCGATAATGGTCAACCCTAGGTAGTCTCGTGGGGAGTGCAGCCGTGACGTCATCAAACGAACTTTGAGCGCGAAATTTGAAATTGTAGTCTGCTAAAACATGAAATTATGAATTAAATAATAATCAAAACCTAAAAATTATGCTTACAAATGAAAGGTGACACCATCTTTTTGCATACTAGATATTTTCGAATTTTTTTTACAGTAGAAAACAGCACAGGCAGGCATTTTCGTGGGAGCTCTGCACGGTAAGACGTTCTGATTATTGTGGTTTTAAAATGGCGGCTCAACTAGTTTTATATAACGCACAGGATTCCGATGCTTGTGCATTTGGCAGAGGGGTAATGTTAGGCAAAGGCTGGCTACTCCAGTCCTGTTTACTCTGAGGAAGAAATACATATATCGATATCCCTAAGCTAAATGTTGTTAAGTGCTATTATGAACTTTTTTGAAGTTTTAACAAATTCGAAATTTTCAGATTGGAATACCGATTAGATTCGTTCAGATTTTTCATAATGATTTTCATGAAGATATAACAACGTTTACAAGTTTATTGCACGGACATAATTTTACGAAGTTATGTCAAAAAAATTACTGTAACGCATTCTCACAAAAAAAAAATTGTTTTGGTAAATATAATCCGTATTATTGCCGTAAAAGAACTTATTATGGTTATCGTAAATCCTAATACAACTTTTTACAAAACAATAGATATTTTCTCCTGTAAAGTTTGCATTTTTTGATTACCGACTCTTTGCTTGGGGGCTTTGATAATAGGACGTAATATTCACACGAGATATATATGTATATATAGAAATATATACATTTATAATATATGGGTATATATAAAAATATATACCCATTAATCAGGTACAAATGCTCGTATCTATCATACAGCCATCTGCCCTTTTAGGGACTCTAACCCAGGCAGGGTATTTAACAGTACCGGATTTACCATAGAAGCTGAAAAAGCTGAAGCTTAGGGCGGCAGAATTAGGGGGCGGCAAAATTGGCCCAGAAAATTGGTAGGTACAGAAAAAAAGTAAGTAATAGTGCAGTAAAAACAAAGCTTTGCTTTTCTTAGCTTAAAAATATACCCATATTGTTGTAAAAATAATCTTGAAACTAGATTATTCCCTAAAAAACGAATTAATGTTATTATGAACAGTGAATCTAATTTTAGAGGTCAGTAGGGGCGGCAAAAATTTTATAGCTTTGGGGCGGCAAATGTGTAAATTCAGCACTGGTATTTAAAGGTGCGCAATCGTACGCGAAGAAGGCAGGCACACACACTCGTCCTCCCTCTCCTTGGTTCAGTGGAACGGAGAACCGCTACGACTGGAGGAGAGGTCAGATAATGTGTCTAGCCGACTGTAACTCTATGCCCTCTACCGTCGCCCTAAGCCTAAGCGATTTTGCTTTGCTGACTTGCCGAGTTTGCCAAATCCTTCTGCATATCTGCGTTGGGCTGCCTTCTCGACGAGTCAGATTTTATGCGCCATGCGCGACTTTTACATAATATAATTTGTGTAATGACTCATTACTTTTACGTCATTACTAATGACGTTATAAGTTAATAGTAAAAGTTTTAAAGTCAAAGTTTATTTTTTTCTTTTCAGAGCATTTTAATAATAATTTGTTGATTAAAAAGTTGAAGTTTCACAAGAAAGACATAAATATAGATGTCCATTAAAATTCAGTAGTTAAAACCGTTTTCCAGATACTCGAAATGTATTTATTTACAAGTATTACTCCTTTAATATAATTAGATTATTAACAAAGGCGATATTGTAGGCACTTTGTAGTCACTGTATTTTGGTACTTTTGCTTAGAATATCTTCCCAAGGTTGTTATTGTGTTTTACTAAGAAGTGCTTATTGTGTTTAACGAAGTTATTTATAATAATAAAATTAGTAGAAATTCCTATGACTTGTCTATCATTATGTAATTTATAGTTCCGTTTGTTTTTCAATAAAATAAATAAAATATAGAGTGAAAAAAAAATTGTTTATATAAAAAAATGGAAATGGCTCATTGTACCATAATAGAGATGACCCATTATGGCATAGCTCATTCCCCCCATTGGGTTATGACCTACCATACGAATTCATACGGGAGAGCCGCAGACAATCCTAATAGTCATTTGGCATTCGTCACTTTCTTATTAGTGCGTGTATAAGTACATTATGCAACACTCAGAATGAACAGTTCTTTTTCTATATCGTCCCGGCCGAGATCGAAGCCAAGACCTCAGATTGACGTTACCATGAAAGCCGGCATATGATCCACTCGACCACGGAGTTCGTCGATAACAAGTTTATTAAATTTTATAATATCATGTAGATTATTATTGGTTGTTTATTTTGCCACATTCAGTTTAATTAAATATTATTCTTATTTCTTGGGTTTAATGCAAGAATCCTTATTATTCTTCTAAAACTTATAGGCTACTTATAGCCTAAGTTAATTATTATAACATCTGCTGTCTGCAAATTTCGGAGATAAGCTGGAACAAACAGACAAAAAATTTTTATAAGTACTGTTTATGTACTAACATTTCAAACAAATCCTACAATATTATTTCACTGTAGAGATTCAATGAACAACGGCAAACAAATGAAGTCGGTCATCCCAATTGATTTCTAACTATTTATCTGACCCTCGCTCTGACCATGATTCGAACTTGGGTAGATACACACATAGCTCACAAATGCGGGTCGAAGCGAACAAATTAATTCAGATGCTCGTTTTGCATAAAGGAGTTCGGAATACTGGCAGTTACGCAAATACCGGAACAGCATATTTTAGCTTTCTACAAGTTCCTCTGATTGGTTTTCAGTTTAAAATTATTACTCCTATTACATTGATTAGTACGTACTTACATGATTGAGTTAACGTTTAATTGTTCGTAAAGTAATGTAAAGACAGCACAAAAAGACCAAAAAAGTTAAGTTTAGGTATAATTTTTTATATCATTTGCGGATTAACTCGGATGGATAGGTAACAGTGCTTGGTAAAACCTAAATAAGTTTATATAGCACTGTAAATGTAAAAAAAAAATTTAAAAGTTAAAACCCTTTCTATGTTAATACGAAATAAGGTAAGCAAAATATTTATTGCTAAGATATTATAACAGTACAGAATTGTATATTTCGGTTTTTCCATGCAGTATTGGTCGCTTTAAAGTATTGTGTGTGTATTGCTTGGTTTCAAGAGTTTATTTGAATAAGTATTGTTACATGTTGGCGAGCCTTAATAAAAAACGATACAGAAATAAATGTATTTTCAATTTTCAAATATATGTTACGGATTAATTTCTTGTAGTCATATTTTGATACATTAAAATCTAGTTGAAATAACAAAAAAAAATTGTAAAGGGCTATAAATATGCTCCGATGTGGGGTTCAAATCTACTGGTGTATTTAGTAAGCATTAGGTGGTTGTTTACGTAGACTATTGGGTGCAGTTATGCAATAACAAACATAAGTTGTATTTATGTGTCCATATAGAAACGCAAGTGCAGTATAAATTAGCTGGCAATGTCCAACGTATGTAACGTAAGAAGTTCGAGTAAAGGTAAGAAGTTTGTGTATGTTCACATCGAACTATCGGCGGCGGTGCGAGTGATTTGCTGGCGACTTCGTTCAAGTTCATCCAGTTGGAACTTCTTACTGGAAACGTTACATGTCACATTCGCTTAAATACCTGGCGGCCAATCTAAACCTGAATAAGCGAGGGCCGATGCGCACGACGCCGCATATTAACCCTTTCCGTGCCAGCTACGAAAATACTATTTAAACACTTAACATGTATTTTTATTCCTAATGTCAAACTCTAAAAAACCGATCTTACTTGTAGTCTTAGTCGGCACCATGTTACAGTAACGCACTACGAGTATTTTCGTAGCTGGCACGGAAAGGGTTAAATCGTGCCAATACAAGCGGCCTGAAAGGCTGTCTTCGACGAAAACCTGTAGAAATCAAGAAGTACAGATGATGTGTCAATGAAATTTTCCTGAAAGTTGGGGTATATATAACACTGCTAAAATTCACCCATACAAAATAATATGATTTTTTAATTACAGAAATCGTTGGCACTAATCATATGTTCCCTTGTATAAATACGCTAAAGAGCCACTCTCTCACTCTCGTGTTGTATGTGGACGAGCACCAATGTACACAAAACTATTAGATACCTACCCGCTGTTTGTTCTTAAAACCTTTTGTAATTATATCTGAATCCGTAGTACGATTTGCATTTCGTATTTAAAACTTTGATAAAACCGGTGGAATGGCCATCAGCGAACGGAGATAGCGAAATGAGCAAAGTTGAGTGAAATTGGCACAGTTACGTCAACCGATCAAGTCGACGTCTATAAGGTACTCCTTCTTTTAATTTGAAAAAGAATAAGTCGGTATAAAGTTATTTTTTGTGAGGAATCTTTTCGGCGTATGGACAAAGCGAAAAACGTTATGATATAAAGGAAAATACAGTGCAATAATAACTTATGCCAGGGTTAATTTGATTGACCTAAATTTTCAATAAGCATGTGTAAACATCTTCCACATATAGCATTTATAGATATTTATACTTTTTTCAAATTGATTATATTAATAGTGTTACATTTCGTAGCTATTGAATAGTGAAAATAAAAAAAATATTCCATGATATGTTTACCTAAATAGCTAACACAAGCTATAACATTTTCCAAGCACAGTCCTCATTAAATTCGCTTATTTACCGTCAATAAACTTGCCAAAGTTGTCAAGAATTGTAAAAACCGTTTCAGAATACCCTAATCGCTATGTAAACCGCGGTCACAGCCCATATAACTCACTGGGGTTGCTTCTTAAATCCCTCTTTATTTCACTTCGCTGATTGGTGACCACTTGACAACCTTCAGGCACAAAGTCAGGTACTTTTTCGAGAGTAGTCTTGCCATTTGATTTTATTTATTTTAATTCAACTTATGACATTTTTTTTAATCTATTCAATTTACTTTGATTTATTTTCTTCATAACTAAAATTCAGTTCAGGTTAAATTTGTTCAGTTTATTATAATTTCGTTTATCAATTAATTGTTTAACATGTATACGATTTTAGAAATGTTTTTATAACTTATATTTCTCTTAAAGTACTTATTTAATATTTAGCTGCAAATGTTATGTGCGCCGTAATTGTGGCATGCATCAGAACTTATCTACACCTAACTGGTTTATAACATAGCTGTATTAATGTTTGCCATGTGGCTGTACTAAAATAAATAAATAAAGATTACTTTCAAATCGCTTTGATCGGTGTTCAAAATAAGGATAATTTAATCAACAATAGACCTTTGTTCATAATTAATCAATTTCATATATATATGTACATAAATTGTTTTTTACAATATAATTGTTGTATTGCTTTTCTCTTAATATATACCACTAGAACGTTCTGATCTCCCGTAAAATTATATCTTTAACATAATATTAGACAGTATAATTAACCTAGCGGTCCCTGCTTTTGATTTATTTTTTTAATATATGAAAGACTAACTGCACGCAAAATTTATATTATGCATAATATAGTAGGTAACAGATGGCCAATGACAAGTCACGACGTTTATAAACAAAAAAATATTTTGATAAATTAAGCTACATAATGAGGAAATTACTACACATAAATCAGGTGCCTACTTATAATAGATAATAGAATTCGATTTTGATCCTCATCACCAGCCTATTAACCTAACGGTGGGCACTAAAACTGTTTTTTTTTATTTCTTTCAACTTAGAACTGATGAAAATGAACTACTCGAATTGAAAAGATTACTTTTTTTGCATAAGTGGCATTATCATATTGGCATAATCTAACATAATCTAAGTTTATCATTAGTTTATTAGTTTTATATATGTCAAATAATTTAAATATAATAAAGAGTTTGGAGCGTTTACGCGCACTATTCATACATATATTTAAGTCCATATTACTTTGAAATAAAGTAAGTGATTCTCATAAAACTTTATATCCCAATAGAAGATACATGTCTTAAAAATAAAATAAAATGTACCTTTTGTTACTATAGAAATTTAAAATTGTTCTAATTTATTTATCTGTTTGTGTAATCTTTTAAGATTATTATATTTAGTTCATGCACTACCGTACTTATCGCACATTTAAATTAACTTTTACCGCATAAATGACACGTTTATTCTTCTTTTATTTAATCCTGACGTGACGATGACTAAGGTGATAGTTGTCGTATATGTGCTACTTCATTCCAATGTTTAATCGAGTACGTTCCTAACTACTTAATTTATACAAACTAGGTGATGCAGTCGCTAAGCATAAAGCTACGCTATCACCATATCGCTCATTTGGTGCAACATTGACGTTATAATACATTTGCTTTTTTAAATTAGCATTACCTTAAAATATAACTACAAACGTATACTTTTCTTAGGTTCATAGAGCTTTTAGCGAAAACTATAAGAATTGTATTTCTTTTATTTTCTGTCGATGTTTTTCAGAAATGAAATTTTGACAAAAAGTGTAATTGCGTCATTGTTGCAGCAAATGAGCGATATATTGGAGCGGAACGTAATACCTAAAAAAAAATTTTTTTTGATGGAAGTTTTTGCGAATTTCAAAATTCGGGCTCAGTCACCATCTGGTCCTTAACCTGTTGATTTGATTCACCATAAAAAATATTAAAATCGGTTAAGAACTCTGGAAGTTATGGCGTAACAGACATTGCGCCATTGAAGCTGATCCATGGGAGCTTCGCTCCAACTAGGCGATGCAGTCGCTAAGCATAAAGCTAGGCTAGCACCATATATTGAAGCGGAGCGTAATACCTAAAATAAAGATATTTTTTTTTGTTTCGATGTGAATTCTTGCGAATTTCGAAATTCGGGCTCCGTCACAATCTGGTCCTAAACCTGTTGATTCAATTCCACACAAAAAATATTAAAATCGGTTAATAACTCTGGAAGTTATGGCGTAACAGACATTGCGCTATGGGATATACAAAATATAACAAACAATTTTATTGGAGCGGAGCGAAGCGAATTTTTATATTCGCAAAAATTCCCATCGCAACAAAAAAACTTTTTTCTCATTTTAGGTATCACGCTCCGCTCCAATATATGGTGCCAGCGTAGCTTTATGCTTTGCGACTGCATTGCCTAGTTTACTATAATTGTACCAAATTGGTAGACTTATTTATGACATAGTTTATCTCGTAGTTATTTTAAAAGAGTATTACTTTAAATTAGAGCAATTTTAAGAATAATCAATAATATTTATGGTTATATCTATTAAACATTACTTTTTTCAAAAGATATTGTAAATTGAATGATGTGTTTTTCTGACCCTTCAAGTGTTTAAGCACACATTGTGAGCTGGTAAGTCGTACGTTCAAATGAAATCGTATCTACAAAATCGCGTTCTGATTTAGTCGTTGTATTGATATGCTTAAAAGCTTTTATTCTGTTTACCATATATTGTCACAGGTGAAATAAAATATTTGTCTATTTTTAATATTATAAAATATAAAAAAGAAACGAAAGGAGAAACAATCTTTAGGTGAACTTCTAAAAAGTATTTATTTGATTAATCAGCCCAGACACTAGGCATTGACACTTCCTATGGTGTTTTTCCTCAATACTTAGACACCCTTGCAACACAGAAATATAAGAATAACTTGATATGTTATTACTTGTTCAAATTTATTAATTCAACTTTTCATAAATTGCATGTAAAGTGCTCACCGTCTAACTTGAGTGTTTCTGTTCACAGGGATCCATGTTCCATAATTATTTTAATTATTAATAAACCTGCACCATAATTAAGCTACACAAGACTTCCTCAATCACATCCACGTTCTCGTGAATAAAGGCACAAAACAAAAACACTTCAGTTTTAATGAGGAAAATTACTCTCAACATATTTCAAAATGAGGTTGCTATGTACACAACCTTCATGCGACAGCGCATGAGGGACGAACGGTCGCATTGACCCCGTTTCTTCTTAACGGCATTTGCTTATGGTTAATTTGCCGTGTTATCAACCAAATGCGCTCAATTTCGCGCGCTAATCTGGTAACATAGGCAACAAACTTTGCTCATGAGCGATAAGGGAGGAGTATGAGACATGGCGGTTCATTTTCATCAGATAATTGAATTTATGTATTTGTTATTGGTTAATGAATATATAAAAACATTATTGTTCTCGCCATAAGAAGCAAGACGATCGTTTGGGGCACTTGCCTTTCGCAGCGACGATCCTGGTTTCTAACCCCGGAAGCGGCAGAGGTTTGGTATTTCTACCTGAGTATTGAGGGTATTCATATATGTAAATATACTTTAACAAATACATGTAGTTTTTTTTTCTTTCTTTTTCTTCTTTACCTATATAACTTGTATCAGCAACATTATTTAAATCTAAAAATCTACATGTTAAAGTTAAATCTCGGAAACGAAGTCAAGATAATTAGATGATCAAACGAACTTAGCTGAAGTAAAGTTCGATCTTAAGTGTCTTGGCTTCGTTGAAGAGATTTTAGGCCCCCCCGTCCCTTATTGTTTTATTATTTCCCATTTCATAACAATGTTGCTTATTACATGATCTCAATTGTCTCTAAAAGAATGGGGGTCATCGCTATGCGTCAGCAGTAAGTAAACGAGGCAGGGGGCGACTTTTTTTATACTGTGAATATTCGTGCGAAGGAATACAGCGTAGCAGGGCTACTACTACATGATAAAGTTAAATCTCTTCAACGAAGCCAAGATAATTAAGATCGACCTTCACTTCAGGTAAGTTCGTTTGATCATCTAAGTATTGTGTTAAATTAAGTTTTCTCATCACCCACAGGATAACCGTCCGTATTAGTACCTAAGTAAAACTTCCTTATTAGTAGGCGATATATATTTTTAATCGTGTTTAAAGCAGGGATTTTAGCGGTATCCGAATAGTGTTCTGAACACTGTTTTTCATTTCTGTTTAAAAAATTAAACAGAAAGAAACGGAAACACTTGGAATCTGTTTTAGAAAATACCGGGTCATAAGTGTTAATATCTGTTACAGTCAATAAGGTTCACATTGGCATAACTATGCGACAGTTCACTAATGATTTGGGTACTTTGAAATGCCTATGTTGGTGTACTATGTATACACAAAGATAGTTAAACGTAAAACAGTTTCTAACAGATTGGTAACAGAAAACATTATATCTGTTACACTTTTATAAGTGTTCGACGCAAAACAGGTTCAAAACACCCAAATAAGCGATACAGGAATAATTCTGTAACAGATTCAATGTGTAACCCTTATGAAAGTGTATCCTTACAAAGGTGTTTTTGAATCCCTGGCAGTGAAACTTTAAGTTTCAAATGTGTTTATTCAAAAGTGATAAAATATTGGTTGGATTAAAACTTTTGCCTATAAACAGTTCCATAAATTGTATACATATGCATAGGTATATTTTGTGACTATTAATAACACTTCCTAGGTATATTTTACATTATTAATAATAATTAAATTTAATATTACAAAACTATATAATATTGCCGCTTTCACTAAAGCCACGCCTTCATAAGACTGTAAGCGAAGTACTTAGAAGGCTAATGTTAGCCTCCTCATTTATTATATTATTACTGCTGTTTATCCAGAGATAAGTATAGTGCAATTTCCATACCATATGAAATACCTGATAGCATTTCTATAGAGATTTTACTAATTCATTGAACACACGAATTTGGACATTGGCTTAGTGTAGTGTTTTGAGATATATCATTATTATGATGTATTGTTATCAGCCACTGGGAAGGTTATTCCCCCAGTAGGAGATATTTAAAGTTCAGTACGGAACGGTAGCTGCTAACGACGTCCGATATAGTTGGGGGCAACCACAGAACGTGGAGATCCTGACTAACGTAATTTCCAAAGCATGAAGTAATTCAAAATAAATTCACACGACAGTCTCTGCGGACTACAATTTTGTGTAGATTAACCGCGTTATTCATTGAAAACTCAAACGCTTAGGAAATAATTTTCAGTGGTAAGAGTGTTTGGTCTATTTCTTTCAAACTTGAATCATAATTGGAATGCAATTGATAAAACGCTTGTCACTAAAATATGTGTGTTAAATACATTTCATTTTTATTAATGATACGATAGAACTTCATTTAAGTTACGTTATAATAATTGTAAAAAAGTTCTCATGGAAAAAGGTTATTATTTTAATTTCTTACATGTATGACATGATGAAACGAACGTAAACGGCGCGGCGTGCGTATCGGATACATGTATTTAAATAAATTTATGTGTTGTATGGGTATTGAAAAATGTAGAATAAGTAAGCTGGTGCTTCTGTTGATAGTAGATACATTCTGAAGTTAACAAACTTGATTAGAAACAGTCCAATTTATTAAATAAATCAGGCTTAAAAAATCAGGCACCGATATTTCGAGGAAGTTGTTTAAATGCGCCATCCATCCATCAGTTTCTTTCTTCAGTCTAAAGTTTTTTTGCGGGTGAGTGTTATGGAATCTCGTGTACCCACACGAGTATACCGTTTTGATCTCATTGAAAATTGTAATCAATGAACACTCTTTTTAATGTGTAATTGATGTTTGTCAGATGACTTAAACAACGATACCAGGGGGGCAATCGCCATAAAAATATGCAGTTGGATTGGATTTGAAATACTGCTGAACTTCAACTTTTACGACATTTCGTATCGCGGTCATGATTTGACAGATGGTTGACACGCAACCCGATTGAAGTTGGAACGCTGTAGGCAGTCATTATAGTCTCTGTGGTGTTTCCGAACTAAAGTACTACGTAATACCTACAATACTAGTTGACAACTCTTTTGTTTCTAATGCGTCTACGATCCAACTTCGTTTGTGTTTCAACTGTCGAGTAAAAATTAGTGCGATATCGAATCCAAAGTTGGATTGCAATTAGAATTAGATTAGAATTGAACCTTAGCGGTCGGTTCAAATTGAAAAGTAGCGCGATTGGCCTCCTGGTTTCAACGTAAATAACAACGTCACTTATAACGGGTTGGCAAAATGAGGCACAGGGAAGTTAACGCAAATTAAAACTATATAAAATATTTATTCTTGAATTAAGTTATTTATTTTGAAGGTTCATCTATGCCATGAATCCCCATAAAAAGAAATCCGATTTTGTTAAATCGCATGATCTTGCAGGTCAATTCACATTCCCTCTACGCAAAATTAAGCGAATTTCGAAAAAAAAATGCAATTCGTCGATATATTTGCGCGTAGTATGGCAATTTGAACAGTCTTTTTGAAAATAAACATCACTCAAGTCAATTCCATCAAGTTGGGGCAAAAAATAATCGGTTATCATTGAATGATAACGCATAGAATTGACCTTTATAACCTTTGACCAGAAAGCACACCAAACCGTTACTTTTTAAGAATGCATTGACTGCTCTTAACTTTTACGTGGATTTTGCATCGGCCCAAATAAGGCCATTTTGCTCGTTAACCGTTCAATCTGAAATGCGCCTCATCGTTGAAGATGATTTTTAATGAATATTAGCCATCAATGGCACGGTGCTCTAAGAGCCAACCTGCAACCACACGTCGCGAATAATGGTCAATTGGCTTGAGTTCTTGCGTTAATTGGATCTTGTATGCATGTAAGTTCAAATCCTTATGCATAATTCGCTACAAACTAGTTTTTGAAATGCCTAATTCAAGTGATCGACGTGTTGGTGACTTTTTTGGATCATCTTTCACACTTTGCTTCACAACAGCGATGTTTTCGCTGAGTTTTAACAGTTTTTGGTCTGCCAGACTTTGGCGCATCTCCAACACTACCTGTAACCTCGAATTTACGCACTAAACGACCAATGGTTGTTTCGTTTGGGCGACTATGTCGACCAAAATAATTACGAAGTGCTCGGAACGTGTTTTATTTTTTTTACAATTTTTATAGTGTTCCTTAATTACTTTAATGCTGCGTTCGATAGCGATAAATGGCAAACATTCAACTAACAACATAACCTATTGACGACACAAAACAAATATGGCGTCCCTGTCAAATTGAGGTTTACTTTCCTGCGCCTCATTTGGTTATCATCATATTAATATTAACGCTGCCAGTATCTTTGGAACCTTGCCTAAAGGGACTCCTTTTAGTAATATATTTTAGATATAATATTATATTTTTAAGGTTTTTAGTTTTTAGATTTAGACTAAGTAATTTTAATTTCATTATTTCTGTAATATAGTTATTTAATAAATTTAATATTAAATAAATTCTTTCAGGGACCAAATAGAGGATGTCCTGAAAAAAGATCAGGTCAAAATTACCCTTAACCGAAAGGTTTTATGAAAGGGCTGATGACAGTTGAAGAAGCGAGAGATGTTTGTCAGGATCATGGTAAGTAAAAATTACCTACTCTTGATTGTAGCTGAAAAACAATTAGTCAGGATGTTGCGAGAAATAAAAGTAATTAAAAAGGAATACTAAACTTTTTAATTAGTATCAAAACCAAAACGATAATATTAGTGAACTAAGCAAAAGGTTAACAACAAAAAGTGTTGCAATTAATGCCGCGTAGGCTCGCACGCACATCCCATTCTGTTCTAAAACTCTGTCTCAGTCGCGGTGGGGCGCCCGGCGTTTAGAGGTGCGGCGAAGCTCAGACGGGGTTGTGCGTAGGCTACTGGGTAGCAGTTCAAGTTTAACCGACGCGATACAATATTAATTTACGAGTAAATCCCATGCTGAGCTGCGATTCTCACGTACTGCCACGGAACACACACAATTTTAATAAGGACCCGATTTTGTCATGTATTTTAATATATACACAAAATATTTTTTGTAAATTATTTGTTGTATAATTTTTGTAATTGTGTGTGTGTGTATTTGTGTGTGTGTGTGTGTGTGTGGAGTAATAAAATAAAGCTATTGTCTAACTGCTGTCTGTTTAATAACGTTTAAACTTGGTTGTTTGGTTAGGTATGGTCATTGAGAGGCATTTCCTCTAAACGCGCGATTGCACGGCCTACGGGATTTTTATTAATGACTTTGTTTGTTCAAGTTTACCACCTTTTACTTTAAGTACACATTATGGTCGCAATAAATGTTGGAGTATGAAATAAAATTAACATATAAACGAAACAAAACGGCCACTTTTCCGTTACAAACTTCAAATATTATGCCTACGGGAAATCCTTAAAACTTCCGAATCAAGACAACTGCAGAATAAACAAACAACTCAGGCCCTTTTCAGCTGAACTGACTCTTTTTCTTTCATTTCAGACAGAATTTAGTAGTCGCTGTGCCCAATTTGGGAAACTTGTGCAAAAAACTCAGGGGAAGTTTCTGTGGAATGCCCTTATTGGTGATTTTACGCCGTTAAATCAATGGAAATCTGATTTCGGTTTAATATATAATATTTTAAAATATAATAAGTTATTTATACGGGTGGATATTCAAATTATGCTTTTACTTTATTAAGACTACCTATGTATTTTCTTTGTCTTATTTTTCTGTTTCAATGATATGATGTGCACAAGGTTTTTCATATAATATTACTCGAGGACATTGATGTTTTTTTTTTCATTTATTGGGGTCAACAAACGGTTTCACAATATGTTTTTACAAAAAATCGTACTAGCGAGTTACAAGGTGTACTGATTGTGAAACCACCACCGTTAACCACAGGCAACTTGAATTCCAAAAGTTGAGGAGTTGACTATAATCTATAAAGTGTAGACAATACCGGTTTTAGCACTACCGCCCCGGGCGAGATTTTAACGGCACCTCCTAAATATAATTCAAACCTTTACTACACGAAAAAAGGCAAAGGATATAATAAAGATAAGATTTAGTAAAAGATATTTTAACCAATCACTTGGGATACACTATGAAAAAGCTCATTGATGACGTTGGGAAACAAGAATATGCTTTATTACGTTGGCTAATGAAACACAGACCACTGATGTTCAAGTTTCTCATGAGCCTACTACTCTAGCCGAACAGTTAAAAGATTTCAGTCTTGGGCTTGGTCGCACTCTTGTTGGTCTGACAAGCACTTGATAACTTATATTATTGATTATATCTATACAGTCATACTTATTATGGCATAAATCGTAAAGCAATTTGGCTTGTACATGTAACCATACCGTGATATTTAAGTTAAGGCAATTCATAATGTTTTAGTAATAGCGAGTATGACAGTCGAGCACGGCAACACTTAATTTTTTTTCCCTCGTTCATTTTCAATTTCAATCACGTTCAAATCAGCATAATTGAATGTATGCTATACATGAGATCCGATATGGGATGGGATGTTGGTTACATAATTAGTATAAGTTTTTATTTTTCACCGTTTATTATGTATTTATTTTTTGTTCCAAATAAATAAAATAAAAATATACAGAAAAGCCAATCCAACAAAGCTGATTCGATGTTTTGATGATCGGTTTGGTCTTGGGTTCGTGCCTCGGAAGGGAACGAATTTTCACCCTACGACTCCAGAACTAAAAAGAAACAAGAATAATTCTTTTATTTTTTAAAACAATCGTTTCGTCGTTGCCACGCTTATATTGACCAGATGGCCTAACTAGAACTGCAGGAAGTTCTATTCTAGAACGAATATACAAATAGGTTTATACTAAATTTAGTATAAACCTAAACACGAGTAGTGAAGGTGAATGTTGATGTGCATCTGAAACAGGACCCTTAAACCTACACCCTTGTCTCATGTCTCGGGATCACGGTATTTCTCTCTCGCTCTCTCTCTCTTTCAGCCACACGATGGACCCGGTGCCCGCATAGTGAGTCCAAAGAATGCTTAGAAATTCTAGTGTACCGTGAAGTTCGTCCGGGATCCAATTTCCTTATAATAAAATAATTAAATTGAAAACAATTTTGTTTAAATACATGGAATAGTAAGGAACCTTCCCGATTATAATATATTATGTATGACGATCATTAGGTACCTTAGTCATCCTGTGACCATGGTACCTAAAAAGAAGTCGAAATGCCAAGATTAAATATAAAAAAAGAACAAACAAAAAAGTAGTTTTATTTAGTGTAGCGCAAAAGTGTAGGAACTAAAAATAAAAGACATTTTGCACATTGATTAAAGAAGTAAATGATAAATAATCATCGCTCAATTAATACATAATTAAGAACAAACGCGGTTCCCAAATTTTACAAACATATTTTATCCGGTATCACTTCTCGGTATTCTAACAGAATCCTTTATTCAATTAATTCTCATTTTGAATTGAGCCGGTGGCACCGCTCATAATTAGATTGGTACACGCGTACACAATTGTGTAGTGAACTCGGCGTTTTTCAGCCAAATTCAATTGAAATGACAATTATCACCGCGTGTTAGTTAAAAAGAAACTTTCACAAGTTGTGTTTAGAGCTCAGAATAACTTGATGCACCGGTATCAGATAGAACACCTAAGTGATACCAAGTGATACCAGTATACCATGAAAACCTAAGGATATAGTCTTAAAAAAGTTGATCATTTTCAAACAAAAAATCTAGAAGTTACATGCTAAGATGAAAGAAATTTACCAAAATTATTATTTTTTATTTGTGGCTTGCACGATTTGTGCATTTAGCCATTGTCAAGTAAGTATAATTATCAGTTCTTCAGTTTTTTTTTAGGTTTCAGTAAGGATGGTTAATATATAATATAATATAATAAAGTGGGATTTTACTGAAACCTCCTCGTGGCCTTTGTTGAGAGAGCGCAAACTACCTTCCACAGTTTTGTTTCACTTGCCAACACTCATGTATATTCAGAAACACTCAGTGGTTAATAACCCACCATTATTACAGACTAATATAAACCACAACACAAATTTTAACAAGAAAACCACCACAATTAATAATTTTAACATCTGGTTAATACAGATAACGTAACTTTAACAATAATACAAGACTTTAAATATCAGTTAGCATACTAAATGTCGTTACATGTTTTTGCCTATTAAATAATGCAGCCTGCAAGTACTTCTTTTAAATAATTTGGGACTGACATAGAGAGGACTTCGTCTTAAGTGAGTTGGTGCATAATGTTACCGCTTTATTTTTACATTAACCACACCAGTGACGAGGGGTGAAATTTTGGCGAGGGCAAACCGTTCTAAAGAAAAAACACCGCATGATGCAAATAAATAATAAATAAATGACTTCTACATCCCGCTTCCAAAACCTATTAAACAAAATTATACCTCTAAACAAAAATGTCTCAGTAGCAATGTGTTTTGTTTTAGCAATCTGGTTTTCAATTTTACAGTCTTATCACTTCCGCATCGCATCAGAAAGAGAAAAGATACGATATTATCGCTTTAAATAGAAAAGGGAAAAAGGTATCTCAGCCGGCCGCGGCTTACTTTTTGTCATCTTCGACCATAAGTTGCTTTGGCGTGCACTTTTTTTATTTAATACTATAAACTAGATAATAATTCTTTTATTTCTCAAACTTTCCCAAAAATGAGCACAGAATATATAACTATTGATATGGCAGAAAAATTGACATTATCAATTAATATCATTATCGTGGAAGATTTTAGGAAAAAATGAGTCCCCTTTTGTTTTATGGCAGTGGAATTACATGAAAAGCTTGTATGTAGTTCTGCAGAATAAGTAGAGAAAAAATTGTGTCGTTTTGTCCGATGACTTCATGTTCCATAGAACACATAGCAGCTATCGCGTGGAAGAGTAGAGTAATAACAATGAACTAGCAATGTAGCTTATCTTCGCACTTTGCACTATAAGTTAAAAAAAGTGGGTTCACCTCAAATATTATTAGGAAAATATTGCTTTTCTGTACGCGCAGGCGTTTTTTTGAGTAGCACTTAGAAACCAATAAAAAATAATTGCACTTTTAATTTATGAATAGTGCATCGATGGGGTGGAATTTCTAATAGGTAATTGAAGTGAACTTCGCCCATGAACCACATTAACCAGTTATATTAAACCACTTTAACGGTAAACGAGATCCAATGGTTGTCAAAAGTGTATAACAAACGTAAAAATATCATAATTAGATACAGAATCATTTCACTTCTACAAATGTTTGAACTTCGGTCGATGAACGTTATGAAATGAGAATATCGACTTACCAGAGGGCCTGCCATGATCTCTTAGCGATGCAAGTTCGATTATCAAAGTGAGACACCCCTATACGCGGTCTATATTGGCGTCTCTTTTCAACAGCTAAACTTGAATCGCTATAAGACGTGATGGTACGGCCTCTGGTCCAACTAAACTACCACACACTCTGTTTTACCGCTAGTAACTTCTCCATACATACCAACCTACCTACCAATATAATAAAATTGTCTTTGTTAAGGAATAAAATTTGTAAGTGAACTGTCGATATCATTTCACTGAACGCTAGTATATTTCTTTGAATAGTAGTTTCGGATGAACGAATAAATATTACTTTCTTCATATGATAACCGTAGTTTGTCATAATAAAAACCTTTTTCACGAGTAAAATGCATTAGCCATACTCTTTCGCTGAGAAACAAAATTCCCATTAGAGCGTACGTACTACACAAAGGTTTTTGCATCCATGATATACGTACATGATCTCGTATTCCTCATTAGATGTAAGGCGTCTCCCACTGTCATCACAATAAAGACTTTCGTATCATCTCGCGTACTGCCTGCGGAAAGAGCAGTCCACATCCCTTCACTGTCCGGGCGAGTATTCTTCAATCGAACAAAAGAGTGCTCTCCGACCTAGTGAGGGGATTTTATTTCGAGTTCCACCCGACACAAAAACAAGTTATTTTGTTTTCATGTAGATATAACAATAGAATAACAAAATATATAACTTTTTTATTGTAAATAGGTAAGCACATGACCGCTATCTATCTAGGATGTGACGCGCTTACCTAGAAGATACATAGGATAGAATGACATGGATATTAACATATTTTGAATGACAACTTTTTACTCTAAAACTATCTACCTATATATTAATGTACAGTGGTTATACTGCTCGAACGACAACTTATAAAGCTTTACTCTTTGAAAATAAAATGATCCTTATTATTATAAGGAAGGTCCGGGAAGGTATGAGGAAGGTCTAGACGCCAATGTTTATAATTTATAACGCAATGTGCTGTGTAAAATTTTACATTACGCAAGACTGCACTTATGTTGAAAACAAAGTATTGCAAATGAATAATTATATTTTTCTGTTATGATAAGCACCATTTGAAACGCTCAAGACACAGTCACAAACCGATAGAATACGAAGTCGAAACTAAAATTAACAGCAACACAGTCGCTGTACATCTGAAGACGTAACCTCCAACGTATTGTTTGTATCAAAATTTGTTTCTACAAACTATAAGCGAGCTCTCTCCACTATAAATCATTTCTGTGGGAAACGTTTCGTTATGCTTGTTGCCCAGTGAGAAGCTATGAGTTTTTTAACCACAAAGTTATCCAAAATTAAATTACCAGCTAACTAAAATAAATTAATAGTTGGTGTGACATCGTACTTAGTATTAATCTATTACCAGAATCAGAATCATTTAATCCTTAGAAAATGGTTACAATGTTGCTGTACAAGATAGGTTAGTACAAGCATCTTCTGCCAAAATTGGCGTAGGAATTAGGTGCTAAATTAAATTACTTACTAAATTACATTACATTTTGATTCATAGTTATATGTTACATTTTTGCAATTTAAGATTTAATTTTATTAATAATGGTTAATTACATTCTATAGTTTATATTACAGTTAGGTCATTGTTATAATTTCAGCTTACGAGTATCGTTATAATGAGTGTATTTAATTAATCAGTTACAATATTTATTTTATTTAAAACATTTGTCAATTATCTTAATTATATTTCTATACAGTGTTAATACCTTTATGTCACATTTGCAGTGGTATCAGGTTATATTGTCATTTAAGTAATCCTGTACCTTGTATTAAATTTTTTTTTAAACCATTACATATTATTCCCTGGAGATTACGAAAAGTTGATAAATAGAAATGGTTTAGAGTTGTTCGCTGTGGCATTTAATATGCCTAATAATTATGTAGCTCATGTATACAATAAATTAGGTTCTTGACTGACATTTAAATAATGTGTTTGTAGAATATGACCGACATAAAAACACACAAATAAGGTTATTATGATATTAACTACATAAAAACTTTTGTAAACGACCTTTTGTCTTAATATTTGCAGGTCTGAGAATAAATTGTGTGCCAAATTGATTTTTCTAATATTTTTCTATTATAAATTATGACCTTTAATATTGAAAATGGAAAAATATAAAAAATCATTTTTTTTTTATTTGTAGCTTTGGTATATCTTATCTTTTGATGGATCTAAAAATTTTCAGTCACGCTTGACTCGCATAAATCAAACAAACCCAATTTGCGTTAAACATATTTGTGCAGTAAATATTTCCGTTTTGACATTCAATATTGTACCCTCACCTTGGTCTTTGAGAATTTTCGGTGGTCGAGGTTAGTATAATGGAAGATTCATGACCTTTTTCGCTGTCATTCTTTTGTTTTTTTTTGCAATAGTTACGTTGCGTAAACTGGCCCACCGAATGATCTTCGTTTATAGCAGAATTTTTTAAAGCATTTGTGTCGTGAGTCATTATTATCATTATCTTTTTCTTGCACCCACTAATGGTAATACTGTCTGTATTCTCTATGGTTAAAAAGACTGAAGGGAGAATAGACAGATAGACTATTATAGTACACTACTCGGGGCCAGAGTGGATTTTATATAACTTTTTTTATAAACTCCGGAAAACTGAGAACAATTATTTGATCCTAAATTTTGGGTTATTAATAATGTATAGAATACATAAGAAAATATAAGTAAATAAACGACAATGACTCGGAAACAAATGCTTATCTTCATCACACAAACATATGCCCTACCGGGATTAGAACTCTGGGCCGTTAACTAGAAGGTAGTATCGCCACCGTTGCACCAAACGGCGGATTGTTTCGTTTTACCCAATTGCTCTATTAGAGAGTCAGCGAGTCTCCCGTAGTTACGTAAGTTTTAAGTAAGACATTGCACTAAAAGAGTAATGAGTTTTAAAAGGGCTGTCTTATACAATATTGCTTTAAGAGGTTTTATAGAAAATTTTATAGGAAACTATCCCACAAAGTATTAACCGCCGTCTATACAAAATTATTTAACATATTAATAGACGTAGGATTCAAACGTGGAGCTTGATATCTTAGTGTTAGTAGCCTCGTTTCGCAATCGTATGCAAGAATTAAATAAATTTCGCAACGGGCCAGCTTGATATTAAAAAGCCAGTTTTATCTGGATCAAATAAAAATTACATAAATTAGGATTTAAAAAACATATGGAAATCTCAACCGTATGAAAGGTGACGTGAATAAAATAAAGAATAAGTATGAAGAATAAAAGTACGAAAGGCATGCACGTGAGAACTGGAATAAATGAGTAGTAAAAACGTAGTATATCCTTATATCTACACTAATATTATAAAGAGGAAAGATTTGTATTTTTCTATTTTTGTATGTTTGCAATGAATAAACTCAAAAACTACTTAGCCGATTTCAAAAATTCTTTCACCATTGGGAAGCTACATTCACGCTGAGTAACATAGGCTATATTTGATGCTAGAAAAAATTTAAAAAAAATTTGTCCACTCGTGCGAAGCCGGGTTAGGCCGCTAGTACTAATATATAGAGGAAAAATCACAAAAAATATGAAATGATTGATGCAATTTTAAGCTAATAAAGTTTGGACTTGCACTTGGTTAGTTCTATTAATATTACTTATTTATGTATTATATATTACGTATGCCTATTGGTTTCCCTATTACCCACAACACAAGCCTTATTATGTTTACTTTGGACCAGGCAAATTATGTTAACTTTAAATTAATTATAAATGATTTTAATCTCAACGTGGCGGTGTTGTGGGTTGACACGCTATTACTAATAACAATAAATCTATCTATATGTACAAAAATTCCCTGTCACATTGTTTGACTGCGATGAACTCCGAAACTACTCAACCAATTTAAATGATTTGCTTTTCATTTTACAGGATTTCTTCCGACTTAAGATATAGGATAAGTTTAATTTTGATCACACAGCACGCGTGGCGGGATCAGCTAGTGTTTTATACATTTTTTTTATATTCGATAAAGATTTTTTATTATTCTTGTTTTTTTATTTCATTTCAAGAAGTAAGGGCGCAAGCTGACTTGGTACTTTCGTATCCCTTTTTGGCACGTGACTCTCATATATATACAAGGCACGGCACGTGGGTGAAACTGTGTTTTATGTTGAGATTTTGAGAAGGATGATATAATGTCTATACTGAAATAACATGAAAAAAAAATCTCATTTCACTATACGTATTTAAACTGTTTGGCGTTGAGACAATAGTCCCGTGAACCTAAAGGCCAAAAATGTCATCACTGCCTATTAACCTTAAGGACCGGGCCCGAGTATACTCGGGCGACTGCTACCGGCGAAATTGCCCACACCCGAGATAACTCGGGCAAACTTTACCGGCCGAAAAGACCACTCCAGAATAAACTCGGGTGAACAAAAATTCGATCTATGGAATGCAAAATTGAAAGCATTTTCTACGATGCATTTTTACATTACACACAGCATTTCACACACAAAAAATTTTTATGATTACTGAAGGGGTTAATGTCTTTACAGTTGGGCACGATCATTTCATAAGCAAAGGAGAATAGGCATTCATCCTATTGTGTTTTCAACATGAGTGTTGATAGATTTTTAACTATTGGGAAAATGGAGTTAACCCAACCACGAGAGTCCAGTGCGGATTGATGAGTGCTAACCAGAAACTAGGCGTCAGTTGACAATTGGTTGTTTTAAAACGGACCAACGCCTTCTAAAAAAAGCGATCAAGAAGCGCAAGAAAAATTTTGATTGATTCAATATTTCTTGCTTAGTTATAACAATACAATGTAACCTGCAAAAAATTGTATACAGTTTGTACAATTTTTGCAGGTTACATTGTATTGTTTTAACGAGCATGCAATATTTAATTAAAAAATAGATTATTGAGTAGGTATGTAAATACTTACACCATCTGTATCTGAATATATTTGTATGTAGTAAAATTTTGCGTTTCCTTTTGTATATTATACTAGCTGTCCCGGCCAAGCGTTGCTGTGCCGACTGCAGTGCCATCTGCCGGACTGATTTGTGAATCTAAACCATTCTCAGATCCCCTTGAACACACACAAAAAAATTCATTCAAATCGGTCCAGCCGTTTAGGAGGAGTTCAGTGACATACACACTCACAGAAGAATTATATATATAAAGATTTGTATAATAATACATAATATATATGTGTTATTATAAACATAGAATTATGTATAACAGGAAAAACAATATTTTTAGTGTTTAGATGCGTAGTACTCATTTAAAGAGTAAAATACATTACCTGGTATTCAAACTATACGTCTTTCGACGGTACTTACCTTCACTTATGACCGGCAGTAATTTCTTGGACTTCGTCCACTCCATTGTATACAGAAGGCTTAAGCTGATTTGGTGGAGTATTTAGTCAACCGAGTACAATCATAGTATCACACCAAAGGAAGCGTCTAACTATAGGTAATGTTAGTTGGTTCCATTACTAAAGTACACAGTTTTGATCCCAATAGAGCCATATGGCATGTAATATTTCACAGAATTACCAGAATGTGGCTTTAACTTCGATCACATAGCCAAGTCTTTCGTACTCTTCCATAAAATTTATGTATTTTTCTCTAAACTCTTGAGTCACGTCGAAACCGACTTTCTAATGATAAAAAAAATGATAAGCTAGGTTATATGAATTAACTAAAACATTAGGGTCAGACTTAAGAGACATTGTAACGGTGTGACGGGGTGCAGCCGGAGAAATAAAGCACGTTTAGGTCACTTGTTTTTATATTTAAGGAATTAAGGCACAACTGAAACAATTATATAAAAAAAGGTAAATTACACTGAATACAAAAACAATTTCACATTTATCACTAAAAACATATTATAAAAGGTAGGGCTACTTACAATAGTGCCTTCAAGAAACTTATAGACTTATAAACAGGAACTGGTGGTACAGAATATATATACAGGAAAACTTGTGAATTATGCTTATGAGCTTATTATACTTGTGAGCTTATTATAACTGCTCAGCACTATAAATATATTTAAATAATTTGTTATCGGTGAGTCAACCACTCTACGCGCTGACTCTGGTAAGAATAAACTAAAACGTAGTGATTACATACTCTTTGGAATAAACTTCGAACAAAACAAATAAAAAGAGACAGACAGTAAATTTAAAATAGGAAACAGAGACAGACAGTAAATTTAAAACAGGAAACGAAGAGAAAAGAAAATATGAAAAATGGCCAGAGAAGAGCGCAATGAAAGCAACGAGTCGCCAATATAGCTATGGCGCCTCGTTACAACGGTAAACTGACCATCATTATTTCAAAAGGTATTTTATTAGAAAATTATTTCGAGAGTTCGCTCTTATTGTGGAACGAGACGTCGACTTTTCTTTTGGCCCGCATGTTGGTCACATTGCGGTATGTTTTGCCACCAATAAATGGCGCGGTCATCTCGCTCTTCCATATGCGAGACAAGATATGTGCGAAAGAGAAATGGATTAAATGGAGGAGAGGTTAGGATTGTCGACCAAACTAATAAAAATTACAAAAACATACAAATAAATAACACGGCAGATTTGAATTTAATACTGGCGCAACCAGTACTCTTTTTTAGTAACCAAAACGCAAATAGAAAGGTGTATGTAAGTGTGTGTATGTTTAAATTTATAATTTTTGAATGTTTTGTAATTTTTTTTGTTTAATACCCCTGCGAAGCCGGGGCGGGCCGCTAAATAATTATAAAACTAATATAGGAATATTTTCTATTTTAATTTAAGCTACTAGTTTTAGCTTGAATAATGTATAGAAGGCCTCCCTGATAAGAAGGACATTAAACTCTCGGCTGGCCCCGACTGCAAAAATAATTAGTAATTGTAAATATTATTAATTTAATTTATAACTGTTCAGAACGAATTACTGTGTCATTTTTAAATTATTTTTATCATTACAGTGTTATCATCTTAAGTTGATTGTTGAATAGGTTTTAATATTGTTTTATTATACCCTTCGCGAATCGCAATGCGTGTTCTCTGTGCCGTTTAGCACTCATGTAGGTACCGTCAAAAGAAGAATAATCAAAGAAACCTAGAGAAATTTAATAGTGAGTCAATTTCACATAGTTTATTAGGAATAAAGTAAACTATTACATATGTCAATAACATTAAATTTATTTCAGAATAAAACACTTTTTTACGGATTTTTGCGCATGTTTTATTTTATTTTATATTTAATCCTGACATGATGTAGTTAGCTCTTTTTGCAAATAATTAAACAGTAAGATGGAGGTCGGTCCCCCTGCCCGAGTTTCTTTCGCCAGTTCTTCTCGGAAGGCCCTCCCAATTTCCGAACTGGTAGTAGACTCAGTAGTATACAATGTAATCGTAGTGAGAATTAATTAAATAACTAAATAATGTTTTAAAATAAAATAAAACAACTTGATTTATATAAAATAATTTAATAATTAGGAACGTGCCCGATTAAAATATTGTGAAGGTAGTAGAAAATACATGACAACCATCATCTTAGTCATCCTGTGATCACGGCTCCTGTAAAGGAGTCGAAACGTCAGGATTAAATATAAAATAAAATAAAACATGCGCAAAAATCCGTAAAAAAGTGTTTTATTCTGATGTGTAATGTGCGCGGAAGTGTAAGAACTAAATATGTTAACCAGTACGGGCTGGACATCGCCAACAAAATCCGCCGGTTGGAAGACCTGATGACTAAGCGCGCAAGAAAGATAACATCTTTGAATTTCTTGAAGAGATGCCGTGACCAAGGTCTCATCCCGCACTGTGTCCGAATCACTCCTAAGTGTGACATACGTGGGAGCGCCAGGATCTTACAACAGGCAAGCAAAAAACTACTAATCAGTTTGATTCGGGAGCATCGTTTTAACTTAAATATATTAAATAATAAAATTGATTGTTCATCCAATGAGTTAAAAATACAACTGTCTAGGGAAGACTTTAATAACTGCATAAATTTGCTTCATAAACGAGAAACAGCAAAATATAATGAATGTAGGAATAGACAAATCTCAAAATACTAGAGACTAGAAACAACCCGTCATTATAAGTATCGGAACGCAGGCTGTAATACCACCACAGACCATAGAGTTCCTAACCAATCCCGCGCAGTTGTCAATTTATCAAAACAAACATTGGATGAACCTACTTTAAAAGTTTTAGAAAAAGGATTAAACTTCGCGGTTGCCCCTCGCAGGATACCGTATGAGGACATTATATGTAACGTTGAGGATTGTTTGGTTAAAAATAACTTCAAAAAGGAGGATATGGAGGCAATCCGTCAAGACATTTCATCTGTTCTACGACGTAGTAAACCGCCGAAACCTAACCTCTCTTATAATGAATATAACGCATTAAAAAACCTGCGATATAAATCTGATCTTACAATCCTCCGAGCAGACAAAGGCAATGCCACGGTAGTAATGGATACGTCAGATTATAATGATAAAATGCTCCAGCTCTTGTCGGATGAGAACACATACAAAAAAGTTAAAAACGACCAAACTTCTAAGGTACTATAGAAAACCAGTGAACTCATCAAGACGCATTCCGAGGTATTAGATCTTGACGTCAACTATCTTATTCCTTCCTGCCCTAAACCGCCGAAGTTGTATGGGTTGCCGAAAATACACAAACAAGATGTACCGCTACGTCCCATCGTTAGCCAAATTGACTCACCAACCTACCGTTTGGCTAAACACGTAGCTAAAATACTATCACCACTAAGGGGTAAAACAACTGCCTATGTAAAGGATTCCTACCATTTTGTTAGTGAGATACAACACCTACGTCTCACTGATGATGAAACTATGGTTAGCTTCGATGTCCAATCTTTATTCACAAGCTTACCTGTTCAAGATTGCATTGATGTCACTAGGAAGAGACTAGAGAAACACAATATACCAAGTGAATATTCAAAATTACTGGAACACTGCCTAACATCGGGCTATCTCTTGTGGAATGATGAATTCTACCTACAAGTGGATGGTGTAGCAATGGGCTCTCCTGTATCACCCATTGTCGCCGACATATTCATGGAGGACTTTGAGGAAAGGGCCCTAGCGACGGCACCGGTGTGTCCACGCTTTTACAAAAGGTATGTAGATGACACATTTGCTATATTACCAAGAGATATGGTTTCTGTCTTTTTAAGTCACCTTAATTCCGTTCATCCCAACATACAATTTACTATGGAATTAGAGACAGACAATAAAATAGCCTTCCTAGATATTCAAATCAGCAGGAATCCAAATCAAACCCTTAGTCATACAGTGTACAGAAAGGCAACTCATACCGATAGATATTTAAATGGTGACTCTCACCACCATCCTATACAGTTAGCTACCGTAGGGAAATCTTTGTTTCAGAGAGCTCGCGGCATCTGTGACCAACAACATCTGACTGCTGAACTTCAGCATGTCAAGCAAGTACTACAAGATAACAAGTTGCGAGTACCAAGACTGCGTCACAGAAGCCGCGCCAAACCAGCCACAGTAGAGCGCCAACCTGCTGTCCTTCCCTACATGAAGGGGGTCACTGACAAGATTGGGAATATTCTGAAGCGGGTTTCTATTAAAACTTACTTTAAACCAGCCAGGAAGATTGACCAATTCTTACGATCGGTCAAGTGTAATATACCCCTTCAGGCAGCGGGTGTCTACAAAATCGATTGTGACTGTGGGCTCTCATACATCGGGCAAACAAAGAGAAGTATAGGGACGCGCATTAAAGAACACGTAGCTGACATGAAACATAGGCGCGATAATAGGTCTGCAGTGTGTGAGCATGCTTTTGAGGGGCCAAACCACTATATTCGTTTTGATAAACCACAAATTCTCGCTAGAGAACAAAGATTTGTTCCTAGGATGCTACGCGAGGCTATTGAAATTAAGAAACATCCTAATTTCAATAGAGACGAAGGTTGGAGCGTTCCATCTGCTTGGGACCCCATAATTAATAAATTAATACCTACAAAAACACACACTGCAAGACCTGATGATGTAGTTAGCTCTTTTTGCAAATAATTAAACAGTAAGATGGAGGTCGGTCCCCCTGCCCGAGTTTCTTTCGCCAGTTCTTCTCGGAAGGCCCTCCCAATTTCCGAACTGGTAGTAGACTCAGTAGTATACAATGTAATCGTAGTGAGAATTAATTAAATAACTAAATAATGTTTTAAAATAAAATAAAACAACTTGATTTATATAAAATAATTTAATAATTAGGAACGTGCCCGATTAAAATATTGTGAAGGTAGTAGAAAATACATGACAACCATCATCTTAGTCATCCTGTGATCACGGCTCCTGTAAAGGAGTCGAAACGTCAGGATTAAATATAAAATAAAATAAAACATGCGCAAAAATCCGTAAAAAAGTGTTTTATTCTGATGTGTAATGTGCGCGGAAGTGTAAGAACTAAATATTAAATTTATTATCAGTCTGTAGGATCGAAAGGGGAAAATATTTCCTGCTTATTTCGTTTTCGTGAAAGGGGATAAAAATGGTTCATATGGAATGCTCGGCAAATGGTATTTTAAACTGTCATCCTGCAACTAAACTAGTGATTAAACTAGTGATTCTGAAATCTGGGTCTAACAGACCCACCAAGCATAGCGTTTAACATTTAGCCACTACGCATGCCAAGGGTTAAACTGAGATTTGGTAAATAAAGGCTACATACAGTGAAATATTTGTAACGATAAAATTTAAAATTAGGGTACTTGTATCAAGTGGGTTAGGTCTATACATACTTTATATTGGGGGTAGAGGCTTATTCTGATATCGACCCACTACTATAGGGATTGTATAGAAAAAGTCGAATATAACAACATTTAAAATCATTACCAGTCCTGCGTGGTTATATGTTCCACATGTATACGAAATGGTAGCTTTGAATGTAGGTAAATAAACGGTACTTTATTTTGGTCATTTTTATTTTGGATGATTTCGATACGTCCAGTCATATATTTAAGAAAGATTGAAAACTTAAATTTAAAAACTTCTTATATTTCTAAGGATTTGGAGGGTTTTTTTTATAACTAGTCTGGCCATAAATATTGTTACATAAAACCTTTTCTTTTTTTCAACTTTTTAATTATTTTGAATTTTGGATTCTTTCGATTTGGCGGCATTTAACATAATTTTTCGTTAAAATTACAATACGGAATGGGGTGTTAAAGAAAATAGGATTGCAGTGATCGCTTTGCACAAAGTGGGTATGGAGCCGTCGGTCATATTCCAGACACTTCAAGAGCTTGGTTTCAGCCATATGTTCGTATATCGTACTATCAACAGACACAACAACACTTCCTCTGGCGAAGACCATAAAAGACGGCCGCGTGCTGTTAGAGTTAAAAAGGCTGTTAATGCCGTCGAAACCCCATTAGGAAGCAAAAACTCTTATCGTGAGAAATGAAGATTCCCGATAAGACTCTGACGCGTATTATAAAGCAAGCTCGGTGCTTATCGTCGATACACAGGACATGCCCTAAATCAATCTTTATAATTAAAGCGAGTGGATTGATCAAAATGCCTTCTGTCACGATACGCAGGTCAAAGGCACGGAAATAGCAATAGAAAGAGCACTACAATAAGCAAAATCATAAAGTGTACGCTCACAGTTCTAAAGAAGCTGATCAAATGGTCGGAAAAGTGCAACGTGGTCATTATCCTGCGCCAGTGATGGTTTGGTTGAGGTCACAAAAATGTTTTTGTGAAAATTTTAGCCAAAGTGTATCAAGAGACAGACATGGATCGAGTTGTGAAACCTCTCAGCAATACACTTTTTAAAAATGTACCGTGGACTTTCAAGCAAGACTACACCTAGTCACAAGGCACAACCTACCCAAGCCTGGCTTGAAACCAACGTCCCGGACTTTATAAGAGCTGAAGACTGGCCCTCATCTAGCCCAAACCTCAACCCTTCAGACTACAAATTATGGTCTGTTTTAGAGGACATGGCCTGCTCTTCTATCTGGCTGGTTTTCATGACATTAAAAAGGTGACATTAAAAAAAATAATCAAATTAGGAAAATTTTGTTTCCCACTATTTTTCATTTGTTTTTCTTTCTGTCAAAATGAGCGAATCGAATGAAGAAATTAGATACATTTTAAAATTTTATAAGAAATGGAAAAAATGCAACGCAAGCCGGAAAAATTTGTGACGTTTATGGACCTAATGCAGTGTCAGTAAGAATAGTACAAAGTTGATTTAAGCGTTTTCTATCCGGGAATTCTGATGTCAAAGATGGACCTCGCTCTGGTCGCCCTGTTACGGATAAAATGGACGCTATTTTTAAAAAAGTGGAGCAAGATCGGCATATCAGCAATTACGACATAGCTGAAGAACTGGGAATGGACCACAAAACTGTTTAGACCCATTTGAAAAAAGGTGGGTACACAAAAAAGTTCGATATTTAGGTGCCACACGAGCTCACTGGAAGAAACCAAATGAACCGTGTACTCATTTGCGATTCTTTATTGAGACGTAATGAAACCGAACCGTTTTGGAAGAGATTGTAAACTGGTGATTAAAAGTGGATCACGTATGACAAAAAAGTGCGATAAAGGTCGTGATCAAAGGTCGGTCAAGCTTCACAGACTGTGGCAAAACCTGGGTTATCTCGCAACCTGGGTAACCACGCGTTGCTATGGTAACGTTAATTGATGACCCGGCCACGCGTTGCTATGGTAACGTTAATTGATTATAAAAACTGTTATTCTTAGGCTTATGGTAACTATATATGGTAACAAACACACAAAGTATTATTGTGATATAATGTACTGATAAATATATTTGATTTACTAAGATACATGTAAAAAAACCAACCAGTTATTCTCTCTGCAAAAAATGCATTTGTCCATTGCAATAAAAACATCAACATAATACCAAAGACTAGCCTGTACAAATACAATGTGGATAGGGCATTGTTGGGAGCAAAAAGCAGAGCGATGATTCAAGGACACGCCCTTCTCATTGGCTAGGGCTGCTACTTGAGTAAATGGATGTGAACATATTTAGCGAGGTATTATTAATTTTACTAAATAGTGGTCAAAAATATTTTTATTATTTATTAACTAGATTTTTGATTACATTGTAGGTAATTTTCTTGTTGGCATTCCTTACCTGCGTCTGTTTTCCCGAAAATATATCCATATTTAAGATTCGAGTGAACAGGGAAACAAGATAGCACCATCGCTTGCATATTTAAGACTCAAAATGTGATCAAAAGTTGTGAAAAGCTCTTTCTCAATCAATGACAAAATGATTTTAGTAGCGAAACATGTTGAAATTACTTACTGTAGCCTCAATCTATACAAACCGAAATAAAGTTTTAGTAACGAACAGTTTTTCTGGCGTTATTATCAGCGCATTACATTATTTATCATCGTTATTTATTAAGGTTTTATTGTAACCATAATTAGGTCAGTGCTGTGTATGTGGAACATTTGAAGTAAAGTATTTAAATTACTGATACGTTGATCTCTAGTATTAATAGTCAGCAATATACATAGCTAGCATAGGCGATACGAACTGCTGCAATGACGTCATAAACTATAGCTATTGTAAAGACAATGAAATCAGGTGGTAGACTTAGGGATTTCTCATCCGCCAGGAGTACCGTTCGTGCACTGACAACTCCACATTAGCTCTTAAAGGCTATTGGTTAACCTATTCATTTATAATATAGGTACAGTGACAGGTCATGTTAAAATAATTATACTTTGTCCAATGTAGGATGATACTTTTGACAGGTGTCACTTCCTTATTGCTACATACTAAGGTTGCGTTTGTTTCCTTATGTTTGGCTTGACATTGCAATAGCAACTTTATACCCTCTATATAAATGTCAACTGTCAAAAGTATCACCCTACATTGGACAAAGTATAGTGTTTACAATTTCTAGACAATAATTATTAAATAAATGTATACAACATAAGGATATAACAGGCAGCACGTGTTATGCAAAAAATGAAACAATAAATAATAAGTAAATACAAACTAACATCTACAAGAAAATAAAGAAAAAAAAACGGAAGGAGAAAAAAAACAACAAAAGAAGAGATCTATGCAATGCCAGTGCCATTGTTAACGTTCACTCACACGCAAGTAAGTATTCAATGATTTAAAATACAAAGATATATTTTGATTTTTTAACATTCTTATAATTATTTATTTACACTCGCAGCCCTCAGCTCTAATGACGGGTCCGTTACACCCACACTTCGGCAACCTTATACTCAAGTGCTTTTCATCATCGAAAATGGGAACACATCATCTTAATACGGGAACTTTTTATTCTGCTTTTAAGCTTGAATATATTTCCATTAGTGAATATATTATGAAAACTGTTTTTTTTAAGAAGTTCACAAGACGTGTGGTCAAGAAATTGTAAATAAATAACATTATGATGTAAAAATTCATATATGCTACAGCCCTAGTTAAGAAATTTCACACCCTTACTGGTGTTCTAAGGAATTGTTCTGTAGGTATAAAAATTATGAATTAAAAATGCTATCCCATTTTGTGATTGATTCTGAATTTGAAAATATTTTTGATGATGATGATGATAATGAATTGCGATTGCATATTTTCTAGGGAAACTTAAACTTAAGAAAACTCACACAAAAGCTTTCATAAACAATATGTACATTCAAGTTTATAAAACCTATACTAAATGGGACTTAATCATAGCAATGATTTTTAGAACGGTTGTTATAACTACATATGTATTATTAACAAACAACAAAGAATAAAGATAAAAGTAAATATTTGTTTTGGCGTCGCACTTGTTTATGGACGTATTGACAGAGAACTTACCCCACCCACGTTTAGGAACGTCGCGTTATATATATATATATATATATATATTTAAGATCTTGTTTATTAAATTTCAGATATATAACTGATTCACAAGGATTATGACTTTGTTGATTAGTACAATTTAGTGGTCGTAGTCACATCTGGGGGTTGAAGCTATAGATACTTCTCGCCCGAGCCCTAGCAAAACGGGTGGAGAGAAAAAGGGTAGATAGATAAGATGATAGAGGGATAGGAAAGAGATAGAACGAAGAGAAATTGACGCCAGATTATTAGCCACCTTCGTATACAATCCCCGAAGAAAGCGCCCAGAGTGCACCGGCCCAAACCCATTGTCCCATTCTTCCCACCGCACGTGTGGGACCTTCAATGAGCCGGACACACTAGGAGGTTCTATCCGACCTTGCACCCCCGTCGCCTTATATTAGACTTATGTTTTTTAACAAAAGCCAAACTTAAAGTATTTAGGTTACAGTTGCTATCATTTGACCAGCACTTTCATTTTACCACTTTAGAATCTTCGAAAATAAATAATACTAAAAACTATCCGTTACCTCGAATCGCGAGCTAGATAATCTCCCCGCGCGATAGCTCTGCTTCCAGTGTAGCTGTTAACTTTGTTGGAGAGATATGCGCATCGTTGTGTCGTGCTAGCCTACGATCTAAAATTCACGTGACATGCAATATCATTTATGTTTAATTCCTTAATACATTTTAACATCGTTGTTTTCGGTAACAATGGACAGTTATCGGCTTTCCTAAATTTTTGATAGTTATTAATATTTTTGTGAGATAATACAAAGTTGCCATCAATGAACTGATGCATTTTTTTGATTAGACCGGTCCAATCATAGCAACTCTTAAAATTTTAGTTTAAATATATTTTTTTTTTCTTTTCGAATGTCAAAAAGAGGGGCATTATATTTGGACCAATAAGCGTTACATGCTTTAAGTAGAAGAAAAGTTGGCTTAAATAAGTCAAGTAGAATGTTTGGCATGCCTAAAGATCCCCTCAAACGAAGGTTCTATAAGAAGAAGATTTTTGAAATAATTAGAGTTACTAATATTAATAGAACGATTTATTTTATAAGTAAATAAATGTTTTATTTATAAAAAAATGTATAAAAAGTGTTGTGTGGACCTACAGGTCAGAAAGCCCTAACTCCAATTATAGCAACTAAGTAGACCATTTAAAGCAACGATGGCCCAAATAAAGCAACATAATAATTTGTATTTTGAGACTAAATACCAGATCTTTAAAAAACTGAAATAGCAGCTGTGTATAGCTGTGTTATACGGATTATTCATAATACTGACTTCATTTTATTTACATATAATACTTTTCAATTTTACGCCTGTTCATTATTAAGTGGTCCAATGAGGCAACTCCACCCTATCGTTAAAGTTATAACGGAAAAGAAAAGCGGAAATATGATTTAGTTAGATTAAAGAACGTAATAAGAAACGCCAATACTATTTCAATATTTAATGTTATCATCGCTGCGATTCTAATTAATCTTAGATACGATAATAAATGTATTGATGATGATTAGTAATATCACTAAAAGGTAATAAACGTCGTATGTATGTCGGTACCTAAAACTAACAAGATAAGACTGATTAATAATCGAAAAATCAAACGTTTATATTTAAAGGATTCACCGCAGCTCAGTATGAACTAAAGACTTAACTTGAACGGTATTATTTTCAGTGCGTTATGGCGGAAATACGAATTTACGAATACGTAATTTTGTTCGCGATATTTGTTGTAGCGAAAAATGATGCAGCAAGAATATTGGCAGCATATCCAACTCCCTCCATTAGTCACCAAGTGGTATTTCGACCATTGACTTTGGAGCTACTCAAACGAGGCCACGAAGTTGTAGTGATAACAGCGGATCCTATGTTCCCTAAAGGTGAAGCACCTGTTAATCTCACGGAAATCGATGTTCATGATCTTTCATATGGTATGTGGCAGAAAAAGTTTATGGAATTAAATATCACTCAAGGAAACAAAAGTGATCTGGGAAAACAACTCAAAGCTATGGCTTATCTATTTCTTGAACTGTGGGAACAACAAATTCTCCAAAAAGAAGTTCAAAATTTAATGAACGGAAAACTAAAATTTGATTTTCTGATCCATGAGGCATTTTCTTACCCTTATCTGGGTTTTTCACATATACTGAAAGTGCCAGTGATTCAAATTAGTTCCTTAGGAACTGTCGGTGATATTTTAAATATAGTTGGGGCACCAACTCATCCAATGTATCCTTATAACAATCAACAGAAAATTTACAATTTGTCATTATGGGAAAAACTATCAACTTTATACAACCGTTTCCGACTTGAAATATACTTGAATCTATTTGAAGCTTGGCTAGACGCTTCAATGAAGAGGTCATTTAAATCACATATACCGAAACTAGGTGAACTGAAGAAAAATGTTGACTTAGTGTTTCTGAATGTTTATGCATTTTGGGAACTAAATCGTCCTGCACCTCCAAATTTGTTATACTTGGGCGGGTTGCACCAACAACCTGAGAAAGAGTTGCCAGATGTGAGTATACTTGATCATTAGTTTTTAGCAATTGCAAATATAGCTGGATGAGTTATTGATCTTTTTATTTATATTCATATAACGAAAGTATGGATTTGATAGTATAACCATAATAAATTGTAATGTCATTACAAACATTAGAGTTATTTATTGTCTCATTCCACAAATCCAAAATATTGTCCTTCTTTTTTTTACAATGTTTATAGTACGTTATCATATGTGTCAAAATTAATTTTACTTTCGTTAACCCTTGAGATGGGAGCTTTTAAACTAATTATATCTAGATTAAACCTCGCGGATGTACAGTCCATAATTCAATGTACTGTCGAGCATACTACGAAACTACGTCCAAATAAGAAGTACGATCGATAGCTAATCAAGGTAAATACACTAAAAATTAAAAGGCTACTACTACTATAGTATAAGGTAAGCCGCAACATCAAAGTCTAAAACTTTATTTGCAATCATAAAACATTCTTAATCATTTTTGAAATGGGGCAGATTTTTCTGTTATACCCTCTCGACGAGCATAATGCTTGTAATACGATCGAACCTCGAATTTTGAACTTTGCCCTCCTAATGCAGTGTTCTTCAATCGATAGAATACGGCAGAATTAATAGCAGAAGGTGACCCATATCAGTTTAATCTACATCTACACTAATATTATAAAGTTCTTTCACCATTGGAAAGCTACATTCACGCTGAGTAACATAGACTATATTTATTGCTAGAAAAATTTTGTCCAAAAAGAATTTTGTCCATCCGTGCGAATCCAGGACGGGCCGCTACAAGGAAATAAGGAAGGTAATAAGGAATATTTTTTTAACTCTAGCACCTTCTTGCATCGATAGACATTTTAAGCCGTTGGTCCCGGCTGCATTTGTCTGCTGCATCTACCTACAAACCGGTACTGGCCCCTCGTGATGGATGGATCAATGCATTCTCTCTACGGTCGGTGTTGCAATACACAGTGTAAGCCTGTCTATTAATAGCAGAGATATCAGTTGGGTGATGTGATGATACAGAATTATTTAAATTAGTACCTAAAAGATAATAAAGCACATTCATTTCAGGACCTCAAAGCATACCTCGATTCTTCAAAAAACGGAGTGATTTACGTAAGTTTTGGTACCAACATTGATCCGGCTCATCTACCACCTCAAAAAATTCAAACAATTATAAACGTTCTCTCCAATTACCCTACGACGTATTGTGGAAGTGGAGTAGAGATGAAATACCCGGTCGAGGCGAAAACATCAAAATCTCTAAATGGTTTCCACAAGCTGATCTTTTGAGTGAGTTGTCTTAAGGATATTGTACCGCGTCCGTTCGCCCCAGAACTTATAGCCAGAAATCTTACTTTGTGAGTTCGAAAGAAAATATACCCAAAACAAAGTTTGTTGATGGCCACCTTGTAAAATAGTTTTATTTAAATAAGCAGCAAGGATTCTGAGGTTTTGTTTAATAAGCACGAATTTTTAGTAAAACTTAGTTATTCATAAATTAAATAACGGGTAATTAAAGATATGTTCGAAATAATTCTTCCAATATCAATGTCATACTAGTGCGGCATTTATTCTTTTATCGTAGGACGAACTTGCCCTGCAGTAATGTTGTGAAATAGACGCCCCTAGAATCATTTTTTTTGTTTTTGTTGTTTTACTTAAGTCTTCTCGTATTATCGGTTATTTACTTTTACTATTAACAAAGACATTATGTGTGACAAACATTTTTACATCTCATCAATGCAAAAACGTGACGAAGAACTATTTGCTTTAGCGATATAGTTTGTCAAATATAACAGATAGTATATTAACTTATTGTAATAATATTTGTATGTTTTAATTAATTGTTGGTTCTGAGGCAATATTCGCCAATGTCCGTTCTAAGAATTGTTATTTGGTTACCATTGTGATTGTATCTAATTAGTTCTAACTAGGACAGGTTTGTCTGTTTATCATTTAAACATTGATAAAATTACAAAACAAAAACAAGTAGTAAAGCAAACTGAGCTTGGCAGTTTATCTAGTCCAACCAAATCAGGGTCACCAAAAAAAGGGTATATAGCAAACACGTCATCAAGAATCACACTAAATACCTGCTATTAAGTTATTAAGTTTTTAAATTAACTACAGGATTTCTTTCACATATTTGCAATAATTTCCCAAAAACTTTCAAATTCTAAATTTAATAGAACCTCAACTTAATCAATGCTTTTGCATTAATTAAGTAAATGACAATAATTAATAATTGATGATGCAGGATAGCTAACGGTCTTGTTTTTTGCCTTTGAATGGCATGCTCATGAATTTACAAAACTTTTAGGGCACCCTAAGGTTAAAATGTTCATAACACAAGGAGGTTTGCAGTCGACAGATGAAGCTATCTCAGCTGGTGTTCCACTGATTGGTATACCTATGTTGGGAGATCAATGGTACAACGTGGAACACTACGTTCATCATGGCATCGGAGTACGTGTCGACATGGAAACTATAGACGAGGAGAAATTCGGAAGCGCTGTAAACGAGATACTTAATAATGAAAGGTAACTATTCCTTTTCAAGTAAGAAATACCGATGGAGGTAAGATTTTAGTTTGACCCAGTGAAAATACAAATACTAAAAAATATTCACAAAATATATTGCTGTAATGTTTCACGGTCACTAACATTAGTATCATTCCAAACGGGATTTGACTATCGTGAGGTAGCGATATTAAGACGCAATTTTCGTTTTCATTTCGTTCGCCACCCGACCTGAGACCAGTTCAGTAGAACTCAGCGTATGCAATTGCGATTAAATATGGGAGCCTCAACAAAAATCGTAATGTAAGTTGCATAAATGAAAGATTGTAGGAGTTCGCTTCTATACTTCGAAATATAAAGTTTGTTACTTAAGACAGAAGAATGTGTAAATCTTGGGTTTACCAGGTTAATCTTAGTTATTGATTTTTTTATATACCTACGAAAATATTTTAATTAATGAAAACTTAAATTCTCCGTCGTTTTTGTCTCTTGTTGCCATTTAACTGTTCCTGTAGGGAAATATCCCGAAATAATAATTACAAAAATGATGTCAATTTTTTTTATTTTTAATAAGCAATTTTAAAATTATATTCTATTCTGGGTTTAACCATTCCTGCAAGTTATGAAATCATTGAAATTAAATTAGAATTATTAATATTTGAGAAATTTTTGATATCGAAGAAATTATCCGTGTAAATAGCTAGTATTTTTCTTTTTTTTTTTCAACCAAAATTAAAAATATTAGTGGAGAAGATTCCTAAACATTAGAATCTATTTCTTCTTTTTAGAATCGTAAGATCATAAAAAAGAACAAATTTAATAAAATATTTTTTTAAGCACTGACAGAAATTAACCTGAAAATTTAAAAAAGCTTAAAACTGAAATATTTTATTCGTAAGATCATAAAAAAACATTGATTTCATAAAATATTTTGTTTAAGCAGTGACAGGTATTAACCTCAAAATTAAAAGTAAACTCAATACTGAAATACTTTATTCGAATAATAATTTATTATTACTTACTTGATTTTTTTCCAATGATCTGCACTTTATTGAGTCTTATTATCAACACTCAATGTTTATTTATGTAGTCGAAGTATATAAATTGATTTATATAACAGCAAACTTTATACACCGTATTTACACTTACAACACTGTAACTTAAGTGCACAGCTGATGGCTGACAGTACCGACCTCTCGGAAAATTGGTTCGTACTATCTGACAGTAAACTGTAAAACCGCGCGCTCATTCGTCAAATCGAATAGCGCGCGCTTTCGCGATTTCCTGTTACACACTTCCGTCCCATTTCACGAAATCACTCCCACACATTGCAGGAAAACGAGAGGAAAAATTTTATACATCAATAATTATTATAGTAACCATGACTTTTAACTGGCTCTAAATCTGTGTTGAATTTTAGATTTACTTTTGTCCTCCTAATAGGTAAGGCATTTTTTCCTTTAGTTACCGTCGCAATATGCTACGTCTTCGGGATTTGGTGCACGACCAGCCTCAGACGTCGCTGGAGCGTGCGGTGTGGTGGACGGAGTACGTGATACGTCACGGAGGCGCGCGACACCTTCGTTCTCCTGCCGCCAACATCACCTGGGCACAATACCTCGAATTAGAATTAGTGTTTTATTTACTAACAGCATGCTCAACTGTTATAATCATTTTCACACTTATCATCTATAAGATAATGTCAATGGTTACCAATAGAAATAAACAAAAAATAAATTGATTGATTGAACGACTGAGAAATTTTATTTTATCATAAGAAAAAAAAGAGCTCTTGCCTTAGATGTCGGGTGGAACGCGAAACCACAGCCTCTCGCCATTCGGCCAAGTGTTCTTTTAATTGAGTTTATGTTATTTAATATATCTTTTTATAAATATTTTCTGTGTAGTATAGGTTATGTAAGTAGTAGGTATGTTAAATTTGTATGGCAATATGCGAATACTTTATAAATATGATAGGTTGTAATAATAATAATATTTCTAAAATTCCCAAGAATTAGCCAAACGTAAAGAAAGGACTGTAAGGCTTGTGTTATGGTCCTAGGTTATAGGATAGAAGTACACGAACAATACATAGATATGGAATATCAATTCATATCCATACGAGCAAATGCTCGTATTCATCAAACAAACATTTTCCCCTTCCGGAACTCCACCACGGCACAAAGTAGATAATATACAGAGACACCACTTAGTACAAGAAAATGGTATCACCCTAAAACTGGTTATTCAACTGGCTATATTGCTTTCCTTCAGTTTTACGATAGATGACACTAGTGAGAACACAAATAACACGATAAGTATTGCCATCCAGTGAGACACTAAGAATACGGTTATCGCTTGTTGTTGTTAGATGGCGCTTCGTTATAGCCTACTCACGGACATTGGTGGATGCGTAATAAATCGAAGTTTCGTATGTCAGTAACAGTACATTAAAATCTCTTTATTCACGGTCGCGGGGTTTAACGTTCCAAAAATATGTCGCGAATATAGAAACCGTGAATATGGAATGGTAATTAGTATGGAATCATAGGGGATGCGTTACAAGTTACAAAATAAAACGAATATTTATAAAAATAAAATCAATTTGAGCTGTAGTATTATAAATTTGCCTTTTAAGAGTAAGGCTCCTTTCCATAGATCGATCAGCTTTCATGATCACAAAGTTAATTTGCGTATAAACCTTCACTCAGACTTTTTAAATTTAATGTATTCCTTACCAAGCGGACCTATGAGTAGTTCGATCCTCGTCGATGTATTACGAACGTAGAACTACTCTATTACCACAAGGGGTAATATTCTTTTTTTAACTTGTTTTTGTATTGTGACGGTAAGGTTTGTTTTAATTGACATTAGTCCACTTGGTCAAATCTTTCATGAAAGCCGCCTGGGCATATACCAGAACTCAAATAATGCCGCTACTTTAATAAAAGACTGAATCTCTTTCTATTTACTGTTTTCATCCTCGAATAATGAAATTTTTAGCCGCGAATACAGGAACTGTGTTGCAATTTTTTCTCCCTCGGATAAGGAAACCGTGAATGGGGAACTTTTACTGTATTGACGGAACATTGCGAACGATTTTAGGACACCACTTTCTTAGCTATTCTAACTATGTATTTTTTACTCATGTTTGGCTCAGGTTTACGAACGTGTCGCGTATTATACCTATTTGGAAAATTGTTTTTTTGTTTCAAATGAAACGAAAAAAAAAACACTTTCTAGTTTATTCCTTTGTTATCAGGTCAGGGCCAGGTGACGAGATCCTGGAGAAATTGAGGGAAATAAAATATTAGAGGCACACCTATCGAGATTTAGGTATTTTAAATAGTAACTGGTGCAGTTGTTACTGAAAACACCCGTGGCCGTAATAGGTATGGTTGCATTTTATTGATGGACAAAACATTTGTCACTATCACATGTACGTAGTTACCTACTTTTCAGTGACTGAGAGTTATTTTATTCGTCGATAAAATGTCGACCATCTTAAAGGGTTTCAGGATTTAATGATTGGGCCTGCTAATGTACTTCCGATTGGTCTAACATAGCACAGTGTTTTATGGAACCAAAAAAATTTACACAATACAAATTGAGGTTTTTACATAAATATATTATTTATATCCTAAAAAAGCATGAGTTCAATTCCGAGAAGTCTAACTCCAATACTTTTTGAGAAAAAAAATCATGAACTTATCGTGACCTTTGACCTATGAAATCTAAAATATTTTTTATAAAATGAATAGAAAGTGAATAGAATAGTAGTTTATGAAACTGGTACATAATGAGGGGTGTAAAACCTAGTTATGTGCAGTTTCATACACTACTTTATCTAATCTCATAGTACATTGAATATATCAAATAAAAGATCAAAACACAACAACGAATTGCAAGTAAACGTATAATGGCGCCAAAATTCCCGGTATTACCGCGCGTGCGCCAAAGCGCGTGCAGCCACAGATAAAAATGAAATAGTGCTATACGAATTCGCGTAGTATTGTATCAATGGTCTGTAATCGAAACGTGATGAAAAAAAAAATATTATAACATTATTTTGTTAGAGAAATAGTGTTGTAATATTTCTTTTTTATTTCATTACGATATACTATTTGTAAAGTTCGTCAATATAAACTCGTTTTGAGTTTAATATTTTGAATTTTACGATGTGAGAGTACATAAAAGAATATATATTTTAATAAATGAGTGAATCGGACATAATCACACGCATATAAACGCGTTTCTTTAGCTTAAAAATCCATTGGTTTGGGAGCAGCATTTTTTTTGTATTACGTATTTATTATTTTTCTCCCTAAAAACGAAAAAGTGGAACCTACAACTTAGATAGAAATATACATAAATGAGCCACGTCCCACTATTGCGGCGATTAGAAGATATTCATTTTTAAATTTTTATGCTAGACTTTATCTCGACGAAAATTTTTAAAATATTAATATGTGTATTATTTTTGAACGAGAACATCGATTTTCGTTTTCGGGTTTGGGTGTTAACTGTTAATTGTTTGTTTTGTGTGTTTCGGAGACCCAGTTAGACACAAGTTCATGCCTGCTTACTTCTAAGTTTTTTGTTACAAAAATAGGTACATACCTGTTAACTGATTTGTGCCCACGACTTTGTACTATGCTTTTATTTTCTGATCGAATGCAATTTTTTTTAAAGATGCGATCAACTGATTATATTGATTTGTATGAGAAGTTACTTTTTCGCGGGGTCACAGACCCATGGCACCGTATTGCCTCAGCAGGGGCTTACCCAACCTACTGAGAGCCATAGCCAAAGACTATACCTCACCGGGCCCATCTCAGCCACTGGTAAAATTATTAAAGCCTTCGCCACTAGTATTTTTTCGAGCGATGTAGAAAGGCACAATAACCCTACTTCTAAAGCGGCAAAGCCACAACCTTATACGCCTAAAGAAGCTCTTAATATGATAATAGATAGACAGTTAAGTGACATGTAAACAAATAAGGGCAGATCTTAATAGGAGAGGATACCCAGCCTATCCCTCATTACAAGGCGACTGAGTCCTGAAATAAATTCTGGCGTCAAGTTAAAGTAGACGTGGTGCACTAAAAAGGTGCCGGCAGGTGATGAGATTTACCTAAATCGATTTTAAATGTGAATGAATTTCTAAATCTAAAATTTCATCACAATCGTTAGACCCGTTTCCAAGAAACCAATTACATACCAACATATTTATATAGGTACATGCAAGAATTGCTCGTTTAAAGTATAGGATGTGTGTATATGTGTTAAATTATTTCAATCAACATAGTTTATTTTTTCGACCATTTGGCGTTTAAGGTACAAAATTAAAGATGTGGTCGAACATACATAAAGTATTCCTACATTATCACATCTACATTAGGTAGGTTGTATATGTAAGTATATAGTATTCGTCTATAAGTGTTGTTAATTTATTCAATTCATTGACGGTATCAATTAACAAACAAAAAATGAAGCATTTTCATTTAACACATAGTTGATCTTTGTGACAACCCCAGATCATGAAAGTTGACCTTTATGTAAATTCTATCATAACTTCTTAAAACCGCAAAAGTGGGATTTGGTTAATAGAACCTTTCTATACTAAATCCAGGTTCCACTTTTGCCGATTTTTGGAGAAAAAAAATAAAATCAAAATTTAAAAAATACGTATTACTCAGAAAGTAGGACACTTATGAATAAAATAAAATTGCGACATTTTGCCTTCAATAATTCATTATCAAGTGGCAAATATCTCATGGACAGATATGGAACCTTTTTGGATAGAAGAGAGATAGAAGTCTATTGAAGAAATAAAATTGTTATTTTTTCATATGCGCAAATTTTAAAAACTTTACTACTTCATATAGTTTTTGACTGAAAAAAGTGATTTGGAAATTGAACTCTTGCCTTTATTAGGGTATAAATAATCGATTTATGCAAAAACCTTAAGGTGTAAATTTTGTTTCCATAAAACACGCCATCTAGCGTTACAATTGCAAAACACTTCGTAAGCCTCATAGCTGAAAAGTAGTCACATGTAGCCTATACTTTCGTATTCTCAATTGATTATTTATGGTGTTTCTTATCTTCAAATTTAGGAGTCGAATTAAGGTTGATGTGAAGTTGTATATATAAAATATGCTAGTCTTTATTTTAATCTCAATATTTCTACTTAATTCGTCTTATTTCTAAACATTTGAAATGTTATAATTTACAAATGTTAATGGTAGTGACATCTATTGCGGTTTTTTAGAATTAAAAATCTCTTGTATGAAATGGTACCCCATGACCACGGGAAGTAAGAAGTCAACGTGACAACGACACACTTCGCGCCTGTGGGGGGGGTCGAGTAGTCATCTACTATTGTGACAGCAAATCGGTGGCTTTCCTCGGATAACTTTGTATAGCCTTAACTTAATATTTTAGTACTGGGTGATATTAAAAGAAAAAATCTTGTTTCGTTACTCTATTCGAAAAAATATAATAGATGGTGTTTATATAATGGTCCTGTATTTGTTTCGGTTAAATTAATTTATATTTGAGTTTATATACATCAATATTTATAAGAACTTATATCTACAATTAACTTAAAATTAAAGCTAATAAAATGTACAGTAAAAGTAAAATTTGTATTTTAAAAACGTAATTGTTAAATATTCTACTAACAAACAGCATCCGAATTATACTAATAGCTAAATTGCCTGCCTTAGGCTTGGGTTAAAAATATTGAATAATATCGATATTTTTTCACAAAATAATCGATATTTAACGCCGATATTTTTATTTTCGATATATCTATATTTGATATTTTTCAGGATATCAATATCGATATTTTTTTAAAACTTCGTTCATGCATCGCTTCGCAGTCGCTTCAGTAGTAGATGTTTGTAAGACTCCATTCGCACGGGCACAAAGGCACGGCAACAGGCGTAAAAAAATGTTGAAATTCTCCAATTGCCGTGTCAAGTGCTGTAATGAAAATAAGCAATGATATTCGTTTAGAAAATCGGCGTAGAGGATAACGTTCTCCAGAGGAAAGGTCTGTTCATGTAACACCAGAAGACTCTAATCAATCTTCTATCTGGTGCAGACATGAAAATTATTAACTCTCAACACATCTACAGTAGAGGTTCCATACTCTGGCTCTATCCCCAAAGAGCTGAAGCAGTATTTGGACCAACGACTACTAGAGAGAAAATCAGATTCAATAAAATCTTGGGTAAATTGCCGACATTTCACGTCGGTTCTTTCAGATACCGCTCTGAAATATTTGATAACTCAGGCATCCTCAGTATCATTTGAAAGAGTTGTTTCGACTGTCAATTTAGCAGTTCCGGATAACAGAAGCAGATTAACAGGGGAGCACATAAAACAGAGACTGATGTCCATTTCTGACGAATACTGGTTCTATTGAAATTTAAATAATGCTTACCTACTTCTGTATTTTGATTAATAAAACGGAGAATAATAAAAGATGTGTATTTGATTTCTAAAATTTTACGCATTTGACAGTATAGAAGGATTTCCTAAGCATTAGGAATAAATATCGATAGTTTTGATAAACATCGATTCGACATTTATCGATATTTTTTTAAAATTCGCCCATCACTAGCCTGCCTCACTCTGCGACCGGCCGATCGGTAGGGATATGGTATCGAAACCAAAGTATCGAGTACAATTGCAAGTAAGGTAATCGATACCGGTATCGTACTCGCATCAAAAGTATCGAGTTACTCAGGTATCGAGTACTTTTTGTTTGACATTTAGTATAGAAAAAATGCATAAAATAGTCTCCATTAATTAATTAATTACGGATTGTGTCGGCAACTTGATGATTTCAACTGCCTATTTGCGTCTGAAGGGTGACGCCTGACTCATTCCAGCCATCCTAGCTCTGCCAGGAACACTCCAAGCGCCATCACTTTGGTGAAAACTTACCAGAGACTACCCTGCTAGCGACCCGAGGTATTTCACCACATTATGTTAAAACGGGCGGCTGTTTTTCCTCTGCATAAACGACTATTGGTGATATCTAGATTTAGAGGGTGCCTTTTAAAATTGCTATGACCGCTATTGAAACCTGCTATATTACTTAGCTGTAGTAGAGATGTGGAGAGACAAACATCCACCCATTGCTTTGAGAGTTTTGCTTGTCTTCACGTCTCTAGAGAGTACCAGTGTTGCAGATGCAAAATTGTGTGTTCACGGATTCTGTTGCTGAACCAACTGAACGGAGATGACAGGCTCTGGGCCGATTAGCACGGTGTCAAAGCCCCTCTGTGGCAACTGATCAGCTTATTATGTACGCCTGCTGCATTTAGATTTAGATGACATTTATGAAATAGGCTCGAAGTGACTCGGTACTAATTAAAATACGTCAGTTTTATAAATTTTACAATCTTGTAATTGTTTTGAACACTGGTTGAACAATTTGGTTATTACACAAATAAAAAAATATAACTTCAAATTGTCACTTATTCCCGAGACAAGTTGAATTTATTTTATATATTTACTTAATACATACATACACATAATCTCTAGCCAACATCCGTGAAGACAGACGGCTAACATCGTTCCTACACGCTTCTGTTATCAGAGGTAGAAGTTGGAGGGAGGTTCATCAATGTTCTGGCGGTGAATTCGCGCAGTACGAGCACATGTACGGGCATCAATAAATAAGATTGTATTGAATAACATTTTTAATACCAACTTGAGTTTTATTTTACAAATCAACAACCTAGTTGCCTAGGTATCAACACTTGACATAATATTACTCTATTACACTCTCCGTCACGAGGAGCCGATTGAAGATCGAATGCAGGGCCCGATCTAGCTATTTTGCCGCTCAAGGCATAGATCATTTTCGCCGCCCTTTACATACAGAAAACCGTATAAGTCATGAGCTAGTTTTGTTGGGGGATGCTAAGTATACAAGTACCTACATAAAATACGTCATACTTTTAGGATTATACCTACCTACAATATTCACGTCAGTATTTTGGGCCTTCTGAAGAAGTAACTTAAACGAAAGTTGTTAAGTGTTTCTATGTTACTATAAGTATACGATGTATGTCTTTTGAAAAATTTCACAGGAACTATTGAATGGATGGAGTGATATATTTTTTTATCGACATAGTTATGTAACTTTCAACTTTATCATCATCATCGACCTATTGCGATTCACTGCTGCGTATGGGCCTTTTTTCCCTTGTGCTATATTAGCAAAAGCAAGAGCAACAGTAAAAAAGTAAATTTAGGATAAAACTGTATTAAATAATTTTTTAGTTAATTGATCAAAATAAATCTACTAAATAGGAGAATAGGTACCAATCAGTAGAAACTGGCAACACACGCTCTAAACATAAACCATTGTCTATAGAAGGGTAATCCGCTACGACCCAAATCTTATGATGTGACTTAAATGTTGTTAAAAAAATCGAGTACTTATAAAACTATCGATACCTCAAAAATATCGGAACAAAGTATCGTATCCAAATATACTTAGTATCGATAAATAAATAAATATATAATGAATATTGGACAACATCACATACATTACTTTGATCCCAATGTAAGTAGCTAAAGCACTTGTGTTATGGAAAATCAGAAGTAATGACGGTATCACAAACACCCAGACCCAAGACAACTTAGAAAACTAATGAACTTTTTGGCCGGGAATCAAACCCGGGGCCTCGGAGTGGCGTACCGATGAAAACCGGTGTACACACTACTCGACCACGGAGGTCGTCGATACTTGTAGAAAAGAGGTTGTAGATTGTTTATATTGAACTCGGTTTATTAGAATGTAAATTTTTGACAGACAGATGACGAAATAATACAATACTTTTTATAAATAAAATCTATCAAAACACAAAAGAGGTTGTGTTTATTCCAGCAATACTATTCAGGTTTCGGTACTTTTTGCGGATCCCTACTCTTTCTTTCTTTTTTTCGAACTAAAATAATTCAGTTAAGTAAAATTCTTAAATATTTCCACTATCCAACCTGAAGTAGGTTGGAAGGTGGCGCATAAAATTCTCAAACTTGGGTAATGGGTTGAGGTAAATGGCTAATGGCTAAGTTGGAAGATGGGAATAAGTCAATTTTGCCGCCCTGCATTTTTGCCGCTCTGGGCAATTGCCCGGCTTGCCCCCCTTAGATCAGGCCCTGATCGATGACTCCTACAAGTGTCAACAGCTTTGAGAGCCGTGGATGAGGCAGTGCCGGTCAGTACATCAGCAACCATATTTTCAGTCTGCTTATACTGCCCCATCACCCTCTCATTTTGCACGCAGTCTCTAAGGAAGCTTTCTTTGATGCTGATATGTATCGAACGTTTGCCATTTATTTACCACGTTTTTCTTATCTCACTTTTCTTATTTGTTTGTCTGTCCGGGCAAAATCTTGCAACTTAAATTTGAGGCACTTTCCGATAAGCTAGAAAGCTGAAACTTTCAGGATAGTTCAGAACCCGATGACAATGTACTCTAAAGCAACTTTCAACTTTCCAGATGCACTTTCAGGTCCACTTTCGGCAACTTTCACTTTTGTATGGGGCTTATCCGATTGTTGCGTAACACATGGTTACTTCGTTGAGTTAATAATTAAAAAGAATAAAATAATTATACTAGATTTAAAAAATCTAAAAATCCCACGTTTTTCAATGTCCTAAAAAGAATAAAATAACCCTGCGGGGCAAAGCGAGGGGCCACTCAAAACGTGGGGGCGCATCTTTACAATAATCGGCATCAATGCATGTCATTCATCTCTTTAAAATCTCCTCTTAGTAATATGCGCCCCCACGTTTTGAGTGGCCCCTCGCTTTGCCCCGCAGGGTTATTTTATTCTTTTTAGGACATTGAAAAACGTGGGATTTTTAGATTTTTTAAATCTAGTATAATTTTTATCACTCGATAGCTTTTGTGCTGCCTAATTATCATTAAAGACAGGTTGCAAACCCTTGGCTGATCTAATACATGGATCCATTTCGTTCTTCTTTTTTCTTTTGTAGGAAACCTATAATATAATAATATAGTTAATAATAATTGGGACTTCTCACAAACAACCAATGTTTAAAATAAGTAATTATATCAATATCGCCCGTTATCATATCTTTTAAAGTTATTTATTGTATTGACGTATTTAAATATATATTACGGAACATATGCAAAAATATTGAAATGTCGATGTTGTTTACATAATCTTGAAAGACCCCATCACTAGCAATATTAACCTGAGCTATTATGAAGAAAATGAATAGCTTAATAACGATTTAAATACAACGAAGTGTAGGTTTTATATAAGCTTAAACTGAGTATTAGCACTATATCTTTATCAACATAATAATTCGAGGCTCCCAAAACGCGAAATTCCAATAGAAATATATCAAACAATACTTACTTGTGAAAGCTAAGATGTTGTCGATCCCTATTTTCTATATCACGCCGTGAAGAATGCGACCTACATCCAGTAACGAAACAAGACATTTCGAAAATTAAAATTTCGCTTAGGTATTCGTCTCTCAAAGCCAACGATAACAATGTTAATTTTATTAAAAGTGTCGAGAGCTTCACAATCTGACATTGAATGCACTGAGCAAGGAATCACTACGTTTTAAGAGACGGCACTTCCCTATGAGCTCGGTAGAGAGTATATATGTTCTGTGCTTATGAGCTACTAAACTGAATAATGCACGTAGTTTCTACCAACTTGAGAATGACAGTCAGAGGTACCAACATTAAAGTGTCAATGTCAAGGCAATAGAGATGTACCACTACATAATCGATATCGATAAACAATAAGTAGTACCTAGTTGGGTCATTGCTGTATTTTTTAAATTTTACCAGGAAAATAAGTACAAGTTTTATTAAAAATACAGTTATTTTATTAACATGTTAAAAGACGAATACATGATTGAACATGGGAAAAGTAGTTTGATAGCTCGTGATCTGCAACCGCCATATGGATTGAAAAACTTATGTGTGTAAATTCCAATAAATCAATTCTTTACAACATTGTGATTAAACTCAGGTCCATAATAATTATCCAGCGCGTGGCAAAAGTTAGTTGACAACTGAAACAGAAAGTAATTACAATTAATATGGTACAACAATTATTGGTATGTAGACCAAGTCCTTATTGCCTGTATATTTAACCTATATTCGACAACTAAAATAAAAAAAATCGATAACTTGAGAAAACACTATATTATGTTTATATGAAACTATGATAATGCTGTTTCTGCTAAATATCACTTGGGCTCATAATATTTACTGTTAATACCACTATAATTTACACCGTTTTTACTAAAATTTACTTAAACAACTAGGAAATATTCAATAAAATTACCCGTTTGGTTCAAGCGGAAATCTAGCCAAAAATATGTCTTTACTCAACCTTCTCACTCACCGGACACCACAAAATTAAGCAGTTTTTTCATTAAATTCAATAAAATGCACCAAATATAAATTGAACGTAACCTCGCAAAAAGTTAAATGGCGTCATTCATGCGACACATGCTGGCCAACATGACGTGACGTCTAATGATAATAATTTTCAATGTTGGTACAAAGTAAGCAACTTCTTCGCAATAAAGACAAGCTGCCAGATGGCATCAAGATATTTTCTGACCAGACTCCTGTTCAACAAAACTTTCTGAAATGTCTCAAAGATGAGTTAAGACAGCGTGAAATGAAAGGAGAAAACGGTCTTACAATTAAATACATAAATGGGACACCGACAATAATCAAACCCAGTTTAAAAAACTACCGACAGTGAATAACAATGATACTAAGACCAATACTAGCGCTAATACCTACAAAGTACTAAATAGTTACCAAAACATACCAACTAACAAATCACGGTTTACATTCCTTTACCTTAATGCACGGAGTATACGTAAAAAAGGGAAATTTGATGAACTTAAGTGCATTCTTCGTTCAATACCAAATACCGTACATATCATTTTATTAACAGAAACATGGATTCGCACAGAGGCACAAGCACTACAATTACAACTCCCCAAATATACACATTATTATAATTATAGAACAGATTCCTGTGGAGGTGGCGTATCCGCATATGTACATAATGACATCAAGCACAGTTTAATAGAGTCTAAATATACCGGAGGAAATAACTACCTGTGGATAAAACTAAAGAGAAATATGCACTTGAAGTAACTTGAAGTGAAATTGAGAAATATGCACTTGAAGTAGGATTAGTATACTATCCCGGAAATACTAATTTTGAAGAGTTTCTTGTGGAATACGAGTCACAGTTAGCATACAGACACCGAGCGATTGTTTTTGGTGACTTCAACGTAGATCTTTTGACAAATGACAACCGAGCCAGGAAGTACAAACAACTCATAAATACATCAGGGCACAAAATTCTTAATAAATTAAAAAAAAAATACTGTACTAGAGAAACAGAAACAAGAAAATCAATTTTAGATCATGTGTGCACAAATCTGAATGAGAACCACTTTCATATGATAATAGTCAATTCCACATTATCTGACCACAAACAAATATATCTAGAAATAAAAAAAATGAAACCTCCACCGAGGACCTACTCTCAATATGAATCTATTAACTATACCAAGCTACTTAAGTCAATGGAAAAATTAGGGCCACGGCTAGTAACAAATAACTTCACCACATTAGAGAAAATTGTCAAGCGTTGTTTAGAGGAATGCAAAGAAACTAAAATAAAAATTCTTAATAAACCTCAGGATGATTGGATAAACAAAAATGTGATAACCGAAATTAACGAAAGGAACATACTGTGGGCAGAGGCGAGAAAAAAACCGGATGATGACACTTTAAAGGCGAAATTATATCTTAAAAGAAGCCAAGTAGCTAAACTTATTCGAGACACAAAAGATTCGTACTACAACAAAGAATTTACCAAATGCATCAAAAAGCCAAAAAAACTGTGGAATTTAGTGAATACTTTAGCGAATAATAAAATTAACCAAAGTTGTGCTCCTCCAAAACTTTTGATGAATTCTAATGAAATAACAGACCCTAGTCAGGTATGTAATGTTTTTAATGAGTATTTTGCGACAATAGGCCAACACTTAGCCGCTCAAATACCTCAAGATTTCCATGATAAATCCATCCAAGCCTTATCAACTCAACACACAACACAAAACTCACAGATATCTTCATTCGAACCATGCACTGAAAAATAAATTTTAAATATAATTAGTCATCTTGACTCTAATTCTAGTGCTGGTCTAGATGGAATAAGTACTAAAGCAATAAAGTCTCTAAAAAGCATAATATCAAAAACATTAGCATTATGCTTTAATAAACTATTTTTAGACGGAACATTCCCGGATACATTGAAAATTGCTAAGGTCACACCAATTTATAAATCTGGTCCAAAAACTGATCCTGGGAACTACCGACCGATTTCAGTGTTACCAATATTGTCGAGGGTTCTTGAAAAACTCCTATATACCCGCCTACAAAATCATCTAGACTTAATTGGTTTCATCTCAAAAAGACAGTATGGTTTTAGGCCCAAAAGTAATACATTAACAGCTACTATTGATCTTGTTACTAAGATAAAGCAAAATATAGATGAAAAAAATTTAGTTTTGGGTATATTTATAGATTTAAAAAAGGCTTTTGATACCGTTACCCATAAACTTCTTCTAGGAAAACTAAAAACCTTAGGCGTTACTGGTGAAGCTTTCAAAATGTTTGAATCTTTTTTGGCTCGAAGATCACAAATAGTCAAAATTGGTCGCTGTCAGAGTGGCTCACTGCCAATAACCTGCGGAATCCCCCAGGGATCGGTACTGGGATCTCTGCTATTTCTCATCTATATAAATAGTATACACGAATTAAGTCTAAATGGTCATATTACCCTATATGCTGATGACACTTGTCTGTTCTACTTCGGCTCTTCTATTCATAACCTAATCTCACAAGCTCAGCACGATTTGAATACTCTGTATAATTGGTTTCAGCACAACCTTTTAACTATTAACATCGCAAAAACATGTTTCACACTATTTAAGGCAAAAAATAAATCAGTACCACCACATGCACCTCTCACAATCAACGAAATTCCTTTACAACAAAAAACACATGAAAAATATCTTGGTTTACATATTGATACTCATTTAACATGGAAAGTTCATATTGACTACATAAAAAATAAATTATTAACAATGTGTAGTTCATTGCGAAATATTGCACGATGTATACCACACAAATTACGATATACACTATACAACACCTTAGTGAAACCACACCTATCTTACCTTGTTGAGGTCTGGGGAAGTGCAGCCAAAACTAATTTATCAGATATTCAAACCTTACAAAATAAAATTATCAAATTGCTTTTTAATTATCACTATAGGACACCTACAAATATAATATACAGTAAGACAAAAATAATGAACATTAAAAACCTTTATCGATATAACATTTGTATTTTCATCCGTAAAATTCTTAGCAAGAATATCCACACTAGCATAACGTTCACCAAACAAAAATCTGTCACCAGTCGCAGCACTCGTCGCGCTAGTTTTCTTATTTTACCCAAGCCACGTACAAATTACGGCAAAACTATGGTCACGTTTGAAGGAGCACAATTTAAAATAAAATACCCTCATGTATTAAAAGTGAAGACTCGTTTAACGTATTTAAGAAAAAACTTACTCAATATATAATTGAAAATGAATAAATTAAATCAAAAATAATGCGTTAAGCGAGTCTCTCTGTTATTGTAAGTTATTTTTAAATATGTAGTTTCATACGCTATAATGTTTCGTTTTGCTTTTGCGACCGCAAATTAATAAATAAGTTTTGTTAACATGTTCTCATGTAAGTGACAATATGATGTCTTTATGAGAATAAATATCTTTAAACCCAAGTACGCTCATAATTCCATACATTGTGTTTTTTATATGAAGTGTCGATAGGCTGATTGAATGCTACTGTCAACATTATACGACTAAAGAATAATGCTTAAAATCTCAAGATACACGATACGCGGCAAGAACTTTTCAAATTGTTTCTTAGTTAGATGACCAGAGGTGACCAAATGACAGATTGAATGCGTACACCGTCAATAACTATATGATTTTGCTCGTTCACTCTCTCACGTTGTTACACCATATGGGGTGAGTGAACTAGATATATTGTTACTTTACTCCCACTTACTTGTGCTGACTCTATTGCTATATTTGCTCTTAGGGACTTCCTAAGGTCATAAAGTCCATAGATTAACAGTGAAAATATAACTATTATAGGGATGCATACGACGAAAAAAGCATCGAGTACGAAGAAAAGTATCGATTCTTACTCAGTATCGTATTAAAAAGTATCGAATACTAAATTGTTAGAGGTTTGAATTTTGTCTATGTTTGTAGTTTATGGTGTTTTAAAAATAAAGGTGTCGAATTTTAAAACACAGGAAAAAACAATAGAAGAAAAGCAATTTATTTGAAGGGTTATTATTGTATACAGATTTTATGGGAATATGCTGAAGTGTTTTAGGTGATAGTTTTATTTTATAGAATTTGATATGTAAAGTTAAAAAGTGTGATTGTGAAAAAGTATGAGTTATAAATAATATATATATATATAATGAAATTGAAGAGAAAAGTTTTTTGATTTGGATCCAATAGAAAATACAGAGAAAACAAGATGTGAAATAATTTTTCACTACAACTACTCGGTATCATAACCAAAGCATCAAGTATACTCAGGTAACGATGCTTTTTGCGGATCCCTACCGGTCGGCCGTCAAGGTCAACTGTTCTTCAGCGTTGCCAACGTAACGGATTTCCCGTCATATCAAGCGGATTAGGGCTATGAAGGTACTGAACAAATAGTATTTTGACGGCTAACGAATTGTGTAGCGGAATTTGAAAAAGATTATTATTCAAAAAAAGATAGATTCATTTTAATATTTCAAATTACAACATTTTATTTTTAAATAAAAGCGAAATTTTTGTTTCCATTATATCAATTCTACTGCGTAAATACTACACATGTACCATAGACACTATCTACGACATACATGTACGAGAATTTCCCTTGTCTTAGACAAGGTAGCAGGAGGTAAAATAATGATGCGCAGTCTGTCACACTTTGAACATTTTTGTATTGTTCATTTTTTGCTTGATTTTATTGTTATTTTTTTGATTCGTAAGTTTGGTGTAGAGTTCAAACACACAGAAAGGTGTTTGAAGACTTTTGTATGGAGGGTGGCCCTAAACGTCGGCCGCCATTTTCATATTTATTCAAAATCGCGGTGCACAACGAAAGTTATATATTTAGATGGAGTACACTTATATAAACCAAAAATGTTATATAACATGATATTCTAAAGCGTCACGTTTCGGAGTTATTCACCAAAATAAAAGTATAGGTAATATAACAAATTTTTACAATTAAACACATTTATATCTAATTCCTATACTGAATTGTATTAAAAAGTTATTAATGAACAATATCAATTATTAGTAGTAAAATATTTGTTTTCTTTCTTTGTCTGATTCAGATTAAAAGTAAAAACTTAAACAACATGAAATAACTACAAAACAAATTAATAAATTCGTTATAACAACTGTAATTTTTATCTTTGAATAACTCAGAAACGTGACGCTTTATGATGTTATGTTATATAACATTTTATGCTTGTATAAGTGTCCCCTATACAATTATATGACATTAATTGTGCACCGCAATTTTGAAAAAAAAAACAAAATAGCGGCTGATTTTAGGGCCAAAACCTTCAAACCCCTTTACTATTCTTACGTTTTTTTGTTAAAAGTGATTTAATGGATTGTTGCACTTAATTTTTATTAAACGAATTATTATTTTATTTCGCTTTTTATTTACCTAAATAATACACCTGGTAATTCGACGGATTTTACTGACGAGAAAATTGCGAGATTTAACTTATTGCTAACGGAATTTCGTAATGAAGTCGGCGGAATTTCAAAATTATTATTGGCAACACTGCTGTTCTTGCTCACATCGAGCCGGCCGGCGATCTGTCAACGCTCGCCGCCTTAGTAAAAATCATTGAAACGCGTCGAACGTATATCCGTCGCATGCGCATCACTTACATGTAGTATATCTATTTAGTCATTTGTGAAGTGATATAATATTACCTATCATTACTGTGTGTTCTTTCAGCTATTTTCTTCAACTTTCTCCTTCTGTAAATGTATGTTTTTCGTGTGTGGCATAAACTGTGAATTCAAGTTATTCATCAGACAGAGGTACGTGTTTTGTCGATGTAAGATAATAACTAACTAAACTAAAGGAAGGTTTGAGTTTTTATACAGTGAAATGCTTACGAACTATTAGCTTAGTGTGCCTTAATGAGTATACAAAATATAAGACTAATTATATGTGAAAAGTAAATAATAACTGCAAGCTACAAAGGACTTCTATAAAAAAGTACATTTTTCCTTACGTGAGCTAAGTAGTAAACAAATATGGCGGTCGACATTTTTTAGGGTTGGGAATCATTGAGTGAAGGTGTGACATCTTTAAGTGAATGAATGAGTGTATAAGCCTTTAGATTATTGGGTTCTTAAATACGGTCGAGGTAATGAAATAAATTCTTCAGGCGTTACTTAATAATAACGACTACCACCGTCAGTTTTTATTCGCTTTGTAGTACTACTGCAGATGACAACAATTAAATGCCACGGTGTAAATGTATAAATATGTGTCTAACAAACACCTACATAATTAACAAAGTCAAAAACTAAAAACTGAGTCACATCAAAACATCAACAATGAAGACCTAAGATATTTTTAAATTTCGATATTTACTGGTTTTTGTTAATTTGCGAAATTCTGATCCGATTTAACGGACCACCCTCAAAGTATCATATTTATCTAGTAAAACACAGTTGAATTAAGAACCTACTTTTTGTGAAGTCTGTTAAAATGACAAGGCAAGTCACAAGTAATAACATTTGCAGTAAAAATTTTTTTATTAAAAATGAACTGATTCGTTACAAACCATTCATACATTCACTTCATCCCATCCCTACAACTAGTTTAATCTGTGACCGAGAAGGTCATGGAAATTATGATTTTAGCTAAAAAAATGTTATTTGTGAGGATATTTCAAAGCAGTTTTCAGTGAAAATCAATGCGTTTATATGTAAACTAATGACTTTGATGTATTGTGGCAACGTTAAGTGAGTGATTCTTTCGGAATGTCGTGAATTCAGTGATGTTTGTTTACTATTTAGCTCAAGTAAGAACAAAATACAATTTAACTTATGAACAGATTACTAATGTGATTACAAACAATTATGGTACAAAGGTAGTGAAAGTAGTAATCAATATTTAGGGGTTCAATATGCTAACGATCTATTTACTAATGCTATTGTAAAAAACTGGTACAGAGGTCATGAGAATGGTAAACAATACAAAATAACAATACATTAAGGTTTAGGCACAGAATACAGAACAAACCAGAAACCGCGAACGCGCTTTATACTGAAGCTGCACAAACTACTCTAAAAGAGAGTGATTTGAGATTTGGAACACTAGTCTATCTGTGATAACCATGTGAAAAAACCAAGATGGGATCACATTTCATTCACTACTAACAGTAGCGCATATGCATCTAATTTATTTAAATAATGACTTTTTTTACTTGTTCAAATTGTAAACAATTTGGGCGAGTCCATTTTGTTAATGTTGTCAGTTTTGCTGGATTTTTCCCTACTTTCACTTGTTTATTTTTAAGTAGGTTAAATTAAAGTTTATAAAATAATTTAACATTTAATTTTAATACAAAAAATGTAAATATAAATTAAGTGTCAAAATATTTATGATATAAATAGGATATTACCTACACCTTTTTTTGAAAACTAATAAAAATCAACGCTAAAGTCGTAATGACCCAGTAAATTTTTTATTCGAATTTTATTAATCTGAAAATGCTATTATTCTTTTTTTTATTTATAATTTTAAAATCAGGCATGGAAACGCTATCCGCCATGTTGTTTTATCAGACATTAAACAATATCATTTTGCGAAAAGCCAATATTTTTTGGTTGAATTTGACTTCCATAATTATGACTGTGTACTATTGGAGTAATGACACCTCAGAACTCAAGATTGAAGAACACATTAAAAAATATGTTTTTTAATTTGAGTTATAAATTTTACATTGCACTTTTATGAATAAATATTGACGTTTCCCGTTTAGTTCTTACAAAATATAATGCATATATACAAATGCATTTCTATATTTCTTCTTACATGGTGTAAAATAGCCTATTGAGATATATCAGTGTAAATAAAGTGACTTGAGTTAATAAATAAAATTATTACCTGTTATTTGACAATTTATGTATAAATAGAAGTGCTTTTATAAAAATGTTTTATGTTAAAACTATTCTAATTATTAAAAATGATATTTCAGGCTCCCTGCTAATGACACTATAAGAGCAAAGTGGAATAAAATTATAAGACACACTCGGTTAGATGAAATCTGGAAACCTTATAAAAGTGTTATTTGTTCAAAACATTTTGATAATGATCGTTTTTATGACACAAAATGTGGTTTCAAAACATTACACAAAGGATCTTTCCAAATAAGGTAGATTAGTATATTGATTTATATGTTACATCGCCGAAACTGTTTACAGCCACATTGAAGGATGATTTTAAGCTTTAATTTGGAGATCATTGGGGAAGACCGGCAGAGGACGTCTCTCGACTAAAATGATGATGATGTATTTAGTTCTTACACTTCCATGCACCTTCAAATGATGATGATAATGATTATGTTGGAACTGTGTTTGTTAATTTTACTAATTTTTCTTTTTAAAACTGTAATTATAATATAGTAAAAGTAAAGGTTTTTACTGTTGTTGATTTTGCATGTTGAAGTGACAAATTGTAGTTTATTTATGTTGTGTAAACTTTCATTAATTTTGCGCAATTAAATGCTAAATGTTTTTTTATGTATTTTAGTAATTGAGCTCTTAAGGTAATTTCATTTTTAAACAAAGACTGATTATCTTAATACCTAACTTTAATTATAAATAGAATCTAAACAAAATTTTAAAAAATAGTGACAGAAAACAAAACATAAACATGTTGATTAATTATGGTAAATTGAAGTTTAATTTTTATCTATCTTTACTGGTTCCTGTAATTTTTGATACAATTTTTAACAAAAAATTACATAATCTTATTCAAGATATCTTAACTTGATCGCTCATAACTAGGTAAATTTTGTATTTAAAAATTACCTAAATAATACCAAAATATCGAGATCCAGGTTTTGAAAATTTTAATACAGTAAAAATACCGGTATTGTTAAGATTACCAAAATTGTCATGCCCTATATGTAAATAAAGACATATATATAGAGAGAATAACGTGTTTTATTTCACTAAACGGTTTTTTATGCATAATAGTATATTAATATTTATCTAACAGTATAATTGTAATAGTGACATGTTCACACAAAAATATTATTCGGACTGCATTATTTTGACATATGAATTTTAATTTACCCTACAATAAGCGAACTCTCCCTAAGCTAGCTCACTTTGTGATGTTGCGATGCGATTGCGATATTGATCACTGCGACTTGTTTTTGAACTCGTGAGTGGCATAATTATGTTATCGACTCTAGGCTCCTTCTGGTTTGTTCTGTATTCTGAGGGTTTAGGTAAATAATACATTAAGATCATAGTTTAGTATCTTATCTATAGGTATTGGTATGTTGGGGATATGTAACACCTCCCCCCTAAGAATAAAGATTGGGTGTTAGAACCTGTGTGAATTTTTGGGAATTGTGTGGGGCGATCGTTTTCAGAGATGTATGATGTGGCCGTTGGGTCAGACAGTATGGTCATCGGGATGGGGCGTGGGTGTGTTAATTTAAGTTGTGAAGAGAAATATGACAGTGCAGAAAAACGAATCAATTCAATAAAATAGGTCTTGGTTGCATTCCTGGATCTGTAGACATACAGTTGAATAGCGATGCCATGCCTTATGTACAGGCAGCTAGACGTGTTCCATTTTCATTGCTGCCTGAACTTAAGGAAGAATTGTCTAGAATGGAATCTTTAGAAGTTATTTAAAAAGTCAATTAGCCTACAAGATGGGTAAATAAATTTGTTTCTGTTCGAAAACCAAACACTAAATTAAGAATATGCATAGATCCTAGAGCTCTCAACAAATATATTACACTTCCTAAATATCAATTGCCTACAATTGATGAGATTAAAAGCAAAATTGTCAATGTAAAATTGTTTGCATTACTTGATGCATCTAGTGGCTTTTGGATGTTAAATTTAAACGAAAAGAGTTCAGAGCTGTGCACATTCATAACACCATTTGGGAGGTATAAATTTAAAAGATTACCATTTGGTATATGTTCGTGAGCGTCAAGATGGCGGGATCAAGTCCCCAATTTGAAATGTGTCACATTAAAATGTTTGTGCTACATATGTTCTATTTGTACCCCGAACCAGACATTTGTAACTCTAAAGGTAAATGAAGTATGTAAAGATCTTCCTGATCCCGCCAATTTGACGTCAAAGTGGCGGGACCTTCTGAAAGCTCTACTCAGAGGCAGGCAATTCACACCCGAAAACTTAGTACTACATATGTACTTGTATATACTCAGTATTCAACACAGTTGTAAGTGCCAAATAAAAGTAATGTGATTAAAACATTGGTCCCGCCAATTTGATGATTCATGTTATCGCTGAATTTATATGAACATTGTTACAACTCGCGCAAAATCAAATGTGGAAACTTAGTACGGCCTAAGTGCATGAACTTGTGTAATTTTTTATACCACGTTTTTCTTATCTCACTTTTCTTATTTGTTTGTTTGTCTGTCCGGGCAAAATCTTGCAACTTAAATTTGAGGCACTTTCCGATAAGCTAGAAAGCTGAAACTTTCAGGATAGTTCAGAACCCGATGACAATGCACTCTAAAGCAACTTTCAACTTTCCAGATGCACTTTCAGGTCCACTTTCGGCAACTTTCACTTTTGTATGGGGCTTATCCGATTGTTGCGTAACACATGGTTACTTCGTTGAGTTAATAATTAAAAAGAATAAAATAATTATACTAGATTTAAAAAATCTAAAAATCCCACGTTTTTCAATGTCCTAAAAAGAATAAAATAACCCTGCGGGGCAAAGCGAGGGGCCACTCAAAACGTGGGGGCGCATCTTTACAATAATCGGCATCAATGCATGTCATTCATCTCTTTAAAATCTCCTCTTAGTAATATGCGCCCCCACGTTTTGAGTGGCCCCTCGCTTTGCCCCGCAGGGTTATTTTATTCTTTTTAGGACATTGAAAAACGTGGGATTTTTAGATTTTTTAAATCTAGTATAATTTCATGTTCATAATTTAAGTACATCAAAAGTTATCTGTCATTCATCGTTATCTCTGAAATGGACACATTTATGCAGAAATGAAACAACAACAACAAAATAATTATAAGTTTTGCCTTTAGTGTTCTTATGAGAAAATTTACATAAAAAATAAAAATAAAGTTTATAACAACTTATTTTTGCCCATATATTAAACAATTAGGCACTTTGTACGTTTGACTATTCGTAACTTTCGTCTTTAAGTCATCGTAGCACTCCCACTTACCAAATATTCGAGAAATGAGCTCGATAATGCCCGATACCGCTAGATGTAGGTGGAGCTATAAACTCTATAGCAGATAATATATAAAAGCATTTCCCTTTAAAGACAATTTGTCTCGGAATTTCAAAAATATTAATCTTCTTCAGATCATTAATTTCAAAAAATATAGTAGATGATAGTGAACATAATGTGGTTTTGATTCCATTACATCCAGATGCACTGCATGATAACATTTGATTTTGACCTACCCTCAAACTCAATAATATTTTCTCATAACTTGTAAAACATGGGTAGATAATAATTATCTCGTTAAATACAAACTACGTTAAATAATTAGGGTTTCCATTGATAACCAAAAAAATATTTGTTTCATTACTGCATATATCTGTCCAATTCTATAAAAATATAGTCTCCGGCAAATAAGTTGAACATAATCACGTGACATGCGCAGTAGCAAGTTTAGGTACATTATTCACTACTGCGCATGTCACGTGATTTCAAAATCATGTTCAACTTATTTGCCGGGGACAATACTAGGTACGAAAATTAATAACGATGAATGACAGATAACTTTTGATGTACTTAAATTATGAACATGAAAATTACACAAGTTCATGTACTTAGGCCGTACTAAGTTTCCACATTTGATTTTGCGCGAGTTGTAACAATGTTCATATAAATTCAGCGATAACATGAATCATCAAATTGGCGGGACCAATGTTTTAATCACATTACTTTTATTTGGCACTTACAACTGTGTTGAATACTGAGTATATACAAGTACATATGTAGTACTAAGTTTTCGGGTGTGAATTGCCTGCCTCTGAGTAGAGCTTTCAGAAGGTCCCGCCACTTTGACGTCAAATTGGCGGGATCAGGGAGATCTTTACATACTTCATTTACCTTTAGAGGTACAAATGTCTGGTTCGGGGTACAAATAGAACATATGTAGCACAAACATTTTAATGTGATACATTTCAAATTGGGGACTTGATCCCGCCATCTTGACGCTCACATATGTTCAGCACCAGAGGAATTCAGTAGAATAATCACTCGGATGTTTGAAAATGTGGAAGGAGTCATTCCATACATCGACGATTTATGTATATTTGCCGAATCTGTTAGCCAGTTAAATGACAGATTAAGAAGAGTACTTGATATTGCATTAAAAAATGGTATTAAATTTAATGAATCTAAATGTAAATTTTTTGTCACTGAACTTCGTTTTGTGGGAAATATTTTTACTTCAAATGGCATGTTACCAGATCCTAGTAAAGTCCTGGCAGTTATGGAAATGGAAAATCCCAAAAAAATAAAAAAATTGGAAAGGTTTAGGTATGTGCAATTATCTCACGTTTTATTCCAAACTACTCAAAGATAACAGAACCTTTAAGAATATTAATGATAAAAGATACTCTATCTTTTTGGGATTCTATTCTTCTATTCTTATATGGGATAGCAACCAAGAACGCACAGATAATCTAAGATCACACTGGTTTTTGTGTTTGCCTGACCGCTCTTTTTCCCCGCTCTTTTTCAATTGTATCAATAACGTTACCATAGCAACGCGTTACCGGGTTTAGTTTGTTAAAAAATTCTTTGTGCAGTAGTCCTTGTCTAGCATTTTTCAATACAAATCTAGAAGTAGTATTGTCTGTGGATAGCTCTTCTACGCAGTGATGCCAACCCTACTGTTTTAACAGTAGATTTACTGTTTTCGCCTTGTCATCCCTGTTTTCTGTTTTAGTTCGTATTTCTACTGTTTTTAGGTGATTTAAGTATTCGAATTTCGAACTACGTAACCATAATTCATTTCAAATCGCAAAAAGTCACAACCAACATGTTAAACAAACCGGAATAACCTTTAAGAGAAAAATAGTTTTTGTATGCGCTGGTCACGCGCCTTTTTACAATTGTGAATTGGTATCATTAGCTGGCCTCTTGCGGCAGGGCATTCCTCGTTTACTGACGCAATCTTTTTGACAAACAATAAAACAGGATAGCTAAATTTGTAGTTTAATAAGTGGAACAAGGATAGCTGTGCTTTACTTGTCTCTATAAAATTATGTTGCGTAAAATCGGTTTCTCTCATAAAAAATTAAGGACAATGAGCAGTGATACAGATTTTGATAAAACTCCTCTTAGAAAGAAAAGTTTAAAATATGAACAGAAATTTATTGATTCCTGGTTAAACGACGACTAGAGGCTGGCTGATGAAAAGTGCAAAATCTAATACCCATAGAGAAAAATAAATATACCAAAAGGAATACCTATTTTTCTGTTCCGATTGTAACTGTGACAGAAAATGTAGGATTCATGAGCTGCTGCGTCATAAAAGTTCTATAAAACACTTCAACAAATGTTAAACAACCAATATTAACATCGATGCTGCATTCGACTTCGAAATTACTAGATCCAAAACAAGCAGCGGAAAAAGGCGAAATAAAGATATCTTGTTTTGTTGATGAGCACAACCTCTCTTTTAATATCGCTTCTTATTTGACAAAATTGATTTGCGCATGTGAAAAAAATTAATAAAAGCATTTACGAATTTATTAAAAAAAATGATTCCGAAAGACGTTGAACACACGAAATTGAAAATGTTAATGAGTAATTTTTCCATTGTAATAAAATGAATAATTTTGATTCAATCTTTGCATTTTGATTTTAATTACTTTACAATTTCTAGAAATTCCTTAAATAGAGGCAATTTGCGGATTTAAATCTAACAGAATATAATGTGTAAGTGTATTACTAATTATCAATACGAATTTATGTCGGTCAGTACAATTCATGTTTGAAATTACTATTTTACTGTTTTCTGCTGTTTTCTTAAGTTCCATTTGCTGCTTTTTGCTTTCCTGAGGTTGGCAACACTGCTTCTACGGCCTTAGGAGCTGTATTGTTACAAAATGACAAGCCTTTGGGTCTCGATCCTTGAATAACACAGAACAAAATTATTGTCAGCTAGAAAAGGAAATGTTAGCCATAGTATTTGGCTGTCAAAAAATGCACCAATATACATATGGCCGTAGAGTTTTTGTTGAAACTGATCACAAGCCATTGGTAACTTTATTTAAAAAACCACTCAATAAAGTACCTGCTAGATTGCATCAATGATGTTGGCTGTCCAAGGTTACAATTTGGTAGTTAAATACAAACCAGGAAGGTTATTGTTTATTGCGGACACATTGTCCCGTAGCTGCTCTAGTAAAAAAATGAATGATCTCAATGATAATATAGTCCTTCATGTAAAGTCAATAAGACAAAATTTACTAGTAACTGATATAAAATTAAAAAAAATTAAAGACTTACTAATGAAGATAAAACCCTTTGTAAACTCATGCACTATACTAAAATAGCATGTCCTAGTAATATAAAGAATGTAGATGAAGATGTAAAATGTTATTGGACCTTTAAAGATGAGCTCAGTACTTTAGATGGTATTCTTTTAAAAACTAATGTGATTGTTATACCTAATAAATTAAAAAGTGAAATGCTTGAGATTGTACCTACACCAAGGTCATGTGGGAGTAAGCACTTGTAAAATAAGAGCTAGAAGCTGTATATTTTGGCCAGATTTAAGTAAAGATATATACACTTATGTCAACAATTGTCATTCTTGTGCTAAATTTCACTTCACTTGAAGAACTGCCATGGAATAAAGTTGGAATTGATATTTGTACTTTTAATAATAAGGACTATTATAAGTATTTATAAGTATAGGTATAGAAGTTTGTAAACTGGATGATTTGTCAAGTAACACTGTAATTGAGAATTGTAAATCTGTATTCGCTAGGCATGGCATTCCTTCAATTGTAGTTACTGATTCCTTCAATTGACTGTGAAACTCAGTTCACTTCTGGATTATTTCAAAATTTTTGTAATAAATATAAGTTTAATCATGTTTTATCTAGCCCTAAACATTAACAATCGAATGAGCAAGCTGAGAGTGGTGTAAAAATATTCAAAAACATAATTAACAAATGTAAAGCAGATAAATCAGACCCTTACCTAGGATTATTAAATTATCGCAATACTGCTAAGCCTCATATACCATCGCCAGCACAATTATTAACATTAAATTCTTTATTGCCAATTTCAAAAATTCAGCTGAAGCCCAAGTGTTATAAATATAAGGATAAATATTTCAGTCATACTAAGTCAGTTAAAAAATATTATGATAAAACCTCTCAGCCACAATCAGAATTAATAGTAGGTCAAAATGTTTTCGCACATATGTGTAGTTTTTATTTTAAATTTCCTTTTATCTTACATCTATTTCCATTTAATACAGTGTTTGTCTGCATTGTACACATTTTATCTCAATTTTGTTTTTTTTTAATTTTGTTCCTGATATTGCAGCACCAGCTTCTGATTGCTATTTTACACTTTACTTTCATTTTATACTATTTATATGTGTACTAGTGTATTGTTTCATAGTTTGTTTACTGTATTATTACTTATTGTCTATTTTTTATTCACTTATTTTATTATATGTATCACTAATCTCTTAAATTTAGTGTCAAAATGGCCTTTTTTATGTACTTATATCTATTTTATTATATGTTTTCATTATTATTTGTTAGTTTATATACATTACGTACGTATTGAACTATTTGTGTCTTGTCCTAGTAGTAGTAATATTAAAATTATATTTTATTTAAGTTACAATATATTGAGAATTCTATTTGTTTGATAGAACATGCAGGTATTTTTAAAGAAACTCAGTTTTTCTTGAAGTCTTGTATTTTAGATAAATTAATACAATTTATTACGCGGATGTGCCGATCGCATGGATAATTAACAAAAAATTATATAAAATATGTTCATGTACCGACATTAAAAATACTCCTATTGTAATTGAGTAAAATCATTATGAAAAATAGCAAGAGTTAAATAAATTTAATTTATGATATTATTAATTACCGAGTGGGAGGGGTAACAAGTCAGTTGGACCGTTTTTATTACTTTGGCTAACTTTGACCACATATTATAAATAATATAAGTATTGCATCATTTCGTCGTTGCGACTTTAAGACCTCCTATGTGTAAAATTCATGTTTACGAGATAATCGATAAAAAGTGTCCACTGAAAAAAATGTGAAGAAACTAACTCCAACAAATATGTTGGAATATGTTGAAAAAAGTGTGAAGAAACTAACTCCAACATATTTGTTGGAGTTAGTTTAAATCAAAACGTGATCATGAAACTGACATAAATGACAATATCGACAAAATTGTAAAATGGCTACAATTACATAATTTAAAAATAAATCTTGGCAAATCTAATTTCATTCAATTTAATAAAGCAAAACAGGTCAAATATTCAATAAAACTGAACATAGACAAATTAAAAGAAGTAACACAGATGTGTAACTTCTTTTAGAAGAAGTACGTAGATGAATTATGTAGTAGAATTAATAGATTTGTCTACGCTTTAAGGAAACTAAGAAAAGTGACACTGCTATCATGACCTATCGGGCCTTCGTTGAATCTATTATTCGCTATGGATTAGTGTTATGGGGTAATAGTACCGATAAAAATAGAATATTTGTAGCACCAAAAAAGTGCATTGAAGCCATTTGTGGTATTGCATAACCTGACGTTTCATGTAAGCCTTATTCTAAATCTTGGTTTGCTGCCGTTACCATCACTTTATATCTAAGAAATGTCAATTTTTGTAAGGCAGAATCAAACATATTTAAAAAAAGAGTCCGATGTAAATTCAATGAAAAGGGATCCGAACAGACTTGTATGCGCGGATATTCCTACATCAGCCAAATATGGGAAGAGCTGCCTGATGATGTCTATAAAAATTTATAATAATTTACCTAACCACATTAGAGAGCTTCCTTCCGATACAGCATTTAAAACTAAATTATATATTTGGCAAAATGAAAAAAATTTTTATGGCCTAAAGGAATTGTTAGATTTAAAGTTTAAATAAAATCAATAGTGCACTGTATAATGAATGTAAAATGATATTGTATACCTAACAATAGGTTATTTGTGAGGAACCTATTAAATTTTGTAAAAATCAATTTCAAACCACAATTATGATAATAAAGATTATTATTATTATTATAATTAGTCTAATGTTTTGTATATTCACTGTCTAAAAACTCAAACCTTCCTTTAGTTAAGTTAGTTGTGTTTGGCAGAAAAAAAACGCTTGCAAGCGCTTACCAGCGCTGATAAACAAACTATACAGATTTCGGCCCAGGACACGTTTGCTAACTTCAGTTGCCCTGACACAATCCGCCATTTTGCTTACAAGCGCTCGCAAGTCCTTTTTTCCACCAAACAAAAGGATTATCTTACATCGACAAAGCCCGTACCTCTGTTTCAAATCAAGTTAAGTCATTATAACTCTAATAAATAATTTTATTTTAATAGTGTTATTCTATCTACCGCGTAACAGCCTCTAGGTCTGCATCAGAATGCTACAAGACACTATTGACCGTTTAGCCGTCGGGCAACCTACCGGTTTGGGATTTTTGTACAATGCTTACAGCGATAAACCATGCAATGTGTCCATCCTCACGGAGAACCCGCCGCCACCCCACTGCATTATCACCACCGACATTCCCAACACTGAGAGTGACTATGTCCACGTCAAATCGGCCAGTGACAAATTTAACTCATTGAATGTGGCGGCAGAGTTGAAGGTGAGTCTGTTTTGCGGGTTGATCAGCGTGAAAGGCTCTGGAAAATATTTTCGGGACGAAAAGACGAGTGCGCGCTCTGCCACTGTCTCCTTCATCCACAAGATAACGACGAAACACGAAACCCTGAGCCTTTTGGACGACAAGCTACGGCCTAACATCAATGTAAACGCCCTCAGACACCGTGGTGCCACTCACGTCGTCACAGGAATCACTTGGGGCGCAAATGTGATCGTCACGGTGGAATCCAAAAATGAAGAGAAGAGGGACGTGAAAGAAATCGCTGGAAGTTTGGAGGCGGAGCTGAAAAAATCTGCCGTCCAAATTGAAGGATCTGGGAATGTGGATCTCAAGGGTGGGGAGAACTATGAAAATGACAAATTTCAACTGAAAATTGTCGGGGATGTATTGGTTAATGACAAGCTTCCCCAGACGATTGAAGGGGCAATGGCTCTCGTCGCTGGCTTACCTACTATGATCCAGCAGTATAACAACGGCAAGGGAGTTCCAGTTCGATACGAGCTCACCTCATTGGAAGCCATTGAGTCTTATTTTGCTTTCAACGTCAAGGTCAACAGCATCCTGCACACCCTGAAGGAGCAGACAATCATTAGAATTATTTCTGTCTTTGATGAGATAGCTGCCGCCAAGCAGACTTTGAATGACTTTTGTGAAGACGTTGGTAAATATTCCAATTATTTACCCGAAGAAGATGCAACGAAGATTCTGGACCTGAAGCATAATGCAGCCTTGGCCGAGTCAGAATTTCGAGGTCAGCTACAGACTTTATTGGTTCAAGTCAGATCAAGTCTTGCCGACGCGTCTGAACTCGAAGATCTCAACAAGGAGTATCAATCTGGACCTTACTCCCCTAGCAACATTCAGCGTGCGCTCAATAATGATTTCCGTAAGACGCTCTTGACAATCGAACATCTCCAACGTTTCATCGCCCTCGGAATTAGGCCTGTTCCCAAACAAGTCCAATCGTTGACCAATAAATTGCTTGAGTGCAAAGACAAGCAAGTCTACGTCCTCTTTGGTGAATCAGAAGCAATGTCGAAGAATGGAAAACTCTGGGCGGACCATGTCTCTGTGCTCAGAGCTCTCGCCGGAGTTCCTGATTTGGCTCAGAGTTCTGAGTTTTTGTACGTGGACCTGGACGTATGTCCTCACTTGAAGCCACTGGAACTAGGCGATGATAGGACGATTGTTCTTCAGCGGTTCAATAAGAGAGGTAAATGTGTGGATGAGGATTATTACAAAACATTTTTGGAAGAAACTGCAGTGGATTGCGCCTTGTCGGAAAAGATGATTCCAAACCCACCTCGTCACAACAACGTTGCAATCCTTGAGCTCCCTTGTCCGAAATTCTGGTACCAGGATGGGAAATCTTGTGGAAGTAAGTTACGGGTGTGGAAGTGCCACACTTGCAAAAATGTGATTGACTGGGGATTTGATGGCTTTTTCTACTGTTCCTGCGGAAAAGGACCCCAGGAGTCTTACAAGTTCAGGTGCTCACATCCTGAACACGAAGATGAGTTCTATTCCTTTCCTACTAAAGACCTAGCTGAACAACTGAGTAAGTAAAATTTACGAAATTTATTAATAGAAAGTCTTTTTGGTAACAAAATTTTGTTAACAATTTGTCCATTTCTTTTAGAGAAGCTGAGGCGGATGAAAGAGTTGAACATTTTGATTTTGGGAGAAACTGGAGTTGGAAAATCCACTTGGATCAATGGTATCCTGAACTACATGGCGTATTCATCGTTGGATGAAGCTGTTGATCCCTCAAGTGAGCTCCTCTACGCAATTCCAATGTCCTTCAATATTGACAACGGAAGCGGTAAAATGGTCCAAGTCAAGGTTGGAGAAGATAAGAATGAGTACCACAAAACGGGGAGCGCAGCAACCCAGTCTTCGCGCCCGTACACTCTGCGAAGTGGAAACCAATTGATCCGACTTATTGACACTCCTGGAATTTGCGACACTCGTGGAATTGATCAGGACAAGAAGAACTTAGAGAATATTCTTTGTTGCTTGCAGAAATATGAGGAGATCCATGGTATCTGTATCCTTCTCCTGCCCAACTTGGCTCGGATGAGTGCGAGCTTCACTTTTTGCGTCAAAGAACTCCTTGCTCATCTCCACAAAGGAGCAAGCAGCAACATCGTCTTCGTCTACACAAATTCAAGGGGTCACATGTATCATCCAGCAGAGACCTCAGCCTGTTTGAGGACCCTCCTCAGTCAGATTGATAAAGGGATTGTGATCAGTCACAAAACTCAGTACTGCATGGATAACGAAGCCATTCGATTCCTGGCTGCTTACAAGAATGAAAAGGTCAACTTTCCCAGTAAGTATGTGGAACTTTTTGCGGGTAGCTGGACTCATTCAACCGAAGAGACAGTGCGGTTACTCAAGCACATTGAAACGGTTTCACCTCATGCCACGACGGCGACTCTTTCTCTCAACCAAGTCCGTCGCATCGTTAATGACTTGGGACGACCGCTGGGTGAAATAGCGAAGAACATCGCGGACAACATCCGCTTAGCCGAAGAGCATAAGGAAAGACTAAAAACAATTGATCTGCGGAATTTGGAACTAGAGAAAGATCTGAGGATACCTGTGACTAAAATTGAGACCAAAAATCTCAAGTATCCTCGTACTGTCTGCGCGGCAGCAAATTGTGTAACGTACGTCAAAGGCGAACACGGCAACTCTCACTGCGTGTATTCCCAAGTTTGCCATGATGAATGCAAACTAACCGGCTTGCCCGTTAGTTTGATAAATGAGCCTCTAATTCAGAGATGCGTAGCCATGTGCGGGTCGGGAGACAGTACCACATGCCAACGCTGCGGCTGTTCTTGGAAAGTCCACATGCATTTGACTTATGATTTGGAGCTACACGATGGCTTTGAAGAGGTCAAGGAGATCAAGGATATGCTAAAGGAAGGAATGGACGGGAAGCGGATGCAGCAAGCAACATTAGTAAAAATTGATGATCGCATTAAGCAACTGGAAAAGGAGAGAGATATAATAACTAAGATAAGCGCAAGATTTGCTGTTTTCTTGAAACGCAACGCAATCTGCTTGTTTAATGACGCAACGATCGAATACTTGGACTTTCTAATTGAGAATGAAAGGACCAACGACAAGGCTGCGACGGAGCAACGGTTAAAAACCATGTCGGCTTTGCAGAAGATGAAGGCGGCATATGAAGAGCAGAAGACGGTTTTAGAGGGGAAGTTGACTTTAGCGGAGCAGATGGAGGGCATCGAGGAAATTTCCGTTGACAATATTCAGCTGGAGATTCAAAACTTGTATGACCTTCCCATCAACGGTAGCTCCATCAAGGAAATGGTGGACGAGGGTAAGAGGGCATTGACCGCTTTTAACCACTTCTCCGAAATTCAGTTAGACGCAATTGCACGTGGGAAAACGAAAGGAGGCTCTGAAAAGAAATCCTTGTTAAGTAGATTCAAAACTTACTGGTGGGGTGGTAGAAAAAGGGGAAAAGATTTGTCTGTCACTAGCCCAAACTGTGGGTAATTTAAAGTTATTTTATTGGTCGTCTCAGCATGAACAGACATTGATTATCAATTTAGCAAAAAGCTATCACAGAAAAATTTAACTCAAAAACAGTCTAAGTGCAATTTCTACAATTTGTTTCTTATTCATTAGCAGTGGTCGGAGTAGGTATATTGAATTAAGGTCACTGACATCAAACGTATATGTTAATATGGATACGCCTCCGAGTTTCCGGATTATTATGATAAAAATACCGAAACATCGAAATTATTACATGAAACTAGTTAAAAATGTATCAATACTCTCAACGCTATGCTGCTAGTGGCGTAGATGGCCAGAATTTAATAGTAAAAAAAATTGGTTGCCTGTAAAGTCGATATACGGGCGAAAGTTTTACGTGACAACGACTTTGAGTGGTAAAATAATTTTAATGTGAATATTCATTCGTATAGTAGGAAGAAGGATGAAATAATAGTAACAATTTAAAACATTTATTTATACAAAGAATTATATTTAAAACATTAATTTATACAAAGAATCTCGCACTGAATTTCATATATCACCGCCTAAGCGAAATAGAAGCGCAAGACATGAACCGGTGTGTATGCCTATCTCTCTCACTCTCTCTCTCGCTCTGTCTCTCTCGCTCTTAGGCGGGCTAACCATGCCCGAGTGGAAGGGACGCGTGCCTCTCACTCGCTCTCATTTATAAAATGATATAATAATAATATTCATTTCAACACACGACATCCGGCAAACAGGGTCTTTTGTCCTCTTATGTCTATGCTCAACGCATCTGACCAATTAGAATCAAGTATCCTGGATGACTCATTGACTGTTTGTTCGAAAACAATGCTCGCACCGACATCCAGACCAAGTGGCTCACTCACTTATTTCGGTTCGTGGAGTGCGCTTATTTTATGTGTTGTGAATATCTTGACTTGACCCTGGCTTGTGTACTGTCTTCTGAAATCTACTTAAAACGACGAATTTGGCTTATAACTACGGACATCGATTTATTACTCTTGGATTGGGCCCATTTGAAGTTGTTTTTGTACGGGTAAGTTTTAATTATTTTCACTATTTAAGAAGGTTTTAGAACTTGGAAACAGTTAAAATATCACTTTATAGCAATCATCATAGCGCATGAGAGTCCGGTACGCACACCGCAGGGCTATCACCGCTTCAGTTAAAAAAATCACTTTATATGAAACAGAATTTCATTATCGACTTTACAGTTGTGTATGTATATATTGTAAATTTAAATCATTGTTTTAGGTGACATATAAATAAATATGGCAAAGGTCAAGGCTGAAACAGTGCTAAAGTGGTTATTGCACTATCCTGAGCTACTTTACGATAACGCTAGTGGCACTATATACTGTACAAAGTGTGAAAGTCATTTGAAAGCTGTGAATAGAGGCAACATTACCAAACACATTGAAGGCGCTGTACATCAAGGAAAATTTAAGAGACCGCAAGAGGAATTTTACTTCGACCTCATTAAGTTCCTGATTCTATGCAATATTCCTTGGTCGCAAATGAAAAATCCAGCGTTCAAAGAGTTTTTTCAGAAATATATGTGCAGTACTTGTTGTTGCGTTTGTACCAATCGTAAAGTGGTTGACGAATCACAGTTACGAAAAGTTTATTTGGAGAAGTTTTATAGGAATAAAATCAATTCGATTTATGAAATTAATAAAAATGAGAAACTATGGATATCGCTGGATGAGACAACAGACATTTTTGGTCGATACATAGTCAATTTCCTAATAAAACCATTGCATCCTAGTAATAGTGCAGGCCGGCCTTATTTGATTGCTTGTAAAATGCTAACAGCAGTAAATGGACAAACAATAACACAATTTGTACTGCAATGTCTAGAAAATTTATGGCAAAACACTTTTGAAGCGAAAGTTGACAATATTTTAATGCTTTGCACTGACAGTGTCGCGTACATGCTATCTGCAGGGCGAAATTTAAAACATTACTTACCTGAAATGAAGCATGTGACATGTTTGGCGCACGCTCTTCATCGTGTAAGTGAGCAGATAAGGTCAGAATACAACGATATTGATATTCTTATATCAAATGTTAAAAAAGTATTTTTAAAGGCTCCTAGTAGGGTAAACATTTTAAAAGAAAAATATCCTGACTTACCGTTGCCTCCGCAACCAGTCATTACCAGATGGGGTACTTGGTTACAGGCAACATCTTACTACGCTCAACATTTAGATAAAATAAAAGAAGTTTTATCCTGCTTGAGCAGTTCTGATGCTATAGCCATACGAAACGCAAAAAACATTTTGGAAAAACAAAATTTAGAAAATGATTTAAAATATATCGAAGAAAATTACTCTATTATACTACTAGCCCTAAAAGAGTTACAAAAACAAAATTTATCTCTAGCTGATTCACTTTTAGTATTTGATCAAGTAAGGGCTACGCTTAACGAGTGCAATAATGAGAATATAAAAAATAAAATAGAATCAGTTATGGAACGAAATCCAGATTTAGATACAATTAGAGAATACAGCGAGAGTATTGAAAAAAGCGTAGCAAATAATCAGAAACTTTATTTCAAATTCGCTCCATTGACATCTACAGATGTTGAACGATCATTTTCCACTTACAAATGGATCTTAGATGTTAAAAGAAATAGCTTAAAAATCGAAAATATTGAAAAAATTATAGTTATTTATTTTAATTGTATAGAGACAGAAAATCAAAATGTAGAAATTGTAACCGATGAGGATTAAAAATAATTGTTTTTAATAAAACTGTAATAATGATTATTTGTATTCACAATAAACAATTTTGTTTGCTTACATATGGTTTTTTATTTTATTACTCTATTTACCAAATTTTTGGAAACTCCGGTACATTCCGGAAGAAATGCATGTCCATGTTATGATATCATGACGCAAGTATCTAAAATCAATATACCTACTCCGACCACTGTTCATTAGTCATTAAAGAAAAAATCATTAAAAAAAATTAACTTTGTATTTCTGCTGATTCTTAATTGCATGAGCAACCAACTATCACCATTTCTCCCTTGAAATTGAATCCAAATGATAATTTAGTATAGCGACGACTGGAACTAATCCGAGATGTCGTAAGAGAACGCAGTTTCCAAAATTATCTTCACATTCCATGTCCACCCTCTTATAATTCAACTTCCATTGTACTCATTGACATGAGATTACTTCTAGCTTGAAATGAGAGTTGAGCTAGGGATCAATCACTTGCCGTAATTTGAAGTCGGAGGACTGCTCTAGGACAGTTTCGTTCATTTTCATTTCCATCTTCATCTATATTTTCATTATTACATTTCGTGCCATCTCCATTCTTACTTGCATCATCATTATCTTTGCAAACTAAGTCATCTCTAGCATTTTCTTCAATATTTTCTTTCTCAGCTGTATTTTGGGTATTATTAGTAGGCTTATGATGTTTTTCATATATTATCTTCTATTTTCGTTGATTTTTATCAATTCTCATAAATCTTGATTTCTAGTTCGAAGATGCTTCTAAAAAACCCCAACATTAAAATTTATTGCATTTGTAACAGCGTACTGGGATATCAATAATTAGAATATAATATTTAGATAATTAATGATGGATGTACGTAGTATTTACCTGTTTAATAAATGGTGATGCATCGCTATCTTCACTTGTTGAAGCCAATGAAAGTTTTAATTAGCTACATTTGACAATGTCGTAACATTAGAAATTTGCTTAGTTTCGTTTAAATTCATCAAGAATTCCTTTTTTCTGATTGTGCTTTGTACGACATTTCGAGTAAGGACACATTCCTTTTCTGGTTTTTTGGTAATGGTCACGTTCTTTGGGACCTAAAAAATTATCAACTTATTCTAAGTAAATCGTGATCTTATTATCAAAAGAATGTTAAGATAAAGCTGATTGAAATTTTTTTTAGAACTGAAAATGAAATGGATACAATATTAACAACAATTGCAGGAAAAATTCAGATCTTATCAGGTCTGATCAGATCTTCAATTGCATAATGTAGAATTTGTTATATTTAATCAGCTTTAACACGTGGAGCGCAAGGCCCCCCGCGCAACGCAGCATTGGTAGCGCAATGGATTTAGCCAAAAAAAAATTTAACGGATTGTTAAGGCAATCATCGAAATTTCTCCAATTCCCTAATTATAATAGGTTATTGTCATATACGGTTATAAAGACAAAAGAATAAGCTTTTCGATAAAAGCATCACTTGTTCCTTTTCATTTGAATAAAATATAACTAACATCGTTTTGTTTTCATGTACAAACAGCAACACCCTTAACTGCCCGTTCAAGACCCAACAGACAGAAAGGTAGAAAGAGATGAAATTATTTTTCTCATGACAACTTCATAACAAAAACTAAAGTTTTATGACATAATATCTTTGTGTGTGTGGAGTGTGTCTCTTGGCGCCAGAGAACTGTCACTGCTTGACGTATAGTTTTGACATGCCTGCTGACGTGCTTTCAGTTGTTGCCGCTCTTCCAAAACAAAGAGCAACGGCAACGTCGCATGCTTTTGGATTAAATAATGATAAAATTTAATTTTACTTATCCTGCATCGATAGACTTAGAAAGGTATAGACGCAGCAAGCAAATAATAATAAAGATTTCTTACACTTGCATTACAAAATTTTATTATTAACATTATATTACTCAAATTAAACATATACTAACTTAACAAATAAACAAATCGAAATAGCGCATAAATATTGTCATTTTTTATTACACAAACATTTGTCCTTACCGGAACTCAAAATCTTTTCTGATTATGTTAGTAGGATCATCGCCAAACTCGACCTCATTATGTAGTTTGTCCTTAGCTCTTATTCCACCACGCATCTGGTTGCTGTTGAGATTATAAACTCAATGGTGTGTGTCATAGACACTATAATTTAAATAATGAATAATAAATTGACACTAGTCTCTCTAGAAAAAATATTTTCCCAACATGGTAGCAGAGCTACGGAAAAAATTAATAATTTAGTTGTTTTCTGTGTGTGTCGCGCGATAATCATGGCAAATGTTGCGGTAGTGTCGGCCATTGAAAAATTAAATGGTCTGGACAACTATGCGCAATGGAAATTCGTTATGAAGATGACCCTCATTCACGAGGATATGTGGGGCTGTATCAAGTCCAAAGATGCTGACACAAAGAAACAGCTGAAGGCCCTAGCGAGGATCTGCCTCAGCGTGAATCCAGTTGCTTACGTGCATGTGCGGAACGCGACTACGGCACATGAGGCATGGAGTAATTTAGAAAAAGCTTACGAGGACAGAGGTCTCACGCGTAGACTCGGACTGTTACGAATGCTTTTTGGATTGAAGCTGAGCCAATTTGGGGGTATGGAGGAATACCTGATCAAAGTCTGCGAGATTTCGCAACAATTGACGGACATGAAATCGCCGTTAGAAGACGAATTTGTGGCAGTCATCATGCTGAGTGGGTTAACAGCTCATTACGACCCACTGATAATGGCGCTGGAAAATTCGGATGTAAAACTGTCAAGTGAGTTAGTTAAGATGAAACTGTTGCAAGAGAGTTCACGAAAGAACAGTTGTGTTGACAATGAGCGAGAGACAGTTTTGGTGACGAAACGACCACCAAAGAAGCGAGTCGTAAAATGCTTTAAGTGCAAGAAAGCTGGGCATATTGCGAAAGATTGTCGCAACAAAACCGAGACGGGTCTGAGTGTGGAAAAGAAGCCTACTGCTTCGTCATCGTCAACGGGAGCTACATTGGTGTCGGCTCTGTCGTCGTCAGTGAAGCAAGAGGCATTCTACATTGACTCGGGTGCAAGTTGTCATATGTTCAACAACAGAAACTATTTGACGGACAATTTACAAAATTTTACTGTAGAAGTGCAAGTCGCGAATGGTGAAAAGCTGCGTAGTGTAGTTCGTGGTGATACAAACTATTTAGTCAAAGCAGGTTTGAAAAATTTACGTGACATATTATTTGTACCGAATCTGTCATGTAATCTGTTGTCAGTCAACGGATTGACAAGTGACGGTTAGAAATTAATATTTTCAGAGAAATTTTGTAAAATTTTACTAATAATATTGTGATAATAATATTGTATCCACTGCAAATAAGGAAAATGGTTTGTACAAATTAAAATTGTTTTCTGGTCAGAGCGAGTTACTTGACGAAACAGTTCTCTTGAATTCTTCTACAGGTCGGATTGCGTCAAATATTCATAACAATGTTTGTGCTTTACCTGCATCGAGCAGCAGGAATACGGATCAAAGTACATGGCATCGTCGTCTGGGACATCTGAACGCCAGGAGCATGGACTTGCTCAAGCGTGGGATGGCAGATGGGATTAGCTACGGTGACGATTATGAGCCTTGTATAAGCTGCATTGAAGGTAAGAGCCCAAGATTACTTTTTCCTAAAAAGTCATTACGTCGTGCTAGAGAACTGTTAGGCACACTGACTTGTGCAGGCCTATGCAAGATAAGTCTATAGGCGGTGCTAGGTACCTATTGACGTTCATCGACGATTTGAGTAGGAAAACGGTGTGTTTCTGTATTAAAACAAAGGATCAGGTCTTGCAGTGTTTTCAAGAATTCAAAGCATTTGTGGAGAACCAAACTGGCAAAAAGATCAAAGCTTTGAGAAGCGATGGTGGTGGCGAATATGTAAATAGTCATTTTAAAGAGTTTTTAAAGTCGTGTGGTATTAAGCATGAAATTACGGTACCTTACTGCCCACAGCAGAACGGAGTAGCGGAACGCGCTAACCGTACCATTGTAGAAGCGGTAAGATGCATGCTTCGTGAGGCTGGTCTAGGAAATGAGTACTGGGCTGAGGCTGCAAACACGGCAGTGTACTTGAAAAACCGCTGTCCAACAAAGGCGGTTCGTGGAACGACTCCCGAAGAGAAGTGGACTGGACGTAAGGTAAATGTTTCCCATTTACGAATATTCGGATGTCTGGCGTATTCAGTTGTAAATATCAGACGTAAGTTAGATTTAAAAACTAAAATGTATATTTTTGTCGGCTATTGTGAAGATTCGAAAGGGTATCGCCTTGTCGACCCTGAATCACGCATTCTAAAAATTTCAAGGGATGTGGTGTTCCTTGAACATAAATTTTTCAAGGGTATAGTACTTCACAGCAGTGAGCCAGTGCAGTACAGCATTTTGGAAAATACTGATTTGGTTGAGGAACCGACAGTAGCTGGAGATAGTTCGCAACTGAATCAAACTATGAGTTCGGACGAAAGCATTTCAGAGGAGATCGACAGTTCTGACTTGTATGTTCCGAATAGGTCGTCCTTTGATTCCGAGGATTCGCGCAATTTTTGTGATTTGGTTTCATTTCAGGTTTTCTTGTGGGGAAGAAACTGGATGAGGATGACGACCCAAAGACAGTTCGTGAAGCTCTCAGTGGACCAGATGCGGCACATTGGAAAGCTGCTATGGATGAGGAGTACAAATCATTTTTGGACAATAAGTGTTGGTCACTTGAGGACTTGCCAAAAGGTAAGAAAACTGTAAAATCCAAATGGATTTTTAAGAGGAAGAGAGGTCTGAACGATGAAGTACTACGTTACAAAGCTCGCCTCGTAGCAAAGGGATACACACAAAAATTCGGTGTAGACTACTTTGAGACTTTCTCGCCCGTTGTGAGGTACTCTACGTTGCGCATGTTGTTTGCTCTAGCTGCCGAGAATAATATGGATGTAGACCACATGGACGTGAAGACAGCATTCCTGAATGGTGATTTAAAGGAGACTGTTTTCATGGAAGTCCCAGAGGGGTACGAGAATGTAAATAGTAGGCATAAGGTTTATCGGTTACACAAGTCTGTGTACGGCCTGAAGCAGGCGCCAAGGGCGTGGAATGAGAAAATTAACTCAGTTCTCATCAAAAATTTGAATTTCAAGGGGTTGACATGTGAACCGTGCGTTTATGTGAGATCACAAAACGGAGCCTTGGTGATCATCGCCTTATATGTCGATGACGTAATTCTTTTTAGTAGCTGCCAGAAGTCTAAAAAGATGGTAAAGGATTTACTGATGGAGCAGTTTGTTATGACTGATCTTGGTCCAGTAGAACATGTATTGGGCATGCATGTGTACAAAAAGGATGGGACGTTTATCTTAGAACAGTCTAGGTACATTGAGAAGATTCTAGACAAATATGGTATGTCGAATTGCAAATCGGTAAGTACGCCTATGGAAGCTGACCTTTACAAACTCACTAAAGCTACCGGAGAATGTAATTTGGATTACAGGAATCTGATTGGCTGTCTCCTGTACGTAGCAGTGTGTAGCAGGCCTGACATAGCTCACACCGTCGGAGTACTGAGTCAGTTCAATAGTTGTTACTCGGAGACTCACTGGAAGGCGGCGAAACGAGTACTACGATATTTGAAGGGTACGTTGAACCATCGTTTAACTTTCAAGAAGTCCGGTCTACAAGTTACTGGGTATGTAGATGCGGATTGGGCCGGCAGTGCTGATAGGAGGTCGTACACTGGATTTCTGTTTAGGATGGGAGATTCCGTGACTTCTTGGGAGAGTCGTAAACAGAAAACCATTGCGTTATCGAGTACTGAGGCGGAATATATGGCGCTGTCCGACGCGTGTAAGGAGGCCTTGTTTATTGGTTCCTTATTGAAGGAATGTCTGATAGAACGCAGTGAACCAGTGGTGTTGTATAACGACAACCAGTCGGCACAAAAGTTGTGAGAGAATGCCAGGTTTCACGCTAGGACGAAGCATATTGATATCAGACATCATTTTGTCAGGGAACTAGTGGAAGGTGGCAGTGTCGTTGTTAAGTACCTACCCTCTGACCAGATGCTAGCTGATTTTTTAACGAAGCCTGTAAATACTTCTGTTTTTAAACGTTATGTAAATAGTATAGGGTTTTGTTAGTAGGTTAGTGTTATTCTGGTAGGTTAAGTAGGTTAGGTATCTTAGAGTTAGTGTTTTTTATTTTTCTATTAGCCACTGAGTTTAAGGCGGCGTGTTGAGATTATAAACTCAATGGTGTGTGTCATAGACACTATAATTTAAATAATGAATAATAAATTGACACTAGTCTCTCTAGAAAATATATTTTCCCAACAGTTGCCTCTGCCGTTCCCGAGACTTTATTATTTCTGTTATTTAAAATATGATAATAATTTGTTCGCCAGTCTGACTAAAAGTAAAATAAAAAACCAACACTTTTTTTGTAGCAATATAATTATAAACTTTAAAAACCTTACTTACACAAAAGCACAAAGATAGAATCGCCTTTTGTCTTCAATATTATAATTTAATTAACAAGAACGGCAAAAATTTTTTATATCGCCGCCAAAATGAACGTTATGCCGAAGCAAACATTCTGCCTTATTAGGCAGAATGTTTGCTTAGTATTAGTCCTGGTAATTTTAAAAACCAATACGCTTTTCAGTAAACATATATTACCAACCAACCGTTTGTGCCTTCTTTCTTTTAAAAATCGCTATCATACGAAGATAACTGGGACCAACAGTAATAAAAAATTGTTGTTGTGTAAGTGGCAATTTTCGGGCTGGTACGAGGGCGGCACTGAAAATTTCGGGAATCAAGGAAGTGACACAACATTACTATTTAAAAATGTATTTATTGCTTTTCGAAGTATTCTCCGCAAAATTTGACACATTTTTCCATACGGAAGCAACCATTTCATTCGGAAGTTGGGGTCTCCAAAATGGCCGTTTTGTAGGCGTCCACAGCTTCTTCATGTGATGAAAATCTCTGACCACGCAATTTATTCTTTATGTTAGGGAAATCATTAATTAGGGCTTAGGTCGGGGCTGTACGGCAAATCGTTTAATAATTCTATGTTTTCTTGCTCCAAAAACTCTTTTGTTCTGTGCGTGGTGTGAGAACTCGCATTGTCGTGATGGAGGATGATGCGGCGGTTGCAGTTCTCTTTACGGAGTTCAGAAAAGACCTGTGGCAAACAAATGCTAGCATACCATTCTGCATTAACCGTTCTTTGTCCCTCAAGAGGAATAGTCAAAACATGGCCGGTTTTGGAGACAAACGTGATCACCATTTTTGGAACACTCCGTGAACGAACAATTTTTGTTGGCTTTAACTCATTTTCGAACACCCAAACTCGTGAGTGGTTTTTTTTTTCGGGTTCGTACGCGTATATCCAGGATTCGTCACCTAATACCATGTTGTATACAGCATTTGAGGATCCTTCGTGGAATCTTTCGAGTGTTCTGACGCACCAAGTAACGTGATCCGCTTTTTGCTCTTCACAGAGCGAATGCGGTATCCATCGGGAACCTAATTGTTCATGCAAGATTTGTATTTGTATTTGACTTATGCCAATGTCTAAAGTTGCCTGAATTTCGCGGTATGTCCTCAATCAGCTTACGCACAGCATCAACGTTTTCTTGGGTGACTGCAGTTTTTGGACGACCTTGACGGGGAACATCACTGAGCTTGACACGTCCACGTTAAAATTCAGCAAACCAACGACAAATTGTGGTTTTGGGGCTTCATCACCAAATGCAGAAAGCATCCGATGAACACACTGTTTTTGTGTTAAACCACGTCGAAAGTCATAATAAATCATCGCTCTTGATTTTTCTCGAGTCAATTCCATTTTCTCAACGACTAAACAAGTTTGACAAGACCTTGTGACTAAACCGAGATTCTTTTTTTTTAAATAAATAAATGGTATTCGATTTTTGAAACCAAAGAGTTTTCAATCAAAATAATTATTAAAGAAATATTCAATTCCCGATACTTTTCGTGCAGCCCTCGTATGTGATGGTGTAGGCCTTTATTTAGCCTACGCCACACTGTCTGCATTGATATCTAGCGACCGGAAAAATTTGACAATGATTGTTCTGACGTTACTCTTATTATTGAAATGAAACAATCCCACCTTTTTGATGCGAAACTCATTAGGGTATTAGAAAAAAGTATTAGTTTCAGTTATTATGGTTAATTTCAAAACTTTGTAACGTTACACACACATCTACAATAAAAATGACATTTATGAAGACGTCATACATCTATTCTCACTTTCTTTCAAAAAGTTGGTAGTCACGTGACAGGGGCAGTTAAGGTTGTTGCTGTTTGTACAAACAGCAACAATCTTAACTGCTCCTGTCACGTGACTACGGTGGGATTATTTCAATTCAATAATAAGAGTAATGACAGAACAATCATTGTCAAATTTTTCCGGTTGCTCGTTTGGAATTATTGGTTTTATCTTTTTGTTCTAGTTCTTTCCTTTCTTTTAATTTAATTTCTTTAAAAAAATGCCGGCCCGACTATCTTACTTTGGGAGGGTCAGAATTGTAACTTTAAGACTAACTGGTATGGGAGTTGTGAAGATCTCGCGGCAGTTAGGTATTCATGTAAAAAAAAAATTTACATCACCTAAAACACTTTCCGTACACAGAAATAACGTTTGTAGACACCAGCTGTTTCTATTTGAAGAGAAGGTCGGTAAGCCAGTGGATCCAGCGGTTCGAAGAAGGTGGTGACGAGGCTCTACGAGACCGTCCTCGCGGGGCAAGAGCCCGGATGACTACGGAGGCGGAGGATACGACCATTATAGCCACCCACTCTCCTGATCCCTTCCACCGCACTCGCGATTCAGCGGTTCAGTACCGTGTATGTTTGACACGGTCAAAATGTGATGTATTTTAAATTTTAGTATGAACTACGACGGATTCTTCAGTATATTCATTATTTTATTTTTAATTGCAGATATCAATGCAGACAGTGCGGCATAGGCTAAATGAAGGTGGCCTACACCATCACATACGAGGGCTGCACTAGAGTATCGGGAATCGAATATTTCCACTGTTCCTGTCATATTAAAATCTTTTTAATTGAAAACTCCTTGGTTTCAAAAATCGAATACGATTTATTTATTTAAAAAAAAGATTCTCGGTCTAGTCACAAGGTCTTGTCAAACTTGTTTAGTCGTTAGGAAAATTGAATTAACTTGACAAAAATCAAGAGCGATGATTTATTATGACTTTCGAAGTAGTTTAACACAAAAACAGTGTGTTGATCGGATGCTTTCTGCATTTGGTGATGAAGCCCCAAAACCACAATTTGTCGTTGGTTTGCTGAATTTTAACGTGGACGTGTCAAGCTCAGTGATGTTCCCCGTCAAGGTCGTCCAAAAACTGCAGTCACCCAAGAAAACGTTGATGCTGTGCGTAAGCTGATTGAGGACATACCGCGAAATTCAGGCAACTTTAGACATTGGCTCATGCCAATGTCTAATACAAATAATCTTGCATGAATAATTAGGTGTAAAAAAGTTTTCCCGATGGATACCGCATTCGCTCTGTGAAGAGTAAATAGCGGCTTGCGTTACTTGGTGCGTCTGAACTCTCGAAAGATTCCACGCAGGATCCTCAAATGCTGTATTCAAAATCGTATCAGGTGACGAATACGCGTACGAACCCGAAACAAAAAACCAGTCACGAGTTTGGGTGTTCGAAAATGAGTTAAAGCCAACAAAAATTGTTCGTTCACGGAGTGTTGCAAAAAAAATGGTGACCACGTTTGTCTCCAAAACCGGCCAGGATGTGACTATTCCTCTTGACGGACAAAGAACGGTTAATGCAGAATGGTATTCTAGCATTTGTTTGCCACAGGTCTTATCTGAACTCCATAAAGAGAACTGCAACCGCCGCATCATCCTCCATCACGACAATGCGAGTTCTCACACCGCGCACAGAACAAAAGAGTTTTTGGAGCAAGAAAACATAGAATTATTAGACCATCTGCCGCCCTAATGATTACTATACTTTCCCTAAAATAAAGAATAAATTGCGTGTTCAAATTTTCATCACCTGAAGCTGTGGACGCCTTCAAAACGGCCATTTTTGAGACCCCAACTTCCGAATGGAAAGGTTGCTTCAATGATTGGTTCCATCGTATGGAAAAATGTGTAAGATTTCGCGGAGAATACTTCGAAAAGCAATAAATACATTTTTAAATAGTAAAGTTGTGTCACTTCCTTGATTCCCAAAATATTCAGTGCCGCCCTCGTACCAGCCCGAAAATTGCCACTTACACAACATCAGTTTTTTGTTACTGTTGGTCCCAGTTATCTTCGTATGATAGCGATTTTTTAAATGCTTGTTAAGTTAGTATATGTTTTATTTGAGTAATATAATGTTAATAATATTTTTTTATAATGCAAGTGTAAGAAATCTTTATTATTATTTGCTTGCTGCATCTATACCTTTCTAAGTCTATGGATGCAGGATAAGTAAAATTAAATTTTATCATTATTTCATCCAAAAGCATGCGACGTTGCCGTTGCTCTTTGTTTTGGAAGAGCGGCAACAACTGAAAGCACGTCATCAGGCATGTCAAGACTCTGCGTCAAGCAGTGACAGTTCTCTGGCGCCAAGAGACACACACCACCAAAGATATTATGTCATAAAAACTTTAGTTTTTGTTATGAAGTTGTCATGAGAAAAATAATTTCATCTCTTTCTACCTTTCTGTTTGTTGGGTCTTGAAGGGGCAGTTAAGAGTGTTGCTGTTTGTACATTACTACCTTGGGTAGATTAGTACGTACATTTCACATTAACTTTATAACTAAATATCACTATTGACACTACCTTTCGATTTCATAAGCCAGATTATCACAAAACACACCAACTACTTCACAATAAGAATATTTATACGCACGGAAAAATACGAGTTTTAACCGCCATTGCTCGCTCGCGCGAACTGAGTGAACGGGGTAAGGTAAAACACCCAATTATTGACACTTTAGCGTCGAAATTCGAGCATTTTTGAAATATCTGGTTTCTTTGTAATAATACATGATTTTTTAATGCACTAGGTAAAATTTTAGGGTTAATTCTATATTATTTTAAAACAAAGAGAAATGTTATAATAATAACTTGGGAAAAAAAACAAGATAGATTGAGCCTCTTTTTTTAGCCTAGTTATCGACTGCAAAATTCCATATATCGACACCCAGTAATCGACATGTTCCAATAATCGTGATCTAGTTATCAACATTCTATTTATCGTCATCCAAATATCGACCTAACCTCAAACACCATTCCCAAAAAAAGTCATTCACTTTTTTAATCATTTTAATTAGCTAAATATACAAACAAGGGCATGTTGGCATGTAATGCGTAGTAAATGTAATTTAAGTACTTAAATTTCTTTTAACGCTATGGTTTTAATTATTTTAAATCCTCTATAATTATAAAATAGTTTTATTTCTTATTTATTATGTCAACTTTTAATCACACTTTTGTTACTTCGGTTACTAAGTTTCATCTACTTGCTTAATACTAATCAACAGAACTTAATGAGATCTTAAAACGTATTCGTAAAACGTGCTGCCACACATCCTGCCACTCTGTGAACGTCCAATTGCCCAATCTTCAGGAGACTGGAAGGAAATTGTGGACGGAATTCTCTCATATGCAAATACTACCTTGGGTGGTGCCAATTATCTAGCGGCATTTCCAGTAATTAATACTGTTAAATTATCTTTTTCATCTCCGGAAGATTGGTAGATAAGTTTGTCACCTTTTATGTCCTCCACCTCGAGTTGTGCCATTCTCTCAAATAATATAGGATGTCTATTAAGAAAAAGCTTGTACCATTTCTTGCCCGGTCTATTGTCAGTAAATGGGGTTGTTTTATTCTGGTCAATTATGATACGTTGTACGCTATCGAGTAACTCATGTGCATCTGCACCGAGTGTTCTTTTTTCCAACTTTTAGTAAAAGAAGAGAGATTTATAGGAAATTTAGTAAACAATAGTAAAAACTTATAGCATGGGGTCACAAATTTCTAAAACTTGAGTTAAATTTGTTATGACCAAAAAACTGGAACACTCCATCCAGACATGTCAAAAAAAGTGCATGGTCTAAATCTCAGAAAGTACTAACTCTGTGATAAAAATTATTATTTTAGAATTTAATAAAGAATTTCTTAAATCTTTTAAGAAATTACCAATACTCTAGGATGTCATATTTTGCAGATTAATGGCAGTTTAAACGGATCACTCAATTCATTACTTGTCTGAACGGAGCGGTCTACAAAATGTGCGTATGATCGAAGAATGACTTAAATATAACATTTTTATCTTGTAGTTTGACTCTTTCGCGAATTCGTAAAATAGAAATAACGGCTCAAAAAGCTTAACCTTGAAAAATAAACGAAAGGAGATTTTTTTGAAACGTTTGAACTGAGTGTTCCTTATATGCGGCTTTACAGATTGATATAAACCTCTTCCTTTGAAGCAATTTAGATCAATGTTTTTTACATTTTTTTTATTAAAACATGAAATATCGTCCATTGCTATAAACTATATACTTTAAGAGAAAATCCATTTATATTTTTTTTAAAGGAGGTAATGTTGTAGGGTAGACATGATTATTTTTATTTATGGGACATTTTATTTAACTACCCTCTTATACGGCATTTATTATAAAGCGACTATTGTATTTGGTGCTAATGTCGAATGCAGTTCAGTTTTCTATGCATGTGCAATACAATCGTTTGATAGTGCAGTGATCATTAATGCAGTATTAATTATTATCATCAGTGTTTTCGTTTTGTGATATCCATGTAAGTATCCCTTAACTATCACATTAGTGATTATGTTTATGAAGTAAATCATTATTTGACCGCCGCGGTTCGTTTAACGTTCGGTTAAAATATTGCGTGAAAATAAATAATACTTAACTCGATTTCGAAACATAATATAAGGTAATAATAAGTAGGTATCAAAAAGGAAATAAAAAAATATTTTTGTAAGTAAAAAATGTAAACTGAATATAAGTATAGAAGAGTATTAACTATTTTACAGGAAGCGCCAAGCTATAAAACAGCGGGGTCGCAAGCCGAAAATGGATAGAAAACACAAAAAAAGATATTTGAAAAATATGCTGAGGCGTTACATGGGCCTAATATCAAGTATGATGATCACATCTTCTCAAATATAGCCATAGAACTAGGTGCCAAAATGACGCCAATGGCTTTATATATGGCATTTAAAAAATTAATACATATCCGGCAGCTTACAATGATGAAGAATCGCAGCAAAAAAAATCAGGTGATACGAGTCGCACTTCAACTATTTCAACCCCAGTTATTAATCCTCCCAAAGATGAAAATATAATTGCAAGCGGAGAAAGCAAAATGTTCATCTTTGATATAGATATATATGATATGAAAAAAATTACACCTTTGTGTCTCTTGCAATTCTAATCAGGAAGTCATTAGTTACGAGCTTTCTATGCTCATCTCATTCGATCTAAATGGGACAGCAGAACTTAATTTAAGGGATTTACCCGAAACAATTAATTTAAAAAACAAATGTTACAAATTGTTGGGTGTCACTGAATTTGTTCCAGCGAAGTTGCCAGGTAATCTCGGTCATTATACGGGGCATGGTTTTATAAACAGCCGTATGAATTGCTATGACGATATGATGCAAAAAAAATATTATAGTAGAGAAGAACCCATTAATATCCATACCTTGTCATATGGAATTAGTAATTCTAATTTTGAAAATAGACAATCGTAAAATCATTTTTAACAAAAAAAAATCGAATGTAATAATAAAATGATAAGCAAAATACAAACATATTTTCATTTTATTATTACTTTTCATTTATTTTAATGTAAGTACTTGAATAAAATGTGTGTGTCTTACGATTATCTATCTATCTATCTAAAACACATTTTCTAATTTAAATAACGGTCTTTTATTAAACATGATAAATTCTGGTCACCCTGCAACATTACCTCCTTTAAAAAAATATAAATGGATTTTCTCTTAAAGTATATAATTTATAGCAACGGACGAAATTTCATGTTTTAATAAAAAAAATGTAAAAAACATTGATCTAAATTGCTTCAAAGGAAGAGGTTTATATCAATCTGTAAAGCCGCATATAAGGAACACTCAATTCAAACGTTTCAAAAAAATCTCCTTTCGTTTATTTTTCAAGGCTAAGCTTTTTGAGCCGTTATTTCTATTTTACGAATTCGCGAAAGAGTCAAACTACAAGATAAAAATGTTATATTTAAGTAATTCTTCGATCATACGCATTATTTGAAGACCACTCCGTTCAGACAAGTAATGAATTGAGTGATCCGTTTAAACCGCCATTAATCTGCAAAATATGACATCCTAGCGAATTGGTAATTTCCTAAAAGATTTAAGAAATTCTTTATTAAATTCTAAAATAATAATTTTTATCACAGAGTTAGTACTTTCTGAGATTTAGACCATGCACTTTTTTTGACATGTCTGGATGGAGTGTTCCAGTTTTTTGGTCATAACAAATTTAACTCAAGTTTTAGAAATTTGTGACCCCATGCTATAAGTTTTTACTATTGTTTACTAAATTTCCTATAAATCTCTCTTCTTTTACTAAAAGTTGGAAAAAAGAACACTCGGTGCAGATGCACATGAGTAACTCATCTCTAGTAACGGGAATGTGTTTTTCAGCCATTTCAAGTATCCATTTTTCTAAAATAGCCTCCTCTTCCGTTGACAAATATGTTTTAGGGCCCATGGAACATTCAACTGGAGTCTTACCGGAAATCTTATCGTGTACTGTAATTCTGGGTACACTAAACTTTTTTGCAGCAGTTGCAGTTTTCTTACCTTTTCTGACTGCTTCTACGGCCTGGGCCATTTGAAGAGGAGTGTAATTTTTTTAGGTGCCATGCCTGCAAAAAATGTCGGTTACTGGAACATGTAGACTAACATATAGAATATCCAATCATCGACATATCGTCTGTCGGTCATTGGAACGTATGGGATACCCAATCATCGACACAGCTGTCGATCATTGGAAGCAGTTTGAATATTTAAATGAAAGACCTATACAAGGTTATTATATAAACACCATCCAAATTTTTTCTAGGCATAAGATATCATTCAAACACTTCATTTATGAAAAAAAATGGGAGGTAAAATTTCCGCAAATAAAAATTTTGTCCGAGCGAATTATTACAACAGCTGGTTACTGGCAAAATAGGCACTTAAAGTTGAACGACCGACCGCCCGAAGCGCCCCACCGAGCTGCGCGCGCAAGTTGTAACGACATCGGCGCAATGAACCTTTTCTCAGTCAAATCAGTCAACCGCGGACTTTCCGCGATGTACAATGTTGCGTTCACGCATTTACGTCGCATAATTATCTACCTAACGAAATGTGTTCACACTTGCAATTGAAATCGAGGGCGAAATTGAACGACGGGTTTATGTGAAGAAGGCCCAAAGCCTCGAGAACTTAAATATGCATTTAACGAAGTGACAAAGTGAAAAAACAAGTAATACAATTAAAGACAATGTTCATAAACGTGCAATACTGTTTAGAGAGAAATTACCTACACTTTAAGGTAAAGTGATTGATTTCAAACTTCATGTAAGTGTATTTTGTTTGGATTTTTAATTAATTATTTTGTTGGAGTAAAGCAAAATGTGTGCAGGGCGGCTAAGACTTGTGAAATTTTTCACAAAAATATTTTTAGAACTTTTAATTATACATTTCTTTATCCTATCGTGTAAAATAGACAAAAATAACTTAGGTAGGTAGGTACTAAGGTTTTGGCACAGCATTTTTTTTTTGCGATTTTCGAATTGCCTTTGCGATCCCTGTGTTTTTTTAGATTCTGTGGTTAAGAAACACCCTTTGCTTTACTCCAACCAATTATTGTACATAAGTTGATTAAATTTTAAAAAATGCGACGTAAGTGCATAAGGTGTGGCCTACTTTTATGTTCATTTTTTATTTATTAAAAGTGTTATCGATTAATATTGTTATAATCAAAGAACAAATCAACTTATCTCTTCTTCAATTTGACGTTCCTATTTTTTTTCGCTTAAATTTGCAACTTATGAAAATCATTGTAATGTATCAATGAAATACGGGAGGGCGGGGCGGGGGTCGTGTAATCATCTGCTACAACACCGTGCGTAGCGTGACTGTGACAGCAATCGGTAGTTTTCCTCGGATAACTTTGTGTAGGCTTAACTTAATATTTTAGTACTGAGTGATATTAAAAGAAAAAAATCTTGTTTCGTTACTTTCTTCAAAGAATATAATATATAAATTTGGATGGTGTTTATAAAATGGCCCTGTATATTTAGAGTGCTGAACAAGGTTAGCTCAATAATATAATAAAGTGCACAAAATAAAATAAAAAAACATTTCGACATTTGTCGAAGATTGGAAAAAGCAAAAAAAAAAAACCCCAATTACCGACATGCGTGTTTTGGCATTTTAATATAACCTTACCCTCCTAATGAAATTATTAAGCAGTTGTGAATTTCTATCCTAATGCAATAAATAACTTACGTTTTAGATAAAGCAAAACCATTAAAAGTTATGAGCAATAAATCTTACTCACCTCCTAAGCAACTTTACTAATAAAACTGGATTTGGTTGGAGATCTACCGCGTTCGAAACATATCATTACGCCATTTTGTACAAAATGGCCGAAAATAATAAACGTCATCCGCAATGACAGCTTGATAATCCTCGTCTATAGTTTACGCTTCAAATGCGTTCAGAAGTCAGAATATATTCTTATTTTTCTTTAATTTTTTTTTAATGTCGGACAATGGTGCCTTGTCGAAGATTGGGTGTTTTACCTTACAGGTACTGCTCACAAAAAAGTCACTACAACCGTACGTATTTGTTTATGAAATGTTATTTTGGCAGAAAAAAACGTACAAAAGTTGCATAAAACCACCGGTTAACTTACGTTTGTATACTAACTTATCTAAGCAAAATGGCGGATTTTGTCAGCGCTACTGAAGTTAGCAAACGTGTCCTAGCCGAAAACTGATAGTTTGTTTCTCAGCGATGGTAATCGCTCGCAAGCGATTTTTTTTGCCAAACACAAGAATTGATTTCATTATTCTACGATTGTGATTACAAACATATATTATTATTTCAGTTTATTTGTAACCATATTCGATTTTTCAGATATGATCAGATCTGATTTCTTCACTAGAAAAATTAATAGAATATTTCCCAGATATGATCAGATCTGATTTCTTCTCCAGAGAAATTGATAAAATATTATTCAGATATAATCAAATCTGATCAGAACTGTTTCCTTTGACTGATAAAAATTATTAAAATAGTTTTCAGATATGATCAAATCGGTAATGGTAGGAGTATTTTAATCTGAATCTATCCGGATATATCTGTTCAATCTGATTATATCTGGGCAGTCTCATAATAAAGATCTGATAAAATATGAGCATATCTGAACTTGTTTTTCACGGGTTAGTATATACCTATCTTAGACTTCCCGCTCGTTAAATCAGAATCTCTTAAATTGTACCACATCTACTCAATTCCAATCCAACACCCTAAATCCTCACTCCACACAAAAATCCTTCCTGAGCATAAGTTCTTAGCCACAAACCCTAGCGGCGAACACTACATCTCTACGAGCTTAATAGACAGTTGCAAAGTATACGTAGACAAACGAAGCGTCTGCACCGATCTCATCATCTACGATGCCGACACTCGTCCGATATGCGAACTCCAGGTCCTGTTCAGTGTGTTCCGAGCACCTGCACAACTTCGACATTCACAGCAACCATAAACACGTTCCAACCATTAGACGACAACCGATGGCTCTACATTTTAACTAATGCAAACACAATGCATACTTCAATGTGACAACCAGGTGTCGCATCATAACATCAGAGGATCAGGAATCATCACTCTTCAAGAAAATTGTAAGCTCCATCCTGGATATAGCACTCTCACAGCTCGAAAAACTAAAGAAGATAACGTCACATACCCAATCATAGTTCATTTATTTATTGATTTACTTACATTTGTTTACACCACAACATTAACAATAAAGTACATGCTAAATAAAAATAAAAACAAGTGCAACAAACACTTATAAGTAAATACATTATGCAATAGAAAGCAAGATAAGCATCAAAATTAATGAAACCAAATAATTAAGTAGGAAAAATAAATTAAAGTGAAGATTGAAAAAATTAAATAATGAAAAAAAATAAAAATATTAATACTGTCAGTCACAATTTACTTCAAGTCGGTAAGCGTTTTCAAAAAGTAAGAACGAAGCCTGTTCGTATCGATCTCGGCACTATAATCATTTGCCAGCTTACTTAGTCTTGCGATAGGAGAATTTGATCCAAAAACTGTTCTTCGACGAGGTATACTAAATGGGCATATTTTACTGCGGGGATATCTAATTGGGACTCACATTTTAAATTTATTCTGTAACTGCGGACAGTCAATTTTATTATTAAAATTTTTGGACACGAACATCAAGTTTATTACGAGTCTTCGTCCCTCTAAAGAGTGAAACCTAAAATGTTGTAATAGCTTTTTATAAGATGATAGCTTCTTCTTTGCGATTCCCTCTGTGTATCTTAAGTGCCGCATGATTTTTTTTGTATTCGCTCCAAACGTAAAGAATGTGTGGCATAGTGGGGTCTCCATACGACAGTGCAGTATTCCAAAATACTTCGTACTAAGGTGTTGTAAAAAATGATTTTAGTCCTACTATTCCTTAGTGCTTTAGCACTTGAGTACAAAGCCTAATGTTCTAGAACCTCGGTTTATAATATTTTCCATGTGTGTTAAGAAAGTGAGCTTTTTGTCAAATATTACACCCAAATCGCGTATTTGATCTCCTTTTCAGATATAAGCTGTATCTTTGCGGTACTGATAGGGGAATAGACTTCTCTTTCGCCCGTATTGTAAGAAACAACATTTTTCTGAGTTAAGGGAGACTTTGTCCTTGGAGTGCCATATTTCAGGTGTTTACGTTTTATTTTTTTAAAGGGAACCAGTACAGCTTTTTGAGTGCGGTTTTTTTCTTGCTTTTATTCATGATATACAGAACGTTAAAAAAAATAAAAAAATACCATAATGGCGGCCGTTGCAGCTCCGCGAAAACAAGTCCTCAAATCGCGGGAGGTGAACGGCTGACATCACTGCCCCCTCTTTGTTGATATGAAACACAAATTCAAAGCATATTATCATTGTGTGACCCTTTGGACATGGAATGACGGATGGGTTTTTCATTTAGTACAAATTTCGAAAAATGGCGGCAATTAAAAAAAATGGAATCTTCGCGTTTTTATTCGCATAAAAAGATAAATAATAAATGCAAAAATGTATTTTTCGAAAAAATTCTGAGTATGCTCTCCAAATTTCAGGTTGATATGTTAATTACAGCTGTCAGGAGAATGTCAGCCATTTTTAAAAACGTGTTTGCCCCGCTGATGGGCATAGCGCGCTGACGTTACCAACTTCAAACGCGTTTCAAATATCGTAAACGAAATCGAAATCCGGGAAACGCTTCGACAGATTTATGTAGATGTAGTAGACACATGTAGATTAAAAATCCGACCAAAATCGTTTTGGATTTTCGACAATTTGCTCTTCTATTTTGGCAATATATCGCTTGTAGGATTCTTTTGCTAATCATGAGCAACGTGAACTTAATAATCCCAATTCCACTTCATCCATAGGGTTTTTATATTTTTAACTTCCCGCTAAGAAAATCAAAGATTTTCGAAAAATCGGGAAGTTATTGTTATTACCGTTTTGCAAAAATCGAGTTTTCAACAGATATCGACGTTTTGAGGCCTCAGGAATCTTCCCTGACCCTTCCCGCGATGGTGTCTGTATGTGTGTGTGTGTGTGCGCGCGCGTGTGTGTGTAAACCTCTTATAACTTTTGAACGGTTTGACCGAATCAAAGATGCTCTTATAGATGATGCTGCTTTGTAGCCGGGGAACTGCTGTAATAATATAAAATTAAATAAACAAAATAAAATTATGCTAGTACACACTTTTAAAATATGTCTCCACTTTTTTGTTCCTTGATCAATTAGTAAAGATGCATCTATGGTGGTCTTATTTTTGATTTGTTGTTCAAGCATTTTCCACTTAATAAAATTTTCTTTATGACATGCTGAGTTTTCGTGTTCAGGTATACACGGACTTAAATGGCGCCAATCATTAAAACCTTTCTGTGCAACAGCAATCGCTGGCTGCTTATTCAAAGAACGGAAAATTATACATGGGAAACAAAATATTGTATCTCATCTTTCACTGTATATCAACCATTGCTTGGGCACCATTTCACCATTGCTCATCCTTTTTGTAAACCAATGCTCATGAAATTTTCGTCCTGCGTCTTCAGTCGAATAAAAATTTAGTTGTGGTACAATTCTTCGTACAATCCAGAGATAACATTATCACGATATATTTGAACGTTCATTTAGCACCTGCACGTATTAAACTTTTTTAAATAATACTTTTTTTATTTTATGTTGTACAAAATACGGCAGAAAGGGTTTACTTTGTAACCTGTGTTTTTTTCAGCAAATCTCCAACAACGGTCTTTCCGATAGATCAGTTAAATACTCTGCAAATCGGTAATATGTTAGATGATTTCTTACAAAAATTACAGATAGGTCAAAATTTACAGCGTGTACCAGGTGATTACTTGAAATATGTCGCGCATCAGCTGTAGGCTTCCGTGTATAAGCAACGTGTCTAAGAATTAATTCAATTAACTCCAATTTTATATCTAATCGACATAATTTCTCGTTAGCATAATCAGTCCATTTGCCAATAAGTGTACTCGGAAGCTAAGACGTAACAACAGATAACAATTCTGGACTATGTAAATAATGACTCCTGATTAAGAGCTCGTAAGGTAGCAACCCAGGTGTCAATTTAGGATCTGGTTTATAGATGATCAATGATGTCAGACCAACTAAAACGTAATTCTAGTGGCTCTAGTACCTATGTGAAAACGAAGTGTTCCCAATCAAAAGCTCAGAAACTGCCTCTTTGACACCTCAGTCGACACAAATTTTTAGAGTCACTAAATTGACACATGATTGATGTTTCAATATAGGCATCCTTAAAATATAAAAAAAAACTCGGGTACGGTCTCAAATTGCTGTTTATTGCTGCGGTTCAACCATTCCTCAGTTGGAGAATGTACTTTAGTGTCACTTTTTTAATTAATGACTTATTAATGAGCTCCATCTGGATCTAAGCTTTTACTCAAGATGCTTCCAGCGCGCTTGAGATGACGATGATATTTTTGACGAATAACCGTTTCGTTTTAAATCAATCTTCCTGCGATCGTATCTTTTTTTGTTTTGAATATATAAGCGATACATTAGCAATAGACACCGGCATTGTCTTTTTCCTACTTTTAGCTATCATATGCCCGAATGCACATTCCAACCTATCCGACAGTTATTCTAACCGGCCTTTATACGTAACTTTATCGCACGGCACAGATGGTCACTGTATTATAATTAATTATTGATAGGTATTGGTTACAGATTTGGCTCAATGGATCAGATTATAGGTGATAGCAAATTAGACCACGCCTTTGATCCAGAGCATAGGAAATAGCTGTTCATGCTGTTTATTTGCTGTTGCGGAGCAAACTATTTGAAAGTTACTGCCGCGGGAAGGCGCGTCATTCGCCCGTTAGCATATAAATGCAAAAATACCTGATTAAATTAATATAAAATAGCAAACTACGTCCATTAGACCAATGCAAACGAAATGATGCGAGTTGTAGTAAATTATGCAATCGTTAAGAAACGCTGCTTGGTTCTAATCAGGACTTGAAGTATTTCTTCTTGCATTTCGAAGACAGATAGATGATGTAAGAACGAAGATAGATTAAAGATAGATATTTTTATAATGTACTAGCTGACCCAGCCACGCGTTGCTGTGTTATAAATTAAAATAAAACCTATCCTATCTTTTAAGTTAGATCAAATAACAGATAGTTACGAAGTTTGATCAAAATAGGTTAAGTAGTTTAGGAGTCCATCGCGGACAAACAACGTGACACGTAATTTATATATATTAAGATAATTAAAGTAAATAAACAGTCTAAAAAATAATTATAACGCCATATTTCTATAAAACATAAAATACGAATTTAAAAAAAACAACCACGCCTCCGAGCCCTCAGGCGGGATTCGAACCCACTACCTTTCGCTATCCGGGCGAGTGCTCTGACCGCTGAGCTACCGAGACGCTGGCAGACGCGTCGAAATTTACAAACCTATTTTAACTTCTACTATTAGCTAGCATCTTACGAAAAATGAAAATTAAATAAAGAAATATTATTATTATAAAGTATGCAATAAAATAAAAATATTTATTTCCAGAGAAACTATAAAGAAAACGTTTATTGGCAGAAGTTTAAAAGAATTTTATAACTTTTGTCGAATGACACCCAATGACTAAATATTTAGTGAGCGAAGCTCTCTTTTAGGCAACTCACAAATTTCGCTTGTCCCTCCTGCTACTTAACGGTTTATCCGATTCGAACGAATTTTGGTATGAACATACATGATTATAACCTGACGGACATAGGCTATGTAAAAAAAAATATAGACTTTACCATGGAGGAATAATCACCGAAAGAAAAATTCAAAAGCTGATCACAGCCAAACCGCTGATACTATATTGATGAAATTTGGCGCCAAAACTCTCAAACGAAGGTAAGGTATTGCTTCGCTCGGTATTTGCAAACAGCAACTTGCATTGCAGACCTAGTTACAAAAAGCATGTCCTCTTATCAAAGACACTTTTTTGTTTTTAAATTGTGCCATAGTTATCGATTTATTGTCCAAGTACATTTTTATTTGATTCTATAGGTCTGAACAACGGAAAATATAATGGAATTAGTCTTGCGAATTCTAAAAACATCTATGCATTTGATAAAGCTCGTTAAAGTCTCCACTCCATTTTTATCTCGATAGTAGAATACGTCCAAACAGGTCGGCAGCGCGTGCGCTACTACCGCTGAAGCCCAAGTATGAACACATGACACAAATATTTGGCTAGTTTGCCGCCTGGAAGCAAAATTTGGCATTTGTTAAGTTTGCCAAATACTTCCAAATTGGCAAATGTGTGTGTCTACACATGAATGACATTTGACAAATAAGGCAAACATTTGCGCACCTACCGCCATGTGAAGTGCCAGCATACGACAAACAGGAATGCGCTGGTGTTGCCGATCGATAGTGGACTATCGATAATTAATCGATAGTCTATCGATAGGGGATAGAAAGTAGGACTATCGATAATATCGATAGTATAGATATTGTCGATAGCTCAAAACGGGGCAATACTATTGAAGGAGTACAATACTATCGATAGTATTGTTGCCCGTAAATAACAAAATATTGATAGTATCGATACTATCTTTGTTCTTGGTAACAATAGTATCGATAGTATCGACATTGTCGATTGTTTTGAACTATCGATAATTTGTCAATTTACAATAGTATCGTTTAAAATTTTAAGGTATAGCAGTCAACAATAAAATCAACAATAAATCAACATTAGAACAAATAATTTCAAATGATACGTTCAAATTTACGTAGCACAGATCGGTAATAATGCAAAAGGGTTTGCATTTTATTACTTTGCTGTAAAAACATACCCGATACTATTGCAAAATTGAAGACCATCGATAATCTAAAACAATCTATAGTCTCGATACTATCGATACTATCAATAGTATTGTTACCAAGAACATAGATAGTATCGATACTATCGATAGTTTGGCAACACTAGAATGCGCATCCGAATTATACTAATAGCTAAATTGCTTCACTCTCTGCGACCGTTCGGCCGTCAAGGTCAACTGTTCTCGCTCATCGAGCTGGCAGTCTGTCAACGCGTGCCGCCTAGTACAAATCATTGAACCACGTCGAACGTATATTCGTTGTATGCGCATCACTTACATATAGTATATCTGTTTAGTCCTTTGTGAAGAGATATAATATTACCTTTTATCACTGGGTGTTCTTTCATCTATTCTCTATGTTCTTCAACTTTCTCCTTCTGTAAATGTATGTTTTTCGTGTGTGGCATAAACTGTGAATTCAAGTTATTCATCGGTTTTTATTTCAATCGTCTACAACATCCCACCGCTTCAGAGACAAATACAAACAAATCAAAAACCATGAAAATCGGTCAAGGCGTTCTGGAGTTATAAGTGTACGAACAAACCCGACTTTGTTTTATATACTTATAAGTTAATACTAGTGAGATGTCGTTATAATAAGGACTAAAGACTTTAAAATCGCTGTCCTATAAAATTGTTATTGATTTTGAATTTAATGAGAATAATAATATTTCTTACATTCACACCAACTAGACGTAACGGATATACATACATAGATATGTAATATACATAGAAATAAACATAAACACCCATGACACAGGAACAAATGCTTTCGGAACTCGAACCCAGGCCCATCTTCGGGTTTCAGGGTAAATAATGTTTTTTCATTGTGGATCTTATAAAGGGATTCAAACTTCAAAAAAGTTACATATATATATATATATATATGTACAAGGTCATAAAAATAAAGCGGGACTCATAGCAATGACTTTTAAAATTTCTATTATTACTACATAATACAATGTTATTGACCTGTTATTACAAAAAACGAAAATAACCGCACCGCAAAATAAGCGTCGCACTTGCAAATGGACTCCTTGATAGGGCACTTTAGACATATCTCTTTTCATACGAGCCAAACTAATCGTCTTATTGACCGACAGTTAAAAGGAAAAGAAAAGTGAAAATAGGATTTGGTTTAAAAAATTGTGATAAGAAACGCTCATATTATTCGTAAACACATTTAATGTAATTATCATTGTAAGTTTAATAATTCTTAGAAACATCAATAAATTTATTAATTACTGACATTACTAAAAACAAATAAATATTATTTGTATATATCTAAAACAAACAAGATATGACTGATTAATAATGACAAAAATAAAAGTGTCTGCAACAATTCAGTATGAATTTAAGTCTTAACTTGAACGGTATTCTTTTCAGTTCATTATGACGAAAATAGTGTCTGTAATTTTGTTAGTGATAATTATTGTAGCGAAAAATGATGCAGCAAGAATATTGGCAGCATATCCAACACCCTCTATTAGTCACCAAGTTGTATTTCGACCTTTGACTTTGGAGCTACTCAAACGAGGCCACGAAGTTGTAGTGATAACGGCAGATCCTATATTCCGTAAGGGAGAAGCACCTGTCAATCTCACGGAAATCGATGTTCACGATCTTTCATATGGTATGTGGCAGAAAAAGTTTATGGCGTTAAATATCACTCACGGAGACAAAAGTGATATGCTTGTACAATTAAAAACTATGTATGATCTGTGCCTTGAAATGTGGGAACAACAAATTCACCAGAAAGAGGTTCAAAATCTGATGAACAGAAAATCAAAATTTGATCTACTGATTCTAGAGGCATTTGCTTATTCTTACCTGGGATTTTCTCATATATTGAAAGTGCCTGTGATTCAAATTAGTTCCTTGGGTTCTGTCGTCGATGTTTTAAATGTAGTTGGGGCACCAACTCATCCCATATAGGTATCCTTTTAACAATCAACAAAAAATTTATAATTTGTCATTATGGGAAAAACTATCGGAATTATACAACCGCTTCAGACTTGAAATATTGACGAATCAATTAGAACCTTTGATAGACACTTCACTGAAGAGGTTATTTGGGTCAGATGTTCCGAATTTAAGTGATCTGAAGAAAAATGTTGACTTAGTGTTTCTGAATGTATATTCATTTTGGGAATTAAATCGTCCTGCGCCTCCAAATTTGTTATACTTGGGCGGGTTACATCAACTACCTGAGAAAGAGTTGCCAAAGGTAATTATCTATTACTTTATGATTGGTTTTTTTCACATATTGCAAACATACATAATTTATAGATCTTAAAAACTTCTTATTGTTTACTGATGATCTAGATTTTGAAAGCCAAACAAGTTAATAAAAAATTGTTATAACATAACACATATTTGAGTTATTCGTTGTCTCGTCGTTATCTCTCAACCCAGGTGTTTTTTTTTTATAAATGTTACTTTTGATAATATTTATTAAGTGTGATATTAATGTAATAGTATATCTATAGCAACAGTTAAGTGGTATTTTATCATGTATCTCAATAGATTTAGAATTTTCTATTTAGAATAGATAGAAAAACTTAGGCGACCATAAACCCATCGGTCGAAATGTCAGCCCAAGCAATAAAGCATCAACTTTTAAATCAGCACATACTTTCCAGTTGTATTCTTTGTATTTAATTAGGTCTAAAATTAGTTTCATGTTTTCATATGTTTCTTTCAAAATCACTGAATATGCAATAGGTATGGAAGGATATCGGCTGCCATTGTGGAGTAATACAGCTTTTAAGCTAGCTTTAGAACCGTCAATAAAAAGCCTCCATTGGTCTTTTTCATAAGGTATTTCAAATTCTTCCATTAGTTCACTGATATTGTTGCAGAAGCAAAGTGACTCCGTGTCTGTAAAAAAATTAGACAAGTATCTATTTCTTTTCCTCGGCGCACATACTTTTGTGTTAGGAGATAACAAGTGCCATTCTTGCAATCGAGATCCCAACATTTCAGATTTCCTAACAGACAAATTCAAAACACGGATCAAATCATTCAACTCGTGCTGTTTAATTAAATGTGGTTGCTGCATGGTGTGATTGGGAGGGAGATACTCCGATATTTGCCTATGTAGCTCAATTTCTTCTTCGTCATTGCTTGAAATAACAGGTTCTTCACAAGTGGAGTTTGGTGCAAAAGGTACTGGGTATTTTTCACTGTGAGCAATTGGTTTTGATACTGATGCTACATTTGCATACTCTATTTTACTCTTAATTTTTTTTGAAATTCCTCTGGTACTAGTCAAACAAAAATAGCAATCATCGTGATGATTTACTTGTTCCCGCCAAATCATTGGCACAGCAAAAGACATAGAAAGAGGCTTCCCATTATACCAGTCATTTAATTTTACGTAGCACGAAATGCAAAAATGTTTTGGGGTCCATTCCTTATCTTGCACCACAGAATGACCAAAATAACATAAAAACGCTCGTTTAACTTTCTCAGTAGGAACTCTTCCTTGAGATTTAATAATATATTTTCCACAAACATAACAAAACTTGTCCGGATGATTTAAACACTTGCCGTGGTTACTTTTTTTCATGACTTTCGAAAAAAATGTTATGATTACCCAAATAAACTGTTAGAATTATCTTAAGACCACTAAAACTTTTAATTTATAGTCGTACAGAGTTCAGTATTAAAAGAAATCTGCAATTAACAACGTTTGATCTTTTGTTTTTTACGAGGGTACACGTAAATAGTATTGACACTATAACTTAGAAACGTGACGTGTTAGAAAACCATATCAATTGACAATGTTTTCAACAATGGAATAAGGAATTCAAAACACGTAATCTTATTTATGTTAGAAAAATCGTGTCACACAGTGTAATTAGATCGAGAGTAAATCTCGCCGATGTACAGTCAATTATTTACTGGCTTAAAGTGGACTCCACTTCCGAAGTACGGTTGACAACAAGTCAAGGTATAGTCACATAAATTAAATGGGAATTGCAAATACATGAAGTAGGTCGCAACGTCAAAGTGATAGATAACTTTATTTGCAATTATAAAAATTCATGCTAGGTTTCCAAATGAGGTAACCGCATTATTCCCATTACATCCTCTTAGTGAGCATAATTTTTGTTTTACGAGCAAACCTTGAATTTTGAATTTTACACTTCTGATGTTGTGTTCTTTAAAGCTATGGCCGCATTGCGTAATAAAATTCACGCGGATCACTCAGTCATGCATCAAAGTGTATGTAATCATAACGCTTTATCGTGCTCTGGTGCTGATAGGATGTCGGGCGCTACATCCCACGTCCTCTCGGCGGCCGCGCAGCCGTTAACAGAAAATGAGGACATTGATATAGAACAATAATCAAGCTGATGCATAGGAGACCTCCCCTTTGGAACAAATTTGACCCAAAGTATCACGGCAAAATATTGAATCTTTTGATATGTCTGTTACGCTGCCGTTCGTCTCTGCCTGGAACCACATTGAACTGAAAAAAATCGTATGAAATTTTATTCGCAATGCGTATTGGCTATAATTTCGATCATGAAATATAATACGCGCGGTGAAATATCGCAGTGCGGACAAGCCCTAAGCGATAGTACGCAAAAGGCGTACTACATCGGTCGCACTCGGTAATATCCATTCTAAAAGTTTAAATTGTAGGGCTTGAATTATAGATCTGATTAACACTTTATTATGCACTTTAATATGAAAATGAATTTTGCGATTACAAAACATTACAATATAACGGAAGCGTTCCAATGTTCAATAGATTATTAAGTAAGTTATTTTGTTATTGGCTCTTTTGAAAACTATAGTTATTAAAGAGAAGGATATAATGAGGTCAAATACCCTGCAAAAACTTAAACCACTTTTATCATGCTTTGCTAATTTTCTATGAAATATGTCTTGGGAGTTGAACCGTTTCAATGAAAACTCACGTTTACTGTGCCGCTTCGGCATCTATATACAGTATGTTTTGAAGGAACTTGATGGCGAGGTTAGGAATTATACCCGCAACTGCAAAGATGAAACAACCAGTTAATCAGTGGCTTAATTATTTTTTAACACGAGCACGTTCTTTTCTCAGTACACATTTTAGGCCGTTGGTCCTGGCTGCATTTGCAGTTGTCAGCATCAACCAATTTGTATTGGGCGCGCGTGGTAGATGGAGCAATCCATTCTTCCAGCGTTCGGAGTTGTCATCCACAGTGAAAGCCTGTTCTTAAATAGCATGGATATCAATAGACTGACGGCACGATGCTGGATTATTTCAATTAGTATCTAAATGATTATAACGCTCATTAATTTCAGGACCTCAAAGCATACCTCGATTCTTCCAAAAACGGCGTGATTTACGTAAGTTTTGGTACCAACATTGACCCAGCTCTGCTACCACCCCAAAAAATTCAAACACTTATAAACGTTCTCTCCAAATTACCCTACGACGTGTTGTGGAAATGGAGTAGAGAGGAAATGCCCGGTCGTGGCGAAAACATCAAAATCTCTAAATGGTTTCCACAAGCTGATCTTTTGAGTAAGTTTTTGTAAGGATATTGTTCTGCGTTCATGTGTCTTTAGCTCCAGTAGGAAGAGCCAGCGAAAATTACTTAGCGTGTTCATAATAAAATATACGCAAAAGAGAGTTTTATTTAAATAAACAGTAAAGATTTTAGGGTAATGTTTGTAATGAATCAATTAAATAACAGGTACTAAGAAATATGTTGGAAATGAATCTTCCAGTATAGTGATACTTGCGCGAAATTTATTCTCTTGCCGTATGACGAGTTTGTCCTGAAGTAATGTCGTGAAATAGATACTCCTGGCAGCATTATTGCTGTTTTTGGTCTTTAACTAAGTCTTCTAATGTTATCGGTTATTTAAGTTTATTTTTAACAAAGAAATTATATCTAATAAATAGTTTTACATCCCATTATTGCAAAAGGTGATTTACATCTATTTGCTTTAATGATATAATTTGTCAATAATGGCGATATCTCTAATGAAAAATGTTGCTGTCTCTTAAATGTCATTCTTGTACATTATATTGTTCACATACATACATACATATATTGTTCACATGATACAAATTTCGCTACTAGTATATTAAGTTATTGTTATAATAATTATATGTTTTAATTGGATGTTGGTTCTGAGGCCGATGTCCTTTCAATGAATTATTATTTGGTTATCACTTAGGTTCTATCTTATTAGTTCTAATTAGGCTAAATTTAGTTGTTTACTATTTAGACATTGATGAAATAACAGATTAAATACAAATAATGAAACAAACTGACCTTGACACTTTATCTAGTCCTACCGAATCGGGGTGCAAGGTCGGATAGAACCTCCACGTGTGCCCGGCCCATTGTAGGTCCCACTTCATACGTGCGGTGGGAACGACAATGGGTTCGGGCCGGTGCATCCTGGGCGCCGTCGTATATAATTCCTTAGGGGATTGCATACGACGGCGGCTAATAATCCGAAAACAGGGGGGGGAGCTCGGCTGGCGTCCTGGGTATCCCGGGTAGCGGTAGCCGAGTATGGGGAGTTTTAGGCGACGCCAATTCTGGTGTCGCCGAAGGAGCTCGTAACCCTGTACGTAGTGCAGGGCCGAGGGCCGCCACCTTCGGGTGGGGGCCGCGGGGAAGACAACCCCTCTAAAAAATCACCCGGGGGGCCTTCGGGCCTAGCTCGCGTCAGCGGGCAAGTCGGGGCGTTTTCCGATCCGAGGATCGGTTCCGGCCCAACCGTAACCTCGTACGTGGTGCGGGAGCGGGGGCCGCCACTTCGGTGGGGGCCGCGTGGAGAAAACCACTTTAAAAATCGTCAAAGTCCCGGCACTGGGATACGTGGTGTCGGGGCGCCTCTTGGAGGTGGCCGGCGGAGCGCAGTCGGCCCAATAGCGGTCGCCCTGGGGTACCTCCCGACCCCCCAGGCGTAAGTAGGGTTACCCGGGCATCGGGATCTCTGCCCGGGTGGACGTCGTATTTCTCCCATACTCGTGGGTTCAAAAATGAAGACTGCTAAAATAAAAACGAATAAAAGAGACGTTATTGTGGAAGAGGAGGACAGAGCACGGAGTCCAGGCAAAAACTGTGCCGAAGAGGAAGCTGATAGCTTCTACGATGGGAAGGGCCAATTTAAACAACCGATGGCCAAGCGCGGTCGCACGACGCGATCTAGCACCAGACTGGCAAAGTTAAAGGAGAGCGCAAAAGAAACTGTGGCGGAAACGTCGCAGGAAGTAGAAACGGAGGGGAGCGAGTCTACGCCGGACTCACTTGAGCCGGAAAAAGCCGTTACGCTCAGATTCTGGGCACCCCCAGGATACAAGCTACAAGGCCTTGACGAAGCATTGCTGGAAAAGCGTCATGAAGTGTACTACGAGAGGACGTCTCCGAGGCCGGAGTACCCGAACGGAGTTAGGAGGGTGGAAGAGCGTAGTCGCATATTCCTCCACTCCTGCCTCCACCAAATGTATGGCCAGAGAAAGAAGATCCGCAAGTACATAAAAAGCGAGTACGAGTGGGACAAGAAGGATGAGCAAGGCATCATGGAGCCCCTTGACAACATGTTCGAAGTGAGGCTCTTCGCTGAAGACAAAGAGTTCCTGGCCCTGGAAGAGGAAAACCGGAGTCTCCGAAGCGAGCTCAATGATGTAAAGGTGGAGGTCCGCAAACTTCAAGACGAGGTGCTCGCAATACGGCGGGCCACCGTACAGCCCTCGCCGAGACCGGAGTTAAGAGCCTCGGAGCTGAGGCAACTTGTAGAAGAGGTGGTGGGGTGTGTGCTCAGTGATAGGAGGAAGGGGGTCGAGCCACAAGTCACCACAACAAGTTCAAAGGAGGCTCCAAGAGATCCCCCGACCTCTTCATCCGGAAGAGAGAAGCCGACAGACGACTCCCTCCCTGCTACCTCTCAGCAGGAAATCCCCTGGAGAGAGGCATTAGGAAGGAAGAAGAGACTGAGAGCGGCGAGGCAAGTCGCTACTGAGACGGAGATAGCGGCCTCTGCAAAGTCTAGTACCGGAAGAAAACCGCGGAGCAAGAAGGTTAAGCTGGCCACCGTGAAGACAACAGCTGTCAGCATCAAGCTCACAGAGGACGCTGTAAAAAGTGGCGCAACGTATGCCCACATTTTGAAAAGAGCCAGAGCCGCACTATCCCTCCCCGAATTAGGTTTGGAGGCTGGCATCAAGATGAGGGAGACTCAGACCGGTGCCCGAGTGCTTCACGTCCCAGAAGTGAGCTGGACCAAAGCCGACGAGCTGGCGAAAAAGCTCGAGGAGGTGATTGGGGATATGGCGCAAATAGGCAGGCCCGAGAGAACTGTAGGCTTACGGATCTCGGGCCTAGACGACTCTATCGAGACGGGAGACGTCATGGAGGCCATAACGGCCAAGACGGGTTGCCCAAACACCCAAGTAAGGGTGCAGGAAATAAGGACGGGCCGGAACGGGATGGGGCACACATTCGTCAGACTCCCGGTGATGACAGCGAGGAAGTTGGTGGAAGACGGAGAAAGACTGCGGATTGGCTGGAGCAACGCAGAAATCAGGGTCCTTGGCCCCCGCCCCCTGCGATGCTACGGCTGCATGGGGCTAGGTCATGCGAGGCCCAGATGCCCGGAAGGTGTTGACAGAAGCGGCTTGTGCTTCAGGTGTGGCAAACCTGGACACATTGCCGCGTCCTGCAAGGCGGAACCACGGTGCTCAGTCTACGCTGCCAACGGGAGGTCGGCCGACCACATAATGGGCAGTCGCAGGTGCGATCCTCCGGTAGTGAAGGGGAGGTCCCCTGAATCGGAGGTCCACACTTGCGATTCAAATAGGGCGCGGGCGCAAGCGCAGGAGGCGCGAGTCCGGACGCCAGAGGGGGAGGGGATGTCCGAGTAGTTGACATCCCCGAAGGTAGGGAGCGCTCTCTCTTCCCTCTCAGCTGAGAGGGAGACGGGATGAGCTCAGATTCGGGAGTGCGGCTGCGGGAGCCCCCCGGGAACTTTTTTCTTGGAGGACTCCCGCAGGCGCAAAGGACGGGTAGACATGGGGGAGGTTTTCCCCCATCTCCACCCGTGGAGGCCAGCGGGTGCCGGGTTTGGGAGACCGGCGCCCGCATTGCACTGGTCTTCAGGCGATGCGGAGCACTCAGGGTGTCACGGGGTGCTTCGCAGCTCCGTTCCCCGTGGAGCAGAGGAGGGTCCGCCTAGGGCAGACGCACACTGGTGGGGATCGTGGAAAGCATCCTAACACGATCACATAATCCCCACCAAGGTGTTAGAGGGACACCGCGGTGGTTTAGTGGGTAGGCCCCTGCGCACCAACCTGACGAGCTTTTATCGTCAAGTAGGTCCGCAGGGGAGAGTCCCACATAACGTGTCCGCCGTTCTCCCAAACGGCGGCGTATGCGTAACGCATTCCCCGCGTGAAAAAAAAAAAAAAAAAAGTCCTACCGAATCAAGGTCACCAAAAAGTATAAAGAATGTAGGTACGTTATATGTATAACTGTCATTGAATTATTAAAATTTTTAAATAACCTTAGAATTTCTTTACCATGTTTGCAAGTACTCCTCAAATCAATACAAATTCAAGATTTTATGATAGGTACTTCAACTAAATCAATGCTTTTGCATAATTTAGTTAATGAGAATAATTAATAATTGATGATGCAGGATAGCTTACGGTTTACATAGTTCATATTTCTTACATTTTTGCTCATGAATCGTCAAAACTTTTAGGGCACCCTAAGATAAAAATGTTCATTACGCAAGGAGGTTTGCAGTCGACAGATGAAGCTATCACAGCTGGTGTTCCACTGATTGGTATACCAATGTTGGGAGATCAATGGTACAACGTGGAATACTACGTTCACTTTGGCATCGGAGTACGAGTCGACATGGAAGCTATAGACGAGGAGAAATTCGGAAGCGCTGTAAACGAGATACTTAATGATGATAGGTAAGAAGTAAGAAATAACTATGGAGTTCTAATTTCAGACCCAGTAAAAATACTAGACATGTGAAAGCTTTATGGTACTAAAACAATATTCTTAAAATTTTCTCTATGGTTGAGGTACCAATATTTCGGCACAATTACCTACATGCGCCATCGTCACAAAGGATGTCTTTTTGTTCACCACGAGACTAGAACTAGGCGCATGCAACTGCGAGGAAATATCGGAGCCTTAACAAATAAACATAATGTAAGTTGCATAAGTTAAATCTTTTGGGAGTTCGCTTCTAGACTGCAAAACATACATTTTGTTGTTTAAGGCATAGGACTAAATAAATATGTAGGTAAATGTTGGTCTTACGGGGTTAATCTTAGTTATCGACATTTTCATATACTTACGAAAGTATTTCCGTAGTATATTTTTGAACATTTAAAGCTACCTGTCTCTTGTTATATTATGAAACCATTCTTGTAGAAATGAAATTTTCAAAAATAAATCAATATCACGCCATTTTAACTGACTTAAATTCTGCGACAAATTATTTTGTCTTCTCAATAAGTAAGATTTTTCTTTTCTTTAGTTACCGTCGCAATATGCTGCGTCTTCGGGATTTGGTACGCGATCAGCCCCAAACGTCGCTGGAGCGTGCGGTCTGGTGGACGGAGTACGTGATACGTCATGGCGGCGCGCGACACCTTCGTTCTCCCGCAGCCAACATCTCCTGGGCACAATACCTCGAGCTAGAATTAGTGTTTTATTTACTAACAATATCTGCTACGGTTATTATTATTTTTACTGTTATCATTTATAAGATAATATCAATGTTTACCAATAGATATAAACTAAAAGTAAATTGATTAATTGAATTATTAGGAAATTTTATTTTATAATCTAAATCTTGTCTCTGGTATCAGGCGGGTCTCGAACCCAGATCCCTTCGCTACCAAATTGATTTACCGATGACCTTGACAGACATATTGAATTGCTCCAAGTGTTACTGAAGCTAACACTAGTGGCATCTTTTCTAGGGACTACTACAACTTCGAATGTGATACCTTTACAAGTATCGAACGTGCGATAAGGAGGAAATAGTTAAGTAATACATGTATTACATTTTTGTTATTTAAGCCTTTAACTGCTAGATTGTTTTAACTAAAAAAATTTGAAATCGTGCAAGATTTAAAAGTACTAAAGCTAGAAAGCAGCGGTTTACGATAGGATTACCGTCGAAATGCTGATGGCTGGAAAAAGTATAATAGCTAGTCAGCTGTACTGCCTTTTCAACCTTTATTAGAATAGCGGCCGCGTACTAGTAGACTGGTGCAAGGCCGTTCTCGTACCACTGTACAAGGGAAAAGGCTCGCAGCAGGACCGCCAATATTTTCGCGTCATCAGCTTCCTAAGCGTCTTCAGTAAATAGTTTGCAAAGATACTGATTAGAAGGGTGATAAATGAAACTGAAGAGAAAATATGGAATAGACAAGCTGGACTCAAAATTGGAATGGGATGCACGGACCGGATCGGATGACAAAGTAAGAAGAATTGAATTGTGGTCAGCATTGTCAGTGTATGGGGTGAGAAGCAACCTGATTTGCGTACTAAGATCACAATATGAGGGTTCCAATGCTTCCACGGATTGGTTTGATATCCGGCAGGGTGTTAGACGGGGCTTCACCGTGGCTGTTCATGTTCAACCTGTTCTTGGATAATTGCCTGAAGGTTTTGAAAGAGAACATGCAGGTTTACATATAATGGGTGATTAACTCATCTTATGCCTTCTTTATGCTCATGATCAAGTTATACTTGTATCGTCGGCCGAGGGATTGCAGGAGATGGTGAACACTGTTTGTTAGACACTAGAAAGGAAATTCATGAAATTGAATGTAAATAATACGAAAATTGTGATTCTTGAAAGAGAAGATAGTATGACTGAATGTAAAATTACGATAGGAAGAGAAAAAGTAGATCAAGTGGAAGAGTTTGTGTACCTTGGGTCAATGTTTACAAGGGATGGAAGATATGAAAATTATATTGCAAGAATAGTGCATGCAGGAAATCGAGTAAGTTGGGCTTTACATGCTTTTATGAGCAGCCAGAAGGTGTCAAAAAAAGGTCCGAATGGCCGTGCATAAAGGCGTGTTGGTATCGTCTCTAATGTATGGAAGTGAATCTTGGGTTTGGCAGAAGCAAAAATTTATGATAAATGCAGTGGAAATGAGAGCTTTAAGAAGTATAGCTGGAGTGAACTTAAGGGATAAAATAAGGAATAATGTCATAGGAGAATGGTGTGATGTGGTAGTAGATATAGTGGCAAAGATTAAAAAAGGGATGCTTAGATTGTTTGGACATGCAAAGAGGATGGACGAAAGAAGATTAACAAAACAAATATACATATGAGGTAAATGTGCTTGGGCAAGTCGGTAACGGCATGTCAAGGCGGACTTTCAGGGACCAAATAGAGGATGTCCTGAAAAACAGGCCAGGTCAAAAGTACCCTTACCCGACTAGCTTGTATGAAAAGGCTGATGAGAGTTGAAGAAGCTAGAGAAGCCTCTGGCTATCCGGGCGAGTGTCCTTCCAATTGAGTCTATACAGGTATATCTTGACTAAGGCAAAAAAATGGCAATATTTTGTAATTGTTATTAAAGATAGGTTATGTTCTGCGTTGGACATATGTGAGTGTGTTTCAGATTTTTTTTTAATTCACTGCTCCCCTGATATTGGTGGTATAGGAACAAGATCTTATTTACAATGTTTTTATATGTTCTCAACCATACCAAGTCTCGCTGATGTGCTTCTCGCACTTCCATGCTTTACACTATTCTTTCTCTTATCGATAGGTAACTATTCCTTTTTATGTAAGAAATACCGATGGAGGTAAGATTTTAGTTAGACCTAGTGAAAATACAACTACTAAAAAATATTCACAAAATATATTGTTGTAATGTTTCACGGTCACTAAGATTAGTGTCATTCGAAACGGGATTGACTATCATCGAGCTATATTTAGACACAATTTTGTGTTTTCATTTCGTTCGCTACCAAACCTGATACCAGTTCAGTAGAACCCGGCGCATGTTGGAGCCTTAACAAAAATCAAAATGTAAGTTGCATACGTTAAAAGTTGTAGGAGTTCGCTTCTATACTGCGAAATATAAATACTTACTTAAGACAGTGAATTTTTACAAGGTAAAGCGATTTTGTCTCTTTTTGCCATTTAACTGTTCCTGAAGGGAAATACCCTGAAATAAAAATTACAAAACTAAATCATTAGTATAGTTACCAAAACATTTTAACTGGCTCAAAATCGGCGTTGATTTTTAGATTTACTTTTGTCCTCTTAATTTACCGTTTTACCTTACCTTTTAATTTAGTTACGGTCGCATCATGGTGCGTCTTCGGGATTTGGTGCGCGACCAGCCTCAGACGTCGCTGGAGCGTGCGGTGTGGTGAAATGAGTACGTGATACGTCATGGTGCCGCGCGACACCTTCGTTCTCCTGCCGCTATTTAATAACAGCATGCTCAACTGTTATAATCATTCTCACACTTATCTATAAGATAATGTCAATGTTTACCAATAGAAATAAACTAAAAATAAATTGATTGATTGAATGACTGAGAAATATTATTTTATCATAAAAAAAAAATAACTTGTCTTTGGTGTCAGGTGGGTCTCGAACCCACATCCCGTCGCTATCCGGACGAGTGCTCTTAAAATTGAGTTACCGAGACTTTGACAGACACATTGAATCTTTTCCGGTGTTTCTTAAGCTGAGACGTCAGTCAGTTATCTTTCATGTTTTAGGGACTACAGCTGACCACTTCCATTGTAATACTTTTACATGTATTCAGAGTTCGACAAAGAAGAAATAGTTATGTAATACCTATATTGTTATTTATGCCTTTAATTTCTAGATTGCAATCGAATTATAATTATACTAGAGAAAAATCAACTTGTCTCAAGATGTAGGCGAGTCTCGAAACCACAGCAAGTGTTCTTCTAATTGAGGCTATTTAAAATATCTTTACATAAAAATTTTCTTTGTAGTTAAGGAGATGTTTAATTTTGTATGGGGATATGCCAATACTTTATAAATATTAGGAAAAGATAGGTTGTAATAATAGTAATAATAAGAATAATATTTCTAAAATTCACAAGAATTAGCCTAGCACAAAGTAAGCACTGTAAGGCTCGTGTTATGGTCCTAGGATATCGTATAGATATACAAGAACAATACATAGATATGGAATATTAATAGAAATTTATATAAATATCTTAAACTCAGATTCAAATGCTTCGGGGTCGAGTCCCGGAAGGGACTCGACCCCGGATACGTCGGTAAGAAGTCAACATCAACAGCGGCACACCTTGAACCTTCACTGAACCTTACACGTGTTTTGTGGGGACAGAACATCATCAGGAGTTACTAGAGCGTGCACTATTGGGCACCGTCGGTGCTAAGGAAGTAAGGAAGATATTTTCGCTTTTATAGATTAGTTTAGTTTATCATGAGTATATTTGGTTCTCCTTTAATTATCGTTTTCTATAACCAGATTACGGAGGTTAAGCAATTTAGCAAGGTCTGGTTTTTACATTGGTTACCGAGAGTTCGATCTTGTGCATGTCGTTAGGCATGTGCAGTTAACACCAATTTGTCATAAAATTGATTGACATTGATGTTTGGAAATACCTACTGTAAACAGGAGAAAGAAATTTGTTCAACATACGCCAGTCAAAGTCCTGCCTGGGTTTGGTAATTTTTTTTTATATGAAATTCAAACGTTAAACATACAAGCTCATAAAAATCAAAAGTGGCTTAGTCATAGCAATGACTTTTATCCGTTTGAGTGCCATGGATTTTTACTCATGTGTGCCTAAAAATGCCAAGAAAAATCGTTCATTTTCCCTGCGGAGCGAGAGACGGAAACTGATTTTGTGAGCGCTATCGCGCTCCTGGCAATTTTGGGACACACGCGCAGGAGCGCAATCGCGTTCATCAGCACTCTTACGGTTGAAAGGGCCGTTGTAACTACATAATACAATGTATGTAATTATTATTATCTGGCAAACTTTTAACTAAATCATCAGGACTATTTGAAGTTATAGAAGAATTTGGTGTATCGTATGATGGTTGTGTATATTTATGACACCTTCTCAAGGCTTTGTTGTGTTTCATTTTTGAGGTGTTTTCTGGATATTTGTCCATTTGCCAACAGGTGTACTTGAAAGCTTAGGCGTAACAACAGATAACAATACTGGGCTATGTAAATAATGACTCCTGATTAAGAGCTCGTGAGGTAGCAACGCAGCTGCTTACATTTACAGAAAAATTAAAAATATCTTGCTGATAATTATTAGAGAGCTGTGTCAAGTTATCATCTGGTTTATAGATGATCAATGATGTCAGACCATTTAAAACGTAATTCTAGTGCCTCAAGTATATATGAAAGCGAAGTATTTTCAATCAAAAGATCAGAAACTGCGACCTTACACCATCTTGGTGACGTGAAACCAACATCTCCCCGTAGTGGCATTATAGGCATCCTTAAAATACACCCATTATTCACTGAAAATAGGAAGTTCACGAGAAGTAGATAGACATGTGAGAAGACGCATTTCATGCTGCCTAACCGACGTTTCTGTGATGTCTGAGAACAAGCTTGCTTGGGAACACTGACGACAGGCTGTATGAAGGGTGAAGCATGACTATTTCATGAAATTGGTCGACTGCCCTGCCTTAGTTAACGTTGCTGCAACCTCGAGTTCTGTCTTAAATTGCCGTTCATTGCTGCGGTTTAACCATTCCACAACTTGGGAATGTACTTTAGTGCAGAGGCGTAGCGTGCCATCTGGGCGCCCGGGCCGGGAGAGCCATTTTGCCGCCCCCAATCGACACTAAACTAAAATAAAATCTTCAAAACATCATTTCACACGCAAAAAGTATTTTATTGTACGTACAATAGGATAAACGGTTTTATAAACGGATTCTACGAGCCTTACGAGCAGGGAAATCGTAAATAACTTTGTCAAAATCAATATTTGCAGCCAATTCTTGTTCTATTGACAATAGAGCCAAGTTTGATAGTCTAGTGGAGCTGAGATAATTTTTGATTAGCTTCAACTTCGAAAAACTTTTCTCACAACTAGCGACACTGATAGCTAAGGTCAAATATACATGAATCAAGATGACTGTATTCGGAACTGTGATTCTCAAATTCAATTTCTGAATGAACTGTAGTTTCAGTCCGTAGTCGTCTGAATCAGAACTGGCGACAAACTGCTGGAGCCGCTTTCGCTCCATCTGAAACTCCTCCTTGTCGATGTCTTCTAACACGTGGGAAAGATCAGACTCGTACTCGCTGTCTAAAAATTATGCTGGCATCAAAAATCCGAATTTGTCCGCTAGTCTTGAACTTGCTTGAATCTAGTCGTCACTTCTTAATTGATCTTGATAACTGATGCGAATACTTCTCGGTAGTCTTAGCGTAGTCAATGGCAACTTCAACCAGATCATCACTGCTGCGGCCATCGTGACAGCGTTGTCATAAGCCTGTCCTCGCAAATTCTGAATGTCCTGTCCGTCGGATTCAATCTTTGCGATGATATCGTTGCTGAGGTCTTCTGCAGTTTTCCCTTTTGGTACGAAAAGTCGATGAACGATTCCACAACGGTGACTTCTTCTCCTTCGATGTGTACATATCTCAGAATCTGGCTCATTTTATCTTTGTGAGAGATGTTTTGTGTACTGTCAAAGATTACACAAAAGTACTTCGCTTCTTGGATACGTTGGAGAATGGTTGATTGAACTTTCTCTCTCAGAAGGTTTATGAACTCATTCTGGGTTTCTGGTGACAGGTATGAAACTGATACTGTTGCTCCAAGCTTGATTTTTGTCAGGTGTTCCATGAGGAGAGGGTCATATTTAGCTAGAAGGTGCACCAACTTTAGAAAGTTCCCGTGATTGCCACTATCATCTGGAAAGTCCTCGCAATGACCTCTGAAGGCAAGATTCTGTTTGGATAAGAATCGGATGATATCCAGCAACCGGTACAGTATATCCCTCCAATTCTTCTTCCCACTTTCGAAAACTTCTTGTTGCTTCTGATCAGTAGTTACTTTACGGTGCAGGGGAATTTTCAACTCCTTCCAGTTCAAAAAGCTTCGCTGATGGTCAACGCTGGTCTCAGGCTCTCCTATTCCTCGATTTAAGTTCCACCATTTGTTAAAACCCTCTGTTTATCCAAAATTCGAGTCGGAATTGCCGAACAGTTTGCAGCAGAAACAAAACAAGGATTGTTTCCATGGCGAATATGCCATCCATTATCACCGTTAGATAACGGTTTATAGAACCACTCTCTGGTTAACTTTCTGATGCCGCACTGCGCTTTCTTTAATTCGTTTCATTTTCAAATACGGATTACTTCAATGCTTACTTTCCACTATTTTTGAAATGAAGTTTTTGAACGATGGACAATAGGAAATGAAATTTTATTTCTGTATTGCGGGATGCGGGAGCCAAAAGAATAAGCAGACTGAAGTTGGAAAGTTACTCCTCGCTTACGAATTGACCCGAGAGCGTCGAATCACAATACAGGGCGGCAAATTTCAGATTTTCGTCATTGTTGACTCGTCAAAAGTTCTGTCATAAAACATTTGAACTCTACCCAACCATTTTACTGACGACATTTTGCCGCCCCCTGACCTTCTGCCGCCCGGGGCGTGCCGCCCCCTCCACCTGCCCCTCCCCCTACGCTACGCCACTGCTTTAGAGACATTTTTTTCATTAATGACTTGAGTGAATGACTTCTGGACCGTTAATCGTCGTCCACGTTGATCAATGCTAAGTCAACTTCTATTAATGAGCTCCATCTGGATCTCAGCTTTTGCTAGAGCAGCTTCCAGTTCAAGATGCTTGCAGCGAGCTTGAGGTGACGATAATATTTTTGAAGAATAAGCGTTTTGTTTTTAATCGATTGTCTGCGATCGTATCTTTTTTTCGTTTTGAATATATCTTAAGCGATACATTATCAGTAGACACCGGCATTGTCTTTTTCCTACTTTTGGCTATCAGATGTCCGAATGCACATTCCAACCTTTCCGACTATTGTAACCGATCTCTATACGTAACTTCATCGCACGGCACAGATAGTCACTGTATTATAATTAATTATTGATAGGTACTGGGTACAGATTTAGCTCGATGGATCAGATTACAGGGGATACCAAATTAGACCACGATTTTGAACCAGAGCATAGAAAAAAGCTGTTCATGCTGTTTATTTGCTGTTCCAGAGCAAACGGTTTGGAAGCAACAGCAGCGGAAAAGCGCGTCATTATTAAAATACCTTATTAAATTAATGTAAAATCGCAGCCGGCATCTTTCGATATTAGATTTTTATTTAAAAACTAGTTGACCCGGCCACGCGTTGCTATGCCGACTGCAGCACCAGCACTTGCCTAGCTGATTTGTGAATCTAAATCATCCAGGGCGCCACTCAAACGCATACAAAAAAAATCATTTAAATCGGTCCAGCCGTTTAGGAGGAGTTCAGTGACATACACACGTAAAGTAGAATTATATATATACAGATAATAGCCAACATACGTTAATCTTAGATACGAGTTTAAAAAAAGGAGAGGAGATTTTAAAATCATTTATCCAATGCTTTTTCTTCCTCATTACGACAACTGGGGTGGATTGTCCGCCACGTTCAAAAAAAAAAAAGAGTTTTGAAACGAGCATTTGTAGGTTTGAAAATTCTTTATTTTTTATTAACATTAAAACCACAAAGACGTTGTTATAATAAGGACTATGATCATATTAATCGAATGTCAAAACTTTTAAAACGCTGTCCTATAAAATTGTTATTGATGTTGAATTTGATGAGAATAACAATAATATTTCTCACATTCACACCAATTGGCCTAATCCAAAGTAAGCACTGTAGGGTTTATGTTATGGATACTAGGGTAACGGATATACATACATTGATATGTAATGTTCATAGAAATATATAACCACCCATGACGCAGGAACAAATGGTCCTCCCCTATTCATCACACAAACTCTAGCCCCTTTCGGGACCCGAACCCAGTGCCATCGAAAGGCAAGGACACTACTCTTGTACTAAACGGTCGTCGAGGTTTTAGGATTTATATAAAATTCTAAGCTTGAGTTTCTTTAGGGCTACAGAGGTACCTAAATAATGTTTTATTCATTGTAGATCTTGTAAAAGGATTCAAACGTATAATATGTACAAGGTCATAAAAATAAAATGGGACTTACTCATAGCAATGATTTAAAATTGTCGTTGTAACTACATAATACAATGTTATTAACCCCCTAGTGGTGACGTGAAACCAACTTTCAGAATCGGTGACCACGGTCTCACAGACCAGTATTTAAAATCAAATATATCTTAAACTAAAACACCTTTTATTACCTACATTTTGCTGATATAATAAAAACAGAATAAATTTCCTCAATAATAAAACTCAAACATATCTTAAAATACAATATGTTTATTGCTAACAAAGCTAAATAATATGCAGGTCATTAAAAATAATCTTATCTATACATGTCAATTAAAATATTTTTGAAGATGTTTTTACAATAAAATCAAGTTAACGAGGTCCTAAGTGATACTTAGGCATCAAGAATGATTAGGAAAAAATTTGGTATTAGACAATTAATAAACAAAAACGGCAATTTCAAAATACATCAATCAGTGACGCACGGTCATTTATATTTTCATACGACTAATTATCGAAAGGCAATACCCAAATAGGCAGCTACATGGAATCATAGCACAAATTACATCAAAATAAGTAAAATATTTCAGTTTTTGTGAAACCTCGGTCTCACAGATATATAAGTCACCGTTGACTGGTTAAACTATTATTACAAAAAACGAAAATAACAGACAATGTTTTGCCTGGCGTCGCATTTGCAAATGGACTTGTTGATAGGGAACTTGTTTATTGTCAAGAGTAAGTAGCTTCATTGCAGACATATCTCTTTTCATAAGAGTCAAACTAAAAGTCTTATTGACCGACAGTAATAAGGAAAAGAAAAGTGGAAATAGATAGGGTTTGGGTTAAATAACGTGAAAAGAAACGCTCATATGATTCGTAAGTACCTACATTTTATGTAATTATCATTGTAAGTTTAATAATTCTTAGAAACATTAATATATGTATTACTTACTGACATTACTAAAAACAAATAAACATTGTTTGTTTACACCTAAAACAATCAAGATATGACTGATTAATAATGAGCAAATAAAAGTGTCTGCAACAGCTCAGTATGAACAAAAGTCTTAAATTGAACGGTATTCTTTTTAGTGCATTATGACGAAAATAGTATCTGTAATTTTGTTCGCGCTAATTGTGGCAACGAAAAATGATGCAGCAAGAATATTGGCAGCGTATCCAACACCCTCTATTAGTCATCAAGTGGTATTTCGACCGTTGACTTTGGAGCTACTCAAACGAGGCCACGAAGTTGTAGTGATAACGACTGATCCTATATTCCGTAAGGGAGAAGCACCTGGTAATCTCACGGAAATCGATGTTCATGATCTTTCATATGGTATGTGGCAGAAAAAGTTTATGGCATTAAATATCACTCAAGGAAACAAAAGTGATATGATAATACAACTCAAAGCTATGTTTGATATGTGTCTTGAACTGTGGGAACAACAAATTCATCAGAAAGAAGTTCAAAATCTGATGAACAGAAAATTAAAATTTGATCTACTGATTCAAGAGGCATTTGCTTATTCTTACCTGGGATTTTCTCATATATTGAAAGTGCCTGTAATTCAAATTAGTTCCTTTGGTTCTGTCGCTGATGTTTTAAACATTGTTGGGGCACCAACTCATCCCATATATCCTTTTAACAATCAACAGAAAATTTATAATTTGTCATTATGGGAAAAACTATCAGAATTATACAACCGCTTTCGACTTGAAATATTGATGAATCGATTAGAACCTATGCTAGACACTTCACTGAAGAGTTTATTTGGGTCAGGTGTACCAAAATTAATTGATCTCAAGAAAAATGTTGACTTAGTGTTTCTGAATGTATATTCATTTTGGGAACTAAATCGTCCTGCGCCTCCAAATTTATTATACTTGGGCGGGTTACATCAACTACCTGAGAAAGAGTTACCAAAGGTAAGTATCTATTACTTTATCATTAGTTTTTTTCACAAATTGCAAACATAAATAACTCATAGATCTTAAAAAACTTCGCATTGTTTATTGATGATCTAAATCAAGTTAATATAAAATTGTTGTAACATAACACATATTTGAGTTATTCGTTGTCTCGTCGTTATCTCTCAACCCAGCTGTTTTTACTTGATAAATTTTACTTTTGATAATATTGATTAAGTGTGATATTAATGTAATAGTTTTTCTGTAGCAACAGTAAAGTGGTACTTTATCACGTATTTCAAAATAACTCATATTTAAGAATACATAGAAAAACCTAGGTGGCCGTAAACCCATCGGCCGAAATGACAGCTTTTAAAATAATTAGACCCAGAGTAAACCTCGCTGTCTGTCTGTCCTCACTGTCTTAAAGTCGACCCACTTCCGAAGCACGGTTGACAGCAAGCCAAGGTACAGACACATAAAATGAACAATTATAAAAATTCTTTCAAGATTTTGAAATGAGGTAGCCGCATTATTCCCGTTACATCCTCTCAATGAGCATAATGTTTACAAGCGAACCTTGAATTTTGAACTTTACACTTCTGATGTAGTATACTTTAAGCGATGGACTATGGCAGCCTTAATAGCAAGATGCGTACCATATCGGTTGAATAAGGGCAGAACTGCAATAATCAAGCAACGTTGAAAAGCACTCGGTAATATCCATTCTAAAAGTTTACATTTGGGCTTAAATTCTAAATCTGATTATTACTTTTATTATGCACTTTAATATAAAAACGAATTTTGCGATAACAAAATATTACAATATAATGGTAACGTTCTAATGTTCAATAGAATAAGATTATTAAGTCCATTTTGTTAGTTTGTTATAGATTCTTTTGAAAACTATGTGTCAAATCCCTTCCATTAACTTAAACCACTTTTGTCATGTTTTGCTAATTTTCTAAGAAATATATCTTGGGAGTTGAAAACTCACGTTTAACTGAAAACTCACGTTTACTGTGCCGCTTCCGCATCTATATACAGTATGTATTATGAAAGTAGGCGAGGTTAAGATTAATGCCCGCAACTGAAAAGATAGAACAACCAGTTTATGAATTCATCAGTGCAGTTACGAATAAAAATAGGGTGAAAATTATCAGAGCCAGCTCCCTTGTATATATTAACCTGTTTTAATTCTCATTGGATAGGAGTTATATTTATATTGACAGTATTAATATCTAAAGTAGATTGGGAGTATTTTTTGGTCAAGGGTTGATTTTTATTGGAGGATGATTGAATGCATCGCAAATTTCCGGGCCAATTGATAGTACTCTGCTGTCGTATATCGTATTGTCAGGAACGTCGCCAGTGGCCTTCTTTAATTTCACAAAGGACCAGAATAATTTAGTATGTCCTTTTATGTTTTCCTCCAAAAACTCAATGAAACATGTATAACAGCGTTCCGACATTTTATTGAAGCGAGATATTAATTTTGAGAATGTTGAGGATGAGGCTGAATTGTTCAAATTAGCATTTAAAAGATGATAACACTCATTGATTACAGGACCTCAAAGCCTACCTCGATTCTTCCAAAAACGGCGTGATTTACGTAAGTTTTGGTACCAACGTGGACCCGGCTCTGCTACCACCCCGAAAAATTCAAACACTTATAAACGTTCTCTCCAAATTACCCTACGACGTGTTGTGGAAGTGGAGTACAGACGAAATGCCCGGTCGTGCCGAAAACATCAAAATTTCTAAATGGTTTCCACAAGCTGATCTTTTGCGTAAGTTTTAGTAAGGATATTGGTCTGCGTCCATACGTTGTTAGCTCTATTAGCAAGAGTCAGGGAAAATTACTTTGCGTGTTCATAATAAAATATACGCAAAACAGAGTTTAGTGATGGATACCTTGTAAAATAGTGTTATTTAAATAAACAGCAAAGATTTTAAGGTTATGTTTAATAAGAATTAACTTTTCGTAAAAATTACGTTTACGTTTATTACTAGGCGATGCAGTCGCTAAGCATAAAGCTACGCTAGCACCATATATTGGAACAGAGCGTAGTACCTAAAAAAATTTTTTTTGATTCGATGAGAGCTTTTGCCAATTTCAAAATAATCCTAAACCTGTTGATTCGATTCCACACAAAAAATATTAAAATCGGTTGAGAACTCTGGAAGTTATGGCGTATCAGACATTTCGTCATTGAAGCTGATCCATGGGAGCTCCAATTAACAAAGCAATAGTCTAATAGTCTTATAAATAATTTTACATCCCATCGTTGCAAAAGGTGATATACATCTATTTGCTTTAATGATGTAATTTGTCAATAATGGCGATATCTCTAATGAAAAATGTTGCTGTCTCTAAAATGTCATTCTTGTACCTACATACATATATTGTTCACATGATACAGATTTCGCTAATAGTATACCTATTAACTTATTGTTATAATAATGATATGTTTTAATGGATGTTGGTTCTGAGGCCGATGTCCTTTCAATGAATTATTATTTGGTTATCACTTAAGTTCTATCTTATTAGTTCTAATAAGGCTAAACTTAGTTGTTTACTATTTAGACATTGATAAAATAACAGAATAAATACAAATAATGAAACAAACTGACCTTGACATTTTATCTAGTCTTACCGAATCAAGGTCACCAAAAAGTATTAAGAACGTCATCAAGATTCACTCTATATATATAACTGTCATTAAGTTATTAAAATTTTAAAATAACTTTAGAATTTCTTTACCATATTTGCGAGTACTCCTCAAATCAATACAAATTCAAGATTTTATAACACTTCAACTAAATCAATGATTTTGGATTAAATTAAGTCAATGACACTAAAAGTTTGGTTGGCGATACAGGATATTATTCGCAGTTTATATCTGTTACATTATTTTTCTTTGAATAGCATGCCCATGAGTTTAAAAAACTTTCAGGACACCCTAAGATTAAAATGTTCATTACGCAAGGAGGTTTGCAGTCGACAGATGAAGCTATCTCAGCTGGTGTTCCATTGATTGGTATACCTATGTTGGGAGATCAATGGTACAACGTGGAACACTACGTTCACTATGGCATCGGAGTACGAGTCGACATGGAAGCTATAGACGGGGAGAAATTCGGAAATGCTGTAAACGAGATACTTAATAATGATAGGTATTCAGACCCAGTAAAAATACTAGACATGTGCAAGCTTTATGGTACTTAAACAATATTCTTTAAAATTTTCTCTATGGTTTACCAATATTTTGGCACAATTACATGCGCCATCGTCACAATAGAACTGGATGAGTCTTTTCGTTCACCACCAGACCAGAGACCAGTTCAATAGAACTAGGCGCATGCAACTGCGATGAAATATCGGAGCCTTAACAAATAAGCATAATATAAGTTGCATAAGTTAAAGCTTTTAGGAGTTCACTTCTAGACTGCAAACATAAATTTTGTTGCTTAATCTTAGTTATTGACAATTTCATATACCTACGAAAGTATTTAAATAAGTGAAGCATAAAATCTTCGTGGTATATTTTTTACCATTTAAAGTCACTTGTCTCTTGTTCTTTCTTACAGAAATGAAACTTTCAAAAATAAATCATAAGTATAAACATGACATTTGGACTGACTTAAGGCTTGTGACAAATTTTAGCATTTATTTTATCTTTTTAATAAGTAAGTTTTTTTTTTTCCTTTAGTTACCGTCGCAATATTCTGAATCTTCGGGATTTGGTTCGCGACCAGCCCCAGTCTTCGCTGGAGCGTGCGGTGTGGTGGACAGAGTACGTGATACGTCATGGCGGCGCGCAACACCTTCGCTCTCCTGCAGCCAACATATCGTGGGCACAATACCTCGAGCTAGATTTAGTGTTATGTTTACTAATAGCATTCTTAACTGTTATCATATTGTTCACACTTATGATCTATAAGATAATCTCAATGTTTACCAATAGATATAAACTAAAAATAAATTGATTGACTGAGAAATATTATTTTTTTCATAAGATAAGATAAGCGTTTATTTCCTAGAATATGGTAGTAAATATAGGTGACAAACAATACAAATCTGGCATATTCTGCTTTTGTTCGGCGTGGCAATCAATAAATTATAAAAAGCTAACAAAAAAAAAATTATCTAAACATTAGTTAATATCACAATCATATTGAATTTAATTAAACACTAACAAATATATATTATAGTTTCTGTTCTAGGAATTCGTTAACTGAATAATAACATTTGTCTAAAAGGATGTTAAACAATTTATACTTGAATTGGTTTGTAGGCAATTCCTTGATTTCAACTGGCAGCACATTATAGATCCTGTTCGCGTTACAAAACGTACTATTCCCATATATTTTCAATTGCTGAGATGGGACTTGTAATTTATGCTTATGTTTATGCCTAGTATTAGTTATTTTATATACCGTGTCATCAGAGCCGGTCCTATTAAAATTTTCAGGTGGTGCGGAAACCAAAAGTGGCGCCCTCCTAAATAAAAAAAAAATTAAATACAGTTAACCTAAAATCAACCTAAAAAAATCAGTTGGCTTAGGTTGCTTCTTGCCTCCAATTATTCTGCTGTCAAAAATGTCAAAGTTTAGAAAAGTTCGTTTAACCAGCGAGTACACTATTGTGATGTGGTGGACAAATGAAAAATAATAGTAGGATTGACACGTTTTATTTATTCTGTGTTTAATGCAAACATTAATGAATGTATATTGTTTTAAACTTTCATGGTCACTAACATTATAGTAATATAAGTTATTTATCATGATCATGGCATTTGCAATAGTGCCGTAATATCGGAAACTCAATAACAAGGTACATGGTAAAAATCCCGTTAATAACTTATATTACTATTAATCAAAGTAAATGAATATGTAGCAAAAAAAAAATATTAAAAAACCCTACAAAAAGCTAAAAAAGTGACTATATAGTCATTTTTCCATTTTTAGCACTTGTAAATTTTTTTATCAAGTCGGAGTAATTTAACTTTTGGGAAATAGCATTTTCAATAGACAAAATTCCAAGATCGGACAGTCTCTCCTGACACAAAGTGAACCGTAGGTAAGTTTTTATAGGTTTTAATTTACTGAAACTTCGTTCTCCTTTGGCAACAGTTACAGGAACCGTTAGTAAGATACGAAGCGCTGTCCATACATTCGGGAAAATATCTTGCCAATATTGTTTTTTTATTAGTCGAAGAACTTTTATCGGCTCTCCTGATTGAAGATCTTTTAATAATGGCTTTAGGCTCACAAGTTCTTCAACTAATTCTGGTCCAGATATGTCAAAATTTTCTCCATGCATCGGTTAAAGTGATTTGCAAAACAGCACAGGCTTTTTCCAATATGGATTTTTCGGGAATTATTTTTGGGTCGTATAAAAAAGACCATGACCAAAGAGTAAAAGACGTTCATTTTATATAATTCCTCCAGATCAGTTGGTGTTTCATCTACAGCTTCGTATTCAAATAAAAGTTTCTTTCTTCGAGATCGGACTGCCTTGAAAACTGGATCTATTTCGGACAGAGATGCTATTTCCTTAGCCGTAATTATAGTTGAGGAAAATCTACGACGGTACTGTTTCACAAATTCCGAACAGTTTTTCAGTAATAGTGATGCGTTTGGTAGGTCCATAGTTTCAGACTGCACAGCTTTACTTGCAATGTTTACTTGAAACAATATATCATACAAAGCCACCATTGTAACTATGAACTCAAATTCCTCCATATTCGGAATTAATGACAATGCCTCAGATGCTGCAACTGAGTCATTAGTTTCTTTGTGAAGATTTTGAAGGCATTACGGACTGAAATGTAGATAAAGCGATCAGCAGTAAGACTAGAAACTCTACTCTCCCAGCGAGTTCCGCAAACTTTTTTTAACGATAATCCTTCTAGGAGCTTACTTCACTTCCCATCGCTTGGTAGATCCAGACAATAAAACGAATAGTCTTTGGAGAAATTCAAATAAAGGTTTAACAGAACTTTTAGCTGCATCTGCTATCACCAAATTCAAGCTATGACAGCCACATGGATGGAGTACAGTCCAGAATGATGGAGAAGTATTTAGCTGACTTTACCATATTCACAATATTGTTTCGAACTTCACTTCCAAGTGAGGTAATTAATTCATTTTGAATGCGTTTGCTGAAATAGTGGACATTAGTCTCTTTATTTACAATACGGCGGAGGTGCTCCATCATTACATTATCAAATTTTCCTAATAATTGCACCAAACCCAAGAAGTTGCGATTATTAGGGGTGTATAATGTTTCAGTGCTCTCTCTAAACGCCAAATTATTGCCTGCCAAGAAGAACACTATCATCATCATTCGTTCGAGGATAGCAACCAATCTTGATTTCTCATCTTCAATCTGTTTTTGTAATTGTTTGTCTATTCCACTTAAGTTCTTCAACCTAATCCAGGCTTCTATTCAACTGTTCATAGCACGTCGGTGTTTTGAGGATGTTTCGTGTGTCTTCAGACTTCTTTTGCAAATTCGTGTTGGGGTATGTGTTGAGTAAACGACAGCAAAAACAATATACTTTATCTGCACATTTAGTGTACACAAGTCATCTTCTTTTAAAAATCTCCCCATTTAGCATTACTTTTTGAAAATGAGAATTTAAAAATTACGGCCATCACAATTCTTTGGATAATTTTCGTTGTTCATTTCATTACTTACAGGGCCACGAATAAGGATTTCATCTTTTGTCGCAGAATCAATAATAAGCGGCCATTCTGAAATATCATCTATTTTATTAGATGATGATTTATCTGATACAACTTCTTCTGTAATATTTTGAGAAGCAGACGAGGTTCCAGGAAATAGCTAAATCTTCTTGATATACTGCTCTATATCTCCGTGATTAGAGTTTTTTTAAAGCGGGTCTTCTATTGCTTGCTGATATTGAAGTTCTGGTGACAAAGGATCAGATAACTTTTGGACTCTCCAAAATTTTGATAGCAAATTTGCAGATTTTTCAGTTTCGGTTTGCTTTATCCGTTCTCTTTTTAAGTTTTGAATTTTGTGCGCCAGATAACTTTTTTGAAGGCGGTGACATGTTTTTATCTGTAAAATAAGTTCCCAGTTACTTAAAAAATTTTTTACGACACTAATAATAATTAATAAATATCTTGAGCATTTTACGCAGCCTGACCCCAAACTAAACAGATCCTTTACTATTGATGTCAGACACCGGATATACAATACTTACATTCATATGGGCCACTTGGTACCAAAAGCGCCAACTGGGCTGTCAATATCCTGTTATTTATAAAATGCGTAGGTACACAAAATTTTGTGTCTTGACTATTAACCGGTGAGGAGATCCCTCTTCAGGACTTAACCCTGGGTGCAGTAGCCATGTCATGGTAAAACTGAAAACCGACTATCTATATTAAATGCGTACACAAAATTTGATGTCTATGCTGTTAACCAGTAAGGAGATTACTCTTCAGGTGTCAACCTTGGGTGCAGTAGCCATGTAATTGTTAAACATAAGTCCGGCTGTCATTATTAAGGGCGGACACAATTTTTCGTGTCTGTGCTATTAACCATTGAAAAGTTCCTTTATCTGGGATCGACCCTGAATGTCGATTCAGGTCATGCCTACCATAAAAATGCATTGTTATGGGAGCTGACTCAACATGTAAAAATATAACTCTGTAGGATAGATAGCAGGAAGTTATTCTAAATCATACCTAGGTACATAGATTGCAAGTTACATAAAAGCTTGAAAAAATATATTTAACCATCACTTATTACATACATGATATTAGGATTATAGAATAAGACATAATTGACTAAGAGACATTTTACATTCAAAACAGAATATATTTAAGACAATATGAGTCCTCGCCGTGCGCTTTCGTGGGTAAGTGGATTGTTTATTGCAGTGCCAAAAAGGAACTTGTATTATACAAGTTGTATAAATAATACTTACTTCTTTTTTCTATTTCGAATGCTTCTATGATTATCTAAGTACATATTTTTAGCCGTTAATCACACTGTACACAAATATGCACTCGCGCGCATTTGATCGACTTTACAATTCAATAGACAATGCTTGCCCAACGACGAACAAAATTTCACCCCGCGGCCCGCTCCCCCGCAATGACCCCGTGACGTGGATCGCGCGGCTCACCCGCTTGGTTGAACTTCGTTTGTCTTACATGTTGGCGCCCCCCCCTTGACGGCGCCCGGTGCGGTCGCACCGCTCGCACCGCCCTAGGACCGGCACTGCGTGTCATGAATGGGAAAGAGATGTAAATGATTCTTAACAAACATGCAGATCTCAAGTATATAAAGACAGGGCAGCGGTAATATCCCAAGTTCCTTAAATTAGTGGCTTGTAATGGTCAAGGTCAGCTCCGCACATCGTTCTGACACAGTTTTTTGTGTTACAAATGCTCTGCGAATATCTGCTGAGTTTCCCCAAATAACGGGAAGAGGAATAATGTCTCAGGTGTCAGGCAGGACTCAAACACACATTCCCGTCGTTATCTGGACGAGTGCTCTTGAAATTGATTTACGTCTCGGCGTTGACAGACAAATTCAATTTTTCCAAGTGTTTCTTAAGCTGACGCCACTGTCATCTCTTCTAGGAACTATTTAATTTTTTGTAAAGGAGAGGAACCCCCTTTTAACAGCCCAGTCGGCGGGTGAGACCGAAACGAGCCCAGTAGCATGCGCTACTTCAGATATCTCGCGAACGATTGAAGAAAAGTTTGTCGATATAGACATATGTCTTCAAACATCTAGAAAAACTATTTTTAATTTGTGATATATAATTATAGACTATTTTATTATGTAACATAGCCACACCGTTATCGTTTATTTTATTAGTTTTGTGTGTTTTATACTTTTATTTACTTTTTGGAAATGTGGAATATATAAGTATAAATAAATTATAAGTATAAAACATATATTGAAGTGTCGTTCGCCCTTAATATACTGTGAGTACATAATTGTAATAAATAAAAAGGCACCGCCAATGCTTCAATCGAAATAGCACACAAACCACTTGTCGTCTCCTTCTCTACGTACTAACGCATGGACGAGAAATATGTCGAAAATATCGGTAAAAATGTCAACTAAACGGTATTGCTATGTTAGAGTTTGTAGACAAAAATCCGCAGCTAAGTAAAACTACTCTTTTGTCATAAGAAGTCGAAGCGCATCGTTGCGCTTAGACGATTGACCAAAATATGACTAAAGCACGAGAAAAAAGGTCGACAAATCTTTTGTCGTGTTGCGTATCCTGGGCCGGCAGGAATCACAGCCAGCTTTGTCGGCTAGGAAGAGACTACTACCAATAACTACGAATGTAATTGAAACCTTTACAAGTATTAAACATGCGATAAAGAGGAAATAGTTCTGTAATACTCATATTACATAATATTTATTTATTTAAGAAACCAACAGCCTCCCAAATATTAATTTTTACAAGTTAATTATATTGTAAGGCCAATAACAGGTTTCTATTATAGATAAAAAGCAATCCGAACAAATCTGTCGAAATCTTAATATAGGACCTAAGATTAAGCAAAAATTTTGATTGTAATAATAATATAGGTTCATTCATACAAACACATTTCCTTTTACGATACCTAATTGGATCAGCACAGATAACTATAACTATATATACACACATACACACACATATATACACACATATATTCATATATATACACATACATAATATATACTAATAGTAAAATATCTTTGCATAAAAAATATTTTTTGTAGTAAAGGAGATGTTTAATTTTGTATAGAAATTATGCAAATACTTTTTAAATCGTACTTATATTTATGTAAGCGTGTTTCAGGTTTTGTTTACTGTTATTACTTTTACGCTACATATCGCGTTACATCTGCACGCCATGTCATATTTATTTTTACTTTTAACTCGTCCTTCAGTTCTTTTTTATTCACATATATTTATATATTGAGATATAAATCGGATGCTACAACCCCAATTGTAGTGTAAATAAAATATTTTTTCCATCGGTACTAATTAATTAATTCATCACTACAGTTTTAGATACTTTATTTCTTAATCCAAGCTACTCCATCCAATGAAGATATTTTTAATCAGTAACAATCTCATTTATGATTTTTACTTCACAAAAGAACTTTTTTCTAAGTCATTTCGACTGGCCAGGAAAATGACTCTTATTATCCAAGAGCTATAAACTTAAGTCAGTTACTTGAGTTGCCGTCAGGAATTTAATTAATTGATGGCTTTATAATTGTGGAGGAATTTATCATCTTCTTGCTTTATTAATGTACACTGGAGTGTAAACTAGTTGTTTATTCTATAAGAGAACACTTTTTCATTTCAAAGAAAAGTTATATTATTAAAGTTTCTCAGTCAGAAGTCGGAAATGGAACCTTATAATTATACACCTTAATTTGTGGATGCTATAACTCTACCGTTCAGGCTGCTCGTTTTGGAGCTTCCTCCTGGTTTCTATTAAACGTGCACAATCTTTTAACGTTTTTAGGAATCAAATAAAGGAATAGTATCTATCTTTTACATTAGTTGAATTGCGTATAGTTGATGAATTCTACTAGATACACATTTGCGCTTGCAAGCAGAGCAGAGCAAATTTGATTTTTACATCATGTATGCAATATATTTAACCCAGGCGAGCGAATATTTAAGCGAATTTTTCACTATATAAACGAACACAAGCAAGTTATTGCATAAAGCTATTTTTATTTAGGAGCTTACGGTATTATAATGTTTTTACAGAATGGGAAACAGTTTCATGCTTATAAAGGTGTCGTAGCTACTGTGTACATTGAGCAGTTTGGAACGCAGAGATAATATTTTTTCATATCTAAGAGCCTCCTTTTAAATGGCCGAGCGTTTTGTGATCGCATGTTTGCGATGTGTGACATGTGTCGTCTTTTCTATTCCCTACTTCACAAGTAAAAGCATTTCAAAAATATCGCTCTTGGGCTTCTGGGCATGCCCCTTCTACCAAACGCCGTGACTGATTCTGTACAAATAGAACTGTATTAGTTATCACAACTTAACAAACTGAAACGACGAAAAACACAACATCAAAACTTCAAACAGAACGTGCTTCAAATACGTAAGGCCAATCATAGAATCGCGCGACGATTCTCGTAAGATAGCCAGTATCTTATTCGATGTACTCAGCGTACTCTGTAACTCTCTTTTTTGCTGGCCATATATAAACCTTCTTTTGTCATGTGTACAGTAACTTATCCACCTGACGGCTTGGAGATATGTTTGTTATTTTAAATGGCCTATTTTAAATATTACCCAAGTTTCTTTGCAATCTAGTACAACCATTGGAGTTCGCAAAAACTTAAATAGTTGTACTTTTCATATATTTAAAATTTTACAAGATCACTGTCAAACTTCGATACTTGAAGCATATGACATCTTGTTATATACCCATTCGTTACAGAGCAATACATCGCAAAAACCTAAAGTAGCCAGTAGGTACCTAATGCTAATTCGTGCCAAACATTTGAACTTTTTTTACAGTAAAAGTAAGTAACAGCGAGTATAACAGAGAAGATGTATTCACCTACATTATAATATTTACCTTGTGTTCCTGTACTATTAAAAACAAAGGACGTCTGTTTTGCTATTATGGTTTACTTCCACAACAACATGCAAATACCCACCTGCCCGCAAATAAAAGCAGACAACATAACAGCCACATATTTTACAGCTTCACCGAGCTGGTTAGCATCGAATATAATACACCTTATCTTGAAGAAGTTGTCTACAAAGTTGAGTGTGACTGTGGACTCCCCCTTATCGGGAAATCAAATAAAAGTATAGGTATGCGCGCAAGGTACATGTAGCCGACATATAACAAAGGCGCTTTAATAAAGCCAGGCACCTTCTGGGCTAGCTCGTTCCATCGTCGTCTTGGCCCCCGGGCTTGATTGGGATCAAGAGCCATTCAAAAAAAAAGAAAAAGTCTTCAGTGTGAGTATGCTTCGGAAGGATCCAATCCTACATAAGATTCGATAAACTACAAACCCTTGCTAGAGTGCAGAGGTTTCCTCCTAGAATGTTGAAGCGTTCCTCTTGTTCCATTAGAAATAATAAAATAATATCTTAAACGAATCATACACTTCAAGACCTAGGGATATACTAGCTTTTTTTGTAAATAATTAATTTCTTACAGTTTAGGGAGGTCGGTCCCCCCGTCTGAGTTTCTTTTACCAGTTCCTCTCGAAAGGCCTCCCAACTGGTGGTAGTAGCTTTCAATAGAGATAATAGAATAAAGAAAATAAAAGTGCAGAATAAGAAAATGTAAATGTTGTTATAATTTATTTGAATACATTTTGTAGTTAGAAACGTGCAAGAATAAAATATTGGGTAATAAGCACACTATTAAATTAGTCATCATCTGAGTGGGATCTAGTAAACGAGTCGATAAATCAAGATTAAATATAAACAACAAGGTTAAACGTACAGTGTAATCGTTTAAAATAGTTTTATTGAACTGTTCATTTTATAATTTATGTAAAGTAACCTCATTATTATTGAATGCTAATTACTTTAGGCTGGAATTACAAAAAAGTTTACACCCCTTAATTATATGCAAAAGAAAATCAAGAAGACAATTTTCATAAAACAGTCTAAATATAATCACGGAGCTCGCAGTGATCGTTAAAATTCATGAGCCAGGCCTAACTGGAAACACGGATGACTCTCTCTGAATTGAGAATTAATGCGTACAACCGAAAGTATGTTAATATAATCTTTTATATTTAAACCAAAAGTGATTTCACACACTCCATAAAGCGTACAATCAGAACTAGAAATAAATGATTTTTGTTTAAGCATAACAGTTAATAATGTGAAGCAACGAATAATTTTAAATTGATGATGCCACTTTAGTTATTGCTGTGCACGGCCTTTATAGAAATACAGTTTTTAAAAATATATATTGTAAGATAAATTATTATAATAGAAAAATACTAGAAAAAATCGACTCGGGTCACAAGTGAATATCAGGCGGGAATCGAACCCGCAACCTTTGGAAATCCGGTCCAATGCTCTCCCAATTGATTCATTTTATAAGATCGCATTGAAAATGCATAAAATATATAAAAATTATAAATCTAACATGGCTGTTTCATCTTAATCGATTGACCAAACATTTGTAAAAATGTTTCTTTCGAATACGAGAGGATGTTCCTCTCATTGATGAAACAACGCTGGCCTACAGCGTAAAATCAGGAAGGTACTAGAAAATTTCGACGAGTGTTCGCAAGGCTCGGTAGCTCAATTGGGAGAGCATTGGACCGGATTTCCAAAGGTTGCGGGTTCGATTCCCGCCTGAGATTCACTTGTGACCCGAGTCGATTTTTTCTAGTATTTTTCTATTATAATAATTTATCTTATAAGATCGCATTGAAAATGCATAAAATATATAAAAATTATAAATATATATTGTAATTGTATAACTTTGAATTGTTTTATTGCTATATTTACAACATAAATATAACAAATTAATGATAATTCAAACGATTATTTCGTTCTGTCCTCAATTTCCGACAACCTATGAAAATAGAAGCTTACTATAGCCAATTATTCGTCATCACTGGTTTATTAAATTTTTTACTGTCTTTATATAGAATTGAGAGCGTGTGGTTAGAAAATAAACAATTTACACAAGAATAAAGTTATAAATTCGTTATATATTAAAATAAATATTCCGAGATGGTAATTTATCTTGCGTATAAAAATACCCGAGTCTCTTCAGTTGCGTACCAGATAATAATCTCTTCAGACACGTAGCAACCGCATGATCGCAAATTGTTTGTTATTGTTGAAAACATCTGCGATTAGGGTTTGAATGTCCATTTTAAAATGGAAGTCAAAAAGAAAAGCCTTTACCTTTTATTAAAATCATAAAGGAGTGCAAGTCGATCCTATTTTCTAACGGTTGGTTACTGCTAACGGTGCGGATAATCAAACCGCGTATTTTTAAGCGATTGTATCATGTTCATGTAAATAAGATCCGGACGAGAACCGCGTTATTCTGTATCGATCACGCGGTTCTCGCGTGATCGATACAGAATCAAAAAAAAAAAAAAAGAAAAAAGTTTAACAAAGCCACTTGGTATAAATTTTGTTATAAATAAGTATAGACTAATAATTTATGTACAAAAAGTAATGATATCTATATAATGATATCAGTTATAATGATATATGATAAAAAAAAAACGATCTTTTTTTGTACCTTGATTTGACTCGATTCTGGAACTACGTGTAGTGGATGTAATCAGTTATCATATATCATTATAACTGATATCATTATATAGATATCATTACTTTTTGTGCATAAATTATTAGTCGATACTTATTTATAACAAAATTAATACCAAGTGGCTTTGTTAAACTACTGTATTTTTGTGTTATTTTCTATATTTTCTTGTACCTTTGAAATGTTCGAGTGAATTGCCCATTTATACTTGATTAGCTTCTGCCCGCGACTTCGTTCGCGTGGAATAGTTACTTTGGGTAACCACTAACTTTAACCCGCGACTTCGTTTACGTGGAAGGTGAAATGTTATTTTATACTGCGATATCTCCTAAGATATTCATTGAAATCGAATGATGTAAAGGGCAATTTTGTTTTAAATTAAATAGTTGTGATGAATAATGTATTTATTTGGATAAGGATTAATATCACGTTTAAAAAAACACCTTCCATAATAATGCATTATTTTAGAACAAATTTGGTTAGTATAAAAAAGGCGATAGTGAGGCAACCTTAAAAGATAGGCATTTGCTGTCGCGGACTTTTTTAGAACTTTTAAAGGGGATCAATTCTGTCTTACATGATTTGTGCGCAACTTTAACCGTTCAATTCAATTCAATTTATTTATTTGAAAATTAAGTGTACATCTTAAGGTATTATTACTAGCTTAGTACTTACAACTTCATTACTCTTTTCGAGTAGAGCAAAAATACTAGAGGACGTAAATTAGATCAAGAAACTGAATAGCATAACCAAAGTTTAAATTAGATTTTTTGTTTACGTAGCGCACGCAGCGGAAGCTCGCAAAAGGAAAAATACCCCCCCGATTTTGAAACATTTTTCATTGGTGCTCCGCTCCTATTCATCTTAGAGTAATGATATATATTCTATAGCCTTCCTCGATAAATGTGCTATCTAACACTGAAAGAATTTTTAAAATCGGACTAGTAGTTCCTGAGATTAACGCGTTGAAAACTCTTCAGCTTTATAAAATTAGTATAGATTTGGCCAAATCTGGGTGGTATAATGTGCGCAGACTCGTACAGAGTTGTACTCTACAGCTCTCTTGTGCCTTGATTTGACTTGATTCTAAATTAAGAGAAAAATTATAAAAAATTACCAGTTTCTGATTTATTTCTTTGTATTCACCTAATTACCTATCCGCATTCCAAATTTGAACTTTCTAGGTTATCTGGAACTGGGTTAGAGTTTTGATCTATAGGTCAGTTAGTGATAAGAATGACGATTTATAGACGTTAATATCCAATTAACCGTTTGAGATGTGTTTATTAAATTTGGAACACGTATGTATCTCGCAAGTCTCAATATATGAGCCTTTTTACACGTTTATGTGAAATAGTTTTTGAGTTATGAGGAAGTCAAAAGTGGCTCCAAAGGGTTCGTTGCTGATCGCCAGTTCTGTTCTTGAACTTGGTTTGACACGCTGCCGCGTGTCTAGATAATTAATTGGGATAATTTCCGTAACTTAATATAGTTGTTTATAAACAAACATCATCATATCATTTATTAGTTTTCATTATTTAACCCAATCAAGTAGGTATAAATATTACTCATTACCTAGTCAACATGTCTAGACGTAGGCTTAACTATGTTCACACATGACGATAATGGCTTAGTTTCAGAAGAGTGTGAAAACCACTTGAGATTTATTTACACGAATAACGTTCCTAATCGTTTAGTCATTACGATGCGGTTGAAGCTAATTAACCGCTAGAAAATAGAATCGCGTGACACTTATGCTTCTATCACTAAGGAGGCCTTTCCATTTTAAAACAGGGTTTTCTACAAGCTTAGCTAATATTTGAACAGAAATATTTTTTGTGAGTCACGATTCTACAATTGCGTGATTTCCGCATATTTGAACGAGCTCTAGAACATTTTAAATACCTTTCAGCAATGGATCGAGTTGATGTAAGTTTATTATGCACTATTAAATCAACTGTGTGAAGTTTAAAACGGTTATTTGGACACATTTTTCGAGTTTTCTGCTCCATAAAACTGAATATTGTATTAGTAACAGTCTTAGCTATTTATTTTGGGTTTCCTTTATTTTTTGTTATATTTTTATTCCTTACTAGCGACCCGTCCCGACTTTGCACGGGTGGACAAAATCATTTAAATTTTTCTAGCATTAAATATAGCCTATGTTACTCAGCGTGAATGTAGTTTTCCAATAGTAAAAGAATTTTTGAAATCGACTTCGTAGTTTTTGAGTTTATTCATTGCAAACATACAAATATTTTTCTTTATAATATTAGTGTAGATTTACTTTGGCATAAAATCTACGGCATTAATTGATTCTCATTGCAAGGCCAAGGTGAATAAACACCTTCTGGGTTAGTTTGTTCCATCGTGGATTCTGTCTTGGCCCCCGGGCGTGATTTGGATCAAGAGCGAACCCATTCTAAAAAAAAATATATTAAATATAAATTCTTCCCAGAACAAGGGGAATCATTCATCAGACGACTGTTTGGTGCAACGGTAGCTATCCTACCTTTAGCAAATGTTTGTGCGATGAATACGAGCATTTGTACCTGAGTCGTGGGTATTACTTATTTAGGTATCATATGTACGTATATCCGATACCCTAGTATCCATAACGTGAATGTAAGTTATATTATCATTATTATTATTATTTACAGACAGGTTTCAAAATCAACCTTAAACCGCCAACACTAACGCTATAGTAACTATCCCGGGTTAAACTTAATTTTGTCTATTTATATATTTATTAAGGAACACATATCTTTCAAGATATATAATTCAGACCATATATTGGGTCTACCTTTTCCGCAGAAATTTAAAATGCATAATTTTAGAACGCATACTAATCTTTTGGCATAATTTGAAATAGCTTGCTGGCTGGTAATGAATAAAAAAATACCTAACCTAAACTATCCTGTAATGTATGTCGATTTATGGCTTTTGATTAGTATACCAAGTGCCGTTTTGTCAATTGATATTATGCGTTATGAATGGCTCCCCCATATATTATATACCTACATAAGTGATATAGACAAAAAATATAGTAGGCAAGAAGTTTTCTGCCGAATTACTGTTCGCCGAAAGCTCGATTCACCGAAATATGTAAAAATGTTATGCGAAAGAGGAATAGGCTGTTGATGATGAATATGAAGTAGAATTTGCTTTAGAAACAAAAACTTAGTCCAATAATAAAAAAAATATTTATTATCTATACTAATATTATAAAGAAGTAAAGTTTGTGTGTTTGTATATTTGTTAAATTGTAAGGGGTAATCTCGGGATCTACTGAACCGATTTTAAAAGTTCTTTTACCAATAGAAAGGCACATTATTGCTGAGTGTCATAGGCTATATTTAATGCTAGAAAAAAATTAAAGAATTTTGTCCACCCGTGGGAAGCCGGGACGGGCCGCTAGTTATAAATAATAACACATATTTTTTAAACATTATTAACGTCGTTTCATTTATTAGAATTTTATAAAGAGAAAAAAAGAGCATGTACCGAATTTTTATTTCTATAAAGTTGGCAGAACGTTATAGAAATTTTGTACATCGGAATTCGTTTTAATATGTAATTTCATAATTAACCACTCATTGTGTCCTTCCACTTATCGAATACCTACGTGAGTTCTAAATATTTTCTGCAGTATTACAGTATACGTTTCAGCTCTGAATTGCGCTTTTTACATATGGGCCTTTTTGAAATAGATTGAAATAAATATTGATGTCGGGTTGTTTGATAAAAAGGAACCGGGAGATATTCGGATATTACGTAGTGCGTGCATGGTGGCAGTGAAAGCGATAATATATAAAAGCACAATTTCCTTAATTTTTCCGCCTGGATTAACTCCCCTTATCGACGGCGAAGTGCCAAGACCTCCTAACTGAAATTCGGCTAAAAATTCACTTTTTTGTCATTTCAAATTATAATTCGTTATTTGCATGTTTTAATGAAATTTCCTAAGCGTATTTTCAGTTGCAAGTGCATCATGTTAAAAATAAATAAACATTTTTTTTAAACTAATTATTAACTTGTCAAGAAATTAAACGTTTTTTTCAGCTTGTGTATTATTTTGAATTCAGCAGTTAGGTGTAATTGGCACTTCGCCGGCGTTATACTGGTAATATACCTTAAACTAACAGAGGCTTGCAGTCAATGGTTCTTTGCTATGTAACGCGTATCCATCGCGTTCTAAACTAATGTCTTAATAAAAGAATTTCATGCTAGGAGGCTATTAGAGTTCGAAGGGCATTAAGTGTAAAATTTAATACAACCTTACGAGGGTTTATTGGGATCGTTTTCCATACATTCACTAAGCAACTGCCGATCCACGAGACTTGCACATCTCAAAGCTGTCCTCGGCTGTCCGAATATCGATTGCCCTGATATTGTAAGCAATCGTAGGTTTTAGCGACTATTCAGCTTTAAGTATATTGCTGCTTATGCTATCATAGGACTAAGTGAAATTTTGCTTTTATACTTACATGATCACTTACATTGGTATTAATTAAAATAGTATTATTAGCATAATTATGAGGCTCCAATATATCGGCGCAGTTGCATGCGCTATCATCATTGTAGAACTGTCGGTTCGTGGCAATGGCACCGAAAAATTGGAATCTCAATCGCGTATGGTAATCATCCCGTTTTAATTAGTATTATCGGAAATTTTCTAAACATGAACTGAACCATTTGCGTTAATCAACCTGCGTTAACCTTGCGTTAATCATAACTTTTATCATCATCTCTTCAGGTTCTGGTAAGAAAACTCTTCCAAAAATTTTGAATAAAATTTCATTTCCTTCATCTGAAAGGCGTCTATAACATGTTGTATTTTCAACAAATATTAACTTATTAATTATAACTATTTGATTGTTTAAGATTATGTGCAAGTCACATTAGGTAATATAAATTTAAATTAAATTCAATTTGTTTTCTTCGAATTCAGCTATAATTTATTATTAGTAAAGAGCAATGTAAAACTTTTGCTAAAGTGACAAATTGTATTAACATCGTCAGAGCTTTAATAAATCTTAGAAACTAGGAAAATATTATCTGCAAATATCACTGTCATACATAGATTTTTAGCATAGTCAAGAAGTTCATTAATATAGATAAAAATAAATAAAGGGCCTAATAAAGATCCTAGGGGCACGCCCATTGTTATCGGGGCTCCGTCAGACTCACTCTTATTAATGACAACTATTTGCTTTCCAATCTCTAGCATCATTAGTTACCTTCTACGATGCCCTTAAAGTGTTGAGGTTTGTTACTATTCTGCCCTGCCACACTCCACTCGGTTAATATTTACGGCATAATTTTTATATCAGATTAATAATTCGTACTTTATTCAGTCTTTTTGTATTAAAGTTTATAAATTCCGGTATATATTGAGGTTGTTTGCACATATATCCAACAGTACTGTGTAGAACAGCTATCGCAGGCACTCCACCTTTAGGGATGGAGGGTCCGTATATCCAGTAGCCCAAAGCGAAGTCGATACCATCGTGAAAAATGACTCTTTCACATCCGCTAATGTGTTCATACTCTGTGCAAACACTTTCCTTTGAATAAAGCTGGCCATTTGACATAATTTTAAGACTTATAAAAAAAAAATACTTACGGACATCCCAACTGTTTTATTTTGTTGTACATTTAATACTGATGTTTCGACTCCTTCTTAAGAATCGTATTATAGGATGATTAAGGTAATGTTTGTTAAAAGCGTAATACTGACTGAAATGTCAAGGTAAAGTAAAAGAAACAACACATTAAAAGCGGAAGTGCACCCGTAAAAATCTTCCAATTCAATGACTGATAAACACGAAAGTATAAGATGTAGCCTTGTTTTATTTCAGCTGACTTCTTACTTAATTTAAAAATGAAATAGATACAATAAGACAGCACTTAAACAGTAAGACATTTAATGCACAAGGCACTTAACGTGCTCAAATAGGCTGATTTTATACTGTTTAGCGTGACACTCGTAACGATTACTCGTAAGTATTTTAGTTTGTAATATAATTTATTTTTATAATAAACGGGCTTACTCTTGTTCTTATTCTGAATTCTGGGGATAAAAGGACATCGACTTCGGGGCGAGCTTGTCCAGAAACAGCCTATTCAATATAGCTTTGAATGTCTTTTTTGTTATATGCTAATATAAAATAATGTTAGGGAGATATAATATAATAACTAATTTTTTTTAAATAATTCTTTTACTATTTGGAAAATATATTATTATAGATTTAGGTGTCTATGAATCATGTATATGTCGCAGAAGGATAAGGATGTCGTTGAAACCGTGATTAAGTTAAATAACTAGGATATAGCTATATACTGTAATAAATGTTATATAGAAACGATTAATAACTGTCTTACTAGGAATATAACTACGAGGCATATTCAGAAAGTAAGTGTACTGAATTTTTGTAGGTTACAATTTTTTATTGAAACTAATAAATTACATGGTTACCGCAGTACATATGTAAGCTATTTTTTGACATAGTCGCCATTCCTCTCAATGCAGGTGGTGAAACAGGGTATCAACTTTTTAATGCCTTCCTCGAAGTAGTTTCCCGCCAACCCCTTCGTCCACTTCCCCACCTCTTTCTCGTCGGTTGAAAACCTTTTTCCACCTATGTGCAGCTTTAGTGAGGTAAAGAGATAATAATCTGAAGGTGCTAGGTCAGGGGAATGCGCGGGGTGGTTCGGGACATCCCATTTAAACGAGGCAAGCAGTTCCTACGTGGCGTTGGTCGTGTGTGTTTTGGCATACTAAACTCGCGATACCACTTGTACACAGTCGTACGATTCATAGCTTTATCACTATATGCAGTTTTCACCTCATTATAAACCTCAACCGGAGCTTTGCCCTTCCAAACGAGATAACGGATGACGCCGCGTAATTCGCACTTGGTGAGAGATTGGATTGACATGTTTCACGAAACGTGTTGTCACATCGACACTTCTCAACGTACTTACCTTGAATCGGTCTCGTTGCGGAGGCGAAGAGTCAGGCTACACTTAGGTGCAGCCAACATGTCTAAAATAAAATTCATACGGTCGTGAGAGCCTCAGTACAGTTACTTTCTGGATATGTCTTGTATAATACAAAACCGGTCTAGAAAATGTATGATTTTTTTTTAATACATACATTAAGTACCTGACTTCGACATATAAGATATATGTCTGTGTTTAAATCAGACGAAGTCAGGACGGCACTAAAAGTTTGGAGGTTCCTTACTTCTAGGCTTCTATTTAACCAAATTATTGTATTTCCTACATAAGGAGTAATATATTCCGGAAAAGTTACACCAATTGTGTATACTCAAACTAAACACAGTATATGGATACAAAATAAGAGATGTAAAACATAAATAAGGACGATAAAACAACCATAACTCGGGAACAAATAGCTTTGTCTAACACAAGAAAATTTGTGACTACCAGCTTTTGAAACCCGGAAGTTTAGGACGTAAAAATGGTCTTTGAAATAGCACCAACCGACTGGATGATTTCTACCGAGTTTATAGTAGATATTTTTCGCTTTTTAAAAGTAATCATTGGTTGTTTGTTAAGACTGTTATTAATTATGTGGTATTCTTAAAGTTACCATTTTTAGTTGTGGATAACCAAAAAATCGTAGCAATTATGACTACACACTTCATAGCCAACTGAAATATACAGCTTTTTAAATACTTTACAAATCTTATTTATGCACATCATATAAAAGATACAGCTCAGCTCAGCTGTAGTAACCACAACGTTACTATAGTTGAGTCATTTGGCTTTCGAAAACAAAATGACGTAACCAAAATCTGATTGTTTATAGAGTTAGGCAGTGCTTTATGATACTCGATACGGTCTCGCATTTAAAGGTTATGTGTGGCTTAGTTGTAAAAACTTTACAACAGATAAGCCATCTGGATATCTTAAATGAAACGTTGTAGAAATCTGATTGCTCATAGAGTCAGTCGCTAGTTTGTAGGAGATTGTCGGTCTAGTTTCAGAATTTGTCGGTCTCCCGTTTAAGCGATTAGTGTGGCTCAGCTGTAGTAACATTGCCACAGCTGAGCCACATTTGTTTCTAAACTCGAGACCGATAAACACTGAAACTTGACCGATTTCTACATCATAGCGGTAAAGTCAAACAGTCTGTGTTCCACGGCTTCTTCTGACTCAGTGGTAGTGTTTACGAGCAAATGTAAAAGGAGCAATGGATGTGATATAATCCTTTGAGTTAAAAGTCAATGAGATGACAAAAATATCTTTTAATATTATTTTATATACATGACTTTTTGCGTAAAATATTCGTTTTAGATTTATCTCCATTTTATAAGAAAACTAGCGACCCGCCCCGGCTTCGCACGGATGCAATGCTTTACTATATTATGCATGTATTATACATTAAAACCTTCCTCTTGAATTACTCTATCTATTAAAAAAATCGCATCAAAATCCGTTGCGTAGTTTTAAAGATTTAAGCATACATAGGGATATAGGGACAGAGAAAACCACTTTATTTTATACTATGTAGTGATATGTTTTTGTGTAAACCATTTTTAATACAGCAAAATGTCTATCTATAAATTTATTGAAACAGTTACATATAAAAGAAGAAAACCAAGATATTGTCGACTGTACTTATACGTTTATTTTGTCTCTTTCTTTTATCTCTGAAAAGCTGAACTATTAAAGCATAATACTCAAAGGTCTGCAGCTTCCGTGAAAATAATTGGGATCTATGTCACTAAAAATAATACTATGCTATTAGTAATTATGTTTAATTCACCTAAATCATAACAAAGAAAATATCGTTAAATTAGTATCACCATGCATAGGATTACTTTTTAGACTACAAAGAAAAAGTTAATTAACATGATTACGTAGAAATCTTACTTATAGTTAAATAGATTAATTTAATACATTTTATTTATAACGATAATAAAATTAACTACATCAATTAAGACTAGTAAAACAGTTGTCACCATTAAAACTTGGTGCGTCATTAACAAAACTCCAAATTACCCTCCACAAGTTGGGTTCGTTATTCTAAATGGCAGTCCGTCATAGTAGAGATGGCGGGTAAATGACTAGCTTTAGGACTGGAGACCAAACGTTCTAATCCCTGTGTTCGTCAATCACTGCTGTCTATTTACAGCCATTGATAACATATTTACGTCGTGAAGCTCCAATGGTTCGCGGTCTAAACTTTTTGTTCATTTAGGTATCTCGGTGTCGTTTTGATGAAACTTTGTTTGAAACGACTCGTCGTATCGGCCGAAGGGGATGAGAAGAGTTGCAGAACACTTGATGAATGTCATGATACGAATGAATTTTCGAGGTCTGTTTTTGTAACTTACAATGTAATAAATAAGAAAGGGAATATTTATTTGCTTGAAATAATGCTTTCAAAGGTTTTATGTATAAAATTATTATTTGATTCAATTAATCCTACTTCGTAATAAAATAGTTAACCAAATTTATTTCACTTTTACAATAAGAAATTATAAAAATAGAATGTCAATAAGTTCAGATTTTATGTCGCTTTCCTAAACGATATGAATTTTTTTTTTAAAGCCTTTTGTGTAACGCGGCTGTAGACCGTCGGCTGAGATGATCGAACCAGATTCGAACCAAGGGGACTGAGTTTGATCCTCGTTGATGTGCTGCGCACGTGGACTCACTCTTAACCATTAACACAAGCATTTTCAACACAGTTTTAGTAGAGATCGCAGTATTGCATCCGATTTTCAAGGCTTCGCAAATTATGTAAATAAAAGTTTGGGGAGACTTAAAAGCTTTTGACACGTTGTATTGATCGGTATATGAATTGAAAAAAAAAACAAATGGAAACTGTGTGTTCTGGTTTCAGACAGTGTATTAAGTGTATATATATATATATATATATATATATATATATATAATAGGCAAAGGAAGTATATAAGGAAAAACGCTATTAATAAATTTTGTCAAAGCCCGGTTTTTTAAACCAAACGGGCAAGTTATAAAATGTTTTGACATAAATTATGTTCGAATTTCTACTACATACTTAAATCAGATCGAATTAAGAAAACAAACATTTTGTTTCCAATTTATTTTATTTTAAAAACGTCGAGTATAATATTCATTTTATAAAATGTATAGGCACTCTGGCTCGGAATAATATTTAATATAAATTTATAGTTCCTGGAATAGAATTGCTAAAGTATTTTGACCGGAATAATGCGGTTGGAATTTTTATTGATACTTTTCCTTTACTTGCTTTTAGTGGAATAACTCGTTATTTTTTTTCTATAAAAAAATTGCTTTCACTATTTCTAGATTTGCTGTCTGTTATAATGAAATGAAAGGCTTAACCTGGATTTAGAGTTTTTGAAAGAACGAAGTTTCATGTCCTTTTAAACAGCCTTTTTAATACATCTCAATTGAAAGCCGATTTGAGTCAAAATATTTCTTTAATTTGTAAGATCTTTTGTATATTTTGCTATCATACTGTAGGTACTTTAATTTTACCTTTCAAGACCATTTTATATCATTCAAAGAAAAACCTGTAATGTAGGTAGTTAAATCTCGAGACGGCGACTGAAAGTTTTTAAAAAGAAAAAGATGAGGCTGTTTAGCTCGATGCTTTATTTCAGACTGCCTTAATTCTATTACAAAATCTTAGAGCTACGGTTCTTATCTCTACGATGGAAGCCCGTCGCCGGACTCCAGACTAAACAACCAAAGCGCTGCGTTAGCGTCGCCCGCCTACGAATCTCCGCGATTAACATGACGTAGGCATCATAGAACCGGGGCCTGCCTGCATAACTAGGTAGTCAATATTTACGTGTTTACAATGTTTGAATTCGGTAAGTGGGTGAGCAGTGATGTAGCAGAAAGGATGAAGCGTAAACAAATGCGATTCAGCGCTGACAGATGTGAATCAGCCCGTACATAATAAAACTATACATTAATTTGATATAGATCCAGCTGTTAAATATTTAAATAACAAGAAAATAATATAATAAATATACATTAATGTTAAATTAAGGTAATGGGGGTTTTCTGCCATAATCGCCACGCTTGGCAGACGGGTTGACGATCCCAGGGTGATGCTGCTGCAAAAATTCCGGAGTCTGGATCCTTTAGTCGCCTCTTACGACACCCACGGGAAGAGATAGGGGTAGTGCTATTCTCGGGCCACACCACAAACCACCTGGATGCGGGCATCGCATTACTGGTCATTGTAAAGATTCTTGGAGAGGCCTTTATCCAACAGTGGACGATATTTGGTCGAGACAAAAATAAAGATAAATTATTCTACCACAATTTAATGGTTTGTGTTAGGTACCTAGTGTTATCATTGTCAGTAATTGTTGATTTTAAAAGTTGCTCAATCTTTACCAAGCGCAAGTTCGATCGTGTTTGGAGTACTGTTTTCATCTTTGGGACGGTTCCCCCCAATATCAACTCGAGACGCTTGAGTCCATTGAAAGGAGGGCCAAGAAACTCATCGGCAATGACGAACTTTTTAATAATAAGCTGAAGGGACTTGAACATAGACAGAAGGTAGCCAGCCAGTTTTTTATAGGATAAATTTCGGAGAGTGAGCAGTAGAATTGCACAGCCTTGTTCCGCCGTCCCCATTTTTTCATCGGACAACCAAATTTACGAATAGGCGCCACCGTTATTTGGTTGATATGCCAAAGAGTCGCACTAAGTGTTTTGGTTCCAATTTTGTAATCCGTACCGCTAAAGAGTGGAACTCTTTGCCTGAGTCTGTGTTTCCTGATAATTACAATTTAGGGATCTTCGAGTCACGAGTGAATAGGTATCTTCTAGGCAAGCGTGTTACATCCTAGAACGCATCGTCGCTTACCATCAGGCGAGATGGCGGTCAAGCGCTTTCCTATTCACGATAAAAAAGAGAAAGTATTTACTTTCTGCTCTCGTCCTACAATTTTGTCTATGTTTTAACTTAGTCACGCGATATATGAGTGATCGAATCGACTTTGTCATGGTAGTGTGTGTGAGTATATGTACCGAGATTATGGTGTGAACACCTTATCAGTCGAAGAGACTGATTTCCAAACATCTCACACAAAAGTTGATACGAATGCATATTTTTTAACTACAAAACATTGTAAACACAAATATACCATCTAAATTCAAGTCCTGTCACTTATATTAAATGATAGTACAAATTCGAGTGGTATGGGTTCGAGTCCCGCCTGTGACAATATTGAGGCAAAAGGTTAATAAAACATAATGTCACAGTGTAGATAAATAAAATTGGAAAAAATCAATATTGTTTTTAATCTGGGGGCACGTAAGAGCCCCCACCAAGTTGAACAAAAGGGCAAAAAAGCACAGCTGTACCATCCTTTTCTCGGAGCCATTCGGCCTTTATTCCATAACCCTGTAACATCTTTTTGATTTGAATCGGTTTGTTTATATTTTGATATACTACGTATCGGTCTGTTTGTATACTGTATCTATTTGTGTTACTTGATACTATTGATAATGGTATGTTTATCTGTAATTGTAAACTAACGATGACAAGCATATTTTTGAATTACCTTTATTAAGATAATTGAGAAAATGTTGGTATCGTGGCACTTATCTCATCTGCGTAGCTTAGGAGCTTGAAATTGGTGCATTATATGTAATATAGGTAAAATTTATAAATTTATTTGGTTTACTTAATACTTAAATTTGATATATTTGATTTGAAAATACTTGATACGAAAAACAGCAAACAATTAGCCTAAATGAAGTCACAAGACATACGTTGAGCACATGAATCTAAATATAAATCCTTAAAATTATGCATAAGATATTACTTTTATTTTCTATTCAATAAAAACAGAATTATATAACATAGTTACATTGTGAAGCATACAGAAACTATGCTTGTGTTATTAAGCATCATCATAGTATAAACGAAACGAAATATGAAATGGTCGATTATATTTTCAATAATTGAATCATGCAGACGTAGAAGGGTACATATGATTTTTTTTTATTCGGAGTTATGGAATAATATATTGCCATATATACACTTGTACCATAAACAGTAAAATTAAAATAATAATATCTCTGCATTGTTGCCATTGCGCAGATATTGCTATACACAGAAATGTACGTGATGTTATATCCTCCCTTTTACAAATTAAAAAAAAAATTTTGTATGATATTATACTCTTCTACGTCTGCGTGATTCAATTGCACAACTATTCAAACAAATGTAATACTTGACTTTAATTTTATTTTTTACATTCACAATGCTAAATTTCTATAGGACATAAAATACGAAACTGTTTGTTAAAGTTGAAAACGACTCGGTAGCTCAGCGGTCAGAGCACTCACCCGGATAGCGAAAGGTCGTGGGTTCAAATCCTACCTGAGGGCTCGGAGGCGTGATCGTTTTTTACATGCGTATTTATATTGTTAATATCAAGGATAAGTTTTCATGAAAAAGCTTCTTTCATCTTGTACATACATTTTACATAGTGGTACATACACCGGTACTACTATTCACACGAAACTGTTCACGATACATAATGCTCACAGTAACTGATCGCGAAGCACAATTTTTTTATGTTGTGTTGTTTTTATACAAACTGACTACTGAATTCCAGACACACCACAGATTAATAGAGGAATGTCAAAAGTAAAAATACCTGGTAATTATCCCGTTTTAATAATTACTATTTCACAACTTTTAGCCTACCCCAAAGTAAACACTGTAAGGATTCTGTATTGGATACTAGAAATACGGATAGACATACATATATAATACATATGTGTGTTATATTCATATAAATATATGCTTGTATTCATCATATAAATAATTATCTCCTTCGGCCATCGCGATTGATGCGAAAGGAAGGATCGCTACCGTTGCACTAAATAATCTGGAAATTAATAGTCAGATAAAACATATTTTTTCTCTAAAAAACAACCGTCTTACGAACCAAGCTTTTTCCGTTTGTATAGCGAAAAAAATACACTAGTAACTTTCTTAAAAAAATAATTGGCGTCTTTGGATTTCCATCACAACAAATAAATCGGTTCAGGCTCAGTAAGCGTGTCAAGTGATGTGTGTAGTCGTTTGTCAATATGTTTATCGATAGTCGGGCATGTTGCCAACGGCTGGCTTAATGAGTTTTCTCCTATCCTTTGGTATCGCAATAATTTATTTAGTTTATTCTGCCTTCGTCTGTGTTCTGGGATATTTTGATAATGAACAGTTACTGAGCTTATAACGGAGCCAAGATCTTGTGCTTCAAGCTGATTTTGGCAAGATAACGAATTTCTCGACTCAATATGTTCTCTATATGCTGATTTTATAAATGGCTTTTATTATATTGAGCGTACCATATAAAATGAACCACAAAATACGAAGGCCACCTGGAAGGTGATATCCCTTTACGCCGCGTGGAGAGCTGGCGAATAGAGTAGCCGCTTGACAAGTTCTAAGGGTTCTGAGAGGTTTTAACGAGTAAAGTCCTGGAAACAAATCCGACAAGTTTTTATAATTCGGAGGTTATATTTTATCTTATATATAAAATTCTCGTGTCACAGTTTCCGTTCCCATACTCCTCCGAAACGGCTTGACCGATTCTCTTGAAATTTTGTGAGTGTATTGAGTAGGTCTGAGAATCGGCCAACATCTATTTTTCATCCCCCTAAATGTTAGGGGTAGTCCACCCCTAATTTTTTTATTTTTTTTTTAGACAAAATTTTTAGTTTCTATTTTTTTATGATACAACATACAAAAATACATACAACCCTAAATTTTCACCCCTCTACCATCAACCCCTATTTTTTATTAATTAATTAAAAACTTTTCCTAGAAATAATATACATGGCAAAACAACGTTTGCCGGGTTAGCTAGTAGTTTTATAGATTAATGAAAAGAAATATGTATTTTTTATTTAGTGTACAAGCCATACTATGTAATATTAAAGAAAAATAAAACTATATAGGTATGTTTAAATAAAAACGTTACTTAAAAATTACTTGTATTGAAAATATGAATATAAATATTAGTATTAATACAGTTATTAAGAGATGGCGTTATACTACGCTGCATCGTAGCTAAATATTTTTGTGAGTATATAACCGAACATGTTAAGAAATGGAATATATTTTATAACGTAACGCGTAGGAAATAATCGGAAAAGTATATAAAACAAGCTTAGAGTTTGTCCATAGAGGAAGTATGATAATTACCAGATAAAAAATTGTGCTTGTCAGCTCCGACGCATGACTGGAGTTTACTCTTTCAAAACGATTTTCTTAAAATATAGGTATATAATAGGTAAAGGAAGAAAATGAATTCATATATTTATTCATATTAATTTGATAAAATATATTACTTAAATTATGGTATTATTATTTATATATTTTTTTATTATTTATCATATATTACATATATGATGAGAAATGTATAGTAAGAAAGAAAGAGAGAGAGAGTAAATGTGTACTTGGAGCGCTATAAAGCTGCGCATTGACGATCAGTTTTTCGCGTCAGTTGAACTGACGTCCATCAAAAATTTTATAGTGAGTATCGAATCATCAGTCCAGAGTTTTAACTGACGACACACCACGAAATATTCCGTGAGTACCATAAATCCAACACTGATCGTCAGTGTGTGATCCTCAATCCAATGGTGTTAGTTCGCTCGCAGCGCCTGCGGTGAATGAGTGTGTTGTTGTATATACTTTTAACTAAGATGCTAAGAAATGAAGAGTAGCTCATGAGGGCAAATAGGTATTATTGTAGTATTAGTATCCTGTTTAGCAATATATGGAGTTTCCTGTTCAGAGTTCAGAGTTTCATGTCTCAAGTGAATTCTCAGGCAGGAAACGAACCCGCAATCTTTGGAAGTCAGGTCCATTGCTTTCCCAATTCAGCTACCGAGCCTTGTGAACTCCCGTCGAAATTTTATAGTACCTTTCCGGTTTTACGCCAGCTTTGTCTCATCAATGAGAGGAAAATCCTCTCGTATTCGAAAGAAACATTTTTACAAATGTTTGGACAATCGATTAAGATGAAATAGCCTTTTAATTTTTAACTTTCATATATTTTTTGCATTTTTTCAATGCTATCTTATAAGATAAATAATTTTAATAGAAAAATACTAGAAAAAATTAACTCGGCTCACAAGTGAATTCTCAGGCGGGAATCGAACCCGCAACCTAAGGTTGACATGAGTGAATTAATTCCTTTTTCTCAGCGTTTCTTTCTTCCATTGCTTTCTTTCTTGTTTTAGTTTTCTTGGTGAGTATAAGGAAACAAACAGTAGCCGCAGTAAGAATTAATGTTTCTTCTTCGGAATCATAATTTATTTTTTTCGACACAAACAGGTAGTACTCCTTCCAACACTCAAGACCCGGAGTGACGCCAGTGAATGCGGAAATCGAGTTGGCCTAAACCATTTGGAGTGGCGCCACAATTTTACGTCTAGACTGACGCAAAAAACTGATCGTCAATGCTCAGCTAAAGATGTGCGAGTGTATTACGCAGAGGAAATGTGACCCTTCACTTTTTGTTTACGTTTGATTTTAGTACCCATCTATTTTTCATACCGTGCGCTATATATATTTATATGTAGCGTATGGCTCTTGGTATCGTTCCTAAATGTTTTTACTTTTACTTAGCCCATAAATCTTCTAATTAAAATTCGCCAAGCCAAATAAAATACGACTTATTTTTGAGTTATATATTTTAAAAGTGACATTGACAAAGATATAGTAGGTATCTAACAAAAGCTCTTTACGATTTTGCCACACTATGAAACGATTCTTAAGGAGTTGAACTCCAAAAATAAATTTATATTTTTGACCGTGTCTCTAATCTTTATATATATAATTCTTCTGTGAGTGTGTATGTCACTGAACTCCTCCTAAACGGCTGGACCGATTTGAATGATTTTTTTTGTGTGTGTTCAAGGGGATCTGAGAATGGTTTAGATTCACAAATCAGCCCGGCAGATGGCGCTGCAGACGGTATCTAGGTTATTTATCTATACTGCAAAAATAACAGGCAGGACAACGTCTGTCGGGTCCACTAATCTTATATATAAAATTATAATAGTCATAATAGATAGAATATTTTATTTTGTGTTTCTATGAATATTACATATCTATGTATCATATATGTATATCAGTTGCCCTAGTATCCATAACACAAGCCTTACAGTGCTTACTTTGGGCTAGGCTAGCTGATGTGAATGTAAGAAATATTTATTTATTTATTATTTATTTATATTTAATTTTCATTAATAAATTAACAAAAGCGTTTTGTATTTATGTCAAGGTTGAAAACGATTTCCCATGTCAAATGTGTTTGACAAACTCAAGACACTAGAGTTAAGGGTTAAAGTCATTTAATAACTGGCCTTTGTGAAACTAAAAGCTGCTTAACTTCGCAGATCGTACGCACCAACCACTGAGACATCAAATTCTTCAAACCCGTATAGACGCCAAGTAAATTGGTATAACTTCAGTTCAAATAGAAAGGTTATCTCAATTTAAATAAACTTCTCAGAAATTTCTAACATAGTTAAATATTCTCTGAAACAGATAGTGGAATTATCTCAGAGATCTATATCACTGGAATCAGATGTGTGTTATTCAAAAGTTACGTTTGCGTTATGGGATTTCGTTCTTTCTGATTGATTTCTGAAACTTTGCAGTACCTGGAATTCGAGCAACGTAAATATACGATTAAATATTCAAGTTTAGGGAAGAGCGGTTAATAGAGTGGGCAACACGAATTAATCTTATGAATTCTCCTTTATAATTCAATTACCCATTTAAAACATAGCAACACGCAACTCAGAGAAAGTGGCTATTTCATAAAGTTAAATTGTTTTTATTGTACGTTTCTGTATGTTACTTATAAGAAATATTTTTTTCTCTGCCAGCATTAATTTATAATTCATTCATACGTCTTCAAAAGATAGGTATTTCTTTTTATAACAAGGTCCCACACAGATGTTACTAAACTACCTTTTGAAAAGTTTAAAAATGTTGAAAAAAATACAGTCATGGACAAACACAATTATTTTAAAAGACAAGAACAAGATTTTTTTTTGTTATAACTATATCATATAAAATTCGTTGGTTGTAACGTGTCAAGAAAAGTTTTCTTGAATGTTTTATAATTATGCAATGAAATTCTCAATAAAAGGGAGTAAAAAAACCACAGACCTTATGAAGTTTCTTGTGGCTTTTTATGGATGAAAATTCTTCTGTTACGTTACGTCAAAATTACGAAGAAATGGCGTAGCTGTTAACATTCAATACACGAATTGTCAACATTCATTCATAATGAATAATTAAACATTAATCTTTAGATTTAACACTAGTACTTACTATTAACTAACTAGTAAGCTATAATCTCAAGAAGTTAATAGACGTTCTTGTATCGAACTGATCGGCAAAATAAAACAAATGTAACTCTTTTTGACCGCTTCTTCATATTTGCCATACTCATATTGAATAAATGTTTTCTGTGCCCATATCCTTCTTCTAGATGGTGTTGGAATATTCTGAAGAAGTTTATATAGGATTAGATCCTTAAAAATAATAACTCTTTTATTTGTATAGGAACTATATCAGTCAAAAGGAATTGAAGTTTTGTTTTTTTAAAACCCTACGATGTAAAAGGTTGGGGTCATTCAACTCAAGATAAGAAATAAGTTAAGTTTTAAGTCCTAGCTCAGCTTATTTTTTCCAATAATTTTTATGCAAACTGAGTATTGCATTATTATTTTTTAATTAAATAAATATTTAAATATGAGAACAATGCTATGCCCATATATATATATATATATATATATATATATATATATATATATATATATGGGCATAGCATAGTTATAGCATAGGCATAGCATGCTACTCATGTATTGAGAATTGAGAGGATACAGAAAAGGTTCTTGTGGCACTTGATTTTCGCGGAAGGGGCAGCTAAAAAAATTAAATCCTATGAAGATATACTTAAATATTTTAAGCTAAGCAGTTTAGAGAATCGCCGAGACCTCCTAGATCTGTGATTTTTCTTAAAGCTGAAGCTTTCTAAAGCTGACAAATGAGATAGATTGTCCTCAATTATTAGGCCAAGGGAATTTAAGAATCCCTTTCCATCATCCTCGCCACATTGTCGAAAAACTGTTTGCGCCACCGCTGCGTAAGACGAACTTCGGTCTAAATTCTCCAATCTCGCGGCTTTGTAGAATTTACAATCAGCACAGTTCTCAGTTGGACATATCATATTCCTACGTTAGAAATCGGAGACTGTTTATTAACCTGCACCAAGACACAATTTAATTTTAAAAGTATAGATAAAGTATTGTTCTAGTTTTCTGAACTAATTAATTAAGTGCATGTTGTGTTTGTCTGTAATAGATTGTACAATTAGATGATAAGTTTGTGTAGTTTTGGTAAGTAAGAATAAATTGTAGCAATCCTTGACAAACCTTATAAATAAAAAAAAAACACACACGCAAACAAACATTCACATACATTGATCTGAACCACAAATTCACAAAGATAAAATGATTTTTATACAACACTAGATGTCGTTGTACTGAAATGAATCGCGCTAACGTTTCGGTTTTACGCCTACACATATAGCTAACCGTTCTTAGCCTTCTTGAATGTTATTCTTAGGCTTTTACTGACAATATGGTTACAAACACACACTCACACAAACTAATGTCATAATACAATTAGGATGAGCGTTTACAATGTGTGTATTGAACGTCAAAGCTACGCCATGATTACTTAAGTCGTACGTCGGGAGACCTTGTACAGAGAAGAAACCGCAAGAAACTTGCCAAGGGCTGTTTTTTAACATAACATATTATACATATAATAATAGGGAGAAAAAAACAGCCCTTAAGCTTTAAAACATTTAATAAAACTTTTCCTGTACCGGTTGTACAGTTCAGGACAGACTTATAAGAAAAAAATACTATTACAACAAACCGGATTTTATACAGTAGTCACTGACATTACAAAAGAACAAAAAGATTGTAATAAGGCTATTCCTCGCATTTTTGTCTTCTGAATAATCTCTTATTAGCTTATAGCCTAAAATAATAGCCTCTACCCAAAAATGAGCCTCTTGCACTATTTTCTTCTAGTATTATATATTATATTTCCAAAGATACATCACATTTTCATTACTATATTGAGACGCAATTGTTAGTATTTTAATTCCCTTAAAAGTTGTCAAAGTGAATCTCTGGTTCGCAGGATCATTTATCATATACATATGGCGCGCACTGCCCTTTTTTTAAGAATAAATATATCTTCAATATTGGTAGCTGAGCCCTACTGCAACAGCCCATAAATCTTGATACTATGAAATTAACTAAAACATTTCTGCCTTTTTTCAGTTATCGGACTCATTTTTTTAACAGTATATTTGCGGGGCTTTTTTGCCTGATTGATATAAGAATCCCATAACAGCCTTGAGTCTGCATAAAGTTTTGTCTAAATGTTTAGTAGAATTAAAAAGTTTAACTGCCTCGCCGTTGACATTTTTTGTGTATTGAGCTATCTCACATTGCATAAATTTTACAATAGTTTTATTCGAATAGTCTTAAGTAATTAATAGCGAACCAGTGCACTTCATTAGAGAGGGCAATGTTTACATAGTGCGAACACAAACTACCTCTGCCAGCTTTAAAAACTTTTCTCCGTACGAAAACCCGGTGGCGCTGGTCTTCTGCAGTCTTCTGCGATCGACAACATAAAAAAGCGTAAACCGATCGTTCTAACTTTGAACAATGATTAGGAAGTAATCTTTGAAGCGTATTAAAGAGTGATTTAAGAAGCAACTTCAACGAGTTATTGGACTACTGTGACCGAGATTTACGTACGTGATTAGAATATTCTACGACGGATTAATCGTTCACTTCTGACATCTTCGGCAAGTTTGTTGGACGACTTAATAAGAGGACTTGTTTGGGAAGTGGGTATGGAAGATCTTTTACCGTGTATTAATTAGGTAAACAAATATCTATTTATATAAAAAAAATATATATATTTCTCTTGACAATTAAATACTCACTCCACATAACAATATAGTACAGACTTAACATTCTTCTTAACTCTTAAACATAATAATTATTAATTAGACTGAGTTCAATCCTTGCTGATTTATTACCAACGTAGACCCACTCGCTACACGAGCATTTAGCTTACTACGAGGGATTCATTGGAATGTTAATAATGTGTTCCACGCATTGTTTAAATTCATTGAATAATAAATTGATATGTTTTTTTACTTATCGTCACGAGCTGATGAATATCTTCACTGCAGGGACACAGGCAAAGGCTTGTTTCTATAGGAAAGCCTATGGGTGAAAATACCGTCGGGAGAATGGGTCACAAACAACCATGCGAGAGCAATGCGGACGGTGAGTGCTAATGACTGCGGATGCAACTGTAACCAAAGGCTTAATGTGTCTTCCGAAGCACGAGATAGAAAATTTTTAGTCACCCATCGGACTGGTCCTTGCGAATGTTGGTCATCATCCGCAACCATAAAACATGCTCACAAACCATCGAGTCTCTCTTATTTAAGTTTCAGGTCTTTTTAGGGTTCAGTTCAGTAGGCGGAACCCTTATAGGTTCACTTTATTGTCCGTCAGTCCGGCCGTCCGTCTGTCTGTCTGTCAAGACCCTTTTTCTCAGGAACGCGAAGAGGTATCAAGCTGGACTTTATATCAAATACTCAGGTCTACTGTCTCTTGGCGCTGTGAAAAAATCAAACTTCTAAGCCAACACAATCAAAAGATACAGCCGTTAATGCCGCAAAATTCCACAAACTTTCGACACTCGCAAGGGAATCAAAACCTACAGGGTACTTCCCGTAAATTCAGATTCACGAAATTTGGTACGAAGCAACATCTTATAGCACAGATTAAGGAACAATTGCGAAAACCGTAAATTTTCAGTTACATCATATAATAAAAATATTTTACGGAACTCTCCTCGGTGCGCAAGTCCGACTCGCACTTGGCCGGTTTTTTTTATCCCTTAATAAAACTACTGTTTTAACGGAGAACTAACTCATACTTTTTATTTAATCCTGACGTGGTCACAGCCAAAGTATGCGTAAGTATCCGTTAAAGGTAGTTTTATTTGAATGTGTAATGTGTGCAGATGTGAACGAAGAAATGTTGATTATTATAAGACACATTTACACAATGTTACGTGTTTTTTGCTTAGGAGCTACCAGCGTTACAACTATATTTGGGTAACCATATGTACTGCTTCGAAATTGTCTATAGAAATTTAGTATGAAATAATTTCAGTTATTAAAAGATATTATCAAAAAGACTAAAAAAGAATATAATAACTGTGGTAATAAAACTAAATCGAAATATTTAGAAATTATTTCTCAGTACGTGTGTTTCACTGAGCCTAAACGATTGGACCGATTTTGATGAGAGTTTTCGTGTATCCGTCGATGGTTACTTTCACAAATGGAACCGGTAGCGGGCGCTGGAATCGGACAGGTCCACTAGTATACATATAATCTGTCATCCTAATTTAGTTCTCAAATAAGATGTAAGAAGAAAGAAAGAAAGAAAGAAAGAATACTTCATGTATTCGAATGTAAAAGACTTTTAAAAGCATCACGGTTGCTGATAGGTTATGTTTCAATTTCATAGTTTTCATAGGATAGGTTTCAAGTGGTGTTGTGATTCTGTTTTCTTGATTCTTGATGGGTAGTCTTGCTAAATCTTCAAAGGTTACAATGGATTTGGTTTGGCTACGAGATAAATGGTGTATTATCCGCTGTAACGCTGACTAATTTTGGCGTGTTTCTTGAAACAATAATAACAATGAAAGACTACATTTACATTTCGATTTAGTAACAAGGTCAAAAAAAGGTCACTTCAAAAGTACCTTTAACCGACGAGCTTGTAGGTATGAAAGGTCTGATGAGAGTTGAAGAAGCGAGAAGTGTATGTCAGGCTCGTGGAAAGTGGAAGTGTGTGATCGCTTCCTACCCAGGCCCCTCTTTCCCACCGGGCACTCTGGGCAAATGCCCAGGGCCCCGCGATCGGTAGGGGCCCCTAGTTAATGTGAAATCGCTAAACCAATACCCACATTTATTACTGAAAAACTTATTTAATTAGAGTAAATCGATCCTAAATTAGGGACTATATTATCGATTTGCTTATTCGCTTTTACATGCGCGAAGTTACTCTGCTCTCGCCCAAAATAAGGCAATCGAATTTAGCACGCTCAGATAATTTTAAATATGTGAGAATCGCCGCCATTAAATTAAAAATTATCTATTGACTATTAATAAAAATTATTATTATTATTAGCCTTGTTTATCTCCTTTCATTGTATATTCTAGCAATAAAAAAGTGTTCTGTCAAAGTCATAGGGGCCCCATTATTCTTATATGCCCAGGGCCTCCAATAGGTTAAAGACGGCTCTGTTCTTACCCCTCCGAGAAAAAGGCGTGATTATATGTATGTAAATAAAAGTGTCCAATTCGGAAACGGACAAAGTAGTTCATTAGCAAAATATAAAGACACTGACAAAATACAGAAAGTAGATAATATTGATTCGCCAGGGGTATAAAAGCCTCCGTATTTTAGCGGTTAAGTACCCATAAAAGACCTGCTTACTATAAGAACTATAGTCATAATAATATTTCTTATATTCACACCGAATAGCCAAGCTCAAAGTGAACAGTAAGAGGCTTATATTATGGATACTAAGGTAACGGATAAACTTTCTTCTATGATACATAAAAGATACATAAAATAATATTTTAGTAATATCCGTACAGGTACAGATGCTCGTATACATCACAGGTCACTCCCGCTCTGTAATAAATTACTTAATAATTACTATATGAAAAGGTTTGTATTGAAATTTAAGAAATCTTTATGTTCATTCTTCTACGAGTATAGTGTAAAAGGGCAACGAATAAAAGTCATAAATCATAAAACCAATATATCCGAAAAATCATTTTGCCGGAAGAGCTGGTATGTGGACGTGGGATGAAATCGGAATAACGTCGACTGTTAACTCGAATATGAAAACCAGATTATAATTTATGATTTACTAACTGCGAACTATTTGTATTAATAGAAAAGAAAATTGAGGACCGGAGGAGAGGCCGTCCAGCGATTGGGTGGTCTAAAACTAATATCTCGAGTTTTCCTCTGATATATAGTATGCACATGTACATACCTACACATGTACACGCGAGCACACACACACACACACACAGTGACTCTCACTGATCATCTCATTCTTAGTAGTTAGTGTCTCGAAAAAAAAAATTGTAAAGATACTGAAAAACCGAAAAACCGCGGAGCAATATTTCTAGTCCGTCAATAAATCGAGGCGAAAACAAAGTAAAATCAGATAACGTAACAAAAAAGGAATTATAAATAAGGCTACCCAATATTTAACTATTATAATATATAAGATAATAGTATCTTTAACGGCCTTTCTGGTTGACTGGCTCGCACACTGGCTGGGTCAACGTACAATATATAAATATTGTTAACAATAATAATATTTCTTACATTCACTAAGCTAGGGTATAGCAGCCCATAGTAATATACATATAATATATTCATATATAATTTTTCAAGCTACGAAGGCCCATATATATATATATATATATATATATATATATATATATATATATATATATATATATATATAACATATATATACATAGCATATACATAATATAAGGTAGTTAGTATAGTTACCTATTATAAGATTATGTTTAAAACGGGTAACAGTTTTATATGGGACAATGGTGATTAGTAAGGATGTTCGAAATTGACCCTTATAGGTCTCCATATTAGGGCTGTTTAAATAAAAGTAAAACTGATACACTTAATTGATTTTATTTAAAGTAGTCAACGATTGCAGAGTAAGAATACAAAAAGTAAGATGGAGGATTAGTGCTGCCATCCATACAGAAATACGAAAAAAGGATGGACAACGATACTGTGGCTATTCAGCCAGGAACAAAATTTTCAATTGACAAGTTAACAAGAGGTTATTCGAAATAGTCTGTGTTATAGTCTGTTTAATAATCTGGGTTCTCACTAACCCCAAAGTATGATATCAGATTATATCAAATAGTCTAGAGATAAGTTAGGTAAGGTCACAACATAAGTTTTTATAACTTCAATTTTACCGATTATTAAGCCAATAAACTATGACTCAGTTAGTCATGATGTGTGTGTGAGTATTTGTGTTTATGTGTGGGGCTTAGTGAGGGCATATTTGTTTTTACAAATCAAGTAGGTACTTAAATTAATGCTGAGTAAATATATAAACTGTAACTGAAGTCATGTCATGGAAGTATGATTAATATCTGATGCGCATATTATGATAAGACGTCTAACAGACATTTGTTTTCGTCACAGGTTTTATCGAGGACTCATTCAGGTATTTTCTGTATTTGATTAAGATATTCGTAATGTGACTAAAATTTATGTATTTTATCATATATTCAAGAAAAATTATAAACTTTAGTAAAGTTAGGTTTCAGAGCGAAACCAACGCGATGTCCGGTGACAATGTAAAACGTGCGAGCATATACGAGTATATAAAGAAGTGTATGCATTATAAATAACCACCGATAGTTAGGATTTTCCATAACGTTGGGAACGTCACAATGTACTTTTAATACTGCTCTTTGGGCCCTTTTTAATTGAATCATGTTGTACATGCACGTACGCTCGCACGCACTCACGCACACACACACACACACACATCCATATTTTGGGTGAAAATAGCTCGTATTTATAACATAGGTTCGTTAGGAAACTCAATATTATAGAACAATCGCACTTTTTTGTAATTGGAGTAATATGTAATTAATTTTTTTTTCTTTTTTTAGGTATTACGCTCCGCTCCAATATATGGTGCTAGCGTAGCTTTATGCTTAGCGACCGCATCGCCTAGTATATTTTTCATTCAGTCATCATTAAAATGAAAAACGTTTTGCTATAAAACCGTGATAACACAAAATAATTACTTATGTCTTATCATATGCCAAGTTTTTTATCAATAACGTCTGCGTCTGCAATAATAGGGTCACTGCGCTCTTTACGCATTACTTATTGAGATAGCGAGCATGACAAGAGTTTTTTTTTTTATATTCTTCTTTTTATATATATTTTGTTGGATATTATTGGCGAGTAAGAGCAAAACACATGTAGTTCAGTGTAGATTTTATATTGAAGTAAGTAAGTGACGGGTAAACATGTCAAAAATATAAAATTAAATTTGATTACACAGTTATTTATAAAAAGAACCTTATAGGTGGCTAGTATTATTTCAACACGGCCCCTTAATCAAATATAATTTAGACCTCATAATAATGTCTACACATGCTACCCATTATCACTATAACATAATGTGCAAAAAAAAAAAACTTAAGTAAGGCCTAACCCAGCTATACATCGAGCATGCGCTGTGTGCCCCAGAGCTTTGGTTAAGACATCAGCCGGCATTTGGCTAGATTCTAAGAATTTTAAAGTAACTGCCCTATCTGACACCTTTTCTCTTACAAAATGATACCTGGTGTCTATATGTTTCGTCCTACTGTGATGGACAGGATTTTGAGCTAAGTTGAGTGCACTCTGACTGTCACTATATATATTTACAGAACCAGAAACTAATTTACACTCACTTACATTAACGAATACTTCGGATACAAATCTTTTCAGATATATTGCCTCCTTGACGGCATCTGTTAAGGCCATATATTCAGCTTCGACAGAAGAAAGGGCCACTGTCGGTTGCTTCCTAGCCGCCCACGACACTGGACCTCCTGCCAATTTGAAGCAATAGCCTGTATAAGATCGCCGATCAATTTTGCAATTCGCCCAATCAGCGTCAGCACACCCTTTTAAGACGGCACCAGTACGCGAATATTTGATGGCGAGATCCAAAGTGCCCTTTAAATATTGTAAAACACGCTTCGCAGCTAACCAATGCGTTTTATCGTGACATGTATTAAATTGACTGTAAATGCTATATCAGGGCGTGTGTTTACGGCAAGGAACATTAAGCTACCGATTAACTGTTGGTAGGGATAAGACTGGTCACCTAAAACTTTACTCATCTCTAACTTCGTATTTGATAATGGTGTGTGTGTAACAAGTCTTACAATTATCCATGCCGAATTTCTTTAATAAATTTTCAATATACGGTTTTTGATCACATATAACATCATTGTTACTATTTCTCTTTATATTCAATCCTAGACAACATTTCAATTCACCCAAATCTTTTAGTGAGAAATGTTTTTGTAAGTTTGACATGACACTGTCAAAAGCTTTGTCATTTTTATAAAATAATATCAAATCATCGACAAAAACTGCCAAGATAATTAACTCATTTTCAAAAAGTTTAGTATATACACAAGGCTCGGAAGGAGTTTGTTTGAAACCAATTTTATTTAAAGTATCATTTAACTTTATATTCCAGGCCCTAGGAGCTTGCTTTAAACCATACAGGGATTTTTGTAGCAGGCAGACCTTCTGTGCATTTTCTTTTTGAACAAATCCAAGAGGTTGCTCCATGAATACCTCTTCTTCGAGGTCTCCATTCAGGAATGCAGTGTCGACGTCCATATGTCTCATTTTAAGACCCAATTCAGCAGCCAAAGCAAATAACACTCGCAATGAAGAATGTCGCACTACTGGGGCAAATGTCTCGTCATAATCGACGCCTAGAACTTGACTAAACCCTTTAGCCACTAGCCTTGCTTTGTATTTAATAATATTGCCCTCGGAGTCTCTTTTCACCTTGTAGACCCACTTGCAAGGTACAATTTTCTTATTAGGTCTATCGACAAGTTGCCACGTTTTCAGTTTCTTTAGTGACTTATATTCTTGATTCATAGCTTCCTGCCACAATGAACAATCTGCCGACTTCATGGCTTCTGCATATGTTTTTGGTTCATTTGAGTCCTCTGCTGCAGCTATGTAGGTGAAGAAATCTGGTGGCTTCCTATTTCTCTGAGGATAGCGACGTTCAGGATTTGAAGAACCTGACGTTTGTTCCTCCACAGTTTCTTCAGCTGTCTCCGAGTTCTCAATTTCAGGCCGAGATTCAACATTGATGGTCGCTACAGTACCATCAGCAACATCAGCATTTGCCTCGTTCAGTCCAGGATCAACAACAATACTAGTACTAGGTAAAGAGTCGTCGGGGTGCAAGGTCGGATAGAACCTCCACGTGTGCCCGGCCCATTGTAGGTCCCACTTCATACGTGCGGTGGGAACGACAATGGGTTTGGGCCGGTGCATCCTGGGCGCCGTCGTATATAATTCCTTAGGGGATTGCATACGACGGTGGCTAATAATCCGACAACAGGGGGGGAGCTCGGCTGGCGTCCTGGGTATCCCGGGTAGCGGTAGCCGAGTATGGGGAGTTTTAGGCGACGCCAGTTCTGGTGTCGCTGAAGGAGCTCGTAACCCTGTACGTAGTGCAGGGCCGAGGGCCGCTACCTTCAGGTGGGGGCCGCGGGGAAGACAACCCCTCTAAAAAATCACCCGTGGGGGGCCTTCGGGCCAATAAGGGGGAGCTCGGCTGGCGTCCTGGGCATCCCGGGTAGCGGTAGCCGAGCTAGGGGAGTTTCAGGCGATACCAGTTCTGCCCGGTGTCGTCGAAGGAGCTCGTAACCCTGTACGTAGTGCAGGGCCGAGGGCCGCCACCTACTGGTGGGGGCCGCGGGGAAGACAACCCCTTTAAAAAATCACCCGAGGGGGCCTTCGGGCCCAGCTCGCGTCAGCGGGCATGTCGGGGCGTGTTCCGATCCGAGGATCGGTTCCGGCCCAACCGTAACCTCGTACGTGGTGCGGGAGCGGGGGCCGCCACTTCGGTGGGGGCCGCGTGGAGAAAACCACTATAAAAAATCTTCAAAGTCCCGGCACTGGGATTCGTGGTGTCGGGGCGCCTTTTGGAGGTGGCCGGCGGAGCGCAGTCGGCCCATTAGCGGTCGCCCTGGGGTACCTCCCGACCCCCCAGGCGTAAGTAGGGTTACCCGGGTACAAGGATCTCTGCCCGGGTGGACGTCGTTTCTCCCATACTCGTGGGTACAAAAATGAATGTGACCAAAAATAAAAACAAAAACCAAAGACGTGGTTCAAAACCAGTATCTGGTGGAGAACGGAGGATGGACAGCGCACAGTGTCCGGGGCTAAACAGTGCCAAAACAGCAGCACCTTCAAGAGAGGGTAAAGCGGAGAGGGAGCGGTCACCCGTGCAGGAGAGAAAAATGGAGTTGAGGCCTCGCCCCACCCGGAGGGAACAGCCCCCCCAAGAGACCATGTCGGAGGAGTCATCAGATGACGGCTCGGTTGACGAAGAGAATGAGGCCCTCAACGAAGCCTTCTTAGAAGACGAATGCGTCCGAAAGGAAGATCGCGAGATGTGGACTGAACTCCGGGAGGAGGCCGCGAGGCATGCGGTCAATATCCAGAGCACGTACAAGGACGGGCATTGTACGAATGAGAGGTTTGTGCTGGACGAAGTAACCGAGGTAATGAACTCGATGATCAGCATGTCCAACTTCGCGAGGAATATCCTCACCCGCAAAGGGACAAAGATAGCTGCAGTGGTAGAGGCGAACCGGAGGTTGAGCTCGGAGTTGGCGAGCCTGAAGCGAGAAGTGGCCGAGCTGAAGCAGGCTGCGGCGGCAAGGCCATTGGAGATTGCTCAGGAGAAGCCTGCTATTGACGAGATGTTGCTGCAGGCAGTACGGCAGGCAGTGAGCGAGCAGTTGGTGGCCTGGAAGAGGCCCACAAATGAGGCGACGCTGTTAGAGGCAGTACAACGGACGGTCGACGAGCGACTCTCAGCTTGGGAGAAGCGAGTCATTCACCCTCTGAATACAGCGGGCGGACAGACAGGCCCAGCACGTAGGGAACCAGAGGCGCCGGTTGCTCCAACACCCACACATGGCGAGAACTGGACAGAGGCGGTCGGCCGCAAGAAGCGGAGGGCGGAGGCAAGGCGTATGGCAGCAGAGGTCGGCCAGGCTGCACGAGCGGAACCAAGAGCGGCAGAGGCCAAGAAGCCGAAACCAAGACGGCGAGTGGTGCTCAACCCACCGAGGACTGCAGCGATTGCTCTAACGCTGAAGCCGGAAGCGCTAGAGTGTGGCGAGTCGTATGCCCACGTGATGAAGAGGGCCAAGGCAGCGGTTTCCCTCCCTGACATTGGCATCATGGCCGGACTCAGGACGAGGGAGACACAGACGGGCGCACGCCTCATAGAGGTACCGGAGGGAAATGGGCTGGCGGACAAGCTGGCGGAAAAACTCCGAGAGGTCGTCGGTGACGTAGTCGTGGTATCCAGGCCGGAGAAGACCGTGGAGTTGCGGATCTCTGGACTGGATGACTCGATTGAGGAGGAGGATGTGGTGGACGCCATGATGGCCAAGGCGGGTTGTCCGAGGACGGCCATTCAGTTGAGGGGCTTGAGACCTGGAGCCGATGGTCTCAGTTGGACGCTGGTGAGATTGCCTGTAGCCGCCGCCAAGGCAATAAGCCAAGACGGAAAGCTGCGGGTCGGTTGGAGCACCGCAGAGGTGAAGGTGCTAACCACCCTCCCTCTGCGATGCTTCAAGTGTCTATCCCTCGGGCACACGAAACCCAAGTGCCCCGAGGCGACGGACAGGAGTGGCCTGTGTTTCAGGTGCGGGTCGCCTGGGCACATGGCCGCCTCCTGTAAGCGGGAGCCGGCATGCTCGGTGTGCGCCGCCTTCGGGCGGCCGGCCGACCATGTCATGGGCAGTCGCAGGTGCGACCCACCGGTGGTGAAGGGGAGGCCCCCTCCACCACCGGTGGACCCCATGGAGGTAGGGGCACCCAGCCCGTCGGGTGCCCAACCCCCCCCGTAAAAACGCTCGGGGGGGAGAGAGCCTCTTCCACCCCTCCCTCGCGGGAGGGGCGTGAAGATGCCGGAAGCGCGGGCGCGAGCGGGGGTCGCACGCGGAGCGCTTGAGGAGGACCCTCGGGAACAGCATCCCCCGAGGGTAGGACCCTCACTCGGAAACTACGGGTGATACCGGAGTTTTCTCCGTTATCACCCGGCGTGGCCGAGAGGGGGTCCGATGGGATGGCGACCGCGGAAGCCCTCCGGGAACTTTTGTTTCCGGGGGGCTTCCGCGGACGCACATTCCGATGAGGTGGGGGGGGGAAGGCCATTAGCACACCTCGGCCGCCTCCGGCTTGCATTGGGCGGGGCAACAGCGCCGCCTGTGATGGCGCCCGGGAACTTGTTCCTGGGTGATCATCACGGGCGCGGGAGTCTCGTCCCTTGTGGGTCGGTGTCGGTCGAGGGGTGTGGTTTATTCCTTTCCTCACCAAAAGGGGGCTAGCGGTTGTCGGAGCGGGAGACCGGCAGCTGCATTGCACTTGGCCCTCAGGCGTGCGGGGTGTTCAGGGCGTCACGGTTCACCCCGTTGCTCCGTCCCTCACGGAGCATAGGCGAGGTCCGCCCACGAGCGCGGACCCACACTGGAGCGGGTTGCGGTCGATTCCGGCCAAGGGCCCCGCGACCCGCTCCAATGTGTATTGGGACGCCGCAGTTTTTAGTGGGTAGGCCTCCAAGCCTTTACCGGGCACTAGGCCGGGTAGAGGCATGGAGGAGAGCCCCACATATCCACCGTGTTCTCCCGACACGGTGTGAATGCGTAAGGCATTTTCTGCGAAAACAAAAAAAAAAAAAAAAAAAAAAAGGTAAAGAGTCGTTAGAAAAAGATAAGACCGGAGCAAAAGGAGAAAAAGGATCAGTCAATACATTTTCTGAACAATTCTTTAAAGGTTTAAAATTACTCTCAAAAAAAATGGACATCACTAGACCTTTTTAGTTTTCGAGGACAAGTAGGATCCCTAAAGTAATAACTATTTGGATCATCACTATATCCAACAAATATTACTTCCTCTGCTTTATCATCCAGCTTTTTCCTTTGACAACCCGGAATCTGTATGAGAGCCCTACAACCGAATACCCTAATATTACATAGATCAGGTTTTGTGCCGTACCATCTCTCAAAAGGTGTAGTATTCCTACCTAAAGCACGATGAGGTGACCTATTTTTAAGGTAAGCCGCAGTTTGCACTGCATCCTCCCAATATGACTAAGGGTGGTTACCATCGGCCATCATCGATCTGGCTTTCTCAATGAGAGAACGATTAGTCCGTTCCGCAACTCCATTTTGTTGAGGACTATACGGCGTCGTCGTCTGATGTTCGATACCCCAAGAAGTCAAATAATCTGACAAATCTTTATTTACAAATTCAGTACCATTATCAGTTCTGAACTTTTTAATAACTAAACCAGTTTGTCTTTCAACATACTTTTGGAAAGAACAAAACTTACTTTTAACATCTGACTTAGAAGAAATAAAATAAATCAAAATCATTCTAAAAAAATCATCTATAAATAATAACATATATCTATTGCCATTAAATGACTCATTAGTAAATGGTCCACAGAGATCCGAATGGATTAACTCCAATTTACTAGTTGCTCTGGCAAAAGCAATAGTTTTAAAACTTTTACGTGACTGTTTCCCTTTTATACATGAAACACAAGGTTTTCTATCTACGTCCTTAAAATCTATACCTATACTACAATTCTTAAGACTACTCATACCTATACGACACAGATGTCCTTACCTCTTATGCCATAACTCGTACCTACTAATTGAGTCAGAGTGCACATCATAAGCCGCAATTTGAGGTAATTTAGCAGAACAGTCCAAAGAGTAAAGTCCATCACAGAGCGAACCATGTAAGACAGAATCACCTGTAAAAGGAAAAGTGTTAGCATTGTAAATATTACAACCACTTTTATTAAAAAGGACACAAAACCCTTTCCTTATAAGCTCCTTTACAGAAACTAGGTTAGATTGTAGACCAGGAACATAGAAAACATCTTGTAAAGTATTTACAGAATTACAACTACTATTTACAGAATTGGTATATAAATTAATGTCACCAATACCATTAATACAAAGTTCAGTGCCATTTGCAACTGTGACCTTACAAGGGAAAGACATAGGTTTCATATTTGTAAACAAGTCTCTACGTGATGTCATATGTCGCGTAGCACCAGAGTCGTTTGTCATTTTTATAAAATAATATCAAATCATCGACAAGATACATTGCTCAAAAATTAAGGATAAGTCAATCAGCAATACAAAGAATTAGAGCCAAATGTAAATTTCCTATATCGGCTAATGTTTGTGGTCGCACTAAAAAAATATCAGATAGAGACGTGAGAAAAAATATTCACTATTTAAGATCTAGTGAGGAGTCTTCAGCTTCTGAAGCGGCGGCGCTTTTGAGGCGCGATACTGGCACGTCAGTGAGTAAGCGAACTGTTCGTCGGGAATTACACAAAGCAAATATGCGAGCTTTCGAGAAGAAAATAAAACACTTCTTACGAAAATAAATAGAAGAAAAAATAGAGCTAGAGAAAATTTTGCAAAACAATATATTAACTGGACTGAAGATGATTCGATTAGGGTTATTTAGTCAGATGAGATGAAAATCAACCCTAATCCAATCATCTGTATATGTATGTATGTATGTGTATATTGTTTTGCAAAATTTTCTCTAGGTCTATTTCTTTTTCTATTTTTTTCAGTAAGAAGAGTTTTTTTTCTTCTCGAAAGCTCGCATATTTGCTTTGTGTAATTCCCGACGAACAGTTCGCTTACTCACTGACGTGCCAGTATCGCGCCCTAAAAGCGCCGCCGCTTCAGAAGCTAAACACTCCTCACTAAAGCTTAAATAGTGAATAATTTTTCTCACGTCTCTATCTGATATTTTTTTAGTGCGACCACAAACATAAGCCGATATAGGAATTTTACATTTGGCTCTAATTCTTTCTATTGCTGATTGACTTATCTTTAATTTTTGAGCAATGTATCTTGTCGATTTTCCATTTTAAGCAACTGTTTAACAGATTCTTTAATATTTTTTGCAATCGGTTTCATGATTGTATCGAAAAGAAATGTATTAAGTTAAGCCGTTCACTGTGCTGTATCGAATTAGGCTGAGTAATACACAAAGCGAAATTGTTCATTTACAGTATAATCCCGACAAGTTTCAGCAAGTTTCAACAAATTTATACTTGAGCGCAAAGACGTTTGTAAATACGGTGCAAAAGTGAGTCATTCAAAATTAGTTATATTAAAGTTTTAAAACGTAGATACTGGATATTAATTATATGTGTTAAGTAGCTAGTAAATTACAGTTTTAAATAATAATAAATATGATTTGAAAAGATTTTAATAAATGCGATTATCCTTACTAATATTATAAATCGGAAAGTGAGTTTGTTTGTTTGTTTGTTTGTTTGTTTGTTTGTTTGTTTGTTCCGCTTTCACGCCGTAACTACTGAACTGAATCCCCGAAAATGAGGAATTCCCGAGGGACGACGTACAATTTGTTTTATCGTCTAAACTGTTTTTTTTACATCTACTTATATGTTGCAAACGAATATGAACATGTAAATTTTGAAGCTAAATGATTCACTAAATGACTCATTCCTCGGATTCCGATTATTCCAACAGACCTCCAATTTCAATTTAAAAGACTACAATTTCCTATAAGGGTTTCATTTGTAATGACCATTAATAAAGCACAAGGCCAAACTCTAAGGGTTGCTGGAGTACACTTGGAAAAACATTGTTTTTCGCATGGTCAGCTCTATGTAGCGTGTTCCCGGGTTTCCAGTGCCCAAAATCTGCATGTTTTTGCTCCACAAGGGAAAACATATAATATAGTGTACCATTCAGTTTTGGTTTAACAACTAATTGTATCGAGCGTTACATCGCGCTTCTTAGATTTTTCCGTGGGAATGAGAAGTTTTCTTATAGTTGTGCTTTATACCGCAATATAACCGAATTCCACGCGGGCGAAGCCGCGGGCGGAAAGCTAGTATTTAATATAATATAAAATGTCACAACATTGACTCAGTTATGCACCTCACTGTATATATATATATATATATAAAGAAGTGTATGCATTGTAAATAACTAATTGATAGTAAGGACTTTCCATGACGTGGGGAAGAGAAGAGGTCTTAATGTACTTTTAATAATTATGCCATTCCCAAGCTCCATACCACTCAAAAGTTATCATGGGTGTAATAATTAACAAAACCACCAATTACATTAATCAAGGAACTTAAGTAACATTTTTGACTTTTTCAATCTTTATTAATTCAGCATCTGAATGGATGGAAACTCAAATCTCTTGAAGGATGGAAAAACTGCTCATTCTACTTTTGAACTTCCAAATCTTGAACAACAATGTACATGTTCTATCCCCAAAAATGGGTCTCTTGGTAAATTACTACAAGACGCCTCATTGATTATGTAGGATGAATGCACCATGAGTCATAAAGCTCATGAAGAGGTCGTGGACAGAACCTTAAAAGATCTTAGAAACTCCTCTGCTCCCATGGGCGCGATTACTTTTGTATTTGCTGGAAATTTCTGACAGACTCTTCTCGTCATTGACAGAGGTACGCGAGCAGATATCATCAAAGCATGCTGGAAATCGTCTTCTTATGGACTTTGAATGAACATTTAAAATTACGGACGAAAATGTGAGCTCATCTTCATGGAATCACAGATAGAGATTTCCCACAACAACTGCTTAAACTCGGGGAAGGAATGTTTCCCACTTCTAATTTATTCTGGATGAGTCTCTAGGCCAAATATTACATTTAATATATTTTTATAGATGCAGTATACCCTGACATCGATAAATTTTATGTAAAGGACTTTGATTTGTTGTGTCCTAGAGCAATAGTATCACCTTGGAATGAAACTGTCAACGAAATAAACAATCTGATTATGCAAAAAGTCCCCAGCCAAATAAAAAATTATAAATCGACCGACACCGTGACTAATATCGAATGCGCAGTCCATTATTCACAGGAATTTTTAAATTCACTGAACCCTTCTGAACTCCCACCTCACAAAATGTCGTCAAAAAGCCCACCGATCATGTGCAGTGGGACAAAGCTGCTTATTAAGGAACTGAAGGGCAATTTAATTGTAGCCATCATTATCACTGGCCCAGCAGCTGGTCAACTAGCTCATATGCCGAGGATACCTATGATCCCAACTGATCTGCCAATTTCATTTAAACGGCTTCAATTTCCGGTAAAAACATCTTTTGCGTTAACTATTAACAAATTCCAGGGCCAAACATTCGAATTAGTAGGGATCGACCTAAGAAAAGAACGTTTTACTCATGGCAAACTGTACCTTGGCTTATCGCGGGTCGGAGCTTCAGAAAAACAATTTATTTTGCTGCCATAAAATAAAACAACATCAAATATCGTATACAGGGAACCTCTGACCCAATAAATTGAATGGCTTATTTTGGGTAGAAACAATGTAAATAAAAATAAATTATTCAAATATTGAAAAATAACAAAAAAATCTTTAAAATAACATTATCAAAACTTTTTTATAATGTACTCTTTTTTAGTAACCTCCGACGTAAAAAGAAAGGTGTATGTGGGTGTGTGTGAGTATGTTACAATTAATAATTTTGGAAATTTTTGTTAAATATTTTGTTAAATGCGAAGCCGGGGCGGGCCGCTAGTATCTTATCATAAGGAAAGTTTTTTATTAATTGCGTCTGCGTCTGCCATAATAGGAGCACTGCGCCTTTACTCAGTCATCGAAATAGCGAGCATGATAAGATTTATTTTTATGTAAATATAGTCGCGAACTACTTTCTTGATTATTTTGAATATGACATTTATTACAGTATTTATATGACAACATATAAGAGATACTTTTATATTCTCCTATACCGTCTAGAACCCAATTTCAGGTAGTGTTCGGGTTCTTATCTGAGCTATTTCACTGAAAATCATCAGGTTCTTAAATCTGAAACTGACGATTTAGTTGTAGTAGTAGTCGTCATTGAAGTTTTTTTTATTTCAAAGCTTATTTATTAGTTACATATAATCCAAAAGTTATCCAATTCGTAATCTGGGGATATAAAATTAACACTAGAACTTTTGAGGATCATGCGGTGCAACGGTAGTGATCCTGCCTACGGTACCGACCGACGGTTCAGGATTCGAGTTTGTGTAATATTTACCTGTATTATGGGTATATATATGACTATCCGTTAGTTTAGTATCCATAACAAAAGCCTTACAGTGCTTACTTAGAGGCTAAGCTAAAAAGAAGGAAAAGGCTAGGGAAAAAAGAGTAATGTTTGACAATTATGAATGAAAAATGATATCGGACAAAAGTCCACCACAGTTACAAATATCGATTCTTTCATAATTAAAAAAAATGACTTTTTGTCAAAATGTCGGGTCTGTTGCGTGATTTATGTTACAAATGAGTTGTTGAAAATCCCTTTATCTTTTGCAAGAATCTTTTTTAGTATGTCTTAAAATAAATAATTCATTTTAATAATATTTAGTTGTCAACTTGATAACGTCCTTAAATTTTTAATTTATTTATACCTGGGTCTAGTTTGATTGGCATTTCTTCCACTTTACTCTCTAGGGTAGACTTTGGAAAAGTTATTGTGTGTCAAATTGTATCATTTGTTTGACTGTTTGTAATTTGTCAGTCAATTTTCTGTGTTTGCATCCGTAGGGAATACCTGTTTTCCAGCAGAGGGGACTTAAAATCCCTAACAAGGCCGCAAATAGGATGAATCTGTATGGTTAACTTGTATAACATATAGAGTACATCAACTCATGTTTTAAAAATTAAGAATTAGTGTATGAATATGCTATTTTGTATATACACCACAATAATAATGAAAATAAAAAGAACAATAAAATTAATAGTACATTCGGCGGCATTATCGCTGAAAGCAATGCGGGCAATCGTGGGATGGATACATAACAACTATATGATTTCTTTCTAAGTGTTCGGGCGGCCTACTAGATGGTGCTATGCTCGCCAGATATTGCATTTAAACAACACGAAATAAAGTTTTATGTTTTTTAAGCAGATGTATTTCTTTAAATATCGGCAAAGTTCGGTAATAAAAGAAAGAAAGAAAGAAAGAAAAAACATTTATTTCGGACTCAAACACAATAACAAAACAACAACAAAATGTATATATTCAAAATGAGTAACAAGTTAAAGCTTTCTGCGAGCCTCCATTTTGAGTATATTAGCAACATTTAGAAATGGAGTGATATGGGATCGCGGCGGCACGTGGAAGCAAAACCGGGCACAAGCATTCTGAACACGCTGAATCAAACAGCTGGTCCTGGCCAGAAGGCATGGCCCATAAACAGTATCACAATAGTTGAATTTTGATAAAATCAGTGACTCACATAGCCTTATTCTGAGCTCTTCGCTCAAATATGCTCTAATTTTGTATAATAGTTTAAGGCGATAAAAGCAGTTCCTAGCACATTCAGCAATATGCATCTCAAAGCTTAAACGGCCATCCAGAACCAACCCCAGATTTCGGGCTACCTCAACATGTTCAATGGTAACTCCGCCCAGAACAATTTCAAAAGATGAATTTTTTATTTGTTGTAGGTTATTTTTGGTACCAAATATAATAAGTTTAGACTTTTTTGGGTTTAGGGTCAGACTGTTTAAGTTACACCAGGCGGCCACATGTGCCAAGTCATCACTAATTTTTCCCACAGCAGCTGCATAATCTGATGGAGTGAAAGAAATATATAATTGTAGATCATCAGCATATAGATGATGCTGGCAGTGTGTTATACTTTTTTTGATGTCTGCGCTATACAGAATGTAAAGAATGGGGCCCAAAATAGAACCTTGGGGCACGCCGCGCGTCACAGGTAGAGGGGTTGATTGTAATTTGAGTCCATTTGATTTTGTCAACTCTACATACTGCAGTCTGTGCGATAAGTAACTAGCAAACCATTTTACTGCCCTAGCTTCGAATCCATAGTAGGACAACGTGGACAAGAGAAGAGTTGTATTTATTGAGTCGAATGCTTGCGAGAAGTCCAATAAAAGCATGGCACTGACCATGCCTCTGTCTTGACCAGAGAGGAGGTTGTCCACCACATCCGCCAGGGCAGTAGCGGTACCATAGCCCCTTCGAAACCCAGACCGTGATTGAGGAAGTATATTATGGTGTTCCAGGTAACCAGTAAGCTGATCACAGACTACCTTTTCCAAAATCTTTGAGACACATGACAACAAACTGATGGGCCGAAGATCCTGCACAGATTCGGGCTGAGCAGTTTTTGGGAGAGGCTTGACAACTGCAACTTTCCAGCTACTGGGAAATGTACACTCCCGAATTGATTTGTTGATCAAGGAAGTAATTGCATGCAGTGATTGAGGCAGAGTAAGTTGCAGCATTTCTAATGATATGCCATCGTCCCCCTGAGCATTAGATTTGAAACCTCTTATGACTTTAAGAATCAAATCTTCACTTACTGGTTGTAAGCAGAAAGTTGCATTCCCATACCTATGATGTTCCAGGTAAGTCAGTTGAGATATCGACACCTTGTTATCCCCGGGTACATCTAGAAAGTATGTATTTATGTGATTCGAGTCATACAACACAAATTTTACTCATAACTGGGCTATATAGCTATATGCTAATACAATAAGATATTAGAGGGAAGGATCTGTCTCCTAGAATACAGGTTGACCTAACCTAGGGGGCAGAGTAATATTGTTATGTTTAGCATTGTATTTTGAATTATGTTTGTAAGATTATTGTTTAAGTGCTATTGTTGGACAATAAATAATAATAATAATTATTATTATTACTGGGACTACATTAGAAAATATACACAACCAAATCAAACTAAAAATATATAAAATGTTTCTTATAGCTAACTCATTTTGTAGATTACTGAGAGGATGGTATCTGAAGGCCAAAAACGGTAGAGAGATCCCCGTCGGAGCGAAACTGAAAAGCCGGCCTTCCTTCTCCCTGGCGGGCGAAGAAACGACCCCGCCTCGTCCAGCAGTATCGCCACTGCAGCCTCCGACACTCCTCGCGGACTCGATGGAAGAGCTGGCGGTTCGGGCGGGTCAGTCGCTCATTGATGAATACGCGGGTCCCGCCGGTGGCGGAGAGAGTGCGACGCACTCGCGCAGCGCGCAGCAGTTCCTCGCGCAGTTGGCGGCGCGCCAGGCGCACCACGACGCGGCGCGCGCGCCCGCCCGCCTCGGCCGGGGGCCGGCCCACGCGCTCGGCGAACACCACGTCGCGCTCCTCCAGCGTCACGCCCATGCGCCCAGCGAGCACGGTCACGGCGTGCATGACGCTCTCACCCTTCTCCTCCGGGAGGTGGCCGATCTCCAGGTCCGACAGTTAAGCCTCCTGATCCCAGTCGTTGAGCTCTAGCCTGAGCTGCGATATAGTGCGCTCCAATTCGGTGGTTCTCCCGATGTCCTCCTCCGACCGGTGCCTCTCCAGTGCCTCCAGCCTCTGCTCCAGACCGTCGAGGCGCAATGTGATAGTCGCAAAGGAATCACGTAGCTGCGTCATCTCCAGTCTAAAAGCCCGCATTTCCGCCATACATTCGGTGAACTCCCTGCGAAACTCTATCACACCCTGGACACCCAGCTGCTCGTTTGCAGTGCACTGCTGCGTACTCATTGTGGGGCAGTCGGGGGCGGGCCGAGTTGAGCGTGCTTCCGTCTCAGAACTTTCGCAGATGCCCTTTACTGGGGTCTGAGTATTGTCACCCCTTCGTGCGTTCTTTTTACAATTCGGACAAACCCAGTCCTTATTTAATTGAGCCTTGTCTGATAAAGCTAGACAGGCTTTATGATATTTCACCGGACAGATGCTACATGTAGCGGCCCCTGCCGACGAAAGAAACTTACCGCACGCACCGCAGTTAAGCATTCTTATGGTTAAGGTTGAAAGATTTTGTGGAGCAAAACAAAGCTGTCACTCGTCAAAGGTGGCACTGTGATGCTTGTGGTATAGCGATGCAAAGCACACCAAACTTGTTCTGAGGGTCACCACCAGATGGCTCCACTCTCAAATACGAAATATGTAAATATTTTCTTTACAAAATAAAAGGATTCAATGTGGGCACTTGTTAATAACTTTATCACAAATTACCCTACTTGTGAAAAATGTAAATGATCAGCTGATCATATAAAGACAATTTTCTAGACAAAACAGGCGATTTAAAAATCACCAACACTTGTGCAGCTGCACTAACACTTCCACTATTGATTGAATTGGATTCTCACACTACACAATGACTTTTTGGTAATTATTGGTCGAAAAAACGAGCACGGTAGATGTACGGTATGCCGTCACAGACGTCGCTCACGTAATAGCTTAGTTAACACTACAATATATCTAACAGGCCTGATAAAATTGAATGAAACCACTCATCTTACATAAAAATATTTACTAAATATTATCAATATCTAATCTAAATAAATTAATATTCATCAACAAACATACCTTCATTTACCAAAAATGAATATAATTATACATAAAATAAAAATATATATTTTAATATGAAGTGAACGAAGAAGAAGAAATATATAGATATATATTTTTTATCTATATAGTATCTACAACTTTCTACATTGTTGTATGATTAGCGAGTTACCAAGAAAGGATTTATTCTAAACAAAAACTTGCTTTTTAAAGCTGACAGAGGCAGCTTGTGTTCGGGCGATCAGATGTTGTTGATAGAGCAACCTTTTTTTGAATGATTTGAATTTTATAATATTTTAGGGATTATAGTTTTTTTTTTGCTTTGAAGTTGGATGTCAGTCGCGTTTTTTATAGTTTGTATGAATGTTTAGTTTTCTTTGATTTGATATTATATTAATCGAATACTTAAGGATACGTGTAGAACGTGTTTTCCTCATAAACCAGCCCCCATTTGCTCTCACTTGCTTACATTGTGGACGATGTGCCCTTTCTAAGGCTAAACTTAAAAGCTAACTCAAATAAAACTAAGGGTGTAAAATTTACTTCATCTAAAGTAGGTTAGATGAATGCACAAGTAAATATGAATGGCGTAGCAGTCGATCCGCTTAATTCTACTAAGTTTTTAGGCATTACTTAAGACTGAACGCTGCAATACTGATATTTATGCCTTGTTGGACAAACTAAAAAATATAAGGCTAATAACCGTTATTGAAATGCTAGAATGGTTTATTTTATCATAGTATAATGACTTATTGAGTTATATTGAGGGGAATAGGTAATTTACGAAATGTTATAGTATCTAAGGAAAAATTGCGTTACTGGCCGGGAGAATTGATTGATGAAAACTTTGATGGTAATGATATCCCTAGTACAAGTTACATTGTTAGCTTTAAGTGTAATAATTATTATATATAAACAAATCAAGCCGCTGGACGACCGTTTGCTTGGTACTAGTCTATCCCACCGGCAGCGGGTGGACGGGATTAGTACGTCTAGGTACACGGGATGACAAATAAAGCCGCTGGACGACCGTTTGCTTGGTACTAGTCTATCCCACCGGCAGCGGGTGGACAGGATTAGTACGTCTAGGTAAACGGGATGACAAATAAAGCCGCTGGACGACCGTTTGCTTGGTACTTGTCTATCCCACCGGCAGCGGGTGGACGGGATTAGTACGTCTAGGTAAACGGGATGACAAATAAAGCCGCTGGACGACCGTTTTGTTTGGTACTAGTCTATCCCACCAGCAGCGGGTGGATGGGATTGGTACGTCTAGGCAAACGGGATCCCATCCGCTGGGCGCTCTATTGCTTGATGTAAACCTAACTCATAAGCAACGGATGAGGGGTTTAACATGGCTAGGCAATAGAGAGAGGAAATTATTATTGATTAAATGAATTTAATACAAGTGAAAAGACGATTTGTTCTAATTATGTGATATGACTGTGGTTCGGATAATTACAGCAATTACAATTAAGCAAAGCAAAGTATGTACTTCGAGAGCGAAGTACTGGTCAGTATGGCCGTGTTAGATTTATTAACTATCAAGTATGATAATTAAGTATTTTACATATGTTTTCTTGTTTAACTTAAAGAAAAGCATCTTTCGCTTGATAGTTAGTGTAATTTTCTTGTATGTAAATGACAAATTGTTTTCAATAAGAATCATATGATTTACCAAGCAAAAACCAACCTTTAAGCAATCTAAACTCTGTTTTCACATATCCATTAATATCTCCAATTTTATCAATGTGTGTTATATAAATAACCTTGCAATTTGTTCCAATTAAATTATTTTTGCAATTAAAAGCTTAACATCCTAGTTAACCTCCCTTAAATCTATTTTTATATAATTTAATCATGGTCAATTTGAAAGAAATTGTTAAACAGAGCCAAATTAATAACGTCACAGAATATCGTCCGATGTGACGTCACTTGTTTGTCACCGCCTATAAAAGACTGTGCTCCGGTCGTTCTCGGCCCACTTGCTTCGCAGCAGCCGCACCGTACGGACCTAAGCTAAGTATACAATTGTTTAGTACATGTATAGAAGACATACTATGTTCCGTTTGTGTGTTGGTATATAGGTACAATATGTTCTTATTATCGAACCCAGAATTAAATAAATGAATTGTATACCTTGCTTTGTTGTTTGGTAATTCAAAATGTTCTAATAAGTTATTTTGGATAGTTCACATTATGTTGAAAAATGTTAAAATAAATGTTATGCCATGAAATTCTATTTATTTGCTTAAATCATTCTATGATTATTTATTAAATGAGATTAAAATACTTTTTTTTAGTATTCTGCCTTTTTCTTTTTCTTTATTTTTTAACTTAATCTCACAAGTGCTTGGAGTTTTTATACCTACTTGACTACTTTTTGATGCAACGGTAGCTATCCTACCTTTCGAACTGACGGTCCTGGGTTTGAATTCCAGACGCATGTTTTTGTGATGAATACGAGCATATGTACCTGAGTCAAGAGAAGTTTGTCAATATCGACATACTCGTTTTCCCTACCATGTAGACAAATTGATGTTGCTTCTTGATATATGATTGAGTATAAACTACTTTATTCTCTAATATAGCCACACCGTTTATTTAATTAGTATTGTGTGTTTCATCCTTTATTTACTTTTTGGAAATGTGTATTACATCAATTTAGATGTTGACTCATGACTTGGGTACATGACTCTCATGATTGTTTCTCCTAAGTCTACGGTGCTTGTTTCTTTTTGAAACCACCGATACTTTAAATCAAATTAAGAGAATTAAATAACTCACTTGAAAGTTATAATGGAAAGCCAAATGAAAAAAAAAACGAAATAACGAATGTCACACTTGTTCATAATTGTAAAAAGACACCGCCATCGCTTCAATCGAAATAGCACACAAAACACTTGCCGTCTCCTTCTCTACGTACTAACGCATGGACGAGAAATATGTCGAAAACATCGGTTAAAATGTAGACAAAACGTTATTGCTATGTGAGAGTTTGTAGACAACAATCCGCGGCTAAGTAAAACTACTCTTTTGACATAAGAAGTCGGCTTCTAAGCGCAACCATTTTAGAGAAGATTGACGAAAAATGACTTAAATACAAGAAAACAGGTCGATAAAATTTTGTCTTGTTGCGTGTGCTGGGCAGGCAGGTAAGATTATTAATTTGATAACACCTGACTCTCTAAAATTTAACGAGCCGTTTGGGATACATTAGGTCACGATGAAACGGGCATATTATATACCCACATACATAAACATGATAAACAATACTCTCCTTCTGAGTCGGTCGGGTACAAAGATAATCTAATGCACTTATCTACAAACTACTTGTTTATCTTAGACTCATCATAATTATTATAAGGACCACTTTTGCCAAGTATTTTTCCCTTTCATAACGTAAACATAATCAAATTATTTACAACAGAATCAATAGTCTTTACAATATTATTAGAATATGTATTCGAAAACCTTAGCACAAACTTAAATCAGAATCACTGGACTGGAACTATCGGGACTTGAAGGGCATATAGACCAAATTCAATAACGAATTTTAAGGATTAATCAATGTTCTGAATGTTTGGGCAGAATGAGGTATCCCTTTTTAGTAGATTTTACTCTATTTAGGCAAATAAGAAATGTTATTATTGTTCCTTGATACTTAAATTGTAAATTGTTATTTGATCTTTTGTCAGTAATGTAATCACCGCATATAATCTATTAGAGTTAGTTTTTCTATTCCCTCAAGGCCTAGCCTAGTGCAGAAATTTTGGGTTTAAAAAACCTATTGTAAGACTTTTCACGGAATAAAGAATTACTGTTATTATTACTTTAATTTCAGGACTTTCCCAAAAATAGGGAGGTTACCATTAGTACAGGATCCAATCGAAGTTGACCTTCCCTCTCCTTCCCTCAGGAACACTGACCACGTGCCACGTGATTTTTGGGAAAAATATCGTATCTTCCTGATTTTTCGTGGAAAAATCTAGAATTTTTCCAGGTCGTTGATCTCGTTGCGACGCAGGTTTCTACAGTGCCGGATTGTGCGGTTACCGATCTCGTTTCGGTGGCGTTGACGTCGGAAGGTTAAAAATACGTGCTTTTTTCGATCTTCCCCGTAGTTTCACTATTGCACTCCTCACGTTGAAACGCACACAATGGTGTAACACACTGCACAATCCGGACACTTTTGCTATTTTTAAAGATTTTTCAACCGCGGAGCGACTTAGAAACGTGGCACTTGGGTCTGCGGGTGCGAAAAAATACACGGTGCCCAGTTGCCAGCGGCCCAGCAAGCTACAAAAGGAATGAAGATCATAAAGAGAAATCAGAGGGAGTAAATATAGATTTTAGTGCATAAGAAATTAATTCGACGAATTGCGAAACATGATCTTGGAAAACAGGAACAACCAAGAGATTGGAAAAACGGAAATAATCCAAGTTCAGCGGAAGATAAGAGACTGCTTGAGAAAATACCTGGAAGAATTACTTCACAAGGGACGTGCGAGAGATGCTAGAGACGGAACCGAATGTTACAAAAAATATTGGAAAACCAGGAGCTTATACAAAATGAAGTGCAGAAATCTAATGAACTGCTGGAGACCTTCTCCCCAAAAACTCAGCACTACAAAAAACCGGCCCGCGGAACTCTCCACTCTGTTATCGACACGTCCAAGGACGGGAAACAGACAGGTGCACAAGTCGCAGCTAAGACCCTGGAAGCGATCAACGCGCCTGGTGATGAGTGGTTTACAGTGTCGAAAATACGAAAAGCAAAGAACAGTAAAGTCATAAAGAGCTGCGACACAAAAGAAGAAAAGGACAACTTGATCAAAAAATTTTAGAGGGCATCCAAGCATCTGAATATTTCTGAGGGCAAGAACAAGGTCCCACTCATAATTATCAAGGATGTCACCAAAACCATCACCGATGAACAAATTGTGACTACACTTCAGAAACTTTGCGAGAAGAAGTTTAATTGCACCAGATAGGACACGGGTAACATTAAGATAAAATACAGGAGGAGAGCGAGGAATCCGCTAACCCACCATGTGGTCCTGAGCGTCCCCACTCGAGCATGGCGACCAATCATTGAGAGAGGGAGAATCACTGTTGGCCAAATCGGACTGACAGTTGAGGACCAGTCTCCCTTGGTACAATGCTCCAGATGCCTTGAATACGGGCACAGTGGCAAATATTGTCAACAGGAGGAGACTAGCTGCAGCCGCTGCGCTGAGACCGGACATATTGGGACCGACTGCTCCTCCCTAAAGGACACAGAAGCCGTTTTAAAGTGTATAAACTGTAAAAAAACGGCCAGAACGAATATCGACCACAATCCGTCCAGCTACATGTGTCCTGTGAGGAAGGAGTGGGACGATCGGGCTAGGTTGGCAGTAGCATACTGCTAAGGGCGCCCCGGCGGTTAGAACACCTTTCGCTGTGGTCCAGGCCAACCTACAGCGCAAAAAATTGGCCATGAGCGAGCTCCTCCTGGAGGTTAAACGGCGCAAAATCGCACAGGCACAGTTGCAGGAACCTTACGTTGGGTCCAGCAACACTGTCAAGAGCCGGAACGGGATGCGCCTCTATCAGGACCTTGGAGGAGGTACGGTCAAGGCTGTGATAGCGGTTTTCGACCCCGATCTGGACGTCGTCTAGCACCCAGAGCTAACCAAAACCAATTTCGCGGTGGCCGAGATAAAGACATCAGCATGGAACATAACTCTGGTCTCATATTATTTCAACGTAGACGTACAAATAGATCCATATCTCGACCACTTGCGGAAAATTAATAGCAAACTGGGAGGAAAGGGTCTAATAGTGGGTGGAGACGCAAATGCAAAGAGCCCGTGGTGGGGGAGCAGTCAAGTTGACTATTGAGGAGAGGAAATGGCCGCCACCCTACATGAGGAGGATCTGGAGATCCTAAATGTGGGAAACAAGCTAACTTTCGACACTATTCGCGGTAGGAAAAGGTACGAAAAGATCTACGAAAAGATGCTGGTTGGGAGACTGAAATTCCACTTAATGCCAAAGATCGGTAACCAACAATACGGTTTTATGCCCCAGCGCAGCACCGAAGACTCCCTCTATAACCTTGTGATATTTAAGCAAGACAACCTTAGGATGAAAAGGATAATTACCTTGGTCTCGCTGGATATAGAGGGGGCCTTCGACAACGCATGGTGGCCGGCTGTCCGGCTCAGACTGGCCGAGAGAAAACTGTCCCCCCAATATCAGGAAGGTCTTCGATGACTACCTGTAAGGCAGGGCGGTAACTCTAAGGTACGCGGCCACTGAAGTGCGGAAAACTACTCACAAGAGGTGCGTCCAAGGATCTCCTCATCTCCTGCTCGACCCGCTATTAAGAAGCCTTGATGATCAGAATAGTTAACACCAGGCTTTCGCGGACGTCGTTGTGCTGGCTTTTGTGGGTGACACCGCAGTAGAAATAGAGAATAAAGCAAATAGGGTGCTTGAACATGTCCAGACGTGGGGTACAAAAAAAACTTAACTTTGCCCCAAACAAAACAAACGCCATGAGAACTACAAGAAAGATAAAATACGACACCCCGCCCCTGAGCATGAGCGGGATCCCCATCAATAACACTGATGAATTAAAAATTTGGGGGTTACAGTGGATAAAGGACTAACTTTTAACACACATGGCGCGAACGTCTGCAAAAAGGCAACCGGTATTTACAGACAGCTATCAAGAGCTGCGAAGGTCAGCTGATATTTTTCGCACAATTTACACCGCAGCGGTGGAACCGGTTGTCACGTACGCGGCTAGTGTATGGGCTCCCGCTGTCAACAAACTTAGCGTGCAAAATTCACTGAATGCACTACAAAGAGGGTTTTGCACAGAAAATCTCCAGGGCCTATCGCACAGTATCTCTAAACGCTGCACGCCGTGTTAAGGAGGCAGCTCAACTATACGAAGCCAAGAGAAGAACAATCCCCAGGGCTCTGTGCGACAGAGAAGTGGAACGTCCGGCTTCAGCCTTGGAGAAGCCGCATCCTGCAGAACAGGTCGACCTAGAATACGGCACGATAACCGATCTGATGTAATTAGAAACACACCAGGAGCATCGGCTATCTATATTCACAGACGGGAGCAAGATTGATGGCAGGGTGGGTCCCATACCCATTATAATAAAAATTAAGGAAGATAGGGAGCATTTTCTTGCTTATTGTACGAAAATAGCATTAAGAAGCATAAATAGGAATAAGACATAAGTTAACGCGTAGGAATTGTCAATAGGGGTTTATTGATAAGTAAGGTTGTAATATGGATAGGAAAATTTTATTTTAAAAGTTTAGTTGTAGTTAAGAATGAATTTAACTATATTATTAGCAGTGTTTGTTTAATATGTAAAAAGGAATTGCCAAAACACAAGGGATAGGTAGCTGTAAAAAGACAATGTAACTAACTGTGACTTTAACCTTTGATTGTTGTATAGACCACCAAGTCATAAAATTGTAAAACTAGAAATAAGACCGCAAAACTAGACATAGGAAAATATTGTAATCTGTAACAGATATGGAAACTGTGTAAATTATGAAATGGACATAGAATAAGAAAATTGTAAAGTAAATTATAAATTAAGAATAAGAAAATTGTAAAACAATGTATAAATAAAGGTGCAAAACAATATAATTTAAATCAGAAAACCTATATACAAGAAAGAAGAGATGCATTAAAGTTAATTACCACCACATCCCTACCGAGAATAAATAATAACATAAATAAGTAAAATTAATATTAGGTGGGAATCCGATCCGTTAAAGAGTACTAGACGAAGGACGAAAGAAAGAAACAGTATGTTGAATGGAAGTGCGAGAGGCATGCGAGCGAGAACTGGAATAACAGAGTATAGCTAAAATAGTCTCCGATTATGTTGCAGGGAGTGGCATTAAAAAAAAAACATGCTTAGAGTTTATAAGTGATTTAATATCAAATTTAGTATATTAGAAAACCTTTTTCGAAAGAGTTGCTGTAGATTTTCTTGAACAGGCTAATTTTAGCATGCGCGCTCTCTTTAATGTGATGTCCCATCCTTTTCTATCTCACGGTGAAGCTCGCTCGGATCTCACTGTCGCACATTCTCGTACGCACTAATATTTAGATTATTAAAAATCGACAACCGTAATTTAGTTAAAGTTTCAATTAGGAAACTCTATATCATTGTGTTGAAAATAAAATTATCTTTAATTTGATATCAAATTAATTAAGTACATTAGAGAACATTATTAATTGTGATTACCTGTGAAAATAGGCAACTAAACGACTGCACCGTCTAAAAACATAGAAGTTTCGAATAGTACATGACTTTTTCATATATCAAGTAGTCTAAATTAATTTTAAATCAATTTTTTAATTGCTAATTAAAATTAGCCTGTTCAAGAAAATCTGCGGCAACTCTTTTGAAAAATGTTTTCCAGTATACCAAATTTGATGTTAAATCACTTATAAACTCTAAGCATCTTTCCGAAGGTCAACTTCGATTGGATCTTAGACTACATAATATCCACGCGTGGCAGGCTTGGAGTGATCAATGAAAGATCATTAATCGATTTTCCGAATAATGGCCCATTTTATGGTCTACGGGAGGTCATTATCTTCAGTATCATTAGTCTGGTTGCTGGTGTTATTGTACCCCGCTGGACCCTCACCGCACAAACCTTGTATAATAAACTACTAGTATTAAAAAGTCTTTTAAACCTAACTCAATTGATTATGCTTAATATATAAAGCTGGATTTATTTACGAACTACTGCGCCATTTCGAAACCATTCAAGCTGTAATTTAACATACACTTCTAGGCGAAATGTGGAGCATAAAGAAGCTGTTATGCACAGCATTTCTAGCTCAAAAAATCTAATGACTCTCATAGTGATGAGATTAGCGATTTAATATAATTATTTGTAACGTATCTTGTTTATTTATTCGTAACTTAACTCATTTTACGTCCTGGTAGACGTTGTCCTTATATTCACATACCACAGAATTGAGTGTAGATTTCGAATTAAAAACTTATTTTTGCGGTATTAAGATCAATTATTCGAATCTATAATCTAAGAACACAAATTTGTTGTTTGTGTGTTTGTCTGTCCGCTCTTTTCCCGCTCTTTTTTCATTGTGTACGCATTACCATAGCAACGCGTACCGGGTCAGCTAGTACTAACTAAAACTCGATAGTAAACTTTTGCACATTTGAAAGTTTAAACTTAGAAGTCTGATTTTGTCCGAAACAGCACCTACACAAAAGTCTTTAATTATTTTAATGCTTCTAACTATAAACAATTGTGCAACTCTTATACAAAAATTTTCACCCGTTTTCACCCGTTTTACACCAGTTCAATTTCCTGAAACGCTAATGACCCTCTACAATTTTTTATACCAGGAGCATGGGTATTGATTTTTATGCACCTTTCTTTGGAAATAAAAAAAAAACATTAGTTTTTTCCACCTTTTGTTATATTTATGGCAATAGCGAATAAATACAGCAACTATAAACTACTAAACCCGAGCACAACTAAGAAAAATTATGTCTCCAATGCTGTGGCAGTCCTTCCCTATGTATGAAAGCACTGTATGGATAATATAATAAGGTACGATACGGTATTTAGATTCAAAGGGCGAACGGTTTAGCCAAGAGGGAGTGACCCTACCTTCAAAGTCAACGGTCCCAAAATTCTCGTACTCAGGTACTTACATCGATCGTCTTTGGATGTTAGTAACAGAGTTATGGGTTTCTATATATATTACTTATTTAGGAATAGTAGGTATGTATATGTACGCTTTCCGTTATTCTAGTATCCGTAACACAAGCCTTACAGTACCTATTTTGAGCCAAATACATATAAGAAACATAATGATTGTGAGGCAAGAAGGATAGTGTGTACATCAGTACAAGTATGCTAATGATGATGATCGTAATATATCTAACGTTCACATAGACATTAAGGGTGTTATTCAACTGTAAACAACAATTTACCTGGATATGAGCAAGGACCAGAGTACTTCGCTAGACGAATCACACGAACCCAAACTCAATGGGGCTGTGTTCTTCTATTACAGATCTTCTATAGCCGCCGCGAAATGAATCAGCTCCATCGCATAATTATATTCCATTGTCAACCGATTATAAAATGTCAGCTCCATCAGGGTCCTGGAAGTGGCTCAAACTTATCTACAAGATTTAGTTACAGCCAGACAGACACTGGGACATGTGAAGCAAGATAAAAGTTGGTACAATATAAGGTTTCTTATAATGAAAATAACAAAATCAACAAAAATAATAATGTTCGGTAATAGTTGCATGTCTGTTTTTTTATCGATTGTTGAATACTTGTAAAATTATTATATTCTATTTTTTTTCAATATTTCTTACATTCACACCAATTAGCCTTACCCAAAGTAAGCACTGTAAGGCTCGTGTTTTGGATACTAGGGTAACGGATAGACATACATATTTTTTTAATTTTTTTATTTATTAATATGGACCACAAACAAGTTTACAATATATAATCTAAATAAGTTGTAACATATATTAATTGTCTATTGCAAACCCAACATCGCTGGTCACAAATTACTAATGCTACATTATGTTAGGGAGCTCATCATTGAGCATATAGCAGATACATTAAATTAGCTAACTATGTTATATGACTAAAGTATCTGTGATCTATAAAAACAGTGGTTATTTATAGATCACAGATCCCTCAAAATCCCCATTAACATTTTTTTATAGCTACGAGCATTAGTGGCAAATAAATCTAATTGGTCGAAAAGCCTATTGTGAGATTTAGTCATTCTATTAATAGGACAACGAAGCCCAGCGTTAGTTCGACATGGTGCACTATAAAACAAATTATGAGGACGCGTTGATCGCGTGTGATTTCTTATTGGTGTCCTATATCTAATTTCATTGGTCAGTTCAATACAGTTATATTTATTATTACATAAATCATAGATGATACATAGATATGTAATATTCATAGAAACATATATAAACATCCATGACTCAGGTACAAATGCTCGTATTCATCATACAAACATACTAGCCCCTTCCGGGATTCGAACCCAGGACCGTCGGTGCGAAAGGCAGGATCGCTACCGTTGCACCAAACGGTCGTCATAAGTACAAGAAGAGATAGTGCTGTCGGAAACTCGATCGGAAGAGTACTCGCCCAAATAGCAAGGTGATCTCAGTGTTGCTTCACAACTGAAACAAGTTGAACTTTTTCTCGTAATGTTTTGTTTAAAATATAAAAACCTAACACTGAAATGCTAAATAACAAAAAAGTAAAATAATGGTATAATATTATAAACACACAACAAATCGCTTTAGCGTACTCACTAAGCCCTCGGTTCAGCGTTAAAAGCCAGTACGTTTTACAGTAATTAAGATATTAAAGAGGCGAGTGTTTTGAGCCGTTTCGCGCATTCATTTGGAAGAGTAAAAGCCTAGAATTTTCAGGTTAAGCCTTTGCAGACCGAAGGATTTTAGGTTTAAATACACCATCTTATTTTGACTTGGTGATATTTTAAGATGGCTTTGCAAGTTGAGTAAAATTTCATGATGACAATGCTGACGACTCCATGTCAACAATTCTACAAAATAAAAATAAGACAATAGTTAAGATAGTTAATAGATTTGAGTTATGCCTGTATCTAAAGACTGACTTGATTTTCTTTAGATACAGGGATTACTCAAATCTAATAAAAAATATATATATTTGACGGTTGCTTGGTTCAACTGTAGTCCAGTAGTATTTAAAGTTTGACCTCGGAATGTTAGATACCTAAGCTGAAAATTTGTGTACAAATATGTACACATTTAGTACACCAAAATGTATAATGTTGTACATTTTAGTGTACTAAAAGTTATTTCAAGTCTCAAAATCTCTGCTCTGTGTCGTCCCAAGTTATTCAAATTCAAAGACGAAAAAATGACGTTTATTTCGTTTTCTAATTATTAAATTGAAAAACATAAAGGTGACAAAATTTGTTTCCTTTATTTTTTATGCGGTATAATGTTTTTGAGATAAAGGGGGACACATACTGTAATTCAAAGGTAACAGTGAATCTCGGTGAGTAAAACCTTATACTAAGTTATTAAAATATAATTCACAAAGAATAATTTGTATAATTTATAACTTATGAGCAGAAGTCGAGATCGCTAACGTTGCACCAAATGGCCGTCAACGAAACCGTATAAAAAAAGATGATTCGGCAAAAAATCTTTATGATACTCACATAAATATATGTTCATACCAGTAATTTAATTCCGGTCGTTCTCGGACCAAACGATTGTCTGATATTTGAAAAAATAATAGGTACTTCAAATTTATATCAAAAAGCTTTTTCTTATAATAAACGAGTGTAATTTTATTGGAATATAAATCGCAAACGCGCGTCGTAAGTTTGTAACAATGCGCCATATTTCTTAAGATATGGACCTGGTTGGTGCTCTAGATTACATTTGGACTGCGACGATTTCATGGTTCAAGATAATCCCTGGATTTAATGTTTGTAACAAACATTAATTGTACTGCTGCGATGCGTCATTAGTACAATTATAAACGAGACAGAGAGATTAACATTTATCTCTATCTTCTTCTATATAATGTTATGCACAGTTAATTGAAGAAAAATAATAGTCACCAAGTTTGCTTCGTCTAAATTATAAACTTAATCTAATAGATCACCACACGATTCCTCTGATGAAGAGGTATCCATGATACCTACGGCATTCCCACGCTGTTTCGCCATAGACAGCCTCTGAACGAGGTACGAACCGTAGCAGCGATCATGACCCTACTTAATTAAATGATAACCTAAATATCTCATAAAAACCTTTAACTCCGAGCCCCACATGTTAAATCTTTCAACAGCTAAAGGGACAAAGATTTAATTTTGCTTTAACGCCATGAGGCGTGAAATATGAATTTCACTTTGGACTCACCTCAGAACTCTCTGAGTTCAAACAAACTGTTTGAACTCAAAAAGTACTCCATAGGTTGCTATAAAATTTTGATAAGTGATAGCATAGAGGGAATGACATTACATTAACCGTGTATGCCTTTATCCTCTTTATGACAGATTTTTTAAATTCAGGACGACCAATGATACTGGACAGCAAAAAAATGGCCACTAAAAAGTGTGTTGCAAAGCACTTCGGATCTAATTAGTATTCTAAAAAACTAACAATATGAAAAACTTAAACACGCAACAAACCACTTAACAAAATGCGGACTCCCTAAAAAATACAACCGACACGAATAGACATCAATTAGTTTACGGATCCTCTTTGTTATTCTACATAATTGATCTTAAGCAACGAGACTGATCTAGAAAAAGAGGTCGAAAGTTACCTTCATTAGATACTAAGAGAAAATATAGAGATACGGTATAAATAGAAATGTTGAGGTGCTCGGTAGTACAGTGGTGATTGCGGAGGTTGTTTTTTTTGTCTTTTATACTCTCTATGTCATAGCAATGTTTAAGTATACTTATTCAAAATAGATTTTTTTGACTTTGTTGTAATCAACGATTTAAATAAACAATAACACTGCTCTACATTCTACAATACATAACCAATAATAGTAGATTGTATAGACTTATAGTGTTGTAAATGTCGTTCGTTAGATACTTTTGTTAAAGTTGCCGTGCTGCTTTCGCCTTTGAAAGTTAACACGTTGGTGGACGTAGGCGTAGTGTACAAAATGTATGTTTAAATAGTTTATAGATATGATACAACGGCGCTAGGCGTCAACGCTTCTAGACGCTTCATCGAACAATTTTTGTATTCCTTTTTTGACGCTCATCATAGGTATTTCTATTACCATCTGTGAAAGTTTTAGAATTGCTAGAAAACTAAAGGCACAGATAATTGATTATGACTTAACATGGCAATACAATTGAAATTATAAAATGATTATTTTGTACTAACATAGTTCGTAAGCATTTTGTCACTAAAAATATGGACATTGTTTCCGAACTAAATTATTGAATTGAATTGATAAACACTATAAATATTTTATTTACTTGCACTACTATGCTGTATGACACTAAGTATTTTGAGGAAAGAAAGGGTAATTTTTTAAAAGAAAAGACATTTTGTATATGATCGATTATAGGTATAGGTAAAACGACAAAACTTATGTTTATATCTGAATTAGCGCTTTAAATACATCATTTAGTTGTACTATTATGATGTATATAGTTATTTTTAGGTATAAAATACATTATAATCATTCAAAACAAACAATATTTACCTTTTCCATCCGCGTAGCAAGACACGTTGTGACACGCAGCGTCCCTGCGGCGCGCTCTACTGGACTAAATGTATAAAAACACACGCTTATAGTCGTAGTCGTGTGTGGTAGGTACCTCAAAAATATCTAATGTTTGCGTGGTAGTACTTTTTGAGGTAGATTATTCGATGCTAAGTTGTGACAGTATGTCGATGAAAATCACTGACACTAAAGAGAGCCTTTCCTTATTTTAGTATTGAAATTTCATCGCCGGCAAAAATTTGACGGCGTACTGTAATATCACTGTCAGTCGCTTGAACGCCTGTAGGTGTTCTGTCCATCAACTGGTTAAAAACAGGTGGTAGAAAAAATGTGTGACGATCAAAACAACTTGTTTTATGTGCATTTGAATGAAGTTATTTTCAATTTTTCGTAACGATAATATAAGTGATAAAAAAATATCATCTTAATCTCCTCCGTGCCTCCGAAGGCACGTGAAGGCGTTAGTCCTGACTGCATCTGCAATTGTTGGCATCCACTAACTCAGATTGCCTGTTAAATTAATGGCCGTTTAAAGCGGTCGTAGCTCATCCATTGGTTGAGATGTCCGCGATGTCTTCGCCCACCCATCCAGTATCCACTGGTAACAGGTAACAAGCATACTTACCACGAAGGCTTAATGGGAATATTAATAATGTATTTAATCAATTGTTAATATTTTTAAATAAACAATGGCTACTGAAATTGAAATATTTATACAAACCATTTATAAATAACTTTGATACCGTAATTCTTTAAATATGATTTAATATTTTTTTTATATTGTTTCATGAAAATAGAATTATTAAACGGTGACACTGTATTTGCACATAACAACAAGAATATGCAATTTTTTTCTACAGGTGGTAGAAAAAATGTGTGACGATCAAAACAACTTGTTTTATGTGCATTTGAATGAAGTTATTTTAAATTTTTCGTAACGATAATATAAGTGATAAAAAAATATCATCTTAATTTCCTCCGTGCCTCCGAAGGCACGTGAAGGCGTTAGTCCTGACTGCATCTGCAATTGTTGGCACCCACTAACTAATGGCCGTTTAAAGCGGTCGTAGCTCATCCATTGGTTGAGATGTCCGCGATGTCTTCGCCCACCCATCCAGTATCAACTGGTAACAGGTAACAAGCATACTTACCACGAAGGGTTAATGAGAATATTAATAATGTATTTAATCCATTGTTAATATTTTTAAATAAACAATGGTTACTGAAATTGAAATATTTATACAAACCATTTATAAATAACTTTGATACCGTAATTATTTAAATATGATATAATTTTTTTTTTTATATTGTTTCATAAAAATAGAATTGTTAAACGGTGACAATGTATTTGCATATCACAACAAGAATAGAGGACACAATTATTATTTACTACACCATTTGTTGTAAAATTCTCAATAAAAAATATTTTTAAACCCATTGTTTACTTATCGGTCAATATTCATTTCTTGACTCTTTCACTAACCTCTCACCTTTAATTGGAGTACCCTTTGCGCTCGTTGTGTTTATTCAATTGGACTTCTTTTGTTGACCTTTTCCTTTACAATGGCTACTTTTCCTCGGAATCAGGCATGATTCTAAATAAGCAGAGTCATTGAGCAGGCATCTTTATCGTCCTTTATTAAGCTTAAATGGTCACCAAACTCGCCAGCTAGATAATAACAATACAAAGGGACAATCTCATTGAGAAGTTTGGCCACAAAGTAAGAGTTTTAATAACATCTCAGCTTAGTGGTAGATAAAAGTGGCTTTTTTACGACAATTAATTTACGATACGTTTTCAATTTCTTTTTGTTGTAATTTTGAATTATTGATTTACATTTTATTCATTACACTGCTATACAGTCATTTTGCGGAAGGCATACTTGAAGTCGATTTTGTATAAGACGAGTGTGCTGATAACGGGAAAAATACCAGAATGGTCAAATTGACTCCAGTTTTTGAGATAAACGCTTCTAACATTTTCCATAAAATGCTTCAATAAATGGGCCAAAAGATGTATTTAAAATTTATTTTTATTGTTTATCTTTACAAAAATACACAAAAATAATAATAGTTTGGGGTACCTTTAACTAGAATAAATAAATGAAGATCATGAAAAACTTTTTCTTTGGGATTTTCTCTTATTTACTTTGTCAGGACAATCTCTTTTCAAGGTCCAACAATAGTCAGCCATCATATGGCTGTCCCATCGACCTTGATATCTTTCTTCCATTATCCTGATATCCTGATGGAACCTTTCTCCTTGTTCCTCACTGTAATCACCCAGGTTCTGCGGGAATCGGTCCAAATGGCTGTGTAAGAAATGCAATTTTATGCTCATGTTGACTCCTACTCTGTTAAAATTTTGTAGCATTTTTGCAACTAGTTCTTGATATTCCGGCGCTTTGTGATTCCCCAAAAAGTTTTTTACTACCAACACAAAGCTTAACCATGCTTCAGATTCAATCTGTGTCATATGGGCTACAAACTCAGTGTCTTTTATCAGTGTACGTATTTGCGGTCCATCAAAGATGCCTGCTTTTAATTTTTCCATGCTAAGGGCTGGAAATTTTTGGCACACATATTTGAAACAGACACCATTTTTATCAAGGGCTTTAATAAACTGCTTCATTAGCCCAAGCTTAATGTGAAGGGGTGGAAGAAGGATGTTTTCTCGGCTTATCAACGGTTCATTTATCACATTTGCTTTTCCAACCTCCATATTTTCTCTCAAAGGCCAGATCTTTGTAATCCAGTGTTGGTTTCTTGCACGGCTATCCCATAAACATATGAAACAAGGGTACTTAGTATACCCTCCTTGCTGGCCTAGTAAAAAATTTACCATTTTCAAGTCCACGCAAACTAGCCACTGATGTTGTGCGTACGAAATCTTTTCTAAAACCATTTTAATATTTTGGTATTCTTCTTTTAGTTTTGTAGTATGACCAATCGGAACGCAAGCATACTTATTTCCATTGTGCAGCAATACACATTTTAGACTTCTTTTTGAGCTATCTATAAAAAGCCTCCAATCTTTAGCCTCATATTTAGGAAGACCCATAGATCTTAGGAGCCCAGGAATGTCATTACAAAAAACAAAGTTATCTTCTTCTGAAAAGTAAGGAAGAAGTTCTCTCTCTCTGGTTCTAAAGTATGTAATGATAACACCAGGTTGAAGACATTGTTTTTCTTTCAACCTTGAAGCAAGAAGTTCGGCCGAAAGTTTCGGTAAATTCAAATCACGAACCAAATCATTGAGTTCGTCTTGAGAAAATCCAGGTTTCTTAGAACCATCTTCTTCGAACTCACTTCCACTACTGCTCGACTGACCGCTTGATCCCTCTAACATTTCAAAATCATCACAATTTGATGTAGATGGTCTTGAAAACACTGGAATTGGCAAATCATCACTGTGAGATACTGGAGTTGTAACCGATTTCACACTCGGGTAAACCCAAGTACGTTTTTTGTACCGGTTCATACCTTTAACATTTACGGCACAAAAGTAACAGTCGTTTAAGTGATTACTTGGCTCATTCCACATCATCGGCACTCCAAATTGTAACCCTTTACGTCCTCCTTGGCTCCAGTAACGCAAAGATTCTACACACGGCTTGCACACGATGTTTGGCACCCAATATTTATTCCTTTTCACTAGTGGTATCCCGAAATATTCTCGGTAGACTGTTTTTACAAACTCTGTGATCTCTTTTCTTTGCTTTTGTAAACTAAACTTGCCACAAATAAAGCAAAAACTGTTAGGATCGTTTAAACAAGGTTTACGTGGAAAACTCATGTTTTTGAAAGGAAAAATGCACTTTAACACAAAAAAACCGATTTATAACTGATAACTTCAGGGTCTGATAGCTATAAAGTTAAGTTGTTGCAAATAAATCCGTGAAAAGATAACAAACGTAAAGTGAAAACAAATCAATGAACCACAATGTTTGTAGGGTAGTTTGAAATTTTCAATTATTTCTTAGTTCCGTTTATCTCAATAACCAGAGTGAATCAAAAATAAATAAGCATGCAGCGTGAAGGTCTAATATGAGTATTAACAAAAACCATTAACAAAATCCCTGCCGCAGATTTTTTTATTTTTTTTGTATAGCAGTGTTATCTTTGTTATCAATATGGTTTCCAGCACAGCAGAATAGCACCACCCCTTCAGACCCCATTAGGGTTGAAAAAAGCGACTAATGATTTTGAATGTAATTACTATACACCTCCCGTGCACCTCAAAATATCAGCAGCGTTTACCGAATTATAGTATTTTCTGCAATCCTACTCGTTGGCCAACAGTGAAGCAGCAGATGACGTCTTTCGGCTGAGATAAAGCAATGTCATAGTTTTGATATAAGCGGTCTCTTACTTCACATTGTTTTCCTTAGTTTTAGTTAGTTTATTTACATTGTAATCTATATACATAATCAACCTGCATACTGCCCTCTGTTAGCAAAAAGGTCGATAAGCCTTAGGGGGTCGATTTTGAGTTGTAATCGCCAGCATATTTATTCAATACCTCTTTCAATCTGTCTAGAAATTATATTTCTATATTTTGTCGTTCTTGAACAATACTTCAAAAACATCAATTTTAATTTTTTTACGCTCATGTAAAACGATTTTGTAATTTAGAGACATTTAGCTAACATAACACAGCATAATTATTTTAGAAAGTTAATTTTTCTAATTGTTGCCTATCCGATTTTTTGATATCTTATTATTAGTTAAGAAACATAATATCTTTTTACAAAAAAAGTTATGGTTAAATTACGATTTCTTTATCCATCTTTATACGAACTAATTATTCTATAAATAAATTATCATATAAGATAGCATTGAAACTAAATAGCGAATGTATGTAGCTATAACGAACAATTTGAGACAATTTCCTAAAACCACCAAAATGCCTTCTCTCGAGAAATACATCAGATTCCTTATTGTTTGTGAATAAAATCTTTGGCATAAAATCTTTGATATCGACATTTTTCACGACTTTTTGAAATTAAAAATATTGCAGATTATAAATGAAAGTAGCTATTAATTATTACAATTATCAATCGTATTAAAACAAAGTGTTATATATCCTTTCCTTTTTTTTCTTTTGACTTTGTATTTTCTTAACCTAAGATTAAGATTTTAAAACCATTTGCAAATTAACCTTTTGTTCTAATGCAGTGCATATCTTATAAGTTATATTCACTAGGTATATCATGTGGAATAATGTATAAATATATAACTGTACTGTGTATATAATGTTGATGTGCCTAAATAAAAAAAAATGTGAAAAACGTTTCACGTCTTTTTAATGGCCCTAATGTAAAGGTCATAGCGGTTAGGATATTTCAGCGTAATCTTTATTTATTAGTGTTCGCATGTTTCTGTATTATTCCCATTTTCCCTATTGTCTGCTTTGTTCCATTATAAACGACCAAACAGGAAAAAACAAAACTTTTTTGCTATTCCGACAAACTTTTATGTAATTTCTAAGTGGGTTCAGATTTTTATTTTAATTTTAAGACAAACTTTTTTAAGGTAATAGACTCGATTTCTTAAATTTAACAAATCTATGTTTGTACAGAAATAATGTATTTTAATGATTACATTATTATGATGATGGGAAAATCTAGGTTAATTTAAATTATGTGTATCTTTGTTTAAAATAAAAATTAGACATTAAGTTATCAAAATTTTTGATTGAGACTTTTTTATAACATTTCGTTTAAATACCGTCATTTATAAACTCTAGTTAATAGACACACATCGTGGATAAATTACTAAATATTATTTATGCACACATAGACAATCTATGAGCTACCCGCATTGTATAGCCACGTCTTTTACATCGCGAGTCATATTTATTACTGTTTTTAACACCTACTTAAAAGTAAAAGTCTCATATAATTTGATTAGGTAATTACCTAGTTATTACTTTTTTGTTATTTGAACATTTAACTGCAAAATTGTACATCTACAGAAATCTTTACTAGAAATAATTCAACTTATTTTAGGCGTCAGACTGGCATCTTGCTTGCTTTCATGAACCCTTTGCATTTTATTGTTAAGAGTTGTTTTTCTTTGATTGTGGTTCTGTTTTTTCAGTGATATAAGTTTACGACAATCAGTTGGCTGAGAAACCAGTCTGTGTTTTTATACGTAAAATAGATTTGCTACTTGCATCATAGTAGGCGTCATAAATCAATCTTCGATATTAGATAATGGATATTATCAAAAGGTACGCCAAGCTTGATTTTTTATAATTTATCACCAAACAACTTATTCAAATGCACTTAAAATAAGTTCTTATGAATCGTCCATGTTTACATACCACTCATTCAAGAGATCTTATAACAGACAAGAAAAACGGGCATAAGAAACTCATTAGCTTTAATAAAAGTAATGACATTTACAATTTTATATCTTATCACTAATCATAACTCGTCGTCCCCTTCTTACTCATAACTGAATGGAGGGCAAGTTGAATATAATACAATTTTAACATTATAACGAAACGTCCATGCCGGTCACTAAAGCGTACGCTGTTTGTAAGTCACTATATCAAGTTATTTATTTATCGGGCTAATTGACAAAAATAATCTTTGAAATGTTCTGCCCACTATATTCACATTGCCTTTCTTTGTCTATGAACATTGGTTTTTGTATTTGGGTATATGTAGGTATACAGTCGAGGCCTGAAATTGTTTACGATCTTAAGTTTTGTAATTGCATGCGCTTATCAATGTCACAAGGTCGGTGATAACTGATTTGATTAGGTAACTATAGAATAGATAATAGAAATTTTATTATTACTTCGAAAATCGTTCGCTCGTCTCAGATATTTATTGTTATGAATCGATAAAAGTTTATTAGAATGCCTAGTGCGAGTTTTGCACTTTCTCGATAGTCACATTGTAACTTAATTTTCCATGGAATTGAAGCAGCGGCATCTATATCACATTAGAGGAAACTGATTCAAATTATCACATAATCTGTCATAAGCGTTTCGACAAAGTACAACATTAAATCCTACAACTATTTTATCGAGAGGAAAACAAACATTCACCTAACCAGTTTGATATTAATACAAAAATGAAAAAATAGGGAGAAATATTGAAATAGATATTCAATAAATTTTTATCTTTAAGGTAAATCTTAACACAATTTATTGTCTTAATAACTACATAGTACAACCTCCATCAGCAGCTATGACGGCATGGTGTAATCTAACTCGATGCGACAAGATGCGCTCATAAATCAGTCCCCCTTATATCATCCCATACCCGTGCACAATATGATCTAAGGGCATTAGGATTTCTTTCGTACTGACTGTTCCCAGCCTTGAACTATTATGCCCCACAGATTTTTACTCAGGTTCTTATCTGTTGACCGAGCAGGCCAATTAATTAGACGAATGCCACGTTAAATCACTCTTTGTAATCTGGGTATATCGTTGTAATATCTGTATATTATCAATTTATGGGAATTCTGCTGCAAGATACACAATGCGCACAAATAAAAGTGACTAATTTTATTATTCGCGATTGCCCTAGTTTTTAACGACATCAGTTCACCGACGCAGTCGTGGCTCATTTACCCCCATTACCTTGTCTATGATCCGACCAGATTAATTTTGAGCCACAATATAACTTTTATAATACCTAGTGCGACTATAGCGTCACAGAGTAAACCTTTCGATTTGAGTCGTTTTAAAAGTTTTAAATTATAACCTTCGACCAATCAAAATCAAGATATTGTCAAGTAAAATTAAGTCCGACAGTTTTGTGGTGAGGCTTGAGTTCAGCTTTAATAGCATGCTGTTTGAAGTAAAGCTCCGGTTCGTGTTAAGTTCGTCGAATCATCCAATTATTTTTATTCAAACCAGCAAAATCATTAGTTATTGTAAATCCATGCTCATCTCAATGCCGCAAGCAATATTTAAGTTACTTGTGCGGCATTTAGTATCGGTCGTCGTCCTGAATTGCTTCTTTGATCAGTTATTTGCCCTTATTCGCCATGTCGCCTCATACAAAATTTCACAGTGAATAGAGATATATCGAGTTTAAAAAAGCGCTAATATTCAAGCCATTTTCATAGAAAAGCAATATTAAAGCTTTTTTTGCAGAACTGATCTTGCCATTTTATCTTAATCAATCTTTATTATTTTTTTAATAAATGCAATATTTTTTTGCATATATTAAAACAATTAAATTATCCTTCTCTTCCCACATTAGATGTGAGCTGATTAATAAATTTTATATCAGCAATATTTTTAATGTTTCTCTTTGCATTATTGTTTGACACAACAATAAAAAGAGTTGGTAAAGAATCGTAGAATTGCTTGAATACAGCTTTCCAACAGTCTAGTTATTGTAAAGGATAAGCGCTTCAAGCCAGACTAATGGCATTTTCATTTTAAACTCTTACGAGAAAATAGCGCTTTATGACGCTTTATGAGTGAGAAAATATAAGTAAGGCTTATAAGAATGAATGGTCAAAGCAGGTTTAAATTTTTATTTCATTAAAGTAACTTTTTTACTTTCATATTTTAATGTGTAGCTACTTGATTTTTTATCAACAAAAAGTAATTTTTAAATCAAATCTACATTATACGTATTATGTCATTTTTCGTTCACCAATATCACATTGAAAAAATGTTGTCAATTTTTAATTTTACAATGAGTAGCGACACGCCCACTTGGCTTACTTGTATCTTACTTCTGTAACCAAACCAAACTGAATATTACGTGGACTTAATATTTTCTTTCGTGCATTATTCTGCTAACTTGTTGAAATGATGTTATTATATTATACATATTTTTATCAAACGTTAGGTAGTCAGGTGAATTGTAATATAAAAATTTCTTACATTTAGACCAATTAGCCTAGCCTAAAGTTAGCACTATAAGGCTTGTATTATCGACATTAGGGTAACGGATAAACATGTATAAATCCATAAGAATACTCTAGTTTATAGTTAAGTTCTTAGACTCATCAAAAGATGACACTGTACCATTCTATATCGCCCTGACTTGTTTAGTTTTTCTGTTTTAAGCCGAAATGTTTGAATTACACTTTAACAGAGTTATTTTTTCATCGCCTATATGGGATTTGTATATAAGATACAGAGATATGTAATATTCATAGGTATTGATATAATTACTCGTGTGACTCAGGAATAAATACTTGTACTAGTTCATTACATTAACATCTGCCCCTTTCGGGACTAAAACCCAGGACGATCGCACAGTGGTCCCGCCATAAGTCATACGACTGAAATGTCGATGATCAAATTATGACGTCATTTATCGTTAGAGGGTAGACAAATAACCCTTCCACTTTTTCTTTTATTCTGCAGAGACCTTTCCTCGAATGCATGTTCTAAACACCTGGTTATTTGCGATAAATAAAAAAATAAGGCAGTTAAATCTCGTGAAGTGTTTGGAATCTAGCAGGCTCTTTGCCGGGCACTGAAAATATGGAGACCGATTACTTAAGAGATTTAATTTATAATCTCTGTGAACGGTTTGCTGCATATTGGAAGAATCTGGGGAGGTCAAAAGCTAAACTTATTGCCAAATACGGTGCCTGGTTAAACAAGATCGAAGTCTGCATACTTCGGAGCTCTGATGGAGGACGACGTGAAAACGACGAAGAAAGAAGCGAGCATCTTCCAACTACAAGCAGGACGCAGTACAGGAAGGAGTTTAGAGAGTGCAGCAAGAGAAGCAAACGTCGCAGGTTACCACTTTTATCCGAGATAGACGATTACGCTGTAAATAATTTACGTTGCATGAACAAAATAACAAACAGGACAATTGCAACGGCCATTCTCAAAATCTCTACTTCAATCAATCTGTATACTCCTTTTAGTTGTGTAAAGTCAATTTCGTGTGCATAAATACAATAAGCGCCTCGTAAAACGCCTTTTAATTTTCAGCTTTTGATTCCAATTCCATTGTTGGATTGGTTCATGTCTCCCTCAAATTTGGATTTGAAATACTTTTACATGTATTTAAAATCTGGTATGGGCCTAAAGTTTATCGAGCTGTCATCTCTAGGACTGGAACTTCCTGAAATGAAAAACAGCATTTATACTTTCAATCAATTAGATCGATGTTATTCCTTGCACGGGCGTCCCTAACCAATACGATACAATAAAGCCGATTAGCAGGCGGCGATCAGTGGAGGTGTGGTGGTGGGGGTCTAAGGCTGGGGCCATCGAACGACACTCGGTCGACGACGTCATCGGTGCAAAAGGCAGAATCGCTGTTGCACTAAACGGTCGACAAAAAATTGTAATTCAATGGTCAGTTAAAAGTCAGTACATCTTTATGTTTATATCAATAATTTTAAGCTTAAACGTACAAGAAATTTTGTACTAGCATATCTTTGTTTTTGCAAGAACACTTGCAATGTCCATAATTATTCCTGCTTCGAATTTCAAGTTTGCATCAAGTTAACGTCCAAGCTGTGCTCAGAAACTGATCACAATTTATGCTTCTCTGCGATGAATAAATTCATGCAAGAAACAAAATGTTTAAGACAAAACAATGTTAAACCCATTTAAGATTGCAATTTCTTTGTTCAGTGTATTTTCTTTATGCACCAAGGGCCTATGCACACTGAGTTTTTTAAACGTGATGCCAACGCGTTTATTTTAACCCCAAAGTAGGTCCTGTCTTGGCCCTGGGCTAGATTGGGGATCGAGAGCGATACCCTTCAGAATAAAAAAATAAACATATCGCCGTCGTCTACACGCAGCGGGTTGAACCCAGTTTTGGTTTTAAAAAGGCGCCTGTGCTGTTGACTGTTATTTAGTTGTAACAACCAAGCATTTCCCCGTTGTGAATAGAAATAAAACCTTGATAATTGATGTTAGAATTCCAAATCAATTTAAGTCTCAACCAATTTAAAATTAGCACTAAAAGCCGCTTGGGAATCGCTTCCTGATTTGTTCGTGACGATGTTACAAGAATAAGAAACACATAAAAATATTTTATTTTGTATAAATTTTATTGATAAAGAAACAGTAGCCTTATTAACTTGTTACAACTTTTTCAATTCAAGTTGAAAATAATTAGGTACTCCTAAACCATTACTTTGCCGGTTCGCTACTAATCATACTTATTATAACATTTATAATGATAATATTTTTTGTACAGTTACAATAAGTTTCTACCGCAGACGTCTTTTACACTTAGGCATAACTTTTTTTAAAGGTTTCTAATATCTATCACTATAACAAACTTATTATTAAATGAAAAATATCGCATCACATATACAAGGGTATTTATCTGTATTACTTTAGTGTGAAAAATGCCCCACATATCCTATTTATATTTAAAAACAACTGTGTTCCGTATTTTCGTTATAATTTAGTTTATACTACATCCAATCTTTACAAACAATACTACATCCAATCTTTCTTTTTTTTTCTATAATATCAGAGGCACAATCCCTTTGGCTCAAAGCCGTAACAAAGCCAGCCATCAGTGCTGGCATCTTGAACATTCTCACTTGAACTATACACTTCGATCGAACCGTTCGCCGCGGCACGCAGCCCAATAAATTATATCTCTCATAAAACTAAATCTACAGTGCAATCAGTGCAAAAAATCGTGAATTAGGCCAGGAGATCATCGTAGAACAATACAGCTGGATCAAGGACACGGAGGTACCTCCAAGAAGACGACCGGCAGATTCCAAGGTAAGGTAAACGGGTAAGGATAAAACATAAACTAAATTCTCATACAAACTAGGTACTTACTCCACCTGATCCGGTTCTCTTAACACAGAGGCCAGCTCACAAAGAGTATCCTTTAAATAAATTTAAGATTAAGCTGGTTTAATGTCTACATATAATGTAGTAGTATATATAATAAGATTTATTTAGGATATATCTTAGAATTTGTTACCAATCTAATATTTAAGAGGATACAAAATGACGTCACTCTAGCACGTCGTTCGAATGGAAGAGGATCGTGCAATAGAGAAAGCAGCATATTTGAGGTGTCTTACATCTCCGTTTTGGCAGACTCAAATATCGGCAGATCATGTCTTTAAAGATCTGGCTGAACTGGATGTCCTCGACTGGTCCAAATTTATATTGAAAACAAAAGAATAATGTGCTTGATTGTCAGGGATCAAGACCTATTACGAGTCCCTGGTCCTGCCAGCTCAGTAGTACTAGCATTTTATATATCCCGACGTTCTCAGTGATCTTGAAAAGTAGTCAAAACGTTCGAATGACATAAAAAAGGTAATACATTTTCGTATCTTTAAATATTGTTATATTCCATTACAATTTTATGGTGTTTAATTAAATAATAAACAGTATCTATTAACGAAATTATGAAAATATAATGCGCCTATCGTTCATTTACTGGATACATGAATTGATAATTCATTTTATTTGTATTAAACCTTGATGTTTTGACTTCTTTACACGAACGGTAATCACAGGATGACTAAAGTAATAAAATACTTTGCCTTTATCCACTATCCCATATCTTTATTCGGTAAAAGTGATTTCATTTAAATGAAAATAAATATTTTCTAAAGGGACCGTAATATCACCATGTACAATATTTCGGAAGGGTATTGAGGCGGGCAACCTTTGTGTAATTTCTGAAGCATCTACTTGAATAAATAGGTCAGGTTTGTAGTCAGTGCCGGCGTAAGCTCTGTTACAACAGGTTAGTAGGTAACTACTGAAATAAAAAAAAATCTTACAATTGTTTTCAACCTTGTTAACAAATAAGGCTTCTTATTTTATGTTGCTTGGATATTTATGTTAAAATACTTGAAAGAACAAACGTTGTCTAGCAACTAAAGTAACCTTACCTTTTACTGAGAATAGATATATTGGGAATTGTAGAAAGTCTAGACATATCAAAGTAACAATAAAAATATACTTGTCTCTTAGGGGTAGGTGAAGACATTAAATCATACCGCCGAATTTCTGCTTAGACGAGATAAATATAGGCGTGGGATTCAACCTTTCCTTAAATTAATGTAATAAAAGAACTGGCACAATAGGGAGAGACATCGGTTTTGAGGAGATCAAAAACAATTCGAGGAATACATGATATGTTCTATGAAAATTAAACAAAATTACAAGCACTCCCTAGGTCCTTAGGAGTAGGAGGAAAGCAATTAATGCAAACGATTGCAATGAAAACTAATCCATTGTATGTTTTGTGCCGTGTAGTGTCCGCCAGATTAGGATAACACAACCCTTCACACATAAGGACGTCGTAAAGGTAATTACTAAACACTTACCGTAGACCACAAAACGGGCAGCAGCGATTTCATTATGATATTATTTTACTGCAATCTCCAACTCGCCTGCCAAATGTAAAGATTATGGCAAAATACGTCCAGTTTTTTGGGGGGGCGTTAAGTACAAATATTGACATGTTTCGGCTGAGAGAATGATATCTTATGTTATCAATATCATGTATGTTTTTATTTCTTTTTCGTAATTGATTATGATAGGACTGAGTGTACAAAATTAGTTTATGGTAATTGTATTTTTTTATAGATGTTAGTATAGCACACGCAATGTTTTCTTTAATACAAAATAAACAACAGCCTTTCACTTGACGCTTTTTCTCGGAAAGAAGATTTTGTTGGTTTAATAAATATAGAGTCTGTCTAAGGAAAGCTGAACCCAGCTTTTATTTGAGTGGCAACACTTTTAAAATGTCATTTCGTCATTATTGTCTTGACAGTTGTTGAGGTTACATCCGAGGGTGTCAAATCGAAGAGTTTTTTAAGGATTTCATGTTGAAACATGGGTAAAACAATTAAAAGTTGTGTGAGATATATTATTTTTACCATGATAAGCAAATTCAAATAAAAAACAATAAGTCTTGTTCAAACAGAAGAAACGGTGTTTAGATGTGGTGACTGAATTCGCCGGATAGTAGGACATGTTAATTTTGATATTTATTATTTCTACATCTTCAATCCAAAGTTTCATATACATTTTCACCTTCAACCTATATTTTGAAATTCTGATCATTGGAAAAAAATGACTGATCATGTAATTAATATTGAAGCACAGTACAAAACTAGAGATGGAGTAACCGAAGACCTCGAATCGTTTATTATAAGTGTGTGTGATGATGAGTCTGGCAGTAGTTCGGATGAATCATTGGAAGTAGAGTATCTAGACGCCGACTTTGATTACAGTTCCTAATAATAAATAAAATCTTTTTAATATTGATAATTTTATTTACTAAAGCAAAACAAACGAACAGAGAACCTCCTCCCTTTTTTGAAGACTGTTATAATAAAAAATAAAAAATTAGAAAAGTATCAAAATCGTTTATTCCCATTTTGACCGGTAATACCACACGAAGGATTTTTGAAATTGCCGCTTTTTTTCAGGTTCAGCTTTCATTAGACGGACTCTAACAATAGCAACATTTCTTATGCTGTCATCAATTAGCCTAACTCAAAGTTAATTGAATTCAAATTCGATACTCATCGAAGTACTGCGGAGGTAGACCCTTTCGTAACACAAGCATTTTGTTTACCACGAGGGTTTAATGGGAATTTAAATCTTGTGTTTACAGCATTTTTAATATTCGTAAAAAAATAACAAAGGATATGTACTTATCTACACCAATTTTAAAAAGAGGAAAGATTTGTATTATTGTATGTTTGCAATGAATAAACTCAAAAACTTCTAAGCCAATTTCAAAAATTATTTAACCATTGGAAAGCTACATTCACACTGAGTAACATAGGCTATTCAAAAGGTGGTGAAGGAGATGGGACTTGGGTAAATGTTAAGTGAAACCAGTTGTCCTTGACCCGTACGCTTTTTTCTTCCTTTATAGCCACATTCTTCTATAATATTTCAGTATTCTTCTATGATGTTTAGGTATTCTTCTATAAGGTTTAAGTAGTCTTCTATAAGTTTTAGGTGTTTTTCTATGATGTCATTTCAGGAACTGTGTTTCTTCTCTGAATTAATTTTCATTTTCTACTTAAAATATTTTCTTTCTTGAGTAAGACTCCAAATTCTTCAAATGCAGGGTCGCCATCAAAAGGTGGTGAAGTAGATGGGACTTGGGTACATGTTTAGTGAAACCAGTTGTTCGTGGTAACATGTTGTATTGAGAGATGTTACAACACAAGAGAGCGATTATAATTAATTACATCTTTTATTAATTGTTTGTCCTGTTTGTAATCTATATGTTTGTTCTACGTTATTGTGAATCGTGAATTTAATTTGTAGAATATTAATACAGATTTATGTAGGCCCGGCCAGAATACCAGCGCTGTATCAGCCTAACCTGATGCAGCATATGCTGAGGTCGGGTCCTAATTGACCATTAGCTATTGGTTTTATGTTTGATTTTTATATGTCACCTATATGTGCTATGTTTATTTTATGTGTTCCTTCTGTGCTTTGTGGTCAATACATGTGTTTCTTTCTTTCTTTCTTTCTTATTTAACTAAACTAATGTAGGTCATCAGCGACATATGTCATGTTGCAGAGAGTAACGGTAAGTTACAGTACAAGTGAAAACTACGACTATATACAAATACATATACTACACTATATTTAATGATAGAAAAATTTAAAGGATTTTGTCCACCCGTGCGAAGCCGGGACGGGCCGCTAGTAAATAATATTTCAAGAAATAAACATTCATGGGTTACGTATAAACCATTTTGCTTCGCATTCCCGTTCTAACAACGTCGTCTTTTATTAAATAATTATTAAAAATAAAGCCTTATAGAAATAAAAGTAGTAATTTTCGAAATTATTTGGCGTCAGCTCCGCCAGAAATCCAATGAATCCCGCTCCGGGTCTTTCTGGTGTAAAGGCTTTGACTAAAATAGACTACGATGTATTTTAAACTATAAGCTAAAAGAAAATGTGTTCTTAATGATATAGGATAGATTATATGTACGTAGGTATATAATAATGTAATAAAAAAATACAAATTCTTAACATTTCTACTAGAGACGGCTATCTCTTAGAACAGCGGAGCTCTAAAGAGTCGTTTATTATTTCAGTGTAATAGTTTAAGGGAACATTGTGCATATAGAGTTATATCACTTTTACTGTGGTCAGAATACTGCAATATGCTAATGCAAAGTTGCATTTATAACGTGGCAATTGCGTTTGCAATTTAAACTTTGGATTCAGCGTTTGGGTTTTCGTTTATTAGCTTTGTTAATGGAAATGCGTTTGGTTTGTGTTGTAATATTTTAATACTGCTCGAAAAGTGTATAATTATTTTTTGGATTCCCCATTTTCATGTAAAAGTACGATGAATTATATTGTAGACTAGCTGACCCAGCCACGCGTTGCTGTGACACAGTCATTTAAAGAATTTTTCTTAAATAAAAGTAACCTAAGTTACTCCTTATTACATCAGCTACCTGCCAATAAAAGTCCCCTCAAATCGGTCCAGCCATTTCAGAGATTAGCCGGAACAAACAGACAGACAGACAAAAATTGAAAAAAATGTTATTTTGGTGTATGTACCGTATATATTGGGTTGGGGAATAAGTTCGTTCGGTTTTTTCAAAGTGCTTTCTTTTAACAAAAACCAATAATTATAACAATAAATTGATCAATAATGTATTCGCCGTTACTGTTTACAACCTCCTCCCACCTCTCGACTAATTTGTTGATGCCGTTCCGCCAAAAATCGTCCGGTCTGGTGTCGAAGAAGTTGATGAGCCAGTTTTTGAGGTCCTCTTCGCCGTCGAAGATAACACCCCTCATTTGATTCGACAAGGAATGGAAAAGCTGATAATCTGTTGGCGCAAGGTTCGAAAAGTACGGTGGATGCTGAAGAACCTCCCATTCGAGCTTTTTTGCGAGTGCGGTTTTGACGACTTGTGCAACATGGGGTCTGGCGTTGTCGTGGAGCAAGATGACTTGGCCTTGTCGGTCAGGTCTTTTCAGTCGCATAGCCTCATTTACACGGCGTAGAGCTCCTTGTTGACTGTTGCGTTCCGTTCAAGCATTTCCCCGTGTATCGCACCTCAAGGCGATGAGGACATCGAATTCTGCAGGTCGTCCACTGCGAGGCATGTCTTCGAGATCAAAGTCACCATTTTTGAACTTTGCAAATCATTTCTGTGCTGCTCGCTCACCTATGACACCTTCTCCATACACGTTGCATATGTCACGAGCGGCTTCAGCTGCTTTTTGACCCCGATGAAAAGCGAAGAAACGTAGATGTCGAAAATGCTGATTTTTGTCACCTGGGTATTCCATTTCGAAGCCCAGAAAATAGGAAAAACTAAAAATATTCGAAAAACAAATAACACAGTTCTGTAGAGCAGAAAAGGCACTGTCTAATGAATACAAACACTTTGCTCAACAACAAACAAATACTTTAAATAATCCTCTTCGAAAAAAACCGAACGAACTTATTCCCCAACCTAATATATTCATATGCATGTAGTAAAAAACGGTTATTTCAATATTACAAACAGGCATATAGATAGACATAGATATAGATGTCGCTAAATATGCCGAGTTTCTTGCGTCCGTTCTGTTAACTATAAGGTGTTATTAGGTGCCAGAAAATAATTCTAAATAAATTAAAATTAATACAGTCATATACAGCTTAAACACAAATAACAGACCTAATGATCTATAGACTATTTGGCATTGTGTTAGATGTTTGTCTTGTCATGGCAATTAGGGGAAGACGATGTTTATATGAATAAGGCAGGGTGAACGAGATCTATTTTACTCTACCTGTGTCTACAAACATCTTGAGATAATAACGGTCGAACATTACGTTAGTGGCATTCCTTCTAATACGGATATAATATAGATCAATTAATTTTTTCCTTCCTTCCCCTACTATAGTTAAGTACGTTAACATTTTCAAATCTGTAAGTATTCTCCGTTCTATTTTGAGTTTTAGGTCCACACCATACAGTTCATTATGAATTGGGAAACTATGTTTGTTTGTGGTGATATATGGTGTTGTTCCTACATTTTAAAGAATGATAATGTAGAATTTATTAATTTACTGAAAAACCATTTCATTATAAATGCTACTTTTGAATGAAATGAATTATTTTGCATACGGAAACATTTCATTTTACTAACTCCGTGATTACATTTCATTAAAATTTAAGAGAACAGTTTGTTTTTCGTTTTGCTTTTATTGGATTTCATATGTTTTATAATAAATAAAGCATAAAGCTAAAGCTACGCTAGCACCATACATTGGAGCGGAGCGTAATACCTAAAAAAGAAAAAAAATTGTTTCTATAGGAATTTTTGCTAATTTCAAAATTCGGGCTCCGTCACAATTTGGTCTTAAACCTGTTGATTCGATTCCACACAAAAAATATTAAAATCGGTTAAGAACTCGGGAAGTTATGGCGTAACAGACATTGCGCCATTGAAGCTGATCCATGGGAGCTTCGCTTGCTTCGCTCGCTCCGCTCCAAAAAAGGGTGTCTATGAACAAACATTGTCGTGTCAATAGCATTACTTAACCGTGGTCCTGGTCGTGGCTCAATTAATTAAATAAATATTGTTCATTGTTACCAACAAAATTTTGATTCATTGTCTGAAATAAGTAAATACTATTATTATTTTTAATGTGAACTTTTGTGAAAAATTTGAAGCTCTGATTAATTAATTAATAAAAGGGCGTTGCAATGTGTGGGTGGAGTCGATTATACAGTCGGTAAACAAATGGGTTGTGTATGTGTGCGTATCTGTGTGAAGTGGATTAATATGTGATGTAGGTAAATATTGTAATATATCAACTATGGGAAGTTATCAGATTTAATCATTTAGCTAAGAATAGGTCGCTTTTATATAATGGCACAAACGTATATCAATCTTATTACGTCACTAATTGAGATATCGGATATTATAATCAAAAGCCAATATATAACAAAAATTAATTTAATTGACTAGAGAGGGAACTTAATTATCTGATAAACATGAACAATCTGGAATAATATTTAGTTTCCACGTTATCTATAAAATTATTCAATAGCTGTTTGGTCATTCTAAAATAAAAATATTGATGGGCTCAAATAATAAATTCGGTATTTTATGCTGTTACAATACAATCCAATAAAAAACACTTTATTATTTACCCCACAAAACTAAAGGGATATAAAGTGACAGAATTATTTGCTTTAATAATAACATGTAACAATGGGCGGACTTATCGCTGAGAGCGATCCCACCAGACAATCTTTGGTTACAGCTACCTATAAATTTGTAGATATATCTTATTCTGATTTTTATAGCATGTCAGATTTCAAAAATACTTAAAAATATATGACGCCCTGCATTAAACTTATACAATTAATTTTACAATGAAACCAAAACTGAAAATTTTATATTAAAGGTAATTTTAAATCTCGGTACAAAGTTCTACTTCATTTTAATTGGTCAATTAAAACAGTCGCTTCAAAAATATACTTAAGAAACAAAGTGGTTATATTATACATAGTTAAAAGTATCAATTCCGTTTTGGGGGTCATTTCAGAATCTGAAATTTAAATGTACTTTGAACAAGCAGTTTACTTTAAAAAGTCTTGTTTTATGGAAAGTACCTGGGCGACCGAGATTCGTTTTATAAAATATTTGATGATGAAAAAGGTTGTCAGTTCCTGTCAGGAAAAAATCGGTTTAATAGTAAGTAAAATTTCGCGTAGCTTCGAAGAAAAATTCATAAGTGATAAATTGAAAAAAGAAACAGAATCTGCGAGGGGTGTCGCTGAAGATAGGTGTTTAGATTTTGCAGTTAAGCAATGGATGGTTCATGCGTTATGCCCGTGAACGCTTGCTGCCTGTGCAAGATACGTTTACCCTACACTTTTAGTATTATTTGAGTTATTTAAATAAGAATACGAATTCATAATAGACTTTTAGAAAACATCACAAAAATTATTCTGAACCCAAGTATTTAAAGCACTTGAGTTATCGAAAGTGTTATGAATAAAAGTTTGTTTTTTTAAGTTGTGTTGTTTTTATAGCACAAATGGAGCTTCAAAAATAAAAAAAATATGGTAAAATCGCGTTTAATTAATATTAAAGTAAGTGACCAGAAAGTTAAGAAACAATATTAATTTATGCAACTTAGTATAAATGCTGTGATCGTGTTCTTTTGGAAGCTGATTTATTATACCGGGTGATTTAAAAAAACTCGATCCAAATCTATATATTACATTCTTTGAAGAAAATAACGAAACAAGTATTTTACTTTTAATATTACCCAGTACTAAAATATTAAGTTAAGGCTATACAAAGTTATCTAGAGGAAACTACCGATTGTTGTCACAATCACGCTACGCACTGTTTTGTAGCAGATGATTACATGACCCCCGCCGCGCCCTCCCGTATTTCATTGATACATAATAATGATTTTCATAAGTTGCAAATCTGAACGAAAAAAGATAAAAAACGTCAAATTGAAGAAGATATGAGTTGTTTTGTTCTTTGATTAGAACGTTATTAATCTATAACACTATTGATAAAAGATAAAAAAAATTGAATCTAAAAGTAAACACATACTTCTTGCTTTAAGACGCAATTAAAAAAATGTAATCAACTTATGTACAATAATTGGTTGGAGTAAAGAAAATGATGTTTTTTAACCATAGAATCTAAAAAACACATGGATCGCAAAGGCAATTCGAAAATCGGTATAACAAAGCAATAAATTCAACGATATTACATTTCAATATTTGAAAAATATCCAAATTTGAAGCCGGAGTAAAAAATTACAGGAGTAAAAAGTAATTATTTTTAACCACTTTATTCAACAGTGTCCATAAATTGAAGGTTTACACATTTCATATTTTTCATCAAAATTATTCTAAGTGCCAAAAACCTATTACCACTCATTTGCTGCTAAATCCAAAACTGGAGGAAAAAAATAACAAGAGTATAAAGCTCTTATTTTTATCCATTTTCCACGATTGGATAAAATGTATAATAAATAGAGTTTCTAAGCCGCTCTGCCCACACTTCGCTTTACTCCAACCCATTAATTATTTAAAAAACCGAACAAAATACTCTTTGAAGTTTCAAAACAATCACTAAAATTCAAAGTGTAGGCGATTTCTCTCTAAACAGTCTTGCATGTTAATGAACATTGTCTTTAATTTTATTACTTTTCACTTCGTCACTTCTTCAAATGCACGGATTATTTTTATTTTTAAGTTTTCGAAAATTTTACCTACCTATTTTTTTTCAAAAAAGAAGTATTTCAATTATATCTTATGCCTTGCCTTGCCATCTCCTCAACAGCTCCACCTCCACCTGCTGCCTTATCCTTGTCAACTCCTGAGGGGCAGGCCGTTCTCCTCTCTATCTCCACCCAGGATACGGTTCTATAGCTCCGTATCAGCCTCTGCGGTCTCTCCTCTTTTAATTTTATAGTTATTTTCCTTTGCCAAAACGTATGTTGTGGCAGCTTGTAATAAAAACAGCACCTTTGCACATATCATGAGTTGCTTTGTTTTCATTATTAAATATAAGTGTTTTTAAATTGGTCCAAAACACACAACAACAAGAAAACAACAACCAAAACAAAACAATCTCTATTGTACTTGTTTCGCAACGGATTACCCTCTGGATATACCATATCGCGCAGTCCAATATGTCTGTAGCACACAAGTTTAATAACTGCAATACCGCAATAGTTGCTGTTACAAATGAAGTGTCTACTGGTGACAAGACCAAATTTGGAGTACTCAACCAACACCTAACTTCGCTAGAATAATAAATCAAAATGACACCTAAAGCGAACAAAGCTCTTCATTTCAGCGCTGCCAAGATGGAAAGCGCTTTCCGAGTCTCGAAAACGTTTAGGTAAATAGAAAATAAAGCGGTCCAAGTGCTCAGCAGCTTATTTAGATGTGACATTTTATGTTACAAAAGTCTTTGAGGCAATTCATTAACTTTAATTTCACCCCGTGTATTTATAATTGTTACGTTTTAACGCAAAGATGTAATAGATTGAGCTCAATAGCTTAAATAGGTTAAACTTCTACTATTCATAAAGATTTTAAGTTAAAAGTTACAAGAATTGTAAACTTTAATAATCATCATCATAAAGATGTTATAATCATTAAATTGTCAAGATGAATCAGTTTTTCCTACAAGAAAATATCTTTTGCGATTTTAAAGGATTCCCTGCACTCAATAGAGACGAGACAATTTTCAAACAAGAATTATAGATTCATTAAAAAAAACCTAAAAGATAATTTACTTCTAGAAATAACCTGACTGTGTATCTGTAAGTCAGCATCAAGTGATGACTTTTAAGTGTACAAATAACTCATTTCCGTTTTCTTCCCGAATCTTGAGGAGATTGATGCCGCTGCTGTTATTATGCTTTGCCTGTTATGAGATATCCAAATTGTGTTATTTCAATTCCTTCGTGCTTCAAAAGCTAGGAATTCAGGTACGTTAGCGATTGTCAACACTTACAAATCTAGATTGCAGATTTATTGGATCTATAATCTATATTCTCCACAGGGTCTACGTGGTGTTCTGACCTATTTTCCCGATGGTGTTCTCATGCACAATTAAGGTCAACAGTACTGTAAAGATATTAAGAGGATGATGGTGAAACTACATTGAGTAAGCTTGGTGTAGAATGCCAACAAGAATTCAAATAAGATGATCACGATGATATCGGAAATCCATTGTTACTGACAGAGTTCGTCAAATTCTAAAAATACACGACCTCGACCTCCCAAATAGCCGGATAGTTTGTCATCCATCAACGCATGTCATTATTTAATCTGTTTCTGATTGATGGATGTCTTTTTAGAAATGGGGGATTGGGTAATACTCGCCGTTCAGCTTATCTATAATCGGACATCTCCATTAGCAATAAGGGTACTTATAACTGTGGCGATGTTTTATGAAAATCTTAAAGGTTATCTGAGGATATAATTTTCATTTCTGAGATGACTGCAACCAAATTATATATATATAGACTACATATACTATTGACCTTTACAATTAAATAGATTAGAATTCCAATAGAGCTGTCAATGTAAATTAGAACAGTACAACGTTCTTACATTAGTCAACCCAATTATTCTGACATTTGAAACTTGCTTACCAAACGCACATGTCTGAGACTTAGAAATGGTGTCAAATATTGATTAAAGGAAGGGAGGGCAACATTAATATATCGAGGAAGACGAAATAAATCTATAATAAAACCAATTAACTCGATACATAAATGACTTCTAACATCTTGACATACTGAACCCGAACTGTACTTGTTTGCGCGTTAGCAGTAGTTATGGGTATATTACGAAAATTAATACCATTTATTCCTACTGCTAACTCAATTCGACGACGACTGTTTGGTGCAATTGTAGTGATCCTGTCTTTAGCGCCAACGGTCCTGGGTTTGAGTCCCGGAGGGGGCAGATGTTTGTGTGATGAATACGAGCATTTGTACCTTAGTCATGGGTATTTATATATAATTCTATAAATATTACTTATTACGTATCATATATGTATGTATATCCGTTATCCTAGTATCCATAACACAAGGCTTACAGTGCTTACTTTGGGCCAGGCTAATTGGTGTGAAGGTAAGAAATATTATTATTATTATATTGAACTTATCCTTGCTCCCTCTAATCCTTAAAAGTTCTTTTATATCACGTGACATTAGTGACTTTTGTGCTAAAAACAGAAATAACCATAGGTATAATTTGCACTAAAAAGAACAGTCAGGTAACATCGAGAAAACTCCGATATGACGGTTACGCATAATTGAGTATAACCCAAAGTAGATAAAATAATATATTATAATAGTCTTGATATTTCACTGACATCAAATTAGCCCTAGTCCGAATTAAGCACGGACAGGCTGGTGTTATCGATACAAGGAATGTATGTAGACATACATATTATATAACGCATAAATAAGTAACATTCATAGAATATAGATATACGTAAATATCCATGACTCAGCTGCAAATATTAATCACACTGAAATCTGCCCATTCCGGATCTTAACTTCGAGACCGCACCGTTGGGCTTCGAAGATAGAATTACGATCACTAGCCCAAACTTGTTGTCCGTATAAGATTGCCTACAATATGCATTTATTACATTAACATATTGCATCGGTGGCGTATGAGAAAGTTTATTTCGTCACGAACTTACCAAATTACACCATCACCACTGTCTTGTGTTGTACATTTTTTCAATCATATACATCACCGAGAACTTAGTGAAATAAAATTATAGCAATAAAATCAATACAATCATTTATTTGATAGAATCAGGCGTTACTTGGCGGAAGTCCATATTCATTAGTAAAATAAAAATATGTAGCTTACTTCCGCAAAACTCAAGCAGTGTGCACCGCCCGCCCGCCCGCAAATAAATGCAGAAACCGCAGACACCGGCACCTTCACCAACTACTCTACACGTGTTTCGCCCCCACACGGAGCATCACCAGGAGCTGTTAGACCGTGCAATAACGAGCACTAAGTTATTGCACGGTCTAACAGCTCCTTCACCAACTACTCTACACGTGTTTCGCCCCCACACGGAGCATCACCAGGAGCTGTTAGACCGTGCAATAACGAGCACTAAGTGCCGATGTCTGCGGTTTCTGTATTTCTTTGCGGGCGGGCGGGCAGTGCACACTGCTTGAGTTTTGCGGACATTTTAATTTTACTAATGAATACAATCTTTAGCAACAACAAAAGCTTTTTACTCTAGAAAATAAATTCACTTCGTGAAAAGACAGAACAGAGAAATATGACTAAGATACAGAACGACGTCTTAACTACTTTTACTTTATTACAATTAATTAGCACTTAGAAAGTTTGGCAGCCCTTTAAAATTCCTGACAGTTCAGTGTTGCCGAATCAAAATATTGAGAAATTCGTTATATAACTACATTGCTAAAAACAAAACATTCAATTTGATTTATTATTTATAATATTATAAATAATAAATCAAATTGAATGTTTTGTTTTAGCAATGTAGTTATATAACGAATTTCTCAATATTTTGATGCATTATTGTTAATAGATAACAAGTTGCCTGAAAGTAAAAAAGATTTGGCAAATCTACCAGCAATAATCAGACCACAGACATAAAAATCACTAAAGCTTCATAGCACCAGGCAATAAAATCACATTAATGAAAACCTTTTTGTATATTTGTGAAAAAGTGTTGATTATATTCTAAGGAGTTTGGCTAAATCTCATTTCCTTCACTTGCTAGAATGTGTTATTTCCCAATCCGTCACACAAAAGCTATTGAACGAATTTCTTCCTCGTGCAATCTTATGGAACCATCGACTCATAAGAATCGATTCATTTTATTGAATTTAGGGCCTAGTAATAGCTGAGAGCGGGTACGGTTTTGTCGCTTACCATGCGTGAGTAATTATAATCGGTAGGGTTGTAATCTAAAAAAAGGTCTTTATGTTATATTTGTGCCGTATGGTATTCAGCAGATTATAATAGCTATTTTTTTTTATTTTTAGGGTGTTGTATAAGCCGATTCATTAGTGGTACGGAAGTAGTCGCCATACACGTTTAATATATCACAAATGGGCAGCAGAGTTTTCCGAAATATGCTTTTTTACTGCGATTTCCCATCCAATAATTTCAGGGGGATCTTCGTCTAGAAGTGGATGCGATTAAGCTGAGATGATGATATAATGTTTTTTTACTCCTGTTCACGTTCTGATCCCTAAGGCAGAATAGAAGTCATCTACGGAAGTGTAGACAGAAAAGAAATCATCGAATAGAGATTATAATGTTATTACTAAACCTGATAGAGAATGCCTCTCTTCGGCTGTGCGCATTGTAATAGATAGCGGGAAGTGATTAGTATGTAGAATATTAACAAGGTAGAAGTAGAAACTCACAGTACGCCTGAACGTCTGGCGCTAAAATGGAAAACGCAGCGATGTAGCACTTAACTTATTATCATACGTCTCATCATTCGCTAGCTCAATTGTCGCAGTATTTTCTTGCTTCTTCTACGAACGTGGTAACACTGTGAAGTACTTCAGGAGAGTGCATGATTCGGCAGTTCGTCTTATTAGCTCACCACATCACATTCCATACTTTTACCGATTATGTGGCACATCTGTGATTATGGTAGTCAAATTGCGTATCGGTTTGGTCAAACAGCCTTGACGGGTGCAAGTAATTAATCGTGTTAGTAAGATTAGTGTGCTTGTGAAGTGTACTTGAAAGATTAGGTCCTAGAGAAAAGCATTACATGAGGTATCTTATCAAAAGATCTACAATCAGGAATTGACTACTACAGGATTATGATTTAGGTATTGAAATTAGGTGTTTTATATTATCACCGGATGTATTTGCAAATCTTTGACATTTACGAAATCTTAGATAAATCCTATACCACTTCTTCAATCTGGCCGGAGGACGTGACATCGATTGGACGGATCGCCTACAATCCATTAGCTTACGTCATCATTTAATCTGCTTTTGATCGATGGTATCCTCTATATGAAACGGGGATAATGTTACCACTGTCCTTATATTTTTTTAGATCTGTTCAAAGTTTATCGGAGAGCGCAGTACGATAACGGGAGTTGACGAAATTTCATTTATATATTCTCTACAAATCCTTGAGAATTGTTAAACGTAAAAAACTACAATATCGCACTAATTAAAGCAACGTTAAAGATTGAGTTTATAGTCAAAAATATACACTTAACTTCGTATGTGCACTTTACTGTGCAATAACTGTTCCCAGTACAAAAAGTATAAAATATTTTAGTAGAACAAACTACACGATATCGTTTGATTATGAAAAGAAATAGAATAAATAAGTTAGTTCCTTTCCAATATTTCTATAATTTTATATAAAACTAGAAATTATGAATAAATTATTATTTTATTTTTACTCTCAGCTTTATATATGAACATTTTAAAAAGTTTATTATTAAAAGTGCCTTTAAAAAATTAAAATTTTTAAATCATGGTAATCAGTATTTGTAATAAGAGTCTTTATATAAACCACTGCTCTGCTAAACTTAATCTAATTTAGAGAAAATTAGTAAGATGGACTAGAGAGTCCATCTTACTCTGGCCTTACTCTCCAATAAATACAACAACACTGTTAAATATCTCTCTTCATGCTTTTATTACTAAATTATTACTAATTTATTTGCTACCCACATTTTTAATATTTTCTAATCCTAAGTTGGATTAAACGTTTTGTGAAATAAATTAAAGATCACAGTATTTGATGCTGTTTATAAGGATAATAAAGGATATTTTCCTAAGTATTGGGCTCAATACTTTCAGTTTTGACTTATATTTTTAATTGTTTTTAAGTTGAGGCAAAAATTCGACTTTTACTGGCACAATTCGATCACAAAGACGTAATTAGTTTTGTCATTTATTTAATTTAATGCATGCGCATTTTATAGATAATAAGGAATATTCCATTATAACAATCAATATGCTAGAAAAACTAAGATATATTTAAATTTATTCAGCCCATAAGCCAAGTGCATATTAGAGAACATTCTTCGCTTAAGATATATTTGAACAGCAATCTCAGTTTCGGAGTATTTTTTTTTAGTATAAAAGGGAAGAAATGGAAAGTATATTATGTAACTTAAAATTATCAAAAAAGTTAATTCTCTTTCACTTTCCTAATCTTTTTATATCCGAACATGCATTTATAAATCTTGTAAATGATGAAAACAAGAAAAATAAAAATAGATATGGTAGTGACTAGCAAATAAAACACTAATTCTAATTCGAGGTATTCAGTCCAAGACATCCCTGCGGTGCGAGCGTGAAGATGTCGAGCGCCACCATGACGTATTACGTACTCCGTCCACCATACTGCACGCTCCAGCGGAGGTTGAGGCTGATCACGATATAACTCTCTTAGACGCTTGATATTCTGACGATAACTGAAAAGATTAAGATAATATGCAAAACAATGTAGAGTCTGAGTATTAGACACGAGCTATGACATAGCACTTTCAAAGTTATCTCTCTATTAATGTCTCTTCCATTGGGGCATACCTTATTGAAAACAGTCCATGAATCAACAAACGGACAAAGTTTACAATAACATGACAAATCAAGACTGTCTTCTAAGTAGCTTACCAAAAATAATCTCTTGCTAACAAAATCTAAACTAACTTTACAAAGCTTAGGTCCCTACCCAATTTAAATTTATAATAAACTGCCAGAATACCTAAAAGCAGAAACAAACACTAATAAACTCATAAGATCCTTGAAAAAGTAATTAAAAACAAAGCGTTATTATTTTATCAATGAATACTTTGATAAAAAATCTAAATATCTATACCTCTACTTTTCATTGCTACGCCTTCAGAGTTCTGTTCTGTTTAGTCACTAAGTCGCCTGTAAGGCAATTTGTAGATATATAAAGAAATATAACTGAAATAGTCATCAAAAACATTAGACTTATAGGACTATCACTGTATTAATGTTTTATAACATTTTCAAGAATAGGTAACATTTATGTTTTTGGTTTCACAATATTAATTATAATACACAATGTTTTAATTTCTACATGTTTAGCAAACAAGTATAGATCTTGAGTGAATTTTGTGATAACTGACTTTATGGTGACATCTGAATAATTTCTCTAAAAACAAATTATGTACACGTACTATGTATATGTAACGAAAAATATAAAACGCGATATTTCCTTTAAAAATCCTAAAAAGCTGTTTACTGCTGATGTGTTAAAACTATGAAAGAAGCTCAGGGTATTATTACCAGCCATATTGCTGCGCCATTGCTAGGAGGAAAACTATTATTATGGTATGATCTATGATCCTGCAAGATCTGCAGTCATGGCCAAGTCCAGTCAGTGAGGCGAGTCATGGCATGTGTTTGGGAGACCTTGGGCCTTGCAATGGGGATTTTAATTATACTAATGAAAATAAAGTAATCACTTGTCTAGAGACCTTGGTGTCAGTATTGGTTTACCTGTCATAATTCAGTATTTCTTGAATAGCGTTTCCTAGTTTTTCTTCAGTAAATGCTTTTATATCAACATGTAAACCGATCTTCAGATGAACAATTTGTTCAACATTAAACCATTGGTCACTTCTCATAGGCATACCTATTAACGGTACGCCAGCATTAATTGCCTCATCGGTCGATTGTAAACCTCCTTGAGTAATAAAGAACTTTATTTTTGGATGTCCTGAAAATAGAAAAATATAAGGAAGCGTGCGTATTTTTAAGAGGAGATCAAACTATCATGAATTTGTAAAATATTAATGATAAGTGTTATCGGCCAATATATACGCCCATCGCTGATTTAAAGTGAAGGAATGATATGCCAAACATTGGATATAATATTGGTTTGATTATCTTTGGTCTTTTAATATAAAAATGCACCAATACTACTTACTCAAAAGATCGGCTTGTGGAAACCATTTAGAAATTCGAATGTTTTCAGTTCTCCCAGGTAATTCATCAGTGTTCCATTTCCATAAAATATCGTATGGCAATTTTGAGAAAACATTCACCATGGCTTGAATTTTTTGTGGAGGTAGCAAGGCGGCATCTGCATTCGTGCCAAAACTTACGTAAATGACTCCATTTTTAGATGAGTCTAAATAATATTTAAGTTCCTAAACAAAAAAGAAAGTTCTAAGTCGAAAATGGAAACACTTTGTCAATGACGGTAATTTGTGCGCTGAATTCTGGATCTTTCAGGTACAGTTATTAAATATATAGTTTTAGAAACGCAACTTTTGAGGACTGTTGCAGACTATTTACCATCATGTTAAGACTTAAGACTCTTAGAAGCTAGGCAGGCGAAGGAAAATAAAACTACATGCGCCGGGTGAAATGTAGAACACATCTAGTTTAAAAACAAGATCAGAAACAGTGTCAAAAGATATTAAGTACAATTTTACCTTGGGTAATTCTTTCTCCGGTATTTGATGTATGCCCCCCAAATTGATAACATTAGGAGGTTGAGGTCGATTAAAATCCCACATGGGATGTACATTCAGAAAGAACAAGTCCACATTTTTCAGCAATTCGTTTATGGGTGGCACATCTGGCCCCAAAACCCTTTTAAGCATCACGTGAGATTGTTCGTTTGCATTTCTAAAGAAAAAGTTAAGAGCAATAATGAATAGTAATTGGGACAGTTTTTCCCAAATTGTCAGATTGTAAATTTTAGTGTGAATCATTGTCGGATACAGGAAAGGATGCATTGGTGATCCAGTAACATATAAGTTATTGGGCGTTGCGCCAACAGAACTGAATTGTATAACTGGTGCTTTAAACACATGGGAAAGCCCCAAAGTTGCATCCAAGTAAGCTTCTAAAATCAGCAAATCAAACTGCTGCGTTTTGTCACTTAACAACACTTTTGCTTCTGGCGTAGATAGCTGCAGTTCAACTAGTTCTAGCAAATGTTTAAAAAGGTTATCGTATTTCTTTTGGAAATCTTTGCCACTTCCTTGTGCATCTGCTGAAGCTGATAAAGATACTTTTTTCCATTCATAGGATACATCGTGTAGGTTTATTTCTGTAAGATTAGTTGGCACTTCATCCTTCGAAAATATTGGATCAGTTGTCAAAACTACTAGTTCGTGTCCTCTTTTAACTAATTCAAGCGTCAAATGTCGGAATACCACTTGATGACTTATAGATGGTGACGGATAATAAGCTAAAATCCTCGCGGCATCATTGCGTATTATAAACAATGTTGATAAATATACTAAGCGTATTATAGCAGACATAGCTGTCACGATAGCGTGCCACGACGTACGCGAAAAGACTAATATATATTCTACACTTATTCTTTACACATGGTAAAGCTTATCAAACTTGTCAGAGATTAGTATAAAAAAGGTACGATTAAACAATGTTGTTAGTTTTTCACTACTGAAGATATTTTGTGATCGGTAACATGCATAATTGGAACTGCCTGTCCATATACAATGTTGATTATTTGTATAAAACATTTAGCATATCAAATGTATATATGAATCATCGCTTGCATGAAACTTATAAAATTACTATCGCTAGCACTGTCAGGAACAAGGTTTTTTTGGCAAGAAATAAGTTGTTTGTTTTTTATCAAACCAATGTTTTTATAGAAAGCCAACTTATGTCATTTTAACATTTACTCTTGCTCTAAGCTTAGACTTTTTATTCTATCTACTTTCTTTTAAATGTTGGAAATGGTTGTTATTAAATGCCAACTTGCATATAATTTAACTTTTATAGTTTCCCAAATTAACAAATAAAGTCAAATGCCAGATCATGATGAATGACCAAATAAATTATTATATTAGATCATTCGTGATTTGAAAGGTAACTAAAATAAATTATTGTGTCCATAGTTCAAATAGTTCATGAGTATTAACCAATAATTAGGAAATACCAAGAATTTCTATGAACCCTGCGTCGTTCTTGCCGGGCATCTTATACCCGACTATTTTTAAAATCCCAATCACTATAAAACAAATACCCACGTTATCTGCCGCTTCCAGTAGTTGCAGTCGTTGACACATTTGAGCCTATTAGCTATTCTATTTAGTGTTGCTGCGACTACGCTGGAATTTGCACGTTTGTGAAGAACGGGTAAGTTATACCCGGCCAATATGGCCACGGCACATTTATAGACGTGTTTATGGTTTTAATGTTTCTTGACGAATTTCATATAAACGGGATGTCTCCTTCGTGAAACTGTGATTGTCTGTCTGGAAAAGACAAAAAACAAGGCACAACTTCAATATATGTATAGTTCCCGGCATTTAAGTTGAACATGATTTTGAAATCACGTGACATGCGCAGTAGTGAATAATGTACCTTGACTTGCTACTGCGCATGTCACGTGATTTCAAAATCATGTTCAACTTAAATTCCGGGGATTATAACAAATTTTTTTTTAATGTAACTAATTATCCCAGTATGCCAAAGTTGCGTTGATTTCGATGACGATTAACTCAGTATATAAGTAATTCATAGAGATCAAGTGATGCTATATAAAATTATTACTAATTTGGTTGATTCTTCTATTTGTCGGTAAATTAAATAATAATTGCTCAAGAATTAACGCACGTAATAAAGCTACTTTTGCTTCACCTTTGTAAAAAGTTCATAATAGGAAAAATAGCCGTAAACAAGTTTAATTAAACATTTAATAACACCGACATATTTCACGAAAAACTTAGGCGTTTTCGAAGCCTTCTGTTGGGTATTGAATAGTGTCATTTAATTACTTTTTGTAGATTTCGTCTATATAAGTATGTATTTGTTGTTTTTAATTTTTTTATCAAATATTTTAGTTTTTACTAAATAGTTTATAGTTTATTCGCACTTTTGTCACTCAACATACCTTTATCTGTACCAACTAGAGGTGGAAACTGTTAGGCTAATGTGAAAACTCTTTTTTCTTAAGTAAGTATTTATGTTTTATGTAAAGAGCTGTTGTTTCCTGAATAAACAATAAATAAGATTTGTTTCACATAACTCATGTTTTAACATTGTCGCCACAAGCATGACAGATCAAATGAAATTAACAAAATTAAACGTATTAATATTTAGATATGATGTTCGATAGCACAGTGGTCAGCATGTTCGGTCTATGACTGTTGAAAATTAAAGAATTCCAACGTTAACCACGGAGGTTAACGATTCCAGGTGAAGTGCATTGCTATTTAGGCCAAGCATGTCCCTGTTATGAAAATTATGTCGTAAATTACCAGAATTTAATTTACTTAATGAATAAGTACTGAAATGAATATTATTATTAAGAAATTTACATAAATTTTGAAACTAACAATTAAGTATTATTAATTAAGAATCTTATTGCTTACACTAAAGCGATTCAAAGATAATATGCAGTTGTTGTCAAGAGTCAAGAGACTGGAACCAAAAATATTGAGAAAGGTCTCAACTGTCTTTTGCTAAAATCCATTTGTTTTCTCAGCTAAAACAGAAGGTGCCAGTAAAATCCGATACAGTTGGTCTCGTTATTTGTTTACCATATAATGAACATTTCAAAAGTCTCTAGATGTTGATGCAAGAATTGTTGTAAAAGGTTCAATAATTAAAAAAAAAAGTTTTATATACGAGGGTGGATTGAAAAGTTTTCGGCCTAACATAGATACATTCAGTTCTGACAATTATATCTACCTACATTATTAAATTCAATTCAGAATACTTAATTGTGTGAAGTTTGAAACGTGTGCGATAACTAGTTTTGATTTTATAAACTTATTAACATAGCAATCGGACGTAATTTGCGCGAAGGGAGCAAATCGAGCAGCGTGCCGTCATTTAGTACCTCCATAAGAAGGGGCTGTCATCAAAAGCCATCCATGATGATATGGTCAGTATATTAGGGGTATCTGCTCTGTCATATTCATCCGTCAAAAAATGGATAGCAGAATTCAAGCTTGGTAGAGAGATTGTAAAAGATGAACTCCACTCTGGAAGGCCTTCGACGTCCACTACTGACGAAAATATTCAAAAAGTGCTTTATTTAATTATGGAAGGCCGCAGATTAAAAATTAGAGAGATGCCGAGATTATAGGCATCTTTTATGAACGCACTCAAAACATCATTTTCAACAAGTTGGGTTTCCACAAGGTGTCTGCGAGGTGGGTTCCGCGGCTGCTTTCAGTCGAACAAAAAAGGACGCGATTGACTATTTCACGCGACTGTTTGGAGTTATTTGAAGCCGATGCAGATGAATTTTTAAATTGTTTTGTTACTATGGACGAAACATGGGTTCATTACTGTACACCGGATACAAAACAACAATCAAAACAGTGGAGAAGATCTAGTTCACCACCCCCCAAAAAGGCTAAGTCGATTTTGTCGGCTAATAAGGTAATGTCTTCAGTATTCTGGGACTCTCTCCGTGCTCTCAGCCACATACTGTAACGCGCTTTTACTGTCAGTTAAAATGACAATGTCGTTATACGGCAGGTCCTTTATGTAATGAAGAGCTTCCAAGATTGCCGTAAACTTACTATAATAGATATTGAGGGTGTAAATACCCGTCTTATAGCTAATCGAGCAATGCAGAGCACTCTTTCCATGGCCTGAATAAGAGTACTCCAATAAATTCTGTACTCTATCCAATTTAGAAAAATGTGTCAACTGTAACAATCTGTGCGCTGTTATCGTGCAAAAAAGACCAGTAGTCAATTCTACTTCTAATAAGGGAGATGAACAAACGATGATTTACCGGATGTACGCCCCACGCTGAACCAGCGAGCACCTTAATTAGATTGCTAAATTTTTGAGACTTTTTACATATCCCATTTAAATGTTTAGACCAGCGCAACGACCTATCCAGCCATATACCTAGGTACTTAATATTGTCCGCACTGTTTTATGTTGTTTCGTTGATTGTCAATTTAATTGTGTTTTTTATGTCTTCTGCTGAATACACAAATCTTTGATTTTGGTGCAGACAACTCCAATCCTATATTACTAAGAAGTATTGATAAAGCATCTAAAGCTATTTGAAGCTTTAACTCACTGCAATTAAGTTGGTGAGTTGAATAAAAAAAAATTATCTACGTTTACAGAACGTAGATAATTTTTTTTTATTCAACAAAATCAAAATGTTTTGAAAGTCCTGACAAATTTTGTGTTACAATATTAAATAGTAGAGGGAACATTGGATCCCCTCGCGCTATTTCGCGGTAAGTCCCTCTACAAAGGTCTAACTCTTTTCCTTGTCCTAATGTAATTTTCAAATGTCTCTCGTTATGCAATGAAAATATATACTTACTATATAGAACTATTACTATATAGAATCTAGCTCCTACAACAATCTCATCCAGGGTAATTGAAACCTTGTCAACCGAAAAACCGTTTTGGATGTCCAAAAAACAAGCTATCCTTGATACACTATCTTAAAGTCGTACTTGTATTTGCATGATTAGAAGTGCAAGGGAAACCAAATATGACGGACCCTTCCTGAATCCTAACGCGTTTCTGGACATAATTATAATTTTTCTAAGTACCATTTCAAGCGTTTTGCGAATATCAAATGAAATATTTTACATACATGGCTTTAGTGAAATAGATCTAAGCTTCTGTTCAGAATTATTATTGTTATTATGTTTTGGTGTTTCGTTTTTTTATGGCCATTGGTGAGATATAACCTTAGAACTTTTTTTTGCAATGTCAGGTAAATTATAGATCATAGAGTAAGAAATCTTGCTTATTGGAATATATGTTTACATAAACTTAGCTTCAGCCCGCGGTTTCACATGCTTGGTGTTCAGTTTGTTAGAGAAAAACTTTTCGCATTGAACAATGGAGTTTTAGTCCTCTACACTTACTTCTGTCACAAGCCTGACAAAAGATAATTACTATCTATTTTATTATTTTTAAAGACAAATTGTCAAGTGTTTATGAACGCAAGCTATTTGTCTTTGTTAGTTTGTGTTCTGTTAGCAGAGGGCGCCTCTCGCTCTCTTCTCTTAATGGCGTTTGTGACAAGATAACTGCGATCCAAAGATTAAACTCAAATACTATAAATTATCTTCTGCTTATTTGTAAATTGCACCACGAATATCCTTTACAAAAAGCTTCATCACTATAATTTTGTTTTAATCACATAGCCAAGTACTTGGACGCTATTTCTGCTTCTATAAAGCAGAAAAAAATACTCCAGAAGTCAGACTACGAAATTTGTTCCAAATATCTAAATAATATTTGTCATTTAAATAAAGACAAAATACATCAGAGAAACCCTCTAGCCTTGTGATGACAAAAGAAAAGTTAAATTATTTCACTATTGTTTACCAAAACATACTCAGCTTTTTTATTACTCATCAACTCAGTCAACATTGTGTATTACTGAACACGGGGTCATGAACTATTGCTCGTTATTTAATATAATAACGACATGAAAGTTCATTTACAATTTTGGAAAATTATCTTATATTTTAATTTTAATTTCTTGTTTTAAAACAAGAAATATATTAAAGCTCACCCTATTGACAGGCATGTGTGGAATTTGAGAACTAATTCATAATATGTATGTGTTTTCAGGTTCCCGTTGGGGTACCTCTTCCTGTTTGAGTCTGCTATGGAAGTTTTAATCGACAAGAAGAATATAAAATCAGTCGTTCCTAGCGATATCAACAGCAACATTTTAGTTAATTCGTCAATATCGAGTAGATTTTAATTTAATCATTTGATTTAGTGAACGCTTTTATTGAACCAGCTACTTGCTTAGAATGTATTTTTTCTGTTTTTATAATATTATTTCTCTGACAATAGCCGTCAATTAGCCTGTCTTTGTAGGCCGATTAATAACTAGGTCTGCAATGCATGCTGTTTGCAAATACTGAGCGAAGCACTACGTGAAACCTTTATAAGGTAGATAGATCGCAGCTGCGTTCGAACCGAAAATATTTCCTATCATAGAAAGAGTGCTATCACATTTGAAGATTTGAGTGCTAAACCAACTGCAGACAACTTTGACCAATTTTTGAACATTTTTACAATGGTGTTGAATTAGATTTTTGAAGGGTGATTATTCCTCGATGGTATGTCCGATTTCAAAACTTTTTTTGCACATTAGTCACGACCACAATGTGAGTTTTGGCGCCAAATTTCATCAATGTAGTATCGGCGGTTTGGCTGTGATCAGCTTTTGAATTTTTCTTTCGGTGATCATTCCTCCATAGTAAAGTCTATATTTTTTTTACATAGCCTACGTCCGTCAGATTATAATCCTGTATGTTCATGCCAAAATTCATTCGAATCGATTGAACCGTTAAGTAGCAGGTGGGAGACAAGCGAAATTTGTGAGTTGCCTTAAAGAGAGCTTCGCTCAATAACAACATAGAAAAATATTCAAAATACTATTGTTAAAATATCTAATTTTTCATATGCTGAAACTTGGAAATAAAAGAATTAACAGTTGTTTCTCAATATATCTAGAAAATATTATATATGTACGGCAATACTACGACAAAATTACAAAAAAGAGTAATGCTTAAAATTACTTGCTGGAACTTCCTGCTTAAAAAAGCAAGAGGCTCATAGCGCATGGTTTTCATTTTAATAACAAATTTCCAAACATGCACACTGAACTACCATTTGGAAAGTTAAAAAATATGTTATAAATACCCTAATGAACAAAGGGCATAACGATATAGTGATTATTTAAAAGACAAGAGCAGGTGAATATTATAGCCTTGTTTCTATTGTTTTTTGGTAATGATAATACTGTTTACATTCCGTTAATTATAAAAGTATCTTTTTGTGTTCGTAACGGTGTAAAGTGGATAGAATACCAGAATTCCCCGGAAGATGGAGATGAAAAAGATATAATGCGTTTTATTCAATACGAGCTCTAATATCAAACATTTGTACTAAGAATAACTCAGGAATATTATTTTCTTAAATGTATTATGTTACTTATAAATAAAATAAATTGAAAATTGCAATAAATATATGTTATTTACTAGGTTTTTGACGTGACAACGTCTTAAATTAGGTTGCGGCTGGGAGTCACTTATGAAAAAGTGTAACGCTCGGTAACGTTACGATGAGTCACCGAACGAGAGAGAGGCCCGCCGAATGCCTTTTTAAAAAAAAGGTATATCCTTTATATTTGAGGTATGAACCCAAAAGCTTTATTTAGCTTATTTTTAATATTATATATTTTTATTTATTGTAAAAATTATAAAAAATGGTTTAATTACATTTTTAATTTAATTTATTACGTATATATATATATATATATATATATTAAATATTTAATTTATTAATATAAATTTATATATATTTAAATATTTAATTAATTATATATTAATAATATATTAATAATTATTTAATTTATTATTAAAATTAAAAATATTATATATATTTCAATGATTATAGATTGATTTATAATTTATATTAATTTTTAATATAAATATTATGAATTAGAGAGAGAGAAAATATTAAATATTTAATAATTTATAATAAATATTTTAATATAAAAAAAAAAAAAAAATCTATGCAATTTTTATTACTTATAAATAAAAATTATTATAGTTTATATAATTTATTATAAATTTATTTTACATATAAATTTTAGTGTTTAATTTTAATTATTTTAATAATAATTAATTTTAATTAATAGTAATTAATATTAAAAATTTAAGAAATTAAGATTTAGTAATATTTAAATTAATAACTAATTTTGTGCCAGCAGTTGCGGTTATACAAAAATTAAATTAAATTTTATTAATAATTAAGTAATAATTTTATTTTAGTAATTAATTAAATATTAAATTATTGAGTGAAATTTTAATTTAGTTTAATTTAATTTTATATTATGATTTAATAAAATTTAATAATAAACTAGGATTAGATACCCTATTATATAGAATTTAAATAAAAAATATTAAAATAATAAATAAGTATTTATTGAAACTTAAATAATTTGGCGGTATTTTAGTTTATTTAGGGGAATCTGTTTAATAATTGATAATTCACGAATAAATTTACTTAATTAATGATTTTGTATATCGTTGTTAAAAAAATATTTTTAATAAAAAATAATATTTTAAAATTTAAATAAAAATTTAAATCAGATCAAGATGCAGATTATAATTAAGAATATAATGGATTACAATAAATTTATTTAAATGAATTTTAATTTGTAATAATTAAATGAAGGTGGACTTAAATGTAATTTTATTAAGTTTATTATAATGATTAAAAATTAAAATATGTACATATTGCCCGTCGCTTTCATGAATAAATTGGAATAAGTCGTAACAAAGTAGAGGTACTGGAAAGTGTTTCTAGAAATAACAAATTAGAGCTTGAATAAGTATTTCATTTACATTGAAATGATAGTGAAAAATCATTTAATTTGAGTGTAATAATTAATAAATTAAAAATAATTAAAGTTATTTTAGTATTATTAAGAAAAAATTATTAATTTTATAGTTAATTAGTATTGTGAAAGAATTTTGAAATAATTTTAAATATTAATTTATTAAAAAGTAAATTTTATTTATTGTATCTTGTGTATCAGAGTTTATTAAAAAAATTATTTAGGTTAAAATATTTCTCGAATTAAAAAGAGATAATTAATTATAAAAGTTATTGTTTCATAAATATTTTAAATAATTAATTTGAAATGAGATGTTAATCGTTTTTTAAGATATCTAGTTTTTGACGTGACAACGTCTTATAAATTGGTTTGCCGGGTGACACTTCAAGAAACTGCGTTACGCTCCGCTCACGTTATGCGCTCACAATGAGAGCGAGTGAGAGGCACGCGTCCCTTCCACTCGGGCATGGTTAGCCCGCCTAAGAGCGAGAGAGACAGACATAAAAAGTGGAAGGGACGCGTGCCTATAAATTAATGTTTTAAATATAATTCTTTGTATAAATAAATGTTTTAAATTGTTACTATTATTTCATCCTTCTTCCTACTATACGAATGAATATTCACATTTAAATTATTTTACCACTCAAAGTCGTTGTCACGTAAAACTTTCGCCCGTATACCGACTTTACAGGCAACCAATTTTTTTTTAGAATGACTCACTGAGTACCTGCATAATAGGGAATAATAATGTTATCCTTATAATTTGGCTTATTGTGATTCGTGATAATAAAAACAAAAACTTTTAGTCGTAATGAAAAATTCTTAGAAAATGCATTTTAAATATCAGATGATTAAACTTCAAGGTTATTCATAATTAAAACGAGTAATGAGTGCATAATATAGAACTTTCTTTACTTAAGTTATTTGAATAGTAATCTCAATTTCAGAGTAAATGCGCGCAGTTAAAAATAATATTTGATTTTCTGTGTAATGGAAAGAATGAAAAGTACATTATTTGTGTTTAAATTATTGCAGATTATATCACAAAAATCGGAATCGAGCCAATCAAAAATATTAACTGTTTTTTACTTTACTAACCTTTTCATATCGGAACACGAATTTATACAACTTGTATATTATGTAAATAAGAAAAATAAAAATAGATACGGAGGCGACTAGCAAATAAAACACTAGTTCTAACTCGAGGTATTCAGCCCAAGACATCCCTGCGGTGGGAGCGCGAAGATGTCGAGCGCCACCATGACGTATTACGTACTCCGTCCACCAAACCGCACGGTCCAGTGGAGACTGAGGCTGGTCACGATATAATTCTCTTAGACGCTTGATATTCTGACGATAGCTGAAAACATAAAGATATTATTATGCAAAACAATGTTGATATCCCAGTGGGATCCCCATATTGATGCCTTGTCAAAATGATATTAAGGCTCATATCTGACGTTGAAACAGCAAGAATGATTTACTTCAGCTACTTTGCGTATACAGTGTAATGCAAAGAATGGTTTTGGTGTGTATAGTGAGCGCCAAACTTCTAGTCCGCTCTGAAGTTGCTTCGCGCAGGGGCACAGTCATGCACAAAATTAAGTTGGTTTGAAACACTAAACCTCCACCATGACTGAAGAACTAATTTTGACTCACATATATAAGTACGAATAAGCAAAACACAGGTTTTATTGCAATATAGCTTTATTTTAATGTTTATAATTGTTTAACACCTGCAACATAGTTTGATAGTGATATTGTTGAGTTGCTTGAACAAGGCATGACTACTATCATCACTATCATCATCGCCACTATCTGATTCATGGTTAGAGTCGGTATCTTCACTCTCATCGTCGCTCTCCGATTCCGATTCGCTATCGGTCACTCTTATTATAATTTCATCGGTTAATGTGTCTATTACTTGATCACTCTTTCTATACTCTTCTTCAATGTTTTTAACTTTGTTGCACAATTCTGATTCACCCATGATGTTACATTTATCTCGGACAAGTTCCATGACTTGATTAATATTCCAGCTTACATTTTTCTTTGCTGCATAACCCTTCACAGCTGCCGAGGCCATTTCTATTGGATTCAAGTCTGGGTGATAGGGTGGAAGCCGTAATACCGTATACCCACTCTCTCCTAGAATATGATCAATGTGAAAATGTTTGTTTACTTCCTTGTTTTTTTAATGAGTTCGTATAGTTGAGGTTTCAGCATCTCAGGACTGAAAGTAATTCCTCTCTCGGTGAGCCATGTCTGCATGTCAGATTTTTAGAATTTGAGGTTGGGCAGTGCTCTTCCTGTTTATTATGGTAGGATGCATTGTCAATAACTATAACAGATCTGGAGGGTAGATTTGGGATCAACTGGGTTCGCAACCATTTTTCATAATTTAGAAAATTCATATTGTCATGATAGTCTCCACTCTTTGTCCTAGCTTTAAACATAAGGAGAGCATTAGGTACAAAACCGGTCATGGCCCGAGGAGAGCCCCACCGGTAAGGGCCAGGGAGGTTGTACTTGATGGGGTGAGGCTTCCAGTGCTTCGCCACATAAAGTACCTGGGGTTGCTGCTGGACGCTCGCTGGGATTTCAGCGAGCACTTCAAGCAGCTAGCCCCCAGGTTGGTGAAGGCCTCCCTGGCCTTAGGTAAGCTCCTGCCGAACGTCGGCGGCCCAGGTACCACGTGCCGCCGACTGTACGCAGGGGTGATCCAGAGCATGGCCCTCTATGGGGCCCCGGTGTGGGCAGAAGCCGTAGGGACCAAAGGGAAGGCAGATCTCCGGCGGTCCCAAAGGGTGATCGCGGCCCGCCTCGTACGAGCGTACAGGACGGTGTCGCGATCGGTGGCTTGCGCGCTCGCGGGTACACCACCGTGGGAACTGGAGGCACGTGTCCTACGGGAGGTGTATCTGCGAAAGGTGGAGGCCCGGGTGCGAGGAGATGGGCTCGCACCCGAGGAGGCCCGGCGAACCAGGAGGGATGCCGAAGAGCGGCTGATGAGGGAGTGGGAGGAGTCTCTCATCGACCCGCCATTTAGGAAGCGTACCCTTGAGGCACTGAGACCAGTGCTTCGGGAGTGGTGCGCACGGCGCCAAGGGTCGGTGACCTTCAGGCTGGCGCAGGTGTTTACCGGGCACGGGTGCTTCGGTAAATACCTGCACCGGATTAGAAGGGAGCCGACCCCGTCGTGCCATCATTGCGGCGCTGCGGAGGACACTGCCCAGCACACCCTAGAGGTGTGCCCGGCGTGGTCTCCTCAGCGCGGCAATATTGTCGCGGCGATTGGGAGCGACCTCTCGCTCGCCGCCGTGGCGCGAGCCATGGTGACGAGCGATGGGTCCTGGGAGGGGGTGGCCTCCTTCTGCGAGGACGTCCTCTCACAGAAGGAGGCCGCCGAAAGGCGGAGGGAGGAGGACTTTGACTCCTCCCTCATAAGGCGCAGGCGTCGGGGGAGAAGGTGGCGGCGTTATGCCACCCGCATCCCCATCTAGAGGATGGAGCTCCGCTTCTCCTCTAGAGACGCCCCAATGGCGGAAGGGGCACTCATTCTGCCTGGGTGTCCACCCCCCACGTGAAAACGCACGAAGGGGGAGAGGGTCTCTTCCCACCCTTCCCCGATGGCTCGCGGGATGAATGCGCTCGCGAGCGGAATGCGCTTGAGGAGGACCCTCGGGAACGGCTTCCCCGAGGGTAGGAGCCTCACTCGGAAACTACGGGTGATACCGGAGTTTCTCCGTTATCACCCGGCGTGGCCGAGAGGGGGTCCGATGGGATGGCGACCGCGGAAGCCTTCCGGGAACTTTTGTTTCCGGGGGACTTCCGCGGACGCACATCCCGATGAGGTGGGGGGGGAAGGCCGTTAGCACACCTCGGCCGCCTCCGGCCTGCATTGGGCGGGGCAACCGCGCCGCCTGTGATGGCGCCCGGGAACTTGTTCCTGGGTGATCATCGCGGGCGCGGGAGTCTCGTCCCTTGTGAGTCGGTGTCGGTCGAGGGGTGTGGTTTATTCCTTTCCTCACCAAAAGGGGGCCAGCGGTTGTCGGGGCGGGAGACCGGCAGCTGCATTGCACTTGGCCCTCAGGCGTGCGGGGTGTTCAGGGCGTCACGGTTCACCCCGTTGCTCCGTCCCTCACGGAGCATAGGCGAGGTCCGCCCACGAGCGCGGACCCACACTGGTCCGGGTCGCGGCCGAGTCCGGCAAGGGACCCCGCGACTCGCACTTCTGTGTATTGGGACGCCGCAGTTTTTAGTGGGTAGGCCTCCAAGCCTTTACCGGGCACTCGGCCGGGTAGGGGCATGGAGGAGAGTCCCACATATCCATCGTGTTCTCCCGACACGATGGAATGCCTAATGCCATTTTCTGCGAAAACAAAAAAAAAAAAGGAACAAAACCGGCATCTGATCCGGCATGCACAATCACAATACGTTACCTGTTTGAATTTTTTTCTTAAGTCCTTCTTTCGAACCATCGCCCCAGGATTTGGAGCTGACATGTGTCGAGTCGACATACGATTCGTCTGTATAAATAAAATCGGCCTTCCATCATCACGGTAGCGTTTAATTTTTTGTAGAAAATCTATGCGTTTCAATCGTATATTAGTTTGAACAATAAGATTTTTTCTGTTATCCTCCGTTTTTTTCCATTGAAACCCCATACGTTTTAATATGCGCCGCAGGCTGGTTCCAGAACCTTCGGAATTTATGTCTTCCTTTAACTTTCTTAAAAGGCCCTTTATTGTTGGTAACTTTTTTTCGGTATTGTGATAATTGTGGACGCACCTTTTTATTACCCCTTTGTCAAAACTGTCAATATTAGTAATCTTCTTTTTTCTCGTCCTCTTCTTCTCAGGAGTTCGAAACACAGCCACAAATTCCGATTTGTTGGCTTCTGCATTAATTCTGCGCATCGTTTTCGTTGAAACTCCAGTAGCTTCTGCCATTCTTTTTTGCACGTGCTTCATGTTTATTTCTATGCCTTCGGCCGCTTCTTTTTGCAAAATTTCAAAACATTATACACAATTTTTCTAGCTTGACGACGTAAAACCGTATTCCGGTTAGGCATGTTCAAAATTTTATTATTAAAGGAACAACAAAAAAACTATAACGGAACAACTAAAAAAAATTAGACAGCGAAAACTTAACAGTAACAACTAAATCAAAACAGAACTGAGTGTTACTGTGCTTTGTTACGAAAAACAAGCGCGTGTGCTATTCGGAAGAACACTGAACGCCCACTAACACGCACGCACTGGTGATAAAGGTGCGGAGGCGATGAAGTGGAGCGAGCCCTGCCGCCGCTGCCTTCTGCCGCTCCTCGCTCATACCTATTTTTTGCTGCAGCGACGTGGTTCACGCTGTGTTCAGAGCGGACTAGAAGTTTGGCGCATACCATACTACAAAAAAGAACAATCCGCGCTATTTATAACTTAAGTGTTAGAGATTCTCTTCGAGAATAATTTAAGGAAATTAATAAAGTTACAGTAGGTATCTTCCCAGTATATATATATAATAGGGTACTACACTACGTTACAAGCGCTAGAAAGATTTTCTTCTAGCGCTAGCGCAAGTAGCCCTTGCTAAGTTTCTTGCGACTCTCTGCACAAGGTCTCCCGTCGTAAGATTTATGAAACCATGGCATATTTTTTCTTACTACTTTCAATGAATGCATTGTTATTAATGCTCATATCGAAGAAAAATAATTTGTCCTTTATCGTTATCTCTATTGGGGCAAACCCTAATCAGAACAGTTCATAAATCACCACGCCGCACTATGTGGAGATTGAGTCGGTTTCGGGTCATAAATCTAGAACTTCCATGTTTTTATAGATATACAGCTGATTTTTTTTTTAGGTAATCTGAGATAAACGTACTTTAAAATAATATACAGTCTATGCATATAAAAATATATTTAATAATTGTAAAAAAATACAAAACATGAAATATTGAAAAATTATCATAAATTTACGACTAATTTTAAACAATGTGACCTAAATGTTATAATTAATACAAAATAAACACATAAAATTACTCTTATTAATTAAATATAATAAGAAAAAGAAAATAACATAGAATTATATTATTCTACTAGCTCTACAGCTTCATCTATAAGTTCCATAGACTTTTTATTGGAAGGTTTTCTTAAACTTGTTATGTAAGGGTCTGAAGTGTACAAAAGTGTATGTAAAACGTCTTCATTTGTAGCTACTCTAGAGCATTTTCTAGCATGATGAAGTCTGAATCGTTTATAGTCTTTGTTCCTTGATTCCTGGGCATCTTCGGAGAGCTGTCCAAGAGGTAACACTGAATAATGCCGAATTACACTTTCCCCATGAATTAGGACTTTATGGACAGATGATGGCATATAATACCACATATATTTACTAACATATCGTTGTGCTGTATCGAAAGCATACTGTCCAAATTTCGTAGCATTAATTACTTTTCCGCTAGACATAACTTGAAGTAAAACATAAAATCGTTTTATCAATTCCTCATCCACACCGGTAATTTCTGCAGTGCACTGATAATTTTGAAAAAATCGTCTAGCTGTATTACCGTCATTACTGTTACCAGAACCTTGCTTAGGTTTATCTATATTTAAACCAAGTTCTTCTCTGAACCTTCTTTGTACATATGTCTTCTTTTGTTTTTTCAAATCTTTATTTTCTGTCGTTGTAGCAGACCATTTTTCAAAGCCTACATTATAAGATATATGTAAAATTAGTTCCAGAAATCTAATCCAGCAATGTAAAGTCGAAAGCCCATATTGATAAGAATTTTCGTCAACAGGTTTATTTTGTACTTTTTCTAAATTGTTCATCTCTGTAGGTCTTGCACCACAAATAGTACATACAGCACCTGATGAAGTTTCTGACAAAACTTGAGCCACTTTCCCGTCAACCATTGTCAAAAATAATGTGTGTTTGATTTCAATACTTTCACCATTTTTATTGATTAAGCTTGTTGTGAGAGCGTTTCTTTGAGCTATAATTTCATTAACTACACTTGTAGTTTTCTCTGGTGTCTCTTTTGATAATTCTATTAAAATGGGCCTACAAAATCTTACTGATGATGGAACAGGGTTTTCCCACAAAGTTTCATTTGTATTAATATCAACAAGTTTCAGAGGTACTAATGAAGATATAAATAAATTTGTGTCAGAAATTAACTCATCCTCTTCAGTTAAGACTTGCTTGTATTCACTTTGTCCGCTTGAGCCATCACAGCCCCATTTCGAATACAGCATTAAATGTTTTTTGCCAGCTTTGTATACACCATTGATTTTCAAAATTCTTGCAATAGTGTGATCCAGCAGATCTTGCAGTTTTATTTTTGCTGTAATATTATTAATTTCTATGCTTGATCTTGGTGGGTAGCACATTCCTTTAGCTTCCTGAATTGATTTATATGACGGAAATAATACGCAGTTCTTCGCAATTAAGCAATTTCTCATGTTTTCATACTGTGCCATGTTAAGGTCCAACTCTATAAAAATACTGAGAGCTTCATCTTTAGAGTACGCTGTTAAATGTGCCGGTTCATTTAAAAGATTTTGACGTATTTCACTTTTTTTATCTATGGGTAATACTCGTAAAATTTCGACAATGAATGCTTCTTCCGATCTTGAGATCTCAATCCTTGAAGATATGAATTCAGTATAAAATCAAGGCCACATGTTTCAAGCAACTCCTTGTTTTTTCGTCTTTGTGTTCTATCGGAACTGTCTTCGTAGGTTTTAGAAGGGCGTCCTCGCTTCCCCGTCGATGTCGAAGGTTCAGATTCACAAGTAGGATCTTCCAGATTTACTGTGAATGTGGCATTCAACCACATGCTATTCTGATTTAAAAATTTTTCTTTATTTCTGCCAGATTTAGTGTAGCGTTGACGAAAGTTCGTAATAAGATTTTTTTGTACACTCGCGACAATTTTAGCGATATTTGCCTCAGAAAAGTTGATAAAATTATTCCGTATATAACTTGTTAAAGCAACAACATAATTCCCGTCACTTTCAATCAAAACAAGACATAGGTCGCGTCTGGTACATTGGAATTCACTCATTGCGAGAGAGTAGGTGGTTAGATACACTTTTAATAACGACAATAACGAACGAAAAACAGTATGTAATTATTCAGTATGCAGATGCTCTATTTTATATTAAATAACTGATTTGAAACGTGTGCAAAGTATGGGAATAAAAACTATTTATCATTATGTGGTTACTCGGTTTCCTATGTGTTTTATTGATAATTTATTTTGTAGGCGAACTAAAAATGGTGAGAAATACTCGATACATTATCAAAACATAAACCGCAATTAATAATATATCACAAGTGTAACCTATATCAACTAATAAAACAAATAGATTCGCCCACGTATTTTTAAGAAATTATTACTATTTCATGTTATGATAGATAGCATTATGTTGTGCAATGAAGTTGCAACTTTTTTTTTCTTCCTGTATAAAAATATTAAATTTCCTATCAAATAACTTCATTTACAGACCTTCGGCAAAGTGCGCCGCACTATGTGGAGGTGCCTAAGAGAGCTTGGCCATAAATACATTTTGTAAAAATCGGCGCAGGTACTTGTATTATACCTCAAACTATAGCTAAGAAGTTGATTTACTATATTATGTATAAATTATGTATGTAACTAGTACTTTTTTATAGTAAAGAGCATCTAAATACGATGATTGAAAAATTATCACGAAAACATCATAATTTGTATTTTTTTCAGGATGATTTTCTAGTAAGCTAGCAATGAAAATTATACATGTATTATACCATTTTAGAAAGCTTATAATATATACTTTTTTTTGGTATACACAAATATGCTATATATTTATAAATATATTTACTAGAAATATTTATCTCATGACATATCATTTTTGCGTATCTGAAACTTTCAATTAGAGTTTTGACAGTTGCCGAAATTTGCCGAAGGTCTGTAAATGATGTTATTTGATAGGAAATTTAATATTTTTATACAGGAAGAAAAAAAAAATTGCAACTTCATTGCACAACATAATGCTATCTATCATAACATGAAATAGTAATAATTTCTTAAAAATACGTGGGCGAATCTATTTGTTTTATTAGTTGATATAGGTTACACTTGTGATATATTATTAATTGCGGTTTATGTTTTGATAATGTATCGAGTATTTCTCACCATTTTTAGTTCGCCTACAAAATAAATTATCAATAAAACACATAGGAAACCGAGTAACCACATAATGATAAATAGTTTTTATTCCCATACTTTGCACACGTTTCAAATCAGTTATTTAATATAAAATAGAGCATCGGCATACTGAATAATTACATACTGTTTTTCGTTCGTTATTGTCGTTATTAAAAGTGTATCTAACCGCCTACTCTCTCGCAATGAGTGAATTCCAATGTACCAGACGCGACCTATGTCTTGTTTTGATTGAAAGTGACGGGAATTATTTTGTTGCTTTAACAAGTTATATACGGAATAATTTTATCAACTTTTCTTAGGCAAATATCGCTAAAATTGTCGCGAGTGTACAAAAAAATCTTATTACGAACTTTCGTCAACGCTACACTAAATCTGGCAGAAATAAAGAAAAATTTTTAAATCAGAATAGCATGTGGTTGAATGCCACATTCACAGTAAATCTGGAAGATCCTACTTGTGAATCTGAACCTTCGACATCGACGGGAAAGCGAGGACGCCCTTCTAAAACCTACGAAGACAGTTCCGATAGAACACAAAGACGAAAAAACAAGGAGTTGCTTGAAACATGTGGCCTTGATTTTATACTGAATTCATATCTTCAAGGATTGAGATCTCAAGGGGAAACGGAAGAAGCATTCATTGTCGAAATTTTACGAGTATTACCCATAGATAAAAAAAGTGAAATACGTCAAAATCTTTTAAATGAACCGGCACATTTAACAGCGTACTCTAAAGATGAAGCTCTCAGTATTTTTATAGAGTTGGACCTTAACATGGCACAGTATGAAAACATGAGAAATTGCTTAATTGCGAAGAACTGCGTATTATTTCCGTCATATAAATCAATTCAGGAAGCTAAAGGAATGTGCTACCCACCAAGATCAAGCATAGAAATTAATAATATTACAGCAAAAATAAAACTGCAAGATCTGCTGGATCACACTATTGCAAGAATTTTGAAAATCAATGGTGTATACAAAGCTGGCAAAAAACATTTAATGCTGTATTCGAAATGGGGCTGTGATGGCTCAAGCGGACAAAGTGAATACAAGCAAGTCTTAACTGAAGAGGATGAGTTAATTTCTGACACAAATTTATTTATATCTTCATTAGTACCTCTGAAACTTGTTGATATTAATACAAATGAAACTTTGTGGGAAAACCCTGTTCCATCATCAGTAAGATTTTGTAGGCCCATTTTAATAGAATTTTCAAAAGAGACACCAGAGAAAACTACAAGTGTAGTTAATGAAATTATAGCTCAAAGAAACGCTCTCACAACAAGCTTAATCAATAAAAATGGTGAAAGTATTGAAATCAAACACACATTATTTTTGACAATGGTTGACGGGAAAGTGGCTCAAGTTTTGTCAGAAACTTCATCAGGTGCTGTATGTACTATTTGTGGTGCAAGACCTACAGAGATGAACAATTTAGAAAAAGTACAAAATAAACCTGTTGACGAAAATTCTTATCAATATGGGCTTTCGACTTTACATTGCTGGATTAGATTTATGGAACTAATTTTACATATATCTTATAATGTAGGCTTTGAAAAATGGTCTGCTACAACGACAGAAAATAAAGATTTGAAAAAACAAAAGAAGACATATGTACAAAGAAGGTTCAGAGAAGAACTTGGTTTAAATATAGATAAACCTAAGCAAGGTTCTGGTAACAGTAATGACGGTAATACAGCTAGACGATTTTTTCAAAATTATCAGTGCACTGCAGAAATTACCGGTGTGGATGAGGAATTGATAAAACGATTTTATGTTTTACTTCAAGTTATGTCTAGCGGAAAAGTAATTAATGCTACGAAATTTGGACAGTATGCTTTCGATACAGCACAACGATATGTTAGTAAATATATGTGGTATTATATGCCATCATCTGTCCATAAAGTCCTAATTCATGGGGAAAGTGTAATTCGGCATTATTCAGTGTTACCTCTTGGACAGCTCTCCGAAGATGCCCAGGAATCAAGGAACAAAGACTATAAACGATTCAGACTTCATCATGCTAGAAAATGCTCTAGAGTAGCTACAAATGAAGACGTTTTACATACACTTTTGTACACTTCAGACCCTTACATAACAAGTTTAAGAAAACCTTCCAATAAAAAGTCTATGGAACTTATAGATGAAGCTGTAGAGCTAGTAGAATAATATAATTCTATGTTATTTTCTTTTTCTTATTATATTTAATTAAAAAGAGTAATTTTATGTGTTTATTTTGTATTAATTATAACATTTAGGTCACATTGTTTAAAATTAGTCGTAAATTTATGATAATTTTTCAATATTTCATGTTTTGTATTTTTTTACAATTATTAAATATATTTTTATATGCATAGACTGTAAATTATTTTAAAGTACGTTTATCTCAGATTACCTAAAAAAAAATCAGCTGTATATCTATAAAAACATGGAAGTTATAGATTTATGACCCGAAACCGACTCGATCTCCACATAGTGCGCCGACCAAATTCACAATTACATGACGGACCAAAATTTTCTTAAATCTAAGTAGCTTACCAAAAAGGCAGCATAACCCATCCTAAATAAAATAAAAAGATGTATTTACGAATGCTTTGGTATCAGAAATAAAAAATAGGTACATGCGATTATTTTTTTATATTTGGAATAGGTGACAATGAACACCCAAGATTTCCAGACAAAGGAGAGGTAACATTATGCAATCTTCATTCTAATTCCGATACTATTTGACACACCCTAAATGTTGCATCTGCTGCAAGATTTGGAGGAAATGTCATGACAGTTTGTGCGAGTCCTTTAAACAAAACTTCAAGGGGATGTTCCTTTGCACTAACACATAAAGTCTTTAGAATTTTGACACGTTCTTCTCTTGATGCTTTCAGTTCGTCTATCAACTTGTCTCGCTTTAATATTGTACTACACGATCGACAAGATTGTAGTGTCCTCGTTTGTTTTATTTCAGGATATTTCAAAATATTTTTATCTTGTTGACTATATTTTAAATAATCTATATATATATATATATATATATACAGGGTCATTATATAAACACCATCCAAATTTTTTCTAGGCATAAGATATCATTCAAACACTTCATTTATGAAAAAAAATTGGGAGGTAAAATTTCCGCAAAAAAAAATTTTGTCCGAGCGAATTATTACAACAGCTGGTTACTGGCAAAATAGGTACTTACAGTTGAACGACCGACCGCCCGAAGCGCCCCACCGAGCTGCGCGCGCAAGTTGTAACGACATCGGCGCAATGAAATCAGTCACCCGCGGACTTTCCGCGATGTATAATGTTGCGTTCACGCATTTACGTCGCATAATTATCTACCTAACGAAATGTGTTCACACTTGCAATTGAAATCGAGGGCGAAATTGAACGACGGGTTTATGTGAAGAAGGCCCAAAGCCTCGAGAACTTAAATATAAATTTAATCCGTGCATTTAACGAAGTGACAAAGTGAAAAAACAAGTAATACAATTAAAGACAATGTTCATAAACGTGCAAGACTGTTTAGAGATAAATTACCTACACTTTAAGGTAAAGTGATTGTTTTCAAACTTCGTGTAAGTGTATTTTGTTTGGATTTTTAATTAATTATTTTGTTGAAGTCAAGCAAAATGTATGCAGGGCGGCTAAGACTTGTGAAATTTTTCACAAAAATATAGAACTATTAATTATACATTTCTTTATCCTATCGTGTAAAATAGACAAAAATAACTTAGGTAGGTAGGTAACAAGGTTTTGGCACTGCATTTTTTTTTGTGATTTTCGAATTGCCTTTGCGATCCCTGTGTTTTTTTAGATTCTGTGGTTAAGAAACACCCTTTGCTTTACTCCAACCAATTATTGTACATAAGTTGATTAAATTTAAAAAAATTCGACATAAGTGCATAAGTTGTGGCTTACTTTTATGTTCATTTTTTATTTATTAAAAGTGTTATCGATTAATATTGTTATAATCAAAGAACAAATCAACTTATCTGTTCTTCAATTTGACGTTCCTATTTTTTTTCGTTTAAATTTGCAACTTATGAAAATCATTGTAATCTATCAATGAAATACGGAAGGGCGGGGCGGGGGTCGTGTAATCATCTGCTACAACACCGTGCGTAGCGTGACTGTGACAGCAATCGGTAGTTTTCCTCGGATAACTTTGTGTAGGCTTAACTTAATATTTTAGTACTGAGTGATATTAAAAGAAAAAAATCTTGTTTCGTTACTTTCTTCAAAGAATATAATATATAAATTTGGATGGTGTTTATATAATGACCCTGTATATATATATGAAACATTCATGAAAAACCTTAAAGGGTCTTTATCATAACATTAAAGTTTCACAACATCTTCACCAATAATGTAAAACATTTATCTTTGTGGTTTTACACTATAAATATTACCCAACTTTTATAATTCTACGTGTTTAGCCTATAAATATAACCCAAAAGAAATTGATTATTACGAAAATATACCGATTTGGGTGAATTTTGTAATAATTTAGTTTGTAACGACATCTGAATTATTTCACAAAAAACAAAGTTATAGCCACGTAGGTGCTATGTATATGTAAATGTAGTTATATATAATAGCTACATTAAATACACACAGTATAAACCGTTTTGAACCTTTTAAAAGAAAATATGAAAGCCGCAAAATTTTCCGTTATAAGTCCTAAAACGGTGTTTACTCTGTTTGTGATTGAGTAATAGTTTGAACGAGTATAATAAACTATGAAAGAATCTCAGGGCATTATTATCCGCCATATTGATCTGTGTCATTACTAGCAGGAAAACTATCGTCACGATATTAGGTAATAGATAAATCATAATAACCGATTGCAGTCCTGCAACAACACAACAGTTCTGCAAGTTTTGCAGTATTGGTCTTCTTTCTCAAATATGTTTTTTTCCATAGAAATGCGTCGGTCCCCACAGTAAGGTATATCTTATCTCAAGACACTGTTGTTATTTTTTGCTTACCTGTCATTATTGAGAATTTCCTGAATAGCATTATTTAGTTTTTCTTCAGTAAGTGTTTTTATATCAACATATAAACCGATCTTCAGATGAACATATTGCTCAACATTAAACCATTGGTCACCTAACATAGGTATACCAATTAACGGTACACCAGCAATAATTGCCTCATCGGAAGATTGTAAACCTCCTTGAGTAATAAAAAACTTGATTTTTGAATGTCCTGAAAATATAAAAAAATTAAGGTGTTTGAGTCTGCTGCAGACAAAATTATCACGAACTTGTACAATCTTTGTCAATGATAAGTTTTATCGGTCTGTATGAACTGCCATCACAGGTCAACAGAAAAGTGTATGTCAAAAATTGGAAATAAGTAATGTTAAATTTTATTATGTCATTTCTTTAAAGCTCAGATTACTTTTTTTATTTTTAAAATTGAACCAACGATACTTACTCAAAAGGTCTGATTGTGGGAACCATTTTGAAATTCTGATATTTTTAGTTCTCCCAGGTAGTTCATCAGTATTCCATTTCCACAAAACATCGTATGGCAATTTTGAGAAAACATTCACCATAGCCTGAATTTTATGTGGAGGTAGCAAGGCTGCATCTGCATTCGTCCCAAAACTAACGTATATTACGCCATTTTTAGATGAGTCTAAATAATTCTGAAGCTCCTAAGTAAAAAGAGTGGGTAAGTTGTAAGTTCTTAAAAATGGTAAATGACCAAGTCAATGACAGTTATTCGTCAAAGCCATTGAAAACGTGCTGATTCCTGGAGCTAAGTATTATAGTAATTTAATGTATAGTTTTAAAAGTGTTAAATGCCACATAATATTTATCATCACATCACGACTCTAAGAAGCTAAGCAAAAGGAAAATGAAACTATATATGCCGAGTGAAACTGTGGAACACATTTAGTTTAAATTCTTTACCAAGATCAGAAATAGAACAAGAATTTATTGATTATAAATTACCTTTGGTAATTCTTTCTCCGGTTTCTGATGTATGCCCCCCAAATTGATAACATAAGGAGGTAGAGGCCGATTTAAATGCCACATTGGATGAACATTCAGAAACAATAAGTCAACATTTTTCTGCAATTCGCTCACAGGCGGTACATCTGGTCCGAAAAGTTTCTTTAGCATCATGTGAGCTTGTTCTTTTGCCTCTCTCAAGATAAAGTGTTGATCTACGAAAAATCGGAATTGGGACCATTTCTCCCAAATTGTCAGATTATAAATTCTAGTATGAATCAATGTCGGATACAGGAAAGGGTGCATTGGTGATCCAATAATCTGCAAGTTATTAATGGCTGCTCCAAGAGAACTGAATTGTATAACAGGTGCTTTAAACACATGGGACAACCCCAAAGTTGCATCTATGTAAGCTTCCAGAATCAGCAAATCGAACTGCTGTGTTTTGTCACTTAAAATGTCCTTCACTTCTGGCGTGGATAGCTGCAGTTCAACTAAGTCTACTATAAGTTTATAAATGTTATCGAATTTCTTCTGGAAATTTGCTCCACTTCCTTGAGTATCCTTGAGTATTGTTGAAGTAAATTTTTTCCATAAGTTATAGGAGACATCGTGTAGGTTTATTTCTGTAAGATTAGTGGGCACTTCATCTTTCGAAAAGATTGGATCAGTTGTCACAACTACTAATTCGTGTCCTCTTTGAATTAGTTCAAGCGTTAAATGTCGGAATACCACTTGATGACTTATAGACGGTGTCGGATAATAAGCCAAAATCCTCGCGGCATCGTTGCTGATTACAAACAATGTTGATATATATACCAAGCGTATTAAAGCAGACATCACTATGACAATAGCGTGCCACGACGTACGCGGAAAGACTAAAATAAAATATGAGCAATATGAAATTATACTTTACACAAGATAAAGCTTATCTATCTTGCAGTAATTGGTGAAATACTGACAATATTACTGCATCGGTAACATGCACAATTGGACTTTTTTTTTGAGAAGGCTGCTTAACTAAAATGCCACCAGATACATTATTCGTAATGTAAAGCAAATTTTAATAATTCATATAAAATATTGTATAACATCTCAAATGTTCTACATTTTATACAAATTGTATTATTTTATCGCTTGCATTGGACTTTGCAATATCATTTTCGCTAAAACCAGTATGCCTTACAAAATAATGTGTAATTCCTGTAAATGTGAAAGTCAAGATCGACTTTCCTTACTTGAGATATCCAAAAATATATCTGTGAAACCACTAAGGTTCGCGCTTTCTTCTATAATCACAACGCCAATCATCAACATTTTCAATTTACTTTTATGCATTTTGTAATTACTACTTTATAGTAATGTATTATACTTACGGTTATTATCACTCATTACATAGTGACATTGTTCTGTCAAAAGAAAATGTATTTACTGTGAAATACTTAGTCTGTTCAGAATATTGCATAGTTTTTGAATGGATATGTACTGTACATGATACAGCTGATTAAATATGATAGGATGTGTCTTCAAATAAAGGCAATAAACCCTTATTTTTTAAATCACTAGTTGAGATAAAAAAAATTCTACACTGAGTCGCTAAGGTACATATTCTGATTAAAATTATATCACATTGAAGTTTTGCCCTTTTATAAAGCTAGTCTTAGCAATGAATTGGTTGTTTGTTTTTTATCAAGTCAATTTTTTATAGAGAGTCAACTAAAGATATTTCATTTAAATATTTATTACTGTCTTATATTCATCTTTAGGTTAATACTTTTAAATTGTAAATATTTTTGTTTTCCTTTGAATATTGTAAGTTGTTATTAGTTGGTAACAATTGCAAATGCTTTTAATTCAACTTGAACAGTTTACAAATGTCAGTTTGGAATGAATGACCTAAGAAATTATGTTGTTAGATCATTCGTGATTTGAAAGGTACTTTAAATAAATTATTCTGTTTGCAATTATAAAAATTGGTGAGTATTAATCAATTCAAATTCATTGTTTCATTAATTTTACTGTTTAACAGCATGCAATAGGTGTTATAATTGTTATTACAGTATAAGGTCTATTATTACTTAGATTTAACTTAATTAATAAAATAATCAATTACAACGTTGATATTCATAAAATAGTCAATTATAAAATCCGTGATACCGTGTATATCCGTGATACAATTATTCAGTTTATGTATTATTCCAATGATTGGAAAATACCATGAAGTTCCTTTGAATCCAATTTTCAATACATTTAAAACTAATTTTTATTATTTCGATGCGATCCTCGATGGTAAAATGGTTAATATTTTCGGTATATGTCTAACTAAGGATGAGTCTTGTAGCGCGCTCTTTTCTCTTGCTATTTCGCGATCTGGCTCTTTAAAAATTACTGTTAAAAACCTAATAAGTACTACTCCATCGTTAATGATTCCGTATATTATGGTATTAGCGTTTTATTAAATAAATTGTATATCGCAATAACTCATGCCCGTTAAAAGTTTTTGAACTAAATGAGCTACTACCTAATTGATATCTAGACACGCGGTAGCGTGTCAAGCCAAGTTCAAGAAACAGAACTGGCGAGCCGCACCGTGTGTAATATTACACGAACCATTTGGAGCCACTTTTGACCCCCTAATAATTTAAAAAACTATTTCACATAAACTTATCAAATTTGTCTCATTTATTGAGACTTGCGAGATACATATGTGTTCTAAATTTCATAAGCGTATCTCAAACGGTTATTTAGATATTAATGTCCAAAAACCCTCATTTTTATCATTGATTGACTGACTGACCTGTTTTTTGACTGATAGATCAAAACTCTAACCCAGTTCCAGATGACCTAGAGAGTTAAAATTTGGTATGCAGATAGGTAATTAGATGAATACAAAGGAATAAATAAAAAACTGGCAATTTTTAAATAATTAGATTCTATTATGAACGCTTAACATAAATACCTTATTAGTGCCTGTACCTGACTATAGACGTAAGAATCAGTAAGTAAGTAAAGGGCAGGCTTACGTTGGACTCTCTAGAGTTAAAACTTTAGATGGAGTACATCTTATCAATTTAGACCCGAGTCAAATAAAGGCACAAAAGAGCTCTATTGTAGAGTACAACCGTCTACGTACGTTATACCGCCCCGACTTGGCCAAATTGAGTATAAACAGAAAACGCGTAAAAAGAATTCCGGATACCGAATGATACGAATTATTATGTTCGATCGCTAGTTTCTACCAACAATCCAAATTTTCGGAATCATAAAATAAGAACCGACAAATACTTGTAGGTTTAGAACTTGCGAAGGCTATAATTCTTATATGAAATTTAATTCGTTAACTGTCAAATTAACTGTGTTTTTTATGACTTCTGCCGAAAACACAAGTCTTTAATTTTGGTGCGGACAACTCCAATCCTATATTACTAAGAAGTATTGATAAAGCATCTAAAGCTATTTGAAGCTTTAACTCACTGCAATTAAATTGGTCAGTTGAATAAAAAACACAGACATCCGCGTACTGTAAGATCAAAATGTTTTTAATGTCTTGACAAATTTTGAGCGGTACAATATTTAAAAGTAGAGGGAAGATTGGGTCCCCTTCGCTATTCCTCTGTAAGTCCCTCTACAAAAGTTTAATGCTTCTCCTAGTTCTGACGTTAATTTTCAAATGTCAGTCGTTAAGAAATGAAAAAATATACTTACAGGGTGTAACTCCTACAATAATCATATCCAGTGTAATTGAAACCTTGTCTACCAAAACGTTATTATATGTGTTTTGGATATCCAAGAAACAATCTGTCGTTGGTACACTTATTGAAAATCATTCTTGTATTCGCATGATCGTGCAAGGGAAACCAAATATGACTGACCCTTTCTGAATCCCAACGTGTTTCTGGATATAATTTTATTTTTTCTGCGAGCCATTCCAAGCGTTTTGTGAGCATCAAATGAAATATTTTACATATATGACATTAGTGAAATAGATCTAAGTTTCTGATCAGAATTATTATTGTTGTTATCGTTTGGTACCGCTAATATAACTATATTATGACCATTGGACAGTATTATTACAGTATATTTCATTGTATAACCTGAGAAGAACTTTATTTGCAATGTCAGGTAAATTAAAGATCGTAGAGTAAGAAATCAATACAAAAGTTTAAAAAAATAAGACATATAATATTTTATTGTTTATTGGAATATATGTTTATATTAAGACATATTTCCCATGCTTGGTGTTAAGTTTGTTACAGAAAAGCTTATCGCAGGAAACACTGGAGTTTTTAGCCAGTCTGCATTTACTTCTGTCACAAGCCTGACAAAAGAAAATTACTATCTTTTTTATTATTTCAAAAGACAAATTGTTAAGTGTTTATGAACGCAAGCTATTTGTCTTTGTTAGTCTGTGTTCTGTTAGCTGAGGGCACCTCTCGCTCCCTTCTCTCAATAGCGTTTGTGACAAGACAACTGCGATCCAAAGAAATAAACTTAAATACTATAAATAATCTTCTGCTTATTTCTAAATTGCACCACGAATATCTTATACAAAAAGCTTTCAAAGGGCTATATGATTAAAATTGTTTTAATCATATTGCCAAGTATTTGGATACTATTCTTGCTTCTATAAAGCAGAAAAAAATACTCCAGAAGTCAGACAACGAAATTTGTTCCAATAATCAAAATACTATGTGTATTTAAATTAAGACAAAATACATCAGAGAAACCCTCTAGCTTTGCGATGGCAAAAGAAAAGTTAAGTTATAACAATATTGTACACCGAAACATACACAGCTTTTTACAGCAAATAATTAATTTTATGTTTAATAGATTTTAATGTTGACATTTTGTATTACTGAACATTGGGTCATGAATATCTCAACGAGAAGGTTCATTTATAATAAAAAAAAACATCTTAAATTTTATTATTTTATGTTTTAAAACAAGAAATATATTATAGCTCTCTCTATTGAAAGAACAATTAAACTGTCATGTGTGGAACTTGAGAACTAATTCATAATATGAATTCAGGTCCCCGTTGGAGTACCTCTCTTTGTTTGAGTCTGCTATGGAAGATTAAGTCGACCAGAGGAATTTAAATTGCTTATTCCTGGCGATTTCAACACCAACATTTTAGTTAATTCGTCAATATCGAGTTGATTTTAATTAAGTAATTAGATTTTAATTTACTCTACTACTGATACTGATTTAGAAAACGCTTTATCGAACCAGCTACTTGCTAAGAATGTATTTTTTTTATAAAATCAAGTGATTTATAAATTTATATTAAGTTATTTTATTACTCTGATAATGACGGCGATTAATAAAAACAACAGAAAAATATTCAAAATATCACGAATGGGTACAATGAGCCGAATTATTTTTTATATCTTAAAAAACAACCACATTTAGTCATAATGCAAAATTCCTAGAAAATGCTATTTAAATATCAGATGATTATATTTCAAGGTTATTCATATTTAAAACGAGTAATGAGCGCGTAATATAAAACTTTCTTTGCTTAAGTTATTTGAACAATAATCTCAATTTCGGAGTAAATGCGCGCAGTTTAAAATAATATTTAATCTTGTGTATAATGGAAAGAATGAAAAGTACATTATTTCTGTTTCAATGAATACAGTTTATATCACAAAAATCGGAATCGAGCCAATCAACAATATTAACTCTTTTTTACTTTACTGACCTTTTTATATCGGAACACGAATTTATACAACTTGTAAATGATGTAAATTAGTAAAATAAAAATAGATACGGAGGTGACTAACAAATAAAACAATAGTTCTAACTCTAGGTATTCAGCCCAGGACATCCCTGCGGTGGGAGCGCGAAGATGTCGAGCGCCACCATGACGTATTACGTACTCCGTCCACCAAACCGCACGCTCCAGTGGAGACTGAGGCTGGTCACGATATAATTCTCTTAGACGCTTGATATTCTGACGATAACTGAAAACATTAAGAAATAATTATGCAAAACAATGAATGGTCTAAGTATTGGACATATATGTACATAGTCATAGCATTTTCTAAGTTATCACTCTATTAATGTTTCCTAAGAGATAAAAGCAATATGTGCTCTGAAGATGTAAACGATACTCCCACGAAAGTAGTAGGTACACTGATGTACTAGTACCTAATAACCTAAAGCTTATCTCGATTATAATCAAATCTGTAAAATTTTCTTTGCCGGAGGTAAGTGTATACAGCAAAACTCGTGAAATCCACAAAATGCGAGATTACAGTGGGATACCCTTATTGACGCCTTGTGAAAAAAAATTAAGGCTCATATCTGATGTTGAAACAGCAAGAATGGTTTCCCTTGCAAGAATTACTTCTGCTACTTTTAGAGTGTGTCCTACGGACAATTGGTGTGGGATCCCCAAAACAATAGTCCGCTAATAATAATAATAACCATATTAATATTACATTTGATCTCCAAAAAAGAACAGTCCGCGCTAATTATAACTTACAATTTATAGATTCTATTCGAGAATTATTTCAGGAAATTAATATAGTTACAGTGTCTTCCCAGTATGGATGTAAAAAATATAATAACACATTTCATATAACCATTCGGTCAACACTAGAAATGTAAATAAAATTGCTGTTTCAAGCTTAAGATTGCAAAAAACCGAGAATCTCTTTCTTAGGAAGATATATTGCGTTTTATAATAGGGTACTACTACATTATGTCACTGGAATGCCTTTAGAGAAATTTAAAAAGGCTGTTAAAATCATTTATTACCAAGGGCTATCACAGAATTGATAATTATTCGAAGAACAAAAAGGCGTGGAGTTAGTGGTCTTTGTTTTATTAACTATACTTCTTATTAATATTTTGTCAAGTTTAATTTTACTGATCTTTTTACAAGCGCTAGAAAGGTTTTCTTAAATAATAAAAAAAAAACAGTATTACATTAAAGAGAAAAAGTAGCCCTTGCGAAGTTTTTTGACACTCTCTGTAAAGGTCTCCCGTCGTAAGACTTACATAGTTTATCTTACTACTTTCAATGAATGCGTTGTTATTAATGCTCATATCAAAGAAAAAGATTGTATCCTTTATCGTTATATCTGTTGGCGCATACCCTAATCAGAACAGTTCATAAATCACGACGCCGACCAAATTCACAATTACATAACTGACTAAGGATTTTATCAATCTAAGTAGCTTACCAAAAAGGTAGTATGCGTTGGAACTACAGAGTAGATCAAGGTTATAAGAATATATATTATTATGCATTAGTGTTTCACAACATCTTCACCAGTAATGTGAAACATTTATGTTAATGGTTTAACAATATAAATATTACGCAACTTATATAATTCTACGTTTTTAGCAAATAAATATAACCCAAAAGGATTATTACGAAAATGTACCGACTTGGGTGAATTTTGTAATAATTGACATTGAAGCGACATCTGAATTATTTCACAAAAAACAAAATTATAGCCACGTAGGTACTATGTAAATGTAAAGGTAGTAATATATAAAAACTACATTAAATACACACAGTATAAACAGTTTTGAACATGTTAAAAGAAAATATGAAAGCCGCAAATTATTCCGTTCTAAGTCCTAAAACGGTGTTTACTATGATTGTGACTGAGTAATAGTTTGAACAACTATAATAAACTATGAAAGAATCTCGGGGCATTACTATCCGCCATATTAATCTGTGTCATTATTAGCAGGACAACTATCGTCACGGTGTTAGGTCATGATAGATAAATCATTATTCCCGACTGCAGTCCTGCAACAACACAACAGTTCTGCAAGTTCTGCAGTATTGGTCATTTTTCTCAAACATGTTTTTTTACATAAAAATGCTTCGGTCCCCACATTAAGGAATATCTTATCTCAAGACACTGTTGTTATTTTTTGCTTACCTGTCATTATTGAGAATTTCCTGAATAGCATTATTTAGTTTTTCTTCAGTGAGTGTTTTTATATCAACATATAAACCGATCTTCAGATGAACATATTGCTCAACATTAAACCATTGGTCACCTAACATAGGTATACCAATTAACGGTACACCAGCAATTATTGCCTCATCGGTGGATTGTAAACCTCCTTGAGTAATAAAAAACTTGATTTTTGAATGTCCTGAAAATATAAAAAATTTAAGGTGTTTGAGTTTTCTGCAGACAAAATTATCACGAACTTGTACAATCTTTGTCAATGATAAGATATGTTTTATAGGTCTGTATGAACTGCCATCACAGGTCAACAGAAACGTGTATGCCAAACACTGGAAAAAAGTGATGTTTAAATTTTATTATATCATTCCTTTATAGTTCGGATAACATTTTTTAATTTTTTTATTTTTAAAATTGAACCAATGATACTTACTCAAAAGGTCTGATTGTGGGAACCATTTTGAAATTCTGATGTTTTTAGTTCTCCCAGGTAGTTCATCAGTATTCCATTTCCACAAAACATCGTATGGCAATTTTGAGAAAACATTAACCATAGCCTGAATTTTATGTGGAGGTAGCAAGGCTGCATCTGCATTCGTCCCGAAACTAGCGTATATTACGCCATTTTTAGATGAGTCTAAATAATCCTTAAGCTCCTAAGTAAAAAGAGTGGGTAAGTTGTAAGTTCTTAAAAATGGTAAATGACCAAGTCAATGACAGTTTTTCGTCAAAGCCATTGAAAACGTTCTCATTTCGGGAGCTCAGTATCAGTTATAGTTATTTAATTTATAGTTTCAAAAGTGTTAAATGCCACAGAATATTAAGCATCACATCACGACACTAAGAAGATAAGCAAAAGGAAAATGAAACTTAATACGCCGAGTGAAACTGTGGAACACATTTCGTTTAAATTCTTTACCGAGATCAGAAACACTCTAAGAAATTATTGAGTACAAATTACCTTTGGTAATTCTTTCTCCGGTTTCTGATGTATGCCCCCCAAATTGATAACATTAGGAGGCAGAGGCCGATTAAAATCCCACATTGGATGAACATTCAGAAACAATAAGTCAACATTTTTCTGCAATTCGTTCACAGGCGGTACATCTGGTCCCAAAAGTTTCTTAAGCATCATGTGAGCTTGTTCGTTTGCCTCTCTCAAGATAAAGTATTGATCTAAGAAAAATCGGAACTGGGACCATTTCTCCCAAATTGTCAGATTATAAATTCTAGTATGAATCAATGTCGGATACAGGAAAGGGTGCATTGGTGATCCAGTAATCTGCAAGTTATTTATGACTGCTCCAACAGAGCTGAATTGTATAACAGGTGCTTTAAACACATGGGACAACCCCAAAGTTGCATCTATGTAAGCTTCCAAAATCAGCAAATCGAAATGCTGTGTTTTGTCACTTAACATGTCCTTCACTTCTGGCGTGGATAGCTGCAGTTCAACTAAGTCTACTATAAGTTTATAAATGTTATCGAATTTCTTCTGGAAATCTGCTCCACTTCCTTGAGTATCCTTGAGTATTGTTGAAGTAAATTTTTTCCATAAGTTATAGGAGACATCGTGTAGGTTTATTTCTGTAAGATTAGTGGGCACTTCATCTTTCGAAAAGATTGGATCAGTTGTCACAACTACTAATTCGTGTCCTCTTTGAATTAGTTCAAGCGTTAAATGTCGGAATACCACTTGATGACTTATAGACGGTGTCGGATAATAAGCCAAAATCCTCGCGGCATCGTTGCTGATTACAAACAATGTTGATATATATACCAAGCGTATTAAAGCAGACATCACTATGACAATAGCGTGCCACGACGTACGCGGAAAGACTAAAATAAAATATGAGCAATATGAAATTATACTTTACACAAGATAAAGCTTATCTATCTTGCAGTAATTGGTGAAATACTGACAATATTACTGCATCGGTAACATGCACAATTGGACTTTTTTTTTGAGAAGGCTGCTTAACTAAAATGCCACCAGATACATTATTCGTAATGTAAAGCAAATTTTAATAATTCATATAAAATATTGTATAACATCTCAAATGTTCTACATTTTATACAAATTGTATTATTTTATCGCTTGCATTGGACTTTGCAATATCATTTTCGCTAAAACCAGTATGCCTTACAAAATAATGTGTAATTCCTGTAAATGTGAAAGTCAAGATCGACTTTCCTTACTTGAGATATCCAAAAATATATCTGTGAAACCACTAAGGTTCGCGCTTTCTTCTATAATCACAACGCCAATCATCAACATTTTCAATTTACTTTTATGCATTTTGTAATTACTACTTTATAGTAATGTATTATACTTACGGTTATTATCACTCATTACATAGTGACATTGTTCTGTCAAAAGAAAATGTATTTACTGTGAAATACTTAGTCTGTTCAGAATATTGCATAGTTTTTGAATGGATATGTACTGTACATGATACAGCTGATTAAATATGATAGGATGTGTCTTCAAATAAAGGCAATAAACCCTTATTTTTTAAATCACTAGTTGAGATAAAAAAAATTCTACACTGAGTCGCTAAGGTACATATTCTGATTAAAATTATATCACATTGAAGTTTTGCCCTTTTATAAAGCTAGTCTTAGCAATGAATTGGTTGTTTGTTTTTTATCAAGTCAATTTTTTATAGAGAGTCAACTAAAGATATTTCATTTAAATATTTATTACTGTCTTATATTCATCTTTAGGTTAATACTTTTAAATTGTAAATATTTTTGTTTTCCTTTGAATATTGTAAGTTGTTATTAGTTGGTAACAATTGCAAATGCTTTTAATTCAACTTGAACAGTTTACAAATGTCAGTTTGGAATGAATGACCTAAGAAATTATGTTGTTAGATCATTCGTGATTTGAAAGGTACTTTAAATAAATTATTCTGTTTGCAATTATAAAAATTGGTGAGTATTAATCAATTCAAATTCATTGTTTCATTAATTTTACTGTTTAACAGCATGCAATAGGTGTTATAATTGTTATTACAGTATAAGGTCTATTATTACTTAGATTTAACTTAATTAATAAAATAATCAATTACAACGTTGATATTCATAAAATAGTCAATTATAAAATCCGTGATACCGTGTATATCCGTGATACAATTATTCAGTTTATGTATTATTCCAATGATTGGAAAATACCATGAAGTTCCTTTGAATCCAATTTTCAATACATTTAAAACTAATTTTTATTATTTCGATGCGATCCTCGATGGTAAAATGGTTAATATTTTCGGTATATGTCTAACTAAGGATGAGTCTTGTAGCGCGCTCTTTTCTCTTGCTATTTCGCGATCTGGCTCTTTAAAAATTACTGTTAAAAACCTAATAAGTACTACTCCATCGTTAATGATTCCGTATATTATGGTATTAGCGTTTTATTAAATAAATTGTATATCGCAATAACTCATGCCCGTTAAAAGTTTTTGAACTAAATGAGCTACTACCTAATTGATATCTAGACACGCGGTAGCGTGTCAAGCCAAGTTCAAGAAACAGAACTGGCGAGCCGCACCGTGTGTAATATTACACGAACCATTTGGAGCCACTTTTGACCCCCTAATAATTTAAAAAACTATTTCACATAAACTTATCAAATTTGTCTCATTTATTGAGACTTGCGAGATACATATGTGTTCTAAATTTCATAAGCGTATCTCAAACGGTTATTTAGATATTAATGTCCAAAAACCCTCATTTTTATCATTGATTGACTGACTGACCTGTTTTTTGACTGATAGATCAAAACTCTAACCCAGTTCCAGATGACCTAGAGAGTTAAAATTTGGTATGCAGATAGGTAATTAGATGAATACAAAGGAATAAATAAAAAACTGGCAATTTTTAAATAATTAGATTCTATTATGAACGCTTAACATAAATACCTTATTAGTGCCTGTACCTGACTATAGACGTAAGAATCAGTAAGTAAGTAAAGGGCAGGCTTACGTTGGACTCTCTAGAGTTAAAACTTTAGATGGAGTACATCTTATCAATTTAGACCCGAGTCAAATAAAGGCACAAAAGAGCTCTATTGTAGAGTACAACCGTCTACGTACGTTATACCGCCCCGACTTGGCCAAATTGAGTATAAACAGAAAACGCGTAAAAAGAATTCCGGATACCGAATGATACGAATTATTATGTTCGATCGCTAGTTTCTACCAACAATCCAAATTTTCGGAATCATAAAATAAGAACCGACAAATACTTGTAGGTTTAGAACTTGCGAAGGCTATAATTCTTATATGAAATTTAATTCGTTAACTGTCAAATTAACTGTGTTTTTTATGACTTCTGCCGAAAACACAAGTCTTTAATTTTGGTGCGGACAACTCCAATCCTATATTACTAAGAAGTATTGATAAAGCATCTAAAGCTATTTGAAGCTTTAACTCACTGCAATTAAATTGGTCAGTTGAATAAAAAACACAGACATCCGCGTACTGTAAGATCAAAATGTTTTTAATGTCTTGACAAATTTTGAGCGGTACAATATTTAAAAGTAGAGGGAAGATTGGGTCCCCTTCGCTATTCCTCTGTAAGTCCCTCTACAAAAGTTTAATGCTTCTCCTAGTTCTGACGTTAATTTTCAAATGTCAGTCGTTAAGAAATGAAAAAATATACTTACAGGGTGTAACTCCTACAATAATCATATCCAGTGTAATTGAAACCTTGTCTACCAAAACGTTATTATATGTGTTTTGGATATCCAAGAAACAATCTGTCGTTGGTACACTTATTGAAAATCATTCTTGTATTCGCATGATCGTGCAAGGGAAACCAAATATGACTGACCCTTTCTGAATCCCAACGTGTTTCTGGATATAATTTTATTTTTTCTGCGAGCCATTCCAAGCGTTTTGTGAGCATCAAATGAAATATTTTACATATATGACATTAGTGAAATAGATCTAAGTTTCTGATCAGAATTATTATTGTTGTTATCGTTTGGTACCGCTAATATAACTATATTATGACCATTGGACAGTATTATTACAGTATATTTCATTGTATAACCTGAGAAGAACTTTATTTGCAATGTCAGGTAAATTAAAGATCGTAGAGTAAGAAATCAATACAAAAGTTTAAAAAAATAAGACATATAATATTTTATTGTTTATTGGAATATATGTTTATATTAAGACATATTTCCCATGCTTGGTGTTAAGTTTGTTACAGAAAAGCTTATCGCAGGAAACACTGGAGTTTTTAGCCAGTCTGCATTTACTTCTGTCACAAGCCTGACAAAAGAAAATTACTATCTTTTTTATTATTTCAAAAGACAAATTGTTAAGTGTTTATGAACGCAAGCTATTTGTCTTTGTTAGTCTGTGTTCTGTTAGCTGAGGGCACCTCTCGCTCCCTTCTCTCAATAGCGTTTGTGACAAGACAACTGCGATCCAAAGAAATAAACTTAAATACTATAAATAATCTTCTGCTTATTTCTAAATTGCACCACGAATATCTTATACAAAAAGCTTTCAAAGGGCTATATGATTAAAATTGTTTTAATCATATTGCCAAGTATTTGGATACTATTCTTGCTTCTATAAAGCAGAAAAAAATACTCCAGAAGTCAGACAACGAAATTTGTTCCAATAATCAAAATACTATGTGTATTTAAATTAAGACAAAATACATCAGAGAAACCCTCTAGCTTTGCGATGGCAAAAGAAAAGTTAAGTTATAACAATATTGTACACCGAAACATACACAGCTTTTTACAGCAAATAATTAATTTTATGTTTAATAGATTTTAATGTTGACATTTTGTATTACTGAACATTGGGTCATGAATATCTCAACGAGAAGGTTCATTTATAATAAAAAAAAACATCTTAAATTTTATTATTTTATGTTTTAAAACAAGAAATATATTATAGCTCTCTCTATTGAAAGAACAATTAAACTGTCATGTGTGGAACTTGAGAACTAATTCATAATATGAATTCAGGTCCCCGTTGGAGTACCTCTCTTTGTTTGAGTCTGCTATGGAAGATTAAGTCGACCAGAGGAATTTAAATTGCTTATTCCTGGCGATTTCAACACCAACATTTTAGTTAATTCGTCAATATCGAGTTGATTTTAATTAAGTAATTAGATTTTAATTTACTCTACTACTGATACTGATTTAGAAAACGCTTTATCGAACCAGCTACTTGCTAAGAATGTATTTTTTTTATAAAATCAAGTGATTTATAAATTTATATTAAGTTATTTTATTACTCTGATAATGACGGCGATTAATAAAAACAACAGAAAAATATTCAAAATATCACGAATGGGTACAATGAGCCGAATTATTTTTTATATCTTAAAAAACAACCACATTTAGTCATAATGCAAAATTCCTAGAAAATGCTATTTAAATATCAGATGATTATATTTCAAGGTTATTCATATTTAAAACGAGTAATGAGCGCGTAATATAAAACTTTCTTTGCTTAAGTTATTTGAACAATAATCTCAATTTCGGAGTAAATGCGCGCAGTTTAAAATAATATTTAATCTTGTGTATAATGGAAAGAATGAAAAGTACATTATTTCTGTTTCAATGAATACAGTTTATATCACAAAAATCGGAATCGAGCCAATCAACAATATTAACTCTTTTTTACTTTACTGACCTTTTTATATCGGAACACGAATTTATACAACTTGTAAATGATGTAAATTAGTAAAATAAAAATAGATACGGAGGTGACTAACAAATAAAACAATAGTTCTAACTCTAGGTATTCAGCCCAGGACATCCCTGCGGTGGGAGCGCGAAGATGTCGAGCGCCACCATGACGTATTACGTACTCCGTCCACCAAACCGCACGCTCCAGTGGAGACTGAGGCTGGTCACGATATAATTCTCTTAGACGCTTGATATTCTGACGATAACTGAAAACATTAAGAAATAATTATGCAAAACAATGAATGGTCTAAGTATTGGACATATATGTACATAGTCATAGCATTTTCTAAGTTATCACTCTATTAATGTTTCCTAAGAGATAAAAGCAATATGTGCTCTGAAGATGTAAACGATACTCCCACGAAAGTAGTAGGTACACTGATGTACTAGTACCTAATAACCTAAAGCTTATCTCGATTATAATCAAATCTGTAAAATTTTCTTTGCCGGAGGTAAGTGTATACAGCAAAACTCGTGAAATCCACAAAATGCGAGATTACAGTGGGATACCCTTATTGACGCCTTGTGAAAAAAAATTAAGGCTCATATCTGATGTTGAAACAGCAAGAATGGTTTCCCTTGCAAGAATTACTTCTGCTACTTTTAGAGTGTGTCCTACGGACAATTGGTGTGGGATCCCCAAAACAATAGTCCGCTAATAATAATAATAACCATATTAATATTACATTTGATCTCCAAAAAAGAACAGTCCGCGCTAATTATAACTTACAATTTATAGATTCTATTCGAGAATTATTTCAGGAAATTAATATAGTTACAGTGTCTTCCCAGTATGGATGTAAAAAATATAATAACACATTTCATATAACCATTCGGTCAACACTAGAAATGTAAATAAAATTGCTGTTTCAAGCTTAAGATTGCAAAAAACCGAGAATCTCTTTCTTAGGAAGATATATTGCGTTTTATAATAGGGTACTACTACATTATGTCACTGGAATGCCTTTAGAGAAATTTAAAAAGGCTGTTAAAATCATTTATTACCAAGGGCTATCACAGAATTGATAATTATTCGAAGAACAAAAAGGCGTGGAGTTAGTGGTCTTTGTTTTATTAACTATACTTCTTATTAATATTTTGTCAAGTTTAATTTTACTGATCTTTTTACAAGCGCTAGAAAGGTTTTCTTAAATAATAAAAAAAAAACAGTATTACATTAAAGAGAAAAAGTAGCCCTTGCGAAGTTTTTTGACACTCTCTGTAAAGGTCTCCCGTCGTAAGACTTACATAGTTTATCTTACTACTTTCAATGAATGCGTTGTTATTAATGCTCATATCAAAGAAAAAGATTGTATCCTTTATCGTTATATCTGTTGGCGCATACCCTAATCAGAACAGTTCATAAATCACGACGCCGACCAAATTCACAATTACATAACTGACTAAGGATTTTATCAATCTAAGTAGCTTACCAAAAAGGTAGTATGCGTTGGAACTACAGAGTAGATCAAGGTTATAAGAATATATATTATTATGCATTAGTGTTTCACAACATCTTCACCAGTAATGTGAAACATTTATGTTAATGGTTTAACAATATAAATATTACGCAACTTATATAATTCTACGTTTTTAGCAAATAAATATAACCCAAAAGGATTATTACGAAAATGTACCGACTTGGGTGAATTTTGTAATAATTGACATTGAAGCGACATCTGAATTATTTCACAAAAAACAAAATTATAGCCACGTAGGTACTATGTAAATGTAAAGGTAGTAATATATAAAAACTACATTAAATACACACAGTATAAACAGTTTTGAACATGTTAAAAGAAAATATGAAAGCCGCAAATTATTCCGTTCTAAGTCCTAAAACGGTGTTTACTATGATTGTGACTGAGTAATAGTTTGAACAACTATAATAAACTATGAAAGAATCTCGGGGCATTACTATCCGCCATATTAATCTGTGTCATTATTAGCAGGACAACTATCGTCACGGTGTTAGGTCATGATAGATAAATCATTATTCCCGACTGCAGTCCTGCAACAACACAACAGTTCTGCAAGTTCTGCAGTATTGGTCATTTTTCTCAAACATGTTTTTTTACATAAAAATGCTTCGGTCCCCACATTAAGGAATATCTTATCTCAAGACACTGTTGTTATTTTTTGCTTACCTGTCATTATTGAGAATTTCCTGAATAGCATTATTTAGTTTTTCTTCAGTGAGTGTTTTTATATCAACATATAAACCGATCTTCAGATGAACATATTGCTCAACATTAAACCATTGGTCACCTAACATAGGTATACCAATTAACGGTACACCAGCAATTATTGCCTCATCGGTGGATTGTAAACCTCCTTGAGTAATAAAAAACTTGATTTTTGAATGTCCTGAAAATATAAAAAATTTAAGGTGTTTGAGTTTTCTGCAGACAAAATTATCACGAACTTGTACAATCTTTGTCAATGATAAGATATGTTTTATAGGTCTGTATGAACTGCCATCACAGGTCAACAGAAACGTGTATGCCAAACACTGGAAAAAAGTGATGTTTAAATTTTATTATATCATTCCTTTATAGTTCGGATAACATTTTTTAATTTTTTTATTTTTAAAATTGAACCAATGATACTTACTCAAAAGGTCTGATTGTGGGAACCATTTTGAAATTCTGATGTTTTTAGTTCTCCCAGGTAGTTCATCAGTATTCCATTTCCACAAAACATCGTATGGCAATTTTGAGAAAACATTAACCATAGCCTGAATTTTATGTGGAGGTAGCAAGGCTGCATCTGCATTCGTCCCGAAACTAGCGTATATTACGCCATTTTTAGATGAGTCTAAATAATCCTTAAGCTCCTAAGTAAAAAGAGTGGGTAAGTTGTAAGTTCTTAAAAATGGTAAATGACCAAGTCAATGACAGTTTTTCGTCAAAGCCATTGAAAACGTTCTCATTTCGGGAGCTCAGTATCAGTTATAGTTATTTAATTTATAGTTTCAAAAGTGTTAAATGCCACAGAATATTAAGCATCACATCACGACACTAAGAAGATAAGCAAAAGGAAAATGAAACTTAATACGCCGAGTGAAACTGTGGAACACATTTCGTTTAAATTCTTTACCGAGATCAGAAACACTCTAAGAAATTATTGAGTACAAATTACCTTTGGTAATTCTTTCTCCGGTTTCTGATGTATGCCCCCCAAATTGATAACATTAGGAGGCAGAGGCCGATTAAAATCCCACATTGGATGAACATTCAGAAACAATAAGTCAACATTTTTCTGCAATTCGTTCACAGGCGGTACATCTGGTCCCAAAAGTTTCTTAAGCATCATGTGAGCTTGTTCGTTTGCCTCTCTCAAGATAAAGTATTGATCTAAGAAAAATCGGAACTGGGACCATTTCTCCCAAATTGTCAGATTATAAATTCTAGTATGAATCAATGTCGGATACAGGAAAGGGTGCATTGGTGATCCAGTAATCTGCAAGTTATTTATGACTGCTCCAACAGAGCTGAATTGTATAACAGGTGCTTTAAACACATGGGACAACCCCAAAGTTGCATCTATGTAAGCTTCCAAAATCAGCAAATCGAAATGCTGTGTTTTGTCACTTAACATGTCCTTCACTTCTGGCGTGGATAGCTGCAGTTCAACTAAGTCTACTATAAGTTTATAAATGTTATCGAATTTCTTCTGGAAATCTGCTCCACTTCCTTGAGTATCCTTGAGTATTGTTAAAGTAAATTTTTTCCATATGTTATAGGAGACATCGTGTAGATTTATTTCTGTAAGATTAGTGGGCACTTCATCCTTCGAAAAGATTGGGTCAGTTGTCAAAACTACTAATTCGTGTCCCCTTTGAATTAGTTCAAGCGTTAAATGTCGGAATACCACTTGATGACTTATAGATGCTGACGGATAATAAGCCAAAATCCTCGCGGCATCGTTGCCGATTATAAACAATGTTGATATATATACCAAGCGTATTATAGCAGACATCACTATGACAATAGCGTGCTACGACGTACGCGGAAAGACTAAAATATAATATGAGCAATATGAACATATTTGTTACACACGATAAAGCTTATCTATCTTGCAGTAAGTGGTGAAATACTGACAATATTAGTGGATCGGTAACATGCACAATTGCACAATTTTTTTTTGAGAAAGCTGCTTAACTAAGCTGCCACCAGATACATTATTCACTGATACTTATTAAAATATTGTATAACATGTCAAATGTTCTACATTTTATACAAATTATATTATTTTATCGCTTGCATTGGGCTTTGCAATATTATTTTCGCTTAAACCAGTATGCGTTACAAAATAATGTGTTCTTCGTGTAAAGAAAGCCAAGATCGACTTTTATTACTTGAAATATCCAAAAATATTTCTGTGAAACCATTGAGATTCGCGCTTTTTTCTATAATCTCAGAGCCAATCGTCAACATTTTTATTTTACTTTTATGCATTTTGTATTAACTACTTTAAAGTAAAGTAATTATACTTACGGTTATTATTTCTCATTACATAGTTACATTGTTTTGGCAACAGCAAAATTTATTTACTGTGAAATACTTTAAGTCTGTTCAGAATATTGCATATTTATTGAATGGATATGTACTTTACATACATGATACAGTTGATTGAATGAGATAGGATGTGTCTTAAAATAAAGACAATAAACCCTTATTTTATCACTAGTTGAGATAAAATAATTTCTACAATGAATCGCTTAGGTATATAGTCTGATTAAAATTATATTCCATTGAAGTTTTTCCCTTTTATGAATAAAGTTGCTCTGTTAGAAACAAGCTTCTTTGCTGAAAATTGGTTGTTTGTGTTTTATCAAGTCAATATTTTTTATAGAGAGCCAACAACCAAAAAAGATATTTCATTTAATTAACTTGAACAGTTTACAAATGTCAGTTTGGAATAAATGACCTAAAAAATTATTTTGTTAGATCATTCGTGATTTGAAAGGTACTTTAAATAAATTCTTCTGTCTGCAATTATAAAAGTTGGTGTGTATTAATCAATTCAAATTCATTGTTACTAAATATAAATTCATTAATTTTACTGTTTAACAGCATGCCATAGGTGTTATTATTGTTATTACAGTATTAGGTCTATTATTACTTAGATTTAACTTAATTAATTAAATAGTCAATTACAACGTTGATATTCATAAAATAGTCAATTGTAGTGTATTATTCCAATGATTGGAAAATACCATGTATTTCCATTGAATCCAATTTTCAATACATTTAAAACTAATTTTTATTATTTCGATGTGATACTCGATGGTACAATGGTTAATATTTTCGGTATATGACTAACTAAGGATGAGTCTTGTAGCGCGCTCTTTTCACTTGCCATTGCGCGATCTTGTTCTTTAAAAATTACTGTTAAAAACCTTATAAGTACTACTCCATATTTAATGATTCCGGATATTATGGTATTAGCGTTTTATTAAATAAATTGTATATCGCAATAACTTATGCCCGTAACAAGTTTTTAAACTCAATGAGCTACTACCTAATTGAAATATATTTTTAAGTAGAGAGCAGGGATGTTAAGGATATGAAATTTGGGATCTGAATACGGATTATATCGGTTTCGGATACGGTTAAGGATATGACATTATTTTGGATAATCCGTTAGTTTCGGATAGGAATAATCCTAACCGAAATTAGGATTATTTGATTTTATGGTATTTCAAAAGTAAAATACGAAAAAATAATGAATAATTTTAATTTTATTTCTAGATTGTCATGTGCTACTACAATTAGTCGAATAAGACATTATTATAGTAACTCATTTTTGGCTATTATTTCCTCACAAATGCAAAAAAAAATATTTAAAAAAACCTATTTTATATAATGTCAATCAGTCTTCTTAAGGAACATTGCGTACTAAAGACTAAATACTGAAATAAAAATGTACATCGTACACATTTATTTACTGTAATTATAAGAACAGCTTTTTTCTAGATGATTTTTATGCGTAAATAAAACCATTACATAATATTATTTAACTTTCACTTAATTATTTTAATAGTCAAATCTGAGCAAAGGTAAATTATACTTAACAAAAAGTAATTTTGTTGCTTTATCACCACAGAGTCGATTTCTTAAGGGGTCGTAATTATGTACAGTCGTAGCTGGATTAATCCAGCAGCACTGAATAGCTGCTCACTTGGTACAATTCTAGGAGGTGGTGAGAGGTACTGTCTTACTACATATCCAAAGCTATGGTGCTTGGAATGCATTTTCCTTGAATAAGGGATATAAACATACGACGAGATGTACCGGATGTACGCCCTACGCTGGACCAGCGAGCACCTTAATTAGATTGGTAAAGTTTTAAGTCTCATTGAAATGTTTAGACCAGTGCAACGACTTATCCAGCCACATACCTGGGTATTTAATTTTGTCTGCATTTTTTCGTTAACCGTCAAATTAACTGTGTTTTTTAATGACTTCTGCTGAAAACACAAGTCTTTAATTTTGGTGCAGGCAACTCCAATTCTATATTACTTAGAAGTATTGATAAAGCATCTGAAGCTATTTGAAGCTTTAACTCACTGCAATTATGTTGGTCAGTTGAATAAAAAACAAAATCATCCGCATACTGTAAGGTCAAAATGTTTTGAAGGTCTTGACAAATTATGTGAGGTACAATATTTAATAGTTTAATAGAAGATTGGGTCCCCATGCCCTATTCCTGTGCAAGTCACTCTACAAACGTCTAACTCGTCTGCTAGTTCTGACGTTAATTTTAAAATTACTGTCGTTAAGAAATGAAAAAATTTACTTACAGGGTCTAACTCCTACAATAATCTCATCGAGTGTAATTGCAACCTTGTCAACCAAAACGTTATTATATGTATTTTGGATGTCCAAGAAACAAGCTGTCGTTGGTACAGTAATTGAAAATCCTTCTTGTATTCGCATGATTAGACGTGCAAAGTAAACCAAATATGACTGACCCTTTCTGAGTCCCAACGTGTTTCTGGATATAATTATATTTTTTCTGCGAACCATTCCAAGCGTTTTGTGAGGATCAAATAAAATATTTTACATAAGTGTCATTAGTGAAATAGATCTAAGATTCTGATCAGAATTATTATTGTTGTTATCGTTTGGTACCGCTAATATAATTATATTATGACCATTGGACAGGTATATTGCTAGTAGTGTATATTTCGTTTTATAACCTAAGAAGTACTTTTTTTGCAATGTCAGGTAAATTATAGATCAGAAAGTAAGAAATCAATACAAAAATTTCAAAAATAAGCAACATAACGTTTTATTGTTTATCGGAGTATATTACAGTTTACATAAAACTAGTAACTAGTTACATCAGCCCGCGGTTTCACATGCTTGGTATTCAGTTTGTTACAGAAATACTTTTCGCAGGAAACTTTGGAGTTTTAGCCAGTCTACACTTACTTCTGTCACAAGACTGACAAAAGATAATTACTATCTCTTCTATTATTCTAGAAGACAAATTGTTAAGTTTTTATGAACGCAAGCTATCTGTCTTTGTTAGTCTGTGTTCTGTGAGCAGAGGGCGTCTCTCGTTCCTTTCCCTCAAAGGCGTTTGTGACAAGACAACTGCGATCCAAAGAAATAAACTTAAATACTATAAATTATCTCCTGCTTTTTCTAAATTGCACCACGAATATCCTTTGCAAAAAGTTTCTTTGCTATAATTTTGTTTTAATCATATAGCCAAGTACTTGAATACTATTCCTGCTTCTATAAAGCAAAAAAAAAACTCCAGAAGTCAGACTACGAAATTTGTTCTAAGTATCAAAATAATATGTGTTATTTAAATTAAGACAAAATATATCAGAGAAAGTCTCTTGCCTTGCGATAGCAAAAGAAAACATACATAGCTTTTTGGTGTAGATTTTGTATTACTGAACATATATGACCCAGTCATGAACTATTGCTCAATAAGATAATCACGACGCGAAGGTTTGTTTTTAATTTTGAAAAATTATCTTAAATTTTAATTTTAATTACTTGTTTCAAAACAAGAAGTATATTATAGCTCTCTCTATTGAAAGAACTCGAGAACAAATGCATAATATGTGTTTTCAGTTCCTAAGTACTTCTCTCTGTTTAGTCTGCTATGGAAGATTTAGTCGACAAGATATCCTGGCGATATTAATATCAACATCAACATTTTAGTTAATTCGTCAATATCGAGTTGATTTTAATTTTAATTTAATAATTAAATTTTAATTTCATCATTTGATTTAGTAAACAAAATTTTTCGAACCAGCTACTTAGAATGTATTCTTTCTAAAAAATCAAGTGATTTAGCTTTCAGTGAATAGCTGTCAATTAGCCTGTCTTGAACGATATAATGTTCTTCATAAGCGCAACATGATTTGTAGGCCAATAAATAAAAAACAACATAGAAAAATATTCAAAATACTATTATAAAAATATCTCGTTTTTCATATGCTGAATGAAATGAAATGCTTGCTGAAAATTCCTGCTCAAAAAAGCAAAAGGCTCATATTTGGGTAAAGATTTAAGTTTTTATAACACAGTTTCTATCATGCAGACTGAACTACCGTTTGTAAAGTTTGAAAATATGTATGTTTAAAAATACATTAATGAATAAAGGCAATATCAGTGATTATTTAAAAAACATGAGCAGGTAGATATAATAGCCTTGTTTCTATTGCTTTTTTGTAATGATTATACTGTTTACATTCCGTTCATTATTAAAGTATCTTTTTGAGTTCGTCACGGTGTAAAGTGGCTAGAAGACCAGAATTCCCTGGAAGATAGAGATGAACAAAGATATAATGCTTTTTATTCAATACGAGCTCTAATATCAAACATTTGTACTAAGATTAACTAAGGAATATTGTTTTCTAAAATGTATTATGTTACTTACAAATTCTTATATAGTCTGACCGCAACCGCTGTACCGCACTGGGGGGGTGGGATGGATAGTCACCGCCGTGAGCGATGACGCCAGAATGACAAAATGGAGCAACTGTTTCGCCCCTCCGTCTCGCCCCTAAGGCGCAGTATAGCGTTGGCGGTCAGACTAACACTTATTACAAAAACTGAATTTAGTTACTACCGTAGTTTACGATATTTACTAATTTTGAGCTGAAAGGTTTTATTAAATAAATTAAAATCGCAATAAATATATATCTTTTACTATGTTTTATACACGAAAACCACACTGAGTACCTGCTTAATAGGGAATTATAATGTTATCCTAATAATTTGGCTTATTGTACCCATTCGTGATAAAAAAAACAACCACTTTTAGTCATAATGCAAAATTCCTAGAAATGCTATTTAAATATAAGATGATTAAACTTCCAGGTTATTCATATTTAGAACGAGTAATGAGTGCATAATATAGAACTTTCTTTGCTTAATTTATTTGAACAGTAATCTCAATTTCAGAGTAAATGCGCGCAGTTTAAAATAATATTTGATTTTGTGTATAATGGAAAGAATGAAAAGTAAATTATTTCTGTTTAAATTATTGCAAATTATATCACAAAGATAGGAATCGAGCCAATCAACAATATTAACTCTTTTTTACTTTACTGCCCTTTTTATATCGGAACACGAATTTATACAACTTGTAAATGATGTAAATAAGAAAAATAAAAATAGATACGGAGGCGACTAGCAAATAAAACACTAGTTCTAACTCCAGGTATTCAGCCCAGGACATCCCTGCGGTGGGAGCGCGAAGATGTTGAGCGCCACCATGACGTATTACGTACTCCGTCCACCAAACCGCACGCTCCAGTGGAGACTGAGGCTGGTCACGATATAACTCTCTTAGACGCTTGATATTCTGACGATAACTGAAAACATTAAGATATTATAATGCAAAACAATGAAGGGTCTAAGTATTGGACATATACATAGTCATAGCACTTTCTAAGTTATCACTCTATTAATGTTTCCTAAGAGATAAAAGTAATATGTGCTCTGAAGATGTAAACGATACCCCCACGAAAGTAGTACACTGATGTACTAGTACCTAATAATCTTAAGCTTAAGATTACAGTCGGATCCCTATATTGATGCCTTGTCAAAAAGAAATTAAGGCTTTAATCTGATGTTAAAACAGCAAGAATGGTTTACTTCTGCAACTTTCACAGTGTAATTAATGTCCTACAGACTATGGTGTGGGATCCCCATAACTATTAAATTTGATCTCCAAAAAAGAACAGTCCGTGCTAATTTTAACAAAGATTTAGAGATTCTGTTCGATAAGAAGCTTATCAAAAAGGAAGCATGCGTTGGAACTATAGAGTAGATAAGGTTATAAGTATATATATAAATGAAATATTCATCAAAATTATTAATAGGTCTAATCATACATTCATGTTTCACAACATCTTCACCAATAATGTAAAACATTTATCTTTGTAGTTTTACACTATAAATATTTCGCGACTTTTATAATTCTACGTTTTTAGCAAATAAATATAACCCAAAAGGATTATTACGAAAATGAACCGACTTTGGTGAATTTTGTAATAATTGACTTTGTAGCGACATCTGAATTATTTCACAAAAAACAAAATTATAGCCACGTAGGTACTATGTATATGTAAAGGTAGTGAAAGAATCTCGGGGCATAATAATCCGCCATATTAATCTGTGTCATTATTAGCAGGACAACTATCGTTACGGTGTTAGGTCATGATAGATAAATCATTATTCCCGACTGCAGTCCTGCAACAACACAACAGTTCTGCAAGTTCTGCAGAATTGGTCATTTTTCTCAAATATGTTTTTTTCCATAAAAAGGCGTCGGTCTCCGCAGTAACGAATATCTTATCTCAAGACACTGTTGTTAATTTTTGCTTACCTGTCATTATTGAGAATTTCCTGAATAGCATAATTTAGTTTTTCTTCAGTAAGTGTTTTTATATCAACATATAAACCGATCTTCAGATGAACATATTGCTCAACATTAAACCATTGGTCACCTATCATAGGTATTCCTATTAACGGTACACCAGCAATTATTGCCTCATCGGTAGATTGTAAACCTCCTTGAGTAATAAAAAACTTGATCTTTGAATGTCCTGAAAATATAAAAAAAATTGAGAAGGTGTTCGAGTCTTCTGCAGACAAAATTACCACGAACTTGTAAAATCTTTGTCGATGATAAGTTTTATCGGTCTGTTTGAACTTCCGTCACAAATCAAAAGAAAAGTGTATGCAAAACGTTGAATATAAGTAATGTTAAATTTTATTTTAACATTTCTTTATAGTTTGGATTCTTTTAATTTTCAAAACTGAACCAATGTTTCTTACTCAAAAGGTCTGATTGTGGGAACCATTTTGAAATTCGGATGTTTTTAGTTCTTCCAGGTAGTTCATCAGTATTCCATTTCCACAAAACATCGTATGGCAATTTTGAGAAAACATTCACCATAGCCTGAATTTTATGTGGAGGTAGCAAGGCTGCATCTGCGTTCGTCCCAAAACTAACGTATACTACGCCATTTTTAGATGAGGCTAAATAATCCTCAAGCTCCTAAGTAAAAAGAGTGAGTAAATTGTAAATTCTTAAAAATGGTAAATCACCAACACAATGACAGTTATTCGTCAAAGTTATTAAAATTTAATTTATAGTTTTAAAAGTGTTGAATGTGACAGAATATTTAGCATCACATCACTTTAAGAAGTTAAGCAAAAGGAAAATAAAACTATATATGCCGACCGAAACTGTGAAACGCATTTAGTTTAATTTCTTTACCATGATCAGAAACAGTGTAAGAAATTATTGAGTACAAATTACCTTTGGTAATTCTTTCTCCGGTTTCTGATGTATGCCCCCTAAATTGATAACATTAGGAGGTAGAGGCCGATTAAAATCCCACATTGGATGAACATTCAGGAACAATAAGTCAACATTTTTCTGCAATTCGTTCACAGGCGGTACATCTGGTCCCAAAAGTTTCTTTAGCATCATGTCAGCTTGTTCGTTTGCGTATCTCATGGTAAAGTGTTGATCTATGAAAAATCGGAATTGAGACCATTTCTCCCAAATTGTTAGATTATAAATTCTAGTATGAACCAATGTCGGATACAGGAAAGGGTGCATTGGTGATCCAGTAATCTGCAAGTTATTTGTGGCTGCTCCAAGAGAACTGAATTGTATAACAGGTGCTTTAAACACATGGGACAACCCCAAAGTTGCATCTATGTAAGCTTCCAAAATCAGCAAATCGAACTGCTGTGTTTTGTCACTTAACATGTCCTTTACTTTTGGCGTGGATAGCTGCAGTTCAACTAAGTCTACTATAAGTTTATAAATGTTATCGAATTTCTTTTGGAAATCTGCTTCACTTCCTTGAGTATCTGCTATAATTGTTAAAGTAAATTTTTTCCATATGTTATAGGAGACATCGTGTAGGTTTATTTCTGTAAGATTAGTGGGCACTTCATCTTTCGAAAAGATTGGGTCAGTTGTCAAAACTACTAATTCGTGTCCCCTTTGAATTAGTTCAAGCGTTAAATGTCGGAATACCACTTGATGACTTATAGATGGTGTCGGATAATAAGCCAAAATCCTCGCGGCATCGTTGCCGATTATAAACAATGTTGATATATACACTAAGCGTATTGTAGCAGACATCACAATGACAATAGCGTGCCACGGCGTACGCGGAAAGACTAAAATAAAATATGAGCAATATGAACATATTCTTTAGACATGATAAAGCTTATCAATCTTGCAATAAGTGGTGAAATACTGACAATATTACTGGATCGGTAACATGCACAATTGAAATTTTGTTTTGAGAAAGCTGCTTAACTAACCTGCCACCAGATACATTATTCGTAGTGTAAAGGAATCTTAATAATTCATATAAAATATTGTATAACATGTCAAATGTGCTACATTTTATATAAATTGTATTATTTTATCGCTAGCATTAGACTTTGCAATATCATTTTAGCTAAAACCAGTATGCGTTACAAAATAATGTGTAATTCGTTTAAATTTGAAAGCCAAGATCGACTTTTATTACTTGAAATATCCAAAAATATTTCTGTGAAACCATTGAGATTCGCGCTTTTTTCTATAATCACAGAGCCAATCGTCAACATTTTTATTTACTTTTATGCATTTTGTATTTACTACTTTAAAGTAAAGTAATTATACTTACGGTTATTATCACTCATGACATAGTTACATTGTTCTGTCAAAAGAAAATTGATTTACTGTGAAATACATTAAGTCTGTTCAGAATGTTGCATTTTTTTTGTGAATGGATATGTACTGTACATGATACTGTTGATTGAATGAGATAGGATGTGTCATAAGATAAAGGCAATAAATCCTTATTTTATCACTAGTTGAGATATAATAATTTCTACAATGTGTCGCTTAGGTATATAGTCTGATTAAAATTATATTCCATTGAAGTTTTTCTCTTTTATGCATAAAGTTACTGTAAGGAACAAGCTTCTTTGGTAATAAATTGGTTGTTTGTATTTTATCAAGTCAATATTTTTTACAGAGAGCCAACTAAAGACATTTCATTTAAATATTTTATGCTGTCTTATATTCATCTTTAGGTATCTACATACGTTTTAAATGTATATATTTTTGTTTCCTTTGAATATTGTTAATTGTTATTGGTTGGTAACAATTGCAAATTAGCTTTTTATTTAACTTGAACAGTTTACAAATGTCAGTTTGGAATGAATGACCTCAGAAATTATTTTGTTAGATCCTTCGTGATTTGAAAGGTACTTTAAACAAATTCTTCTGTCTGCAATTATAAAAATTGGTGAGTATTTATAAATTCAAATTCATTGTTACTAAATATAAATTCATTAATTTTACTGTTTAACAGCATGCCATAGGTGTTATAATTGTTATTACAGTATTAGTTCTATTATTACTTAGATTTAACTTAATTAATTAAATAGTCAATTACAACGTTGATATTCATAAAATAGTCAATTATAAAACGATATCCATGATACAAATATTCAGTTTATGTATAATTCCAATGATTGGAAAATACCATGAATTTCCATTGAATCCAATATTCAAAAAAAAATTATAACAAATTTTTATTATTTAGATGTGCTCCTCGATGGTACAATGGTCAATATTTTCGGTATATGTCTAACTAAGAATGAGTCTTGTAGCGCGCTCTTTTCTCTTGCCATTGCGCGATCTTGCTCTTTAAAAATTACTGTTAAAAACCTAATAAGTACTACTCCATCGTTAATGATTCCGGATATTATGGTATTAGCGTTTTATTAAATAAATTGAATATCGCAATACACTGAGCCCGTTACAAGTTTTTAAACTAAATGAGCTACTACCTAATTGAAATATATTTTTAAGTAGAGAGCAGGGATGTCAAGGATCCCTACTCTCTACTTAAAATTTGGGATCTGAATACGGATACAGATATAGGAATATTATTATATCGGTTTCGGATACGGTTAAGGATATGAAATTATTTTGGATAATCCGTTAGTTTCGGATAGTTTCGTTTAGGGTTATTTGATTTTATGGTATTTTATTTCTAGATTGTCATTTGGTACTACAATTAGTCGAATAAGAAATTATTATAGTAACTCAATTTGACTATTATTTACTCACAAACGCAAAAGCAATTAAAAAAATCATTACTATCTTTTATATAATATCAATCAGTCTTCTTAAGAAACATTGCGTATTAAAGACTAAATACTAAAATAAAAATGTACATCGTACACATTTATTTACTGTAATGTATAAGAACAGCTTTTTTCTAGGTGATTTTTATGCGTAAATAAAACCATTACGAAATATTATTTAACTTTCACTTAATTATTTTAATAGTCAAATCTGAGCAAAGGTCAATTATACTTAACAAAAAGCTTTTTTGTTGCTTTATCACCACAGAGTTGATTTCTTAAGGGGTCGTAATTGCGTACAGTCGTACCTGGATTAATCCAGCAGTACTGAATAGCTGCTCACTTGGTACAATTCCAGGAGGTGGTGAGAGGTACTGTCTTACTACATTTTCAAAGCTATGGTGCTTTGAATGCATTTTCCTAGATTAAGGGATATAAACAAACGACGGAGATGTACCGGATGTACGCCCCACGCTGGACCAGCGAGCACCTTAATTAGATTGGTAAAGTTTTGAGTCTCATTTAAATGTTCAGACCAGCGCAACGACTTATCGAGCCACATACCTGGGTACTTAATATTTGTTGGCAAGTAGGAACGCAACCACTTTTTATATTAAGTTGGCAACACTGCGATGTCTTATGCTTGTAACCTCTATGGAAGCAATACACGCAATTTCTCTAGTTTTAACAGTTTATTTTATTTCTACCAAAAATATCATCATGGTAGAAGAGCGTGGTTGATTATAAAGTAAACGCAGTGAAAACTAATCCCCAGGCGCAGTGAAAACTGAGACTGGCCGGCGTATTTTGTCCGTCATACATTGTGAGGTTAACCGACGCGGCGTGCTCGAACAGAAATCACGTAAAAATCTGAAATACGCAGATAATAGAAGATGTCAAATACAGGTCACAATCCATTCCATATCGACAGGCTAGTCGGAAGAGATAATTATGCCAGTTGGAAGTTCGCAGTCCAAGCATATTTCGAGCTCTATTACTGGACCCAATCAATTATGTACATGTTCAAAGTGCAAATACATGTTAAGAAGTCTGGGAGTGTTTGAAACAGGCTTTCGATGACAGCGGGTTGTACAGAAGAGTAGCCTTGTTGAGAGATCTGATAACAACTACATTGGAGTCTTCCCGAAGCGTAGAGGACTATGTGAATAAAATAATGTCGACCGCCCACAAGCTCAGGAATATCAAGTTTGATATTGATGATGAATGGTTAGGTACACTGATGTTAGCCGGCCTCCCTGAAGCTTATAAGCCCATGATCATGGGGTTGGAGAGCTCTGGCATCAAGATCAGTGCTGATTCCATCAAATCCAAGCTCCTGCAGGAAGTTCAATGCTCAGATAATTCAGCATTCTTCACAAGGAAAAAGGCCGTTCATAGGAATCAACAAGATAAAACAAAAGTGTCTAAGGGACCCCGATGTTACAACTGTAACAAGCATGGGCATTTTGCAAAGAATTGTCATGCTCCGAAAAATAAGAATGTAGAAAACACAGATGACACTACAGGTTTTGTTGCTGCATTTTCAGCATTCACTCAGACAATGAATCCTGACCTGTGGTATGTGGACTCAGGTGCCTCTATGCACATGACAAACAGAAGTGACTGGATGTATGATGTTTCAAGTCCACCGATACCTACCATAACTGTTGCCAGTAAGACACCGCTACCCGTAGAAAGTATGGGAAAGGTCAATTTATTGTTAAATGGGAATAAAGAAAGTAAAATTCAGGTAAGACAAGTCTTATATATACCTAAACTTGCTGCAAACCTCCTGTCAGTCAGTGCTATGGTGAAAAATGGCTGTAATGTGAATTTCAGAGAAAAAGGCTGTGACATTTATGATAAAAATGGGAGGCTACTATGCTCAGCTACATTAGTAAATAATTTGTATTTATTAAATACCCACAGAGAAGTATTTTCTAACCTGTCATATTCAGATAACTTAAATGATGTTGTCCTGTGGCATAGGCGCATGGGACACCTGAATTTTACAGATGTTAACAAGCTACCGGCGTGTGCTGAAGGAGTCCGTCCATTTACTGAAGATAGTAAAGGTCCTATTACTTGTGTCACCTGTCTCTCGGGAAAACAGACCAGACTACCCTTTAATAACATTGGTTCAAGGTCTTCACAACCACTGCAGCTGCTCCACACTGATCTCTGTGGACCAATGGAGCAAGAATCTCTAGGAGGTATGAAATATTTTATCACCTTTATAGATGATTACACAAGACGAGTTCATGTTTATTTTTTGAAAAATAAATTGAATGTTGTAGAAGTTTTCAAAGATTATAAAATTAAAGTTGAGAATGAACATGACAGAAAAATAAAAGTAATTCGTTCTGACAATGGAAAGGAATATTGTAATAGAGAATTTGAAAGCTTCTTGACCAATCATGGGATTGAACATCAAACAAGTACTCCGTACTCACCTCAGCAGAATGGTCTTGCTGAAAGGATGAACAGGACCCTGGTGGAAAGAGCAAAATGTATGTTGTTTGATGCTCATCTTGCAAAACAGTTCTGGGCAGAGGCAGTCGCAACAGCAGCTTATATAATTAATAGATCACCTACAAAATCCATTCATGGTAAAACTCCTATGGAGATGTGGACTGGTAAGAAACCAAACTTGTCTAACCTAAAAGTATTTGGCTGTGAAGTAATGACACAAGTACCAAAAGAAAAGCGCCTTAAATGGGACTCCAAATCTAGAAAATTATTATTTGTTGGCTACTGTGAATCAACTAAGGGGTATCGAATACTTGATCCAAATACAAATAAAATCATAAAAAGTAGAGATGTAGTATTTTTAGAAAATGTGGAAAAGTATGATAATAATGTATACTTACCTTGTACATCTAACAGCAGCAGCCCAGAGATACAGCCACCTAAAGAACCCTGCATAGAGGAATTAGAGGATGACACAGATCATTATTCTAGTGAGGACTACCTGTCTGGCGATAATAATGATTCATCTTACGTACCAGAGCAATCAATTGATCTCGAGTCACCAAAACGATTTATAAATTTGCGTCCGCGAAGAGCTGCTCAATATGCAGAAACAGATGATCATGATGTAAGTTACTTCTGTCCAATAATTGATTTCAATGATCCACAAACAGTGGAAGAAGCATTATCATCTTCTTGTGCCGACCAATGGAAAAAGGCTATGCAAGAGGAGTATGACTCTCTGATCAAAAACAAAACTTGGTCACTGGTAAATGTACCATGTGGTAAAAGAATCTTACCATGTAAATGGGTCTTTAAGACTAAAACCAACGAAAAAGGAGAGATTATTCGTTTTAAAGCAAGATTGGTTATCAAGGGGTATGCTCAGAGAAAAGGAAGTGACTATGATGAGGTATATGCTCCTGTTGTGAGATATACATCTGTTAGATTCTTACTATCACTGGCTGCTAAGTATGACTTAGAAATGTTTCAAATGGATGCTATAAGTGCTTTCCTTCAGGGTGACATAGACACTGAAATATATATGTCACAACCAGAATACTTCAAAGAAAATGACCAAGTATGTATTTTGCATAAATCAATTTATGGGCTCAAGCAGGCTAGCCGGCAATGGAATCTTAAATTGAACAGTATTTTATTAAATATTGGCTTACAAAAATCACAAATGGATCCCTGCATCTATTATTTAGTAAACGAGGCAACAATAATATTCATTGCAGTGTGGGTAGATGATCTTTTGATATTCACAAATAATAAGGATAAAACAACAGAGATTAAGGAAAAATTAAAAGGAGAATGCAGTATGAAAGACCTAGGTGAAATGAAGCAGTGCATCGGCATAAATATAAATAGGAACCGAGAGACAGGTGTAATTATGATAGATCAAGAAAAGTATATTAACCTAGTATTGGACCGTTTCAATATGTCTCAATGCAAACCAGTTAGTACCCCGATAGAGGTGAATGCAAAATTCGATAAAAATCCTGTAGATGCAAACAATAATATCCCATACAGGGAAGCGGTGGGATGTCTAATATATCTGGCACATGTCACGAGACCTGATATTACCTATGCAGTCAATAAGTTGAGTCAGTACTGTAACAATCCAGGAAATCAACACTGGCTTGGAGTGAAAAGAATTTTAAGGTATCTTCAAGGAACCAAGACCTTAAAGCTTTGTTATGCCAAAGATGACTCAAAGGATATAATTGGATACTGTGATGCAGACTGGGCTAGTGACCCAGTGGATAGAAGATCTTGTACGGGTTACTCTTTTCTGTTTCAGAACGCTTGTTTGTCTTGGAATTCATGCAAACAGCAAACCGTGGCACTCTCTACGGCGGAGGCCGAATACATGGTGATGGCGGCGGCAACCCAAGCGGCTCTGTGGCTACGGCAACTGCAGGACGAGCTCGGTCAGGGCGTAGACAGCGCGATACTTATCCACTGTGACAACCAAAGTGCAATAAGACTGGCATCAACAGACGGTTATAAATCAAAAACCAAACATATAGATATTCGTCTACATTTTCTTCGAGAAAACATTGTTAAATCTAAAGTTAAATTTATATTTGTTAACGGTTCCAACATGGTAGCTGATAATTTGACTAAGGGTACTACATTTGAAAAACATTTGTTTTGTATAAGTAAAATGGGTTTGCGTTCTGTGGGGAGTGTTGGCAAGTAGGAACGCAACCACTTTTTATATTAAGTTGGCAACACTGCGATGTCTTATGCTTGTAACCTCTATGGAAGCAATACACGCAATTTCTCTAGTTTTAACAGTTTATTTTATTTCTACCAAAAATATCATCAATATTGTCTACACTTTTAATGATCTTTCGTTAACTGTCAAATTAACTGTGTTTTTTATGACTTCTGCTGAAAACACAAGTCTTTAATTTTGGTGCAGACAACTCCAATCCTATATTACTAAGAAGTATTGATAAAGCATCTAAAGCTATTTGAAGCTTTAACTCACTGCAATTAAATTGGTCAGTTGAATAAAAAACACAGACATCCGCGTACTGTAAGATCAAAATGTTTTGAATGTTTTGACAAATTTTGTGCGGTGCAATATTTAAAAGTAGAGGGAAGATTGGGTCCCCTTGCTCTCTTCCTCTGTAAGTCCCTCTACAAACGTCTAATTCTTCTCCTGGTTCTGAAGTTAATTTTTAAAAGTCTTACATAATCTAACTCCTACATTAATCACATCCAGTGTAATTGCAACCTTGTCAACCAAAACGTTTATATATGTGTTTTGGATATCCAAGAAACAATCTGTCGTTGGTACACTCATTGAAAATCCTTCTTGTATTCGCATGATAATACGTGTAAAGGAAACTAAATATGACTGACCCTTTTTGAATCCCAACGTGTTTCTGGATATAATTTTATTTTTTCTGCGAACCACGAATATCCTTTACAAAAAGTTTCTTTGCTATAATTTTGTTTTAATCATATAGCCCAGTACTTGAATACCTTAATATTCCTACTTCTATAAAGCAAAAAAAATACTCCAGAAGTCAGACTACGAAATTTGTTCCAAATATCAAAATAATATGTGTTATTTAAATTAAGACAAAATATATCAGAGAAACTCTCTTGCCTTGCGATGGCAAAAGTAAACATACACAGCTTTTTGTAAAGATTAAGAATTAATTTTATGTTTAGTAGATTTTAATGTCGACAGTCATGAAATATTGCTCATTGAGATAATCACGATGCGAAGGTTTATTTTTAACCCCCGACGCAAAGGAGGGGTGTTATAAGTTTGACGTGTCTGTCTATCTGTCTGTCTGTGGCATCATAGCTCCCGAACGAATGAACCGATTTCAATTTAGTTTTTTTTGTTTTACAGGTGCTTTACGGGCAAGTGTTCTTAGACATGGTTGATGAAAATCGATTAAGCCTTTTAAAAGTTATGGGGGGTTAAAGTGGAGAAGAAAAACCGAATGTCTGCAAATATGCTCAAGTGGGGTCTCAAATGAATTTGAAATCGACAAGAACCTATGTATTTACAACTTAACTAGAGATATTATAAGTATGTTTATCTTTAAAAAATATAAAATAAAAAATTAAATATAAAATTTTTTAAAATTTGATACCCCCGGCACAAAAACAAAAACCTGTTTTTAATATTGAAAAATTATCTTAAATTTTAATTACTTGTTTTAAAACAAGAAATATATTATAGCTCTCTCTATTGAAAGAAAAATTGAACTGTCATGTGTTTTCGGCTCCTAAGTACCTCTCTCTGTTTTAGATTGCTATGGAAGATTTAGTCGACAAGATATCCTGGCGATATCAACATCAACATTTTAGTAAATTCGTCAATATCGAGTTGATTTTAATTTTAATTAAACAATTAAATTTTCATTTTATGATTTGATTTAGTAAACAAACTTTTTCGAACTAGCTACTTAGAACGTATTCTTTCTAAAAAATCAAGTGATTAAGCTTTTAGTGAATAGCCATCAATTAGCCTGTCTTGAACGATATTATGTACCACATAAGCGCAACATGATTTGTAGGCCGATAAATAAAAACAACATAGAAAAATATTCAAAATACTATTATAATTATATCTCGTTTTTCATATTCTGTAACTTAGAAATAAAATAATTAATAGTCGTTTCTCAACATATCTAGAAAAAATTATATACGAGTATGTACGGAAATACTACGACAAGTTTACAAAAAGAGCAATGCTTAAAATTGCTTGCTGAAAATTTCTGCTCAAAAAGGCAAGAGGCTCATATTTGGGTAAAGATTTAAGTTTTTATGACAAAGTTTCTGTCATGCAGACTGAAATACCGTTTGAAAAGTTTGAAAATATGTATGTTTAAAAATACACTAATGAATAAAGGCAATATCAGTGATTATTTAAAAAACATGAGCAGGTAGATATAATAGTCTTGTTTCTATTGTTTTATTTTTAATGATAATACTGTAAATATTCCGTTCAATATAAAAGTATTTTTTTGTGTTCGTAACAGTGTAAAGTGGCTAAAAGACCAAAATTCCCAGGAAGATCGAGATGAAAAAACATTTGTACAAAGAATAATTCAGGAATTTTGTTTTTATGTTACTTACAAATTCTCATATAGTCTGACCGCAACCGCTGTACCACACCTTAGGTAGCCGCGGAGAGGTGGGGGTGGGATGGCTAGTTACCGCCGTGAGAGATGACAGCAGGGTAACAAAATGGAGCAATTGTTTCGCCCCCCCGCCTCGCATCCCGTCTCGCCCCGTCCCGCCTCACCCGTATCGCCACCCCCCCCCCCCCATCTCGCCCCCCGTCTCGCCCCCCGTCTCGCCCCCGTCTCGCCCCGTCTCGCCCCCGTCTCGCCCCCGTCTCACCACCGTCTCGCCCCAGTCTCGGACCCCGTCTCGCCCCCCGTCTCGCCCCCCGTCACGCCCCCCGTCACGCCCCACGTCACGCCCCCCGTCACGCCCCCGGTCACGCCCCTAAGGCGCGGTATAGCGGTAACGGTCAGACTAACACTTATTACAAAAACTGAATTTAGTTAATACCTAAGTTTACGATAGTTACTAAATTTGACCAAAAAAGTTTTGTTAAATAAATTAAAAAGTGCAATAAATATATGTCTTTTACTAGGTTTTATACAAGAAAAACTCACTCACTCGCTTAATTATAATGTTATCCTAATAATTTGGCTTATTGTACCAATTCGCGATAATAAAAACAACCACCTTTAGCATAATGCAAATTTCCTAGAAATGCTATTTAAATATGAGATGATTAAACTTCGAGGTTATTCATATTTAAAACGAATAATGAGTGCATAATATAGAACTTTCTTTGTTTAACTTATTTGAACAGTAATTACAATTTCAGAGTAAATGCGCGCAGTATAAAATAATATTTGATTTTGTGTATAATGGAAAGAATGAAAAGTAAATTATTTCTGTTTAAATTATTGCAAATTATATCACAAAGATAGGAATCGAGCCAATCAACAATATTAACTCTTTTTTACTTTACTGACCTTTTTATATCGGAACACGAATTTATACAACTTGTAAATGATGTAAATAAGAAAAATAAAAATTGATACAGAGGCGACTAGCAAATAAAACAATAGTTCTAACTCCAGGTATTCAGCCCAGGACATTCCTGCGGTGGGAGCGCGAAGATGTCGAGCGCCACCATGACGTATTACGTACTCCGTCCACCAAACCGCACGCTCCAGTGGAGACTGAGGCTGGTCAAGATATAACTCTCTTAGACGCTTGATATTCTGACGATAGCTGAAAACATTAAGATGCAAAACAATGTAGGTTCTAAGTATTGGACATATACATAGTCATATTACTTTCTAAGTTATCACTCTATTAATGTTTCCTAAGAGATAAAAGCAATATGTGCTCTGAAGATGTAAACGATACTCCCACGAAAGTAGTACACTGATGTACTAGTACCTAATAATCTAAAGCTTATCTCGATTATAATCAAATCTGTAAAATTATCTTTACCGAAGGTAAGTGTATACAGTAAAACTCTTCATGAGTCCATAATATCCATAAAATGCGAGATGCTGTGGGATGACCTTATTGATGCCTTGTCAAAAGAAATTAAGGCTCATATCGGATGTTGAAACTGCAAGAATGGTTTCCCTTGCAAGAATTACTTCTGCTACTTTCAGAGTGTAATGTCCTACGGACAATTGTTGTGGGATCCCCATAACAATACTCCGCTAATATTAGTAATAACAATATTAATATTATATTTGATCTTCAAAAAAGAACAGTCCGCGCTAATTATAACCTAAGATTTAGAGATTCTGTTCGAGAATGATTTAAGGAAATTAATATGGGTACGGTGTCTTACCAGTATATATACATATATATAAAACACTAGAAATAAAAATAAACTTGCTGTTTCAAGCTTGAGGTTGCAAAAACACAAAGGGGTACACTACATACACACCAAGGTTTTCTCAATCTAAGTAGCTTACCAAAAAGGTAGCATGCATTGGAACTACAGAGTAGATCAAGGTTATAAGAATATTTATAACTGAAATATTCATCAAAAGCATTAATAAGACTTAAACATTACATTCATATTTAACAACATTTTCACCAATAATGTAAAAGATATATATTAACATTTCTTTTTGTGGTTTTACAATATAAATATTACGCTACTTTCATAATTCTACGTGTTTAACAAACAAATATAACCCAAACGAATTTGATTATTACGAAAATCCTGCCGACTGTAGTCCTGCAATAACACAACAATTGTTCTGCAGTATTAATCTTTTTTCTTAAAGATGTTTTTTTCCCTAAAAATGCTTCGGTACCCGCAGTAAGTTAATGATAATAAAGCAAAAACTTTTTTGAAGACACTATTGTTAATTTTTACTCACCTGTCATTATTGAGAATTTCCTGAATAGCTTTATTTAGTTTTTCTTCAGTAAGTGTTATTATATCAACATATAAACCGATCTTCAGATGAACATATTGCTCAACATTAAACCATTGGTCACCTATCATAGGCATACCTATTAACGGTACACCAGCAATTATTGCCTCATCAGTAGATTGTAAACCCCCTTGAGTAATAAAGAATTTGATTTTTGGATGTCCTGAAAATATAAAAAATTAAGGTGTTCGAGTCTTACAAAATTATCATCTCAGACAAAATTATCACGAACTTGTAAAAATCTTTGTCAATGATAAGATAAATTTTATCGGTCTGTTTGAACTTCCGTCACAGATCAAAAGAAAAGTGTTTGCCAGACATTAGATATAAGTAATGTTAAAATTTTACTTTAACATTACTTTTTAGTTTGGTTTTTTTTAAATTTTAAAATTGAACCAATGTTACTTACTCAAAAGGTCTGATTGTGGGAACCATTTTGAAATTCGGATGTTTTTAGTTCTCCCAGGTAGTTCATCAGTATTCCATTTCCACAAAACATCGTATGGCAACTTCGAGAATACATTCACCATAGCTTGAATTTTATGTGGAGGTAGCAAGGCTGCATCTGCATTCGTCCCAAAACTTACGTATACTACGCCATTTTTAGATGAGTCTAAATAATCCTTAAGCTCCTAAGTAAAAAGAGTGGGTAAGTTGTAAGTTCTTAAAAACGGTAAATCACAAAGTCAATAACAGTAATTTGTCAAAGCCATTGAAAAGGCGCTTATCTATGCAGCTTACTATCAGTTATAGTAATTTGATTTATAGTTTTGAAAGTGTTAAATGCCACTGAATATTTAGCATCACATCACGACTCTAAGAAGCTAAGCAAAAGGAAAATAAAACTATATATGCCGAGTGAAACTGGGAAAGACATTTAGTTTAAATTCTTTACCAAAATCAGAAACAGTGTAACAAATTATTGAGTACAAATTACCTTTGGTAATTCTTTCTCTGGTTTCTGATGTATGCCCCCCAAATTGATAACATTCGGAGGTAGGGGCCGATTAAAATCCCATATTGGATGAATATTCATGAACAATAAGTCAACATTTTTCTGCAATTCTCTCACAGGAGGTACATCTGGTCCCAAAAGTTTCGCCAGCATCATGTGAGTTTGTTCGTCTACGTCTCTCAAGGTAAAGTGATGATCTACGAAAAATCGGAATTGGGACCATTTCTCCCAAATTGTCAGATTATAAATTCTAGTGTGTATCGCTGTCGGATACAGGAAAGGGTGCATTGGTGATCCAGTAACATGCAAGTTGCTGGGCATTGCTCCAACAGAACTGAATTGTATAACTGGTACTTTAAACACATGGGACAATCCCAAAGCTGCATCTATAAAAGCTTCCGAAATCAGTAAATCAAACTTCTGCGTTTTGTCACTTAACATCTCCTTTACTTCTGGCGTGGATAGCTGCAGTTCAACTAAGTCTACTAAAAGTTTATAAAAGTCATCGAATTTCTTTTGGAAATCTGCTCCACTTCCTTGGGCATCTATTATAGTTGATAAAGTGACTTCTTTCCATGTGTTATAGGAGATATCGTGTAGGTTTATTTCTGTAAGATTAGTTGGAACTTCATCCTTCGAAAAGATTGGATCAGTTGTCAAAACTACTAATTCGTGTCCCCTTTTAATTAGTTCAAGTGTTAAATGTCGGAATACCACTTGATGACTTATAGATGGTGTCGGATAATAAGCCAAAATCCTCGCGGCATCGTTGCCGATTATAAACAATATTGATATATATACCAAGCGTATTGTAGCAGACATCACTATGACAATAGCGTGCCACGACGTACGCGGAAAGACTAAAATAAAATATGAGCAATATGAACGTATTCTTTAGACATGATAAAGCTTGTCTATCTTGCAATTAGTGGTGAAATACTCACAATATTATTGGATCGGTAACATGCACATATTTGTGGGAATATCTGTTTTTGAGAAAGCTGCATAACTAACCTGCCAACAGGTACATTATTCGGAGTGTAAAGCAATCTCAATTATTTGTATAAAATATTGTATGACATGTCAAATGTTCTGCATTCTATACAAATTGTATTATATCCTCCACTTTGTACATCCACGTTATAAAATAATGTGTACTTTGTGTAAACTTGAAAGTCAAGATCGACTTTCATTACTTGACGTATCATAAAATATATCTGTGAAACCATTGAGGTTCACGCTTTTTTCTATAATCACAGAGCCAATCATCAACATATTTATTTTACTGTTATGCGTTTTGTTATTATTACTTTATAGTAATGTATTATACTTACGGTTATTATGTCTAATTACATAGCGACATTGTTCTATCAAATGAACATTTATTTATAGTTTAATGTTAAAAGTCTGTTCAGAATATTGAATGTCTTTTGAAAGGATATGTTCATGATACAGTTGACTGAATGAAATAGGTTGTGTCATAAAATAAAGGCAAAAAAACCCTTATTTTTGGATCACTAGTTGCGATATAATAATTTCTACAATGAGTCGCTTAGGTATATAGTCTGATTAAAATAACATTCCATTGAAGTTTTGCCCTTTTATTTTATAAAAGGGCAAAACTTCAATGGAATGTTATTTTACTACTACCTATGTACTTTCTACTCTGCTAGGAACAACTGTCTTTGGCAATTAATTGGTTGTTTGTTTTTTACCAAGTCAATTTTTTGCTATAGAGAGCCGCCTAAAGATATTTCATTTAAATATTTATTACTGTCTTATATTCATCTTTAGGTATCTACTTTTGAATTGTATATATTTTTGCTTTCCTTTGAATATAGGTTGGTAACAATTGCAAATTAGCTTTTAATTTTACTTGAACAGTTCAAAAATGTCAGTTCGGAATGAATGATCACAGAAATTATTTTGTTAGATCATTAGTGATTTAAAAGGTACTTCAAATAATTTTTTCTGTCTGCAATTATAAATGTCGGTGACTATTAATCAATTCAAATTCATTGTTACTTAATTAATATAAATTCATTAATTTTACTGTTTAACAGCATGCAATATGTGTTATAATTGTTATAACAGTATTAGGTCTCTTATTACTTTGATTTAACTTAATTAATTGATAAAATAGTCAATTATAAAACGATATGCGTGATGCAAATATTCAGTATATATATTAATTTCTAATGGTTGGAAAATACCATAAATTTTTATTAAATCCAATTTCCAATCATTCTAAAATTTTTTTTTTATTTATTTAAAAATTACTACTAAAAACTTAATAAGTACTAAGTAAATGATTTCGGATATTATGGTATTAGCTAATTTGTAGCTTAAACGTTTTACTAAATAAATTGTATATCGCAATAATGTGTCTTTTACTTCTTTTAATACAGGAGGAACTAACTGAGCTAAAAGTTAATTGAGCCCATTTATTCTTAAAATATATTTTTAAGTAGAGACTGTCTCACATTTGTTTGGGTATAAAAAGTTATACAAAATGGTAAAGAAAAAAAAACATATAAAAACAATTATAAGCAAATTTTGATCAGAAAGAAAGCATACTAAAGTTTTGTCACTAAATTTAGTCCAGTGGCTCAAAGAGTTGTGTTCAAATGCAACAATATAATGTAAATAAATAAAGAAAAGCTTTCTGCTTTGAATTCGAAAAATTTATTCAAACCCTTAACCAACAATTACGGAGAAACTATGATAAAAAATAGAAACAACCACTTTTAGTCATAACTAAACATTCTTAGAACATGCTGCTGTTTAATAACTTCAAAGTATCCATATTTAAAATGTGTTATGAGTGCATAATATAGAAGTTTCTTTGCTTAAGTTATTTAAACAGTAATCTCAATTTCAGAGTAAGTGCGCGCCGTTTAAATAATTTTTGATACATTTTTTACCAATGAAAAATTTCATACTAAATAACCAATACTAACCAATACTAACTTGCTGCAGTGGACACGATTCAGCGCAGAGCTGAGAGGTTTATTGGTGATTGGTGAAGAGCAAGCTTCACACCTTAGCTCGCCGCCGCAAAGTTGCTTTTGTCTGTCGGTCTTCTACAGACTGTATTTTGGAGAGTGTACTCAGGAGCTGCATATGCTCATACCTCCATCTCCTTTTTTCCATCGGACATCCAGAGACATCCATCCACTGCGGGTTACCACCCTTATTTGGTTGCTATTCCTACCTGTCGCACCAAGCGCTTCTCAACATTCTTTATAATGCGCACAGCAAAAGTGTAGGACACCCTCCCTGCGTCTATGTTTCCGAGTATTCATAATCCGTGAATAGCCACCTTCTGGGTTAGCTCGTTCCATGGTGGATCCTGTCTTGACCCACGGGCTTGATTGGGATCAAGAGCGAACCTATTAAAGAAAAAAGCTTCTTTTCTAACATACATTATTTTCTACATTAATCTATAATCTAAGAACACAAATTTGTTGTTCGTGTGTTTGTCTGTCCGCTCTTTTTCCATTGTATACGCGTTACCATAGCAACGCATTACCGGGTCAGCTAGTATAAAATTGAAAATGTAAATATCGACCTTTGTTACTTGTAATATCGAAAAATGTATTTGTTAAATCATCGAGGTTAACGGTTTTTTCCATATCTACACAGTTCATCATAAATATATTTATGTTACTCTTATCATGTTTACTTAATATTTTAAACTAATGTAGTGTGCATACATTATTTTAATATTCTCTAATTGCATAGTTACATTATTCTGTCCCGAAAGGGGTAGATATTTGTGTGATGAATACATAGCATTTGTTAATAACTCATGGGTATTTATATATATTTCTAGTAATATAACTAATTTATCTATCATCCTTTACCCTAGTATCCATAATACAAGCCTTACAGTGCTTACTTTGGGCTAGGATAATTGTATTGAATGTAAGAAATTTTATTATTTTTATTATTGTGTAGTTAATGGAACTACGGGATGTTATACTGAACAGGATGACTTAGGATCTTAAAAAAGGGTTAAAAATCTTAATTCTTTTGTATCAGTAGTTAAGATAAAATAAGTTACGACGATGAACGACTTCGATATAATAATAGTCTCATTTTTATTATATTCCATTAAAGGTTTTGCCTTCTATGATTTAAGCTACAATGTCAAGAATAAGGTTATATTGTTTGTTTATTTTTCTGAAGTGAGTATCACAACCAATGTTAGCCAACTGATGTTATTTTATTTCAATGTAGTATCATAAATACCGCTTAGGTTCCACTTTCATAATGTATCAATTTAACTTTTGTTATTTTACAAATTTATATTATTTTTAATTGTCAGCACAGTGTAAGAAGTGGTGTGAAATATATACACTGCACTTTCGGATAATACTTTGTTTAAGTAAAATAATTACATTTGGGAACAGCGTTGGCGTGTCGCTTGCCAGACCAAAGAGAGAAGAAGTGCGAGAGCGGGAAGAGACATTGCCTATGGTTTAGTCTCTAATGTTGCTATATGTAATATGGACGGCCAAAAACATTTTGCAAGTTTATTCGTGATTTGTAAGGTACGTTTAAGAAATGCTTTTAACTGGGTTTTATATAGTTGGTGTGTATTAACCAGTGATTGAAAAACACCATGAATTTCTTTTTATTCCAACATCCAATTAATTGCAAACATATTATTATTTAATAAATGTGGTGGTGGATGGCACAGTAATTAGCATGTTCGCTCTATGAATGTTGAATAGTTAATATTTTTTTATGGTTAATTATTCCGGGTGCAAAGCGTCGCTATCTTTCAGCCTTATCACTATTTAGCAACGGGTCAGATAAGAACCAAGCACTTCTTCGTTGTAGAAAAATTATCATGAATTGTCAAGGTTTAATTTATTTGATGAATCATTGCTGACATGAACGTTATGGTTAAGAATTTTTAATTAATACTTTTATTAATAATTCACAATCAATTATTATTGGTTACACCAAAAAGATTTTAATTTAAAGATTATCAAGTGTTATTGACAGGTTAAAAAATAATATTCAACTATTGTCAAGAGCATGCCGACTGAAGCCATAAACATTGAGGAGGGTCTTTTGCTAGAATCGATGTCTTATCAAGTAAATCAAAAGATGATAGTAAAGTCCAATACATTTTGTCTTACGATTTGTATACTGTATAATGTACACTTTGGTTGCGCCAGTATTAAATTCAAATATGGCGCGTTAGTTTTTGTATGTTTTTGTAATTTTTAATAGTTTGGTCGCCACTCCTAGGCTCACCTCCATTTATTCTATTTCCCTTTCGCACATACCTTGTCTCGCATATGGAAAATGCGTCATCTATTGATGTCAAATCATACCGCAATGTGGTCAACATTTGGAAAAAAGGGAAAAATGTCGACATGAACGAAACGACGACGAAAATCAAATTGAACTTGTGGCCTATCCGCAAACTCCTACAACAAGCTATAGTTTTATGTGACGGTGTCTTCTTGTGCGTAACAATAAGGAACATCAAAGCTCAGAGACGTCCCCGGCAGCCTCCAGCATCTCATACCACGTGGCGGTCAAGGTATCGTGCCCCTTTATCTTCCTCTTATATTTGTTGTCACCAATTTTGAATCGCCCGCACGACCACGCTGAAATAGTCTCTTGATTGGAACGCAAGAATTATGATAGAAGATGTTATAATTTATATACAAAAGGTTACACAAAATTACAAGATAACACGTAACAGCCAGTAGAAGCATACCTGTGGGAAAGTAGTCACCGTAGCCTGTACAAGTATGCATTAGCCAACTTAATTCCATTTTCAGATTGAAGGAAGTGCGGTAAACTCATCCATTTAGTCTCGGGACTAGATGGATGAGTTAAGCGCACACAAAATGTAGATATACAGAGTCAGCTCTATATACCTACATTTTGATGACCGTTTGGTGCAATAGTAGCGATCCTACCTTTCGAACCGACGGTTTTGGGTTCGTGTCCAGAAGGGGAAAATATTTGTGTGATGAATACGAGTATTTGTATCTGAGTCATGGGTTTTTATGTACCTATATATTTCTATAAATATGACATATCTATGTATCACATATTTATGTCTATCCGTCACCCTAGTACCTATCCATAACAACAGGCTAGTTGGTATAAATGTAAGAAATATTACTACTATTAACAAGGTGTTTAAGCTTGTTTACATTTACACTTTTTTCGCTTTAATGGCATGCAGGTATTCCTAGCTTAAATTATTAGTATGCAGGATGGTTTATACGGGTAAATATCTTCTTTGTTTGCGATCACCGTTTAAAATCACCTCATTGTATTATGGTTAGTAATAGAGCCAATTCAAGCTGTATTAATAGTTTGAGCGACCCGAATGAGATGAAACATAACTTAGATTTTAAGTTGAATTTCAAATTACTAAACTGTAAGAAACAAAATCGAAATCTATTGACCGTTTTTTGCGTGATGCTCCCACAGACTGATCAATAGTGAAATACAGAGAGAAAACATGTAAAAAAAAATTAAGCATGTCGTTGATGCTTTGACGACGATATTTAATGTATAGCATGGCTTTTTACAGTTTTATTAATAGTATAGATAACTTTTAATTTCATCATACTTACATTCGTATGTTGATGGTATTGGTTTCACCGGTATTTTGGCTTAATAGATTCTTGTTTTAAACTTTCATGGCCACTAACATTCTAACTAACGGAGCAAGCGCCGTGATCATGGCGCTTGCAACAATGCCGAAATATCGGAAACTCAAAAAAAACAAGGTACATGGTAACAATCCCGTATATAACTTGTATTACTGTAATTGATTCTTATAGTGGTGCAACTGAAAATTGACTTGAAGTTGACAAATCTTTTCATTTCATTAGGATACGGGTGCTTTACCTACCATATTATTGAAACAGCATAATTTACCATAAAATGAGAAACATAAATGGATACGCAGATTGGATCAAAAACAACGTCGGTAGGTCAGTTTCATTAAAAGTTGGTTGACATTATAAGCATCGCTGGTAGAGATACGAGCCGACGTTTGTTCCGGGGATCACAAAGTAAGCGTTACTAACAGTAGATGAAGTTTACGCGTGCATCTGTACAACTGACGAGACTGACTTTTTTAATTATATCTACCGAGTCAAAACAATAATCATCATCATAATAAGACATCAAAACGTAACATGTTTTATATTGCGCATTAAAACAGTATGCGTAAGCAAATTATCAATTGAATCAGTAATTGATACATTCATAATTACGTACATTACATTTATTAACAATATTAGAAATAAATTTCCTGTCACAGTGTTTGATCGCGATGAACTCTGAAACTATTCTACCGATTTTAATGACTTCTTTTTCTTTATGTTGAATTGGTTCCGAACTAGGACAAAGGATAAGTTTTACTTTAATTCATCAAACAGTAACGCGTGGCCGGGTTAGCTAGTATTATATAAAATTAAAATAATTTCTTGTAAGTCAAGCATAAACAATAAATGATGAGTGATGGAAGAATTGCAAATTTTAGGCTCGCCGTTCATCCCTTTCAGCGTGGCGCTATATTTAGGTTACATTCTATGTATGAGATTATAGTAGAGCATGTTGTTGCAATAGAAGAAAATCGTGAAAAGGCCTATGCACCTATTGTGAATCTTGATGTATTTGGCCGTAAGGATTGATTATTATTAAGGTTGAATAAGGTTCCAAGGATCTTTATGTAGGTAGAAAAGGTCGCGAATTGCACGTCTGCTTTTGAGGATCTTCAGATTAAAGAAGCATAGACGTTTCCTGTTAGCTTTAAGGGCACGTTTGCCTCCAAAGTTCCATAGATTCCAGTGAGTTAATGTGGATGTTATTTTGAGTTGAAAAACCGAAGAGGAGTATTTTTACCGGCTTAAATCCAGCGAAACTTTGAAAGGAATAGTAAACTCGTTTGGGGATCTGATTTCTCTGGTCGCATGACAAGCGACTACTTTCACATTGAAGATTTAAACTCATTTTGCCATCAAACACCACTCCGTAGTGCTTGATTACCGACTTCTACTGTACAGTATGGTATTGGTAATAGCGTAGACTTAGATAACAGATCTTTTTTGAATTCTATGTAATGTAATACTGTCCGCTCAGAATAAATTCACCGATAATTTTTTTGTGAATGATCGAAACATTTACAATAAACATTAACAAATTTTTTTTTTATATTTATAAAAGGATTAAAAACATTTATATCATAATGAAAGGACTTAAAATTACTCTTTAATGTTTTTTTATGAATAAGAAATGATTCACGCCTACTACCAATCGGGGCTCACCTTTAAAGAACTTAACTTTTTAAGTTTTATAAATATTTTATAACTCAAACAATGAAATGACTACACTGCTTTTTCATATCCACTGTGACAATCTCATGAAACAAGATGAGGCCCCATTTATCTTCAGGTCCGCTCCCATTCTATTGTTAATTTTCCAATTAAAAGCAAGTCTCTGGATAAATATTGCAGCTAAGAACCATGGCTATTAGGAAAAGATAACGCAGCTCAGAGTGAAAATTTATTTGGGGTATTGTACAATATAAACTTTTTTTGGTACAAACTGAATTTAAAAAAGCAGCTACTTATAACAAATATTTAGGTGTATCTAAGTTTTAATTGCTTACGGATTAATTAAATATTTACGTTAAATAAAATATAATATAGTAAACTTTAACTTTTCCACACACACAACACAACATCAAGAATTATTTATTTATTTGATAGAATCAGGCATTACTGGGTGGTCCATATTAGGGATGTTGCGGATGCGTTTTTTTTCACATCCGCGGATGCGGATGCGGATGCGGATTTTAAGAGGCTCACATCCGCGGATGCGGATGCGGATGCGGAACTGTACAAAAAACTTAAGTGTTGGTTTGGTAGGGTAAAAAAGCAGTAATATTTATCCTTTGTTTATCTATACATATAAATAAAATAGGAGTGTCTGTTTGTAATATCGAAATAACCGTTTTTTACTACATGCATATATATACGGTACGGATACGTACCGTATATATATGCACACACACCAAAACCACATTTTTTACAATTTTTGTCTGTCTGTCTCTCTGTTTGTTCGGGCTAAACGCTGAAATAGCTGGACCGATTTTGACGGAACTTTTATTGACAGATAGCTGATGTAATAAGGAGCAACTTAGGCTACTTTTATTTAAAAAAAAAAATTACTTTAGAAAAATAAAGTAATGTTTCTATGTCAAAGTACTGTCCAGTACAGCGCGCAGCTCACGCGCATGCCACCACTGTCTATGCCGTCACGTCGGGCGCCGCCCACCACTTTTCCCACCAACGAATCAATATCACAAAGGCTGCCTATCGCGCGGGCTCAGAACGCGCCAGCGGGCTATTGCTGGTTTTTAATAAAAAATTTTTTTGCAAATTATAATAACTGAGCCACGGCAACGTGTGGCCGGGTCAGCTACTTTAATAATAAAGTAGTGAGTGAATTACTATTACTGATTAATTGTTTTAGTAATGAAATTTAAATATTGGAGCATTATATTTAATGATTATATTTAAAGTAGAATGACCGCCTTTTCGGACTCTAGTCTGTTTCGCAAAGGTTCGTGTATTAATCCTGCGCTATTAAATAACTGTTCACTTGGAACACTGGCTGGTGGCGCTGATAAGAATTTGCGTGCTTTTTTAGGTAACAGTTTGAACTCACTTTGAATAACACTCCACCATTAAAGAGGACTCTCATTTAAATTAATTCACTTTTTATTACGGAAAGTAAGTAACTGCTTCTTGTGAATTGTGTCAGGGCTGACAATTTCTGCTGTAGCATCATGGTAAGATCACTAATTAAACAGGACTGACGTCCTGTACCTGAGGTCTCTAGTCGTTCCGTTCTGTTTCCATGAAATCTATCATTCTCATTTTCTTCACTCTTTCGGTACTTGGAGATATTGTTCGAGTAGCCAAGATGTCTTCGGTGTTTCTGCTAATCTTTAATATATCATCTTTAATCTTTTACTCGGTCGACACGCGCCACTCGCCGGCCCCTCCTCTTTCTTTCTTGTCGCATCCGCATCCGCATCAGCTCCGCATCGATTTATGCGGATGCGGATGCAGATGCGGATGTCTAAATCGATGCGGATGTTCCGCATATACGGATGCGGATGCGAATATTCGCAACATCCCAGGTCCATATTCATTAGTAAAATAAAAATATGTAGCTTACTTCCGCAAAACTCAAGCAGTGTGCACCGCCCGCCCGCCCGCAAATAAATAACTTAGTGCTCGTTATTGCACGGTCTAACAACTCCTGATGATGCTTCGTGTGGGGGCGAAACACGTGTAGAGTAGTTGGTGAAGGTGCCGGTGTCTGCATTTAATTGCGGGCGGGCGGGCGGTGCACACTGCTTGAGTTTTGCGCAAGTAAGCTACATATTTTTAATTTACTAATAATTATTTATTTATCTAAGATCTAACAGGCACGTCACGTGTGGTATTTCTTTTACTTATCGGTAGGAACGTCCAAATTTCCAATATAATTTAAGAAATATATTTTTACACTTTCGCGCCCATCGCAAAATTAAATAAATCCTTTTTAATAGGATTTAGTTTATCCTTTTTTTTAATTTAATCCAGATTTTTTGTCTCTTTATAGGAGCAGTGATCACAGGACGACGATGATGAATTGTCATAATCATGTTTTACTCTCTGCAATCGTAATCCTTCGCTCCAACGAGTTCCCTTAATAAATGAGTTTAAAGAAATGGTGTTTTTGTCGGTATATGTTTACACAGATAAAATATTACCAATGACATTAAGATTAAGAAATAAATCTGAAGTGAATCTATAATCTAAGATCACAGTGGTTTGTGTGTTTGTCTGTCCGCTCTTTTTCCCGCTCTTTTTCCATTGTATCAATAACGTTACCATAGCAACGCGTTAACCGTAAGTAATTCGTCTACCGGACGCTAGATGGCGCTAACGGAAAAATATTTATAATAGAAAAAGTTTAAAGAATTTTGTCCACCCGTGCGAAGCCGGGACGGGCCGCTAGTTTAATAGTTAAAAAAGGAATGATGTGATAAAAGAGTGGTGTGATGTAGAAGAAGATATGAAGCGGGGTGGGCACCCCACACTACAGTAGACCGTGGTGTTTGGGTGGCGAAGTGCGGATGAGGACCTGGGTCCTGGGTTGCGGGATATATCGCAGCCCCCTATCCAGGGTTACGGGTGAAGACCTCAACAGCTGTGAAGACGGAGATGGCGACCATCGGCACGGCGGAACAGGCGGAAGAGGCACAAACCTAGTGGAAGGCTGCCCTTACATATAAAGAACCCAGGCAACACTGGAGCTACACCGCAAGCAGGGCGGGGTAGTAAGGATGGCGGCGGAAGAGATATTGTCCAACGGCGGCTCCTAAGCTCTCCAGCAATAAATTTAATATATAACTATGAATCAAAATGTAATTTAATTTAGCACCTAATTCCTACGCCAATTTTGGCAGAAGATGCTTATACTAACCTAACTTGTACACCAACATTGTAACCATTTTCTAAGGATTGGATGATTCTGATCCTGATTCTGATTATGTTGCAGGTTAGGTTACATATTTTTTATCAATTATTAGCCAGCAAGAAATATCAATTATGCGTTACGATTCGTATGCAAAAAATAAATTTATTTTATTTCAGCAAACCATTAAGGACCCATTTCCGCGATCAAAGAGTTTCATCACCAAAAGCGCCTGTCAAAGGATATACATACAAAATATGTTTCCGAGGTAAACACGGATGATTGGCATACATGTTTACAAATTTGGTTTATTCAGATAAAAATTCATTTCGCAAAACATTTTGAAAGACTATATATAAATTCTCCTCTTTGTTTTTTTAACTATCACTGTTATAGTATGGTAGTGTTCTTAATTATTCTAAGTTTTATATCTAGTATACTGTACTCATATGTGCTTAATAATTAAAGTGAACTGGTAGTCTATTTACGTAGCATATTCAATGAAACATTTTAATATTGTTAGCAATTGGCTGTTTGGTTTCCTTCACCAAATATCACATAAGTATACCCTGTCTCAAACCAATTTAATAAAAATGTAAACAAAGACGCCATTTTTGCGACCATAGACTACTGAGTGATGTGGTAAAAGTAAAATCATTTATGATTCGATTAATTAATTGATTGCTTCGATTAGATTAATTGAACACTATTATGTTGGAACTTCGCGTTAGCGTAGTTTGTTTTTATTCCGAGAGTCGGAAAATGGGCATTTGTTCTCAAGCCTCGAAAGATGGTGCTGTTCTTCGTGATTATAGAAAAATGAAATGCTTATATTGAACCGAGTAAAAATGACTTATATTTTTTTAAATTTCACATAAGAAATCAATCTTTAAAGAAAAACGGTATCTAGCTAGATTTTTAAATAAATAAATACATTTAGTATTAAAGTAAGACAAATTTAAAATTGACTTCTTAGGTTTTGACGCGTTATTTTCACACAAAGAAACAATGAGTCACCCCGCAACCACGGCACCTGCAAAGGTGTTGAAACTTCGGGAAACTAAATAAACCACCTAAAATTAAATCACGGACTCTGAACTCGACTTTGTTGTGTAAATAAATAACGCGTTTATTATCTGTAAGTGTTTCATTTCAATAGACAAATTTAACTGATTTACATTGTGACTTGGATCGTGTTTTTTCTGGAACAACGACATTTTGCTACGATAACTGGACTTTGAGATCAACTCCGATTTATATTTGTTGTACAAGGTATGTAACTGTAATATTATCTTTTATGTACGTAAACTTTATCTCATTTGAAAGTAATTCGACGGCCGCCACTTAAGGGTTCACTGGAGGTATTTTTCCCCTTACAAAATGTAGAATATGTGTAAAAGAAAGAAAATTATAGCAAAACTAAAAAGCCAATTCCGCATATTCAAAAACATATTCAAATGAGAACAGATGTTTAAATGATTTATCTTTATTTTAAGCATTGAACACGGATAACCCTGGTCCGTCATCCTCTTCTTCGTTTCTTTCTTCGTCTATGAAAAAACGACCGAGACCTAGTCGCTTGACAGCAAATGAAAAGACCATAACACTGAATATTTACAAGTTTGTAGAGAAATCGATGACAACTTATCCATATAAGTCTGATATAATAAAAAAAACTGCGTAGATAATGGGAACTTCTCAAAGCACCATATCTAAAATATACATTATAACAATAAGTATTTAATTACGATAAACATTTAACAACAATAGGTACATAAAAACAGTAAAACATATAAAACATAATATTTATTTGCATGCATTGATATCGAATGGCCGCTTGTCGATATCGATATTGATAACTCATTTTAAGACTAAACTGTTCTGATTGTTTGTAATTTTATGGAGTTAAATTTATCAAATAAATTTCAAACGAAGGTCAGGTTAAGTTTACAGTGGTTTGATTCGATGGGCTGTTGTTTCAGTTTAACATATAATTATTGTAATTGTGAAGAAGGATTGCATTACTGACAATAATTTGTCACAGTCACACTAAAATATATATTTCCAAAGGTATACTAGGTGCATTCCAATGTTTTATGAAAGTGATTCTTTAGTTTAGACTTCAATGATGTCAAAGAAATCCGCAGGTAGTTGATTAATCATCCGTACCGAATATACAAAAAACGGTCTCACTACTTATGATTATGACAAACGTTATTATTATTTTAAATGAAATACCGGTAATTATCAATTTAAAAAAACCGGTAAATTTTTAGGCCTACCTAGGATTTATAAAAATTGTGAAAACTATATAACTATTGCTTTAACTCTCACTAGAATAATTTTACTTAAGGTAACATAGTTAGCCAGCCCTAACTTACCCGAGACTATATATTTTGAAATATTTGAGATTTTTGTGATATTTTTAGCAGTAAAGCCTACAAATGATATTTTATCTCCAATAACATGTCAAGAAGCTGAGAATTACGTCCCGACACCTGTTTGCCAACACTGACGAATTCGTTGTTCGGATCGCCTTATTATCAGTTATCATCACTCACAGGTATAATAATCACGTATTTATCTTTACCATACATCCATGACTAATTACCTATTCATTACATTACCTATGCGTCTTCGATTCATAATCGATTCAATTGAAGTAATCAATGAATTGAGAGATACTCTTTTACGGTCAAACACTATGCGAACACAGATTAGACAATATTTTTCATTGGATTAATAATGTCACTTTTCGTCTTAAGTTTTTCAAATAAATTTTAAATATGTTAAACAAACTATGATCTTTGAAAGAAACTAGTGAGATACATGTTGAAACCTTCTTTTTACTTATGAATATGTTTTTATATCTATTTAGTGGCCGAAAGTGTGAGTATTTTCAATGAAACTGGTTTGTTTACATTTTTATTAAATTGGTTTGAGACAAGGTATACAACAAGTAATTCCTTTGAGAAATTCAGTAGCAATTTCATTCAGCGAAACATAAACAAGTAATCCTCTAAGGCGTAAAAAGTTACCAACGAGCCAAAACAAACTCCGACATCGGAAACAATATCGCAAGTTATAAAAACTTCTAAAACGGAAAGCTAACTCCAAAAGCGAAATCAAGACTTGAATAGGAATCTACGTTAAAATTGCTGACACACTGCTGTTCTATGTGGTGTAACATTTTTATTTATTTTTAAAAGGAATTCTTAATTTAATATATAATCATAACTATACAGTATTTTCTGGAAACTGAAATAGATAATTTTGATAGAACCAGGCGTTAAATCACGTTTAGGAAGTCGATGTCCATTAGCAAAAGAAAATATGTAGCTTATTTCACTGCTTACTTAAAAATTGTGGAACTGAGCTACATATTTTTGTTTTACTAATGAAATAAATATTTTTTATTTATTTAACGATCTGTCCACTTATTATTTTTTACGAAACATGGTTCGAAGGTAGTTGAAGAATAAGTATTAAAGAAAAACATGAAAAGAAATGCGTATACATAATAAGTGGCGTTGTTAACATAAACAATATCAAAAAATTTAAGACAATTTATTGATTGATTTGCTTAGCACCCACGCCCTCTGCGCTGTGAGAAGTGGCTAAGTATGACTGTCATCCTGTGGTAGTTTTACCCGTGTGGCAGGCCTGTTCCATAACTGTGGGATAATTAGGTAACTCTTGAATCTGTTTATCTACTGTTGACTCTAGAAGAGGTTTTAAAAACTGTGATTTGTTATTTACCTATTGCTATACAGACAAACAAAATGAAACATGGATCTTGGTAACCTAAAGCCCCTCTGATGGTAACTACAGAAACCTCCCCAACTCTTTTCATTATCAGCTCAACTATTCAAACATACAAGGTTGTAAAAACAGTGATTTATTATTTACCTATTGTTATACAGACAGACAAAATGTAACATGGAACTTGGTAACTTAAAGCCCCTCTGATAGTAACTACAGAAACCTCCCCAACTCGCTTCATTATCAGCCAAACTATTCAAACATATAAGGTTGTATAAACTGTGATGTATTATTTACCTAACATTAAACATACAGACAAAATGTAACATGAAACTTGGTAGCTTAAAGCCCGTCTGATGGTAACTACAGAAACCTCCTAAACTCGCTTCCTTAACAGCCAAACATTTCGAATATGTTTTAATGTTCAATTTTTGTCTTACGCTTTATTTATTAATAAAAAAAATTGATTGCTGCGTAAGTTTGCAAATAGCAGAAGCTTGTTTGCTTATTTATGCGGCAGTAGTTACTTCAATTTACTTTATTATAAAGGAACGAAAAGCTCAGCAAACGCTACGGCAGTGCAACGAATAACCACTGACTATTCAGAGAATACCTTTTTACTTAGTGTAAAATGGTTTATTAAAGGATTTTGGTGAGCTAAATAAGATACAAAAAACGGGAAAGAGTATGTTATACCTTTTATAAGGAATTAGCAAGAAACTTTAATGATGAAATACGTTTTGTTGTACATATATAAAATATGTATGTTGTTAAAGTTCACTTCGAATGATATATCCGGTTTCCTTGAATTCAAGGACTTACGGAGAATCTAACGACACGGTTTTTACTTAATATAAAATAAATATAATTTTCTGTAGGGTGAGTTGTTGACTCTTTCCATGATCATAAAACTTCTACGACGTCTGCATTGTTCTTATATTGCAAATTTATTTATTTGCTTTCATTTATCATATAGTGATTTATCGAATTCTATATATATTACTTACATGTTTTTCAATTGATTTAGATTAACTATTAAGTAGACTAAAAGTAGTAACTTTATCTTAATAAAACCCTTAGATGTAATATTATCATATTTTTTCTTTCTCAATCTGGGTTAGATTAACATAATCAAATCGTTCTAGAAATTAAAATACTTTTTTTCTTGTTGCTGGCGAAATACACCGAATAATATAATGACTATCTGATATAATATTTTATCATCTTCACAACATTAAACATTTGATTATATCAAATCAAATGTAAATAAACAATTGTCCTAAATTTGCGTAATCATAATTTAAGGAATGAATTAACCTTGGCTTACATTAACGTGATAAAAATGATTTGGAAATTACGTATTATGGAATAGCCAAAGCCAAGAAATTAAATTTTTCCTGCAAATTCGAGGGGAAATATACCACAAATAAAGCTTAACAAAAGCTATTAAAAGAAACAACAATTTAACGCTATTATGACTTTCAAACTATATTGAGTCTTTTTAATTAGTTTTTCGATTACCAAAATTTTCATTACGTTAGTGCCAACATAATATTATCAATTACTAAGCGTGTAAATTCTACAACCAGTTTTAGTATAAAATTAATTAGATTAGTTCATTGTTATATTGTTTCTGCGTAGAGATCTTGTTGCCAAGTATAACTCTTTTGTTGACATTTATGCTAGGCCAGAGTTCCCTTAAATAATAGGATTAATTCAGTATCTCTGTGTTGTCCTTCTTATGGTAAAAGAAATAAACTATTTATTATTACTAACTGTATTCAAGTGTAAGTTATCTTTGAACTTTGTGTACTTGAATTGCGTTATCTTATCTGTTTTGAAAATAACTAACAATGCATTTTCTTTTCTTCACGTATTTTCTTATCAACCACTTTAGTTAAATCTTCATCTATATCTCGAGATCCGCTGTTATCAGTTAAATTGGTGTGAAGGTTCCAAATTATCAGTTAAACGATAATTATGTTGACCCAATAATTTTTGTAACTGTCAGGTATAAATGTAGTTAGATTAACTGAGAATCTTACCAGTCTTAAGCATTCCATTATGTATCAACTGCTGTTAGGTTTTACCGTGTTAGGGGTTGTTGGTGAGTTAAAAGTTATAAGATTTTACTTTTATTTGTACTTAATTGGGTAAATAAGCATTCCATTGAAATAAGTATTATTTTTATAGTATCCAAAATATATAAAAAAATATTACCACACAAATAAAATTTATGCTAATATTTAAAAAATGAACGGTTTTTTCATGTTAGTTTATGTGTATTAGAAGCATCACTATTTCAAAAATTCTTTCACTATTTGAAATTATTCCAAATAGAATTGCCCAATATTATAATTATACTGGAAGAGACATCGTTGTTTATTTTTACAGTATCAACTCCAACGTTGAAGGCGAAAGAAGATGTTCGTATTGTTGGAGGTGATGATATTGAGATCACAGATGCACCTTACCAAGTATCACTGGTCAACAGAGGAAGACATGCTTGCGGAGCAACTATCGTTTCTAAAGATATCGTTATAACGGCTGCACATTGCATAATGGGGTAAGTTTAATTGCCGAAAATAAACATAAAAAACATCAAATATTCCTGTTTATTGAACAATACACATATAAATTATCTATCTATATAGAAATTGAAAAAAGGACACATAAAAACAGTTTTCTTTAAAATACCATCTTTGTATGATGTCTCATTTGGTGACTCACAATGACTTAAATTTACAAGAACACTCTCTTTCTATTTCTATATTCAGTTCTTTGGTTGACTGGCAGATAATACCTGACGGCGTTAGGTTCAACAGTAATACAATTCTGTGTGCAATGGAGTTACAATTAAAATATTAATAAATTATCATTTCAAATGATTCTCATCACTCATAATTTTAGGTCTCTGATATTAAAACTAATAAAATATCTCAAATTCTTTAGGAAAATATTTATTTATATCCATGACTGTCATGTCACCTACATGCGTAAATCGAATACTTGGTTATGGAAATACAAGTCATGAGACTTCTTAAGACAATTCCAAACTTGGAGGATGTTTTCAGATCCAACCCCTCAAATTACCAAATACGCGCAGGATCTTCCTTCAGCGAACGTGGCGGTCAACTTTACCGTGTTGGCGATATGCTTGCCCATCCCGACTTCAGTTACTCCAAAATGGATAACGATATAGCTGTCATTTGGATGGCACAGCCGTTCGACTTCAGTGACACGGTATCTGCTATCGATATGCCTGACATGGGAGAAGAGATACAGGACGGCGATTTTACTATAGTGACGGGGTGGGGAAACACAAGGGTAAGTACCTTCAGTTGTGTCAAATTGGGTTAAGACTTTTTGATTTCGATCACGAGTACCATTTTTTTTGGTTTTCTACCTGCAATGATTTATGAATTAGGCATGATCGATACTTTGTTACTTTATCATTCAGTAATTTACTTTGTTCATTAAAATTCGATTGACAAATATTTGTAAAGAGTTTTGTCAAAATTTTTGTGGTCGAATCCTGATGAGTGATAATACAATAAATTTATTCCTGCATAGCATCGATTGGTATAGTAGATTATTTATAAAAAAGATAATAGTTTTGAAACTTAATGATTAAAGAGAAGTGGACAACTATGTAAATTATTTTAGTTTGAGTGTTTATTCAACTATCAAGCCCAAAAAATTTGGCAAGGCAACGAATATTTCGATTGCGTAGTGGTTATAACATCTATTCAGTTTTACGAAAGCTCTCTGTTTGTTTATTCTTGAAAGCAAATTCCATTAACTGTGAAATAAATATAAATATTACAATGCCCGGTCACTACTTAAGCAAACCAAAAACGTTTTCTGCAAGCTAATTTTACTATCGCTTTCTGAAACGTTTTCTTTTTGATCTTTAGTTGCAAGTTTGCTAGTGTCAACTCACAAATGATTGCTCAAAAGAAGAACTTGGTTAAAGTTCTATTTTATTTTTTATATTTTCATTTTAGACTTCGAAATTAGCAAATAATAAAATTAACCTGTCTTATAGATCCACCTCAGGTGAAGTTCGGATGTATTTTATGTTGATCGATATTTCAGAAAAATCAAATAAAAATATAATTTATTTTGAAGATTTTTATTTTATTAATAATAAATTTATGATTTTGTCATTTAATTAAATAAGTATTTAACTTTAGTTAGATTCCTAATTACACAAATGTATACTCGTCTGTTATCGAAATAGTATTTTTTTAAAAGCGTAATTTAGTGCTTTACAATAATTTATTTAATCTGATTGATCTACGTGGTCGAGTGGCTCGCATACCTATTTTCACGATAACGCCACTCCGAGGGCTCAGATGCGATCCAATGTGGAAAACAAACTACCCTATATTGAGTCGGTGTGGTCATAGTGGTACCGTCGTTGTTTCTCAATGACTCGCTAAGGATGAAAACATTGGCGACCAGTGTGGATTGATAAGTGCTTACGACCAACGGTTGCTCTTGCATACATTCGGAAGCACAAGTATTTTTTATTTAATCGATGTTGTCTTCAAAAAGGTGATATTTCGTTACAGGAAGGAGGTGGTTTTCCTAAAACACTTCAGAGAGTTCAGGTGCCAAAAGTGAATGAAGAAAAATGCAGCAAAGCCTATGCACCTTCATTCAGCATTACTCCTCGGATGCTCTGCGCTGGGTCACCGGAAGGCGGAAAAGACGCTTGTCAGGTAACAAATTGGCTTTATTTCTTGATGACAAAATGTTAAGGATTCAATTTTCATAATTCAATACAATATATTTTGTAAATATTTTTAAATGACAAGGCGGCTGTATCCCATTAGTTAAGATGAAAATTTTGGATCAAGCGGACCGAGTTTGAATCGCGATAATGTAGAGCCGACAGCAGCACATCATCAGCATTATACACTCTAAAATGACAGTGATCTGTATCATAAGGTAAATCCAAACGTCAAAGTGTATAGCTTATTGCGATTTCGACTTAATTACGAATGTGGACCCATGCGGAACGCAAACATTTAGATTTTCACTGAGGATTAGCAGGAATATGATGTTGTATTTTTTTTTAAAGAATGATTTGGCATAATTGAAGATGTCCAGCATGATTACACAACGATGATATTACAATTGAGCGACAAAACATATTGTGTAAAAACGCAACACCGTTTAAGCCGACCGAATATAAGAACGTGAATGTGAGGGATGGGATCGAGCTGTAAAGCGTAAGAAACCCAAGTATCGTTACATGGGTAAGTCGGATGTGACAAAGGATCTTGAGGGCAAGTTTATGGCAGCTGATAAAAAGATTCCAATGTTTGTAACTCTCATAATGACAAGACTAAGAATGATATAAACAGTTATATTTTTAATAAAACTAACCAAAATGTCAAGTTGAAGAAAATTAGTATGAAAAACATACGCAGACATAACGCGTTTAAATTCTTTGTGTCTAAATCAAATTTATCGTTATGCCTGGACGAAAACTTGTGGTCAAGTGGCATTTTATTTAGACCATTTATACATTTTGAACTTAGAGTACTGAACAATAACGTATCTGTTGGTGGCCGTGCTAAACTTAACAATGGATAAATGACCACTCCGTTTCGCAATTTTTAATTGTAAAAGTGTTAAATGCTTAATAGATAGCAAACGAAAACTATGCCGTTAATGTGATTTAATAGCGTTGCAAGAAACTTGGTTGTTGCCGGAAGAAATACCATATTTAAGTACCATTGACAGTGACCTGGGATATATCGAATACTTCACTGGACGTTAATGTTTGTCTCGTTCTGCGTAAGCCACTGTTACTTGTATAAAGCTGTCACTGTGACGACAATAATATCAGTTATGCTGATGTTATGGTGCTGCTAAGTGCGTTAATTTGTGGTCCGAGACAGCTATTGCAAATATATGAACGGCATGCTAGTGAACATGGCTTAATATACAATGCTGCGAAGCGCTAGTTCATGGTCTTTGGCTCTGAAGTTGCTAGATATTCACAAAACGCGCCACCTGTTTATCTCGATGGTATACCACTTCAAAGAGTGGACCACTTCACATACTTAGGTCATATAGTAACCTCAGACCTCAGGGGTAATCTTGATATTGAACGCAAACGGAAAAAGAGCAAACATTTTGTCTCGTAGGTTTGCTCGGAGTTCTGTTGGAGTAAAAATCACACTCTTCCGTGCGTACTACACCTCGCTCTAAACTAGTGCCCTGTGGGCTAACTTTTTGGGAAGACCGTACAGTTCTCTCTGCGTGCAGTTCAATAATGCATTACTTTGTTGGGGCTGACCAGGTTCTGTAGTGCCTCGGGCATGTTTGCAACGGCCAATGCAGATCGCTTCAACGCGACTATATGCAAGAGAAGCACGTCATTGGTACACAGAATGTGGACCAGCCCCAACATTGTTCTTGCGATGATTGCCCTTACGTCCAGCACTGTTGTAATAAACATGTTACATATTGTGCGGCGTTGAATGGTAATACCAGGAAATGAATTACTTAATTATTATTTCATTATTTATTATTACATTCTATCACTTCCTTTATATAATTTGATGTACTCTTGACTTTTCCTCTGTCAAGATAGCAAGTTTCGTTGATAATTATAACTTAATGCCGTTAATGTCAAATATGTCGTGCATAGTTTTCTTATTTGATTGATTAAGTCCAGTACTTATTTTAATGAAAGCCGAATATTAAAAGTAGATATTAATCTATTGAATTAGTGGATTACAGCAAAATGTAAAAAAGTGCATAATAAATCCATAAGAAATGATTTAAATTTTTATTTGAAACGATTCAAATAAAAAGCAATAGAAAATATCCACACACCAGTGGATTAGAGCCAAATAAAAAAATCTGTGTAAAATAATCCATCGCGTTAATGGATTAACGTGGAATTAAAAGGGTAATAAAATCCATATGTTAATGCAAGCCGTGTGGCGTAAGACTCAATAGAATAGCAACAACTTTTTATAGGGTGGAAAAGACGCTATGTAGCATATAACTGCAAACTTATTTTGTATTGTTGAGTGGCTATGTGTGGTTTATAATTATAAGGATGTGCATTCTATGACATTTTATATATGATTCCCTAACAATATCTGATATTTAACAAAACCATAACCATCCATTCTCTGATACAAAATATACTATAACGATGGGAGAAATTCGTGGTTTCACTTTTCGTTAAGAATCATTTTACACCTTTAAGTATTTTTTTATTTATTTTTGCTCTCTGTAGATGTGCTTTAATTAATTGATAATGTTAATATCTATTTCTTTCAGGGAGACAGTGGAGGCCCACTGATCCATAATAACAAACTAGCCGGGGTGGTATCATGGGGCTTAGGTTGTGCAAGACCTCAATATCCTGGAGTTTATGCAAAGGTTTCCGCATTAAGAAGATGGATTGACGAACATATTATGTACTTAAGACTGAAGAATGTCATGAGAGCTTTTCCTTGAATTGGGAAATTTATTTTTTAATTTTGTAATAAATGTCGAATGGCTTTATCACTTCTTTTAATTGATTCAGTTGTAAGAAATATGTTAAAGCAAGAATCTCGAACCTGCATCTTCCATCTATTAATCCAAAACAATGGATTTCCCCAGCCACATGGTCTTTTTTTTCTCCGCAGCAACCTTAACTTTTAGACTGTTTTTTATGTACTTCTATCAATCTTATTTATGCTTTCTTTATAACTTTCTTTCTTTAACTAAAATATTTGTAAATATAGAAAAAGCATATTGAGTAATGTATTTATCAAGAAAAAGAAAGCAGGAAGTGTTGTTTAAATATACGAGAATGGACAATAGCTTCAGTAACCTGATAGTTTCGGTGTCTAACACAGCTTGCCAGAAGTCCCGAATTCAATTCGCCATTGAGGTGAATTTTTCAAAGGAACTGCAGTTGTAATATACGTAGTTTCTATTCGAAGTAGTGTAAAAAAATATTTATTGGGTAACGAAAACTAACAATCTGGGAAAAAATAAAATGAGAAGATGAATAAGCGATTACACAGTTATTACATTGCATGCATCATAGCTTACTCCTCTTTACTACAAAGAAAAGAAAGTGTAGAACCGTTATTATATCATTAATCTTAAGAAGATGAACTGTTCTAATTAATGCATAAAATATTTTGGGACTTTCATCAAATTACGTAATAGGTTCTTAAGATGAAAAAGATGCTTTCATATCTTCATGACGCCATAAATATAAATCAAGTTTATCACCGCTAACTGCTGTGTTATTTGCAGTCTATTATAATAATTTATAAGTGTTTATAAATATGATCTGTATGTGTACAGCATTCAGTTGGTCTATTAGCTTATTGAGTGTGAGTCGTGTTCTAGAACTAAATTTAACTATAATCCTACGGAATGGACATGACGTTGTAAATTTGGAATATCACTTAACTGCTTTATTGTTCAAGACTAATTATCAAAATCACAGTTCTGGTCTCAAAGAATTAAGCAAGTAGAATACAGTCCGTTTTCATAATTCCTTCTATTATCATCACGTTGTTTTACGACCTTTAACCCTAGTTTATATTAATGGCGTCATGAAGATATGAAAGCATCTTTCATCATAAACTCGCACGTTGTAGACATTATTCCAAATCCAGCTTTCTCTAAGGGCCAATTAAGTAACTTAACAGAGATTGACATACGTAATATACTATCCTACTACTATTATAAAGGCGAAAGTTTGTAAGTATGGATGTATGGATGTTTGTTACTCTTTAACGTAAAAACTACTGAATGGATTTGAATGAAACTTTACCACAATATAGCTTATACATCAGAATAACACATAGGCTACAATTTATAAACATATTGTTCGAAATACTAATCCTGCGCAGACGAAGTCGCGGGCACCAGCTAGTATAAAATATGGAGAAAAGAAATCGTAGAGGTTATAGCGAAGAAATAAAATGAAGGTGACTGTAGACATAATCTGTTTTTGAATAATAGCTTGGAAACACAGATTAAGAAAGAAGAAGTCAAGAAAGTTGTTTTCGATAAATCTTTGAATTTTTTTGAGGCGACAGTCATTCCAACTTTAGGTTTATCTCATTTGCACCAAGTGCTTGTTATTCAGAAGTTCGTTTGGTGCATTGCCAACTAATCTAAGTACTGTAGGTGCTCCTTTCAGCTGGACGTTCATCCAACTTCGACACAACAAAAGGGGGTAACCTTAAGGAAGAAAATAACCGAATTTGATTCCTATTTGATGGTTGAAAATCTTATTAAGGAAGTCGTCAGAGATTGCGATAGAGCACTGAAGAGAGTTATTGGTTCAGATACCCTATCTAAACTAAACTGAACCGAAGAAAAAATGACATATTTATTTGATGGGTATGAATCTGCCGGTGAATACTAATAATACATACATTTGAATGCACACTTACATATAGGTATAGGGTTGAAATACACAAAAACCTGGATTATTTATAATAATCAATCATCAATTTTGGCAGTACATTGAATTAAGCTTTGTGGTCAAATAAATCAAAATTGGCTACGATTTTGCTTATTTTAATTATTCCGGTACTTTTTTTTTCTATACCAATACTGTTTAATTCTCATATGATGTATAAAAATACAGCTTTCGAATGATAATTATAATAAACATGTTATGATTGTACAGTAAAATAATATTACTTTAAACGTACAATGATCATATCCACAAGTTTTTTGTCAAATGCAATAAAGACATGTTAATTTTTTTTATTATTATAACTTTCAAAACCGCAGTTCATACATTAAAACGTGTCATATATTGGGAAAGAAAATATTTCTTTGTTAGTATTAGATGGAGCCACAGCAATGCGTAGCCAGATTTAGCTAGTATGACAATTTATAGTATCTCACATACGGTATTTTTGAAACCAATGAAAGGAATCAATAAACCCAGGTTGAAATACCTGATAATGAATGAAGTATGAGAAAAATAAATGATGAATAAAGTTACACCTAGTTGAATAGGCTTTTCACATTTCTGTTATTTCTAGTACTCTTCACAACTAGTGAACATGAAAGTTATAAGTAATAAAATCCATAATTTAACTGTGCTGTATTTTTCTCCAAAACAGTAATTATTGATCAAAATATCTTCAGAATGACATCTTTCTAGGAACATTTTGTATTTTAGTAGCATGTAAATAGTATTCAAACTCTTACTAACCATTTTCAAACTGAATTTAGTATACCATTAGCAACATAAATTACCTGAAGCTTGATGTAGTGTTAATCGTTTAATCTAATAACCAACTTAAGTAAACAGCACTCTGCTATAAGTTGCTTATCCAGATTGCGGTTTTCAAACAAAATAATATTTTTAGGGGTTGTAAAGTTACGACGAGTATACGGTATTTCATCTACTGTATCGTATTTATTTTGTCTGAAAACGATAGCGGCGTGGCCTTTAATTTGAGAAATATTTGACAGAAACTTTAATATTATAAGGAATATTACAATTTAAAAATTTGATCACGTTTCAAACTTTGAAATGATTTTATTTTATTTTTTAAATAAAGTAATTTGGGAAAATTTTTATATAGGTGGTTTACAAAAATGTACTTTGAATTTAATTAATTTTTGAGTTCCATACTTTAAGAAGGGAAGCTTTATAAATCTGCTGTACGTGTGTTAAAACTCTTTTTCTCAGGAACTCGTAGAGGTTGGAGACTTAACACATTTGGTGCGTTGACCCAACACCTGAACTTACTGTCAGTGCGTTACGAGCAAATACTGTTCGTACGTAATTTTCCTGCTGTGCGTTACGATCAGTATTTTGACGTACCAAGACCAGACTTCCAGGGTCCACAAAGACGTGGTAACTCATCATATCAAATACTTTTTGAAAAACCTAAAGGTCATATCCCTATTTATACACAGCAGCGGTAGCACGGGGTTCTGGGAAGTATTTCAAAAGATGCTAGAGAAAAAATGCTAAGGATGGGATTTCATCAATAAAACAAATAATATTTTTGTATCGATATCGACATCGATTTATTATTGATAGACAGAAACGATGTTACTTATAATCAAATGAGTGTTTAAACAAAATATGTTGAAAAATAACAACTTAGAAGTATAGCATCTTAGACTGCTTGCCTCTGTGGTGTGGTGGTAGAGCGTTCAACTCTAACCCAGATGTCCCGGGTTCGAATCCCAGTTCGGTTAGGACATTGCAGGCTGAATTACCTAATTGTACTAAAAGAAAGATGATTCCGTGCTTTGAAGGGCACGTCGGTCCCGGTCACTATCTCTGGTAGTGGTCGTTACAGCAGCCGTGCCAAAGGACTATTAGGCGGCTTAAAAATTCTGACAAAAGAATTTGTAGGTTCGATTTTCTCCACTCGAGCAGGCAGACAGGCAGCATCTTAGAAGTAACATAATAATAGAAACCTTTAAGGTACACCTTATCTGAATAACAAAAATAAATATTTTTATTCTAAAAAAATTGTTTGTGAAAAATGTGAAGTTTTTTTTTAAAACTATCTAATTAAAGTTATCTAAAAAAAAGAAAATGTCTTGATTTATGCAGACCATCAACAAATATGTAGTATGGTAAAATACTACGTAATAAAATTTATGTACCTTATTATATATATGGCACCTGCAAATTTTACTTGGGTATTAACCACAGCTATCACACAATATTAGAAACTCAATCAATTCGAAAAATTCAATTTATTTATAGCTGTTACAGCTTGATGGTTTATTTTTCATTATCTACCTAAAGATAAAATTTGTACTAATTTCATTAGTAAAAATGGAAAAAATAGGTTGACCTTGTTAAAATCAATGTAGTATTATTATAACAGTAATCATAATTTTACTGGCTCTTGTCGATGTATGACAACGGTTGGACAGTTGTTCAGATTTAATCATGTTGAGTTTTTTTCGCGATCGTTTCATTTCTGCAGGCTTGCGAAAATCTATCGATACTCAACGTTTCGTATTGCAGTCAGAACTAGTACGAATCGAGGCTCAGCGAGTGCCCAAGAGGGGGACATGCGGGATTAGAGGGGACGTCAAAATACTGGTCGTCCCACACTAGACGAAAACAATTTCCGTACGTTTTTTTTTGCAGATTATTGTTCTACTATAAACAACAACAATGGGAATACCACTATCTCTTTTCTTCACGAATAGGAACATAGAAAAATCGCTCCCGCACAGAGCGTAAAACAAGAACAAAGAGGGCTGCAGCACAGTCGGAAAGTCAAATACGCCAAAATAGTGGTCGTAATGCAATGAATTTGTTAAATTAATATAGAAACATGGCTGTTTATCTTTTATATTTTGATAATAAAGTAATTTTCTCATGACGACGATATTTGCTAAGAAACAAGGCCTTACTGTATAAACCAAGGATAAAAGTCGTTAATTGTTTGTTGAAAAATGGCCACGAGCAATATAATTAAAAGTTAGCTGAACATTTTTTTAAGACCAACTAAGTTTATATTTGAATCCAACTTGAATGTTTGGTATTTTCGTTGGTTATGAATTTATGATTTTTAGAGGTGCCTAATGGGTTCATAAACGGAACGCCAGTTCTATTTTCCCTTGTGTTTTTTTTAAATTAATATCAATTAATAAAATATATTCAAAAACATTAAACGTAAAGAGGAAAAACGAAGTGTAAAAAACACAGATAAAACAATATACAAAATATACAGTCTTTGCATTTCGTTAATGCATCAAACAAGAGGAGAATTAAAAACATTCGGGAAAAACGGAAAAAAATCTGAAATATCCACTTTTCTTGGACGAACTATTAACAAATTTTATAGAATATCCAAAGATAAAACTAATTATAACACAAGCAGATCCGTCGTCAACAGATGAAACTATAAAAGTCAGATGGTAATCTGATGATTGGTATGCCGATGTTCGCGAATCAGTATTGCAACGCGGAATTGAACGGATATAAAATTAGCAAAATAAGATTTGAAATGGATGGCTACAGAAACTTTAAGAGGCGCCTTTAATTCTATAATTCAATATGAAAGGTGAAGTATTAACCCGTATTCACGAAAGTGGCTGTGGTTAGTTCTTTGGGCCTGCAATTTTGGAGATTTAGATTTTTTTGCAGAGGCTGATCGCAGGATCAGTTGCCAATATAAAAAAATCTATAGCTCCTCCTTGCTTGAAAAACACGTTAAGGTGCTGATTTCAGACTCGTTGATTTGGTTAAAGGCCCAGTCTCCCTTTAATATTTACATTCATAGCGAAAAATTGTGTCTTAGCAATCGGCCGCGCAATCACAGGCCGAACTAGAGCTCCTCAATTTTTGACCCGATTTTCACGACTATTTATTACGTCCAACTTCTTCGTGGTACGAAACGCAAGATAAGTCATTGGTACTGAGGGCATCTGTAGGAGATCACTTACTAATTACGCGTGGTGGTTTATGGTCCTTTTTAAGTTAACAATCTTTGTGTATATGTATCTTAATATAGATGTTCGCTCGTAGCTCAAACACTAAACTAATTTAGTCAAATGAGGTTTTCTTTGAGCACCTAGATTGTCCGATGGTTAAAGGGTGTATAATGCACCCGCATAACTCTAACTTTTTAATAGTCAGAAAATCTGAGAGATTTATATTTGGGCAGCTACTAAAACAGTTAAATTAAAGCGAAAGCAGTTACTATAAAAAAAACCGGCTATGGTAAAAACAAATCGAAAAATAGGCAAACAAGTAAGGTAATGATAATAAAACTGTAATAAATCGAAGGTAGTGTTCAGTTTTGAAATAAATGTTCTACATGAAATAAAATCTCAAAACTGAATGCAACCTATGGCTTCATCTCTATAGGAGAAGATTTTATATCAGTTGTTTTGTGGTTGTCTAATTTGTTTCTAAGTTAACTTTATCTGTAGGGAAGGCCTGTGCTCCTGTAATGGAGTCATTTACCCTTTCGTACTAAGCTAAATGCTTACGTTACGAGGTTCGAACTTGATCCAATTCAGTTTAAGTTGATATCTCATACATCGCTATGAAGTTAGTTTAAAGTTCTTAATGTATTACTAAATGCAAGTGTTTTAGCAATACGAACAGTATAATGATATTGTTGAGAATAATTATTATTGTATGAATGATTATCAAATATAATTTAATTATCAGTCGCTATTGTGTTATTGACAGCTAAATCGATTATAATTTCCAGCAAAATTGTGGCAATGACAAGCTTCCAAAAACACCTTGAAGAGGGTCGGTTTGATCCGCCCAAAGGTCATTCATGAATTATTGGTCTATATATATATATATATATATATATATATTTATTTACGCGTAAGTATTCTTGCATTGTAACTATTGTGTAGCTTGTCCATTATATATCTTAACGACATAATCGTCATCTCAGCCCAAATTCATTCATTACTGGACTGAGACTTCCCCCGAATCTAGAGGGAGAAGGAGGTTTGCCACAACCTTTGTCTTCTACTTTGTCTGGTTTTACTGGTTGGAGATATCAGTATTGTCTTCTACTGATATCTCCAACCCGCCTGCAAAGGGCGCAAAAGATATCAGTAGAAGACAATAATTCAGAAGACGTTGCTGCCCATTTTGTAATCTACGGAAGATGTATAGTGATTACTTCGAGTTGCCCTTTACAACATCCTTAAGTAACAGGGTTTATGTTATTGTACTCTGGTGGATACCATACAGAGGGCACTTTATTTATTTCAGTTATATATCTTACAAACAGCTAGTTTATAGCTGCGCTAACTGTACAATATATTAAGACAATAATAATATTTAGGAACTATATTATATTCTACCCAATACATATTTATATTGTATAATTTTTAATGTCACGTATTTTTGTAATTTATTTTTTGTATAAATTACAAAAATACGTACGGTAAAAAAAACAAGGTTTCACTTGTTTTTTTAATTGTGTACTAAAAGGAATGTTTAGACAACTCGTTCATTTGGTGTAACATTGACGTAATTGTAAATTTAGTGGTTTTATAGAAGGGGGATATAAATTTTAAATACAGTTTCTGTTTTAAATTAACATTACCTGAAAATATGACGACAAACGTATACTTTTCTTAGGTTGATATAGCTTCTAGCGAAAACTATAAGAAATACAATTTTGATTTTTTTTCTCAGAAATGAAATTTTGACATTGTTGCACAAAATTATACTAGATTTAAAAAATCTAAAAATCCCACGTTTTTCAATGTCCTAAAAAGAATAAAATAACCCTGCGGGGCAAAGCGAGGGGCCACTCAAAACGTGGGGGCGCATATTACTAAGAGGAGATTTTAAAGAGATGAATGACATGCATTGATGCCGATTATTGTAAAGATGCGCCCCCACGTTTTGAGCGGCCCCTCGCTTTGCCCCGCAGGGTTATTTTATTCTTTTTAGGACATTGAAAAACGTGGGATTTTTAGATTTTTTAAATCTAGTATAATTATTTTATTCTTTTTAATTATTAACTCAACGAAGTAACCATGTGTTACGCAACAATCGGATAAGCCCCATACAAAAGTGAAAGTTGCCGAAAGTGGACCTGAAAGTGCATCTGGAAAGTTGAAAGTTGCTTTAGAGTGCATTGTCATCGGGTTCTGAACTATCCTGAAAGTTTCAGCTTTCTAGCTTATCGGAAAGTGCCTCAAATTTAAGTTGCAAGATTTTGCCCGGACAGACAAACAAATAAGAAAAGTGAGATAAGAAAAACGTGGTAAAATGAGCGAACTTTTGAAGGAATGAGCGTACGACTCGGGCACAAAATGAGTGCACACGGAATTGTGTTGTACCTAATTGTGCGTGTATACATATACATTAAGACTCCATCTGAAAAACAGTATAACGGCGGCAGCATCGTCGTCGTCACCGTGATATATGTATAGCCGGATTTTTTTTGTTTTCCCATTTAATGGCTATTGTATTCGTTACAGTATGTGAAATAAACAATTTCTATTCAATTCTTGTCTGATATCAAAAAGCCATAGTCACATAAGTAAATTGATCTAGAGTCAAACTAGGAGATATTATATATTATATGACTAAATGCCCGTCAAAAGCACTCGGTACAAATACTTGAGAAGGGTCTGAAACAATAATCCGAGTAATTGATTTCGCACTCATATCAAATTATATGAATATACATCGTCATGTATACGGTATACCAAGAGCAATTTACTTTGATGATACACGAAAAGGAATAAATTAACACTTTTTATATGATATTTTTTTATTTAAATGAAGCGCCGTTTATAAATATGAGAATTTTAAATAAAGAAGGTATTTATTCCATAATTTAAAAAAGAACTATTTAAAATATCTTGACATACACTGTTTAATCAGGAAATGTCAAAAACTATTTAACCTATGAAGATGAATTGATAGGTACTTTGTAAAAAGAAAAATTAAAAGTAAAGTGAAATAATAAATCTAAGACAACTTTATATACATGCTGAACACTAGTAGTTGTGTTATGGATATCAGAGACTTCAATACACTAATAGGTACTACAATACCCAAACAAATACAGTAAAAAACTAACTTTTTTTACTGAACAATGAGAACCGATTGATTGTTCGACAAACTTTTAAATAAAAATTGTGCAATGAGTTTATAAGTTGATAGCAAAAGTTTATTATTTTTAGCGTATATAAAAAAAGCTTGATTTTAAAAAGTTTATTTTATTTTTACTTATTGCTGCTTAACTCGCATTCGTACTTTAAGCAAGTGCTTTCATTTCACGGGCGTAGCCAGGGGGAGGGTTTTGGGGGTTCAAACCCCCCCCGAAATGTTAAGGTATCAACATCAATAATATCAAAATAAGGAGAGGCCAGCGGTATTACTTCTTTTATTACTAATTATTACACTAATAATGTATTTTGATTTTGCCCTCTACCACCCGCCGCCGCCGGTCGTCATTTAAGGCGTACGCTAAATGTTGCGCGGGCACACGCCGCTGGGACATTTTCTGGTGTGTTACCTTTAAATTTTGCGGTCAGTTCTGAAATTGAAGACGCAATTTTTATGTATTCGGCAGTGCTACCCGAAAGCAGTACATTCAGTCAAAAAAGTATCGGGAATGGATGATTTATTTATGGTTCCAAATTATTTTTTTTGTTTTTTTGTTGTTGTTAGATTGGCACAACTGTTTTCCATTTTGGCGCGGAGTTTGAGTTGCATCTGTTATTAATATAAAATACAGTGCTGTTTTTAGTTATATCACATCTAGAGTGTATTGCGAATTTCATAATGGACAAAAATATCGAACAAAGAGTTTGTCTTAAATTTTGCATCGCCAATGGAATTTCGTGTTCGGACTCACTGAAAATATTGAAGGCTTACGGTGAATCGACTTTATCAAAAACACGTGCTTATGAGTGGTACAAAGCGTTCAAAAGCGGTCGAGATGTGATGGATTTGCCTCGCTCTGGTAGGCCATCATAGTCTGCAACTGCAGTTAACATCGCAAAAGTGAAGGAAATAGTGACTGAAAATCCTCATTTAACTTTAAGGGAGATAGCCGCCGAACTTTCTGTATCTCACGAGTCGATCCATACCATTTTAACTAATCATTTGGGTATGAAACATGTTACCGCTCGGCTAGTCCCAAAGACCTGAATATTCTCCAAAAACTCAATAGCATGAGAGTCGCTGAGGACATGCTAGAATGAGTCAATTCCAACCTAACATTCATGAAACGCATTGTTACTGGTGACGAGACGTTTACGAGTTTGACATGCAAACTAGTCAACAAACTTCGGAGTGCCGCCTTCCAACTGAACCGAAACCGAAAAAACCATGCCAAAGTCGATCAAAAGTCAAAAATATGTTTACAGTTTCCTTAGACTATCGCGGTGTTGAGCACTCGAAATTCTTGCCGGAAGGACAAACGGTAAATAAAGAATATTATTTGAGCGTTATGCGGCATTTAACAGAGCAAATTCGACGAGAAGGCCAGATTTGTGAAAAGAAGATTCTTGGATTTTGCACCACGATAATTGCGCCTTCGCACAAGGCCATCATTGTGAACGAATTTTTGACCAAACACTCAACAAATACCGAGCAACCATCATATTCACCAGATATGGCTCCAGCCGATTTCTTTCTTTTTCCTAAACTCAAATTACCACTTCGTGGCACCCGTTTTCAATCGGTAGAAGACATAACGGAGAATTCGCGGCGAGAACTGAACTCAATTCCGGAAACAGCATATAAAAATGTTTTGATGTTTGGATTATTCGTTGGCGTAAGTGTATCGTTACTGAAGGAGCATACTTTGAAGGTGATAAAATAAATTTAAAGATGAGGATGAATAACTAACATTTAGTATATTATTGATCTTTTCCCGGTACTTTCTTGACAGAGTAGTACATCTGTCGTCAAAGCAGAACTTGAAGTGTGGAAAGCAGCTATGGTTATCACCAACCACCATCATCACCAACCCTACTCCAAAATTTGCTTTGGAATGCTTAGATTAATGCGATCAAAAATTACATATATCCAAATATTAACACGTTGTTACAAATATTGGCTACCATACCTGTTTTCACTGCTACACCAGAAATGACTTTTTCAAGCCTACGAAGACTTAAAGAATATTTGCGGAACACGAGTGAAAACAGACTGAACGACTTGGCTCTCATGAATATTCACTATGGGATAGAAATTGATACGAATGAAGTAGTGGATATATTTAAAAATATAAACAGAAGATTAATTCTGTAGTACTCGTACTTATGTAATCAAATAAACCTTGTTTATTTTTTTACATATTCCATACTTTTCAAATAATATTAAGGTTATTGCATGCACTTTTAGTAGTTTTATTTTCTTGAACCCCCCCCCCGATTCTAAAACCTGGCTACGCCCGTGTTTCATTTGATACCCATATTTGAAAAAAAAAAACATAACAAACTTAGTCCGCCATTTAGAAGTTGGCTTTATTGGATTTAGAATCACTTCATTTTTTTAATTCTTAGCAAGCCATTTCATTTGATATCTATATTGTTAAAGTGCATTAAAAATAACTAATCCGCCATCTTGTCTGTTCCGCCATATTAAAAAGACGTCATACAGTCAACCTTGCATTGTTATCTAAACTAAACGCATATACAACATTTCAGCTCAATATCTGCTTCAAAGTTGAGTTGCAAAATTCCACCCGAAATAAAAGATTGTAATAAATTACATATAATTTATTTGTTTTTTCTAATTGTATTATACTGTCGCATAACAGTGGACAGACAGTAACAAAAGGACCGATGTCGGTGTGTTAAAAAACTGAACGCTAAGAAATCCATAGAGTATATAAAAATACTTACCTATATATTACTTTAATGCATCATAAGGCACGCGAAAGATTTATCGAAACATCCAACGCCCCATATTACTATGTTGTGTCAACTTTATAAAGCTATTTGTTTTGTGCCGAAGAATGATAAATTTGAAAAACGTGTTGTTATTTTTAAATTGTTTTTGTAGATCTTTTCACTGAGACCAAAGAAGAGGTTTCCGTTTATATGAATAACTAGCGGCCCGTCCCGGCTTCGCACGGGTGGACAAAATTAATGTTTTTCTAGCATTAAATATAGTCTATGTTACTCAGCGTGACTGTAGCTTTCCAATGGTGTAAGAATTTTTGAAATCTGCTTAATAGTTTTTGAGTTTATTCATTGCAAACATACAAAGATGCAAACATACAAAAATACAAATCTTTCCTCTTTATAATATTAGTGTAGATGTGTATTATTTTAAATGAATCGAATACTAAAATAAATCTCTTCTAGTAAGTTCTACGCCAAATTAGTTTATTCTAAATATATTTGGATGGCTGTCAGGAAAAATAGAAGTGATTCAAAATGAAGATCTCGACATCTTTCATAATGCGCACAGCAAAGGAGTGGAACTCCTTCCCTGCTTCTGTATTTCCGAATAACCCATCCATTTTCAGTAGACACCAAAATGGTCAGCAGCGTTTTTTTTAAATTACTTCTTCTTCTTTCTCTTCTATCTTTTACTGCGTTCACCTACTTATTGCAGGCTTGCGTTATTGTAAGCCATGCTAGCAATTGTTCAGTAATAATTAGTATCAACACGAATATATGAATGCGAGTACAATTATCACGGTGTTTGAAAATCACTAAACGATTACGTATAATTGGCCGAATGTGGTGATTGGTCGTGTGCTGTGATTGTTTATTTAGCAAAGTTAGGGTTTTCCCCCCACCATTTGATGTTATAAAAAGTTTGTCTTGCTATCAATGGAGGCATTATACTTCGGTTTGTCGACGAGAAATAATCTTTTGCTGTTATTCTGCTAGTTTGACATATAGACTTACATATAAATAAATTAATAAATATTTTCTACATTCATACTAATTAGCCTAGCTCAAAGTAAGCACTTTAAGGCTTGTGTTATAGATACTAGGGTAACGGACGGACATACATATATCATACATAAATAAGTCATTTTAATAGAAACATATATATCCATGACTCAAGTACAAATGCTCGTATTCATCATACAAATATCTGCCACTTCTGGGATTCGAACCCAGAGCCGTCGGTGCGAAAGACAGGATCGCTACCGTTGCACCAAACTTTCGTCATATGATACTTACTTCATAAATTAATGAATAAATTTATTTACTTTTGAAATAGGTACAATTTAAGATTTCAAAATATAGTAATAAGAGTAGTGTACAATTTAGTTTATGAATTATCTTTACCCGTTTCTTACTTAATTTTGGATTTGAACTCAGAGGCACTCACCTTGGAATCTGCCGGTTGTCTTCTTGGAGGTACCTCCGTTTCCTTGATCCAGCTAATAGTTCAATAGTTCTTCGATGGTCTCCTGGCCTAATTCACGATTTTTGCACTGACTGCACTGTAGATTTAGTTTAAGAGAAATATAATTTATTGGGCTGCGCGCCGCGGCGAACGGTTCGATCGAAGTGTATAGTTCAAGTGAGAATGTTCAAGATGGCAGCACTGATGGTTGGCTTTGTTACGGCTTTGAGCCAAAGGGATTGTGCCTCTGATATTATTGAAAAAAAAAGAAATATTGGATGTAGTATTGTTTGTGCTATGATAAACTAAATTATAACGAAAGTACGGTACAAGTAGTATGGAAAAAAACAAGTAATTAGTATTTAATTTTTACATTTTCTTTTTAAGAAGTAGATATCTCTATTATTTAATAAGCAATTAGTCATAATTTTACTATCAATATTAACTGAGCTTCAATTTAGTGAAATTCTTTTAAAGTACTATGTTTATGATCAAGAAAAGAATGAAATGTTACTCTAACTGTTTATATTTTTAAATTTAATATGGTAATATCTACGCTACGATGCTTCAAAGTTGGGATTGTATATTGTTATAAAACTCATTGTGGTATAATGTAAAAAATAAACTTTAATTAATGTAAAGCATCGCTTTTATAAGAATTTGAGCCTTCCAGTTTTAGTGGACTCGGAAAGTTTCGAGCACATTACTACAACAAGCTTTGCTTGAGCACAAACTGAGTACAATTCATTTGTATGCTAAAAGTCAGTTTTTAAACTAATTACTTTCTCTTCTGGTTCTATCTTCTTTCATATATTTGCATAATGTGCCTATTGTAAGTTTATATGCAAATTTTATAATAATACTATCATGACACGGTATAGAACTAATAATAGAACTATAACTAAATAACTAATACTAGGCATAAGTATAAGCATAAATTACAGGTCCCATTTCAGAAGTTGAAAATATATGGATATGGTATGTTTTGTAACGCGATTAGGATATGTGCTACCAGTTGAAATCAAGGAATTGCCTACCAACAAATTCAAGTGTAAATTGTTTAATATCTTTTTCGTTAATTGTTATTATTCAGTTAACAAATTCCTAGGACAGAAACTATAATATATATATTTTATAGTTTAATTACATTGACTTTGTACTGGCAGGCAATCGTTATGGAAATAATAAATGAATATGCAATTATATGAATATGCTATTGATATTAACTATGTTTAGATAACTTATTTTTTGTTAGTTTTTTTTTATAATTTAATAATTTCCACGCCGAACAAAGGCGGAATATGCGGGATTTGTATTGTTTATTATATTTTGTCAAATGTAGGATGATACTTTTGACAGGTGTCACTTCCTTATTGCTACGAACTAAGGTTGCGTGTGTTTCCTTATGTTTCGCTTGACATTGCAATAGCAACTTTGTACCTACTCTCTATATAGGTGTCAACTGTCAAAAGTATCGCCCTACATTGGACAAAGTATACCTATATTTACTACCATACTCTTGGAAATAAACGCTTATCTTATCTTATCTTAAGTGCCACAATATTAAAGTATAATATTGTAAATATAACTGATAAAGCTGACGAGTTTCTTTCGCCCGCTATGTTTGTTATTTAAAAGACATTCTGAATGTGGCAGGTAAAAATGTTGGACGAATCAAAAGGAATTAATTTAAGTGAATTTTTTGCATTACCTATTATAATACGTTTCAATATATTATTTTTTTATTATTTTGTAAGGCGATATTATATCATTATTGTATTAAATTAATTAAAACTCAATTTGCGTATATTTAGGTTTTACATTTTCGCTCCTATCACAAATTAAATAAAATCACTTTTGCCGTATCCGTGGCACATATAACTTTGTTTTTTTTTTAATTATTTAATGATGATTTTTTGACTCCTGTGATGGATTTATATAAGTTATTTATATAAAAAGCTAAATTAAATGAACAATTTAAAAAAAAAACATATATATTTTACTTTTAGAGTTGTCAATAATGATTCATAGCACTTTCATTCATAATATCTTAATATTATATCAAATCACTCATCCGAATATTCAGATTACGAGCTCAGTTCCAACTGAGTGGGTATGTTCTGTAAATATTCTTTGATGTCTTCATCATGTTCAAAAGATTTATTTGTGGTGATTTTTCTTATGTTAGTCACTTAGGATTTATAAGAAACTTAGCAAATATTATCAAGTCTTTATTTTTATTTATAAGAAAGGTATTTCTAGTATGAAACGAACGGTTTTTCTCAAATTCCTTTTGCTTCGCTTCTATTGCCTTTTCTGATAAAACTTCTACAGGTAAGTCACAAAATTAAATATTTACTGCTTGACAAATAATACCGAATATAATTTTGTAGAGTTTCGTATTTTATTTTAGATGTTTTATCTTCAAACAACGGTTATTTACGCGTATTGTTTGGAGTGATACAGGCATATATAATGTACGATATGAACAGTTGTGTTATATTTTACTGCTTTCAGTATCTAATAACTACTTACGTCACTAGCATCCATTCCAAAGACCTATTTCAAAGTTGTTTTTTAATTATATAAAAGATACACGATACTCTTATTTGTTTTATTAAGTGCCAACTTTAAAGTATAACTAACTAGTGTACCCGGCCACGCGTTGCTATGGTAACGTTAATTGATTATAAAAACTGTTATTCTTAGACTAATGGTATAAGATATGGTAACAAACACACAAAGTATTACTAGGTCTGCAATGCTGCTGCTGTTTGCAAATACTGAGCGAAGCACTACCTTACCTAACCTCACCTAAATTTCATCAATGTAGTCTCAGCGGTTTGGCTGTGATCAGCTTTTGAATTTTTCTTTCGGTGATTATTCCTCTATGGTATGCCCGATTTCAAAACTTTTTTCGCACATTAGTCACGACCACGATGTGAGTTTAGGCGCCAAATTTCATCAATATAGTATCAGCGGTTTGGCTGTGATCAGCTTTTAAATTTTTCTTTCGGTGATTATTCCTCCATGGCAAAGTCTATATTTTTTTTACATAGCCTATGTCCGTCAGGTTATAATCATGTATGTATATGCCAAAATTGGTTTGAATCGGTTGAACCATTAAGTAGCAGGAGGGAGACAAGCGAAATTTGTAAGTTGCCTAAAAGAGAACTTCGCTCAATTATTATAATATTAGGATTAAAAATACAATTGATTAAAACTTTCTCGGCCATATTGCCTAAATACTTCCAAAATCACAACAATTAATTTATGAGAGCTTTTATGTAACCAATGTTATTTCGGGAGAGTACGGATAAAAGATATTAATAAGCTTATTACAAATTTATCAGTATAATAAGCCCTGAGATGGGTCGGATATGACATATTTAAATTTACGAAATGTGAAACAGGTCTTCATAAATCAGCCTTCGAAAATATACATGAAGGTTAAGCGAAGGGCGAATACTGTTTTAAGAGAAAAAATTGCTTAAATTTTTTTCCTGCAGATTTAGCTGCGCATCGGTTAGCGCTATTGACTTATGATTCAAGCCACTTTATCAGCGCCCGTATATTTAGTCCCATTCTAGGCGACTAAAATTTAGTATCTTGAGCTCTTCTATGCTTCGAAAGGCAGTGATGTATTCACCGATTTGCACTGAGCTCACGTGGTGAGTTATATCCAGTGATGAAAGAGACTCAGTCCTTTAAATCGTTTATAATAAGATTAGCCTCTTTTTACAGGACTTTGCTCTAAAGTTAAGACTGTAGCTTTAATTAATATGACTCAGTCAGTCAACGTATAAGACTAGTAGACTAAAACGATTTAAAGGACTGCAGTAATTTACAAAAGGGCTGGCATTCGAGTAAAGCGTTTAGATTGCAATGGAATTATTTTTTTATTATATTGAGTGAAACTATGTATATTAAGGATAATGAACGATAACGTTTTGTAAATAAAAATAAAGACTTAAATTTTGATCTATTTTAGGTAATTGTTATGATTATAAACAAAACAATATTAAAAAATCAACACAATGAAAAAATATAGCTACCGAAAGACATCCAAGACGATAGACATATTGACGCTTTGATGCTCTTATCACTTCATTTGCATTTTTTTTAAATCAGGTCAGTCTTTTAAGTCCTTTAAGCTGTTTAAGTAGCTGCTGAGCGTTTTACTTTAAAGACTTCGACTAATAAGACTAGTCTTATGACTAAAGGTTAGGGGACTAAAAGACTGAGTCAGTCTTGAAGCGTCAAAAATAGGGCGAGTTTTTATTAAAAGCCTTAAAGACTGATTCTCTTTTATCACCAGTTATATCCCACTCTTCCTGCGGTATTTACGCCATTATAGAAGGCCTATGCGTCTGCAGTGGAGCATATAAATGTTACTATGTCATATGTTCGTATGTCTGTTATACAAATGTAGAAAACAAGCTTCGTTGAGCGCACTTTGGGCGAGTTTTTTTTTAAAAGAATAAAGACCATGTTGTCTAACAAAAAATACTTCAAACAAACCTCTATACCACCAAAATGTTTAAAGATATGTATCTCCAAAACGCAAAGCTTTCTTCCATTGAATGCAAGTTTTCCAATTAGAAAATTCGACAGTCTCATGAATGAAGTGTTCGCTTGCTTTTAATATTAACTTCGGAAGTATGAATATTGCCTGAAAATACGATGTTTACTTTATCTTCGAGTTTTGAACAATATTTCAAAACGGTTATCCATAATCAAACATTATAAGTTTTGGACTTGTACTATCGAGGCCTCTAGTGCCTTATCAGTCCAAAGTCGAAAGTCGCTAGCACACTGCACGATGCCTATCGCTTCAGGCCACGCCCCACTCCATTCATTCAACAATGGCGCGCGTGTGCAAACGAGCAAGTGAGAGCAGATTGACAGTTGACAGTACTGACATCAATGGCGATTTTAAAATTAGTTGTTTATGATTGGCCGTAGTATAAATCGTAGTAAAATACGAAGCCAATCAGGGGTCGTGTGGGCGTGTCCGATGCGATCAGTTCAAACGAATATTTCTACAAAGTGGTAAGGCGCAAGAGACCTCGATAGTACATATAAATATCGATAAAAAAATTATTTCACGATTAAAAAAACAGCAACATTAGAAAGAAGCACCTTTATATGACAACCCCTCTCAATATTATATAACATTATAATTTCATGTGTAACAAATCATAATTCGTGTATTAGTATACGCAAATTCTAAATGTAAGTAGAAGATGGATTCTGTTGTGGAAACTTAACACGATGCAAAACTAAAGTGTTTAAACTAACGGCTTTAGTTACGTCCTGCAAAGTTTAGATTGCTAGTTATAGTCTTTATTAGATGTCGTGTACCGATATTAAATAATGTAAAACATATATAAATATTAATTTAATTAGGAACGTGATCTTTTAGCATGCTGTTTATTTTAATTTTCATTAAAAAAAAAACTCCTCTCTCCGCAAATTGTAATTTATGACTTTAAAAATTCGAGCCTTTTTGAATTTTTGGCGCAAATCCTAGTTATAAAAACGTCAATTTTCATTTAAATATTTATTTGCATTTAATCCCGACGTTTTGACAAAAGAAGTCTAAGTTTAAAGAACAGGAGCTGTAATCACATGATGACTGAGATAATTCTGGTTGTTAGACATGTTCTACGCCTTCACAATATTATAATCCTGCACGTTCCTAGATTTTTCATATAGTTGCAGTTCCCTTACTTATTGTTTTTTTTTTATTTAGAATGGGTTCGCTCTTGATCCCAAAATCCAAAATCCCGGGGGCAAAGACAGAATCCACGATGGAACGAAAAGGATTGAAAGAATATGATAGATATATACAGTTTAATATATATTTTTTGATTCATTGAAGTCTCATAAAGAATAAAAACTCAAATGTAATATTTAACACCTGAATTTGTAAACGTATTTTATACGATTCATACTTCCACATCCGTTTTTACTTTAAAATGTATACGTTTCTAGTTATAGAACTGTTCCATTGAAATAAATGGACAACATTAAACGAGATGTATTGCAGTCAGTTAAGGGGAAACACTCACTGAAAATGTTTTGTTTCATAATGTGAATGTTGGCAGAGATCTTTCTTTTTGAAAATTACTATACTATTTGAATATGGTAATGCCGAAAAGATTTTCTTGTTAAAACGTACTTATCTCTGAATAATCTGAAATATATAAATAAAATTAATTGTTTATACATTTGATAACCCAATTCTTAAGTTAATCATCACTTTAGAACCTTCGACGTCAAGCAAAGAAATAGAAACTTCAGGGCATATAGACATTATGTTGCATATTACATTGCACATGGTATATATCTAAATAGTTTTGTTTGCTTATTGGTATGAAATATTTTTAAGCTAACGTTTGTGAACAGATCTCAGAGAGATCAGAGATTTATCTCAGGTGATGAGTTGGCCTTGACAGATACATGGATATATGGATCACCTTATACCTCTAATTTTAAAACTAGCTTCACTGGAACTATATAGTACACAAACCCAAACCCAAATGTATTTAATTACTTGAACGCAACTATAATACATTTAGTGACACTATTTATACGTCTAAATAGTAACAGAAATCATTTAACACTGTAAAGAGTCAGTCGGAACTAAAACCCAAAACCTGTCGCTAACCGATTGTAAGCACTTCCAAATGAGCAGCCGCGACATTAACAGATTACCTGAGAATACCTGAATAGATTTTATATAGTAAAATTTTATACATACATAAAAATCTTTTCAATGTTATAACTTAAAAAAATATTATATTTTTAATTCATATAATAGTTCTATACAGAAAGAAATTATACATGAAAACTGCCCCTTAAGCCAATAATTACTGGAATACGGTCATCGAGACACCGTTACTGGGTAACTGGATTACGGCCTATTTAACCCGCGGATCGAAAAACTCCTAGCTCTGATAAATTACCACATTTCCTCTTTTTATATAGAAAGAACGAAGCTGTACAACAGCAATTCCAAATAATTGGCTTGAGCTTATTGCCGCGTTAGACCTACGATGCTCAAACAATTTTCATTGGATGGGTGATCAAAAATACACTGTTTAGTCTGTGGTCTGGGCTTTATCTGCAATCAATAGCGCCTACAAGTTAGCACTGATATATGGCCGTGGGTTGCGGCTCATTCTCCTTGAGGAGTTTTCTTCAATAGAGAAAGCGTACGTATGTCCAAACAGTTGGGTCATCGTTACGCTGATAATAAAGAATTGCCTTTCCGTAAATATTGTTTATATCGTAATTGAGAAGCTGAGACCGGAAACAATATTTTTTGTAATCATTTCTTTATATATAAATATCTCACAGTGAAGTTCTTAAGTATCAAAAATGTGATCATTTAGAAGCTTTTATTTTAGATACCCTTGTTTTGGTTATTAAATCTTGCAAGTTGAACTTAACCCACTTCCGGGTTTTCTTTTGAGCTGAAATATTGAATGCATATGTATTATTTTTCTTAGTGTATTTACCATTACAAAATTTACCATAAATCTATCATATAACTTAATACCTACTTTTAATTTATATTCTATCTTTCAATGCGACTATAAAATAAAAATTATTTTTATACCGGTTAATTTTATTAAAAGTAAATTATTATGCAAAGTTCATAAAATTTTCATAAAATTTCATAAAAAGGAAGCAAACTACTCTCAATTTGCATATAATTTACAGGGGACAAAAATCTGTTATTTTTGACTAATACCATCCGATTGTCGACTCAAACTAGAGACCACTTGTCTTCAAAAGTAGGGTCGATTTTGCTCGGCCAAACTTCTATAGGATGTGCAATCCTATAGAAGTTCTTTTGGTATGTATACAAATATTTAAAAGATGGAAAGGGATTTAATAAGTTTTTTTAAATATATTTAGGGTGGCCTCCGCTCTCCAAGATCTATTTGAAGACTTTTTTGCTATTTGAACAGTACCATATTCCAAATGGAGATATGGATTACATACATTTAATATAAATCTAAGATTGTATCTAATTGTTATACTACAGTAACACCGTATTAAGTTATATCATTGTATCAGTCTTGGAATGTCAGCCTATGAACTATAAGGAAATTAACAACTATGTTTCCCATAATTTTGATACCAATCAGAAGGGTAGTAGGGTCGGAATTTAATCAATACCAAATTGCTAATAAATCAAACTACCCTTGTAACTCAAGTTAACCAAGTTTATATGTAAGTTAATATGAAAGAGATGAATGGTTAAATCAAAACAGGTATAGATCTTAGTCACATTGGTTATGGATATTCTGTCTTACACAATCCCGATGGGACATTACATACATTATGTGAAAGTCCGTATTGAAAAATAAATAATACGACGTGAAACATTGTGAGTTAAATTACACAAGTCTGCAAAAAAACAAAAATTGAGAGCTGTTTTGGTTTTTTTGCCTAATTCTTATGACTTTAGGTGTGCTGAATCCGAAAATGACTTTCATTTTGTCATAGAACGTCACGTTTTTATACAATGAGGGTATCTATGTGAAACAATTTATCATCTTTAAATAAAAAATTAAAGACAATTTTTTTTTTTAAATTTATAATTGCGTTTCAAAACTTATTTTTTTATCTAAAATACATTAATTAGTAAGCACTAAATATCTTTTTTCCCGTGAGAATCCTTTTGGTACATTTTCGCTTGTGGTAAGCATCTGGAATGTCTCTCTGAAGCGTCCAACAGTAGTCTGCCATCAATGAGACGCTCCATCTTCCCTGGTATCACAGGAAATTCTTTATTTAGAAAGAAATGATAGTTATGGCCTCTATACATTAGAAACAGTAATCAAAATAAAATTATTACCTTTTATTTATGACTTTAAGTTAGCCCAAAAACACCTTTTTTATAATAAAATTTTGCGTTTTGCAAAATAACCTGACGTTCTGGATTTTTTAAGTATTTTTTTAGTTATCAGAACACCTAAACATATAGAAATCAGTTGAATACGTCCAGACAGCATTTTTGTTGCAGACCTGTGTTATTTACATTTTGTGGTGATTAGTTTACGTGTGTTACTTGTGTTATGATTGGGATTATGGCCATAGTCCATAAACGAAGCTTGTACTCGATTTGCTTGGAATAAAGTAAGCTTATGAATAGTTCAATCTATGGACCATCTTAGTAGTAAGAGCGAAACATGAGAATCACACCTAATAATTTCAAATATGTTTGTTTTATTTTTTTTTACTAAATATTCCTCAACTCCAAAGCTTGAGAAACCATAGTGAATAATTTTACGGAACACATCTGTATCCCATGTCAATAAACAAAAGTCAATATCAATTATTACAAAAATTATAGTTTGTGGTAGGTTGAGGTGCTGTTTTATATACTACGAAGAATAGTCAGCGCTTAAATGATTAATATATTTCTGTATTAAGTATTAATGTACGTTTGTATTTATATATATTTTTACTATTAATTATCATCTTAAACTTCTTATTAACACTAGCTTCAAGCGTCAGAGATGCTTCGTTTTCTTTTTTAGGCATAATTTGTTGTAAATCTATAATAGAATAATGAAACAATACGATGAAAAAAGAATACTACAAAATATTTTATATTTTATCGAAATAAATATAAATGATACAAAAATTCAACGTGTGATTTGGGTTGAGAAAAATCTTATCGAAAAGTTGTCGGAAAGGACGGAGAGGAAAGCTTTGTAAAAAAGTTTGCTCCGAAGTTCAAAGCAAATGGGCCGATAATTCTACCGATTCAAACCCTGCTGAGAGTTATGGAGAGAAACATGATTTCGTTAACACTGGTTTAGGTTAGGGTTGTATGAACATCAGTAATAAATATATCGAAATATAAAAAGTAGATCTTAACATTAATTCTGCAAATTCTTTCTATTACAGATTTCAATAAAATGTTTACAATGACAACGTCAACAATGTTTATATAATAATATGGGTTTATATACGTTATAAAACTTGGACACAATAAGGGTGGGTTGTATTAAATGCTCATCATACTAACCTAACCACCAGAATTACTAAACCTTTACCAAATCATAATCAGCTTCTTGGCATGGAGTTGTCTTTAGATCTCAACTTCGCCAACATCGAGTTTATTATAAATATTAAAAATATATATGACACATTTTAATCATTCGCCCAGGGCACGGATAGAGAGAGATGTATGGCTATCCATTACCCTATGAAACGATACATAGTTATGTAATATTCAGAGAAACATTAATAAATATCCATAACTCAGATGCAAATGCTCGTATTCATCACACAAACAAACATCTTTCACTTCCGGGACTTGAATCCAGGACCGTCGGTACAATAGGTAGGATCGCTACCTTTCTACCAAACGACGTCATTATCGGTCATTATTAATTTTAACATTTTGTTAACCATATTTTGTAGTTGTTTGTTTATTCCAAATACATAAAAAATTAAAATAAATATTTGTTAACATATAAAATACGTGTGTAAAAAACAACAGATAGGATAATCTTACCTGAGGGCTCGGAGGCTTAGTTGTTTTTAACACACGTATTTTATATCTTATAGAAATATTGCATTGTGAATGCAACAAAAAAATAAATTAAAAACACATAAATATTTGTTACTTTAAAACCGAGAGAAATAAAACTAAATAAAATTTTATACTTTTTTACTTGAACTTAAATGTAAATATTTTTTTTATATTACTGGAAAAGCTGTTTTACTTTTAATAATAAATGTAAATATGTTAGTAGTTTTTGATGTTAAATATTCAGTTGATACATAAGTAACTAAGGCAGATTGTTCAATATATTGACCCGAAACCATACCTAAGATGAAACAGTATCTACTTATAGACTTACAAATAGCCCAACTGGAAGATTACAAAATGTATTTAAAATAGCGTCAGCCTTACCTTACCGTACACATTTATTTAATTATCCGTTAGTTAAACAATTGGAAGTTCAAATGGCAGTTAATAAATAACACGACTGCCAAATAGTCTGCAGCGTGGAACAGAACGTTTAAATCTCTCATCGGCAGTCTGGTCACGATGTAATACGATACAATGTAATTAACTCTTACATTTGGCACAGACCAATATCAGTCAGCTTTGGAAGTAATTCAAATTGCAGAGCATGAAGTAATCATCTATATGAAGAGTCTTCTTAGACATTGAAATTTGTTATTGAATGTTGCCTGAGGTTTTTAAAAAGGAACATTTTAAGGTGGTAAGTATGATTCTTATTTTAATGGTAATTCTTACGGGGATTATTTTACTTATTTTCCGAATTGTGAAATGTCGTATAAAATGTAAATTGAACTGGCACATTATAATTTGCTAAATTCTTTATATAAAATAATATGAAATCACCTGGCGTCGGTTTAAAAAACAGTTGGACAAGTTGAAAGGGTTTTTCTAGTGATTATCTGGACAATTAGTAAACAAACATACTCATCTGTATGTACTTACCCACAATTACCACTCTACGTCAGACACGCAATCTGTAACTAGGTTTATTATGTTGCGTGTCATATGTAATATTGTTTCTTTAATACGTTAAAAATAAGAATTACGATTTGGCTTGGCTGAGCAATTAATACAATCAAACAGTGGTTATGGGTATATATATATATATATATATATATCTATTATAGTCTATCCATTACTTTGGTATCTATAACTCAAGGCTTACATGTTTACTTTGGGCTATTGGTATATTTACTAGGGATTTTTTCACACTCAGTGTAATAAAGAGCAAAGTAGTTAGCAATTCTTCTTATTCTAGCATTGCAGCGCAACCTTATATAAAACTGTTTCCAGACACGCTTTGAAATGTTGATAAAAGCTTCAAATAAAATCAGATCAAATTGTTGGTTTTAGTCTTCAACCATCTTTTTTCTTTGAGTTTATTAACTTTTTTGGTATAAATATCCAAGAATGACTTGTAAGTATCGAAATAAAGCATCCTTCCTACTTCTATAAAAAGGTCATGTTTAAAACCGCCAGCATTCTCAAACAACCTTATTAAGTAAAGCTAACAGCTATTTCTATAGTGTTTTCTTGTGAACTGTTCTTGGGTTTGATGTGATGATGACTGGTTCATTTTGATGATTAAAAGAATGTATTAGATACACTCCTAATATTCGAGCGGAATGGACGGCAGCAAACAGTGACATAGCAAAAATCAACCATTATTGTCATATGTTAAAATTGCTGAGTTGTCGAAATCTGGCAATCGTGCGTCTTTATGCCAGGTTGTGAATACTAAACATGATGAAATGGATTATTTGTGAATAGATCTTGCGCAAAAAACAGTAGTTGCTTTGCAAACAAAAATCATTTCATCATTCATTGTGGGTAATATGAAAAGAGACTACGATATATCATTTGAATATATTGCACTTATCATGACCCAACTTTGATTAAGGTGGTTAAGCAACTTTTAAAGGGTCGGTCATCGTATGGGCCTAAAATTTTCTACTTCAAGATTCTCCGTGCTCCAAATAAAAGAGACGTTACGTCATTGTTGCTGGCTGAATTTATTTCTTCCATTCCCCCATTTATATCTTCCAAAAGCTATGGCGTAGCGGAGAGTGTGTTCAGCCATGAAGACGTTAAGCAACATTTGCAAGGGTTGGTCACCTAATGAGTGACAAAAATAAAACAAAAAAATATGTTTAGCTAAATTATGTTTTGTACAGCACGTTCCGACAATGGTTACAGCTGTATCTCTATTAGCATTCACTAATTTCCATTGAGTCTAAGTTTTCAGCTATGGGCCGTTGTCCCTACAGTATTTTCATCCATAGTCAATTTACGCTTTTTGTTTAGTATGCTAAGTTATCGTTATGACAATCCAAATTATGCGAAAGGTTCCCGTCTGTAGACTCTGTCATTTTGTTACTCAAGGTAGCATAGTTAACAAATTTCTTTATGATATTAATATATATTGTGTATATCTTATGAATTCAACTAGTATATTTACTACTACTACTACTAGTATTTAATAGAATCGGGTGTCACTTGACGGAAGTCCATAGTATTATCAAATATTATTATGCTTGTAGATGCTACTATAAAAAAATATATTAAGCTATTCGATGCATGGTACAAATCGTTTCGTGATGACAGATCCCGCGCTACCCATCTTTTTTTGGACCCAGTCGAATGGAATTCTTTATGGATTTGACACGCTGCTTGTTGACGGCGGGTATATGTAGGACTCTCCTACATAAGGCGCATGGTGCGTAGACAAGACATACCCAAGATCGAAAAACCATCGGGACGTACCACTTTTTTTTTTCTTTTTTTTTTCGCGAGGTGAAATGCATTACGCATACCCCACCGTTGTGCTGGCGGTGGGGTTATGTGGGACTCACCCGTCACGAAGGCTGACGGGCATACCCACTAAAACCCCCCGCTGTACTACACTCCGTCGTTTGACCTTGTGGGTCCCTTTTCGGGAGTCACCACTGCGGTCCGGTGGTTGGCCGGGACGTACCACCTGTCTGTAGAGGTTCAGTCAGTTCTTTTGCGGCAATCGCCACTACAAATCCCGGCTGGCGGCCCTGAGGTCCCCTCCACAATCGAAGATTGCCGAGTGCGTACGAAATCTTCCCAGACGTAGTAATAGAATCAAACATCCGCCGTCGGCTAGCATCGCAATAGCTACCGACCTACCAAGTTTTACCTGCCTCCACTGTTATAGCCATTAGCACCTACGTACTCTTTTATTGTCGATAATATTGACAACATTATAAAAATAATGCTATCTAATAATTGTACCACATAGCAAATGTCAAATTCAAATATACATGGGCGTACCGAGGGTGCGTAGAAGAGGGCAACTGCCTCCCGTCCCCCGGATATCGTTTGCTCATGTCCTTTCTAATGGAGATAGAAGTAAAGTTAGAATCACGTTATGATTTGCTCCTTTAAGTCAAGAGCTGGGTATGTATCCCTCATTGCCATGCAAACATATAATACTTTAAATTCAACATTTGCGAGGACTGGTGATTAGATGGATGACAAAAAATTTACTATTTGGGTTTTCTCCGTGTTTTAAGGCAAATCAGTTTTTTTCTTTTTTCCACTATCCCAACAGATTTAATATCTCTCATCGCTAGCCAGGTCACGGTGCGATGTAATTAACGCTTTCATTTGGCACAGGCCAATTTCGGTCCGCTTTGAAAGTAATTCCAGCTGTAGGGCCCTTAAAAATGATAAAATGAATTTATAAATAAAATTAAAACACATTTTACGTTAACTTTTAATTTAATCACACTGTGATATCCTAAATTATCAGCCTTTTACTTTTGTTCAATGCTGAGATACAGGCGCTCCTTATGAATGAAAAAAGCCATAGGGAGTAAGGGCCATAAGGAATTCAAGACGCGTACATTTCATTTATTCTTATTAGGTACTTATTTCAAAACGAATAGTCTAAAAGAAATTATTAAATTCTGTTCTTGAAAACCGGTACTGGTGACAGAGTATCTCAAAAAGACCAACTGGGCATTGAAAGCTAAAATTATCACGCTGATTTCAAAGCCCTATACTTACAGTAAATCTTCTTTGTTTTACGCGACACGGCGAAAAGGTGAGACCCGAATTGTTTTACAAATTGTTTACTCAACATTTCTGTGAAATTCGTTTCCTTGTTCTCAAAAGAGTCGTTGTTATTGTATACGTCTACTGAAATTGTCTTAGCTATAATTTGGTTGTAAAATTGCAAATGAACAATGTTGTATTGCTTTTCACCATATCCAAAGGTTTTTGTAAATATTAAAATAACGTTGCAAAAGAGTAATCGATTTACATTTAATGTGAGAATTCCTAAATAATTGAAGACAGAAATTCTATGAAATAAATACATATAAATCGTTCAATGACCATAAATAATACCTTAAGGAAATAGCTTGATGGACGATGAATGAAAAAATAGGTTAATATTTTTTTATAAACCCTTAACACCTACCGAAAATTAACATCGAGTAAATTAGTTATACGTAGGTAATCCGAGTAGGTACAAATATATATGTAAGTAGGTATGATCGCTACCGTTGCTCCAGACGGTTGTCAATTGTTATCTCACATTGATTTTTTGCCGATAAGTACTTAACCTTATTTCAATTTGAATCCAGGAAATTTAATTAGATTCTTTGATTTTGAGCTTAACGTTAAAAACCGTTATAAAATTGTTATTTTAATAAATATGTTAAAGTTATTAAGACCTGACAAAGAGTTAATTCATAATAGGTATTAGGAAAATATGCGATACTAGCTGTTGCCCGCAACTTCGTCCGCGTGTATTTGATATTATCACGAGGTTAACTGATATACAGCAAAAAATTAATAAAACAAAAATACAAAGTTTGGATTAATGCGTTAATTCTAACATAACCTGGCCGGCGATTGAACCCGGATCCCTGCAGGCCAAAGGCACTTTCGGTACCATCAATGACCACTGTGCCACAGAGGTCCTTTGATCGACACGATCAGCAAAAATAAAAGCGGCCAAGTGCGCGTCGAACTCGCGCACGAAGGGTTCCGAACCATATGTAGCTAGTACCTTATAATGCCTCTTTATAGAAAACGTTCGATGTGGTTTGGTTCGGAACATAAACAAACAGTTTGTTTGGTTGACTTACACTGGAGAAAGCAACATAGAGCTGACCGTGTGAGAAACAGCCGACGCTGAGATCCACGCCGGCAACACGTAGCGTCTGCCCTTGGGCTTTGTTTATAGTCATTACATAACACAAACTCACCGGGAACTGTACACGTTTGAAATGGAATGGGTAATTATTGCGAATCAGTGGAATTCGTGGAATAAAAACTCTTTCCCTGACGCCACATCCCGCCAAAATCTCCGCTTTTTTTATGTTACGCTGCAGAGAAGTAACTTTCAGTCTTGCCCCATCGCATAATTTTGGGGGACTTCAAATTCTCAACAAAATAATTGGGAAGCCAGTTTTTAAATTAATCTTGTGTGCTGGAAGTCCAGGAGCGCTCAGAGAATTAGGAATTCAACGGGATAATTGGTAGCGCCATCTTGCTCCATTCTACCGTTAAGTAAGAGAAGTATACTCAACAACTTCTGCTTCAACATTGTTGAATATATCCAAGTTAATTCTTGCAGCTTGGTCATTTCGCGGAGTCAAAATTGCTCTTTCGCAAGCTATGAGTTCTCATTATTTTTTATTTGATTTTGTTTACCATACACGGAAGAGATAAGTTTTGAATCAACAGTTTGGAAGAGATTTTCAGATAAAACAATTTGCCCTTCTTCTTCCAGTCCATTCCATTTCCAGTTCCATGTCCCTTTAGCAATAAATAAGAAAATTCCTGGGCATTTGTGTTGGCTCCTGTCCGCGCCCTCATGTTCACTGTTAAGTTCATTCTCGTGACGTGTCTCCAAAGGCTTGAGCTCTTTAAGCATGCTCTTATCTCGTCGATTTTTGTTCCCCGTGGTACTACTGGCAACGTTTGTCTAAAATCCCCATAAAACAGCATCGTTACGCCACACAGTGGTCCGGATTTTCAAAAAGGTGGACGTAGGATCGAAAATGCATATTTAACTTAACAAAAAATTGTTTCGTATAGGAAATTTAACGCTGATTAATACTTATTACTACAACTTTTCAAAAAAACTGCTCCTTCACGTCAAAAAAAATATTGAAAATAAAAATGTATGGGAGAAAATCTATTTTATTTTTTTTTCTCCGTTCAGTATCAAAGTATAGCATGAAAACCTTATATTCTGGTAAGTACCTATTGTTCTTAATACGACGACATATAAATTGCGTGCGTATCCCTGCGGCCTTGACGCCTACGACGATTCAAAGTTTAAAATTTCAATTGGTGTTTTTTTTAAATTATTATCGAGTTTTTCAATTATGCTGAATTTAAAATATAATTTCTTAATTATATAAGAATTAAAACATACGCATTCCAGCATTTGTTTCATTTTATTTTAATAAAAAATAGTAATAAAAGTCTTCAACAACAGTCACGTGCTGATTCGTTGCCTATTTGTAACTGACTGAAACGACTCCTGTGATATAAGAATCATTTACCCCCACCACCGGAGACATCGACGACGCTGATTGGCTGTTGAAGATGTGGTACTAATTTTGTCAGTCACTACTTGCGCGCGTGTGTTTGTTATAAATATCTGTGCATGAAACAATTAAAGGCACTTGTTTCTCAACCCTGCTTGAGGAAGCAACATATCTAATTATCCGTGCTGTGTGAAAGTTTAGTGAGTTTCGTTATGGCTGCATTTGTAACAAACTTGGACATCTTTATGTTCCTCCGTGTTGAAGGAGATATGAAAAATTGGGCACGACTCTATGAAGCTATTATTCTACATATCCCAGTTGAAACATGTTCACAAGATTTAAAAATAATCAAGACCTTTTTGAAGAACTACGTCAGTAATATCAATCGCAGATGGACAAGTGCTTCTAGAAATCAGAAAACTTTCATGAATAGACATGCTGCGTGGTTACAATCAAATATTAGTTGGCCAAATTGCACTACTGTTAATTTATCCGAGATTTTTCAAGCCCAAGATGAAGTTATCGAAAACATATCGTCAGACAATACTCCATTTGACATCGATACTACAACAGCTGTGATTCCGTCGACATCTAGTACAACAACTGTGGGCACATCTACCGAAGTTCAGATTAGGAAGCCTTTTGTTGACCTCAGCAACAAACAGAAGAAAAGACGTTCAGAGTCTCTTTTGGACTATTCGCCGGAAGAACTTACTTTTGCATTAGTCGAAAGACTTAGGATAGACAAGAAGAATGACTTAGCTCGTGTTATTGACCATATAACGAAGAACCCTGATAGTGTTGCTATCGTTCAAGCCACATTGTTTAAGAAAAATACGAAAAAAACTTTTGATGGAGATTATGCTCTTGTGTTTAAGGAAAGCGCTGTTAGATTGTGAAGTTCCAGTGTTACCATCGTATCACAAACTCCTTGAAGCTAAAAATAGATGCTATCCTCATGATTTAGAAATTACTGAGAGAGGAGCCAGAGTGAAGCTTCAAGCCCTATTGGATCTGACAGTCCAGAAGATTCTTCAAATTACTGGTACCCAGATTGATTCGTCAACTGAAGGATTGAAGTTAATTAGTAAATGGGATTTTGATGGTGCTTCTTCACAAAGTACCTACAAGCAAAGGAGTGAAGATGTAGACTTCAGTGATTCATCGGTTTTCATGTCAAGTCTTGTCCCTCTTAAATTAGTTTCTAATAATAGCACCATATGGGAAAACCCAACACCTTCTTCAACACATTATTGCAGGCCCATTAAGTTCGAGTTTTGTAAAGAGACAGCAGAATACATCAAGCAAGAAGAAGCTGCATTGAAGGAAGAAATAAAAAACATCGATTCTACAAAATGGGCAGGGCTAGAGATTAGTCACAAGCTTCATATGACAATGATCGACGGAAAAGTGGCCACTATTATAACGGATACTTCGTCTGCACCTGCCTGCAATATTTGCCTTGCTAAGCCAACTGAGATGAACAAGCTGTCAGAAGTATTTACAAGACCTGTTCGAGAAGATGTTTATAAATATGGACTTTCTACTCTTCATATGTGGATTCGTTGTATGGAGTGTATTCTACACATATCTTACAACATGGACTTTGAGATGTGGACTGCACGAGGTGCTAACAAGCAACTAAAAGCTGCGAAGAAACATTTGACACAAGAAGAATTCAAACAGCAAATGGGAATACTTGTGGATTTTGTGAAGCAAGGCTTTGGAACCACAAACGACGGAAACACAGCCAGAAGGTTTTTTAGAGATTATGAGAAATCTGCCGAAATAACCAATGTTGACAAAGACCTGCTAAAGCATTTTGCGGTTATTCTTCAAACGATTTCATCAGGATGTGCCATAGATATTGAAAAATTCAGGACTTATTGCAGAGAAACAGCTGAGATCTTTGTTCATCTATACCCATGGTTTTATATGCCCGCAAGTGTGCACAAGCTACTCATACACGGTGCAGACATTTGTCATCACTTTGGCCTCCTACCAATTAGCATTCTTTCCGAAGAAGCTGAAGAAGCAAGAAACAAAGAATTTCGAAGAGTTCGTGAGTCTCACACAAGAAAATTTAACAGGATAAAGACCAACGAGGACTTGCTTCATAATTTTTTAATTAGTTCAGACCCATATTTATCCCATATTCGACCAAAATACAGCAACTCAAAGCAATTCGATTTTTTTCCAGATGTTAAAAAGCTTTTGTTGTTGCCTGAGGTAGTAACAGAAGAAACTGAAAATATGGATCTACAGGAGTTGCAGTCTGAACATGATCCATTAATGTAAACGTGACAGATTTAGTGATGTTGTAATTGTTAGAATTGAGTTTGTTAGTAGTAGTAGTTAAGTTGTGGTCCTTTTCAGGACTACTTAAAATAGTCAAAGGGTCATAATATTCAGCCGTATCCGGTTAGACTGGACTGGACTGGAAGACAAGAAGACGCTCGGATGATGATGATGACTTAAAATAGTCATTTTCAAGACTTCAGAAAAAGTCATTTTCAAGACTTCAGAAAAAGCCCTTTTCAGGGCTAAATCTATTTCTAATTGTTTCTTTCAAGATAAGTCACACTAGTAGTATAAACACCAATATCAACCATGATTTATCAATAGGAAATATCAACAGATGAAAGAATAATCAACAGAAGATTATTTAGAACAAAAATAAGCAAAAATGCTTATTTTATCTGAACCTCACGCTTTATATTCCCCGAAGGCAAAGGTGTATACTACACTATAGTACACTGTAATTTCGCCAGTTATATTTAAGTCCCAAGTAATAGGGGGCGAGCCTAATAAAAGGATGGGGCACGCGGGGGGCTTGTTTTATTAAAAAATATATTTTGGATAAATTTTAATAGAAAAACTCGTTAATAATAATAAGATAATTCAACATAAAAAATTTAAACTTTATAGCATCGTAGGCGCCAAGGCCGCAGGGATACGCAAGCAATTTATATGTCGTCGTATTAAGGACAATAAGTACTTACCAGAAGATAAGGTTTGCTTGCTATACTTTGATACTGAACGGAGAAAAAAAATAAAATAGATTTTCTCCCATACATTTTTATTTTCAATATTTTTTTTTGACGTGAAGGAGCAGTTTTTTTGAAAAGTTGTAGAAATAAGTATTAATCAGCGTTAAATTTCCTATACGAAACAATTTTTTGTTAAGTTAAATAAGCATTTTCGATCCTATGTCCACCTTTTTGAAAATCCGGACCACTGTGCGCCACCCATGTTCGGACGTCATTTTGACGGATACCTTTGAGAGTTCTATTAACTGCTTCTACTGCTTTTCGGTGTGCCATAGTGCACTCTTTCCAGATAATTAAACAGCAATCGCGTAAAACCTTCTCTTTATCACTTCTTCTAAAGAAACCACATACAGGATGTTTACTTATGTCCAAATCTATGGGGATTTTAAACATTGTATGAGCAATTTTACCGCCGGGTTACAAAGTGGCTGCTATTCGATACGACGCCACAGCAAGAGCTATTTTGGTTTAAGCTCATAATTGTGCCAATATTATTTGAGTGAGAAAGATTTTTCCCCTCCCCACCGGGTGCATCTAGACATATAAATTCTCCTATAGCATTGTCAATACTGTGACATACACGGTCGACAGTACGCTGTTCTACAGTAAGACTGTGGACTCCGGTTCGTAAAGTTTCAGCTAGTTCAGCTGGATCATAATTTATTTCAGCAGCGTATTGTCTATTAATAATTTCCCCTTCTATGGTCAGCGCTGGCAAACCATACTGAGGGAGAGAATCACCACCTATAGATGTAACTAAATCTTGTAAAGCTACTAAGAATTGATTGAAAGCAATATCTCGTAACCTGTGGTTAAGGTCACCGCTTATATTCCTGAAAAAGGCTTCCGCTAATCTTTCTTGTTATTTTAGCCACTATTGCTCAGCAATCGAAAGACCACAAAATACCAGTAATACAACAAATAAATGACGCAAGCGGTGTGGACTATCACTGACGCATTCATCGACTTAGGCGCTGAATCCCGTCACTTTTATAGGATTTTAGTTAATTCGAGCGGTAATATAAAGTATCAGCATAAGGTAAGTACATAAGTTGTGTGTATTAAAATGTCCAAGGTTTTTTTACTATCCCACGGGAACCCTTTAATTTTCCGGGATAAAATGTATCTAAGATGTTGACCAGGGATATAACGTATCACCATGCAAAATTTCATTGAAATCGGTCTAGCCATTTCAGAGATTAGCCCGTACAAACAGATAAACAGACAAACAGACAGAGAAACAAAAAATTTAAAAAGCATTTTTTTGTATTTTCCCTCTTTTTACATCCCCCTGACTTGGTTTTAAGCATTTTTTTTTCTATGTAGGGTCAAGGCTGCAACAGTGGTTATAGCGGCAACAGTGGCGCACTGGTCGTTGTATCAAAAGTATTATAGGTATCTTTTTATATCTCTCACTCTTCGGAAGGTCTCCCGATAGATACTGGTCACAACCAGTTTCCCTGGGTCAACCATGTAACAAACCCGTGTTGTAAGTGTTTTCTTTGTTTTGACGAAAGAAAAAGTGAGTTTTCAGGTGAGTTATACTTGGTATTTTTTCACAAACCTTTTGTTTCACTAATGGATTTATATTTTTGCTAAGTAACAAACTTCGTTGAGCTCATTTTGGCGTATACTTCACTTCGATTTACGTAAAACCATCACACGTGGAATGAGTTAAATCCAAAATGGCAGTTTTGTACACAGTGGCTCAAATCATTTGAGTTCACAGTGGTTCATGATCCACTGTGTACTACTGGTACTGGATAATAACTACCCGGACATTAGTTTAGCAAAAATCGAGACGTAATATTTTTTGTTAATTTTCCCTTTTAGGATGACTTGACCATCAAGGCCCCGTAAAATAGGGAAACACATAGCTGACATGAAAAAAAGCAAAATTATATTTCTATTGTGTGACTGAAAAGTCACTTTGAGACTGAAGTAGTCAAAAAGTTACCTGATTATTCATTTAAAGGATAAAAAGTCATTTTGTTTGATAGTTTATGCAAGATACAGAAAAAGTTTTCTGTTGATGATTAACTAAGTCAAAAAAAAATTAAGATAATTTAGTAAATGTTAAATGTGTAAGACTGAACAGTCACATTGAAGTGAAAGTGAAGTAGTAAAAAAACTCTTTTTCGATGTAAAACTTATTGTTTGATTACAACAAAAAATAAAGATCGATAAAAAGCAAAAAAAAAAAATTTTTATTTGAGTAATATTATAGATGATCCACTGTGAACTTGCCTGATTCACTGTAAACTGAGGGCCGATTCACTGTTTACCACCCCCAGTACACAGTGGCTCAAATGAGATTTTTTTTTAAATACTATTTATTTTCCAAAATATTACCTTGTTTAACTAAATTGATTGGAATAATCAATATACATTAGTTACACTATAATACTAATCCTTTTACATCTTTCCAACACTCACCCACATCAAGTTAAATCACTTGGAAAAAAAAGTGACCCACTGTTGCCGCCTTGACCCTACAGAAATTCGACCTCTACAGTTTTATTATAAGTATAGATATAGATTTTGTTTGTTGTCACAATTATAATCATTTCAATCAAAGTTAATTAAACACTAATTTTAAATGATATTAATATTTCAAATAGTAAACAATTCAAAATATATCAAATTTAAATAAATTTCACTAACATTACAAATATTAATAATGATGATATCGATCAAAGTTATTTATAGTTAGTGTTTAATGAATTTAATTAATTTCCCACTTCACCTACTATAGTTCAACTACCGTTTTGAGTTTTTGTTAGTACATCAATAGCTGTATGATTCTCCTATATCTGACACAAACAAAGACAGATTAATTAAAACTAATATTTAAACTAAAAAAATATGATGAAAATCATATGCTCATCAGTACTAAAAAATAAAAATGATATAGCAGGATTTTAATCGATTCTTGTAAAAGTTATATATTCGATGTTGTAGAAGCAGTATCTATAATATGAGGAGTTAGCGATAGCGTTAGCTTAAGAAATACTTGAAAAGTTCGACGGATCTTTCAGGGTCTTGGTAGCTCTATTGGGAGAGTACTCACCCAGATAGCGAGGGATAAGTTAAAATTCTTCTTGTAATGATTTCTTTATATAGAAAAATCTAGCAGTTAAATACTTGACTAACAAGAATAAGCTTTTTTCTTAAATCATTTCATCTTGGACAAACTAGACTACGGAGTGTATTAATCTTATGAAAAAATTACATATAATTAAATTTAATTGACAAATTGTTTACCCACAAGATTTATATCTAAATAAATTAAATAAACGTTATCAGCTTTGTTTTGTTTTTGGATTAGGCCTGCTACTCATGAAAACTTTTAAAATAAATTTTATTAGTAATGCTGTGACAAGTAATAAAGCCAAAACGAAAACAGCTAGTGCAATAATGACGTCGGCCATGAGGTACTCCGCCCAAGAGATATTAGCGCCTGGTGAGCGTAAGTGAGGTGCACCTCCGTGTCGCATCACATATTCTACCCACCATATCGCACGCTCCATTGGTCCCAATGGTTGGTCGTGCAATATTTGTTTCAACTTCCTGATGTTAATTCGGTAGCTGTAAAATAATATCTGTATTAAAAAAACCGTGACCCAGGGGTTGGCGTGTTCGGTTGATGATTGAGGCGATTAAGCAACATTCGCAAGGAACGGTCATTGAATGTATAAATAAAAAAAAAAAATAAAATTTATTTGATACACAAAACAATTTTTGACAAAAACAAATTGAAGCGTTAATGACCGCAGTAGTCGAAGACTGTGTCGCAGTCATTAGCGCCCACCTCCAGGAGAGACATTTTAGACACTCAGAAAACAGAAATAACAAATTATTTTAAATCATTTACGTGTATGTATTTGGTGTGTAAAAGTGTCTGCTTAGTATGTGTTTATTGTATGCTGTGTATGTGAGTGTGTGTGTGTGTGTGTGTGTGTGTGTAGATAAAGACCTGAAAACTAGTTTCGTATCATCATTTATTCTTTATTTTATCAAAGATTCTACCACATCATAATCAATATTGATAAGCCATTTAATTAAAATGGTCTTACACTGATATAGACTTAAAGGATAAATATTTAATTCTTTATTCACCTTATTATAGAGGAGCGGTGCTATATAGTTATAATGGTGTTTGACTTGTTCAATTCTAGTTCCAGGCAATTTGTAAACCTTATCTTGCCTTCTTTTATTTTTTAAAAATGCTTGGTTATAATAAGTAGCCCTATGTTTGCGCAGAATAACATTAAGAACAAAGAGTTTACGAACCGAAAGAACTTCCCAGAATTCATATATTAATTTTGTAGAATATCTAATTGGTTTCGAGGCCATAACTTTTAAGACCGCTCTCTGTGCTCTTTCAAGTGATATTAGCTTAGTCTTGCCAGAGGCACCCCAAACTGTTATGCAATAATTGATAATAGATTGTGCAAGGGCAAAATAAACAGTTCTTAGGACAGACGGATTAGCACCTGCTCGCAATCTACAAAAACGAATATTAGTTTCCTAATGCGTGCGGTAACAGCCCGAATATGTTCATTCCACGATAATACGCTATCTATCATTACCCCTAGATATTTTATACCATGAGTTCGTGATATTGGTTCACAGGGGCATAAGTCTTTAGGGTTCGAGTCACATTTGTGAGCCTTTATTACGAACGAGGCATCTGGCTGTGACGAGATCTTAGACGAAAAAGTGATGAATTTAGTTTTGCACAAATTCAGGGTGAGCAGATGACGAGTTAACCATTGTATTACTGTTTTCAGTGATGATTCTGCGTTTAAGCGAGTTTCCTCCCAATTTTGTCCATGGATAACGATTGCAGTGTCATCAGCATATGCGATAACCCTACTGTTTGGCAATCGCATTTGACACAGGTCATTTAAGTATATGAGGAATAGGGTAGGCCCAAGAACACTTCCTTGAGGAACACCGTAGGTAATAGGTTCATCCTGACTAATGTTATTGCCTATTTTGGTACATTGACTTCGACTTCGTATGTTCAAAAACTTGTCATCTTGAGCTTCCCCGTTTTCCAGAAAGCACGTTAAGCTGTAAGTTTGGGCCCGCTTGATGAATCATGGCCAATTTTCCATAGAGAGTTTTTGTATATTAGAAAGTTCTCTTTCCTAACAAAGGAGACTTTAATAGGCTAACAGGAAAGTCTAAGTCATGTTTTTTGCTAAAACATTTTTTCCAGTTGTCAAAATATTAAATTCATGCGTCCGCTTATACATAAAAAGGCGTAAATATGTATATATAAGACTATAAACATCATTCATTACTTATATTGCCCTCATTTTGACGTTTTATCTTTATATAATAACTGATAATAGGTTGATATCAGGCATGATAATGGCATGATTTGTGAATGATTTTAATGTGCGGTCAATAAAGAGGATTTCAGACATACCTTTCATCATGTAGCACTTTATTGATGCCTTCAAGTAGTGACTTCGCATCTAGTGTTAAAATATCAAGCTTTACTGCGATGCCGAGCTCTGCATATTTGTGTGCATTATAAAACTGATCTCCCAACATTGGAATTACCACCAAAGGTACTTCAGCATCAATAGCTTCATCACTAGATTGTAATCCTCCTTGCATCACGAACAGTTTAATATTAGGATGAGCTGTAATTATTGCATTGTTAGTTTTTAAATTAGTCGTCATTATAAGCCTGTTATTGTATTCCCTATGAATAAAAATATAATCATGAACAATCCAAATTCAATTATGGTTTTTATTTTGTACACCACCTTTGGAAACCATTTAAACCGGCCGTCTATATCTGCAGGTATAAGTACACACCGATCTGTACTAGTCTCGTACGGTAGTATATGGCTGACTGCTCCTATGGTGTTTCATTGGCCCAGCACCGATTAATAAGCTGGTGATATTGATATGAAATGTCGTTTTTTTAAACCAATAATATTATATTAGTTTTATTTTTTATAACTAGACGATTACGCAATTTTATCTATACATATAAATAAAATTGGAGTGTCTGTTTGTAATATTGAAATAACCGTTTTTACTACATGCATATGAATATACGTATATACGGTACATTCACCAAAATAACATTTTTTCAATTTTTGTCTTTCTGTCTGTTTGTTCCGGCTAATATCTGAAATGGCTGGACCGATTTTGACGGGACTTTTATTGGCAGGTAGCTGATGTAATAAAAAATGACTTAGGCTACTTTTATTTTTGAAAAAATCTTTTGTTTCAGGAAAATTCTTTAATTTTAGAAAAATTCTTTTATTTTAGAAAAATTCTTTTATTTTAGAAAAATTCTTTTATTTTAGAAAAATTCTTTTATTTTAGAAAAAATATTTTATTTTAGAAAAATTCTTTTATTTTAGAGAAAATATTTATATTTTTGAAAAATTCTATTAATTTAAAAAAATCTTTTATTTTAGAAAAATAAAGTAATGTTGCAATGTCCAAGTACAGTCCAGTACCGCGCGCAGCTCACGCAAATGCTACCACTGTGACGTCACGTCGGGCGCCTCCCACCACTTCTCCTACCAACGAACAGTGATGTATAAGATACCCTACACAAAGTATCTGAAATACTAGATGCAAGATACTTAAAAAAAAAGTATTTCAGATACCAGATACAAATAATTTTCTGAAAAGGTATCTGAAATACTAGATACAAAATACCTATTTTTCAAATACTTTTTAAAGATAAAATACTTTTGTAAGAAAACAAAATTTAATTGAATTTAAGTTTATTTATTCGAGAAAACAATTTTCGAATAGATCGCGTTGATAACAAGGATCAGGAAAATGTGACAAGAAAAAATATGAAGGTATTAAAATTGAGACTTTTCATGTTTTAGTTGACATTTGACTAAAACTAATTCCTCATACATATTGTCGCTCATCTTCTTTCGATGAGACCTCATTATCATACCCCCAAAGCTGAAGAGTCGCTCCCCAGGAGCAGAGCTGGGCAAACAGGTGTTATATTTTAGAAATTTTTTTTTAATTGTAGGATAAGCATCTTTATTGTTGAGGTACTAGAGTGTCTCAAAATCACTGGAGCTACTTGTGTTTTCGCCACTAGCAATAGAGGAATCGTAGTCCTCTAGAAACATATAATAAGAGTCATCTTTTGTTTTTTTTTTATATCACCTTCAATGTTGTTTAAAACCTCCGATTTTTGTTTGTCAGATCGATTGATCTTTCTTGTTTCAAACAGGACAAGTTCTTTTACATATTCCTTTCCCGCTTTTGGTACCCATTTCAGTTTAAACATGGGATGGGACACTGAGGCTACAGTCAGGTCACAGGTCACAGGTACAGATGTACCTCGGAAAGTAGGAGTTAGGTGGAAGGCTTTCCTTTTTGCCGTGAAAAGACACGCTTGTGATTTAGAGGCGTTGAAATTAACGAGGTTACTATCGCCCCACTAGGAAACGTAGTTTAGCCTCTGGTTTATTCGTTAAACCATGGCCTCTCTCATGAACATCACGTCGTCATCGCTGGCTTTTGCGCTAGACAAGTATCTCTCAACGACAGTACTGTCGTCTGCATACCCATTAACAGGTAATTGATGTGTAGCAGGAAAAGCTTCGCAGAAAGAACAGACCCCTGAGGAACTCCGGCATCAATAGCCACTGAGTCAGAGGAGCAGCCATCGACAACTATTCTGATCGATCGTTCAGTCATGAAATCGGCTATCAAACTACAAAAGTCAGCGGGGATACCGTACGAAGGAAGCTTGCGCAATAGACTTGCGTGCCAGACCCTGTCAAAAGCCTTTATGATGTCAAGTGACACGGCAAGTGCTTCGCCGAGCATGTCGTGGGCCTCGCCCCAGAAATGTGTCACATAAACTAGGAAATCCCCAGTTTCCGGACATGGTTGTTTCGGGTAGTACCTGTTTCAGATTGCAAGGAGGGAAGCAGTACCAATCTGCGCGGAATGCGGGGCGGCTGAAGATACGGCGCAGCATACCCTCGAGGCATGTCCTGCATGGGTGACACAGCGCCGTGCTCTGAGGACCACGATTGGACGGGATCTTTCGCTCCCCAGCGTCATCAGAAAGATGCTCGAAAGCGAAGATGCATGGGAGGCAGTCGCGCAATATTGCGAGACAGTAATGGGAGCAAAAGAGGCTGCGGAGAGAGCCAGGGAAGACGATCCCCTCGCTGACCCCTGCCGTAGAAACAGGAGAGGGCAACGGCGGCGGGCGTTTGATCGCCTTGTTCTGCTAGATGGTGGTGGGGTGGGGGCTGTTTCAGGAGTACTTAACAACCCCCTTCCTACTCGCGGAGGCCAGCGGGTGGCGGGCTTGGGAGGCCCGTCACCTGCACTGCACAGGTCTCCGCCGAATCGGAGCGTCCGGAATGTCCCGGGACGCTCCGTAGTACTCCGTTTCCCGGCGGAGTACAGAAGTGTCCGCCTAGGTCGGACGTCCACCGATGGGGCCGCGGTAGTGTCCGCGAGGTTTCCCGTGACCCCATCCGGTGCCACTGCACTGCCGTACGACAGTCCAGTGCCACCAAGGTGACCGGAGGGACATCTTGGAGTTTTTAGTGGGTAGGCCCCTGCGCACCAACCTGACGAGCTTTTATCGTCAGGTAGGTACGCAGGGGAGAGTCCCACATAACTTTCGCCGCACTCCCAGCGGCGGAAGTATGTGTAAAGCATTTCCTCCAAGTAAAATAAAAAAAAAAAGGAAATCCCCAGTTGAGCGTCCTCGGCGAAAGCCATATTGTGACGGTCACTGAGGAGATCGTTGTCTTCTAGGTATAAGAGCAACTTGCTGCTCAGCACTTTTTCCATAACCTTACAGAGTATGGAAGTGATGGTGATCGGTCGGTAATTGCATGGGTCGGCACGACTACCTTTTTGGGTACTGGTTTCACATTGGCAAGCTTCCAGGATTTTGGGACGTCCGTCAAGAAGAATAGGTGCGGCTTCTCGGTCTCCAGATGGTGATGGACCATATGGAGACTTGAGTGCAGTCCTCTAATGATCGCGAGGTGAACTTCAAATGGGAGGAAGTGCAGCCGTTGTTTAAAATTCTTCCTATTCCTTCTTTTCATGATGGGGAATGTTGGGGGAGGGGGGGGGGTAGGATTTTTAGTCGAGACGCTACTTAGTCGACCATTGGAAGTTTCCTTGGGCTAAGATGACCAAAAAAGGGAACTCACCTGCGGACTCACACACAAGGACTGCGGGGACGCCCGAACCCCCCCCCCCCCCCCGAAATGGCCATCGGATCCTCCCGTCCAGTCGCCAACTGGCACGATAGAGCATTTCGGGATTTGTCGCGAGTTGGCGGGGCAGCCTTTCACGCGTGGCTAGCGCGCTAGTAGAGTCTCCTACTAACTGCGGTCGGCCAGCGGCTAAAACCGTGCTTCGGATCCCGCTACCCTCCAGAATGAGTTACCAGGTACAGCATAGCCAAGATACCAAGACCGAGGTCAGACAGGACCGACAGGAGTAACCTTGGGTGGCCGATGACATTTGTAGAAAGATAGTGTCGCCATCTGTCATTAAGTTCCCGACAATATCGACTATTTTCTTTATTTATGACTTGCACAATTTGTGCATTTAGCTAGTGTCAAGTAAGTATAATATTTCTTCTATATTTTTGAGTAATTTCCAAGGTTTCAGTAAAGAAGTGGGTTGTACTGAAACCTCCTCGTGGTCTTCTTCTTTCTTGAGAGAGCGCGAACCTTTCAACCTGTTTTGTTTCACTTGCCAACACTCATGCATATTCAGAAACACTTAGTGGTTAATAACACGCCATTATTACACACTAATATCAACCTCAACACGAAATTTAACAAGAAAACCAAAACCATTAAAGTGACGCTTCGCTCTCCCGCCAAAAAGTCCAATGTCGACTAAAGAAACGACGCGTTGCGTTCAGTTGCGTTCGGAAAGAAAACCTGCGAAGTTCATTTTAGTAAAAGTATCTTAGGGAACAAAGTATCTTCAAAATACAAAGATACCAGGAAAATGTATCTAATACAAGATGCAAATACGTATTTTGTATCTTGTATCTGTATTTCAGATACTTTTATCTAAGATAAGTCACATCACTGCCAACGAATCAATATCACAAAGGCTGCAGGCTATTGCTGACGGTTGTGTCTCAACGACTTCATTAAAAAATTGATTTCCAGTGCTCATATAGTAGTTTTGATTTGATTAAAAAAAAGCAAATTAAAATTACTGTGCTACAGCAACGCGTGGCTGGGTCAGCTAGTCTTTAATAAAATTAATGGTCGCCTTTTTTCTCACCGGTACTTATAATTTGTACATACGTTTTATCGCACCATTTACTTTTGCGTTAACCCTTTGAAATAATTTACGTTTCACAAGGTCACTAACGTATTTATTTAAAAGTTTGTTATATTTATTAAACCTTGGTTCAGTAAGCCGTGTTTTTTATATCTAGGGCAATCATTATCATAAATCTGTTGCTATTGGCTTTTCTTAAATTTTATTTGTAAATGTATAAGAGCAATATTTTATTTTCTTAGGTTAATGAAAACCACAAAGTACACCATCGACTAAAAATTGGGATGCATAATAGAGAGTCAACACGTAAACCAAATAAATAAAACAAGACCGTGCAAATAAACGTGGTAGTAAATTGAAAATAATGTTTTTATTTTAAAAGTAAAAGCAAACAACGACAAAAAAGAACTACGTACCAAGTAAATCTCTTTGTGGAAACCATTTTTGAATTTTCAAATTCACGGGCAACCTTTTTAGATTATCTCCATCAAATTTCCATAAAATGTCATAAGGAAGAGCTTCAAAGGTATTAAGAAATGCATCTAATAAATCATCGTCCATTTGAGATGGGTGCACATTTGTTCCTAAGCTGACGTAAATTACTCCTGATTTTGAATTATCTAAGTAGGACTTCAGATCCTGTGAAGAAATTCTTAGTGAAATAATTTAGCGTCCATAATGAGTAGGTATATCCAGATATTTAAATATTAATCAGTAATATTATTAATATACTAAGTATACATCTAAATATTTATTTATAATAGTAAAAAATATTTTTACTTGCCTCTGGTAACGGATTAACGGGCTGCAGATGTAGCGGTCCCACATATGCCACATTTGGAGGCACTGGTCGGTTGCCACAAAAAATTTCATTGGAATTAATTAAAAGGAAATTAATATTTTCCTTTAATTCTGATACCGTAGGTGTACCAGGACCAAAATTTTCTTTAAGGATTTGATCTTCGTACTCTTCCAGTTGTTGTGAAAATTTGATAAATCGATATTCCCATCTAATTTCTTCAATTTTTTCCAAAAGACTTAGGTTAGCATATTTTTGCCTAAAAGAATTTGGGTATAGAATAGGGTGTCTAGCTACAGCACCTACTATATCATAACTTTCAGGCAATCCGTGAAAAGATGATATAAGTATCGCTGGTGCGTTAAATATTTTAGTGAGAATCAATTGATAATTCATGTAAGCTTCTAATATGATCAGATCAAATTTTTGACTTTTGTCTTCAATGATCTTTTTAAGTTCAGGGTGCTTCATTTGTGCGACGTATATGTTCATGAAATGTTTAAAGCCCTCAATATTAACTAAGGATTCCATTTCTATCATTACGCCACGCTTAAATGCTAACAAATCAGCTTTTCGCATTTTTATCATAAACTCGTAAGAAAAGCTTACATCAATTTCGGTAATGTTATCCGGCGGCCTTTCCTTCGGCAAAGCGGGATTAGGTGTGACGACAACAAGTTCATGTCCTCTTCTAGCGAGCTCCATAGTTAATGCTCTAAACACATATTGGTGGCTAATAGAGGGCATTGGAAAGACTCCTAATATTCGAGCTGTATGCCCGGTAGCTAAGAGCAACAAAACACAAATTATACTTGATAGAAACATACTCGTAGTGTTACGATATCCAATTGCGCACTGCGATATTAATTAAATCGAGATGCTTTATATAGATTTTATTAAAACTATTGCATAGACGACTATTATCTTTTTTATTTTATCGTTAAGATAGATATGGTACTTGATTTGGCCTTGGATTAATTATGGTTTTATATCACGTTATCTTTGATGATTGCATTATTACCGATATCAAAAGTGTAATGTCACCTATCATAAGAAGTAAGGTATTGGATTCCAGGTTATATAAATGGGTTTTTATATTGTTTTGGGATCTGGATGTTTATAATATTCTTCTACGTCACTTGCTGTAAGAACATTGAAAGTAAGTAACATCTTTCTCATGATACTTACTTTTTTTATCACGCTTGATTAGGTCGAACTGTAACGAAGAATTTATATCTCAACTTTGCCCCATTCTAGTTTTTGTATTATGAGCTAGTCTGATAATGGAGCTCGAAGGTGGGAGATGAGATGCTTACCTGTCGAGTTTGGGCTTACTAGATTTTTCGTAACAAGACTTGTACATACATTTTGCCTAAAACGTACATCAAAAGCGTATTTTTTTTATTTTTTACTCTGTTATCATTAACATTTATACTGTTATTTTCATCGAGTTCCAATTGTAACAAAATTTCTCTTTATTTGTAAGATGTTACCATTGCAAATGTTGAAATGTCACAGTTGTATAAAAATATTAAATTTGACTTGTCTATAAAGAAAATATGTAAAGGAGCAAAGGCAACATCTTTATCTCTCATCAGAAGAAGGAAAATAAAAATACAATTTTCATTTGGTATGGGCTAATTTCTGTTCATTTTAAAAGTAAGTAATTCTAATTGACGAGCCGTGAAAATGAGTTGAAAAAAGAAATATTTCCTTCTTAGCAAAGTGTGTGTTGCTATCGTGAATACAAATTATAATTATAAATACTGTTATTATTAATGTATTTATATACAAATTGTCATCACTTAAGTTTTTGTACAAACGTGACCCCAATTTTTTATATAGGTTAATTATTTTTTTTTAATTTGAAGGAAAAACTCATAGTTTAAAAAAACTAAAAAACACGCTTTTATGGTAATCCAAACTAAATGTGAAAAATAAATTTCAATATAACAATTAAGTAATGACAGAGAAAATTAATGTCATTGTAAGAAAAAGCCTTCAATGTCGATGGTTGTATTTTTTATTATTACCAAGATACCATTTTATTATTTCGAAATGCCGAGTCAGTGAAAAGAATGTTGTGCAAAGCACTCTTTGCTTTTCTTATAATGACATTATTTTTTTCATTAATTACTTAAGTGTTATATTGAAATTTCTTTCTTACATTTTTTAGGTTTTCCATAAAAGTGTGTTTTTTAGTTTTTTAACTACACTTTAATTTTCATATAATAGTTCGATCTACTATATAAACGAAGTGTTTTCTTAAGTCATGTCAAAAGAAATAGTACTTTTGATTTTTTTTACTGTCATCGGTTTCTGATAAGTATGCAATTTCAAAGTAACCTGACATTGTGAAGTAGGTAAAAATCGCGGCAGAAGATTCCTTTACAAACAAACATACAAACATACAGATAAGTTAATAAAAGCGTGTTAAATAAAGTGTGTGTGTTAGCTTCGACGCTTGACTGAATTTTATATCTTAAGAACGATTGTCTTTGAGCAGGAACAGAAAATAATAAAACAAAAAATAAATACTTATATATGTGCAAAGGTGTGCACGATAGGTTGCGTAAAAAACGTAATTATGTGATTCGATCACTTTATTTCACTCTTCAAATTTTTTTCAAACAGGGTGTATTTTGTAAAAGCTAATTCTTAATCAGAGTTAAATTTTCAATGTTTTGTTTGAAAGGGCTTGGATACAGAATAGGATGTCTAGCTACAGCGCCCACCGTTTCAGGAACGTTTCACCGTAAAGATCAGGAAAACCGTGAAACGAAGAGATAAGTATTGTCGGTGCCTTGAATATTTCTGTGAATATCATGTGATAATCGAGAAAACCTTCTAATATAATCAAATCGAATTTTTCAGCTTTGTTTGCGATCAGTTTTTTTATTTCCGGATGATTCATTTGTTTAACAATCGTTTGTACCATGAATTTGTAGACGTCGATTGACAGCGCAATTTCCTCTTTCATCATTACACCACGTAAAAACATGTTTGGATGGTTTTGCATTTGTCTCACAGCCTCGTAAGAGAAACTTATATTGATTTCCGTTATGTTATCTGGCGGCCTATTCTTCTTGAAAGCTGGATCTGGAGTAATAACAACCAGTTCATGTCCTCTTTTAGCAATTTCTGTGGTCAATGCTCTGAACACAAATTGATGACTAATCGACGGCATCGGAAATTCGGAATCGGATATTTCGATACGTCTATCAGTTTCATAAATATACAATTTTAAAATGAGCGTGTTAGATTTATTATCTATAAAGTATGATAATTAAGTATTTTACATATTTTTTCTTGTTTACCTTAAAGAAAAGCATCTTTTGCTTGATAGTTTGAGTGATTTTCTTGTATGTAAATGACAAATTGTTTTCAATAAGAATCATAATTTTCCAAAGCAAAAACCAACCTTTAAGTAATCTAAACTCTGTTTTCATATATCCATTAATATCTCCAATTTAATCAATGTGTGTTGTATAAATAACCTTACAATTTGTTCCTATTAAGTTATTTTTGCAATTAAAAGCTTAATATCCTAGTTAACCTCCTTTAAATCTCTTTTGATATAATTAATTCATAGTCAATTGGAAAGAAATTGTTTTATAGAGCCAAATGAATGACGTCAAAGAATATCGTCCGATGTGACGTCACTTGTTTGTATGTAAAAGCCTATAATAGCCTATAAAAGACTGTGCTCCGGTCGTACTCCGCCCACTTGCTTCGCAGCAGCCGCACCGCACGGACCTAATCTAAGTATACAATTATTTAGTACATGTTAGGAAGACATACTATGTACCGATTGTGTGTTGGTTTATAGGTACAATATGTTCTTATTATCGAACCCAGAATTAAATTAGTAAAGTGTATAACTTACTTTGTTTGTTGATATTTAAAAATGTTTTAATAAGGTTATTTTGGAAAGCTCCACACTATTTTACTAAATGTTTAAGTAAATGAAGTTATTTTGGATAGTTTTATGTTCAACTAAATTATGTTGATAAATGTTATAATAAATGTTATTCCATGTTATTCTTCTTATTTGCTTAAATCGTTCTATGATTATTTGTTAAATGAGATTAAAATACTTTTTTTAGTATTGTGCCTTTTCTTTTTCTCAATTTTTTTAACCTAATCTCACAAGCGCGTGACGACGGGTCTGCGTTCAATGCGCGTGACGGCATAGTACAACACTCCTCAGCCCGTTCCCTCTCTTCCGTACCGATGCCTTGAGTTATTATATTTGAGTTATTAATATTAGAGCTGAATCTGCAATAGCTAATAAAGCCACAGTTAATATTAGTTTTGATAACAACATCGTAGTGCGTTGTGACTTATAACGGACTGTACTGTTTAATGTATATATTATACAATCTTTTTCTACTACTTATATCAGTTGTTAATAAATGATTACGTAGACACTTTATCTACAATTGAATAAAAACAAACTCTTCGATCAGATTAGGTGAGAATTAGATTTAGATGAGAGTTAAGTTTCAGCAAAATGATCCTCATAATTATGGTTACTTATTTCATAAGGTTCGAGAAGTTATTTTTTTTTATTTCATAAAGAATTTGTAGAATTGCCGAGATACTCGTAGATTATAAATGCAGTAATCATGATAAATTCTAGGAGCTGCTGTGTTCCACACAATTTTATGTAAATAAAGTGAGTGTAATAAGTTAAAATAATGAAATAAAACACCTTTTGAATACCCCCATGCTTTATTTTCATATTTTAATTACAAGCATTACAGTCACCTTCAGGTGCCTTATAGATAGGCCAATCTAATGAACCAAAACTAGATGGGTTTCCTAGTAAACAGCTAAGGATTTCACTTTCAAACTCCATCATCGTTCTAGCTCGGTACTATATTTTTATCTAAACTTAATATACCTATGTACCAAGTTTACTGATATAATGACCAGAAGCGGAAGTTAGATTTTATTGCTTATTTTTTTAGTTATAGGTCGACGTAATAAAAGCTCGTGAACAAAAGAAATTTCTTTGTAAGATTTAAATACATGCATTTTCGTATCTTTATAAAGTTCAATTAAGAAATAAACACACTCATCAGAAGTCAGTCAATAAATATACTCTCTAAAGTAAAATATGAAATTGAAAATAATCCTATGGTTGCTTAACTTTTCTATTTTGTCGAAATCTTTTGACAGATGTGTAAAGTAGATATAAAAAATATTACTGTCGTAACAAGCAAAAGGAAAGAGAATACCAAAAAAGTACGTTTGTCATTACATTAAATGGTCTCACCACGAATCGTTTGTGAAAGAATTATTTCGATACGTCCATTAGTTTCAAAGATCTAGAATTTTAAAATGAGCGCGCAACGACCGGTCTGCGTTCAATGCGCGTGACGTCATAGTACAACACTCCTCAGACCGTTCCCGCTCTTCCGTACCGCTGCCTTGAGTTATTATATTTTACTATTAGATATTCTGAGTTTGCGTTTCAATATAAATTATATATTTTTTAAAATGTCCCATCCAAGTACAACAAAATCATGTGTTTAGATTTTAGATCCCTACTTGTACAACCATAAGTCCATCTATTTTTAACAGCGTAAACAAAAAATTAAATGAAAAATTATTATTCTAGAAATTTCCGTCTCAATACAATAATAGAACTAAAAATAACGATATATTAGAATTTAATAATCATAAAAAATCATATAATTATATCAATTAAAACTTTGTCGTTTCGGGGGACCGCTCCATATTAAACTAATTTTATAAAATAAATGCTTAATCAATAAAATTAATTATGAACCACCTACCATAAATTAACAATAAGTAGTTAGATTAGGCATACGTAGATAATCCGTGTAGGTACAAACATATATGTAAGTAAGTAGTACGCGACAGTTTTAATTTAAATAATTATATTATCTTGTATTATAAATTCTAATATAATAGATTCGGTCGCGATTTTTATATAAATCTTATTAATATTTTTTGATTATTAATACATTTATAATATTCATACTCGTATTAAGATTTTTTTAATTATTATCTATTAAGACTTTTTTGATTACGTTTTTTTTGAGGCGTTTTTAGGTGGATTATCTAATTGTCTTTTTCGAATCATTCATCCATTATTAATTAAATTTATACAACTGGAAGCGATAAAACAAAACACTGCGCGAGTAAACTACCGCTACTACAGCTGGCAACTCGCGAAGTTACGACTAAACAGAATGTTGGAAAATGACGTCACACGCAGTCACGTGACTATTAGCGGGACTATGCGAACTTTGAATGCATGTAAAATCATAACTAATTGGTATTTTTAAATAAAACAAAAACTAGTGTATCTGTATATATAAAATATTTACTGTCACAAAGTTTTAAGTGGTTTTACATGCCTATTAACATGCCTTATTTTTTTACAGGAAATGATAAAGTACCATAATCGCATACCGTTTAAAAGCAATCTGAAAGAAAACCAATAGAAAACAGTTTATCTCTAATAAATCTCATAAAACTTAATATAGCATCGTCAAATGATGATGCAGATATGAATGTACTTCACTAAAGCGACAAGTCAGTTATATTATTTTAATTAAATTATTGCAAATATATCAGAGTCCTAAACTGACCTGGCATTACTTAACACTCTTTCAATATCAACAACTAATAGTATTTCAAGTTAAAGGAGTCCAAACTGGCTTAAATTCCAAGTTGTGCTTTATAAGCGTCGTGAAATTGATCTCCAAATGTTGAAATAGCCATCATAGGTGAAACAGCGTCAATGGCTACGCCAGTAGATTGCGGTCCTCCTAGAGTCGAAAACAACGTTATTGTAGGGTGAACTGAAAAATATATTTTTTAGTTAAACAAGATAATGAAATCAGAAAAACATTAATCATTTTTTATTTCTTTCCGTTTAATTTTCTTTTTAAATACGGTTTAACACGATTTGAATAACATTTTGGATATATCATGTATATATGGTTTATTACAGAATGTAAAGCTTCACAAACATAATACAATACGGTTTTATACCAATCACATACCTAAAAGGCCCTTACGTGGAAACCATTTTTAAAATTTCAAATTCCTTGGTAACCTTTCAAGGTTGTCAGCAATTTTCAAAGAATATCGAAGGGTATTACTTCAAAAGTATTAGTTTTATGATTTCGGCTTGTGGATTTTATGAGTATTGACGAAGAAGACGCAAAAGAGATTGAAAGATTGTATGTGGAGCAACATAGAAGTAAAAGGACAAAAGTATACAATAACAATCATTGTAAAAGCTTCTTAGACTGATGACAGGTATTTCGAGAAGTATTTTGTTATCGTTGATTTTATTTCCACTATTATCTAATAGAAGCTGTTATTCTTTTGTAGATTAAAATTGGGTTTGTTTACGAACAAAATCTGTTAACAAGACCTGATATCTTATGCGCATTTGGAATTACGCGCCGGATGGGTATCTGCGGGTATATCATAATTGCACTATTACTACAAAGGAGTAATTAATCAACCTTAGGTAGCCATAAGGTCTGGTAAATGCTCTGTAACTAGTAATGGAACTATCAACTTGGACAATAAAACAAAGTAAAGATTGTAGTGAAATAGTCATTTAATTAATAATATTTAACATTTAGTGTAACAGAACGATTGTCTCTGAAAATCTGGTTTAAATTAACAAATAACATGCCATATTCTTTCTTAATTCTTTTGGCCTGAACTTGGTTTACAATATATAAATTTCATATTCCTTGATTTGTCATAAACAAATTGTTAATAAAATCATACTCCAATTTACTTTCCCAATTTTTTCTAAAATACCAGAGGCTCCATACTATTGTCCATAAGAATGAGGATAGGAAATTTGGTAACCAATAATATCTACCAGTTCACAGCTCTCAAGCAAACCATGTAATGAAGTAATTAATATCGTAGGAGCTTTAAAAATTTCAGTAAAGATGAAATTAATATTTTAAAAGGTTTCTACCAAGATCAGATTAAATGTTGTTTTTTTACATCTTCGTGATTCATTTGGCCGATGATAAGATCAACCATACTTATATAATTTTTAAAATTAAAGTTTTTTTTTTCTTCTAGTAGGATACCGCGTTTGTATAGGTCAGGATCAAACACGTTTGTATAGAAAATCACACTAAGTAATAACATTTTTTATATTGTCACGTCGGTGGGCCCTTAAAGTGAGTACCACACTCACAGTTCACAAATTTGTTTATCAAGGTACAGGGTACATCTATTTGCCCGGCGGGTAGTTTGCCTTCGTCCCAAACTTCCCTGCAAGGCGGCCGAAGGTGAATGGCGGCGCGTTCTGATGGGACGAACGGCCTCGCTATGACAGTAGCATACTGGTGACGGCAGCGGTGTCACAAAATACGCAGTGACCAAGGGCAGTTAGCCTGAATCTTGATCCCTGAAATTTCGACCACCGGCGTGAGCCATAACGCACAGTAACTGCGATTGTGGAAGCCACTTCACCCAAGCCAAGCCAAGAAAAAACAGGAGTTACAATATGCAGACGGTGAAGTGGCAAATGATCACAATCAAGCGGAGTGCAAAATACAAGAAACCATTTATGCAGGAAAGCATACTATAATTACTTACTATAATTAAAGTGTAAACTAAAAATTTGATATTGCGAAGTGAGAATAAAAGCAAGTTGTTGTTTAAATTTTTTGGAAATGACAGGTTGAACAAAAATTATTATGTACAGCTTACCTATTGTTTTACACCGTTTGCCTACATCTTTAACGTTCGCTTTAGCAAATGGGCTAGGTAATTAATAATTAGGTTCACCATTGTACAGTCTATCAACCTCCTCTATATTCCGTTATTCCGATGACCTTATACATGAATATCTCTCAGTTGTTGCCCGCTCCGCTTCTTCTTCGGCTTCGCTCGCACTTACAGTTCCCGGCATATAAGTTGAACCTGGTTTTCAAATCACGTGACATGCGCAGTAGTGAATGATGTTGCTACTGCGAATGTCACGTGATTTCAAAAGGAGGTTCAACTTATTTGCCGGGGACTATACGTACTTTTAGTTATAGGAATCACTGATGATTTAGCTTCCCATTGGTGAAAGATTTTTCCATATTCCACGCGTAGTTTTCAAGATTAGCGCGTTTAAAAAACTCTTCAGCTTTATATATTAGTAAGTAGATATAGATATAGATTTATAAGAAAAACTTACTTTTCTCCAATTTATTGTTTTCCTAAATAAGATTATTAACTTTGGAATCACGCAACGGCAACATTATACGACTTTGTGGTTGACTTTACAAAGGAATAATTCATATGGGTGGAGAAACAAGGACAAAAAAATCACTATTTCGTCGTGGTTACTTCTGTTTACTAATGCCATTGGGTGAAAATCACATAATTGTACAATTTTGTTGTTGTCTTCCCAATGAAATATATATTTATGAAGTTACGACGAAATTTCACAATTTTGCCTCCGTCGTTCCAGTAAAATCTATTCTCTAGAGCAACAATGACGAAATTAAACAGTTTCGTCATTGTTTTCTCAGTGGATGATGAATATTTTGTAAAATATACGACTCTATAATTTTGACGTTGTAGCTTCAATAATAGGTAAAATAAATGTCATAATTACTTTTTTGTCGTTGTTGCTCCAAATACACATATATATATTTGTCGTGAAGTCCCGCGGAACTGGCTTTACAGACACTGTTCCTCCAGAAAAGTAGCAAAATAGCTCACTTCCACTATGACATTGTCGCCATTTAGCGCCAAATGGTCGGAAATTCATTTCTGTCTTTGTTTCTCCTAACGTGAACCACGTTTACGGTCATTTTGGCGTATTTAACTCTTAATTTCTTTTTTAATGTTAATTTCGTCGTTGTAACTCCGAATGAGCGACATATTAACAATGACTTAGTACAAATAATAATTACCTTATAATAATAATAGAAATTGAGCAAAAAATATAGTAAACATACTATAATTATCAATTTTTTAATTTTGGAACCGGTATTTTTCTATGCCCACTAAAGCAATTTCCTGCCATGAAATTGAAAAAAATAGTTTTAATGTATTCAAAGTCAAAGGTGATTTTTATTTATTGTTTACGATTTAAATAAAATTATATTGCAAAATCGTAAAAACGATTCTAATATGTTAATTATAAATAAATTAATAACAGACTGCAAATGAAAATCTTTAGAATATATCGTTGTTTGCTGACGACTAATATTACTATCGTACATAATAAAAAATATTGCATGTTCTTTAAATTAGGTGCTTAAAATATATGTAAAGACTCTAACACCTAAAATTTGTGACAAGGAAATCAAATTACTTGAAAGAGGAAAGCTTGATGAAGGTAAGTAGGTAGTAGTAAAGTAGTTCTCACATAAATAATTACAAATAACTGGTGTTAGGTTATTAACATTAATAATAAATAGGTAATGACGAGATAGTATATTTTCTTCTGTTACAAAAAGATATGTTTTAACAAACTAATTTTTTATAAATTAATTCTTATAGAAATGATATATTTGGGCTAATTTTGAGTAGATTTATAAATCTGTCTGCTGTTTGTTCTCAATATTTTTATCACGTTTGTCAAACCGTTTTCTGAATTTACTCTTCGTGAGGATTATTATAGAACAATACAATAACTTTAAAGAACAGTCTTAATACTCAATTCGTGATTCAGGGTGGTAATTACGAGTATTCCAAAAGTCAGTAGCAGATAGTATTATTAAGTGAATGGCAAAGACTGCAGACCGAAAAATATTTTGTAAACGGTACCTACATAGATACCTTCATATTATAGAACACACAATAACTTTAAGGACCAGTCTTAATACTCAATTGGCGATTCAGGGTGGTAATTACGAGTATTCCAAAAGTCAGTAGCAGATAGTATTATTAAGTGAATGGCAAAGACTGCAGACCGAAAAATATTTTGTAAACGGTACCTCCTTCATATTATAGAACAACACAATAACTTTAAGGACCAGTCTTAATACTCAATTGGCGATTCAGGGTGGTAATTACGAGTATTCCAAAAGTCAGTAGCAGATAGTATTATTAAGTAAATGGCAAAGACTGCAGACCGAAAAATATTTTGTAAACGGTACCTACATAGATAGCTTCATATTATAGAACAACACAATAACTTTAAGGACCAGTCTTAATACTCAATTGGCGATTCAGGGTGGTAATTACGAGTATTCCAAAAGTCAGTAGCAGATAGTATTATTAAGTGAATGGCAAAGACTGCAGACCGAAAAATATTTTGTAAACGGTACCTCCTTCATATTATAGAACAACACAATAACTTTAAGGACCAGTCTTAATACTCAATTGGCGATTCAGGGTGGTAATTACGAGTATTCCAAAAGTCAGTAGCAGATAGTATTATTAAGTAAATGGCAAAGACTGCAGACCGAAAAATATTTTGTAAACGGTACCTACATAGATACCTTCATATTATAGAACAACACTATAACTTTAAGGACCAGTCTTAATACTCAATTGGCGATTCAGGGTGGTAATTACGAGTATTCCAAAAGTCAGTAGCAGATAGTATTATTAAGTAAATGGCAAAGACTGCAGACCGAAAAATATTTTGTAAACGGTACCTACATAGATACCTTCATATTATAGAACAACACAATAACTTTAAGGACCAGTCTTAATACTCAATTGGCGATTCAGGGTGGTAATTACGAGTATTCCAAAAGTCAGTAGCAGATAGTATTATTAAGTAAATGGCAAAGACTGCAGAACGAAAAATATTTTGTAAACGGTACCTACATAGATACCTTCATATTATAGAACAACACAATAACTTTAAGGACCAGTCTTAATACTCAATTGGCGATTTAGGGTGGTAATTACGAGTATTCCAAAAGTCAGTAGCAGATAGTATTATTAAGTAAATGGCAAAGACTGCAGACCGAAAAATATTTTGTAAACGGTACCTACATAGATACCTTCATATTATAGAACAACACAATAACTTTAAGTACCAGTCTTAATACTCAATTGGCGATTCAAGGTGGTAATTACGAGTAGTCCAAAAGTCAGTAGCAGATAGTATTATTAAGTGAATGGCAAAGACTGCAGACCGAAAAATATTTTGTAAACGGTACCTACATAGATACCTTCATATTATAGAACAACACAATAACTTTAAGGACCAGTCTTAATACTCAATTGGCGATTCAGGGTGGTAATTACGAGTATTCCAAAAGTCAGTAGCAGATAGTATTATTAAGTGAATAGCAAATGCTGCAGACCCAAAAATATTTTGTAAAAGGTACCTACATTGTTTTCTTATACGGATACACGAGTGTTAATTCAGTTCATAAAACAAGTAAATCTGATTCTAGCTAGGATATAAAACAAAGGTTTATGAAGCTATAACCGGATAAGAAAAAACATTGAAAATTACGTTTACATTGTATTGTAAAATCTAAATACTTCTTTTCTAAATTAAGTAAAATTTACATATAATTAGATAGTAGAGACACGACTATTTACTAGTAACCATGATTATGCAAAATTTATATTCAATGATATAGCAGTCAATGATAAGCATAGATAAACAAATATTCTTTCAAAATATAGGAATTGAGTCAATTTCCGAGACTGCTTAGTTATTTTTTTTATGATATATTCAGGATAATTATTATTTATTATCTAAGAAGCGTTAGGTTAGGTTGGGTTAGGTTAGGTTGGGTTAGGTTACGTTAGGGAGGGGTGCAAGGTCGGATAGAACCTCCACGTGTGCCCGGCCCATTGTAGGTCCCACTTCACACGTGCGGTGGGAACGACAATGGGTTCGTGCCGGTGCATCCTGGGCGCCTTCGTATATAATCCCTTTGGGGATTGCATACGAAGGTGGCTAATAATCCGACAACTGGGGGGGGGCTCGGCTGGCTGACCCGGGTAGCCTGGGTAACGGCAGCCGAGCAGGGGCAAACCGTAACCCCGTACATGGTGCGGGGCCGGGGGCTGTCATCCTTCGGGATGGGGGCCGCGAGGAAGAAAACCTCTATAAAAATTACAAGAGGGGGATCTCAAGGTCCGGTCTGAGGATCGGATCCGGCCCACCCGCAAACCTGTACGTGGTGCAGGGAGTGGGGGCCGCCACTTCGGTGGGGGCCAAGTGGAGATAACCACTTTAAAAAATCCTCAAAGGCCCGGCGCTGGAGTAACGTGGCGTCGGGCGCCCGTGCGCGGGTGGTTGGCGGAGAGCGTCAGCCTATTAGCGACACCCACGGATACCGCCCGTCCTCCGTGGTGTATTTAGGGTTACCCGGGTACAGGGGGCACTGCCCGGGTGGACTGTTTATTTCCCCCACACTCGTGGGAGCAGCATGGAAAAGTTAAAATTTAAAAATATGTTTTTGTCGGAGGGAGAAAAGAAGAAGGTAGAGGAGAAGGCTGAGTTTAAGCAACCGGCCGATAAACAGCTTATCGATTTGGCAAAGCAGCCACTTGTAGTTTTGTCGAGGACACCCATCCCGTCCTCAAGCGGAGTTATTGTTGAGAGTAGAACTGGCAGCAGAGCCAGCAGCAGAGTAGGAAGTTTGAGGGAGGACCGAAGTAGGAGCTCGTCTTGCTCGTCTCATATGACGATTGGAGAGGATTTCGATCCCCTTAACCCGGATTCGACACCTGGCCGTAAGCGGCCAAGATCAAAGGACCCTGAGCTGTCGTGCGAGCTTGGATCAGAAGAGGAGTTTGTTGTTGCCGGTGAAGCGAAGCGTGGTCGCAGCCGATTGCTTACAGGTCGCCATTCACGTGTACCGCACGGAAAGACACTCAAACCAAAGCAGTCGGAGTTGACGGCTGATGAGGCGATTGCCGCAAAAGCAGAAACACTACGTTCGTCACGAAATGCCGCGGAACCCCCGAAGGAGAATCTGGACGATCTGCCAACATGCGAGCTCCTCAAAAGGGGCATGGACGGCGTATCAGTGGTCATGGAGGTGGCTTCAAAATCAAGTCACCTGAAAGGTACAAGCGTAAAGGCCCTCAAGGACTCAGCGGCCCATATAACAACGATGATGAACGCCATGTATGGTCGTTATACTAACGATGATATCAGGCGGTTAGAGGTGCGTCTAGGAAAAACGACCGAAGAGCTCGCTTTGGCGAGATCTGAGAATGCTCGCATCTTTGCGGACAATATGCGACTAAGAGAGGAGATGGGTGCTATTCGGCGTGAACTGGAACTTGTGCGTGGAGGACTTGACAAACAGCAAGAAGGGTCAGTCTCGAGCGTGTCCCAAAGAAGACAACGTCACCCAAAAAGAACCATAGGTGACATGACGGTGGAAGAGCTACAAAGGATAATAGCAGAGCAGGCTGGCACTATGGTCAGCGCCCGTATTGAAGGCTTGAGCCGGCGGCTCCCACCAGAGGAGAGAATAAGACCTCCCCTTGCAGCCGACAAAAGGAAGGAGAGCAGTCAGACAGGTCCTCCTGCGTGCGGCCTATCACAGCCGAAGCCACCGGCGGCCGCACCTCCTACCTCGACTTCTACAAAGAAGAAAAAGGAGAAGGGAAACAAGAAGAAGGCAGCCAGCATACCTGCAGCTACACCGACTATGAAGTCCTCTTCAAAGCAACCGGCTCCTGATACCGGTGCCACTGACGGCGGCTGGCAGACGGTTGGTAAAAACGGGAAGGTTTTAAAAGAGAAGCCACCACCCAAAGAAGGAAGACAGAAAGCCTCAGGGAAGACCAAAATACGTTTGCGCCCTCCTAAATCGGCTGCGGTTGTTATTAAACTGCAACCCGATGCTGTGGAAAAGGGGACGACGTATGCCCAAGTGCTGTCGACACTGAAGGGCCATATTGACTCCTCAATAATCGGAGAAGGCCTAGCCTGCAGAGCTGCGGCTACTGGTGCCCGCAAACTCGAGTTACGAGGGGCAGACGGCGGGGAGTGAGCAGACCGACTTCTTAGTCGGCTTAAGGAGGTATTGGACCCAAACGTTGCAGAGGTGTCGAGGCCCACAAAATTCGCGGCATTTCGTGTATCGGGTCTGGATGATTCGGCGTCGGCTGCGGAGGTTCGTCAGGCCGTTGCTCGAGCTGGAGACTGCCCAGAAGAGATGGTGCTGGTTGGCGAAATATACCAGAGCCGTTTCGGAATGGGCGCAACACTAGTTAGGTGTCCGGTGGCGGCCGCTATAACAATAACGGGGAGCGGCAAAAAACTTCTAGTTGGTTGGGTCTCGGCATCCGTAAAAATTCTTCCGCCGAGACCCATGAGATGTTACAAATGCTTAGAGAAGGGACATGTTCGCGAACAATGCACTAGTGAAGTGGACCGGAGCGAGATATGTTACCGGTGTGGCCTGCCCGGCCACAAAGCTGGAAAATGTTCCGCCTCTCCTCACTGCGCCGTCTGCGCAGCAGCGGAGATAGCTGCGGACCACGTGCTCGGGGGCAAGTCCTGTAAGGCCCCCGCATCAAAGCGTAAAGGACGAACGAAGGCAACCGCTACTCCGAAGCCTGCCCAGCCAGAACCTACGGCGGCAGGCACGGAATCTATGGAAGTGGCTCATGAAGAGCTGCCAAGCGGTGTGAGGGCGGAATAAGGGCTAATGTCCGAGTCCGCTTCCGCAGTGAGAGTCGGGCGGCGAAAGCGGGGAATTTTCGTCGCCCATTAAAGGGCTTTCGTGGTGGAAGGCACGCAAAGTGTTCCTGCGTGCCTTTTAAAGTTGGTGGGAGGTTTGAGGCTCCCAACAAGAGATTGTGTCCGATAGGATGACCGGCGACGGGCCGCGGTCGCAATTCCTGATCCCGTGACCCGCCGCAATACGGCAGAGGAACACCCAGGGGGTTTTAGTGGGTTCAAGCCCCACATAACCCCCCTGTCTCCCCGTGGCGGGGGGGTATGCGAAGGCATTTCCCCCTGGTAAAAAAAAAAAAAAAAAAAAGGTTACGTTAGGGAGGGGTGCAAGGTCGGGTAGAACCTCCTCGTGTGCTCGGCCCTTTGTTGGTCCCACTTCACACGTGCGGTGGGAACGACAATGGGTTCGTGCCGGTGCATCCTGGGCGCCTTCGTATATAATTCCTTAGGGATTGTATACGAAGGTGGCTAATAATCCGACAATTGGGGGGGCTCAGCTGGCTGACCCGGGAAGCCTGGGTAACGGCAGTCGAGCAGGGGTATACCGTAACCCCGTACGTAGTGCGGGGCCGGGGGCCGCCATCCTTCGGGGTGGGGGCTGCGAGGAAGACAACCTCTATAAAAATCACAAGAGGGGGACCTCAAGGTCCGGTCCGCAAGCGCGGACGCGTCGGGGCGTGTTCTGGTCTGAAGATCGGATCCGGCCCACCCGCAACCCTGTACGTGGTGCAGGGAGTGGGGGCCGTCACTTCGGTGGGGGCCGCGTGGAGATAACCACTCTAAAAAATCTTCAAAGGCCCGGCGTTGGAGTAACGCGGCGTCGGGCGCCCGTGCGCGGGTGGTTGGCGGAGAGCGTCAGCCTGCTAGCGACACCCTCAGGTACCTCCCGCCCCCTGAGGTGTAGTTAGGGTTACCCGGGTACAGGGGTCTCTGCCCGGGTGGACCGATTAATTCCCCCATACTCGTGGGTTAAGCATGGAGACACTTAATTTTAAAAAACTATTTTCGAGCGATAGGGACGAGAAGTCCGGTGAAAAAAAAGATGGAGAGAAACAGGCCGAGAAACAGGCTGAGGAGGCTGTGTTTAAAGAACCGACACCGGTTAAAACACCAGTGGTGCGACTGGCACGAATATCTTTGCCGTCAACGCCACAAAGTAGGAGCAGGAGTTCATCCTATGACTCCAGCGATGACATGGCTGTAGACCCAATTCTGGGCCGAAAGCGGACAAGAGAAACGGATGAAGACTCAGCGCCGATGCGTAAGGTTACCGCATCGGACGAAAAACGAGGAAGAGGTCGTCCTGCCACAACAGGCCAATACGTTGGGCTCTCTAAAGCCCAAGAAGCGCTTAACGCGGCCGAGCGTCGAGATCGAGAAATCGAATTGGAAAGGAAACTGGAGGAGGCTTCCAAAAGGACCCGCCCTACATCAAAAGCAAAGGAAACTGCCCATCCAGAGGAGGAGAAACTCGAAGCAATGGCTAATTGCGAGTTGCTCAAGCGCGGCATGGAAGGCGCCGATGCTGTGCTGGAGGTGGCTGCAAAGTCCGGGCATCTAAAGGGCACTAGCGTTAGAGCTCTGAAAGACGCAGCGGCGCTCATCAAGAAAATGATCGGCGAAATGTACGGCCGAAACACCAGCGAGGACACAAAGCGGCTGGAGGAACGCTTCCTCCAAACTCAGTTGGAGCTCAGTCGCACCAGCGCGGAAAATTCTCGTATAGCCGCCGAGAACCAGCGACTTAAGGAGGATATGGCGGCGCTCCGACGAGAACTACAACTGGTTCGTGAGGAGCTAATTAGACATCGGGAGGGTTCTTCACAGCTCCCTTATACTGACCGGAGAGAGCGTCCTCAAACTGTGGGAGACATGTCCATGGATGACATGCGGCGACTTATCGTTGACCAAACAGGGCCAATGATTAACGCCCGCATTGAAGGCTTGGCAAAACGGCTGCCACCGGAAGAACGTATCCGTCCTCCGCTAGCAGCTGACAGGAGGAAGGTATCGCCAGAAGCAGCTCTACCAACAGAGGGCACAACTGGCTCTAACCAAGTAGCTCCCACCTCATCCAAGGGGGCAAAAAAGAAGGGGAAAGTCAAAAAGACCAGCTTAGCGGCCGCCGCTGCGGCCGCAGCTAGATCCGAGGCCACATCTGCAGGAAAGGAGTTGTCATCGGCATCTTCACCTCCCCAAGACGAATGGACGATGGTCGGTAAGCAGGGCGCCAAGTCAAAGCCGACGAAAGAAGCCCACAAGCCGACCAATAACAAGAAGAAAACCCAAAAAAAGAAGAGGACGATGCGTCCACCCCAATCGGCTGTAGTAGTTCTAAAGCTGCAGCCCGATGCCATAAATAAAGGACTGACGTACGCCGATGTTTTGGCAGAGGCGAAGAAGAATATTGACCGTCAAATTATAGGCTCGGGTCTCAAAATTCGAGTTGCCGCAACTGGAGCCCGTAAAATCGAGGTCGCCGGTGAAGACCACGGTGTGAGGGCTGACATGCTAGCGGAAAGATTGGCACAAATCGCTGACACAGAATTGGTCAAAATTTCCAGACCAACCAAGATGGCTGCACTTCGTGTGACTGGCCTTGACGACGCCGTCACGGTCGAAGAAGTAGCAACGGCTGTGGCATCATCAGGAAAGTGTCCTGAGGCAGCAGTATCTGTTGGGACTATACGTCGAAGTCGCGACGGTCTCGGCACCGTTTTGGTGCAATGTCCGGTGGTCGCTGCCAAGGAACTGACTTCAGGCGGCAACAAGTTGTTAGTGGGATGGGTCTCGGCGACGGTTCGTTTGCTGCCGTCAAGGCCCATGAGGTGCTTTAAGTGCCTAGAGGTGGGCCATGCCCAGGAAATGTGCTGGGTTTCGGTGGACAGGAGCGGGCTATGTTATAGGTGTGGCCAACCCAACCACCAGGCCAAAGAATGTACCGCCAAGCCGCACTGCGTGTTATGTGCCGCAGCGAAATTAAACGCAGGTCATACATTGGGGGGCAAGTCCTGTAAAGCCCCCCGGTCAAAACCCGAGAAGCAAAAACAGGCGTCCACGACCCCGCCGCCAGCAACTGAAGTCAGTGTAGCAGCGGAGGCCATGGAGACGGCTGCCCTTGAGGCGGCTATGTGTAGCGGGGTAAACTAGGAAAGCCTAAATCAAACCCCGCGATGAGGGCCGGGCGGCGGAAACGGGGAATTTCCGTCGCCCACATCAGGGCTCTCGTGGTGGCAGGGCGCGTTTGTGTTTCGGCGCGCCCTCACCGTTGGAGGAGTTTCTGAGCTCCAATAAGATGGGGTCCTCCACAGGACCGCCGGCGACGAACCGCGGTTGCATACTTTGATCCCGTGGTTCGCCGCACTTGCGGCAGACGGAACACCGGGGGGTTTTAGTGGGTATGCCCGTCAGCCTTTTACTGACGGGTGAGTCCCACATAACCCCACCGTCTCCCCATCGGTGGGGTATGCGTAACGCATTTCCCCCCGTAAAAAAAAAAAAAAAAAAAGGTTACGTTAGGGATTGACTAAAAAAGCGACAGTTGTTTTGTAACTAGCCCGTTTGAATGGGTTAGCGTGTCTGACTGTCATTTTTAAAATGTGCTAAAGAAAGGAAAACTGCTGCCTGTTTTTTTGTGCTGACAGTTTTTCTCCGATACAACATTTTTGCCTGTCGATATCTTGAAACAGACTTTTAGAGAGACGAGAGAGGGTTTTAATAAAAATTTAGGCATATTTTAAATGTAATAACTTTATTAAACTAATAAAAAAATTTAAACAAATTTATTACGTCTCGCATTTTGATTGGAGCGAAGCTCCCATAGATCAGCTTCAATGGCGCAATGTCTGTTACGCCATAACTTCCCAAGCTCTAAACCGATTTTAATATTATTTGTAGGGAATCGAATCAACAGGATTAGTACCAGATGGTGACGGTGAATTTTGAAAGTCGCCAAAATTCCCATCGAAACGAAAAAAAAAACATTTTTTTAGGTATTACGCTCCGCTCTAATATATGGTGCTAGCGTAGCTGTATGCTTAGCGACTGCATCGCCTAGTATCTTGTAGATATAAAGTTGTAAATATAATACTAGTAGGTTCATGACCAACGTCATGGTCACGGTCAAATGTTATAGAAAAACATTACAATACTTGTATAGCTCTTTTAGTCTTGCTTTATTTATAATATTTCGAGGTTAAAAAACTACACCCACAACTCCAAGAATGGATTCTATTTCCATCGTATTTTGTCCATATAAAATTTGGTTTTCAGGCTAAAATTTAATTCTAATAAAACATCCAGTTGTATTTTCCATATAATATGTGTAGGATAACTTAGTTTAGACTGGACAATGTCTGCTCGGTCAGGGAAATGGTAGAGAAAACTGACTATTCATTACTTTTTATGTGTTTTTTGGTTCAATACTGCTATTGTTTAGCTAGTTGGTACTATCAGTATCAAATTAGCTAGAATAAAAAGTGACTATGACTAAGAGTTCAAATTCATAGTCTTTACCAACAGCATCATCAACAAAAACAACTTGATGGACAAAAAATTAAGGAGAACCGGTTATGTAATTACGTGTGAAAAGTAAAGATTGGCGCGTTTTAACAACTATTAATTGAACCAACTTAATGTATTTAGTTCTGACTATATCCCACTTAAAGTACTTACTTTTATTGGATTTTTTGCGCATTTAATTTTGCTTTTTCTTTAAATTCAATCCTGATGAAATAATTATTATATTTTTAGGGATCCGTTCCTCGAAAGGAAAAAACGGAACCCTTATAGGATCACTTTGTTGTCCGTCCGTCCGCCCGTCCGTCCGTCCGTCTGTCAAGACCCTTTTTCTCAGAAACACGTGTACGTATCAAGCTGAAATTTATAACAAATACTCTACTGTTCCTTGGAGCTGTGAAAAACTCAAACTTCTAAGCCAACGTAATCAAAAGATACAGCCGTTTATGCCGCAAAATTCTCGACACTCGCAAGGGAATCAAAACCTACAGGGTACTTCCCGTGAACTCATAATCTTGAAATTTGGTACAAAGCAACGTCTAATAGCACAGATAAAGGAAAAATTGCGAAAACCGTAAATTTTTAGTTACATCATATGAAAAAAATATTTTACGGAACCCTCGATGCGCGAGTCCGACTCGCACTTGGCCGGTTTTATTAAACTTGATGTACCTTTAACAGTGCTAAGAATCTTTCAAGAATATTTTAGTCAGCCTCCTAAAAGTTGCTTAACTTTCATCCAATCTCGTTATTCCGCCCTTGAATTCTTCTTTAATATAAATACTAGCTCTACCCGGAAAATTCACCCGTCTGACTTTTGACTGACTGACAGACAGGCAGCGCACAACCTAAATCACTTAACACAGAGACTTGGAATGTGAAGAGTGCGTTTATAAAAGGGTTAATATGCTCGTTGAGGAAGAATTTCGAAAGATTTTACCCTTTAAGGGGAAGCAGAAGTGGTAAAAACTTTGTATGAAAACTGCACCATTGCAGATGATAAATAATAGCTGCTTAGGTCTTTACTACAAGTACGCTGAACTGAATATTGACGCCATTAAATTTATGCTATTTGATTGATCGCTATATTGACGCTGTCAGCAATACTAATATCAGCAATTTCCACAGAATTAACACTAGAGATGAGACTATCATAACAAATATCGATAAAAAGTTCAATGTTTTCATGAGAATGAGGCGTGTTTTATATGGTTATTTCAATATTCAAGGGCTTTTTCTTAGTTACGGAAGTTATGTTCTTAGCTACTTTGTTATGAAATTATATAACGGAAATATTTTCTAAACCATTCTTATAATCATAAATAATACTAACCAAAAAATATATCGAAACATTATCGATTAGTAATTTACTCTTATATCGATTTTACTCGTAAACGTTACTCCCCTGTCTTTGAATAGCGATATTAGCAAAGTATGCTGTCTCGTTTTAACAAAAGGTAAATTTCACTGTAAAGCAAATTGTGCAGAAAATTACACTATCAAATATCCTCTTTTGAACTGCGCTTCACCTGAAGATTTTCTCAAATAAACTGAGACGTTCGAAATAATTTGATGGTTATTTGCATACAATATCAATTTTAGTTCCCGAGACGCTCGGTTGGATGCTATGAATTGGCACAAAATTAAGTGTCATTTTATTAGACGAATTTAGTCCAACGTACTTATTATGTACCTACGCTGAAGGGATTTTGTAATTTGTAAGAAATATATTTGTAGTTTGGTGCAACGGCAGTGACTCTGCCTTTAGCACCGATGGTCCTGGATTCGAGTCCAGGAAGGGGCAAATGTTTTTGTGATGAATACGAGCATTTGCAAACTGAGTAAATGGTTTTTATATATTTTTTTTAAAATATTACATCAAATATTTATGTCTATCCATTACCCTAGTATCCATAAAACAAGACTTACAGTGCTTACTTTGGGCTAGGCTAATTGGCGTGAATGTAAGAAATATTATATTTTTATAAATTAATATAATAGAGTATGTAATAAAAATACGCCCCATATATATCGCATATCATGTTCCATTGTTTACCAAAAATATCGTCTACAGGGTCCGCTAGTAGTCTGTAATGGTTCTTAGTGATGCGATGATCTTAGCCAAAAAGAGGTTTCAAATTCAACTGACATTTCTTACATCAAATTATTACCTTGAGAACATATTTTTCAAACCCCAGATAAAAGTTATAAGCCAAATATATTATACACACGATTACAAACATCTTCTCTATAGTTATTGTCCTTACGGTAGGAGTTATATTTCATTATTCACTGAGTAATATTTTAGTCCAAGGTTTGAAGAGTTGACAAATAAATCATTAAATATCTCTTACATTCACACCAATTAGCTTAGCCCAAAGTAAGCACTGTAAAACTTGTGTTAGGGATAGAGATACATGTATGATCCATAGATATGTAATATTCATAGAAATATAAATAAACACCTATGACTCAGATACAAATGCTCGTATTCATCATACAAATATAAACATATAAATTCTTTAGGATTGTTATTTAAGTATACAGATAGAATGATTGACATTTTACATTATATTCCAAAAGCGAGTGACGTTAGAATTTAATTTTGCGTCTCAATCGAACATCTGCGACTGAGAGAAATAACCAGGAATTACATTAAGAATCTGTTGAAAGGAATTTTTGAAATTACATTTTCGCTGAGACACGGTTTAATAATAAAATTTCGAGGTATAGTAACACTGTGTTGTATAATCATATTACTCTAAAGCTTCGTGTTTACTCTTGCAAAATTGTAACTGTTAATATCGTTGTCAATATTTAAATCGGTCATAACTAAAACTTAGTGTTTACAAAGGCGTATCAGGTGTTTTTAAAATATGATTACTATAAAAATCAATTGGGTTCATTTTTAATGTATTTTAATGTTCTTTTTGTTTTTTAAGTTTAGAATGGGTTCGCTCTTGATCCCGAGCTTACCCAGAAGGTGCCTATTCACCCTGGCTTTAAAAACAGACGGGTTATAAGTACTCGGAAATACTGTCGCAGGGAGGGAGTTCCATTCCTTTGCTGTGCGCATTATAAAAGAAGTTGAGAAGTGCTCGGTGCAACAGGTAGGAAAAGCAACCAAGAAAGGGTGGTAGCACGCAGTGCATCTGGATATCCGATAGAAGAAAGGTGATGGCGGTATGAGCATATGTAGCTCCTGAGCACACTCTCCAAAATACAATCTGTAAAAGACCGACAGACAGGCAACTTTGCGGCGGTGAGCTAAGGTGTGATTGTTATCTCAATAACGTATCTAAATAGCTATTGTTTCCTTTAATATTGATATCAATAAATCTTGTGAGACTAGTGTTATATGATAAATAGATAAGTAATATTCATCGAAATATATGACTCCAGTAAAAATGGTCGTCTATGAATATGATAATAATAAGATTTAATATATGCCTGTAAAAAATAACCACATCTCCGAGCCCCCAAGTAGGAGATAATCATATAAAATAAATATATTGCGATAATAATAATTTAATAATACATAAACATTTGCCCCTTTCGCGACCGTCTCTCCTGTTCGGTCAATCTGGTCGTAATTTAGTTACTTTCCAAAAATAAATATACAATATGTTTGATTTATTCACTTCGTTACGGCGGGTTAAGATCTTTGAAAGTTAAAGTAATTGTACTGATAACTAACAGTAGTCACAAATTAAATACTATTTTTTTTGTTTGTTCATTGATGCTACTTGAAACGCCATTTTTATAGCCTTTTTATAATAAATTATAGAAATGTATTTCATTAAATGTAAATTTATAGTCATCAAAATGTCAACCTATATAAAAATGATATAATAGGGGTTAAAGTATGAAATTGCCGTTTTATTGCAATAGGTTCTTTGAATTGACATAGAATCTTCATGGTTTGAGGTTTTCGAATGAAACTTTTTTTAAATGGTTTCTATGATGTTCTTTTTTTAAAAAATGTAAAACATTTGAATATCGACTTTCAATTGTTTTTGTTATTCAATTTAGACAAGAAAGATGGATACTGCGAAAATTCGAGTTATTTTTGAATACGAGTTCCGACGCGGAACTAACGCGGCAGAAACAGCCCGCAATATCAATGCTGCGTTTGGAGAGGGGTCTACTAATGAACGCACCGTGCGATTTTGGTTTAAACGCTTTCGTGATGGAAATTTCGACTTAAAGAACGAGCCACGAGGAAGACCGCCCACACAGGTAAATAACGATGAATTAAGAGAGATAGTGGAAGCCGATCCTAGTCAAAGTACCCAGGAATTAGCGGCATGGTTTAACGTTACCTTACCCACAATATTGACTCACTTGCGTCAAATCAATAAAATAAAAAAATACGAAAAATGGGTGCCTCATGATTTGACTGATCTGCAGAAAGAAACGCGTGTTGAAACTTGTGTTGCCTTGTTGAACCGGTACAGAAATGAAGGAATATTGGATCGAATTGTAACATGTGATGAAAAGTGGATTCTTTATGATAACCGGAAAAGAAAAATGCAATGGCTGACCCCAGGTCAAATGCCACAACAGTGTCCTAAAGCAAAACTTACCAATAAAAAGGTAATGGTAACTGTTTGGTGGTCTCAGCATGGTGTTATTCACTATAGTTTTCTCCGATCTGGTCAAGCAATAACGGCAGATGTCTATTGTGCCGAACTCCGAACCATGTTGACAAAACTAGCAGTAAAACAGCCCCGACTCATGAATCGATCTTCACCATTATTGCTCCACGACAACGCGAGACCTCACACAGCACGAGAAACCATTTTGACCCTTCAGGAACTGCAGTTAGAAACCATTCGTCATCCTCCGTATTCACCAGACCTTGCTCCAACGGACTACCATTTTTTTCGTGATTTGGACAATTATCTACGTGACAAGAAGTTTTCTTCCCAGGAGGCAGTACAAAATGCTTTCACACAGTTTGTGCAGTCTAGATCGTCGGAATTCTATCGCAAAGGCATTAATGACCTTCCCATTAGATGGCAGCAATGTATAGATAATAATGGCAACTATTTTGATTAAATAAATTTGTTAAAAATTTAAAAAATAAACAATATAGATTTTCAGTACAAATCGGCAATTTCATACTTTAACCCCTAATATTTCTCCATTCGATTTTTACCTTCAAGTCCAAGACGTTAAGAACTTATCAATAGAGAAAATCTAGTTACAATCCCTGGAAAAGTGACGTCAAAATTATTTGATACGATTATCGTTGGTTTCTTCTACGATTCTCCTTATATTTAGGATACGATTTAACAATGAGACCGACTGATTTGCCGTGTAGTATCGGGTAGGGTAGAATAGCACAAAGCTTTTTTTATATATTTATTTTGGGAAACAAAAAGCTTTAATTGATATATGTAATTATAACATAGTAAAAAATACAATTGCGTTAGCAGTTTCCACTACTTATTAATTAAATTAAGATGTCGAGTGGACAATACAAAAAGCTAAAAAACTAATGCAAAAGAAGGCGACTAATGATACTGAAGTTAATTACCGCATATCTACCATAGAGCTAAAAATGGACAGCAGCCTCTGAACTATGGTTTATGAAATCTTATCCGATTTCCAAATGTGAAGTTTATAACAAAGCCACCACATTTTTTGAGGAAATATCCGTTTAGCAATGGACGACTTTAGGCTGAGATAATGAAATGAAACAAAATTGATAGAACTCGGTAACGGTTCAGATAGTAAAATAGGTTGCAACATTGAAATTGTTCACCTTCCTGAACAAAGCTCACGCGAGATTATTACTCGGAGATAGCAAATTACGCAAAGGAAGCGAGCAAATGAAGCGAAAATACGATTATTTTGCTCTGAGACTTGCGAAAATTTATACGAAATGTTCGCTTTTATTTAACGACTTAGGCTGCGGACTGAGACAGATCCTATGGCGGGCAATCGCTTAAATATATTTTCTTTCGGTTTACAGTCACCACCGAAACTTCATTTTTAAGGGTATCTTTGAAGGTGACTAATGCTACTAGTGGTAATCGTCATACACATTTCGTAGTCCAAAAAATAAAGTAGCTTTTCGAAATATGGTCTTTTATTACGATCCCTAACCAGGTATTGCGTTTATGACAAAATCTATCTATGGTATTTCTGGATAAGGTCACTGAAAAGCAGTATTTTTTTTATTTAGAATGGGTTCGATCTAGATCCCAATCAAGCCCGGGAGCCAAGACAGGATCTACGATGGAACAAGCTAACCCAGAAGGTGTCTATTTATCTGTCAGCTGAAATAATGGTGATGATAACAGTCGTTTTATGTAATTTTATGAAATGGGAAAATAGTATCAATTCCAAATGATTTTCTAAAAATATCTGAATGCGATTTTAAGCAATATTAAATGGTTGATCCATTGCAAATTGTAATGATAAATTGCGTCTTCTATGTATTAATAATAAATAATAATAATAAAAAATCCGGAATTACTCAACAATTATATAGTCTTAAACTAAGCTGAACTTATGCTATGGGTACTGAATAATGTATAGAATCTATAATCTAAGATCACAGTGGTTTGTGTGTTTGTCTGTCCGCTCTTTTTCCCGCTCTTTTTCAATTGTATCAATAACGTTACCATAGCAACGCGTTAACCGCAAGTAGTTCATCTACCGGACGCTAGATGGCGCTCTCGGAAAAATATTTAAAGAATTTTATCCACCCGTGTGAAGCCAGGACGGGCCGCTAGTACGTAATAATATAAGTATATAAACAACCATGAATTGCTTATGTTCATCGCAAAAACATATGCTCCTACTGGGTTTCGCAGCCAGGTCCTTCGGCGCAAAAGGTAGCATACATATATAATAAATTAATATTATTAATTTTATGTTGGAGGCAATAATTAATAAATTTATATGAAATTTTCTTATATCTTTTAAAAATGTCAATATTCTAATTAGACATTGGCATAAAGAATTCACAATGTATTCTTTATGTATTATCCAGGTGAAATCGAATCGGGTAACTGAAGTTATCACTTAAATTTTTCCCCGCAAGTTAAATGTCACTAAAATTGCCTTTGAATGAATTTTGGACATGTCAAGAAACCTCATAATCTTCTGAAGAACATGTCACGACAGTTTTCATTACAAATTTGACAGGTAGGTATCGATAGAATCCAATTTTATTCCTTAAATTAATTATTTTTGGCTCCCATAGATAATTACATAACAAAATGTGAAATTCTATCTAACGCGGTATGGACGGTAAGAATAATATTATAAATTATATAATTATAAGACTAAACGAAATTATATCTTACATCTTACACTAAATATTATAAGACGTATTTGACAATAATAATTTTCTGTTTTGTTTGTGTTTAAACGTTATATTTCCTATCAGTAACAATACTTTTTTACTTTGCCAGAAAACGTCGGTTTTACTCCTAGCTGAGTTTTGCAACACTTGTGTTTTATTATTAAAAACTTGCTTAACTCTCTTAGCATATATAATAAAGAAGAAAAAGTTAAAAAGTCACATGGTATTACCTATTTCCCCATCGCTTTTCTTTAACCAAAGAAGCCCGAGCTTCCATCCAAATGATGTAAATTAGCATATCTATGATTCAGGTCGACTTGCATTTGTTTATTTGTCGTATAATTTGCCACTTTCTTGTTTCACAGAATTTCATTACGGCGTCTATGATTTTCAAGTTTTCCCAACGATTTGCATTTCGGAATATTCAATGAGATCATAATCATCGTCTCTTTCAAACGACTCGAATAGTCATAGGCTGAAATTATGATGGTAATTTTTGTTTTGATACTTTTTTTGTTTACTAGTATTTTATTAATAACACAGGTCAACAAAATTTTTTCCCAGAGACGTGAGTATACTTTTCCGAAGGATTTTGGTGTGCTGAACCCAAATAGCAGAATTGCTCTATCACGTCAGGTTTTTGAGATATTCTTACCTAGAAGTGCAAAAAACGCCGTTTTCGCCCATTTTTGAGGTTATGTGATCCTTTAGTTTTAATATACCTAAGAAACTACAGGGGTAATCATAAAGTACAAGTCTTGAACTTTCAAATGGCGTTGAGTTTGTTTACAAATTCTTTTTCTTTTTTTTGCTGAGATATCGTATTATGAAGTTAATTTTTCTCAATTTTTCTTCATACTACCTATACTGTCATTAGTTTAGTTTAGATCAGATTCAGATCTCATAAACCTGACGTGATAGAGCAATTCTGCGACCGGATTTGGATTCAGCACACCAAAATCCTCCGGGAAAATATACTCAGGTGTCTGGGTAAGAAACTTTGTCAAATTTTGTTGACTTGTGTAAAATGTAATCCAATAAAATAGATTCTGTTTGTTGTAGCAGCTCTAAAACACTATAATTTTTGTGACATAATGTTGCCACAAAAATATAGTGTTTCATTGAAAATGAAAATGAATAATGTTTCTATTAACATTAAGCACCATACAGAATCAGTATTACAACAGTCCAACTAAGTAATAATAAAATACTAGTGTTAGGGTTGTCTCGCTCAAAGGCCTTATGCTGATATTTAATAACGAAAATATCTATTAAACCTTTTTTTTTCTTTTTTTTACAACAATCGACAAAAAACAAAAAGGTAAGTGTATTGGTTAATAAATTGTGAGTATTTGTGGCTGTGTGTATTTGTGTGCGTGTATGAGTGTGCCTGTGTATGTATGTGATATGACTCCTCTAATAATTTTAATTTAAATCTCACATAATTATTTTTAACAGATCTTCAGTCTATTCATATGTTAATGTTTTTAACCACTTAACTACTATTTCCTTGTAATTAGAACATAACTCCTATCCTTTCCTTACTTGTTAATTTTCAGAAAATAAGTTCTATCCTTATTTACTGTTTAAAACTCATATTAAAGATAGGAGTTATTTTCTTGGAATATTGCTAGAACATTGAATTCTCAATAAAGTTGTACATTTTCAATAGATTATAGCGTACAAATGAAATGAAAATAACTTTATGCACTTAAAAATAAGTTGTTTTGAATCGTCCAACATTTTTGCCTACCACCACTTCAGGAAGTCTTTTAACTGACAAGAAGAATGGGCGCAAGAAACTCGTCAGCTTTAACAGAAGTAACGACATTTACAATATAATACATCGAAAAACAAAATTATTCTGTTATTACAATAATAGTAGTGTTATGATATCAGTATCTGTTTTAAGGAAGTATCCCTCAACATTGCAATAAAAAACAGGAAATAAACGACAAATTTGAGAAAGCAATAAAGATGTATGTTTAGTATAAGTTAATAATACTGAATGTTGAAGCAGACCCATCTCCCAAAGCAGCGTCCGTTCACGAGCATGACATTTAATTAATATTTTAACAATAGATATTGTAATGACGCTATTTTTTGGATTTTTTTTTACATAAGCAGGACTCGCGTTTACAGTGTCGTTACAGTTACTACCTCTAACATTTGTACCGTTAAATATATTAAAATTGCCATACGAACAACGCCGTAAGTAGAGTGGGCCTGAAATCAACTGGTGTAGATAATAATTGAATTTTAAACCTGTCAACGATAGCAAGCAATACAAATAATGGCATAAACCAATCCCTAGATAACATTGCAAGTCAACGATGTGAAGTGCCGCAAAAGATGAGACCGGAATTCTAAATTTAAATTTCCACGGTTGTATCACCTCTATAAATCGACGTTGATTTACGTTGCGCTATTCTTTGGGGAGTGTATTTGAAGACAATCGGAATGTACATTCAATGCAGCGTCATTGTGGTTATTTATAAAAATAAATTGAAGAGGAATAGAACAATGCCGTCCTATTCCCTCGCTCACTTTCTAAAATATATATCAGAAGTCGATTTCACTGCCTATCTTAAAGGGTTAGAAAGATAAGTGGAAAGCAGGAAAAGTTTTATTAATTGTTTTGTAGTTTAAAACCTTTTAAAACATATAAAGATCTTGCCCTGAAATTAGATCTTAATTAGTAGATTTTGATTAGTAGATTTTAATTAGTAGATTTTAATTATTTTTTTTTGCATGTACGAAATATGACTTATTATTTGTATACCTACTTCCTCTCTCAGCACATGTTTGTAAATTAATTTTATATAATAAAGCTGCGGTAAATGTTGCTGGTGTTGAAATAAGTTTTAGTTTCTAAGAAAATTTGTAAACAACTTTTTATTTCAATACTGTTTTTTTACCTAAATAAATTTAAAAAAAAACCTATATTTACGTATACCTAAATGATGACAATATATTATAGGTAAGCTAACAACAAGTCTTGTAAATATTTAAGTGATTCGAAATAAAGATATAATATATATTTACTGCAAATGGTGACTTTAATTGAAAAGATTTAGTAGTATTATTCGTTTTTATTTGAGTATCATGTAAATCGTATCTCTGATTTTGGATAGGATTTATTTTTACTAGCGCACCGTAGCGTCTTAGAAGTAGACAAGTGTCAAGTTTCTTCGAGATACAAGATTGCAAGATTATGATAAACTAAAATTGTCTTACCCGAATCCATGCAGAGCGTTGATCTTGTCTAGATTAAGATAATATGATCAAAATGTAAATTAGTTTTACGATGATTGCGTATACTTAGAGATAAACCGCTACCATATTATAAAAAGCTTTTTTGAATTTTAATATTCCATGTCTTTTAGCAAACCTTTCAATTATAAGTTAATAAACTTAAAAATCATTTCTAGCATTACATTACATTTACATTGACCTTTCCATATATGTATATATCTTAATATATATAAATTTCGTGCCACGTTGTTTGTCCGCGATGGACTCCAAACTACTTAACCGATTTTGAACAAACTTCGTAACTATCTGTTATTTAATCTATCTAAATCTAAAACTCCAGATCTAAAGATAGGATAGGTTTTATTTTAATTTATAACACAGCAACGCGTGGTTGGGTCACCTAGTTATATATAAAAATTCCCTGTCACAGTGTTTGACCGCAATGAACTCCGGAACTATTCTATCGATTTTGATGTTTTTTTCTTATTTTGCTGGATTTCTTCCAACTTATGACATAGGATAGGTTTCACTTTAATTCATATACAAAAAAATATGCAAATTACAATAACTGAGCCACAGCAATGCGTGGCCGAGTTTGCTAGTATATATATATATATATATATATATATATATATATATATACTAGCAAACTCGGTATATATATATATATATATATACTAGCGGCCCGTCCCGACTTCGCACGGGTGGACAAAATTCTTTAAATTTTTTCTAGCATTCAATATAGCCTATGACATGAAAGAATTTTTAAAATCAGTTCAGTAGATCCCGAGATTACCCCTTACAATTTAACAAATATACAAACACACAAACTTTACTTCTTTATAATATATATATATATATATATATATTTGTCGTTAAATCCAAAATCATGAAAAACATCGGTTTTCTCAGAAAATAATTATGCTCATTTCTAACTTTATCATCCTAGTTTTCAAATCCCCCTCCTGCTATAACGTTGTTTCTCCTATTGACGGAAGTACCATGGTCTTAATCACCTACTTTGTAAGCCTAATATGGATTTATTAACGTCACTAATGTTAACAAATGCAATGACAATGCAACTCAAGAATATGAATTTCTGGTAACCCATCTAAAGATTGACTTTTTGCAAATAATGTTTGTCTTGACATGCAAGCCGTACAAGCTTACCAATGTAATTATAATCTTGCTCCTTACTTTTTACTCGATAGTGCTATCAGAATATTTGAGATAAATGAAAAGAGATTCTTAAGTCGGCAAAAATAATAACTTTCGAGATTGTTCAATGTACAAAACGAAAAAGATTTCTATAAAAAATTGATGAGAAATAAAATAAAAATAGATTAAAGTCGCCATTACGGTTGCAAATTACCATATATAATATAATATGTGTTGGAAATGAGCGATTCTAAACTCTATTCTATTCGATAGAGTAACTTTGGTGCAAGGAATAACGAAGCGAAGAAAAAAAAATTAAGAAAATCAACATCATCTGTCTATACATTGATATGCACATTTCCCCACTGTTGGGATACAAGTCTTCCATACAGATGAAAACACCGTATAAACAAAATAGTTAGTAAGTGCAGTGAGTCACTTTATTTTTATAAATTACCATAATGACGCTGCATTGGATGTACATTCCGATTGCCCTCAAAGACACTCTCTTATTACAGTAGTAATAATAATAGGTATTATTACAATATGGAACTAAAATGTAGAGTTTAAATAAAATAGGCATCGATTAACACCGTTAGTAAGTGCTAAATTACAATACTAATAATTAACAAATTAAACAGCTAATATTATTTGTTTCAGTTACAGGAAAAATATAGGAAAACTCAAGAAAAATAATAAATGTCCAGCCGTTAAAACTATTAGAGCGAGAGCGGTGTTGTGGGCTGAGTATGTGATACGACACGGAGGAGCGCGTCATTTACGCTCACCTGCCGCTAATATTTCCTGGACAGAGTACCTCATAGTTGATATTATCGTAACACAAGCTGCCTTTATTATCGTCTTATTAATCACTGCTATATTACTAATCAGTTTTATTTTAAGCTTATACAAAAGTAAAAGACCTCCAAATATAAAAAGTTGTTGATGAAATACCCTTAGTACCACGTATGTCTTTAAGGGCATCCTTACTAATCCTTACTAATATTATGAATCGGAAAGTGAGTTTGTTTGTTTGTTTGTTTGTTTGTTCCGCTTTCACGCCGTAACTACTGAACCGATTGCTTTGAAATTTTGCAGACGTAAAGATAAAAGTCCGGATTAAATAATAGGGTACTATTTATCCTGGAAAAAAATTGATATTCCCGAGGAAAAACAAAAATATTGTTTGCTTGATGGATGGATTGTAGATGGCGCTGTGTGTCGTTTAAAACAACGTAAAATATTGCAAACGAATATAAACATGTAAATTTAGAAGCTAAATGATACGATAATGAATCCCCGAAAATGAGGAATTCCCGAGGGATGACGTACAATTTGTTTTATCGCCTAAATTGTTTTTTTTTTTACATCTACTTATCCTGAAATCACTAAAGTCAACGAATTACTAATTGGTATAAGTATTAGTTACGTTATTTAGTTCTTGAGGTATGCGATAGACAGCGCTGGGTGTTTTTTAAAACATGGTAGCGATGTGTTTTTTAAAATACATAAGAAGTGGAATGAATTATATGAATTTTGTATCCAGCGTTACATCGCGCTTAGATTTTTCCGTGGGAATGAGAAGTTTTCTTATAGTTGTGCTTTATAACGCAATATTACCGAATTCCACGCGGGCGAAGCCGCGGGCGGAAAGCTAGTATTTTACATAAAAGCTTATGCTCCTTCATTTTTATTACAATTGATTGTATAGTTCATCATAAATGATTCGATTTCTGTCTTTTTTGTAACAGTCATAACATATATCAATTATATATATATATATATAAATATAAAATATATATATAATATATAAATTGGATTTTCCCACTTTATTTTCATCAAACTCAATTTAAGGTTCTTAGTTTTATAAATATAAGGCAGTCACTGTAATATTTTAACATATATTTTATTTGGTAATCAGGCAATCAAAATAAAAGATCATATCATTTAATAATAATAACTAACAAGATTTATTGCTATTGAATAGTACGAAATGATAAGCCGTAAATGGATTTTTTTGGTTTGAAATTGTTTTTTCAATTACTGAATAATTTATTTTTATAAGATAAATTATTTTATTAGAAAAATAGTAGAAAATAATTGACACGGCTCACAAACAAATTCTCAGGCGGGAATCAAACCCGCAATCTTTGAAGGTCCGTTCCAATGCTCTCCCAACCAAACTAATTTATCTTAAAATATAGCATTGTAAAAAATGCATAAAATATATAAAATTTATTTTTAATCTGTTTAATATATTGACTGATTTTCGCAAAAACTGTATACAATGAAAAAATATTGCTTAACTTACAACACCAAATCCTAAACGCAGAAGAGAGAAGAGATTTAATTCCTTTTTTACCCTTATCTGAGAAAGCAATAAAAAGACTTGGTGAAATTCCTAACATTCGCATTTTGAAGATACGGCGAACGGTAATGGAATGGAGAATGTCAGATTTTAATAGCTAAGCAAGAAAATTTATGCGTTCAACAAGTTCCTGGGAGTTCTGGAAAAATATTTTTATTGTTTTCTGGTTCCTTTATTTTTACGGTCTACGTTTCATAAGAATAGATCAATTCGTAAATAAAACCCGCGGCATACCTGAAGCTTTTTTCTTAAATTTTGTAAAAAAATCTGCTGTCATAATCGAAATGATGCTAATAAATATCTGTATACCGTTTTTTCTTTTATAATTAACTTCATATCTTTATTCATGATCTTCAAAAGATACTTATGCTGATGATTTAAAAAAAAAATATTTTTCACATTCAAACAAATTAGCCTAGCCTAAAGTAAGCACTGTAAGGCTTGTGTTATGGATACTAGGGTAACGGATAAACATACCTACATATATGATACATAGATATGTAATATTCATAGAAATATATATAAACATCCATGACTCAGGTACAAATGCATCATACAAATATCTGGCCCTTCCGGGATTCGAACCCAGGACGGTCGGTACGAAAGGCAGGATCGCTAACGTTGCACCAAACGGTCGTCTTAAGATGCGAATAAATGAAACTCTGGGCCGAACACCCTAAAGAATAACAAGATAGCAGACCCATTTTGTCATATAAAATCAAAATAAAATAAAATAATAAAATATTTCTAACATTCACACCAATTACCCTAGCCCAAAGTAAGCTCAGTAAGGCTTGTGTTATGGATACTAGGGTAACGGATAGACATACATATATGATACATAGATATGTAATACTCATAGAAATATATATAAACACCCATGACTCAGGTACAAATGCTCGAATTCATCATAAAAACATCTGCCCCTACCGGGATTCGAACCCAGGACCGTTGGTGCGAAAGGCAGGATCGCTACCGTTGCACCAAACGGTCGTCAAAAAAATAATGAAAGATTACTTCCTTAATTTATTTAAGTAGTCTGATCGTAACATGTGTATTTTTGCTTAACGGTTTAACTTATATCTAAGTAATTACTTAGATATACTTATATAATTATATAAGTATAATATAATAAGTATTTATTTCATCACCTTTATCTTTTCGACCGAAAGATTGCTGGATGGAAAATTGTCTCAAATAAAGAGTGTTTCGTTAATAATACGCTTGTAATAGAAAATCACAGTAGAAGATCATAATTTAGAAAACATGCTGCCTATTTTCTTGTTTTTTTTTTATAATTAGTCATTAAAGTAAAGCGTAAAGTGTAATTAGCACCGATTCTATTCTGCCGGACACAACACGGCGGATCTACGTGTTTATTTATATTTATGCTTATATGTACTCGTACTACGGTAACCATGTAATTTTTTTGTTTCAATAAAAAAAAATTAACCCACAAAAATTCAGTTCACTTACTTTCAGTTTTAATTTACTACTTTTCTTTTTTGTTTGTTACTACTCTCATTAGCAATGTCAGAACTTTACTGAAGCTGTTAGCAGAAAAGTTGTTATATTTTAGAATAAAAGACCTTCGTTTGGGGGGACAATGAGTATCGATCCCTCTCACTCTTATATATTTTATATTGAAAAGAACAAACTCGTGGTTCCTACGCACTGTGGTCCCGCGTCCAAGGCAGAGCGGTCAGAACCTCCTAAAATTGTATTTAACCATTCTTTCTCATTGGAAATGTAGAAGATTATTAAAAATAGACGTTTTTGATTAAATTTAAACAAATTTATTGAAATAAAAATTATAATGAAACATATACAAGCATCAGAAAACCTTGAAAAAATGTTTTAATTGTATGCGATCTTTTCAGCCAACTTCGTACTAAAATCCAATTAATTGTTGAAAATTTAAGAAATTATTAATACTTAAAGCTAAATGTATAATCCTAGTGTATAAAAATACGAATATAACTTATAATTAAACAGAAAATTGTACGATAACTTGACAATACCTAAACAATATTAAGAGCTTATCAAATAAATAATTTAAGATTTGTAAAACTTTCTTTCAAAAATTGAAAACGAATAGGCCTACAATATCTGTTAGAGCAAGGACGGGGGTTTATAACACAATATGGTTTGAAGAATTCGGTTATGTTTTAATTGCGAATTCATCTTGTTATGTTGAATCCAAAAAGCTTTGCTTGTACTCGCTATTACTCGTGCTACCGTCAAATCCCCATTTACCGGTCAAAACTAATGTATTCGAACCGTTTAAAACACTATCTAAAACTTCACTACATGACTCAAGTATTCGAGAAACAGTGTGATCTAATAAATTTTATAACTCTTTTTCGCAAGTACGTTTTGAGACTGATATATTCTCTGGGTAACACTTCTTTTTAGCAATTAAAACACTTAGTATGACGGTAAAATATTACATGAAGTTCACAAGATTTTTAATCAATAAATATTGGTGATTGGTGAGCTTAGCTTCAACAATAAGCGATCATACTTTGTCAGCGCGTATAGCCATAAGCTTATAGCCATATAACAGGGATCTACTTCTGACAATTCTATTAATCGTCTACTTCTTGACCGCGAACTAAGATCGGAATCGGATCGGATCGATCGTGGGGCAGCCCCGGTTATTCCTGCTGTAAATGGCACTGTTCAACACTTCTAGTCAGTTCTACATATTCAATTACATCTAACCAATAAGAATAATTACTTAAAAGTCTACTTTTAGTACGTGCTGATTTAACCCTGAAACTGTCAAGACTTTTACATAAATTAACAATTTGACTTGATAAAAGTTCTATATCTGCATTTTCAACATCATTAAGAGACGTTAAACATACTTTGAAATATATTTTTTACGATCTAACGGTTTTTGCGAACACCATAGCTCAAAGAAATGCCTCCTCGAAAAGGAACATTTTATTATTGTACCTGAAATGAAAAATATAAAATAAATATTAATTTCGTAGCAAATGCTACGAAGCGTCTTCGACATCGTAGCAGGCACTTTAGGGACGCACGGGAAATCGGGGCAAAAAAAAATATGTTCCTCATAAAATACACATATGTACCTACACTTTAAACTAAATCTGATCTGCTGCAAATGGATGTAAAATTTTGTAGGTCTCAGTAAAGTTGCAGCAGCAGAAAAATAAACTTCAAAAAAGGGTTGTCGTAGCACCCACATAAAATAAAAAGTATAATATATACATGAGTAAAACTTAATAATTTACAAAATACCTATCATGTTGTTGAAATTCTATCATACACAAATTACAAAACAAGTATAGTTTTTTAGAAATCACCAAAACAAATATCACTTGGATAAGTCACCGATAAACATTGAACAACAACAATGAAATGCGTTCACTTCAGAAGTCAATTCATAAGTGATAACTGGGATAAATGGTCCTGATATTCATACCCCTAGGTAGGTAGGACCTTTGACATCACATAGGGCTACCTGTATTGGTAATATTCGACTTTTAGGGGGATTTGGCCTATGGCGGTACCACCGTGCGTTGCACCAAACGGTCGTCAAATTCTATTCTATTTAACCTTATCTTAAAAATACTTTATAGCTAATAAATTTAGCTAGAATGCCATTCAACGCGTCTACTTTCACATTCATGGATTACGGCGTTGAAGAGTTCGAGTCATAAGTTTAAACAAATTTTAAAAGGATGATAAATCATATCAGGATAAGAAAAGGCATTAGCCGTTCATTGACTATTATTACTAACATGTTCTAAATATGAATAAAAACGGGATGCAGTAGAAATTGAAAAATAATGCGTAGCATTGAGAGGAAGAGGAAGAGGACACAGTAAAAGGTGGAGTACAAGCGGAAAAATGTCTTCATGTACGTAAATGCGTATAAAATAGTATAAGTTATTCATTTATTTTATAGTCACATTGATAAGAAAAAAGTTTTCCGTACTATAGTTCGTATTAAAAATGTATAAGAACTCTTATACATTTTCAAAGTCTACTAATTATTAGATAAAAATGTCGTTCAGATACAGTGGCAAATTGAAAGTCTTTATAACAGTGAAAATATTGTCGTGATCTTAAGCCTTATGTTATGCGACTTAGAAATCTCTAGCATCCAGAGTGTTTTCCTTATTCACCAAAGAAAATACTCCTTTACGGTTATAAAAAGGCCGTGTTCCAAGCATTAACAACAAAGTCACGTCCACCTTTCAGTCCTAAGCACTCCAAATTTGCGAGAGGATATAAAACCCACAGGATTGTCGCCACAAAAATATCTCTGAAGCTCCGATTTGTTTTGTGACTTTTGTTTTCTTTGTGACTAATTCAGATAAGTAATACCAATCAATGAGTATTGAAAAAATATTTTTATTTCTTCATTCATAATTAGCTTAAATAAAATTACCTTTGCAAGGAAATATAACTCAGTATACCATCACATCAGCTTAACGTGATTTGTGTGAATGTAAGAAATATTATTATTTATCTAACGGTCTAGTTTATGAAACCCTTTAATTAGCCACTACTTTTAACTCGCGTAGCTCACTGGCCCAAGAGTTTCGTGCGACAATGAGGTAATTTTGACGTAAAGTTTTTTGTAGCTTACCAAATGCTGCCCATGTGGAATTCCACTAAAATCTATTAATGTCCTTAGTGCAGGGCATGGGATGACCCGGTAACGCGTTTCTATGGTAACGTTAATTGATGCAATGGAAAAAGAGCGGGAAAAAGAGCGAACAGACAAACACACAAACGACAAATTTGTGTTTTTAGAGTATGTGTGTATGTAAGTATACACGTATCAAATTAAAATTTATATAATTTCTTATAACATTATTAAATAATATTATATAATTCCTTATTTTTTTTTGTGGTTTGGTTTTTTTAAGCTTATTTTTATGTCAAATTGTTAGTTTATTTGAAATAAGTCACATTTTTAAATGCAAATTTTTGGGATTACCTATGTAACTTAAGCGAAGTTTATTCTGTCTGTCTGACTGTCTTTGATTGTTTTTTTTGTGACACGTCCAAAAATATTATGGTTGATTTTGGAGGAAACCTGTAATTAGCTTAACCATAGATTTATTACTAATTAGGTTAAATGAAATTGTTACGCTGTTGGTTTTTCAAAAAAAATAAATATACTAGCTGACCCGGTAACGCGTTGCTATGGAAACGTTATTGATACAATGGAAAAAAGAGCGGACAGACAAACACACAAACTAGAAATTTGTGTTCTTAGATTATAGATTCATCACGAGAGTCAGTGTGCATTAGATGAGTACGAACGATTGCAGATGCAGCCGGTACAGATGGCTTGGTGTAGAGGAGCTAGTGAAAGTAAATTATTGGTCAACCCTCCAATAACTAGCCCTAGCAAATGTTGCTTAACCTCCGCAAACGATTAAGACATAAACATTTTTTTCTTTGTTAAAAGTACGTTAATTGCTTTTTTTACTTAATAAATATTAACACGAAATATCGTATGAAAAACAGCTCGGCCAAGCCGGTTATTAAATTCACGATCGAGAGATACTTCGTAGTAAATATTAACACTAATAGTACACAAGATAAAATTTCGTTTAAATCCGGCAAGCAATAATAAGCAAACAGAGACACCGAAAACATTATAGAAATCGATAATTATAGAAATCGACTAGCTGATCCGGCCACGCGCTGCTGTGTTATGAATTAAAAAAAAAAACTATCCTATCTCTTCAGTTGGACCAAATTACACATAAATACCAATTTTCATCAATATCGGTTGAGTTGGTGAAGAGTTCACTGGCAACATACATTGTGACACTGGATTGTTATATTATTAAGAAGATGAAAAGTATACTACAACCTGCCCAGGAGTATGAAGAATAATTGTACCAAGTTTCGTTAAAATCCGTCGAGTAGTTTTTGTTTCTATAAGGAACATACATACAAACAGACAAAAATTTTACTGATTGCATTTTTGGCATCAGTATCGATCACTAATCACCCCCTGATAGTTATTTTGAAAATTTATTTCATGTACAGAATTGACCTCTCTACAGATTTATTATAAGTATAGATAGCAATAACTATAAAAAAACATTTCATTTGCAGATTCGGTTACAGATAGTCAACGATAGTTATAAAGAAATGATGTGATGATCATTGTATAACGAATTTATCGATTTTGAATTTCTTTGCCAAATACAAATTCTAATTAAAATATATTGACAGTTTTTGGTATTCTATTTTCCCGCGTAATTTTTAACGAGTAGCGGCCTTAATAATATTTACCTTATTCTATTGATGACAAAGGCTTCAAAAAGTTTTCTAGCGAACGTCCATTAGGCTCTCTGCCAATTCAGTGTTACACGAAAGATAACAGTCTTTTTACTTTAAGTAATTGACATTTTTGCTTAATTGTACCTTTAACGAAAACTTAAGTTTCAAATTTTTGCTACGTTTTGGTTAGTAGGATTTTTGTATTAGGCCATACCTGGAAAACAGATACAGTTATGGTGTTACCGAAGATTAAACGGACTGTTTTTAGACACATTCAACTAAATAAACACAAATTAATATTTAAACACTTTTATGATACTTACTCAGATTTTTAAAATACAAACACTTTATGTGGACAAATTTCCTTCATAATAAAGTAGAAAAGTCAATTCTAAATAGGATAAAAATAAGAATTCTGGTTTTCTGGACACATCATATTTACGTGTAACATAAAAAAGTTACAGTTCTACGTGTTAATTCCAAAAGTTAAGCATTTAAAATTATTATGACACAATAAATGTTTTTTTTTTAAATCTATTTTGCATTTAAAAACGACCACGCCTCCGAGCCCTGAGGTAGGATTTGAACCCACGACCTTTCGCTATCCGAGCGAGTGTTTTGACCGCTGAGCTACCGAGACTCTGGCAAACGTGTCTAAATTTACTAACGTATTTAAATTTTTACTATAAGCTAGTATCGTTCCACCAATGTTGAACGCTAACTACCTTCAACATCGAAAGTAATATTGTATTATAAATTTGAAATACATTTGTAAATTTCGACGCGTTATTGACGTTTGCGCAGGTAGAATTTAAACGCCACCGGTGGCTTGCATAAAATCACGTGAAAGATTCAGATTTTTAAAAAGGATTAGAAATTGTGTGCTTTCTATTGCGGTGAGAGATTCTGGACAACTGTCCTCCCTTTCCCGACTGGTGTCGTGTCATTGGAAGAAAAGTGAAGCTACCTATATGTCTATAATATTGCCCTCAGGATTTTTACATTTTCAGCGTTTTTATAAACATTATTAGAAACAATTTCTTTGTAATGGATTTGCTCTTTATCTCATTGAAGCCCGGGGGCCAAGGCAGGATTCACGATGGAACGAGTTAACCCAGAAAGTGCCTGTTTACCCTAGCTTTAAAAACGGCCGAGTAATAAGTACTCAGAAATACAGGGAGGAATTTCCACTCATTAGCTGTACTCATTATAAATTACGTATTAATAAACGTTTTTCATAAACATCAAATTTGCCGTCTTTAACATTAGTTTTGTCGTAGTCTATTAATAAAATTGTTAAAACAAAAACGTTTAAAGGGCAAAAGACATTACCTAATCCTTAGTCTATCTTGAGTTGTTGTGCACATTACACCTGCTCCCTTTGGAATTCATCAGAGTGCTTCGTATTTCATCAGAAGTATTGGTGATGAGCTTGGTGTTAAGTGATGGAGTTGTGAGGTGGTGAAATTTACGATAAAGTTTGTTTTTTTAATGGCTTTTGCCAATGTAAATACGCAGGCGTTTTTACATTTGAAATGTCGCGTTTGATTTTCTGATGATTCGGTCTCGTTAGCCCATCCGTCTTGTATTTAAGTTAACATAAATATTTTATTAAAACTAACGTGCGAATAAAAACAGGACTATAAACTAATGAAAGTAATAAAAATAAAAACCATTAATATAAAGATATGAGTACAAAAAAGGTTGGGCAAACTAGACCTGCAACGCCTTGTTGTTATCAAAGATGTTATAGCAACATGGTAAGAATCACCTGCCATCCATGAACATAACGACGTGCAAAATACATTTATCAGGAAACTGCTAAAAACATGCACAGATCATTGCGCAAACCCGTCGGAGAATCGCTTCTCACCGAAGTGATAGTGGCACTTTTTTGGTGTAAGACAACGAAAGATGTATATGTTACGTTTAGTCAAACATCATTTACCAAAGAGATTGATTAAAACGGTGTTTTAAAAGCAAATGTAACAATCTTTTAAGACAAATACCGCGAAATATTTCTCCTAATTTTCTCCTAAAGAAACTGCTATAACTTTATATAAAACAATATTATTGTAAATGTCGACTTCTTGATTAGAGTTGATTACGATTTTCTCAAATGAATCCCCTCATCTCAGATGAATTCTCAGATTAATGATGAATGAGTAATTAATAGTAAACACAAATTTCCGTTGTAATGTTAGACTTTAAAATTGCTGTATTTATATCATAAAGATTCAATTCGCTGTATTGAATTTTAATTAGTATCACATATCTACATTATGTTGAAGCTACGGTAAAGAAACTAAAAAACTTGATCCGGTGCATCGTTTTAACCTTTTGACAAAAAAAACGTATTAAAATACCACTAAAAGAAGTTCAAACTTTCAGGGTTAAGTTTGAATTAAATTCTGGAAGTATTAAAACTTTGTAATATTTTATTTATATTTTTGGTATGTTGCAGTTATTTTTTCAAACATTTTGAAAAACTATCTATCGTGGGTTTCCTTTCTAAAATATAAAATGAAACTTGATCTATTATACAAATGTACTGGCTTCATAACTAAGAGAACCTTTAGAAACGGGTTACATCTTAAATTTTATCTTAGTTTATCATAAGGTGAGCTAGCGGTTGGGCGCTAGCCCATCTATCTTAAAAAAAGCTATACATATAAAGCTTACTATGTAATATGGAATTGCGACTTCTATTTAAAAATATTAAATGTTCATATTCTTCTATTTATTAATAAAAGGAAAACTTAGTGTCCTATTGAGGTTATAAACATATATTCTACTAATCTGTAAATGACTTCTACTTTTTACATATTTTATTCTACTATTGTCCTTGTACTATGGAAACGCCAAGTTCCTTATTGCAACTCAGTGTTTGAATGAATAATAAATTTATTTGAAAACCGGAATAACTCTGCATTAAACTTGGTTAATTTAAATTTTGTTGATGCTAGGTTGCGGAAATTGTTTATTCTAGCATCAGACACATTCTTCCGGGACTAATTGGATCATCTCAAAACTTTAGGATCTAAAGGCAAAATTGGATTTTTTCGTCAAAGAAATTAATTGGAAATTTCAGTAACGTATCCATGGAATATGATAACATATACTATGTAAATATTTTGTTAAAATGTAAATATTAATATTTTTACATTAAAACTTATTGACCCGTCAGCATTTGTGCTATCTATGGCCTTGATATCATTTAGATTTCCCTTAAAAATAACAGTATTTTTACAGTTAAACTGCAGCAGTTTCACCAAAATTTTTACTCATATTTCTTTTGATTAACCCAAATGTAATAGACTTAATTAAGAATATATATAAGCGTTAAGTTTGAAAATGGCATAGGCAAGAATTTAAACTTTACACAACAGAAGTGTTAAAAAATGTTTTATTTCAGTTTTTTAAATACTGTCTCTAAACATATTCTCTTCTTGTTGGCTTTCTTGAAGCACGTTAGTGTCTAGGTGGCAAAGTAGTTTGTGCTTACTGAATAGTGGAAGGCGCGGGTATGTTTGATGTCTGACTCAGCATTTGTCTAACAACGTTTCATTTATTGAAATAATATGTTTTTATTATTATTAACTCGGATCAGAACTGAATCGCTGACAATTGCACCATTGTCATTTTATTAAATTTATTTATACATTTTTCAATATAAAATTTATATTTTATAGAAAGAAAATATTTCACTTATTACCAAAAAGTGTTTAAAAAGTTAAGTAACTATGTGGACAACAAACAAATTATAAACACTTTGGGCTGACTTGTCAAAAGTATTCTCATATTGCGACTTAATAAAATACACTATTTCTTTCACAAAGGACTTAAAGATGATTAAATTTTTTGGAGGTTCATGAACGTTACTCAAATCTGGTCCCTTAAAAGATCTTACCCTTCATAAGTTATGAGAGGTTAGGAAGAGTTCCCTCGATAAGCCAAACGTGCGTTCTCGTTTCGAGTAAAATATGGGCTTGGTAATAAATTTCAGTCGTGAATTTGGCGAGATCCAATTGTTCCACGATATTTTTTAGCCTGTTAAGCCACAAAAATTATGGGCGAGACAGGTGATACGAAAGCTATTTTTCCCGCTGGAAATGTTGGATTTTTTGTAAACGATTCGTGGACAATTTTGATAGTAAATTAAGGTATAACGATATTCTTAATCCTTACTAATATTATAAAACGGAAAGTGAGTTTGTTTGTTTGTTTGTTCCGCTTTCACGCCGTAACTACTGAACCGATTGCTTTGAAATTTTGCATACGTAAAGATAAAAGTCCGGATTAAATAATAGGGTACTTTTAATCCTGGAAAATGATATTCCCGAGGAAAAACAAAAATATTGTTTGCTTGATGGATGGATTGTAGATGGCGCTGTGTGTCCTTTAAAACAATGTAAAATATTGCAAACGAATATAAACATGTAAATTTAGAAGCTAAATGATACGATAATGAATCCCCGAAAATGAGAAATTCCCGAGGGATGACGTACAATTCGTTTTATCGTCTAAACTGTTTTTTTTTACATCTACTTATATGTTGCAAACGAATATGAACATGTAAATTTAGAAGCTAAATGATTCACTAAATGACTCATTCCTCAGATTCCGATTATTCCAACAGACCTCCCATTTCAATTTAAAAGACTACAATTTCCTATAAGGGTTTCATTTGCAATGACCATTAATAAAGCACAAGGCCTAACTCTAAGGGTTGCTGGAGTACACTTGGAAAAACATTGTTTTTCGCATGGTCAGCTCTATGTAGCGTGTACCCGGGTTTCCAGTGCCCAAAATCTGCATGTTTTTGCTCCACAAGGGAAAACATATAATATAGTGTACCATTCAGGTTTGGTTTAACAACTAATTGTATACAGCGTTACATCGCGCTTCTTAGATTTTTCCGTGGGAATGAGAAGTTTTCTTATAGTTGTGCTTTATACCGCAATATAACCGAATTCCACGCGGGCGAAGCCGCGGGCGGAAAGCTAGTAACTTATAAAGGCGCTTTAATCAAAGAGATTACTTACATTTTGTTATGCGATAAGCTTAAGACCTAATAAAACAAAATCACCAGTTTCATGGTATCACCGTCATTGACACTCTGCGTCAGAGCAGCTCTCTGATTATAAAATACTTTTAAAACATCTAAATTAACTTGCTAAGTTAAAAGAACTGGCATAGTTAAAAAAGTAACAAATCGTTTTAAGTGATAGCACGTTGTGCATTTCTACATGTGATTAAAGGAACAGCTATAGAATTAATATCTGAACTCTTTTGTGGGTGAGTCTATTGTGAGTAAATTATTGGACTCTTTTCCTCATAAAAAAAATCCCAGAGATATTACAATTATAATTCATTCTATGAACAAATCATCAAGGATTTATTTCAATTTATCTCTACGAGTGCAATAGGTTCAAAAATACAAATCAGGTTTTTGTATTTTTGGATCTATCACATCTGTAGGAATAGAATATGTTCGTCAATGACTTAGCGAAGAGGGAAGTACTTTTGCCACGCTAGGTCCGTAGCGTAGTCCAACTATTTTTCGTTTGATCGCGTATTTAAGTCAGATTAACTTTGCAAGCGTGTTTTGGTTTAGTCTGCATTACCTTCGCAACACATCACGTCACATATCGCCCCATGTTACATTTTTATTATACTTATATTTATTATACTATATTATTATTATTTTTATTATACTATATGTAACGATATAAACAGAGGTCGAAATTAGGTAGAGTTATCTATGTACTTGTATCGAAATGTTGATATTAATATGGATCTTCCTGGGATTTCTAATGGACAATCCCGTATGGCCAACAATATTACAAATACATAATAATAAAAACCTTTGAGATTGATAAAACAAATAAAAAAAGATAATTAACATTCCAATTTTTTATTAGTATTTACATTAATTGACAATGCAAATTTATTAATAGTCTTACTCAAATTCTCATACGTATACTTCGCTTTTTATATAAATACGAGTAAATACTTTTGCTTCTAGCCTACACTCGTGAGGTTTTGCTTATTCAAACGGCCTATCAGAATTATTGTCATTGTCCGATTCATTATCTACACAAAACTCAACACGAAACCAGCGAACGCATTCTACGAACCGAGGAAAGTGTATGTATGATGAGTAAGCTGATTTATTGCTAATAGAAGGTTTGAATGCGGTAGAAAGAGACAAAATCTAATTTTGTTTAACTTTTGTTCTATGGTATGTTGTGCGATGTACAAATGTGTCAACGTCGCGCGTGTGCGCATTGGAATTAGGCAACTTCGGACATCCGATGTCGTTGATGTAAGTTGGCAACGTCGCGCGTGCTGTGTTTTAAATTGTGTAAAAGTAAATATCTTTTTTATTTAATAAATCACGGGATTTATTTAAATTGATCTCGGGATTTTCACTTTATTCTTTAGCTGTATGAAATCAGTGCAAGTACTAAAATAATACAACCTTATTCTAACCTCTGGATATGAATCAGTTGTTACAATTCATGGTTTTCGCTGCAAATATAAATTATTTGATTACTCCATAATTGCGGATAATTCACGGTGCTCTTACGACCCTCATTCCCGCACAGAAAATTGGAGATTGGGACAATATTGAAAGAGGCATGGCAGACAAAGCAATGATTTTTCTCTCTCACAACGGTAGCTTTAGTTATTGACTACCAAGGATAGGGCGTTTGGGACGCTGTACAATAAAAACTCAAAGACGATTGATGTTTAAATACTAAGTATATTTTTCCATTAAAAGTTATAATTATATAATCTAAGGGTCTGCGATGGCGATAGTTTAATGTCACACTGTTCGTTTTTGGCTATTCATAGCGGATGTTAAGTAAGTATCACAAAGGCTAGTCATTTGCCTCAGGTGTCAGGCGGAACTCATACCTTATCTCCTCTTCCGCCCACTTTATTGTCCCGTAAATAAATTTACTGTCCGTATAGCGAAAGGATGTGGGTTTTAGTTGACATCTGAGACAGGTTGATTTTTTTAGTAATAATTTATTAAGATTATAAAATCTAGAAATTTAATGCTTAAACAGAAAATATATAAGATTTTCGGTATTATTAATAATTTTATTTAATTTCATGTATCTTCTTTTTCTTTTTTTAAATAAATCTGCTTAAAAAGGAATTATAATACTGCAATAATTTTGAGAAAATTAACGACAAATAGTTATGTTTCAATTATCATAATTTTGTTTTCGAAATATACACTTTTGTGTAGGTTTATTACAGAGAAAGAATTTAATTACAATGATTCACTTTCTCCACTATATTTAACTTTCCTTCCTTTCCACTATCATCTACTTATGCAAAGTGGAATTTTACGACCTCTGCAATAATTTAAAAAACGTACTTGCCCCGAAAGATTCACGTCCTCGACAAAAAATCGAAACAGTTCTGTGTGAAAAATGCCGGTTGAAAACAAAGTTCTTCAAATTTGTGCTACGCGTTCCTTGCTACTCGTTTCGTAGCGGTCGGGGTGAAATATCGCACGGGCAGGTGATACGGATACTTTTATAACGGGATTTTTTTTCCATCCATTTTTCCATTCTCTTCGGTAACCAAATACATATTGTTTTAACTGAGGTGCAGTTTTATGTCCTTACTTCGTGAAGCTTGCTTGTATGCGAAAGTAAGCTAGATATTTAGTTCTTCATAGATTGAAAAAAGCATTGATTTTTTTACAAAATATTAACAGTTAATTACATGAAATTATTTTTTCAGTAACAGGTAAGGAAGTGATTAAAATCACAACTAATGGGTGAGAATATTATATAATGAGAGAAATTTATAAAAATAATTATAAAACATTTGCCTTCACATCTAAAAACCCGCTATTGCTGGTACCTTTAGAAGAATTCAAAACCAACTAAATAGCACTTATCGACTTTACACAAAGAACATACTTCCAAATTTGAAAAGCTTGAAATAAATTGGTTTATGCATTTTAACTGTACTTGACGATTTATTGTAGTATTGTAGTTATTTTCTTATAAAATTACATTAGTTTCGATAATCATTTTTAAGCAAGACTAATGAAATGTATTTCAAGTGATATTTATTCATATTTATACTTTTGAAGTACAGAAGTACTCGAAATACTGAAAAGTCGAACGTACTTATCACTATTTACAAACCTATGTGCAACATAAAAACAATAACAATCACTTTAATGAAAAAACCACATTAAGGAAATAATAAAACAAAAAAAAATGGGGGTTGCACTCCGGGAGTGCAGGCAGAAGTGAAAACTTGAACTTATGGCGCGTTGGGCACTTTTTAGGGTGAGCATTTTTAGGTGCGCTTTAATGAAAAAATACATATATACGTATAAACGTCTGTCTATATGTCTATCTGTATGTCCTTCTATATATCAAGAATGGGTTAAATCCTTAATGTCTTAACTAATATTATAAATAAGAAAATTAGTTTGTTTGTTGCACTTTCACGCCTTAACTACTCGATCGATCATCATGAAATTTTGCATACACTTTGCCATGAGTGCAGAAAAGTACATAGGGTACCTTTCATACAAAAGTACTGTTCCCGAGGGATAGAAATATAACTTTCAATCGGTAGTCTACATTAACGCGAGCGAAGCCGCGGGCAAAAGCTAGTTATTTATAAACGTGAAAATAGCAAACACATGACAGCGACACAGTATAAATGTACACATGACGCATAGATGTGACCCGATGATTGACGTGAAGGAAACCTGAAACAAGCTCGCAAATTCATCATCATCAAGCGTCACGCAGCACATCACAGCATGCACATTTCCTGACTCTGACAGACAGAGATAATAACAAAAAAAGTCATTTTTATTATTATCCAGCACCGACTCTGCAAGCAAGGTTAGACACCTACTTGCGGGCTGTAGGCTGTGTTTTCATGTTAATTTTAAAGTCATCTTCTTTTTATAATGTGTTATGAAAGACCTCTGATTGTTATTCCTTGTTTTAATTTATCTTATTTGTAGTTTAATCTTTGCATGTTCGTACGTATCTATATATTTGAATTTTCCGTCTTCCGCTCACCAAACAGGCCCCGTCAGAATACCAGCGTTGTCACGACACGCATTCGTGACGTAACAATACAAGCTGAGGTGGGGTCCTGATTGACCTGTTGTGTTATCATAAATTATTTTACCTTTACTTTATTATACATGTACTGTAATTTTTGTTTGTACGATTTATTTCAAGTGTTCGTGATCAATAAATGTTTCTCTCTCTCTCTCTTAAATTTAAGGAGACGTCTAACATAAATACAAGTTCCAACAGAATAGTTGGACTGCGGTCTAAAACTAAACTTTCCCAGCTCAGCGGGAATGCGATCTTTTTCTCAGAACCAAGAGCCAATAAAATTGGTTCTACAAACTCTCTTAATCGAGTGAAAGTTATAAAACTTAAAGAAAAATTACATATTTAGGTCTTTCACTTCCACATCTAGCACATTTAATTAAAACCACTTATACTAAACCCAAAACGAACCGTGATTACATGTTAACCTCAGCCATTCTTGAAGGAAGGAACTTGTGATCACGTAAAGGAATCGAATCGTGAGCATTAAATAATATAAAAAAAAGAATAAAAGTGTCATGGATTTGGTTAAAGTTATTTTATTAAAAAAAATAGCGTTTACCATTTATGGTCATAATTACATTGCGACTTTCAAATATTCTAAAACTATTACTAACAATATCATATTCATGTAACACAAAGCAAATACTAACTTGAAAATAATATTATTTTGAATACGTGATGGATATTTGCTTTAATGTTAAAACTGACCATGCATAGACTTATTTATTGTTGAACTTTGTTTAAATAAATTTCGTCAATGATAACTTTGATTTTGGTCGAAAACTATTTCATAATAAGTTTGCATCAATTAAAAAATACGCTTGTGTAATTAAGGGAACTGGACTAGGCATATGGAATCTATGATCTAAGATCACAAATTTGTTACAATAGCAACGCGTTAACCGAAAGTAGTTCGTCTACCGGACGCTAGATGGCGCTAAAGGAAAAATATTTAATAATAGAAAAAAAATTAAGAATTTTGTCCACTCGTGCGTAGTCGGGACGGGCCGCTAGTTTCTAACAAAAAAAATTAAAAACTTTTGATAAAGATAATTAAGTTTAAAAAAATCTATTGCAATCTAGCCCGATAAGGCAGAAAGAAATACGTTCTAACAATATTTGAAGAGAATTTTTTTCAATACATTAATAAAAAGTTGACATAAAAAAATTACATTTGCTTTAACCATTTTGTGTGACCTAAGTGATTTAATTCCGTTTCCGTTGCAACCGAATCGTCAGATTTGCTAATAGTATTCTGGCTTTTCTAACCTAGACAGGTGTCACAGAACAGACCCACGAAGCCCAGCAGCGCTGGTCAGGAAATCTATAAATAATTCTTGCGTGGACTAATTGCTTGTCATAATTAATTATAAGAGTATTGCAATATTGCTGTTAATTAATTCTAAGATTATTAACACTAAATACGTCGTCGACCGGTGGTTTGAATGATGGACGTATTTTTTGTGTTTAAATCCGAAATCATTAGAAACAATATAAAGTAAATTTTGTATCAAAATTCTCCTCTAAAAAGTGTTATGTATCAAACAAAAACCGTGCTTTTAAAATCAATAAAAAGAAATCAGAAGCCCCCCCCCCCCCCCGTTTTGTATGGACTTTTTGGGTTATCTTGGATAACCAAACTGTTTTTGACAACTTTTCTTAACTAAACAGGTAAAAAAAGATTTTTTTCATTGTCCCTAAGAAGTTGTTACATTTCCGTGCATATTACACATAAAACCAACTTATTGAGGGTTTTTTGCGCATAATTTATAGTTAATGTTTCGTATTTAGTGCATGCAGTTTCGACTGCTTTATAGGAGCTGTGATCACAAGATGATTAAGGCAGTAAGTGGAAAATATATAAATTTTCCACTTCACGTTCCTAACTGTAAAAATTCTTATAAATCAAAATTGTTTTATTTTACATTTTGATTTATATAATTTTTATTATTTTTTCAAATATGCAATAAATACAAACCCTCTTGTCAAAGGTGCCTTGAAAATATTTAAAAGATATATTCCGATTTAACTCATGCTTGTTATTTCAACTATTTAAGTTAATTATTTTGTGCTTAAGAAAACTTAAGAAAGAAAAACCGTTCTTATCTTTCATCAATGTTTTCTGATAGCGGTGAGGCGATAAAATACAAAATCTGTTTTCTTCGTATTTTGCTTCTTTTCTGTTCAGAACTACGAGTATGTCATAAACAATCGCGTCTCGATGACATGTGCTTGCACGATTCAACGCGTCCTATATAAGCATTTCCGCACATGACCAATAATTGGACTGATTTTTTACACAATTTGATCACCGATTTTGTCCGGATTTAACTAATCTAAGTTTAATCCGGACTTTCTATCTAGAAAAGCTCGATGCAAGCCGACACTAATGATAATTGTTGCGGCGTATGTCTCACAACGTACCTAATATTAAAGCCAAATTTCATCTCACAGTAAATAATATCTCCAGAACGAGCTGTAGTAGACAAGATTATTTATTAATATATTACATTCGTATTTAGCAACATCACAGCATAGACTCTGACTGCACGGCTACTAAAATTATAGATATGGTAGTATCTATCACCACACAAATGTTGGTAAATTTCAATTTACAAAATTACAAGAAGGTAAAATAATTTTAATTTCAATTGTCTAGATACAAAACTATGGATATTATCCACCACAGCGGCACAACCACATAATTAATTATAACGAAGCTAGTTCTTATAATGCCACTTTTCTGTCAATTGAGGTACTACAAATGATTCCGAACTCACTTATTTGGAGATAGAATTGATATAGACACTTGTCGTTGTCCATGGTGGTAAATGATGTAACGGCCCACCGGACCTCGAAGAAAGTGAGGGTAAATCAATTCATTTATGATGGGGGGGACCTTCCAGCAAATGCTGGTTGCTCAGCTCCCGTCCTCAACATTGCTTCAATTTAACAATCTTGGGCGAACGCGCTCATCATTGGGCCGACCGTTCTGACGACCGTTTGGTGCAACGGTAGCGATCCTGCCTTTCGCACCGATGGTCCTGGGTTCGAATCCCGGAAGGGGCAGATGTTTTTATGATGAATTCGAGCATTTGTACCTGAGTCATGGATGTTTATATATATTTCTATGAGTATTACACATCTATGTATATCATATATGTATGTCTATCCGTTACCCTAGCATCCATAACACAAGCCTTACAGAGCTTACTTTGGGCTAGGCTAATTGGTGTAAATGTTAGAAATATTTATTATTATTACTTATTGGGCAATCGCAAGCTCTTCAAAAAACTCTTTTTAGTTTATTTTAGGATTTTCCAAAAAGAAGGTTTACTTCACTTCTGAATACAGATTTACCGAATAAATTATGTGTATATAACACACAAGATATAGCTATTAATGGAAATAACTAGATTTGATTTGTAGCTTGCTGAATCACTTTAACATGATAAAGCTTTTACAGTTTAACATTTGCGTACCAGTACCTGGTGAAGTGAATATAATACAATCTTTTTACAACTTTTGCGTCGTATTTGCGTGCAAATAAATTATGTTTTTTTTACTGTAAAAACTGATTTGATATAAAAATCTGTCAATTGAATGTTTTAATAAAAAAATCTAGTAACCGAATAATTATCTTGAATTTGAACTGGAATATTTGTGGAATATCCCATACGGCTCATTAGTTCAGGTTGTGACATCAAATGTCACGACAACAAAGTGCTCTCTATGACACGTCACTGCGAAGTGGTGTGACTTATAAATGAGCTGCGATACGTTAATTACTTAATTACTCCGCCTGGTCTACTGACTGAAGCTGATGGAAACGTAAGCTTTAATTAATCCTGCATTGAATGATGCCTCAACAGTGTTACTATCTACATAGGTTTAATAAAGAAATTAAATTATCTTATTACATATATAAATTATCTAATTTTAATAAAAAAGTTTCAAAGCATAAACAACTTTTGAGTTACGCAGTCGGAGACTGACTTCAATGCCAGTTACTTTTCTCTTTACCCATGTTACGTTCATAAAATTAAGACACAATCCTAACTCGACTCAAGTAAAACAATCCTAAGTAATATAATAAATGTGAAGCTCGAGTCAGTTTGCTTGTAACGCTTTTACGCTTCAACGTTGTTTTTGATAAAATGATAAAATTTAATACTTGTAAAAGTCTTACATTCGGTATTGTGGGTAGTAGTTAGCTAGAACATAAAGAGATGGCGCTGGTAGTCAGTTAAGTGTAACTTAACTTAGGTGTGCGCGGCTTGGCCCTAAAACTCATAGAAAGTTATCTTAAGGATAGAGAACAGTTTACAGTTGTTGATTCCCATAACAAAAATAGCAAAACTTTTGAAGAAGTACAATCAAAAACAAAAAAGTAGCGATTGGATTGCCTCAGGGAAGTATACTTGGGCCCCTTCTCTTTTCAGTTTATGTAAATGAACTGCCAAATGTATTATAATTGACATATTTCCGATCACAACACAAAAGTAAAAGACCATTGATTCTCATTTAAATTGGAAAGATCATATCTTAAAAATATATAAAAAAAATCTAGTTGTTGTTATGCTCTTTCGATACGTATTGAGACGATATCTGCAGATGTAGCGAGAGCCGCCTATTTTGACAGGTTTACCCGCTACTGAATTATGGCGTGCTATTCTGCTATAAATATGACCTATGTATTCTCAGGAAAAATAATCATTTGTATTGTACAATAGTGCCTTTAATACTAGCATACAGGTCTTTAATTATTTACCTTTAATTTAGTTCTTGATCTGCCCATTTTTAAAATTAAGTTAAACCAGTGGTTAATTTTATGAAAAATCTGTATTAGTTATAAATGTTGTTAAGTAGTTCAATAAGTGTGTCATAAATAGGTTTAATTAAATATATTCTAAGGAATTTAGAAATTGCATGCCCGGTGAGGGTACACTGTTGTTACTTATGTAACAACAGTGTACCTAATGCATTTCAATCAGCAAACTGTACACAATTTAGAAATATTCTTTTCTATTCTATTCCTGAAACAAGTTGAATTTTTTCTCGTGAAAATTTCTTTACTTATAAATCTAACAGCTATTTGTATAAAAAATAAAAATAAAATAATATTCTTTGTACATGACACAGTAAAAATATAAAAATATTCGTAACAACAAATAAAGTTTTGATACATGCAAAATTAAGACTATCCCGTGGACTTGAGTGGTGGACAGTCTCCAAACTACAGCTAAACCAAAATCATAATTTTGCTTAATTTTAACATTATTGCTTTCGTAACAGTAATTCTCTCATATGATGAAACTAAATCGATAAAGCAAATTTACACTTAGCAAAATTTACGGAAGTGATTTTTCGCCCTTTATTTAAGAAAAAATCTCACCAAGAAAACGGGTCACAACCCTTAGCGCAAATCCAATCAATGGCGGTGGTTGAACAAATCCGTACTCTGGAGTTAACAGTATTTATCTCTCCTTAACCTCGCGTTAAAGCCTTACTTGAAATAGAATCCTGCAAGATCGAAATCAACCATTTCTTAGTAATTCACGTTCAAAGGATTAAGTTGTATCACTAATATTAAAGCTGTCTTTAAATACTTACATTATTCTAAGAATAAGGTGATCATTTTAGTAATTAAACCGCTTGGCGGCCTTTTAATGTGAAGCAGATAAATGTGGCGTTATTTCGCAAGGCGCTTAAAGTCTTTTAAGAATCGAAATGAATGAGACTATTACGTTTCTGTTATAAGATCTAAATTTAATTTATATGCCTTCAATTGTTAATATTATTTATTTATTCAGAAGAGTAACGTATCAAATAATGTTCCATTAAATTATATAATTTTGGAATTAAATCTTACAGAGATAAACACGTTTATAGTTTTATTTTTAACTGTTTGGATTGCTCGTATTGTTTAATATTAGACACTAATTAAATCTCTGCATCCAAGAACTTTAGAATAACGTTCTATTGGGTCGTATGAATACTTAGAAAGTATGTATATTTCTATGTTTTTAAATAAACCACGCCAACCTGTGAAGTAAAACATTATATAAAGAATGATTCTGCGGTCTATGCAGACTAACGTTGCAGATAAAATAAAGATACAATGATTATAAAAACACATATTCTGACTACACCTCTACCATTTCAATAGTTTGAGCGTTCCGTACCAATAGGGTAAAACATGACCCTATTACTAAGACTCCGCTGTCTCTCCGTCCGTCCGTCTGTCTGTCCTTCTGTATCTCATGAACCGTGATAGTTAGACATTTGAAATTTTCACAGATGATGTATTTCTATTGCCGCTATAACAACAACAACATAAAAAAAACAGAAAATAAATATTCAAGGGGGCTCCCATACAACAGACGTGTTTTTTTTTTTGGTCGTTATTTTAAAAATAAATAGTTAAATTATTTATTTTTTAGGGGCTCCCATACATACTCTTTTATTTCGATTCTTAAGCGAATCAAAATTTATAGGGTCTCGTTAACCTAGAATCATAAAGTTTGACATGACGCGATGTCTTGTAGCACAAGTAAAAGAAAAAATTCAATAACCGTTAATTTGTAGGTGCATCACAAAAAAATACTTTTTGCGATTACAAAGTTATTTGTAAATTAACCGCGACCTATATCGATGTTTGAGGACAACAGTTTTGCAACGGCAAAGTTAAGTTTGTCCCTCAATCCGTTGTTCATTTCGTTAGAAGAGTAATGTTCGGTACTTTTATAATTTACTTAACTAAAAGTTTGTACGGAACTCTTCTTGCGCCATTCCGTCTCGCACTTGGCTGGTTTTTTTTAATGTATAGTGATCACGCGGCTAATTTGCGTATTTTGGTATGTTGAAAAGTGTTATATCGCTACGTTTATTGTTGTGTCTGGTATAAGTGATAAGACATCATTATCGGCATAGTGAGTAAAATGTTACACAACCTGACCTAGTGATAAGAGTAGTTAAGTCATATCTTGAGAGTACAGAGCGCCACACTTGACACTAGATTACTACGAAGAGGTAAATGACATGGATTATATGCGATTGTATTATAAACACTTATCAGGCAAGTCATTTTTCATTTCAACTTTAACCATCACTACGACCACAAGATAAGTTTTTAAAGAGAATTTATTTTGGAAGTGATGTAGGTTAATGGGAAAATTGTATTGTGGCGACCAAAGAGGACTTGCATATTCCTTTACTTTTCGATAGTACTTTTATGGTATATATTTTTTTTCGTTCATAACATACAAACCTTAATGCATATAACACCGAGGATATTTTCCTTCGTAGTGGATCCATATGTACTGACATAGTATCAGGCGTTACTTGGCGAATGTCGATATCCATAAGTAAACAAAAAAAAGTTTTATAAATGTAGGCAGTGAGTTCATTTTAAAGGAGTTAAACAATATTTGTTATTAATTCATCATCTTTTCAAACTTCCTCTCCTGAAAAGTTGACATATCGTATCGCAAGAAACGATCGAACTTTAAACTGGAGTACCACGGTTCAATTCACATGACTCTTATATTGGTCGCTCACTGCTCGTCTAGGCCCTACCCAAAGGTTTCGATAATGATCTACCTATATTTAACGGGTACCCACGTTTTCACCAGATTTCTCTCCACCTTAAGGGAACCCACGGAGAGTTTGCTTTTAAAAAAAAAATGAAAATGGCTTTATGATAAGGGCTATTTTTAACAAAGGACCAATAAAATACAAACTATTATTTGTATAATATCTTAGTTTTAATAATAATAATATTCTAATTGAAACGTTACATACGGAACACACTTTTGAATGGAATGGACGAATGTAGAGTTGGCCGTACTCTTTATGACTTGTTCCGCAACTATCAGAAGTCACGCTCCTATCCTGTTGGGGTGGGTGGCGTGCTCAGTGAGGAGGTGCTGGAGCGGCGCGGCGTGCCCCAGGGGTCTGGATGTGGCCCCATTTTTTATCTGATGCACGTCAATATCCTATGTGGAATGCTGCGGCACTGTACAGCATATATGTTTGCAGACGACTTATCCACACTCCAGGTAGGTACAAGATATGGATGCTGTTGTAAAGTAGTCGCACGATAATGGAATTGTATTAAACTCTGACAAAACAAAGTTTCTTATTATATATTCACAATATACAAGTTTTGAAGATTCTCCACCTTTATTGTTGATACATAGAGATTCTTGCTTTCATCGCAAAAAAATAGTTTGCCATTGTGTTCTGTGTAACTTATTTTGGTGTTAAAATAGATGTTAGTTTTTCTTGGTCTTATCATATTGATTTATTAATAAACTCAGAACATTACTTGGCAAGTTTTACCACTTAAGTTATAAGGTACTATCATCATCCAACTCCCGAGACATATAGGCAAGCAAAACTATCAATGCCGCAGGTAGACGCTCGCCTCTCCAAATCTATATTACAGTTAAGTAGATCGAACTGCGCCTAGTCACAGCCACCATTACTGGTCACCGTAACTTTAGGAAAGTAACGTAAGGAAGTGGCACCCTACCGGACAAGACATCTTGGCTCACCGGGCAGCCTCCGCGAAGTCGTCACCAAAGTGAAGGTGCTTGGAGCATTCCTGGCAGAGCTGGGCTGGCTGGAGTGAAACAGCCAAGCACCCTCCAGACACAAAACAGGTGCACAAGATGTCGATTTGCAGAAATCGACCGTATAGCAGAAGAAGAAGGTACCTATTAGTACATTAAAATGTTTGTATTTTTCATTAGTGGATTCAATTTTTGGTTATGCTTTAGACTGCTACGACTTGAGTCATTACCAATTAGATTTTAAAAATTGCTTGTGAATTATAAAACTAAAAGAAACTGTAAAGGTCACTATAGAAAATTATTTAAAATCTGTAAAATAATACCAGTATGCCTTAAACACAAATATTTATTAGCATTAAACAACCACGGCAGTCGGGAGCACAGCCTTCAGCTGAGACATGGCTGTGACACAAGGTCGGTCTCCGCGGGTAAATTCGAAGTACCAAGAGTTTCCAATTACTATGGGGACAGAACCCTAAAAAATCGTCTACCTTACCTACTAAATAGTTTGCCTGAGGACATCCGCCTTGAATAAAAACAAGTTCAAAAAAATATTAAAAAGTATTTTTTGGGTTTGCTTGATGTGAAATAACTTTATAAAACTTTCATGCTCCATATTTCAGTTTACAGTAGTCAATGTATTAAATGTTAACTGAGAATTTCCTGCAGTCAAACTTTTAGTATAGCTTTGCAGGGCATTATTTACTCTGTTTATCTTTGTTCTGTTTAACAATTAACTAAAAAATAAAAAACAAAACTATTGCTAGTTCACTACTCTAGAATAGCAGTGACGTAATGAAGAAATAAAAAAAATACTTCCAAATTAGGAAGATTTTTGGGCAAGCTTGCTTCATCTCTCTTTACCCTAGCTAGACCTCTTTATAACTCTAAGGTTCAATAAGTGGCCAAGAGTTTATTTATTTGTAATCAAAGAAAACTTTTGAGTGAATTTCTGTTTATGAACGCTTAATTAGACCACGGACTTCAGTAACAGGTAACTGTTAAAAATGTTGTTTGAAGTCTGAAGTCATAAAGGAAAACAATCTCAAATTGCCAACGTTGCAATGAAAATTGGTTAATTTTAATTTGCCATTTACCATTCAGGAGTGGCAAACATTGCAACGTTATTCCGTTAACAAACTTTTCCAATTAGAACAACGCAAGGCTGACGGATGAAACGTTACCCTATTTTAATATAATAAACCGAAATCTTCCTAATTTGGAAATATTCTCTTTGACATTTCAACGCAAGAAAATTAATTATTCTCAGTGACTGGAACTTATTGACGATGAACTGTTTTTGATGGGAAAGCATCAGCTTTCTTTTCGTCGAAACGAAAAGTTGAATGAAGACTGCCTTTAGGTTTACATTGCGTGCAACGAATACTTAGCTAGAAAATATTAAGCGAGGTACGACGCCATGTATTCAGTCGTATAACAAATATACTTTGATCCATTGAGAAACTGAGATGGAACATGTGCAAAACAAAATAACGCCAATTAACAAAATTGTTTGGATAATAAATTGGGGCGCTGAGTTAATTTTGATGAAGTATTTCCATTATTTCATTTATTTTTTTAGGAAGATGATTTATTTACCCTGCTTTTGAAAAGCAATTTCTTTATTTAGTCGGTATTTTGATATGAAATAAAAGAACCATTACAGAGTCTACAACGGAGTTTGTCTGGCTACTATTAAAATTTTAAAAATATATTTTTTATTATCTGCACCTGCGACTCCATTCACGTGGATGTTCGAAAATGACAATGAGTTGCGTGATCCTAGTGATTTTCTAAGTGAGAAGCGCTGTTAAAGAATGTTGTCAAATAATTTGATTTTCTTAGGCAAGTGCATATTTATAAATAATATTAGTTGTAGAACCATCCGGAGAGTATACTCTGTATTTTGATATGAAATAAAAGAACCATTACAGAATCAACAACGGACTCTGTCTGGCTACTATTAAAATTTTAAAGATATATTTTTTATTATCTGCATCTGCGACTCTATTCACGTGGATGTTCGAAAATGACAATGAGTTGCGTGATCCTAGTGATTTTCTAAGTGAGAAGCGCTGTTAAAGGATGTTGTCAAATAATTTGCTTTTCTTAGGCAAGTGCATATTTGTAAACAATATTAGTTGTAGAACCATCCGGAGAGTATACAAAAGGTTAGTGGGGTTGGCGAGAGTCATACATAAGGCCATTGGAAAAGCAACTTATACTGAGTGCCAAAACGCACAACCAATTTTATACAACAACAATTATAGATAGAGTTACTTTCGCATTTATTACATAACGCCATGGCTTTTCGACGTAGAATTTCATAAGTCCCACGTCGTAAATCCTTGTACTGAGGACACGCCCTTGGTACTTTAACATAGAAGGTAGTGTGTTCTCAAACTGCCTATGCACAAATTTTTTCCGACTGGTGCGGCAAGTGACGTACCGTCTATGACGTCATGTAAGCAAATGTGTCCAAAACTGAATCTACTAATCCTTCCGTCACTTTATATTTTCAATACTGTATTTTTGTGAAAAATCATTCCGTTCTATATATTCGGATACAAATGTTGGATCTTCTATGGTGATGATCAGGAAACCGCGTTTAAATGAGACACCGAGCTGATTGTGTAACTTTTATTACACACTGTTAAATCGTACAATAACTTTTCGTTACTAAGAATGATGTTTCCAAGCCAAGACTGCCTCTTAGTATCCGTAACAAAATGGCGTAATCATACCGGATGTGGGGGGGGGGGGGAATGCCCACCAAAAATACTCGGTTATTATTGGTCGAGAAATCAGCCAATTGCCCTTTCTCGGAAGTCGTTTTCGAACTAAAAACAACGGTGTAAACTGATATTGATAAAAACAAGTATTATAATGTTTAAGATATGCTTAATTATATTTATATTTTAATATAAACTATTAACAATTATGATTAATTCCTAACACAAATAATAGCAGAAGCATAAGACATCGTGGCAAGCTGGTTTTACCCAAAATGCAGGCCGTCCTTTTTAAGAGGAACTGTTATCCCATTTTCCCTGTATTGTGCAAAACAATAAGTTACCAAATTCTTGAACTGAACTTAATATGACCTTATTCATAAGAAAACTGTTTTTCTAGCTAAAAACAAAATGTTTTTACTCGGTTAAGGAATTTTAAATTGTAAATTGACATTAAAATGTTAGTATTTGACATTTATTATTTAATTAATTTTATGTAGATGTAAAAGTATTCACTCATGACGTTTGCTTACATTAACGTGACATTTTGAACTCAACGTTCACATGCTCTTGTTGGCAAATAGACGGACTTTATATGGAATAACACCAAGACTGTAGGTAGGTACTCTATTTTCAGTGAATAAATAACATTTCATTGTAACATTTCATTAAGACATAACTGTCGGTATGTTTTGTATAAAAAAAACCTTTATTTTAAAAACACAATTTCAGTAAAATATCGTCATGATTACATTCACATCATATTATTGACATGTAGATATGATTGTTCTTGATACGCCTGAGATACAGTAGTGTTATTTATTCTATGACCAAAGAAACATAAGTTAGTACGACATCAAATTTTTGTACAGGAACAGTGCAAATAGAATTTTTACTATGTGTTGTAACTGTATTAACTGAACTGAATTTGTAACTGTAAGGTTTAATTTGAATTAAATGTAACCCTAAAAAGCAACCGAATCCGATTTGTTGAATACTGTGAGATTTCAGCATAAAAACCCATTAATTTGTGCCTTGTTGAGACGTGCTCTTAACCTGGATGAATGTTTAATATTTATTAGATTTATTTTGAAAGTTGCTTTTACAAAGTTTGTTGCCATAGCCTCGGGGATTTTGCTATAACTTTCGCAATCCGTGATCCTATAAAATGGCTTAAGACAATGTGAATTGGTAAATTTAAAAGCATCTCAATTATTATTTGAGTAGAAAACTTATACTCCTAATAAATAACGATACATCAGCGAAACTGCTCCGTTTATAGTCAAAATCAGATATTTATATTAATTACTGAAACTTACGGCATATACTAGTTATTACAAAACTAATGATTACAAAATTAAAGACATTTAGGAATTGTTTCAACGATATTTGAATACATCAGCAAATATTACTTAAAAATTAAATTATGTACAACTGAACTCAAACGAAACCTATTAGTATATATGTATAATATATAATGTTATAATTAGTCATAACGAGGAACGGTATGACTATATACACTCTTAAGTAAAAGATGAAGCGTGTTCACTTAGATCTCTGGGTGGTTTATTTTTAAACTTTTACTTACATATTATCGAAATAAATATAACGATTAGTATTATTTTAGTTCAAAGTAAAAATGACATGGATTGTATACGATTGTATTGTTAACACCTACCAAGTAGGTCATTCTTCATTTCGACTCTTAAGCATATTTTGAAGAGAATTTATTTCGAATGTAATCCTGGCGGTCTTTAGGGGTATTGTATTGCGACCAAATAGGACTTGCATATTTATTTCCTTTATTATCTATAAAGCAAATTTCTATAGGCAACATACAAACCTCGATGCATATAAAACCGAAGATATTTCCTTTCATATTGGATCCATAAGTACAGGCATAGTGAGTCTATATGAAAATGAAAATGAAAATAATTTTATTCAAATGCACTTAAAAATAAGTAGTTTTGAATCGTCCAACATTTTTACCTACCACCCTTTCAGGACGTCTTTTAACAGACAAGAAGAATGGGCGCAAGAAACTCGTCAGCTTTAACAGAAGTAACGACATTTACAATATAATACGTCGTCACCATACACAATCCACAAAAAAAAAATTGTTATGACAATACTAATAGTGTTATGATATCATTATTTAGAACATAGGCAATAAGCCCACCTTCGTCACCAAACGAAGCAAGACCATTATTGACCTCACCCTCGCAACACCGACAGTGGCCGCCATGTTGTCTGGCTGGCACGTCTCTGACGAGGCGTCCTGCTCGGACCACAGGTGGATACGATTCGACCTACAGGTAATCACCGTTACTCCGACCCCTAGAAGGTACCCAAACAAAACAGATCGTCATCGATACACCCAGCTACTTGAGGAGTCGCTGAGTAAAGAAAACAATAACACGAGCATATACAACACCTCGCAACTGGAACAGCAGGTAAAGAATCTAACAAACATCATTATAGAATGCTTTGAACAAGCCTGTCCCCCCAAACTCCCACCCTCCAAAACTTCGGGGAAACACCAGTGGTGGGGACCCGAATTGGAGAGACTAAGAGCTGAGGTAAGGAGGAGGTTTAACAGAGCCATGAACACATGCAATGATTATGACTGGGAAAACTACAGGGCAGTTAAAGCCAAGTACAAAAAACGAATCAGATACTGGAGAACCGCATCCTGGAGGAACTTCAGCACAGAGATAAATACGACAAAACAGGCAAATAGGGTAAGGAAAGTATTGGCTAAACAAGGTCCAGGAACCTTAGGCTACCTCAAGAAAGCTGATGGCACCATGGCCCAAAGCCAGGAGGAGTCAAACGCCATCCTTCTACAAACCCATTTTCCGAACAGTTCACCGATTCAACAGATGACATGGACCGATGAACCAGTCATCCCTACAGAAGAATGCTGGCGACTAGCCAATAAAGTGATTACACCTGAAAACGTAAGTTGGGCCATAAACAGTTTCTCTCCCTTTAAAGCAGCGGGAACAGACAACATCTTTCCTGCCCTTCTCCAATGGGGGGAAGCACTTATACTCGAAACTCTCACTCACCTGCTGCGAGCCTGCCTAGCCTACAAGTATACACCGCATGGCTGGAGGGACGTAAAGGTAGTATTTATACCCAAACCAGGGAAGTCAGACTACACCAACCCTAAGTCATTCAGACCGATTAGTCTGACATCCTTCCTACTAAAAACATTAGAGAGGATATGCGACAAGCACCTACGAGAAGGAGTGCTGAGGTCTGTACCTCTTCATAAATCTCAACACGCCTACAGCGCGGGGAAATCTACAGAATCTGCTCTTCATCAGGTGGTTAGTAAGATTGAAGAAGCTTTTCAAAACAAACTTATTTGTCTTGGCACCTTCATTGATATTGAAGGGGCCTTCGACAAAACCAACTTTACCAGCATTGAATCAGCTCTAAAGAGACATGGAGCTGAGCAGCAAATCATAGACTGGATCGTTAACATGCTTCGCAACAGAATAGTAAGGGTTGCAGGAGACAGCCAGGGAGCGATCGTGGCGCGCGGATGCCCACAAGGAGGAGTACTCTCGCCATTACTCTGGAATATGGTAGTGAACGACCTCATCACCTTACTTAATAACAATCACTTCTACACCATAGGTTATGCGGATGACATCACTATACTAACTATAGGGTTTCAGGCCGGTATAATCTGTGACACCATGCAGGCAGCTATGAAAATAGTTGAAACATGGTGCCAAAAGTACGAACTAACAGTCAACCCCGCCAAGACTGAAATGGTAATGTTCACTAACAAACGCAACATCAGCAGCTACCAGGCTCCAAAACTGTTTGGGACCACATTACAATTGTCCAAAGAGGTAAAATATTTAGGTATAGTTCTGGACAACAAACTAAACTGGAACAGCCACATTGACCACAAGATCAAAACTGCCAGCATTGTGCTATGGCAGTGCCGACAAATGGTAGGTAAGAGATGGGGCCTGTCCCCGAAAATCTTCCTGTGGCTCTATAACACGGTGATCAGACCAATGGTAAGTTACGGTGCTGTAGTGTGGTGGCCCAAAACTACCCAGTCAACCTGTGTCAACAAGCTACAAAGTCTACAACGCCAGGCATGCTGCGCCCTCACAGGTTGTATAAGCACAGCCCCCACGGCGGCACTGGAAGCGATGTTAAATCTCACCCCGCTCCATCTACACATCAAACAGGAAGCGGCAAAAACAGCGCTGAGGCTTAGACTCTACAAACTGGTAAGATCAGAAAAAGTAAAACACCTCAACGGCCTACTGAAGGACTGGCTAAATACTCCGTTTATCGATGCACCCTGCGATAAAATAAAGCCTACCTTCATCTTTGATAAGAAATATAGAATACATCTGAATGAAGACAACAACCCAGAGGTAACACACAAGGCTCTCATGATATTTACCGACGGATCCAAAACCAAATTGGGAACCGGCGCGGGAGTATTCTCAGAGGACCTTAACATAAACTTCGCCTTCCCCATGAGCCTGCACAACACCGTATTCCAAGCGGAATGTATGGGCATCACTATGGCAGCTAAGGCGATAACAGCACGGAAGGTAAAAGGTTGTAAAATCAGAATTCTTTCCGATAGCAAGTCAGTCCTACAGGCTCTGTGCAGCTATCGAGTCACATCCAGCCTGCTCCATGAATGTCACCTAAACCTAAATGAGGCAGGAGCATATAACGAGATAACTATCCAATGGATCAAAGGCCACAGTGGATCACGAGGTAATGAAGCAGCTGATGGGATGGCACGGAGGGCATCGGATATGGTGCCTTTCGGCCCAGAACCCATCATCCCCATTCCGATCAGCTGGTTCAACAACAGTATTTGTGAACACACATCAAAACTGCATCAGCAACAGTGGAACTCTCTGGAGACGTGTAGACAAGCTAAACTCCTTCTACCGCGGGTGGACGCTCGTGTCTCCAGATCCTTACTACAGCTAAGTAGATCAGAGCTGCGCCTAGTAACAGGCGCCATTACTGGTCATGGCAACTTTAACAGGCACCTTTTTCATTTAGGTATCACCGACAGCCCTCTATGCAGAGGATGCATGGAAGTGGAAGAAACAGCAACCCATGTCATTATGGAATGCCAAGGAGTTGCACACTACCGGGCAAAACATCTCGGCTCGCTGGGCAGTCTCCGAGAGGTTCTCACCAAGGTGAAGGCACTTGGAGCATTTCTGGCGGAGCTGGGATGGCTGAAATAAACGGGTATACATCCTCCAGACGCAAAATAGGCGCTTGAAGTCGTCGAGTTGCGGATACCGCCCGTATTGGATGAAGAAGAAGAAGAAGAAGAAGATATCATTATTTCGTTGATTACAACAAAGTCAACAAGTATCTGTACTTACTTACCGTAAGTATCCCTGAACATTGCAATAACATACAGGGAATAAACGACAAATTTAAGAAAGCAACAGAATTTATGTTTAGTATTATTTAACAGGATCAGGCTCCACTTGGTGAAAGACCATCTCCATATACATCCATTATCCATTAATAAAACATCCAATTATTGTGGTTATTGAATATAAATACGTTAATAATCTAAACTAAAATGTTTTTGTTGAACTCCAATTTATTAATTTTTGACAATGTCTCATATTTTTATATTTTCATAGACAAGAATGACAAGAATCTTAAAAACTAAATCGAAAGAGTTTGCACTCCTACATTACACCCTCCCTAGTAACTGGGTAACGAGGTTACGGAACTACACAATAGCTAAAATGATTAACAGAAAATCATAAATTATTTTCCACAATAAACTAACAACTAAAACAAAACGTTATTTCTTGTGAACTTAACCCACTTAAACCTACCGACCCATGTATGGGTATTAAGAATTTAAAAAATCTACCGTCTCTTTTTGATACGTTTAAAACAAAATACACATATTTTTAGAAAATTTAAGAGGTACTTGTTATTTATAATGACAAGTAACATAGTAAATCAAAACATTACCAGTTGTTATTTGCGGCCGAAAAATTGTGAATCGAAAATTGTAAAACATATCCTCAAAAAAGTAAGTTTATATTAATTTACCGTTATTATTCTAATAAAACAGTAGTGAAACTAAAAAGTATATTACTTTAGTAATATTCATATTGTAAAGAAAATTAAAATTATCTTTATTTTTACCCTATTATTCAGCTGTGCATTCCATGGCCCCATACATGGGTCCGTCGGCACAAATATAGTACTTTTAACTTTTTAAATGAATATAGTTGTTATTTGTTATTCCAGAATATTTTCAAAATATTGAGTGAATTAAATGTTAATAATTATCTAGCTCCATAATGCATTATATTTGAACCACTTTGTAACGCAAATACTCCTGTCACAGATAGAAATTCTGAGGAAGAGGGTGCTATTACTATACATAATCTACCTAGTACTATTTTACGTGCATCGCAGAGGCTTTGTGTGCTATTTGGTCAATATCTGATAAGGAAAGTGAAGATGATAACATTCCTTTGACCAGTTAATAAAAGAAATCTTCTTCTTAAGCCAATGGCATCTACATCTTATAGTTCTTCGCCTTTATTCTACGTATGTTCGTAGAAAAAAAGGCCTACCATTAGAGGAGTAGACACAAATAATTCTAGTTTTCTAGTTTCCAAACTCTGGAAAGACCAAAAAACTAAATACGTTAAAAATTACTTTAACCAATTATTCAATGGCATGGTAATAAACTTTATAGTGGAGAATACGAATCTATATGTTTAAAAAAATGTAATGTAACCATAATTAAACTGAAAAAGGTTTCGTTGAAATATTTCTTTATACTGGATATGTTTCTATACAAGCTCGTTTTATGTTTTGGGAAAACATATCTGACTGTGGCGGGACTAATTCAAAATGATAAATTTACTAAAATGAGGCCTCTATTTGATTAACTTAATGGTATTTTACAAGAATAAACAACGCACTTTCCACGATAAAAAATGAGGCGTTTTCGTCAAATTATCAAAATATATAATGTAAACATAGGAGGCGTCGATCTTTCCGATCTGAATATAGGTCTATATCGAACTTCGATCAGAGGCAAAAAATATTAGTTTCCTATATTCTGTAATAGCATTGAAATGGCATAACATAATGTGTGGCAATATTCCGTAGTGACGGTGGAGATTTTGATCATCTCGGTTTTAGCAGGTCAGTCCCAAGAGCCTTTTTAGAAACGTTTCTCACAAAACGCAGGTCTTATCCTATACCAAAAAGTAGCTTTGGAGATTCATACAGTCTCGACCACATTGGTGATCTTATGTTAGTAATGATCTAAAATATAAGATATATAAAAAAAACTAGCCACATTTGAGTAGAATATGACATACATTTACATCCAAAAATGTGTTTTAAAATATTCCACAGTAATATTTATATTTATTATTAATACCCGTTATCATAAAAAAAACTAATAGAAAGTTAGAAAACACAATTGTTTCAATTTTAAGCGTTTTATGTATATTTATATTTATTACTTAGGCGTTTACTTAAACGCAGTGCTTAAGCCGACCGACCCATATATGGGTCATCAATTTTCCAGCTTTTCTGCCAGTGAAAATTTTTTTTTATATTTTTCCAAAGATACTGGGATTATAACAAACCATATATCCAAAAATCTTCTTTTTCTAAGATAAAAATAGTTTCAGGCATATCTGGGTTAATGAAACAAAACAATAATAAAATGAACTAAAAATATTTTTCCGGTATTTTTACACGTCTACCTACTCTAGTTGTAATTTCTTTAGAATTTTGTTCCCTATATACCATCCATTAATAAAACAACAATACCTGCTATTTTGACGATCTCCTGTCCTAAAAGAGTGTCTCAAGGAACGATAAAAGCATTAGCTGTTATATAACGATTCTATGCACATCAACGTAAGGGTACGTTGGTCGCCCATTTCTCGTCTTAGCCCTCCCACAAAAATTTCCATAATGATCGGTCTTATGCGGTCGGCTCACCTTATGCGGGTCTTACCCTTGGAGCGTCATCCGGTTCGCAGCGGTTTTATCGGTTTTAACGGTTAGTATTAATATTTATTTAATGCATCCTCTTTTTATAGTAAAAACGCTTCTTAACTTAATCCTTCGAGGAAGTTACAATAGTTTTGAGTGTAATATGAAATTATCTTAAAAACCCAATTTATGATACATGCTAATTAAACTATTTTTAAAGAATCCTAATAATATTTTATATTAACTATACGTAAAAATTTTATCACTGTCACCAGATACCGAACTAATATTTTAATCAGGTTGCAGTCCGATATTCGCAAAATGCGAAGAGGCGAATGACGAAATTATAAAGAAAGCGGTTGAACTGAATTTATCGCGGATAAAGGACTTGAAAAAAAAAACGTTGAATTAGGCTTATCTATAGAGATAAGCCTGTGTTTTAGTAGCAACAAAGATTACAAATAGGCTGACGGTAATGACTGGTCATCAATCAATGTGTTGATTTGTAATTATAGGTTACAATACACAGGTAGTATATAAAGAATGACTATATTCGACAATAACACAAATATGGGTAAAAAAAATTGAATGAAATATAAGACTAAATACAAATGACTAAACAATGATGTTGATGATATGTGAATTCCGCTCTTTCTCCCGCTCTTTTTCCATTGTATATCGTTACCATAGCAACGCGTTAACCGCAAGTAGTTCGTCTATCGGACGCTAGATGGCGCTAATGGAAAAATATTTAATAATAGAAAAAAATTAAAGAATTTTGTCCACCCGTGCGAAGCCGGGATGGGCCACTAGTTATATACAAAAAACAATGGCTCAGGTGCAAATAATCGTATTCATCACACAAGTATCTGTCCCATCCGGGACTCGAATCCAGGATCGTTGGTGCGAAAAGCAGCATTACTTCTATTGCACCAAACGGTCGTTTTATTTAATAAGATCAAAGTTCATTTCTGAATTTCGAGATTTTACGCCATTTTAAATGAAGATAAATTAGCCACCATGTCGATTCTTATCCGAAAGGTAAATTATTAAAATGTAACAATGGGCGCAATGCCAAAGAATAAAAATCTTGGATTCTGCAATAAAATTTGACACTCGATTAAATTTCTCAAATCAAGCGAAAAACGAGTAAAACTCGACGAAAGTTAAGAATTAACATTTCAGCAGTTTTAATCAGGGGACCAAAAAAAGGAAAAGGTTTTTAGAATATAATTTGATGAATTAAGGTAAATTGACTTCGATTACGCCAAAAAGAAAGGCTTGATGATCAGTTTTGTCAGGTAACGTTTTTACTTTTCTTACCTATTTATTTTGAAAACGTATTCCTTAAAGTAGTATAAATTATTTACGGGTTTGTTTTCATGTACCTTGTTTTTAGCGAGTTTCCGATATTTCAGCACTGTTGCGAGCGCCATGATCACTTTGATCGTGCTCCGTGATCGTCTCCATTAACAGATACTTCTCGCATATTTTTACTGTTAGGTCTTATAATAAATTATAACAATAAGGCTGTATGGCCGTGAAAAGTTCCTGTTATGCTCATTTTAATATCATAATCATTTTTTTATTTTAAGTGCGAAAGACATAGATTTACTTGTTAGTAAATCATAATAAGTTTATCAAATCTTGCTTCTTCAGCTTACAAAATGTCACAAATTCAATGGAATAAAATAACAATCCTTGAAATAATCATTAATAGTAGGTATAGAAGGGTTTATTAACAAGTCGTGTATTTTGTATTCGTTTAATGCTTTCAAGCATTAAACGAATATCGTTTTGATTCATAATTATTGTTTGGAAACAGTTATATAAAAGTTTTCTTTCTAACGATTTTTTTTGAGCTCAAAAGGTTATTTTGTGAAAATTAAACATGAAAATAATTCAGAAAATGCAGTTTAATTACTAAACATGGGCCCTTGAAACACTTACGTAGATTTTAAGGTTTATCTTTATAACAAGTAATAAGAGTTACAACAAATAAATGTTTTTTTATATATTATTATTATCATCGCCTTCCGCTCCGCCATAGCTTATATTAGGCAAACTTCACGCCTCGATACTAAAGCGTCATTTAGCCTTCAGACTTAATTCTCATGAGGCGTTAACCCTGTTCATGTATTCATGAAATACAATATCCAATTATCCTAAATATCGACTCGACTGTAATATATTTGTTATTTACATAAAATGAATGAATAGAAATGAATGGATATTATCTGTTTTTAGTCTTATGAAATATGGTATATTTAGTACTTTTTATTATTCTTGGAGGCTCCATTTTTTTTTCTACGCAGTTGCATGTTTGTAATGAAAAAACTCACAATAAAAATACAAAGTGGATTCCGTTTTTATTAATAGTACGTGACTTTGATAGTTTTAAACAAAATATTTACTTTAATGTTGTTTTGTTTACTTTAAAATATGCAAATATGTATTGGCTGTTAGTTTCATGTAGAAGGCAGTTTTATGTTAGATAGTATCGAGACGATTTCGCAGAAGGGGATAAAACTCGACGATATAAAAAGATTTAGGTGGTGTTAGGATTGTTGGCTGTAATTAATAAATAGATTTTCCTTTGCTAAAGCGCATGTCGTGGCAGCTTGTAATAAAAGCAGCCCTTATTCCTGTGTTAAAATTCGCAATTCAATTTATTGTTGCATATAGTGTACGATTTGTAAGTGGTCCTAAATAAATAAAATAAAAATAAATTATTCACAAATGCCCCTTGAGACATGTGGCTTGTGACGGGCGATGTCGACTGACATCTCCAGATATCTAACGCTGCGACTCTTCTTGTCCCTAAATCATCGATCACCGGAAATGTTGCAGTTGTTAGTTTCAACTAACATATTTTTAAATTTAAATCATATTAAAAAGCCATGCGATGATAATTAAGAAGTCGGGTTATATTGCCAGATTTGTCACGCAGCAAATTTAGAACGATAAGGCTTGTGTTATGCATACTAGAGTAACGGATAGACATACATATATGATATATATATATATATATATATATATATATGTAATATTAATGGAAATATACATAAATACCCATGACTCAGGTACAAATGCTCGTATTCATCACATAAACATCTGCCCCTTCCGGAATTCAAACCTAGGACCGGCGCCGCGTCGTTGCAAAAGACAGGGTCGCTACCGTTGCACGACAAGGTCATCAAATAATAAATATCCTATGAACATAAATAGTTTCTACAAAATAGAGCTAATGCAAAAGTGCAGTGGTGGCGAAATGTCTTTAAAAAAGGAACTTTATGATAGGTTTTATGTCACTTGAAAAATGTAATAGGCATTTTTTTAAACACCAATTAGCCTAGCCCAAAGTAAGCACTGTAAGGCTTGTGTTATGGATACTAGGGTTACGGATAGACATACATATATGATACATAGATATGAAATATTCATAGAAATATATATATAAACACCCATGACTCAGGTACAAATGCTCGTATTCGTGTTTCGAACCCAGGACCGTCGGTGCGAAAGGCAGGATAGCTACCGTTGCACCAAACGATCGTCCGTATTGTATTAACAGTATGAATAATATTTTACAATTGTGTATCTTTTATAATAAGAACAGACGCTCAAATAATACCTATTTGGCTTTGTAAGATGAATAAAAAGGAACCGTTCTTAGAAGTTAAAGATTCTATTTGGTTGATGTGTAAACTTTGCTTGAATAATTAATAAATACTTAGACAGTTAAGTTTACCAGCTATGTCATTTAAATTATTTCATTTAAATAGTCTGAATCATTTAGCTTTAGTTATGCTCCATTTAACATAATAGCACTTAATGAGTAGTGGGGTAAATGGCTTCTCAGAAGTCGACGGTACTATTAGATTTTGAGTTAATATATATTATTATAAGGTACAGAAAATGCATTTTAAAACTACAGAAGGTTAAATTGCTTAAGTAGCACCCAGGCTGCCTAAATAATTAATAAAATTAAATCGACACTATAGAAATATCTTGTTTGTCTTATTGAAGTTTTTCAAACAAAATATTTAAATAATATAAAATTATGTGATCTTTATACAGGTAACTTAAAAATTAATTTATAATGTTATGTAAACTTTTATAATGCAAATGAAGACTATTATTATTATTAACATTTCAACAACCTAATTTAATACTCTAGCCCTAACTTCACTCTTCCATATCTATACATTAGGTGTTATATTATTATTATCTATGTATATAATACCTAATATAATAGTGTCCAAAATTAAGACCCCGAAAATTGGGGATTCTGCCATTATTTCCACGCTTGGCAGCCGGGTTGAAGATCGCAGTAAAATATCAAAAATCGGATAGCGCTGCTGCCCATTCTGTGGTACACAAGAGTTGATTGCCTTCAGTGTCATTAATAGCCTTTTACGATACCCAGTATGAAATATTGTTGCTTTTTGTCTGACAATACACGACGAAATTCAGATGTTTCTGTTCTGTAGTCTTATTATAATAGCAAGCAAATGCATTGCTTAGAAACTGAACTAGAGTTAGCTTAAAATGCCAGTATATGGTACAAAATCTCTTTCATTTGTCTAGGCATCATATTTATACTTCTTTTAGGTATTTTTTTAATGTTTTCTGCGTTTTTCGCTCATATCTCAAAAAATATTTTATGATTTAGCGACGTTTTACCAAATGGATAGTAAAATAGTTTAATTAGAACAACAGCTCAGATATTTTTGTTAAATCACAATTTCCTAACCAAAATCGGCCTATACTTCAGCATCCGAATTCAGTAACTCAGCCGTGGTAACAGGTAAAGCTACTATAGTATTTTTTTATATATTTATCTTTGTTAAATTACAGGAAGTGAGCAACAACGGTTTTGTAATATCCGTAGCAAAGCCGGCCTATACTTCAGCATCAGAATTCAATAACCTAACCTTAGTAATACATAAGGCTACAATGGTTAAATTGATCAGCTATTTCTGTTAAATTTCAGGAAGTGAGTAACAGCGGTTGCGTAGTAACAGAACCCAAATTGGCTTATAATTAAGCATCCGTATTCAATAACTCCGCCTTAGTAACCTGATAGGGCTACAATAGTTTTGTTGTTGTCAGAAAGGAACAAAGGTCGTATCTTAACAAAACCACGATAAGCCTATTGTTTACTAATGATTGGTTATTCGGAATCGTCTTGTATGAAGTACAAGTTTCTATATAAAAACACTTAGACGAACTCCGTTATCCAATGGCTTGCATATCTGGAAAAAGCACCATGATTGCACACCTCTGTAATTCAATGGTGACGCCACATCGAGCTCCTGGTTTGGATTTCCGGGTTTCTTTACTGAAAAGTTCGTTTTCTAGATTTACCCGGTCTTATTGGTTCGGATCTAGGTTTGTTTTTTTTTATTCCCATAAAACAAATCGTAAATTACAGTAAGAGCTGAATCGTATTTCCATCTACTGTGTCAAGAATATATTACAGCTCAGCATTTCCGAATGCAAAAGTAACACATTTACTAAGACAAAATTTTTGATTTTTAATACTCTATAGGTACCACTCTATTACAAAAAGTCTTCAAAGTTAGAGACTTAGGTGTTCTTCTAATTAGTGAGTTGCATCTGGATGCATTATAAATGGTGTTGTTAACAAAGCCTTCACAAATATATGCTTTGTCTTGCGTACATGAGCGTCTAATGTCCTTTCTGATACTCGGCTTTATATAGATCGTTTATATAGTTAGAATATGGAACGATAAGACAATGACCAAATCGAAAATGTTGAATTTCTCATTAATTTTTTTCTGCTTTCTTTAAGATTGTGTAGAATGCTTATTAATCAAACATTTCTATTAAAGGTCATAAGGAATCAGTTTGATTGCATTCATTTTAACAATTATGTTTCCATAAACATATCACCTAGGTCTCAACGAATACGCAGCTCTTGATCACATACAATTTTTCCTTTAAAAACTATATACCTAATGCTGGTAAAAGTGCACCACTAAGTCGCGTTATGAAAAATTATAATGAACATTTTGTTGACAATAACCCTTTATAACTCAACAACACATATTTTCTAAAATACTTGATATTATGGTAGGTAAAAATAAATAAAAAACACGTATTTTTTTGTTCCGCTTTTTATATTAGATATGTAGAAAATCTAAAAAAGGGAGTGTTACAGATATGGAATGCCTTGAAACAATTGTTCAACTTATTAAAGCATAATGCTTCGCCACAGTTTTTAAAACAGTTGTGTAGTTTGTTATATTTTATTTGTATTTTGCAAATTTTACCCACGAACGTATGTCACAAATTGGCCTGAAGTGAATTCCGTACGAGTTTTGACACAAGTAAAGCCATTTAGGTCATGACTATTGCACTAAATTGCATAGACAAGTATGTTACCAATATGACACATTGACTTACAAGGAGATAAAATGCGTGTAGTGGAAATTCTTAGAATTTTTTTGGTTTGTAATGTTGTTTGTAAATTGTAATGTCACACAGTGATATAAAGGGTTAAAGTTGTATTCTGGGCTGTTCAGGACGAAAATCCTGCTGCATCTTTGAAATCCAGATACTAAGTTGTAAGATCTAATATGTAACTTATATTAGAAACTATTCGATATTATATTAATGTTGTGGATAACGTAGCTGTTTGCGAAATGGGTGAATATTTATTTTAGTATGAATATATATCGTCATGTTGTAAATGTTTTAGCTACTTTACTTAGTGTAAGTATATAATGGTGTCTAGAAGTAAATTATTTATGAAAAAACCCCAATTGGAATAGCATTATATAAGGTGTTACGTAGGTATTATTATATTTTTTGTTCTTTGAGCATTTAACTGCTAGATTTTATATCCTAAAAACATTATTGCTAGAAAAAAAATAACTTATCTCATGTGTGAAGTTAGAATCCAAACCACATCTTTTCGCTATCCTGGCAATTACCGTTCCTATTGAATTCCCGAGAACTTTACTAGCTCGTCGAATTTTTCCAAGTATTGCTTAAGTTGCGAACAGCGCCATCTCTTCTTATTCTAGGTACTAATGGGCACAACATTGTATGTAATATTTTTACAAGTATTGAACAAACGATAAAGAAGAAGAGATAGCAAGGAGATGTAAGTTTGAGCCCCTTTTGACAGCTGAGACAAATTGATTTTTTTCTAGCAATGATTTCTTTTTTCCTAATTAATAAAGATATTAATTCATAATCGCCTTTTGTTGTGTGCACACAATGTTTAAGTTTTTATGAATGAATCAAATGTTTATATTCCGTGTGATGTTGTTATCAAAATCCGTCTAGTTAGATAATTTGTTTGAATATGGCAAATAGGTTGTAGAATGTAAATATAGTATTATCTTAATTGTATGTTATTATATTTACTCGATTGTTGCAATCGATAAATGTCAGAAGATAAAATATTTTTTGTATACTTCTGGTTCACTCCAAGTTATCTTCAAAAAATGCTATAGGCCAAATAGTTTTATAAACGCGAAAGCAGATTATTGTGTGGTTGCGTGTGTTACATGTGATGTACTCAATTTTATGTTATATGACCACTTTAGCAAAACCTTATCAATTTTTTTTAAAAGCCACTCACATTGATCTTCAATATTTCATTATTTCGTATATACTTGTCTCAATATTGCTTTGGTTAGACATTAAATTTCTTTACTGAAATACCGAAATTTTCAAATAGTGAAGAATAGCGGTTTCGAAGATTCATATCATCACACTAATATTGCCTATATTTGCTGGGGCGATCGGCTTTCCATGGTGTATATTACCCACTAAACATTAAGCCATCATAAGGCGCCTTTTACACCCTTTGTTGGTATACCACGTTTTTTAAATGCGCCGTCGTCGACACGCACCAACAACGTTTCAATACCAACGCAATACTCACATGAGTCAAACACAGACTGACTATGAAATTATATAAGTGTTCAAAGTTCTACGTTTGAATAACCGTATAAATTCAGATTAACGCTTGAATCGGTATCTGTATCGATATTGTATCGACGCATTAGACAAGCAATTGCTCTGTAGAACAGAAGGAAGCGCGATACCGATCAAAAAACGCGGTATAGCATGAGCATTATGTGTGAAAAGTTGATGCTATTCTACTTTCGCCGACATTGGCAGAGATACCAACATTACATAAAATACAAATATAATTAGTTCTTACACTTTCGCGCCTATCACACATTTGAATAAAACTATTACCAAATAAGTGACTCGTTTAATCTTTTTTAATTTCTATCTTCTTTTCCTTAGACCTAGTGAGGTAGTGAGTTTTTTGTATATAATAAATGTAAGATGGAGTTATGTCCCCCTATCCGAGTTTCTTTCGCCAGTTCTTCTCAGCATCATCTCCCTATTTCCGAACGATAGACATAGACGTTTATTGTAGATATAATAAACAAAATGACATGCAAAATTAAACAATTTTATATTTATTAATTTCATAGTTAGGTAAGTGGCTTATTAATATATTGGAGCATTAAATCTTAATTCATCATTCCTTAAGTGTATCGTATTCTTAAGTTTTTTTTTCTTTCTTAATTAGTTGATTAATTGTATTGTTTTTGATACTGATGAATGTTGTAACGTCAGGAATCGCACATTCTCATTGTTAATTGATTTTTCCTTTGTGAAAACGCATCGCGTGGCAGGTTATAATAAAAACAGCACTTATACATGTATCATAACTCGCTATGCTTTTATAATTGTATACAGGTGTATGTATGTTTTGTAAATTGTCCTCAATAAATAAAATATTATAAAAATGAAAATGGAAGTATGAACACATGTATGACGATAATTATATTAGTCATACTGTGATCATGGCTCCTGGACAGGAACCGAAACCTAGGGGTTAAAGACAAAAATACAATAATAAAAGCGGCTTTTATCCGGTAAAACGTTTTATCTGCAAATCTATTTTTTTTACCTTATACATTTATCTTTCAGATAATTACTTCTGAATAATTCACCAAAATATAATACTCTACCGGACCATAAGCCTTCAAAGCGTAAGCTATCATGCTATTATACTTAACCTAGCGTTAAATCCCTTCAACTTTGGACCGCACCCAAACCGATAAGATTTATCTCAGATAATGTCACAGTGAAAGAGACTGCTCAGCTATACATTGAAAAAGAAATGAAGAATACGAATTTTGTTGAAATGGGCTAAAAAAAGTTATTTTAAGTTGTCTTATTTTTTTCTTCCGTCACCCGTTGCGCAGTTCAGCAGCAAGCTAGAGACCAATAGCAAACGCTGTTTTAAGTTGGGTCCCTGTAATCTATAATCTAAGATCACAGTGGTTTGTCTCTTTGTCTGTCCGCTCTTTCTCCCTCTCTTTTTTTCATTGTATCAATAACGTCACCGCGTTAACCACAAGTAGTTCGTCTACCGGACGCTAGATGGCGCTAACGGAAAATATTTAATAATAGAAAAAAAATTAAAGAATTTTGTCCACCCGGGCGAAGTCGGGATGGGCCGCTAGTATATAAAAATTTTTAATGTCCTTTTAACTTGTTAATAATATATTCTTGAGCGTGTCTTCAAAAGAAAGCGGGTGTGTGGTAACCGTCATTTTAAACATGAGTTACGAGCTTGAATATTTTTATTATTATAATATTTGACATAATAATAATATATAATAATATTTGTTGCAATCATAGCAATGAGCCAAGCCCAAAAATAAGCACTATAAAGCCGGAATTGTATTATTGTGTCGGGGTGTGTCGTGGCGCCTTCTGGTAGCATCTGGCGCATATCTGAACTATCAATTTTGTATGTGTAGAATTACATTATTCTCGTGTGCTATGTCGTGACGCTCTCTGGCGCGTTAACGATCTGGGGATTTAGATCGGAGACACAACGGTGGAGGGGATATGTGGCGACACAACACACGAGAATAGTACGCTCGGCTATATGTCGTGGCGTTGTCTCTGATCTAGCCGGGAGCATGTTTACTTTATGGTAATCTCAATAGTATGTGGCTTGTTTATTTATATTCATATTAGCTTTTAGCCGCGGCTTCGCCCGCATTTTTTTTTCAATAAAATGTATCCTATGTTACTTCTAATACCTCCAAGAATATATTTACGAAGTGACGACGACGAAATGTAGTGTCTTCTTTTTTAATATCTTCTCAATCTCTCAATCATAGAATGGATGTCTGAAAATTGTGTATGAGTAACTCTGAAATAAAGTTGAAATCGTTCTTCATCACTCTCTAATTCTTTAACGAGACAATAAAATTCTCCTCTACTGCTTCTTTATCTGTTTACTGGATGTACATAAAACCTTCTCTTTCTACTTTACTTTTGACCTGTATTTACTTTTTGAATTAGAAAAAGAAATGAAAGATCTTCATCAAAATCACTGTCAGAGCTCGAAGAAAACATTTTACTGACCCAAACACACGAAAGACTACTGGATGACTGAATGAAAATTGCGCCAGAGCGGTCCACGACACGCCTCAAAAATGTAAACAGTCGCCGCCACAACACAACGCGCCACGACACACCCCGACACAATAATGTAATTCCGGCTTAAGGCTTGTGCTGTGGTACTAGGGTAACAGATAGACAAACATGATGTGTAATGTTTCTAGAAATATAGGGATATTTAATCCCTGACACAGGTACAAATGCTCTTATTCATTACACAAACATCTGCCCCTTCCGGTATTCGAACCTAAAACCGTCGCCGTGTCGGTGCGAAAGGCAGGATCGCTGTTGTTGCACCAGACGGTCGTTATTTGTGCTGAGGAGAGGTACTGATACAAAAAACTTTATAGCTTTAGTTAAATGTGAAGAAATTGAAAGTTAAACCCAAAGATGACAGATTTACGCTGTTTTATTTAAAAACATAAAAAATTGATAGAGAAATATATATATATAATAAGATATTTAATAGGTTTACGACATCCGTTATATACATCCATTAGGTGTTGTCCAAGCGGGTCGCTAGTTAGATTAGATAATTGTAAACCCAAAAAAAAAAATCTTTTTTAATTTCATAAATTTAAATAGAAAAAAAAAGAAAAATGGCATATATGAAAGCATTGAAAATGTGAAAAAAAAACATGAATTTTCATTTTTTTCTAGCAAAGTTATTAGTTGCCAATTTTTTTACTGCAACTCTCTAATCAGAGACAAAAATTCATATAATATTCATATAATAATTGATATTTAAAAAATAATCTAAATTTATTTTATTCATTAGATTATCAATCACTTTTTAATAAAATTACTCTACGCTTTAATCGAACATCAACACATTCAAACCGCAATGTACTGATAGTGTGAATGAATGCTACGTATGCATTAAACGAAACGTCGAGCAAGTGCATTTGCCAAATGAAAGTAACTACAGCGCGTTTTAAAAAACGAACAAAAACTATTAAATAAATTTCCAGAGTTCCAAACTTTTTTGAAATTCGAATTTAAACATTAAATAGCACTCTGTTTGTACACCGGAATTCCAGGAGTTAAACACAGATTTTAACTATATATTATTCAAATAGATCTGCGTACTAGTGACACTGAAAGTTTTTAGAAATAGTCTACTAGTTCGTCTCTTATAGCATAATTATGAAGCACTTATTTTATACTCGTTTTTTAACCTATCTACCTGTCTGCATCAAAACGAACTCCGTGGTCGAGTTGCTCGCATACACCAGTTTTAGTAGTAAAAGCCACTCCGAGATCCGGGTTCAATTCCAAGCTGAGTCAATGTTGAAAACGGTCTTTTTTGTTTTGACTCGAGTCTGGGTGTTAGTGCATCATTATTGTTTCTGAATTTCATAATACAAATCCTTTAGTTACTTAAATTGGAATCAGAACAAAATATATGTGATGTTTTCTAATAATTTTTTTTCAAGAAAATCGGAGAAAGTATTCGATTATTTTAGTTTGACACTTTCACCTAGTTCCCAGTTTCTTTATCAATCGTATGTATAAAGTTTAGGGTACTAGTGGTTGATCCTAAATTCGTTCACGTAGAATAAGGTTATATCGCGCTCGTTTTAATTTCTGAGAAAATGTAAGGCTCTTCCACAGAAAAAGAAGCTTATGTACTTTCTCAAGGTTTAAGAAAGGTTCATCCCGTAATTCAACTAAATCGGTTCAGATGTTTCACCTTAAAAACAATATGATAATACGGTTGCATAACAGTAATCTAGAAGATTTTATTTAGTGCTTTTCACGATTATTTTAAAAACGATTTAAACTGAAAGCATTGGACATAATCTAATTACGCATTCTAATCCAGGTTTTCAATTTAAAATTTAATTTAAATTATCCCCTTGGGAGATCTATTTGGGAAGCCGTTTAGATCAATTGAAAATTTATACAAATTCGTTTACGAGTTATAATGTTTTTCAGTTGATTGAGATTTTTATGTAAGATTTAAGAACACACACACACACACACACACACAAACACACATACACACACATATATACTAGGCGATGCAGTCGCTAAGCATAAAGCTACGCTAGCACCATATATTGGAGCAGAGCGTAGTACCTTAAAAAGAAAAAAAAATTTTGTTTCGATGGGAGTTTTTGCGAATTTCGAAATCGTCACAATCTTGTCCTAAACCTGTTGATTCGATTCCACACAAAAAATATTAAAATCGGTTGAGAACTCTGGAAGTTATGGCGTAACAGACATTTCGTAATTGAAGCTGATCCATGGGAGACGCGTGGCCGGGTCTGCTAGTTGTTGCCGTGCCCTATCTATGCGATGTCGTAAGTCGGAACAAATCCAGCAAAATGAAAAAAGACTCATCAAAATGGGCTGAGTAATTTCGGAGTTCATCGCGGTCAAACACTTCGACAGAGAATTTATTGTATGTATATATATATGCCAATATTTTCTTTTTGTACTTGTAACTAAGATACTTGTAACTATTGACTTTCAATAAAAATCTAATATAATTTTTTATCCCTTATTCAACTTCAGTAAAGATGAATTAACCTTTCTAGAGATTAACTCTGTAAAGTTCTGTATAAAATCCGTTTATTAATGATCATTATGTATACTTGAAGTCGGCGTTTGTCAAATAACATCATTGTTATGTTATGGAATAATATTAAATATTAATATTTAACAACATCAGTGTATAGGTTTCAACTCGGTTTAAATCTTACTTTTACTGTATTACGACTACAACACATAATTAATATATTTTCAAAGAGTAGGATTATAGATGCGTATCAAAGAAGGTATAAGGTCTATATTTTACAAAGAGAACAGCAAATCAGTACGGAAACCTCCTACACGCTCATGATCTAATCTCATAAGCTATGCATGACGAGCCATAATAAAGGTATTTTCTGAAGTTAAAGAATTCAACATTCTTTTTAAAAGATATTGGGATTTAATTACATTGAAAGTGTGGATGGAGTAGAAAGTGCCGTTTTCTGTATATAAATAAAAAGCCTGCCAGATGAGGTGACAGTATTGTAGACAAAAATACTGCTGTTTCCAAATATCGCAGTTACTCAATGTCTTTCTAGCTTAATCGGTTCATAAACCATCAATGTTTTAAATACACAGAGATAAGATAGTCGAATTTACGTGATTTTTTTTTTAAGGAACTTAATACTCTTTTATATTTAAGAGAGAATTTCCTGGTATGAGTTTCGTTTTATATTTTCACTTTTACCGGATCCATGATTTATTATTCTATTTGTTTTTTGTATTTATTCATAACCTTTCGACCCTTTTACACTAGCCTTGATCATAGGATTACTGAGGTAATTATGGTTTTAGTAAGATAAAAAGAAAAACATAAATTAAAGTGACTTTTGATATTATATAATAAACCTGTATAATGGATAAGGAATATCAGTGCCTCAAGTTTTTCAAACTTATATTTTACACATTGAAAAGATCTTTATTCGATTTATACGATATATGTCCCCAGAACTTACTTGTCTCCATACGCTTATGTTATAATGATGATTTATTAAGAGAGGAGTTATCGTCAACTTTAAATATACCTATATCCATATTTGTAAGCAATTATGCCTTACTCAGTAGATAATAATAAAATTTTCTTACACTCACTCCAATTAGCCTAGCAAAAAGTAAAAACAGTGAGGCTTGTGTTATTATAGAAATATACATAAATACCCATGACTCAGGTACAAATGTTCGTATTCATCACACAAACATCTACCCCTCCCGGAAGTCGAACATAGGACTGTTGGTGCGAAAGGCAGGATCGCTAACATTGCAACAAATGGTCGTCTTAATATAAAGCTGTAACGAGGCGCCATAGCTATATTAGCGACCCGCTGCTGTCATTGCGCTCTTTTCTGGCCATTTTCCTCTTGGTTTCCGTTTTTAAGTTTACTGTCTGTCTCTTTTTATTTGCTTTGTTCTCGAAGTTCTTTCTTACCAGAGTCAGCGCGAAAAGCGGTTGACTCACCGCTAACAATTATTTAAATATATTTATAAAGTGCTGATCAGTTATAATAAGCTCACACTAAAAGTTACAACAACCTATTGATTACAAGAAACAAGATTCTACAAGATTCTGTATCACCAGTTTCTGATATTTAACAAAGTTTATAAGTTTCTTTAAGGCACTATTTTGTGCCTTAATTTCCATTATATAAAAACATAAGTGACGACCCAGCGCCTTTCATTTTTTTCTGGCCTCACTCCGTCACAAAGCCAATCGTCAATCGGACTTCTACAGTCCAATAACATATGTATCTATAAAGTAAGTCTAAGTACCTCCCAGTTCTAATTGTATGCCTGTACACGCATTTCCCACCCTTAAGTTCTTTCCTTGTTTTGATTAATTACCCCACAATCCGTGGTTAGACTTTCTAGCCACACTTTAACTCTCGTATTCTCGTCGAAATTTCCTCAAGCGTACCGTCGGGGAACGTAACAAAAAGAAAATCCCAAATCACTTAGTTCGGGGTCCTTCAAAACAAACAAATTGGACCCTCTTTAGTGAAACCGAGCTTTTTTTTTATCGCACAGTAAATTTGCTACTTTCCGAGGGTCAATTATGGGAAACTTCGTGCAAATAATTTAACCTCAATTCTGTTCAGATTTAATTAATGATTAACTTTTTGATGCCAGTGTTTTTTTAAACGTTTAGATTGTTGTTTGAAATTGAACTCTTTTATGTTAAAAGTAAATAGTATTTAGCAATAAATTAATTTTATATTTAAAAAAAGAAAAGCTCATTTCCTGTGGGAATCTCTCTTCGTATTCTGCTGATCGAATGGTTGTCATAATCACTTCATTGCAACTTAATTTCAAGCTTTTCTGTAACTTCTCGATTGGAAAGGTTTTTCTTGTTAGACAAGATCTGGTGAGATTCTGGTCAGAAGTTCCCCTATCATTGGAACCTTTTTAATGCCGGTTCACTCAGCACAAAGCATGATGAATTCATTGTAGCAGTGGATGAGCTGGGTCCAGATATTATTGCAATAAATGAAACATGGCTAAGGAGAGGTCAGGAAGATAGTGCACCGAAGCTAGCAAATTATCGCCTACGTCACATGCCCAGGCCTGAGCACATTCTCCGGGGCCGTGGTGGTGGAGTGGGGTTTTATATCCGCAAGAGTCTCTATGCACGCACCTGCCCCCATCCCATTGCCCCCATTGTTGAACAGATGTGGCTTTCGTTTCGCTTCCATAATCAGGTGATAATAATAGGGACCGCTTATCGCCCACAATGGCTAGACATTAATCTTTTTTTCGATGCATTATCGGATAGTATAATCTCACTTCCTAGACATGACGGTTTGGTCCTGCTGGGCGATTTCAACATTAATCTTTTGTGTGACAGTAGTGGCAATTCTGGATTACTTTATCAATTTCTCAACTCCACGAATCTGACCCAGCTGGTTTCTGAACCTACCCACTTCACTTCCCACAGTCAGAGTCTTATAGATGTGATTTGCACTGATTTAAAAGCATTAAAGGTCTTAGTAAAGTACAGCCCAGACTTGGGTGGTCATGCAATGTTATTGGCCGAGTTTAAAATTAAAAAAGAAAAACCCTGTCCCAGGTGGATACAATATCGTCCTCTTAGAAATATAATACCTGAGCAATTCAACAATGACCTATCGGCCATTGACTGGAGCCATTTCGAGAGAGCCGGTGATGTCAACAGACTGGTTGAGTGCTTCACAAATTGCTTGATAAATCTGTTTGACCTGCATGCCCCCGTCATGGCAAGGAAATTCAAACATCCGCCTCATCCCTGGATCACTGATACGATTAAAGCCATGATGCGCATTAGGGATAAGTATCACAAGGATTATAGGACTCACAAAACAAAAAATCATAAAGATTGTTATTTGGAACTGAAGCGACTTGTGGCTAATGCCATTGATCAGGAGAAAAAGTGTTACTTCGATCGACACATTAATAATAACCTTATGAATAACAAGAAATTATGGCATAGCCTTAGGAACACAATACTTCCAAGTGCTAAAAATAGCAACAGTCTTCCCCTCTGTTTTAACAACCCGGACACTATAAATTCTCACTTTTTGAATGCACCAGGAGATGATAATGTGTCAATCTCACAACTTAGTTATTTAGAGCACCACAGACATGGGCCGGCTACATTTTCTTTAAATACAGTAAGTGGATTAGAGATACTTAAGGTACTGAGAAAACTTAAATCTAACGCATTGGGATGCGACGGCATCTCACTCGACATGTTGCTGCTGACCTTGCCCTCAACACTGCACCCTCTTACTCTCATTATTAACAACTCTATATCAGAGGGGACTTTTCCTGATGCCTGGAAAACAGCTGTCGTCAAGCCTCTTCCAAAGGTTAATGATCCATCTACGTTGCATGATCTTCGCCCTATCAGTCTGCTGCCTTGTGCCTCGAAGGTTCTCGAACGAGTGGTATGCGATCAACTCACAAAATACCTTGAGGATAATGGTATTCTCCCTTACTTCCAGTCTGGATTTCGCAGGGGTCATAGTACGGCAACTGCACTTGCCGATGTTGTGGACGGCATCCTCGCGGCACAGGATGGGGGATGTGTCAGTATTCTAATCCTCCTTGACTTCTCTCGCGCTTTTGAGACACTTAATACCTCAATGCTCTTGTCCAAACTCTCCTATTACGGAGTTGACCCACATGCTTTAAGATGGTTCCAAAGTTACTTAAGAGGCAGACAGCAATGCGTGGAGCTGGATATGGTGGGTGGAGTTCGTAAGCGGTCTGGTCTGCTCCCAATCTCCCGGGGCGTGCCCCAGGGATCTATATTGGGTCCAATCCTTTTTATTTTGTATAGTACTAACATAATCAATAGTATTAAGCACTGTAAATACCATCTTTATGCTGATGATTTGCAGCTATACTTGTCATTTCCTACACATGATTATGCTGGTGCAGTAAATAGGATAAATGAGGATCTGGCATGTCTGTCGGCCTGGTGTAGGAGAAACTGTTTAGTTCTTAATCCAAAAAAATCAAAATTTTTGTTGATCGGTACAAGACAGAGTACAAGTAAACTACATAGTATTCCTTTAAATGTTGTATTGGATGGAGAATTGCTCAAACAGGTTCATGACTCCAGAAACCTGGGCCTTCATCTTGATTGCCGTCTGAATTTTGAAAACCATGTCACAGAATGTGTTAGAAACTGTTTTTACCGGCTCAGGTTACTGTATAAAATAAGGCCATATCTTAGAAATGAACTTCGAATCAAGTTATGCGATTCATTAATCTTGTCCAAATTAAATTACTGTGATACGGTGTATGGTCCCTGTTTAATGTCCAAGACAGCCAGGCTCATACAACGGGTGCAAAATGCATGCGCTCGTTTCTGTTTTCATATTCCTCCGCGATCACATGTGTCCCCCTATCTTATTAGTGCCAATATATTAAAGATGGAAGCTCGAAGAAGGTTACACTTGGCCACTTTGCTGTTTGGAATCGTCAAAACTAGGAGGCCTAAGTACTTATTTGATAAACTTACATGGGCCCAGTACGGCACGAGATATCTTAAGAGAAAATGTACTCATATCTTCGTTACGCCTACGCACCACTCGGCCGCCTTTCGTGGGTCTTTCAAATACGCGGCTACACGGTGCTGGAACGATCTCCCGCCCCCATTACGTGACCTGAAAACAATGAACACATTTAAAAAATCTTTAAAAAAATATCTATTATACCAACAGGCCAACATTTTAGTATAGATATTAATGGTTATATACCGTTTTTGTTTTTCACTCATGACGTCTGGTGGTTGGTAGACTACGTTCCGGCGCCGTGGCATCGTTGGCGTGATCTTAAATCATAAAAGTGATAATTTTTTAGTAAGCACTCTAAGTGAATCTCCTAAAGACCTAAAGACACTTATGCATACCTTGTTAGTTTACACGACCGGCCGTAGATTATCCGTAGTCGTAATCATTGGCAATCAAACACCTTGCATCCGTTTCTAGTTCTTATCACAATATACTTCATAGCTTTTACTTCACATAAGGTAGTTATTTTTCTTTTGTTTTTTGATGTGACGTGGCACAATTGACGAATCCACATGGCTCCACGTAGACAGCCACACATATTTTATTATTACTGTTATTGCGCAGAACAACAAACGTCAGTGTCAACCTCAGATTGGTTACACGGGTGTTAACGCCAACATGATGCCTACCATAGAGTAGGCGTTGTATATTTTTTATTTTTTCTTTAGGGCACTGACGTACGTCCTTCAATGTATTTTTATTATTTTTTTTTTTTAATGTATTCCTTTTTTAGTTACTTTTTATATGTGTATATGTACATTTATAATGTTTATATATTTTTTGTTTTCTCTTCTACTTTATTTTTTTATTATATATAATTATATTATCAGTAGGGCGTCACTCATTCAGGCCCTGGCAGAATATCAGCGCTGCTGCGGTGGATCTCTGCTCGCAGTGGCCTATGCTGAGGCAGGGTCCTGGTTGATCGTAGGTGTAATTTAGTTATTTTTAAGCACAATTGTTTTTATTTTATATGTTGTTATTGTTAATTTGCCTTCGATCAATAAATTCTTTCTTTCTTTCTTTCTTTCTTTCTATCAATAATATTGTAATAATATTTCTCACGATTACGCCAATTAGCCTAGCCTAAAGTAAACATATGGTACAAGTGCTCGTATTCATCATACAAACATCTGCCCCTTCCGGGACTGAAACCCAGGACAGTCTAGTCGGTGCGAAAAGTAGGATGTCTACCGTTGCACCAAAATCAAAAAATCAAAATCAAAATAACTTTATTTCATAGGCCCTTGCGGGCACTTAAAATCGTCAATTTTACAGAATAAAAAAAATATTCTTCTATAATAAAGATAGCCCGTGCGCTAGCGGCAAGTACATCCGCGGAGTTGATGCCGCGCATGTAATCGCCACGAGCGACCCGATTCCGAACGTAGGGGCTAACATGAGAAGAATCGGGCAAGAAACTCATGTGCCAAAACTCTTATAAAATCGCCAATTGTCTTACAAATTGTGTATATTACAAAACGATTCAGAGAACGAGCATTCATTTCTTTTCGGCCCACGCCAAAGACCAAATGGTCGTCTGTCAAATAAATACCTAATAAAATAGTGTACTTTCAACAACGAGTATTTAAATTTGTAGTTTGTACCTTTTATATTATAAATTATGAAATGTTAGAAACGCTTAAATTTGTTCAATAATCCTACCTTTTTTTAAATGTGCACACCTTTATAGCTACCCTTATCACTTCCACAAGAGACAAAAGGGGCCTTTGTGTAATAAATTACACTTCTAGCGAATTTGTCTTTGCGCGGTAACGTCGAAGTAGTCAACTTTCAAACATTGTGCTACTGAACAGTGTATGTATTTGAAATAACCAAATGAAGTATATCAAAGCCCCACATCTTAGTTTTCCGTTCTTTAAATGAAACCACTGCTGCCGGATGAATTGCTTTTAGTTTTGTTATAAAAGATTAGGAACGTGCCCAATTAAAATATTGTGATGGTAGTATCACATGTATGACGATCATTACCTTAGTCATCCTCTGATCAGGGCTCTGGGGCAGTCAGTTCAGTCTATACGTCAGAAGTAATTATATAAAAAAAAACAAAATTAAATGTGCAATTAATCCGGTATGAGTGGTTTTATTTTACGTTATAAGTTCCTCTTTCTTGTACACAGCGTTTTCAGTGTGCGACTATGTGCTAAAGTAGAGTTACTAAGAGCGTGCTTTTGTAGTTATGGTTTCTAGATAGAAATACCATGAGAACCATGAGTACCATGAGAACGATCGTAACCAACTAAGCAGGCGCTATCCACCTAACAATGGGAGGTGTCAAAGAGTATCGATGAAGCCAGAATCAAAAATTTAACATTATTACCATTACCATTTTTTATGTTTAAAACTTCAACTTTTGAATAAACAACACAACTCAAAAAATGCCGTTTCGCGATAGGATACTAAATAAATAGTGAGCTAACAGACAGTAGAATCGGTATCGAGTGTAATAAATACCATGACGGAGGGTAGACCAGTATGTCTACTAATAACATCCATCCACAAAAACTTTAGTTTTTCCGAGGCCATGGCGCATACAACTATGCGTAGAAATATCTTAGTCGCAAAAATAAAAAAAGGAATGGTATTTATCAACATCGGCAACTACCAGGCGTCAAGACTGTTTGGGACCACTCTACAATCGTCCAATGAGGTAAAATATTTTGGTATAATTCTGGACAATAAATTAAACTGGAACAGCCACATAGACCACAAGATCAAACTGCCAGCATTGTGCTATGGCAGTGTCGACAGATGGTAAGTAAGCGGTAGGGCTTGACCTTGACTTGAGTAAGTTACTATCAACTTGTGTCAATAAGCTACAAAGTCTGCAACCCCCCGGATTGGACATCGGCACTGGAAGCAATGTTAAATATCACTCCGCTACACCTGCACATTAAACAGGAAGAGGCAAAAACAGCGCTGAGGCTTAAATTCTTTAATTTGGTGAAATTTGAAAAATTAAAACACTACAACGGCCTACTGAAGTACTAGCTGAACACTGCTTGTCGATGCATTTTGATTTTCGATTTTGATTTCACCGACGAATCCAAAAACAAATAAGGAATCGGAGCAGGAGTATTCTCAGAGGACCTAAACATAAACATCGCCTTTCCCCTGAGCCTGTATAACACGGTCTTCTAAGCGGAATACATGGGCATCACTATAGCAGCAAAGGCTATATCAGCACGGGAGGTAAAGGGTTGTAATATCAGAATCCTCTCCGACAGCAAATCGGTTCTTCAGGCTCTGTGCAACTATCGAGTCACGTCCAGCCAGTCACGCCAGAATGCCACCAAAACCTGAACGCAGCAGGAGCATATAAAGAGGTAACTATCCAATGTTAATAGGTCACGAGGTAATGAGGTAGCTGACCAGTTGGAACGAATGGAATCCGACACGGTGTCAATCGGCCCAGAACCCATCACCGCCATTCCGATCAACTGGTTCAACAACAGAATTCGTGAACACACATTAAAACTGCATCACCAATAGTAGAACTCTCTGGAGATGTGCAGACAAGCTAAACTCTTACTGCCACGGGTGAAAGCTCGTGTCTCCAGATCCCTACTACAGCTATGTAGATCAGCCCTTTATGCAGAGGATGCATGGAACTGGAAAAACAGCCACCCATATAAAAATGCAGTGTGAAGAAGAAGGAGTGGCACACTATCGGGCGAAACATCTCGGCTCCGTGGGCAGTATCCGGGAAGTTCTCACCAAAATGAAGGCGCTTGGAGCTTTCCTGGCGGAGCTGAGATGGCAAATATGAACAAACAAACATCCTCCAGGCGCAAAATAGGAGCTTAAGTCGTTGAGTTGTGGATATCGCCCGTATTGGATGATGAAGAAGAAGAAGATGGTAATGAACTTATTTAAACTAATTATAGTTAAAACTAATGAGAGTGACCATAAAAGTTTAAAAACTTAACGTTGAAAATACGCGAAAGTTTCAAGTATTTAACCATCTATCCCATGAGCGTTCTTTTCAAAAGTGCTACACAACAGCAATATTTTGCTTTCTATCGTCATCATCATAGGGTCATTTAGTCCTTACTCCTAGGGCACAGGATTTACCTGTGGATTAAAACTGAGAATGAGCTATATAACCCACCACGAAGGCCATGTGCGGATTTTTGGATACAAATGCCAATTTATAGGACCAACGCGCAACGGCCTAACTTATATTCCGAACCATGATGCAGTAAATGTTCGTGGTCATGCATTTGATGATAACACATTACAAAGGTCGCTTAACATTTACTATCTTAGACTAAGCGCGATAACTGCGCGAGCTCTTCTTTTGTTTTCTACATAATTTGATATTCAATAATTTATTCTCATAATGTATTTAAACGTCCTGTTTACTCTGAGATTTAAACATATATGACGGGACTGTTCACCCATCTGTTTCTTTTTTTTATATTTAACATACCAATCTGTTACTTTTTTGTATTTAACATACCAATCTGTTACTTTTTTGTATTTAACATACCAATCTGTTACTTTTTTGTATTTAACATACCAATCGCTAATTGTCGACTGTATCCAGGGGGTCTTTAAACTCGTCTGGTATTTGTGTAACGATTAAAACACGCTACTGAGTTGCTAATTAAATTTTCCGTCTGAGGTCACATAAGTTCATATCTAAAATTAGCAAAGAGATGAAAGGAAAATAAATACTCAGATGAAAGGTAGAACTAGCAGAGAAACAAAATCAAATACATTGTAATATATTTAAAAAATATTTATATATAACCAAAAAGTAATTTATTTTAGACGTTTGTCCAAATGTTAGTTAGAATTAATCTATTATTTAATACAATTTTAGGTATTAAGTTAATAAATAATATATTTTCTGACATCATTTTAGATTAATTTCAAATTCAAAATAAAACCAAGCCGTTGCACCTTAACCAAAATCTCATCTCAGTACCTATAAATTTTAAACTAAATAAAAAATAAATTATTATAATAGAAAAATACTAGAAAAAATCGACTCGGGTCACAAGTGAATTCCCGCCTGAGAATTCACTTGTGACCCGAGTCGATTTTTTCTAGTATTTTTCTATTATAATAATTTATCTTATAAGATCGCATTGAAAATGCATAACATATAAAAAATTATAAATCTAAATAAAAAATGTTACATTAAATATAAAATCTAGCACTTACATATTTCAATAATAAAAATATAACAATAAAAAAAATAATATGGTATGGCTGTGTCATAAGCTATACCCGTGATTTTTGAGTCAGTTAACACAAACGTTAAAGTAAACGTAAAAGGATACAATTCATTTCAAAAAAATTCAAATACCGATGGGCATTTGTAGCCCATTGATTGAGATGTTAACTTTGAACAGAGAGAACTCAGTTTGAACCACACTTTGTACCTACTACAGATGTGGCAAATATAGTAATATTAAAAAAAGCTTGTTGAGCAAGTAAGTAAGCAAGAAACCAAGCTTCTTATAATAGCAGCACTGAAACAATTGTAATAAAAAATACTAAATATAGTTCTTATACCTTTGCGTCCATTCTTTGTAATTAAAAGTCTAAGTATTGAGCTAAATTTAAGAAATTATAATACTTATCATATCGTTAAATAAAATAGTTTAATAATAACTATGGTAAAAAAAACAGCAGTGTATTCACAGGATCTGTTCAAGTTCAAATAAAAATATTATATAAAAACACGATACCAACGTGTAAAAAGTAAAAATAAATTATATTATTTCTGTTTTCTATCTCAACTTTTCACTTAAATTTATTACACCGTTTCAGAGTCTATTCGGAACGAATAGAAAGACTGATAGAAATACAATATCGTCTTAAAACGACTATTTAAGATTTTACTAAAATTTCTACTGATTTGGAAATCACGGAAATGTAAACGTTATTTATTGATAACTAACAAATACGTAGATTCACTTGTGATAATCTTTAGTAAAAAAATTGTAATCCTCACATTATCTTTTAAGCCTTTTCAGAACTAAATTATATTTAAATTTATAATAAAATTAATATAGGGATTGATTTACAAAGCTTGATGATATTTCTAATTATTAAAACGGTCAAAAACCTTTTGGTTTAAATTCATCAAAAGTTAATTATGTTTTCATTTGTCAAAGCCTTTTATGATTCCAATAACTCGAGTCTTGTTTATTTGTTAGTGAAGAGTTCTAATTTGTCAAGCCTGTAATAAGTTCTAACTCGTCAAGTATATTTGACGAGTGATATTTGAAATTCTGTTAAATATAAGTGTTTATAAAAATATAAAACACGGTGAAGAGGAATTTTACTCGAATTTTATTGTTGTAATACACGTGTTATCTCACATTCAATCTTAAGTCACAGTACTGTTCTAAGTTTACTGTGTCAATAAATTGGTTAGCAAGAGAGTAGAGTATCTGCTCGACGAGTGATATTTGAAATTCTGTTAAATATAAGTAAGTGTTTATAAAAATAAAAAACACTGTGAAGAGGAGTTTTACTCTAATTTTATTATTGTAATACACGTGTTATCTCACATTCAATCTTAAGTCACAGTACTATGCTAAGTTTACTGTGTCAATACATTGGTTAGAAAAGAGAAGACACTAAAAGGAGAATAATGAGAACAGAAATGGTGAAGCCTGAGTTCCAAGATTTAGTCTGCTCAGTTTGACGAATAGAATTTCAGCAGTATTCAGACTTATTTATTTTTTATACCGAATACTTAAATTTGGTACATGAAGAAATCAATCGCACGTTTATCTTTATATAATTCTTCTGTGAGTGTGTATGTCACTGAATTCCTCCTAAACGGCTGGACCGATTTGAATGATTTTTTTTGTGTGTGTTCAAGGGGATCTGAGAATGGTTTAGATTCACAAATCAGTCCGGCAGATGGCGCTGCAGTCGGCACAGCAACGCGTGGCCGGGTCAACTAGTATTGATATAAATTTTTAGGTGAGTTATTAGTGTTTTATCTTACCTTCTGTTTTTTATGTATGGTAATCCATGTTAATAAAATAAAATGCACTAGACAAATTGTAATGAACCCGAAAAGTTAACCAATAATTAGAACCATCACCAGGCATGATTAACAATATTGTGTTCTATTTGATAATATCACATTGACAATAAATAAATAAAGAAATGCAAACTATCAACTAATAGATGTTGAATGTTTACTGAAAGTCCTATCCTAAGAACATATGTCCTTTTAATTAAATTATACTCTAATTAATTATTTCTTGTATTCGCTACCTGAAAAAGAAACACGATGAGGGAATCCAACAAATGAATGTGTTTAATCAAATGTATTACATTTATTTTAAATACTCATTCCATTCATTTGTTGTACTAAGTAAGCTAACAAAGTATTATGGAAGCTAATTTCGCTTATTCATGTGCAAATGCCTGTTTTATATAAGCCAAATTTTGCTTTGCGGCTTATCAATTACAAATGAACTTCATAAAACCGTACAAGTTCTTAATTTTCACACGTGGAAAATAAACAAATGCCATTTTTAAAATTTTGGTTAAAATGGAAAGCCTTACATCATTAATTAAATGCTAACAGAGCCAGAAAGAAAATAGGATATGGGGACGGTTATTTTATTTTATTTAAAAGGTACTCCATTAGTACAGTTGTAGGCAAATACCTCATATAGCCATGCTGCCTGTGGCTGATTAACTTAACTTAGTGAGCTCGTATTTAATAAGTTTGCTATTTATTTAGTAGATTTTCGTCATGTGATCCCGAATATAAACGACGTAGAAATTAAGTAGTTTTTACTTTTACGTCTACTATAAATTTTTTATAGATTTTAACAATATAGTAGAGTAATAATAAAGTGACAGTAATAACTGATAATATTAGAGCTAAAAGGGCGCCTAGAAATTTCAGTTCGAGGAATTCAACCCAGGATATGTTGGCAGCGGGTGAACGAAGATGGCGTGCGCCGCCGTGTCGTATTACGTATTCTGTCCACCATACAGCTCGCTCCAGCGGAGTTTGGGGCTGGTCTGTCATCAATGTCCTCAGCCGTATTATGTTCTGGCGATAGCTGAAAAAAGAATAGCGGTCTTTTGTTAAGACGCAGATGCTAGCTAAAAGTATCGTAGTGTAAAGGACAAATCACCTCAAAACGATATACGACAGTCTTTTTATATTCTAACATAAATTATAAAATCCTTGTCAATAAGTTGAAGAGTTTAAACGTGGTTACTGCTGAAACTGCCAATGGGACTTTGAACATTTTTGTAAGTAATAAACATTTTCAATAATGTTGGTACCTTCTTTTTATAGTGCGTCAACACTAGTTTTTTTATCAACTTTCGCAAAGCCAACACTCATGGTAAAGCTATGCAGTATTTAATTTGGAAAGTGTTTTTTATGGACGCAACTAAGAAACTTTTTTATGTTTTTTTTATTTTTCAATTTCAATAAATTAATTACCATTTTTTAAATAGACAAATACACATCTGTGCGACAATTTGGAACGATAAGCACCTGTCGAAAGTTTCTCGTACTTTTTACTTTTTTCGAAAGAAATATTTTAATAAATGTTTGACGATCGATTAAGCCATATTAGGCAGTGGATCGGTCATCCAAAGGTTGCGGGAAAGAGTCCCGCCTGAGAATAACTTTATATAACTTGAATATTTTCCATTATAATTATTATAATCATAAAACTAGTATAAGTCATTGCATGTCAAAGTGAGCAGTGGAATTCCGGCGATACTAAGTAGGCATGAAAATATAATAAGGCACATTACGAACATAATAGAATACCGTAGTGTAACTGCTCAAGGAAATGCTATCATGCCGGTGCCATAACACGTCCACGTGATTTGGACTGATTATCTAACGTACGTTTTTTTACTCTAATCAGTTTCATTACAAATGTTTTTAAGTCTATAGATAACAAACCTTTTATCCTCAATGACTGTGTTAATTGTATCTCCGAATTGTTCTTCAGTTAAAGTTTCTATGTCAAGCCGCTTTCCAATTTTGTGATAAGTATACTTTTCAACGTTGAACCATTGATCTCCCAGCATAGGTATACCAATAAGAGGTACACCCGCTGTTATAGCTTCATCTGTAGACTGCAATCCTCCTTGAGTAATGAATAGTTTTATGTTAGGATGCCCTGAAAATTTTAAAATTTAGCAATATACCTTAATTTACACTAAGCGATTGTCGCAATTTTTTTCCGTCACTTTCATCTTTATGGTCCATGGACCATAAACAATAAGGATGGTAAACAAATAAGTACTGAAATGATAAATCAAGTCATGACTTGATTTATCATTTCAGTACTTATTTGTTTAAACCTTATAAATTTTTCATGAGGTATTAACAAACAAAAAATGAATCCATAGAAATTATTACAAGAATAAATTCATCTTGTCCTAGATGTCAGGTGGGATTTAAACCCACATCCCATCGCTGTTCGAGCGAGTACTCTTCCAACTGAGCTACCAAAACCTTGCCAGACTCGTCTTATATTTTTCAAGTAATTCTTAACGCCAGCGCTATCTCTTCATGTTCTATATACTACTAGCGGCCCGCCCCGGCTTCGCACGGGTGGACAAAATTCTTTAAATTTTTTCTAGCATTCAATATAGCCTATGACAATCAGCAATAATGTGCCTTTCTATTGGTGAAAGAATTTTTAAAGTCGGTTCAGTAGATCCCGAGATTACCCCTTACAATTTAACAAATATACAAACACACAAACTTTACTTCTTTATAATATTAGTATAGATTACATACAATATCGTATGTAAAACTGTAACATGTATCAAACAACCGATAAAGAACGTTACGTATATAATTATTATATTTTTGTTATTTAAGCATTAACTACGGGTCAGCTAGTTAATGCTTAAATAACAAAAATAACGCGTTGCTATGGTAACGCGTTGCTATGGTAACGCGTATACAATGGAAAAAGAGCGGGAAGAAGAGTGTGAGAACAAAAAAATTGTGTTCTTAGATTATAGATTGCTAGATTTTTACATCTAAAATAATATAACATGAAATAATTCAACTGGTCTTAGGTTTAAAATGGGGTTCAACCAATCTCTCCTCGCATCTATCTAGCGGTCAATATTAGGTCAATAATTAGGAGTAATAAAAAGTCGATTTTTTTTTAAATATATTTGATTAATCGAAGTATGCACCATTGCTATCTATGCACTTCTGCCATCTCTTAGGTAGTTCACTGATCCCTTTACTAAAAAAACCATGGGGGCAAGAATCAAGAACCTATTTGAAGGCGGTTTGGACTGCCAGATAAAGAAGTTATCCAAATTTCAGTAAAAATGGTAATCTGTTGCAGCAAGGTCAGATGAGAATGGTGGATGTGACAGACATTGAAGTAGAAACAAAAAGTGGCAGAATTGCAGCTCCTCAAGTTTAGTGGCCGTCTCTTGTGCAGTGTGTAGTCTAGCGTTATCCTGGAGCAGCAGTGACCTAGAGTAATTGACCAGCCTCGGTTGTTAAGCAACTAGTTCTTCCAACATGGATTGCAGTTGCTGACAAAAGATATCTGCCGTAATCGCTTGGCCAGACCTTAGAAGGGTTTAGTTAACGACACCGACTCTAGTCCACCAAACACTATACTTTGTCCAATGGTGATACTTTTGACAAGTGTCACTTCCTTATTGCTACGTACTAAGGCTGTGTTTGTTTCCTTATGTTTGGCTTGACATTGCTATAGCAACTTCATACCCTCTATATAGGTGTCAACTGTCAAAAGTATCATCCTACATTGGATAAAGTATAACAAGTGTCTTTTTCTACCTTTATAAGACGACCTTTTGGTGCAACTATAGCGCAGGATCGCGTTTCGCACCGACGGTCCTGAATTCGAATCCCGGAAAGGCCAGATGTTTGCATGATGAATACGAGCATTTATACCTAAGTCATGGGTGTTTATATATATTTCTATAAATATTACATATTTATGTATGATTTATGTATATCTATTCGTTACCCTTGTATCCATAACACAAGCCTTACAGTGCTTACTTTGGGCTAGGCTAATTGATGTGAATGTAAGAAATATATATATATTTTTTAAATCTAGCTAATTTCTTTGATTTTTGTATAAAAATAGTATAAATGTATTAGTTCGAATGTGACTTGATTTGGACACTGTTTGTAATGATCGTACTGATGTATTTATTCTACATAAATATATCACAAATCACGATTTGATCTCTAGTTGTTAGAATTATTCAAAATAAGTCAAATTCTTGGGCACTGTAGTTCTTTTACTTTATCACTGCTTTATTGTAAAATTATTGTAAATTTGTACGACTGTTTATTGCCAAAATAAAGAGAGAAAAAAGTGTTTGACAATTTTAGGATATACAATAGAGAACGAATGATAGACAACACGTAATTACGATCCGAAATCAAAGCAAAATTTCAAATGAAGACAAAATTTCATGACAAAATACAGTATAAACTTGAAGTATAAAGTACCGATCTTCGTGGTACAATGATATTTAAAGTTTACAAATTCACCAAACTTATGTGAATTTAGTGTAAAGCGGGCGAAATACGTGCAAGTTCACACCATTGTTGAGAATTTATTGTCCTTAAATTTTAAATGAAACTAAGATACATTTTGCTGTTGCTTCTGTGCAAATTAGATTTTTGTGAAGATTTTCAACGAAATCTTGTATCAAGCACTCATTTAGACAAAAATGCAAATCATTTTGTACCGTAATGTTGGTAGGTTATACACCCTTTTGCGTCGTAAAGTTACGCAACCTTGGGTTGAAGAGTTCGTGATTAAAGGTGAAGTAGGTTATCAATTTTAACTATAAAATTTGATAATTATGCAATAGTTTCACATACTGATATTTTGGTTTTTTATTATAAGTGGCAATTTTTTGTGGTTTGATTAGTAGAAAACTAATTCTAATTTTACTTATAAGGTAAGAAATTTCTCTACATGAGGTGCTGTTAAATGCTAAAAAAGAGCGCTGTTCCCCAAGAGAGAGAGAGTGAGGGAATTTTCGGAGATTTCTTTTTAAGGTGAGCTGCTATGAAATACAACAACTTCTCGGTTTGAAGACATTAAAAAAAATCTCTATTAGAGATACTGTTTTACAATCATGACAAGCAATAAATTGATTGACTCACTCAAATAAATTATAAATATAATCACACAAGACATAAGGTTATATAAACAATAGATAAAGATCATTAATTATGTGCCTGATAAAAGTCATGTGGTTTTTATGCACTTTCACAACAAAATTAATTAAAAAAATACATGAAAGTAGGTAGTTTATAAAATGCAATGCCTGTCTGTTATAAAAAAAACGTCAAACTTTAAATAAATACTGCTTTTTATACGATGCTGAATTTTTTGCGTTTTTTCTGGTGGAAGTTTATCTCGAAGAGGTTTAAAAATTGCTCATTCAATTTATTCTTTTTCTGTATATAAAAATTCCCTGTCACGGTGTTTGACCGCGATGAACTCCAAAACTTTATTTTAACGTTTTGTTTGTTGTTATGTTTTTACCGGATTTGTTCCCACTTAATACATAAGATAGATTTCATTTCAATTAATTATTAAAAAAATATTGCAAATTATAATAACTGAGCCACAGCAATGTATGAGTCAGCTAGTATATATATATATATATTTTTCATTAAGAGTAGCTGTTAGATGTTACTTTAAAATTTACTTTAAAATCAAATTCTATTTTAATTAAATTAACTCTATTGTTTTAGGTATTGAAGAATGAAAAAAATATATGATTCGGGTAAAAATGGTAGCGCTTTTTTGGGATATTTGTATGAACTTAAGAACATAATTCAAAATACTACGGCACATTTTAGAGTAGAGATCGCATAAAGTCTTAAATTTTAATTAAAACAATATTTTTTGTTTTGAAAATTTTAAATTTACCGATACCGATAGGAGCTTCTGGAACAAAGCAGATATGCCGCGAGACGCTGAAAAAATGGAAGGTTCTTCTCCGGATTTTTAATCGCTATCGTTTCCCTTATATATCAGAATACATTTATTTGAACGTTATCTGTACATTATATTATGACAATACTTTGTGTGTGTGTGGTTTTGTTACCATAGTTACCATAAGCCTAAGAATAACAGTTTTTATAATCAATTATCGTTACCATAGCAACGCATGGCCTGGTCAGCTTGTATTTTATTAAAAATATAAATTACTCACTTAAGAGATCCGACTGTGGGAGCCATTTGGATATTCTTATATTCTCCGATTTTCCTGGCAGCTCATCTTTGTCCCACTTCCACAGTACATTGTAAGGCAATTGCGAGAATACTTTGACTAAAATTTGAATCTTCTCTGGAGGTAGTTGAGATGGGCTAACGTTTGTTCCAAAACTAATGTAAATTACGCCATTTGTTGAAGTATCTAAATAAGTCTTGAGATCCTGGAATGGCGAAACATAATAGATTAGGACAGTTTAGAACCGGATTGCTTTGCATGCTATTTATAAAATTCATATTCGACAAATGATACCTTTTGCTACTTGAACATAACATGAATAAAGGCATCGTAAATATTTTTGAAGTTGTTTCATTTAAATGTAAAATAGGCGCGCAAATGTAAAAAATTAATATTCTTGAACATTTTTGTGAAAACTTTATTATACAAAAATCTACTCTATAATCTAAGAACACAAATTTGTAGTTTGTGTGTTTGTCTGTCCGCTCTTTTTCCATTGTTACCATAGCAACACGTTACCATAGCAACGCGTTACCATAGCAACGCGTTACCATAGCAACGCGTTACCATAGCAACGCGTTACCATAGCAACGCGTTACCATAGCAACGCGTTACCATAGCAACGCGTAATCATAGCAACGCGTTACCGGGTCAGCTAGTACTTTTCAAACAACTGACTACTATTTATTTATTCCCTAGCTAATTGAGCAGAACTTGTACTTAGAATACTAAATAGCGGATATACTAAATAAGTATATAACAACTTTGACTAGGATAAAGATTCTTATGTTCATTTTAAAATTTCAAATTCACTATCCAGAATTTGAAGCCAAAATTGTTAGTGCAGAAGGCAGGAGCGCTACTATTGTATCATCCGATTGTCGTAAATGTATCCGAATGTTTTCAATAGACGAATTTTATTTCCATGTAATGATTAAATAAAATTGCATAAATAGCACACATTCGACTTATCAAAAAAAGCACAATCAACTTTCGCAAAGACCCAATATCGGATTGGTGACCAAAAATTTGCTATCTTCCTATTAATCCCGACAGCATCTACAATAATTGGCACATGTGTGGTTGTTTATGGTCTTTGTGATTTTTCTATCCATGGGAAAGGCCTGTTTCCTTGCAGTAGGAACAATAATAAGCTAAGGATTTGGATGATGCGTTAAAAAAACTAAAACTGCTGTTATAATACTTTTTAAATGCTTAGTTTCATACACAACACAAACATTCGACGCAAATCTCATATAGATAACAACACTTTACTGTACAACAAATTGTATTTTTATTTTCATTTTATCTGATTTATTGCTTTGAACCTTCCCATACGCTCATTTAATTTAAGCTACTAAATACTTCTTCTTTGTTAGTAAAAAAAACCATGAAACTATTTGCAGTTTAGTTATGTAAATATAAAATGAGGAAAATGGGTAAAAGACAAATAAAAAAAAGAAAATACTTATTTTACCTTTGGAAGCTCTTTTCTAGGTTTCTGATGTAGTCCACTCAAGTGAATAACATTTGGAGGGACGGGGCGATTACCCTCCCAAATAGGATTCATATTTAAAAACATCATATCTACATTGTTACCCAGTTCAGACAGGCTAGGCACATCGGCACCGAAAACTTTACGAACCATTTTATTCTCACGTTCTTCAATCCTATAGTACCACATTACGAACCTGTAGTGGTAAAACAACTCTTTGACCTTTTCCCAAAATGTAAGATTGTAAATCCTCTGATGCAAAATACTTGGATACAGAAGAGGATGAACAGGAGCTCCTACAGTTTCGTAATTCCCAAACACCGCACCAAAAGAACTTACTTGTATTATTGGCAGTTTAAGAATGTGACTCAGCACTAAAGCTGGTCTTACTAAAGCTTCAACAAGAATTAAATCAAATTTATTATCCGTATCCGTAAGGATTTTTCGTACTTCATCAGTCATCATCTGTTTCAAAAAAATTTTACAAACTATATCAAACGCGATTTTCATTTGCGTATTAATGTCATTGTTTCCTTTAGATGTAGCTGTGACAAATTGATCAAACCACAATTTGTATGATAAATCGTGAACATCGATTTCTGTCAGATTATTAGGTGCTTGATCTTTAGAATATGCAGGATCAGGAGTCACTACTACAACATCGTGCCCACGCTTAACTAACTCTTGAATTAATGGTCTAAAAACTATTTGGTGACTAATTGAAGGCGTAGGAAAAACTCCCAAAATCCTTGCTGCGTCGATGTTTAGAGCAGAAATCAAAATAAAAATCACAAAACACACAGAAATCATGATGCACTACCGTGACTGTTTAGGGCGACCGCCAATATGAACTGTGAATATATAATTACAATTTACAGTGTATCAAATGAACCGGGCGTTATAAAGTAAGCATGTACAGTCATCAACACATTAACTACAAAAATATGAATTAGAAAATTTCTCAATGACATGGATTGTATGTACGCACAATCGATGGTAGCACATGATGAAGCAAAAGATAACACCATTTTATCATCTTACTTTCCAACATTCCATTACTTTTATACAATTGCTAATATTATAAAGAGGAAAGATATGTATTTTTGTACAGTTGCAATGAATAAACTCAAAAAGTACTAAGCCGATTTCAAAAATTCTTTCACCATTCGAAAGCTACATTCACGCTGAGTAACAAAGGCTATATTTAATGCTAGAAAAAAAATTAAAGAATTTTGTCCACCCGTGCGAAGCCGGGACGGACCGCTAGTTTGATATAATTGAATATCAATTTAGATTTTTTTTTCGTTCGTTCATATAGAATAAATCTTACATGATGTTTAGCAATGAAGTACTTGAGTAGAGTAAAGAGCTGTAATTTTATTTATAGAAATAACAAGCTAAAGTAGGTGACTGTACCTATTAAATGTTCACATAATGAGGGATATAATCTTAAACAAAAACAGAGAGGAAGTGAACTCAGCAAATGTAGGTAATTATTGGTATTATTAAATATAGATTACAATATTTACAATCATTGTCTCTGTCAATACGTTAAGAGAGATAAAGAACTCGAACGTTATTCTAGTATTGTGTACTTTATGTGACTAATTTTAGATATCAGATTTGTTTGGACTCTTAAGTACCAGCGATGGCATACACGTTGATTATTTAAAATGTTATTATTTTAATTAATTAAAATCTATGAATAATAATAATAAAAAATCTGGTTTGTTTTATGGATTTGCACCTTGATCACTTATGCTGACATATAATTTCTTTTTTATTTAAAATATGGCACCACTTAATTATTTATAATTTCTGTTGAGATAAAATAGCGCCATCTATTTAGTTATTTCAAAAAATCAACGTTGTTGTGGTAGTTGGTACCTCATACTCACAACTGTTTCTGTCTCTGCGCGGGTTATGGTGGCAATTTTTCAGTACGGGCATTGACTCTGTTTTATGTAGTATTTATTTATAAGATTCTAATATTCACAAATATAAATACCATGAGGTAAAAATGCTAGTTTTCATCACACAATCATCTCCTCCTACCAGCTTCTCGAACCCAAGACTGTGTATGGCTTTGAAAGTACGGTCACTCCTGTTTAGCCAAATCGGTCGTCAAATAAATACAGATAAGCCTTAAATTAATATTTTTTTGTTTTTGACAGTAATTCATACGAAATCTATTCTAATACAAAATCTAATAAATGGTATAAAAATCTCAGGAAAAGTCAATTTGTAAAAATCTTATTTCTGTCCCCAAAGACTATTGCCATACAAATACTACACAGTCATAAATGTAATGAAATGACTGTACTGGAAGATGACAGAAAGCTTAGCTGATACAAACACAATAGTGCTAATATATAACCGTTTTGTGTGGTAGTTTTTCATCCCAGGGTTTCAAGATTAACTCTATAAGAATCTCTTCATTGTCTGAGCTTATTTTGTCGTCACTTCTGAGAGGCAGCCTTTGGTGGATGTTAATGACTGTAGGGATTTAATGTTTCTCCCGGAACACAAGACCTAACCCGAAATGTTAGCTACTTGTATTTGTTATAAAAATAGGTGGCCTTTTTTATTCTATGGCAAAAATGTGTCGTATTTACTAGGAACTTGCCTTTTTTAACCGATTTCAGAAAAGGGAGGAGCTCTTCAGTTTTATTGTAATTTTTTATATGTGTGTTACGCGATATCTCCGGGATTATTGAAGTGATCTTCAAATACTTCTTATTTATCTTATGTTTTGGTATTGTAACTGTTCGGAATGAATTACTGTAATTATTTAAATTATTTTTAACTTTTTAGTGTATCTTCTTGAGTTGCAAAGGCTTTTTAATGGACTTTTAGGAATGTCGATCAGAAACAAGTTTTGCTTTATTTTACTTTAAGTTTTTGACTATGTTTTTTAATTTATTTTTAAATATAATAATTTAATATGGTTTCTTAGGCTGGTGTATTTCAGCTTGGGTTCATCTTACAATCTTAAACGTTATGGTTGCCATTGCAAATTTTGCGCAATATATTATATAAAAAGTGTCAATTACCTTAGGTTAATCGTTTAAGGGCTTCTAATGCAATCCACCCAAGTAAATCACGTTTGGATGTACAGGGCGACTGCCTTCCCGTATAGATTTCGTATTATAAAATGTCATACCTACATTGTCACGCAACTCAGAAAGACTAGAAACATCTGCTCCAAAAATCTCAAGAACCATGTCATTTTGACCTGCTTTAATATAGTAAAACCATCTTACAAATCTGTAATGGTTAAACGACTCTGGGACCTTTTCCCAAAAGGTTAGGTTATTTATTTGCTGGCGAAGGACTGTTGGATAAAAGTTGGATGCACGAGTGCTCCAATAGATTCATAATTACCAATTATTGCAATGAAGGACTAAATTGCATTAAGGGTACATTCAAGATATATGTTAGCACGTCCTGTTTACTCTGAGGTTAGCACTAATGCAGGCTTTATTGATGCTTCTATTAAAAGCAAGTCAAACTTCGTCTTTAGGTCTTTAAAGATGTCTTGCACTTCTTTTCCATAACTTGTTTTTTTTTTTTTAATTTTAGCAAGCAAATCGAAAGCAACTGTAATTTGGATGAATAAATTGCTACTACCTTTTGAAGATACAGGCAAGAAATATAGTCTACAAATTTTGAATGATATATTTTGGACGTCGATTTCCGTTAAATTACCTGACGTTTGGCCTTTTGGAATCGCTGGATCTGTTGCACCGGCAACAACGTTATGACCACGTTTACTAATTCTTGTGCCAAAGGCCTGAATACAATTTGGTGACTACTAATTTCTTCGTTACTAACAACTAAACTTAAAATAAAAGGCACAAAACTCAGTACACCCATCTTTTACTATTTACACTCACTATTCAGATTGCAATGAGAGAATTGAGTTAGGCATATATTTATAAACCGATTATCTTAGTATTAACTATTGCAGTAATAATGACAGTTGTTATGATATCGTTAGTTACTTTGAAATGTCTCCGCATTACGTTATCAATATATTATTTATTTTTAATTGTCGTTGTACTACAAATACAACAATTTTGGGGGTCCAAGTTTACTCGCGTCCGTGGGATTTAACCCTCGATGTCCCACACGTGGCCCCTGGGTGGTGCTAAAGGAGTAAACCCCTTTCAGGTGGTAGGCTTCGGCCGCGGCGTGTTACCACCCACCAGACAAAGACAGCACTGCCAAGCGGTCCCAACCGATCGTGTTCCAGTGCTGAAGTCTGGTGAAGCCATATTGGAGGACGGGTCAGTACAGTTGTGCTGGTTGCAATGGACGATTTATTGAGATGTATCAGGGCAATGCATCGGTTATTCAGATTCGGAGAGCAGCGGGATCCGAGGCACGGTTCTTCCGCTGGCCGACCGCAGATAGTTGGGGGCCCGAGTAGTGAGCTAGCCACTCACAAAAGGCTGCCCCGCCATCTCGCGAAAAATCCTGGGGGTGCGCCATCGTGCCGGTTGGCGCCCGGACGAGAGGACCCGATGGACACCCCTGGGGGGGCTCGGGCGTCCCCGCGGTCTCCGGTTTGGCTATCCCGAGGTGTGAAGCCCTGACTCTTCTCATTTGGTTCGCAATCAGCATCTCGTTCTACTTCCGTCCTTCGTTACGTTACCTTCCCTCACGACAAAATGAAAGTAAGCAACAGGAAAAAGGTTAAACAGCGGTCGCACGTCCTCTCCTTCCTAGTGCACGTCTCTAATATAAGAGGCTTGCACTCTAATCTCGACCCCGTCCATCACCATCTTGAGACTAGAAAACCGCACCTGTTCTTTCTCACGGAGACGCAAATAAAACGTCCAACTGACGCAGCGTACCTGGCTTACCCGGGTTATGTCCTTGAACATTGTTTTAGGGCTCATGCGGGTGTTTGCATGTATGCACGCGATGACATCTGTTATTTGCGTCTCCGTGATCTTGAAGACCCCACCCTTTCTATCATTTGGGTTCTGGTGGATACAGGTTTAGAGAAAATCATCTATGCTTGTGTCTACCGTTCGCATAGTGGAGACGCGGAGACTACCAGGCTTATCGACCAACTTATTGAGAAGGCAGACATGGCCCTACAGCGATACCCGTCCGCTCAACTGGTGGTTCTTGGTGATTTCAACGCACACCACGAGGACTGGCTGTTCCCTTTCGAGAAAACCGACCACGCTGGTCGAGAAGCGCGAAAGCTAGCCTTGACACTTGATCTCACCCAACTGGTCCAGGAAGCCACTAGAGTGCCAGACTCTGACGGACAAACAGCCAATTGCTTGGACCTTCTGCTGACGACAAATCCCGACAGTTACTCGGTGTCGGTTACACCACCCCTTGGCAGTTCTGACCATTGTGTGGTGGAATCTATGTCGGTGTATTCTCCGCCCGACCCAAGCCCAAAAGGCTCCCGGCGGATTTGGCGTTTTAAATCAACAGATTGGGATGAGATGCGTTGTTTTTTTGCATCTTATCCTTGGCGGCAGGTTTGCTTTTCTTCTAGCGACCCCTCAGTTTGCGCGGATGCTGTGACCAATGTGCTTCGTCAGGGTATGGAGTATTTTATTCCCTTCTCTGACATATCACTGGCCGGCAAAGCTCGCCCGTGGTATAATGCCAAATGTCGTGATGCGGTGGCATCAAAATACAAAGCATATTTGGCCTGGGTTGAAGCTCGATCCCGCAAAGCTAGTAATACCCGCGAAAAGAAGAAAGCCTTTAATAAAGCCGCCAAGTCCTGCAAAAAGGTTGTAAAGACAGCTCGCTTCGATCACATAGGCCGCATTGGGAAGAAGCTTGCCTCTTACCCCTCGGGTAGTAAAGCGTTTTGGTCCCTGGCTAAGTCGATCGAGGGCAACTTCTGCCGTACTTCAGTGCCTCCCTTGCTGAAACCTGACGGAACATTGGCACACACGGCCAAGGAAAAGGCCGATTTATTTGCCGAATTATTTGCCGAAAGTTCGCGTTTGGATCCTGGCAATGCTGTACCTTCCGGTTTGTCAAGTTGTGGGACTTTTATGTCTGAAATACGTATAAGACAAACCGAAGTCAGAAAGGCATTGCGGGAACTGGACGTGAATAAAGCCAGTGGTCCAGATGGTATACCAGCCAAAGTACTAAGGACTTGCGCTCCTGAGTTAGCTCCGGTATTGACACGCCTATATCGTTTATCTTTGGCTAAAGGACAAGTGCCAAAGTCCTGGAAGCTCGCCAACGTGCAACCTGTGCCTAAAAAGGGCAGTCGTGCTGATCCTATCAATTATAGGCCCATCTCGGTCACGTCCATTCTCTGCAAGATAATGGAACGTGTACTGAACCACAGGCTCCTGTCGTATCTAGAAGAAAATGACCTCCTTAGTGACCGGCAATATGGGTTTCGCAGGAACCGGTCTGCCGGAGATCTTCTAGCATACGCCACTTACAAATGGAGCGAAGCCATCGAGAGGCATGGTGAGGCGCTTGCCGTCTCTCTTGATATCTCGAAGGCTTTTGATAGGGTGTGGCATGAGGGCTTTATTAGCAAGCTTCCGTCGTATGGTCTTCCCACTGGTTTGTGTGTCTGGATATCGGACTTCCTGAGGGATCGGTCAATACGAGTCGTCATTGACGGTAGCTCGTCTGACCATTTGGCTATCAATGCCGGTGTCCCTCAGGGTTCCGTTCTCTCTGCAACTCTTTTTCTGCTGCATATAAATGACCTGCTTTTGCCCGGTATTTTGGGGTACGCAGATGACAGCACTGTTGTAGAGACCTATATGTCTGATGCACGAGCCAGTGCTGAACAGATCCAGCGTCATAGAGAGGCGATGGTTAGCCGCATGAACCTATCTCTGCAGGCTGTCTCTGAATGGGGCGATGCCAATCTAGTGGGGTTCAATCCGTCAAAGACCCAGGCGTGTCTTTTCTCCGCTAAAAGGAGTCCTTTCAACTTGACTCCTACTTTCCGAGGTGTATCCTTGCCGATCACTCAGCATCTTGAGCTTCTCGGTATGTCTTTGTCACCGACGCTCAATTTTGGCTCTTTCATTGAGAGCAAGGCTCAAGTGGCTTCAAAAAAACTTGGCATTCTGGCGAAGGTGAGAAAATACTTCACACCGGAACAGTTGCTCACCCTTTACCAAGCACAAGTTCGATCGTGTATGGAGTATTGTTCTCATCTTTGGGACGGTTCCGCCCGATACCAGCTCCAGACGCTTGAGTCCATCGAGAGGAGGGCCAAGAGGCTCATCGGCAATGAAGATCTTTTCTGTAAAAAGCTCAAAAGCCTTGAGCATAGGCGGAAAGTTGCAAGCCTATCAGTATTTTATAGGATACATTTCGGAGAGTGTGCAGCTGAATTGTACAAACTTGTTCCGCCATCCCCATTTTTTCATCGGACAACCAGACTAACAAATTGGCGACACCGTTATATGGTGGATACACCAAAGAGTCGCACTAAGCGTTTTGGTTTCAATTTTATGATGCGTACCGCTAAGGAGTGGAACTCTTTGCCTGAGTCTGTGTTTCCTGACAAATACAATTTGGGGGTCTTCAAGTCACGAGTAAATAGGTATCTTCTAGGCAGGCGCGTCACATCCTAGATCGCATCGACGCTTACCATCAGGCGAGATAGTGGTCAAGCGCATGCCTATTTTCTATAAAAAAAAAAAAAAAAAAAAAAATATTGAATATATTTCAAGAATATACAATATTTACCAAAGTATGTGTATTTTTTTTTTAAATATTAAAAATATTTGCTATCTAATAGGTTTTTTATTTTTTCTTATTTTCTTAATACATTGTTTTGTAAAGTGTCTCTTATTATACCGCGTTTAGGTTCAGAATCGTGATTAAGAAACAAATATGTTTTTGACACAAAACTACCAAGGGACTACAACTTTAACTAAAAGTTTGTCAAACTTTTAATCAAAGTTGCAAATCACACAAAAACGCAGGTTGGTTAAATAACAAAACAACAATCAAACTATAAATTAATAAAGTAATTTAAACATAAAATAACAAACAAACAAATTAATAAAGTATTTTAAACATAAAATAACAAACAATAAACTCTTGTTTCAAATTTGAATCTTATTTCTCATGAAAAGGATCTTAATATTATCGCATTCTTATTGGTATTTTAAAGTTTTGTTATTAATAAGATTTGCAATAGGTGTGTAAATATAAACAATCTTTTAGGCAAATACAAAAAAATAATGATTAGTATATACTGACCTAAAAATTGAACCTAAAATAGCGTTTATCATCCGTCTATTAAAATCCCTATTCCATGGGAACTCACCTCCCCTTTGAATGAAAACATAGTAAGAAGGATGGGTTCATAAATAGTTCAAAAAGCGTGACCAATGCGGATATGCTTACAACTGTAGATGCAATTGGGACTAGCAATTAACGTGTCTTCCGGTGCACGAAAAAGCTTGAGGTATTTTGAGCACCCATCTGATGCGACAATTACTCAATCTCAAGCTAACTACTGCCCAAACAAACTATATGATATAAAAAAATATGAGTGTGCCTTTAATTTGCTACTCATAATTAAAGTAAGACAGACATTCTTGCTCTTTAATATTTGCTCGATTTCTTTCCTTGACCCGCGAAATACGAAACACGCATATAGGTTATTTTACAGAATATTACCGCACTTTTTTATTGATCTTGTGAATTAATGAATAATATTATACACTTGCAGCTTCGTAGCGGAATGTAGTGTACCGTGGAACACGCCAAATATAAAACCCGAAATTTTATACAATATTAAAAGTAACACAAAGAGCGATGAACATTTTGTGTCAATTGCAAAAAGGTTACACGATAAGGCGTTTATAATAACACTAGTTTAACGCAATAATTCAAAATTGAATTGAAATGAAATTTGTATTAACCATTTTATAGTATCCAGTTTTACATGTATATATGGAAATGGATCACCAAGCTAACAGTGACCAATACTACCACTAGAGCAAAAGTTGTCAAAGGATGCCCCCAGGGCATCTCCTATCACCACTTCTCTGGAACATAGTAGTAGATAGCCTCCTAAACAAAATAAACGAAAGGAGATACACTTCTATCGGCTATGCCGATGACCTAGCAATACTGATAAGTGGTAGTGCTAAAAATGTACTTTGCAAAGTTATGCGTTCAGCACCTCAGACAGTAGAAGAATGGTGTGATGAACACTAACTGTCAGTAAATCCGAAATAAAAACAGAACTCATTCTTTTCACCAACAAAAGGAAGTTACCAAATCTACAACTACCTCAGCTATTCAAAACCAAACTCGATAGGGATATCGACACAAGTGAAATATCTGGGCATAATCTTGGACAGTAATCTGAACTGGGCGAGTCATATCGATAGTAAAATAAAGAAAGCTTGTATAGCCTTTGGCAACGTAAGAGACTAGTTGGTAAAAGATGAGGTCTCAATCCAAAAACCACACTGTGGCTATACACTTCAGTCATAAGACGCGCCATACTCTACGGATCGGTTGAATGGTGGCCTAGAACACAACTGATCGCAATAAATAACGAACTCCAAAGTCTGCAACGTAGCAGTAGCAGCGACCTGATACATAAGAACCACTCCATCAGCCGTACTCAAGTACTTCCTGAACCTTAGGCCACTAGATCTATTTATTTAGGAGGGAGCAAAGGCAGCTGCCTTGAAACTAAGAGCAAACGGATTATGGAAACAAAATATAACAACACACTCCGCGGTTCTGCAAGGAATTACGAAGGAGATACCACTTTTAGAGACACCTATAGATAGAACACTATGTTTTCTTCTTGAATGACTTGAACATCAGGATAACTTCTACCCTCAGTAAATTAAACACCATCTTTCAAGCAGAATGTGTAGGTATAACCAACCAGCGTAGGCGGTTGCAGCCAGAAATGTTAGGGACTTCGATGTCAAAATAGTATAGTATAATATACAACAGTTCACGGATCGGATCCGTTACTGTCCATACCCGCAACCCAAATTAAAACATGGTTACGAAAAGAATGGAAAAAAGTGAAGGTTGCAGGCAAACAAAGAATGCAGTTCCGCAACCTCATCAGATTGAACAGGGAAAAGATCCGCAGAGTTATTGGTGTACTCATGAATTGTACAAGTGTGGCAGAGCATCTCTCCCCGAAGCTTGCAGTAGCCTGAAAAGGCCACTAGCATTCTGGGATTAATTGAGTTTGCTGGAGTAGGAGGAAAACCCAACATACGCACAATCGGGCGATTGAATCTTTAATCATGAATCATCTAAATAAGAATCAAGAGGCTAAGTGCGGATATAGCTCTGTCAAACTTACTATATATATATATATACTTTTTATGAATATTACAAAGATAAATAATATTTCAAAATTTATATAGATTTAGATAAAAGACTTTTATATTGTGCTTTATATATTTTAGTTTTTAATAGAATAGAACCTTGATGTTACCAAAAAATCGTTATAGTGAACGCGTCTTACGGAATAGTTGAAGTACCTGTCACAAGTAGGTAATTTTAACGGCCCGTGTCCATAACACAAGGTTTACCGTGCTTACTAGTGGCTAGGCTAATTGGTGGTAATGTAAAAAAAAAGTATTCATCCTGAAAGTTATTTCTTATTTTGTAATTCGCCCGAAGCAATAGGAAATCAAAAATGAGATCTTCTTTCCTGGTGTAAGGGATCAAAAGTATTTATTTTTCAGGGAATTTAATTCTCATAAAACATAATAAAAATTTCATCTCATAATAAGATCTATGTTGAAAAAATTTTCTGTTTAGTAATTTTTGTTAATCAGCATGCTAAGTATGTAACTCTGTTGCTGACAATTCTCGTTTGAAACCAACGGAAATTATTACATTTGTGATTATGAATAAACAGAGGCACTCTGAATTATTTAGAGTCTCTGGAACTGCTGAAAAGATTTTACAAAGTTTTTCACGAATTGAAAGCTATGTTTTTTCTGAGTGACAGGCTATATTTGGTTGTGATTAAAAATTTTGGACGCTCAGTGGGCTCAGCTCAGCTAGTACTCTAAAAATACAATAAGATGTCTGACAATGATATTTATTTTTAACTAAAATATGAATTGGACAAAAATGAAAATAACCGTTTAAAACAAAACAACTTTCTTTTTAACGTTTGTTAAATAAATTAATTAAATTAGAAATATATTTTCTAGCTAATCAGCACGTGTGAATATTTCGAATAATCTTAATATGATAAGTTTTAATTACCTTCGGAATCTCCTTTATAGGTTTCTGGTGCAAGCCGCCCATATAAAGCACACTGGGCGGTACAGGACGATTTCCTTCCCAAATAGGATTCACGTTAAAAAATATCATTTCCACATTATCACTTAACTCCGATAAAGTAGGTGTATCCGTACCAAAAACTTTTCTCACCATTTCATTCTCTTCCTTTTCGAAATCATTATACCAGCGAATATATTTGAAGTGATTATACATCTCTGTTATCTTTTCCCAAAAGGTAAGGTTGTATATCCTTTGCCTAAAGATTGTAGGATAAAGAATTGGATGCACAGGTGCACCGATGACTTCATAGTTACCTATTACTGCACCAAAAGAACTTACTTGTATTAACGGTACTTTTAAAACATGCGATAAAGCTAACGCGGGCCTCACTATTGCTTCTATCAGCAACAAATCAAATTTTTTTGTCTTATCTTCAAGTATAGCTCTCACTTGATCTGATAACATTTGTTCACAGAAAATTTTTGAAATCAAATAGAAACCAACTTTTATCTGGGAAAACAGGTCATTGTCGCCTCTGGAAGAGACCACTAAAAAATTTTCTCTCCAAGATTTGTACGAAAAATCATGTACGTCGATTTCTGTAAGATTGGCTGGCGCTTGATCTTGGGGAAATGCTGGATCTGTTGTTATGACGACAACTTCGTGACCACGTTTCGCTAACTCTTGGATCAACGGTCGGAACACTACTTGGTGACTAATTGAAGGTGTTGGAAAAACTGCTAAAATCCTAACAGATTCATTGTACACGACATATATTGAAATCAGAAATACAAAACTTAATGCACCCATGTTCCACTATTGATGACAAATGGTAAGATACTAACGTCCATATATAGATTCATGGTTTTAAATTGTAGGTGATCTGCATCTACAATGACTAGTACTTTAGTTTACAATTACAATAAATAGCACTTACGAACTATAGTGTCATTATTTCTCCCTTCGTTTCCTGGTTTGACTCGACTTCTTTTCATTGTTTAAAATTTTTAAGCCAGAGTTTTATAATGATACCTAATTGTAACCTATAATCATGCACAAAACAAATATCCTAATGCAATGCAATGTTAGCAATACTGGGTAAAACACCACTAAAAATTTTCAACAAATATTAATAGACAATTATATCCTATGAGGTTATCAATGATACTATGAATTGAAATAGGATTTTTCCCATTTTTTTATTTTTTTTGAGGGACTGAAACTATTTCTGTGTTATGTTGTTTTTAAACAAACACACTATTCATGGTACTTATATATACTCCTATAAATATTACATTTAGGGGCATAGGTATGTCTTTCCGTTACCCAAGTATTCATAACACAAATTTTAAAGTGCTTAATATGGGCTAGGCAAATTGGCGGTAATGTAAAAAAATCTATTTGTCGTAATTAATGATTTTTCTTTATTTTGTTTTTGCGCCTGAAGTAATTGGAAATCATAAATGCGATGCCATTATGGTAATAACGTGGTTAGAAAACCCCTCGAATCCGAGACAATAGACTCGCTTATGTTGAAATAGTTTTATGTTAAGTAATTTCATGGTAAATTCAATGCTTGTGTTACGAATAGGACTTTGTCTGTAGTACATTGATGAAGTTAGAACTTGGTCTGGTTGGGTTGAAGCTGACATCTCAATAGATGGGCTCGAGCCGGATAAGTAGCATTGCATAGAGATAGTTCCTGAGGTATTGGAAGAATTAATGTTAGCGTGTGATAAGACCTGACGCCTAATTAAAGGTTAGTTTAAAAAAGAAATTTTGAAAGGTAAAATATGTTTCCGTGACAGAAATTTATGTCGGGGGCAGAAGTTAGAATACGTACATTTTGAAACGAATAGAAATTGATTTGAACATGCTATGTGTCTGTTGATAAATCGTTTAAAAGCATTATAATAGCAAAGATAGATTAAGTTATTTTTAATATTACAGAAATTGTTGGTAATTTACAGTTTTTCACTCTTATTTGAAAATAAAATTTATAATTCAATTTAAATAAAGTTTTGATTGCATTTCTATTAAAGAATACTTTTCTGGAAATTTGAAGAAGACTAATATACCTATAGCTTTCTGAAGTAAAATTAAATAACCTCGCATTATTGATACTGAGCAAATACCGGCATTGTTACTTTTTTACATAATCACATAATGCAATTCTAGGCAATTCCTGATTCCTACCTGAAGCTTCGAAGATGTGGTTGTGTTTTTTCTATATGCCTATTTAAAACCTTAAAGAAATTGGCGGTAAACTTTGTAAGTTTGTTTGTAGAAAAATATCTCTGGATCTACTGAACAGATTTAAAAAACCAGTAGTTAGCTATATTATTTCTGAATGATACAGGCCATATTTGATTTGACTAAAAAGTTTTGACGCCCAGTGAAGTGGGCACAAGTCAGCTAGTACTCTAAAAATACAATAAGATGTGGATGTTTGACAATGATTCAATTAGATAAAATACTGTTTATTATATAATTTTTATATATTTTATGCATTTTCAATGCGATCCTATAAGATAAATTATTATAATAGAAAAATACTAGAAAAAATCGACTCGGGTCACAACTTGTGACATTGAAAATGCATAAAATATGTAAAAATTATAAAACTAAAATGGCTGTTTCATCTTAATCGATTGACAAAACATTTGTAAAAATGTTTCTTTAGAATACGATAGGATGTTCCTCTCATTGATGAAACAACGCTGGCCTACAGCGTAAAATCAGGAAGGTACTAGAAAATTTCGACGAGTATTCGCAAGGCTCGGTAGCTCAATTGGGAGAGCATTGGACCGGATTTCCAAAGGTTGCGGGTTCGATTCCCGCCTGAGAATTCACTTGTGACCCGAGTCGATTTTTTCTAGTATTTTTCTATTATAATAAAATACTGTTAATACTATACAACTAGCTGAACGATCACAATCTCAAAATAAACTTCGCAAAAACCAAACTTATACAATTCGGACGGATTTTGCCTTTGATGTGCAAAGGGAAAATTAGAAATAGATCATATCTTTCAAAACAACAAATAAGAATCAGTTAGTGCCAATTCACTCTTGGGTAATGACACACACACATTGACACACACATCAATTGGAAAGATCACATTAATAAGATAGCCGTAAACTTGTCAAGATTCATATATACGTTATACAAACTCAAAAAGTGTAGCGATTAACGGACCCCATTAAATGCATATTACCAATATGCACACTCCTGGCTTATGTATGGCATCGTTTAATGGAAGAATAGCGTTGACATTCTAAAACTAATTAAGCTTCAAAAGCGTTGTCTGAGAATTATTTTTAATATAGACGGAAGAACAAGTTTCCGGCCAATATTTACTAGTGAAGGAATTCTAACCATCACATTTATGTATTAGAGATAAGTATCTTCGTAAAAAAACATTACAATCTTTTTCCCCAACAGGAGCGCCTCGAAAGTTAAAGCCACACAAAAGAGAAGCACCACCCAGTTTAAAGCTCAATTTCATACATACTTCCCCTATACATGCTAAGGTCCCTTTGCAATGGCTGTGAAAATTTATTATAAAATCCCCGAAATAATAAAAAAATAAAATAACACAGTTAAATTTAAAAGAGCATTAAAATCATTTTTGCTTATTTTTTTTCTTTGCTAGAGTTTTTTTATCATTAATAGCTCTAAAATCTCTTTTGTCTATTTTTTTTTAATTGCTTAAATAGTTATCCTAATATAAGTTTTAAATTTTATTTTTGTCTGTTCACTGAGCTCAAACTGAAATGTTATTTAATTATAATTTAGTGTTACTTGAAAATTTTATTAAAAGTTAGTTATTCATATTTTAGTCACTCCTATTTTTATTGTTATTTTTATTAAATTAATTATGATGTTGCGATATCCTAACAGGGTTCATGTAAGGTTCTGTTTTTTTTTGTAATTCCAGCTATGTATACCACATGAGTGTGTTAGAATTAGGAATAATTCGGAGTGTATTAATTGTTACTTAATCATATTCATTGTCATTATTTATATTTAAATGATTATTTATTGATTTACTAAATTGATTTATTGATTGATTTAACTATGTACACTTTATAGTACAATATTTTTCATCATTGTCTTTGGTCTAACGTGTTATCTGTCATAGCATAGACAACACGATCGGTCCACGTCACCTCCCCGCCAGGCGGTGGAGTGACGCGGTGCCTTTATAATGCCTCGCACTGAGTCAGACGGCCTCTTTCTTTGCTTGACGCTCAGAGCCGGCGGACGGCCGGTAGTCCTTATCGGATTATATTCAGCACTAATCTTTGTGCCAAAGATAAGTATATATTGGTAAAGTGCGAATATTAATTGTTGAATCATCATACAATATAAATTTAGAGCATTTGAATATTTAGTTTTCCATTTTGATGGCAAATACATGACCTAGATGAATAAACTGATTTTGGCCACTTAATAAATACTTTATTATCTACCCTCTTTTTGATATTTCATTTGATCAAAAGAAAATATAATATTTCCTCTTTTCCGTTTGATGACATCAGAAGTGGGATCCTCACGCCCTGTACTAAATTTTTTTTTCTTTCTTTCAGCATGTGACCAAGGTCGGTTAAATAGTTCGATATAGACCCTACGATGCTGAAGGGATTGTTGTTGGCAATACGTGATGCTCTACCTCGTTATGATACTAAAAACTGTAATTTGAAACCACGTGTTCAGCAAACGAGTAAATTTAATGAATCGTGACTAAAAACTACTAAAATATTTATTCATGGCTGAGAAAAAGTAACAAAAAAAATATAAATAAAAATTAATGAATACCTACAAAAACACACATTGCAAGATCTGATGATGTGGTTAGCTCTTTATGCAAATAATAACAGTAAGATGGAGGTCGGTCCCCCTGCCCGAGTTTCTTTCGCCAGTTCTTCTCGGAAGGGCCTCCCAGTTTCCGAACTGGTGGTAGACTCAGTAGTATACAATGTAATCGTAGTAAGAATGTAATAACGAAATAAAATTTAAAAATAAAACAATTTAATTTTAACAATTTGGAACGTGCCCGATCAAAATATTGTGGAGGAAGTAGAAAATACATGACAACCATTGAAATATCGGGATTAAATATAAAATAAAAAGTGCGCAAAATCCGTAAAAATAAAGTGTTTTATTCAAATGTGTAGTGTGTGCGGAGGTGTAAGAACTAAATAAGAAATAACTAAATTTCATATTAGGTATTGGTGTAAATTGTAGTCTGATAAGGGAATGTCTAGCAAAGCGTCTTAAATATCACTTCTCATCATGTTACTTATATTTCGATAGAATAGGAAAGGCATGTTATCTACACGTCTTTTCGAAAAATTTTAGTGCCTGTTACTACATGTTCTGATTCATCAGGCTGGCCGAACAGGCTTTGGAAAGTTCAAATTTTGATTACAACTGTCTTAAAATCAACCGGATTATATTCTCTTCGATTATTAACAGGTCGTACTGCAAACTTACCTTACAGGCTCGATTTAATGAGGTTACGAAAGATAATGAACATAACTTCATAGATGAAATGCTTCTATAGAAAATGAACTTGTAAATAGTGATAATGAAAATGAACTTGTAAAAAGTGATCATGAAAATGAAACTGGAAAATAGTGATAATGAAAATGAACTTATAAATGATGATAATGAAAATGAACTTGTAATTGGTGATAATGAAAATTATTAATTGAGTAATAGTGTTACAGAATCGTTTCATAAAAACAATGATTAAGAATAAATAAATCAGTTGCTGGATACCGCTGTGCTTGGTGTCAGTTTGGTCTTCACTAACCAGCAAGTGATGGAACTGTACATGTCTAGGCATAGAGGTTTATAAAAAAAAAGATATGCTGGATAACCATGTGCTTGGTGTCAGTTTGGTCTTCACTAACCAGCAAGTGATGGAACTGTACATGTCTAGGCATAGAGGTTTATAAAAAAAGATATGCTGGATAACCATGTGCTTGGTGTCAGTTTGGTCTTCACTAACCAGCAAGTGATGGAACTGTACATGTCTAGGCATAGAGGTTTATAAAATTAAGAAACAATAACTTGATTTTGTGAAACGATATCTGATTTTATATAATCTAAAAAGTACTTCGGGGACGAAGTACTGTCAGTATGGCCGTGTTAGAATTAGGAATAATTCGGAGTGTATTAATTGTTACTTAATCATATTCATTGTCATTATTTATATTTAAATGATTATTTATTGATTTACTAAATTGATTTATTGATTGATTTAACTATGTACACTTTATAGTACAATATTTTTCATCATTGTCTTTGGTCTAACGTGTTATCTGTCATAGCATAGACAACACGATCGGTCCACGTCACCTCCCCGCCAGGCGGTGGAGTGACGCGGTGCCTTTATAATGCCTCGCACTGAGTCAGACGGCCTCTTTCTTTGCTTGACGCTCAGAGCCGGCGGACGGCCGGTAGTCCTTATCGGATTATATTCAGCACTAATCGTTGTGCCAAAGATAAGTATATATTGGTAAAGTGCGAATATTAATTGTTGAATCATCATACAATATAAATTTAGAGCATTTGAATATTTAGTTTTCCATTTTGATGGCAAATACATGACCTAGATGAATAAACTGATTTTGGCCACTTAATAAATACTTTATTATCTACCCTCTTTTTGATATTTCATTTGATCAAAAGAAAATATAATATTTCCTCTTTTCCGTTTGATGACAAGTGCAATAAAAACTTTTGAATTTGAATTATACTTATTTTCAACTAAAATATGTATTGTACAAAAGTGAAAATAAACGTTCAAAACATTTTTTTTTCTTTTTAAAGTTTGTAATTCATTCATAACTATATTTTGAGCATTCTTAATAAAATAAGAAATATATGTTCTAGCTAATCAGCACATATTTCGAATTACCTTAATATCATAAATTTTAATTACCTTCGGAATCTCCTTTATTGGTTTCTGGTGCAAGCCGCCCATATAAAGCACACTGGGCGGTACAGGTCGATTTCCTTCCCAAATAGGATTCACGTTAAAAAAGATCATATCCACATTATCACTTAACTCCGATAAAGTAGGTATATCCGTACCGAAAACTTTTCTCACCATTTCGTTCTGTTCCTTTTCGAAATCATTATACCAATGTATGTATTTATAGTGATTATACATCTCTGTTATCTTTTCCCAAAAGGAAAGGTTGTATATCCTTTGTCTAAAGATTGTAGGATAAAGAATTGGATGCACGGGTGCACCGATATCTTCATAGTTACCTATTGCTGCACCAAAAGAACTTACTTGTATTAACGGTACTTTTAAAACATGCGATAGAGCTAACGCGGGCCTAACTATTGCTTCTATGAGCAACAAATCAATTTTTTTTGTCTTATCTTCAAGTATAGCTCTCACTTGATCTGATAACATTTGTTCACAGAAGATTTTTGAAATTAAATAGGAACCAACTTTTATTTGGGAAAACAGGTCATTGTCGCCTCTTGAAGAGACCACTACAAAATTTTCTCTCCAAAATTTGTACGAAAAATCATGAACGTCGATTTCTGTAAGATTGGCTGGCGCTTGATCTTGGGGAAATGCTGGATCTGTTGTTATGACGACAACTTCGTGACCACGTTTCGCTAACTCCTGGGTCAACGGTCGGAACACTACTTGATGACTAATTGAAGGTGCTGGAAAAACTGCTAAAATCCTAACAGCTCCGTTGTAAGTGACATATATTGAAATAAGAAATACAAAACTCAACGCACCCATGTTTCGTTATTGATGACTAAAGATAAGATACTAACGTTCATATAAAGATTCATGGTTTTAAATTGTAGGTGATCTGCATTTACAATGACTTGCAATTTAGCTTATAATTATAATAAATTAACTATAATGTTATTTTTTCTCAATCTGTTTCCTGGTTTTTTGTTTGGTTGGATCGTTAAGAAGTTTTTTGCCGTTTTTAATAATGATACCTAACTGCAACTTAAAATCATGAATATTACAAATATTTTAATACTAATAGATTGAGGAAATGCCCCACTGAAGATTTTAGTAGTATTATTGGGAAATTATCTATTACGATTTTATCACTATTATATTTTTTTTATTTTAATTTTGAGGATCTGATATTTCATACTGTCCAAAAAACAGTATTCTTTTACTCTTCATCACACACAATAATCACAGTATCAGATTGAAAATCAGCACTTGTTTGTATTATGTTGTTTTTACACAAATAGACTATTGCTTAATAGAATAGACTATTTATTATTTTTTTTTGGGCGGGGGAAAGATTAAGTTGAATAACAGCGCTAGGACGCTCAACCTAATCTCTCACCTACCGTACCACCTTTCCCGGTGGTAGGGTGGCGAAGGGCCTTAAGGGAGAGCGCAGGTCGCATAGATCCTTAAGGCAAGTCTGCCTGTTATCCTTCTCGTGGTTGCCGCCTGTTATTGGTCTGTTTCCTTCTGAAACAGACGTAACTAAAACAGCCAGATGCACCTCCCGTCTCTTCCTTTTTTTTTTTTGCACTTAACTCCTTCCCAATCCTGCTTTCCCTTTCAAGGGGGAGGCCCCTTGGCTGATACCTTTTTAGCCATCATCTCCACTGGCATTAGGGGGCGAGCCAGTGGAGTATCAGCCCTCCTGCACTAGGGCCTGTGCAGTTGAGCGCCGTAAGGAGGGATGAAGGAATCCTGGAGGGTTGAGTGAAGCGGGGTCGGCGGTAGTACTTCCGCGACACAACACGCCCTCTTTGGTCCGGAGTTCAGCCGAAACGGTGGCCCCTCTGGGTAGCGCCAGGGGGGAAACGGTCATGCGTCCCGTCAGAGGGCCGCAGCGAGGGGTGGGGGGGCCCGATGTGCTCCTGGCACGCCGGGTGGTTAGGGTCATGCTGACGAGGCAAGGATAGGTGGAACCACTGGGAAGCAGGAACCGGCAACCCAGCCATCTATCTCGAACCTCCGATGTCGCACCTGAGCACCAACCCACCACACCTATATCCGATCAGTAATCCTAGTGCACCTTTTTGATAGGGCACTCCCAGATGTGCGGGCTCCAAGGAGGGTGGGAAGCTGATCGGATGAATCACACCAAATCAAAACATGGATCCAAATAGGTTCATCAATACCGACAATACAAGCGGGACGGCCGAGAAATCGGAATCCCCGCCACACACTACACCCGAAAAAAAATCAGAGGGAACACAACAGGGGCAGGCTGAAAAATCAGTACCCCCTGGTGTAGAAACTACACCTCCTTTGGAGGACCAAAAATCAACCATCGAACAAAACTGGACACTGGTTGGCCGGTCTGGGCGGGGGGTCATCGGGGGAAACCCTGGTGAAACCGGTGCTCAGTACGGCCAGCCGATGTCCGGTAGAAAGGCGAAGGACAGGGCAAGACTGATGCGAAAGAAGCAACTTCAGAGCTTATCTCGGGAGTCTGCAACTTCCGCAACAGAAGACGACCAGCCAGGTAAGGCTCCGGGACCGCCGGGGGCGATGAAGGCTGCAGACCGGGAAACCTCGCAAGCGTCCAAGCTACCTACGGTGACTACCGGGCCTAGTCATGACAAGGCTCCGAGACCGCCGGGGGGGGCGAAGGATGTGAAACGGGGGGACTCGCAAGCATCTAAATCTACCCAGGTGACTACCGGGGCTCACGGGAAGGTACCGAGACCGCCGGGGGGGGCGAAGGGCGCGATGCGGGGAAACCCGTCAGCGTCCAAGCCCCCCTTGGTGACTACCGGACCCTACCGGAAACAGGGTCGGCCAGCAACATCCAAGGGCGCGGAAGTCAAAAGAGCGGCAAAATCTAAAGCGAAGAGGGCACGTTTCGATGAGACCATGTCTCCTCGAGGCGAGTCCAAGAAGCTGAAGATGGAGTCATCTGTTGGCACCCGCCCCCGGTCCTACGCTGCTGCTACAGGTAAGTCGAGAGACGTTCGGTTTGCTGTGACGTCGACCACCGGGTTCATCTCGAGGGCGGCGGCGGAGCGGATCGAAACAGAGCTCGAGGAAGCCCTGATGCAGGCAGTTATGAACGCCAGTACATCCGGATACACAGGTCCAACGATCGCCTTCTGCGGTAAGCCTACCTATGTAGACGGACACCTGAGACTTGCAGGTGCCAACACTGCAACCCTTGAGTGGGTAACACGGTGGGCGAAGGAATTGCAAATCCCGGACGCGGGAAACCTCACGGTTGTGCGGGCTGAGGACATTCCCAGGAGGATCCGATGCGGCTTCGTCCTACCCAAACTATGGAAACGCGAGCAGGCGCTGATAGGGAAATGCCTTCAGTTCGCGAATCCAGACCTAAAACCCGAACGGTGGCTCCTGAATGGGGTCCAACTGCAGGAGAGCATCGGGTCCACTTTTGTGATCGTGTCCATCCCGGAGGAGATTGTCCCAGCTATACTGGCTAGGGGGCGCCGACTCAGCTTTCTGACTGGGTCGGTGTACCTGAAGTTCAGGGATGGCAGGGGCAGGTTTGTTGACACACCACCTACAGCCAACACTGACGACTCCACGGCTATGGAAATAGACACCACACAACAGGCGGAACCAACACCGTCGACTTCTACAGCCCCAGTCCAGGTACCCATGGACGCCGAGAAGGCGGGACCGTCTTGTCCACTTTCTTCTGGTGAGGGAGAGAATACTGCAGGGTCTCCCTGCGCGGAATCCTCGCTTCTAAGTGAAGATGAGACACTGGGGCTCGACGATCTGGGCTTGGAGGATGTCATCTGTCACGATGGCGTCCCTCTGTAATGTCCAGTTTTATCAAGCAAATCTCCAGCACAGCGTAACCGCAACGGCTCAGCTTCGGCTGTGCCTGGAGAACAACAACACAGCAGTCGCCCTAATCCAGGAGCCGTGGATTAGAGATGGCGCCGTACGAGGACTCTCCAGTCTAGGAGGTAAGCTCGTGCATGCCACCTGTGGGGACGTAAGATCCTGTATTTATACACCAAAGAACATCAGAACACAGCCGCTACTAAACTTCTGTTTCAGAGACTTATGCGCCATAAGGCTGACACTAAACCAAGATAATCACGACCTAGACCTGGTAGTAGCATCATCCTACATGCACGAAGATCTTCGTGTGCCATCGGAGGAGCTAGCATCTCTGGTTCGCTTCTGCTCAGAGGCAGATCTAGAGCTGATTATCTCGACAGACTCCAACGCTCATCACCCTCTGTGGGGACAAGAACCGAGTAACACCAGAGGTAACCAAGTAGTTGAATTCCTTCTAACAACAAATTTACAGATAGCGAATATAGGCAATAAGCCCACCTTCGTCACCAAACGAAGCAGGACCATTATCGACCTCACCCTCGCAACACCGACAGCGGCCGCCATGTTGTCTGACTGGCACGTCTCCGACGAGGCGTCCTGCTCGGACCACAGGTGGATACGATTCGACCTCCAGGTAATCACCGTAAGTCCAACCCCTAGAAGGTACCCAAACAAAACAGATCGTCGTCGATACACCCAGCTACTTGAGGAGTCGCTGAGCAAAGAAAACATTAGCACGAGCATAGATAACACCTCGCAACTTGAGCAGCAGGTAAAGAATCTAACAAACATCATTATAGAATGCTTCGAACAAGCCTGTCCACCCAAACTCCCACACTCCAAAACTTCGGGGAAACACCAGTGGTGGGGACCCGAATTGGAGAGACTGAGGGCTGAGGTGAGGAGAAGGTTTAACAGAGCCATGAACACATCTAATGATTATGACTGGGACAACTACAGGGCAATTAAAGCCAAGTACAAAAAACGAATCAGATACTGGAGAACCGCATCCTGGAGGAGCTTCAGCACAGAAATAAATACGACAAAACAGGCAAATAGGGTAAGGAAAGTATTGGCTAAATAAGGTCCAGGAACCTTAGGCTACCTCAAGAAAGCTGATGGCACCATGGCCCAAAGCCAAGAGGAGTCAAATGCCATCCTTCTACAAACCCATTTTCCGAACTGTTCACCGATTCAACAGATGACATGGACCGATAAACCAGTCATCCCTACAGAAGAATGTTGGCGCCTAGCTACCGAGGTGATTACACCTGAAAACGTAAGTTGGGCCATAAACAGCTTCTCTCCCTTTAAAGCAGCGGGAACAGACAACATCTTTCCTGCCCTTCTCCAATGGGGGGAAGCACTTATACTCGAAACTCTCACTCACCTGCTGCGAGCCTGCCTAGCCTACAAGTATACACCGCATGGCTGGAGGGACGTAAAGGTAGTATTTATACCCAAACCAGGGAAGTCGGACTACACCAACCCTAAGTCATTCAGACCGATTAGTCTGACATCCTTCTTATTAAAAACATTAGAGAGGATATGCGACAAGCACCTACGGGAAGGAGTGCTAAGGTCTGTACCTCTTCATAAATTTCAACACGCCTACAGCGCGGGGAAATCTACAGAATCTGCTCTTCATCAAGTGGTTAGTAAGATTGAAGAAGCTTTTCAAAACAAACTCATTTGTCTTGGCACCTTCATTGACATTGAAGGGGCCTTCGACAAAACCAACTTTACCAGCATTGAGTCAGCTCTAAAGAGACATGGAGCTGAGCAGCAAATCATAGACTGGATCGTTAACATGCTTCGCAACAGAATAGTAAGGGTTGCAGGAGACAGCCAGGGAGCGCTCGCGGCGCGCGGATGCCCGCAAGGAGGAGTACTCTCGCCACTACTTTGGAACATGGTAGTGAACGACCTCATCACCTTACTTAATAACAACCACTTCTACACCATAGGTTATGCGGATGACATCACTATACTAACTATAGGGTTTCAGGCCGGTATAATCTGTGACACCATGCAGGCAGCTATGAAAATAATTGAAACATGGTGCCAAAAGTATGAACTAACAGTCAACCCTGCCAAGACTGAAATGGTAATGTTCACTAACAAACGCAATATCGGCAGCTACCAGGCGCCAAAACTGTTTGGGACCACACTACAATTGTCCAAAGAGGTAAAATATTTAGGTATAATTTTGGACAACAAACTAAACTGGAACAGCCACATTGACCACAAGATCAAAACTGCCAGCATTGTGTTATGGCAGTGCAGACAAATGGTAGGTAAGAGATGGGGCTTGTCCCCCAAAATCTTCTTGTGGCTTTATAAAACGGTGATCAGACCAATGGTAAGTTACGGAGCTGTAGTATGGTGGCCCAAAACTACCCAGTTAACCTGTGTCAACAAGCTACAAAGTCTACAACGCCAGGCATGCTGTGCCCTCACAGGTTGTATAAGCACAGCTCCCACGGCGGCATTGGAAGCGATGTTAAATCTCACCCCGCTCCACCTCCACATTAAACAGGAAGCGGCAAAAACAGCGCTGAGGCTAAGACTCTTCAAACTGGTAAGATCAGAAAAAGTAAAGCACCTCAACGGCCTACTGAAGGACTGGCTGAATACTCTGCTTATCGATGCACCCTGCGATAAAATAAAGCCTACCTTCATCTTCGATAAGAAATATAGAATACATCTGAATGAGGACAACAACCCAGAGGTAACACACAAGGCTCTCATGATATTCACCGACGGATCCAAAACCAATTTGGGAACTGGCGCGGGAGTATTCTCAGAAGACCTTAACATAAACATTGCCTTTCCCATGAGCCTGCACAACACCGTATTTCAAGCGGAATGTATGGGCATCACTATGGCAGCCAAGGCGATAACAGCACGGAAGGTAAAAGGTAGTAAAATCAGAATCCTCTCCGACAGCAAGTCAGTCCTACAGGCTCTGTGCAGCTATCGAGTTACATCCAGCCTGCTCCATGAATGTCACCAAAACTTAAATGAGGCAGGAGTATATAACGAGATAACTATCCAATGGATCAAGGGCCACACTGGATCACGAGGTAATGAAGCAGCTGATCGGTTGGCACGAGGGGCATCGGATATGGTGCCTTTCGGCCCAGAACCCATTATCCCTATTCCGATCAGCTGGTTCAACAACAGTATTTGTGAACACACATTAAAACTGCATCAGCAGCAGTGGAATTCTCTGGAGACGTGTAGACAAGCTAAACTCATTCTGCCGCGGGTGGACGCTCGTGTCTCCAGATCCTTACTACAGCTAAGTAGGTCAGAGCTGCGCCTAGTAACAGGCGCCATTACTGGTCATGGCAACTTTAACAGGCACCTTTTTCGTTTAGGTATCACCGACAGCCCTCTATGCAGAGGATGCATGGAAGTGGAAGAAACAGCCATCCATGTCATAATGGAATGTGAAGGAGTGGCACAATACCGGGCAAAACATCTCGGCTCGCTGGGCAGTCTCCGGGAAGTTCTCACCAAGGTGAAGGCACTTGGAGCTTTCCTGGCGGAGCTGGGATGGCTGGAATAAACAAACAAACATCCTCCAGACGCAAAATAGGCGCTCAAAGTCGTCGAGTTGCGGATACCGCCCGTATTGGATGAAGAAGAAGAAGATAGACTATTGCATTTCAAACACTCGACAATATAAGCCCGTCTTTAGTTTTAATTTATTTGTGTTTGATCATTTAAATTACTTCTCTGACTTTTTTGAATGGTGGCAATACTAATCAATATCTTGCATAACAATGATCAAACATGATGCAATAGAACTGACACTCAACATTGCAGATGAAACTTATATCGCGCTATAAGAGTTTCTAAGGTAGGTATTAAATAAATGAATATTGAATATAAGACGACATTACAGACATTGTTCTTAACCCAAGCTAAGTTTAAGCACTTGTATTATGAAATTTAGAAACATGAGCGAGACCACATGCGCGCCATCCGACCACAGAGATTGCCAAAGTTTGGCCTACATCAGAGGGCTTGTTGTCCTCGGGCACAGATCACCTAGCCCGGAGAAAATAATTTTCTTTGGCCTTTCATAAATTGTCCTCTTCAATTGATTAGTAATGGATTCTACTGAAATGTGTCTGGCTGTCTTATTACTGATAATGAGAGTGAAGTTTGAAATAATCTAGCAATGGAAGTGTTCAGTGAAAACATTTTAAATGACAATAATTAAATACCCCTCGAAATGCTTGATTTGATTTTCTAAAACTACATAACTATATATTTATTCATCTAATATCGTTTTTTTATATGGTCTTATACAAAAAAGCACCGATATAATGGGAAGAATTTGTGGTTTTACAGTTTTCTCAGTCGGGCAGTAGATGGGATGCTATTTCTCTTGCACGTAACGGATAGTTAAAAAAAAATCAGACATCGTACCTGAATTGTTTACACTTTTCAAGATGCTTCTTGAGTTTTTTTAGACTTTAATTATATTATGCGTTTCTTTTTTGTTTTATATCAGCTGTGAGATAAAATGAAGTGTATGTGAATGAGAATTCAAAATGAAATTGAAATGAAGAAGTATGAAATCGATTTATACAATGGTTAATCATAAATGACTGTTTATAGAAATTTGGTTGTTCTTATGTCGGCAAGTTTCTCTCATTTAAAAAAGGAGAGGGATTCGATTGCACGTTGGAAACAAAAGAAATATTATTTTTACCATTACGGAAGACGTACTAAAGCTGGCTGATTTAAAATATTCTCAGAGACTGACATCATAATTGATGATATTTGGTGCACAACGCAACAGGGTGTATCATGTTTTTGGGCTGAAAATATTGTTCAATAAAATTTCATTACCGTCAACCGTACTCCAACCCACTAAATATACAAGGTCATTATATAAACACCATCCAAATTTATAAATGATATTCGTTGAAGAGAGTTACGAAACAAGATTTTTTTTCTTTTAATATCACTCAGTACTAAAATATTAAGTTAAGGCTATACAAAGTTATCCGAGGAAAACTACCGATTTACTGTCACAATCACGCTACGCACGGTGTTGGAGCAGATGATTACACAACCCCCGCCCCTCCCCCCGTATTTCATTGATACATTACGCTGCGCACGGTGTTGTAGCAGATGACTACATGACCTCCCCCACCCCCCCGCCGCCGCCGCCGCTCCCGCTCCCCGCTCTCGCATATTTCATTAATACATAACAATAATTGTCATAAGTTCCAAATTTTTCCTTCATACTTGATCGGGCTTAGGACCGTCAAATTGCAGAAGGTATGAGTTGTTTTCTAATAACAGATAAAAACTTTGAACGTAAAAGTAAACCATACTTTTTGCAATAAGGCGTATTTAAAAAATCTGGAACAACTTAGGTACAAAAATTGGTTGGAGTATAGCAATGGCTGTGCAAGGCGTCTAGAACTTAAGATTTTTTTTGTCTCACTGAAACATACAAAACTAAGAGAACTATTAACAACAGAAACTAAAAAAACACAGGAATCGCATACGCAATACGAAAATCGGTATTAAAAAGCAATAAATTCACTGATAACACATTTCAATACTTTTCGTAGTCCTAAACATTAACATCGCTCATTTAATACTAATCCGAAGCCGGATGAAAAATAGAAAGAGTAAAATTATTATTAGATTTTATAATTTTTATGACTCACCCGGATTGCGAAAGGTCGTGGGTTCGAATTCCTTAGGGCTCGGAGACGTAGTTGTTTTTTCATACGTATTTTATATCTTATAGAAATATTGCATCATGAATGCAAAAAATTAAATAAAAAGCACATAATTATAGCTGGTTCCATCTTAATCGATTGTTTAATATTTGTAAAAATATTACTTTCGATGTTGAACTCATAATAGAAGTTGAAATACGTTTGTAAAATTCGACACGTTTGCCAGCGTCTCGGTAGCTCAGTGGTCAGAGCACTTGCCCGGATTGCGAAAGGTCGTGGGTTCGAATCCTACCTGAGGGCTCGGAGGCGTAGTTGTTTTTTACACACGTATTTTATATCTCATAGAAAATATTGCATTGCGAATGCAAAATAATTAAATTAAAAACATATTTTTTGAAGCCTAAACGCCCTGCACACCTTTGCTATACTCAAACCCAATAATAAATAAAAGAACCAATCATAATACACTTACATAAAGTTTGAAAACAATCGTTTTAAGAGTACTTCATTAACTGTTCAAAATGTAGACCATTTCTCTCCAAACAGAGTCTTGCACGTTTACGAACATTGTCTTTAATTTTATTAAGCACTACAGTGTCATTTTTCACTTCGTCAAATGCACGGATTATTTTTATTTTTAAGTCCTCGAGGCTTTGGGCCTCCTCCACATAAACCCGCCGTTTAATTTCGCCCCACAAAAAAAAGTCACAAGGCGTGAGGTCTGGTGATCGGGGCGGCCATGGGACGGGGCCTCCACGACCGATCCAGCGATCACCATGTTCGGTGTTTAAATAATCGCGAACTGCGGCCGCATAATGAGGTGGTGCTCCGTCTTGTTGGAAATAAAACACGCGATTTTGAATAAGCGCGAGTGGTACTTCGTCCATAAAGTCGGATATTACAGTGCGTAACATATCAAGATACGTGCTTCCGGTCAACCGCCCTTCAATAAAGAACGGCCCCAGTACTTGGTTACCGATAATACCCGCCCACACATTTGCACTAAAACGCACTTGATGATGGTTCTCCCTTATCACGTGCGGGTTCCGGAACGACCACCAATGCTCGTTGTGTTGGTTATACAGTCCCACGCGAGTGAATAAAGATTCATCAGTCCATAAAATAACAGCACCAGGATGTTCAATCAGCCACTCACAAAAGGCACGGCGAGGCACGGCATCTGCTTCACCTAAAGACTGCACTTTCTGATAGTGATAAGGATGCATGGTTGCGGCGTTAAGTAATTTCCACACCGCGGGTTGACTTACGCCGAACCGTCTTGCTGCGTCATTCGTACTTGCTCTGGGATTTCGATCAAAGAAATCAAAGATTTCGTCTTCGATTTCAATTGCAAGTCTCCTTCTACCACCTCCTCGAGCGTGTGATGGCGTCGTAAATTGTCCGTGGTCAAGTAAGCGTTGATTCGCAGCTAAAATGGTTTGACGATTCGGTGTTGTAGCATTTACGAAACCACTATTTCGAAGACGAGGAAGACTTTCAGCTTCGTACAGTGCACAGGCACCGTTTAAGCTTTCTCCACTTAAAATATAGCACCGTGCCATCTCGTAATACTCGCGATTTGAATACATTTTGTTAGGTAGGTATTTATGTGATGTAAGCTCGCGGGAGCACAAGACGTACGTCGCGGGAGGTTCCCGCGTGACTGATTTCATTGCACAGGTGTCGCCACAACTAGGGTTGCCACCCGTACGAAAATACTTTATTTCGAATGATTTGATTTTTTTGGGATTTTGAAAATTTTAGTAGTACAGCTCGACAATAAAGAGTTGACAAAAAATATTCCGCAACTAATGTACACTTTTTGTTGGCAACACTTCCTTATCTGTTAAAACTGTCAAGAGGTTGACTAATTTTTTGCTTAGTTAAGAAGTCAATTGTTATTCTAGTGTGTTTTACGTGATATTTCTTTATCCTGGGTTTCATCATGAACAAAACCTACCGTATCGGTTCTCGCACAGAACAGAACTCTCTCTCGGAACAGATAGTGAATATGTTACACCGAAAAAATGTTTAAAAGAAATGATAGGTCAAAAAGAAAAATAAACGATTGCAGTAAAGTATAAAAGTACGTGGGAAAACGGACATGGTGATTGGTTAATTTATGATCCACAGAACGAATATAATGGAAAATGAAAATTGTGTGGAATTACAATTGCTTCAGTATAGGAGTAGGACAAATAAGAAGACAAATTTTCTTTTTCTGTGTGTGTGTGTGAATTGATATGGTTGCATTAAATATCCAAACTAAACTATGCTATGCTAGACTGTAAAGATGCTGTGTTTGCAATTGTTTAATAGAAATACTAATTTGATACAAACTGCAAAAAGCAATAAAAAATATGCTTTTAAACATAATGATAAAGGAAAATAAATTGTACTTTATTTTCATACTATGTACTTTTTTTTCTTACCTATAATAACCAGTGTACTTTAACTACAAAAATAAAAGGTGGCAACCCTAGCCACAACCTGCGCGCGCAGCCACGATCGCGGCTCGCCGCATGCGCTTCGAGTATTTAAATTGAGTAAGTCATTGTTCTAACTTTTTGCAAGTTATAAAAACATCGACTTCAAAGTTATTACGGTTTTCGGCAAAAACAAACAATATTTTATTTCCCTTCATTGTTCTAATAGAAATAGTAGTATTTATAAGGCTATTGAATTATTGATTTTTATTTTTTTCTTTTATGAAATAATCAAAATTTACTATTTCAACGTAACATAACAAATTTACGGTAAACATTATTATTTTAATTTTATACAACTGTCCGTTTTGCAATAAATGGAAAAAAAATATTGATTATTTTTCCTCTTTTAAACAAACAGGCAACAGTATTTTTTTAATTATTTAGCAAGAAATGGTTTAATGCGAAACAAATTCAAATAATTAACAAATTTAAATTGTTAGAATGACATTAATTAATACAAATAAATGAATCGTGGTCAAAAAGTGCACTACACATGTGGACTTATACTGCAGGCAACCGTATTATTGGACTTTTCATTCTTTTTCGAGGTCCAGCTTCAAAACGGTAAGTTGTATAAAAAAATTATTCAAACAAAAGTCGTTGACAAAATCCTAAGGAACAACTTTTACATTTACATTTTTGCAATAAAAATGTATTTTAAAGGTGAAAAATAAAAAAACACCGTTTGAAGACTTTGGCGCCACCTACTGTGTGCATTTGTTGGTGTACGGGATTGCAGCAATGACATTTTTTGTAGATTTTGACGTCCTCTACATTTTATAATCAATCGATTTTTCTGTGAAATGCATACATTCCGAGAAAAATGCATTTCAAATTTTTTTGGCTCGTTTTTGGAGTTTGCAAAAAGACGCACCAAGATGGCGCGTGGCCACCTTCAAGGTAGATAACTAACACCATTTTACAGCAAATAAAACAACTTTCACCCATTCGGCAATTTTCTCACTCAAACGATTTTTTCTTCGACAGATTGACTTTCTAACAACTCAATTTTGGAAAAAGAAAGTTACGTCGTTCTTTCTTACTGTACCTCGGCATCAACACCCCGCGACCCCACCCCGCTGTTTCATTCAAAAATTTCGGCCGTGTTTGACCTTTCGGGCGACCTTTCTTTTGACCAGTAACCAGCTGTTGTAATAATTCGCTCGGACAAAATAATATTTTTGCGGAAATTTTACCTACCAATTTTTTTTCATAAATGAAGTGTTTGAATGATATCTAATGCCTAGAAAAAATTTGGATGGTGTTTATAAAATAACCTTGTATATATGTAAAAATTACAAATTCATTAAAATTCTTTACTTACGTAAAGTTTTGTAGAGTTGAAAAATATAACTACATTATGTGGTGGAATTACAGGTCATTATCCGGAAATAGAATTATGACAAAAGGTCTTCAAAAACTTAGTTGGTTTTTAAAGAGGTCGATAAAGCAATATAGAAGCCAGTGCAGACTATATACATAACAACTTTTGTGGGAATGTTATAAGATGGGTAATTGAATAAATATTATTTTGAATACAGTGTTCCAGATGGTGCATTAAATGAACCTTTGTTTCTCACTTCATAAGCTGTTGTTAACGACCACAACGTTGGAGTAAACACACAGACATTGATATTATATTTTTGTTTATAATTTTTATTAACAACGTTTAAATTATTAAAAAATTACTTTATTTAAACAGGAACATGTGTCAAGTTTTCGAGTTTATTCTATTTAAATAGACAGCAATATATAGTTACTAGAAAAAGATAGAAAGATTTTCTGGAGCCGTCCCACATGTCGTTTAACGAGTAAGCATTTTTGAAATCGGATTCATCGGTTCAGGGATTTTATCAGAAATAAAGACAGAAATTGGATTGAAACAAGGTCACGATAAAATTGAATCGTATACGAAGCAAAATGCTGCTTAATAAAGTTGATATCTATTGCAAAGTCTTGACTGATTTGTAAAACGAATCGATATTCTTAACTAACTAAATAAACTGTAAATAGTAGTATCGTAAAAAATATTTAAATAACGAATCAATATTAGTCTCAACCATCAAACCGTAGATGAATACCGGTCACGAGTGAGTGAGAGTTAAATTTGTAGTAATCGTAATTGCAGTACCAATTGAGGTTCATAGAAACATTTATACAAAACGAGAATCAGTAATGACTACATACTCTTTGGCAGGAATAGCTCTGTATATCTATTCAATGACATAGTGGCTGAAGCATGGATGCGGCTGTTACTAATCGGAAAAAATATTTTTTGTGGTAAATCTGTGTCCTTTGTATCTTTTTGTCGTGAAATTAATAATTCAAACAGCTAAATACAATACAATACTTAATGCAATATTACAACGTCGTGCTGGAATTTAAGTATTTATTTGATTAAGAGGTCCTAAGAATATATCACATTGGTTTATAAGCCGTAATAAGATAATCGATCTACAACTGCTTCTTACCAATTCCTCATTTAAGAATTAGGGTTCCTCTGTACAGATGACAATCCATTGATATTGAACTGTTCGTGTTGTACAATAAGCTAAAAAGGGAATAAATAGATTTGACAGTTTTATGTATGTCGTTGTGCTATTGCGTGTGCATTATAATTCTCAGAATTTATTTCGTATGTTAAGCTTATATTTTAATTTTAGTTGTTTTTTGTATAAAAATGGTTATTGCATTGAAAGACATGACATGAGGTTTTCTCATGAAAATGTATTTAGTTTAACTAGAAGTTAAAGTAGTATTGATGCTGGAATTGCATTGCCACATTCTTGATGCTTAGAAGAACAAAGAAGATGGGTCAAACCATTTTTGAAAGAACAACCTATTTTTGCGACTAATCTAAGGTATTTGAATCTGTTAATTACTAAAGACTATAGAAGAAATTGGAACATAATGGTACAATCATATATGTAAAGTTTTACTATCATAAATGTCAATATTAAACTTATAAGTTTAATGGAATTTACAAAGTTGTCATTAATAAAGATTATGAAGAGTAAAGGGCATAATATTGTTCCTTGGGACATTCCTATAGTTACTTGAGCTAAAAAAGATTAAAAAAGTCTAATGCATTGGCATTAGACTGACTTTTTCAAGCTTTTTTATGCAATTGCAATATTACGCAATATTATGGCCTTTACTTTTCTTGATATATAATGACCTCACTAACTATGTTAACAAGCTACGTAAGACAGTGCTTTTTACAGATGACACATCCTTAGTTTTTAAGCATCGATTGTTTTGACTATGTATTAAAAGTTTCATAATGATTTACGAGGCAAAAACAGGAAAACCAGCTTTTAAATCACAAAACGGCTGTTCGCTCTATATATATCACATTAAGCCTAGAGATTCCCCCAGACTTGTTTAAGTAACTTGATATAACTACTTGTATATTTATTGAAAAATGGTCTATGTATTAAAGAACTAGATTAGATCTCAGTTAATTTAACAACATAAAACAAGAAATATACTAAAACAAACACATAATACCATTTTTACAATGGTTGTCTATAATTGATCCATTTTTTAAATGAGGAAACTATATAAGGTTTTCATTAACAGCATAAGGTAACTTATGGTATATCATAGTAATTTTAAAGAGTATAAAATTACAAACATTTTGTGTTTGTAAATTTATGAAAACAACATCCTTATATATCTAACATTAATACTTACTGATATCGGTCATATTTTTAACATTTTGTATATACAGCTAATGGCGATCACAATTCGAACAAAAAAGAACCTTATTCTTTTTACCCTAAGTGTACATTGTGTCAGGAATACTGCTGCAAGTTGTTCGCCTAAACTTTTTACTGCCCATTTCTGGAAGTTAGTAAGACATATGTGATACCCATGTTATGCACACCATTCGTAGAACAAACTCCTAACATACAACTTTGGGATGGGCTAAAACGAGGTCAGATGAAAATTGACCTTTATAACCTGAGCTTCTTGTTTATCTAACGTCCACAGTAGTTGCCACAAATATTTGATTAGGTGGAGGTCATCTTAGACTGGCGTGTTAGTCACGTAATAGTATGTTTAAAGTATATGTATTGTTGGTAATCAAGGTAAAATTATGAAGGGTTAATTGTTATATTTTGATACTGTGTACTGACATTAAATTATCAAAATGTAATATTGCCTAACATGCAACGTTTTGTTACGTAATTTTCAATTTGAATAATATATAAATTCGGTATACGAATAAATCTTCTGATACTACTATACAGGTTTTAGCGTGTGCATGTAATTGAGAAAGTTAAATATTTATTACATATTAATTTACACAAATGCTAAAAGTGAATTTAGGTGAATATTTTTTTTGCTTGAGATCTCGTCACTGAACCTTAATCATTGAATTCAAACGACACTGTTACTTATAAAAGAAGAGGTTTAGCTTATTACAAGAGTACAACGTGACCATTAATAATGTGTCTACGGAGCAAAGGATAATGAAAAAGAAATATAAGCTAATGCAGACGACAAGAAAAGTATTAATAAAGCTAGTAACGATGAATAAGAGCGACATATGCCGAAAAACTTCCTATAGCTCTTTTGTGACTTTTCTTTCACCATGAGCATTGCTGATTCTTTCCTTACAGTTATTCACAATACCTTTTTCTTGCATAACAACATTATTCCCAAAAGTCTCGTATAAGTTATTACGCATTTGTGAACAACGCAGCTGGCGCCTTCGACTTGATATGTGGATATAATGGTTTATGCCTAGGAGTCGCTTTGTCATAGCGACCCGGACATTATGTGGGCGGGCATTTTCTGGTCAATGCTTACGGTGGATATGGAGCTCCATTGGTGCAAATTATAAAAATTTAGCGAGAAAAAGTCTGTTAGATGAACAATTTAAATGATTTCCTTTCTGGATGATGGAGTCTTTTTGGATGATATCAGGCTAGTTTGGCAGAATTAAATGTATCACTGAGACATGAATAGTAATTAAAATATAGCTAAGAAGTCATTTGATTGTGTTAGTTATTTATTCTAAAATTCTGAGTAATTTATGTAATAGGTATGTTTTAATCCTGTTTTCCTTGATATGTATTTTGCAACAACAGCTGTAATATATTTTATAAAGATTTTTCATAATTCTCTTATATTTAAAGTAATCCAAAGCTAAATCAAATAAAAAAGGTCGTTTGATGAATGAATACTAAAATGAATACTCAATCGAATAAAATTAATTAAATTACAATAAAATATTTAAAAAGGGTCGGCATAAGAAAAGCACGTATCGTTTGCTAACTGGAATCAAAACATTATGTGGCTGGACATTTTCTGACTAAAACTTACGGAGAATATAAAACGAGTCGGATTAAATAATAAGATATAGCGGTTTTGACATTTTTGAGGAGTATACAAACTTGATTCGCCTAAAATGCAATTATGAGGGAACGTTACTACGCCAACAAATAAATTAATTATAACATTACGTGTATTAATAATTGAGATAATAGTATTTTTTAGCTAGCAAATGGCCAATTAGCTATACATAGATTTATTTAATTTTATAAACAACTCTAACTACTAGCTAATTAACCTTCCAAATTAAAAAATCTAATAACACTATAGTCCCCGGCATATAAGTTGAACCTGGTTTTGAAATCACGCGACATGTGCTGAAGCAAGTTTAGGTATATTATTCACTACTGTACATGTCAAGTGATTTCAAAACCTGGTTCAACTTATATGTCGGGAACTATACTCCATGAATTTGTTTTATGAATTCTATCATCATCTCAGTCAAATGACGTTCACTGCCGGACAAAAGCCTCCCCGAAGGATCTTCACAACAACCGGTCCTGCGCTGCCCGCATTCAGGTGCTTCCCTCGACCTTCATCAGATCGTCGGTCCAACGAGTGAGAGGTAGCAGTGTAGGCACTGCGTTTTCCGGCCCTAGGTCACCACTCGAGAACTCTGGGTTATGAAGACACTATTTGTTAGTTGTAGTAAAAATATTATGATCGATTAACGAATTTATTGAGTTAGAGAGTAAAGAATATCTACAGATGGTTGTTCAGTGAAATTATATCATCATCATCATCAGGAAATATAGAAGTCCCTTGCTAGGGCACAGCTCTTCATTGTGGATGAAAAAATACTGTAGGAAAGGTGTGCCAAAACCCATCACAAAGGCCAAGTAAGGATTGGTGGATACTACTAACTATAGTTGAGGCCGGGGCTTACGGCTAAAGGAGGAGCTCTCATTAAAAAAACGTTGGTAGCTCATCGGATGATCATCCCATGCAAACTGTATCCCTGTGTGTGTGTGGGTTCTGGTCCATTTTGAGTGTTATGTCGTGTAAACCAATACGTTTTCCAATAAATATAACTACACTTACTTTTTAATTGTAAGGTAAATCTATCTGTGGAAAATTCCAGTCGTTAAGATCTCCATTTGCTGGAGATCTTAACGACGTTTGAAAACGTCACCCTGAAGGATTGATTTGACAAGTCATCAGAACTATTTGATTAGTTCTACACTTTATAACAGAGTTAACACAATGCTTTACATGCAACCCTTGATGCCTTAATTAATCCCTTGAATGCAAAACAAAGACGCCTAATTGGCTTCAGATCTTGACACATTAGGAGATTAATAACTTTATCGAAATTCAAAGCGCATTAACATTTCATTGGAAAATAATAGAATTTGATTTCGGTGTGTAACTTTTATATTACTTTGTATCTACTTAATGGTATTGAATTCGATCCCAAGATTGGGGGTCGTGGGGTTAAACAGAGACACAAACCAAACGCGACATGGCATAATAACAATATGTGTTAAAATTAAAATATTCGTGCAGGATATAAAGAAGCATTAGTAAATGCTCAGCTTTTTAAGCTCTGCTTAAATTGATGACCATCTAATGCTTTAAAATCGGACGGCAAATTATTAAAGACTTAAGTTCCATAAATTTAAGCATTTTTGATATACACACTATTAATAACATACAGAAAGTTTAAATTATTATTACATTTATCACGTAGGTCCGAGAACTATCTGTAAATGAATTCCATATTATTCTTGATACATACACATATTTCCAGGATGTAAATTTTGATAAGAGTAAGGAATTTATTTTTACTGAAAAATACTCTTAGCGTCCCATATTTTACATATTATAAATAATGAGCATTATTTTTTTCTGTAGCATCTTAATGCACAGAATTTCCCCAAAATATAATTGCATAAGTAAGAAGAGGATACACATTACCAAACTAAGCAGTCCTAACTGCTTCAGATGAGCAATTTTCTTCTAGTATAGCTAATGCAAACTAAATCAATATTTAAAAATAATATTAAGGATTTTGAACTATTTATAACATCTTTATTTTTTCTGGAATACAGTTTCACACTAATACTGCCTCTATCGGATATATTAGAGTTTTCTAAACTAACTAAGAGATATTTTGTTGTTTTTTTTTAGTTCTGACTGTAAATGAGTAACCCTTTTTATCACGGTGTGATATTACTGTAACAAACCAATTAATTCCTAAGAATTTCCACGAAACGCATTTTATCTCCCTGTAAGTCAACGTGTCGTATCGGTAACATACCTGTCTATGCATTTTAGTGCAAAAGTCATGAACTAGATGACTTTACTTGTGTGAAAACTAATACGGAATGCACTTCGCGCCAATTTGTGACATTCGTTCGTGGGTAAAATTTGCAAAAGACTAATAAAATATAAAAAAAACTACACAACTGTTTTAAAAACTGTGACGTAGTATTATGATATAATAAGTTGAAGAATTGTTTCAAGGCATTTCATACATCCTAAAGGAACAGTATTAGTACAGTGTAACATATCTGTTCTCTCCCTTTTTTATGATTTTCTAGATATCTTATAAAAAAGCGAAACAAAAAATACGTTTTTTTTTATTTTTATCTACCATAATAACAAGTATTAAAAAATATTTTCTTGTTGAGTTATCAGAATAAAACACTTTTTACGGATTTTTGCGCATGTTTTATTTTATATTTAATCCTGACGTTTCGACTCCTTTACAGGAGCCGTGATCACAGGATGACTAAGATGATGGTTGTCATGTATTTTCTACTACCTTCACAATATTTTAATCGGGCACGTTCCTAATTATTAAATTATTTTATATAAATCAAATTGTTTTATTTTTATTTTTACATATTATTTAGTTATTTAATTTATTCTCACTACGATTACATTGTATACTACTGAGTCTACTAACTGTTCGGAAATTGGGAGGCCCTTCCGAGAAGAACTGGCGAAAGAAACTCGGGCAGGGGGACCGACCTCCATCTTACTGTTTTATTATTTGCAAAAAGAGCTAACTACATCATCAGGTCTTGCAATGTGTATTTTTGTAGGTATTCATTTATTAATTATTGGGTCCCAAGCAGGTGGAACGCTCCAACCTTCGTCTCTATTGAAATTAGGATGTTTCCTGATTTGCTATATTACCATATGGTTTCTGTCTTTTTAAGTCACCTTAATTCCGTTCATCCCAACATACAATTTACTATGGAATTAGAGACAGACGATAAAATAGCCTTCCTAGATATTCAAATCAGCAGGAATCCAAATCAAACCCTTAGTCATACAGTGTACAGAAAGGCAACTCATACAGGTAGATATTTAAATAGTGACTCTCACCACCATCCTATACAGTTAGCTACCGTAGGGAAATCTTTGTTTTAGAGAGCTCGCGGCATCTGTGACCAACAACATCTGACTGCTGAGCTTCAGCATGTCAAGCGAGTACTACAAGATAACAAGTTGCGAGTACCAAGACTGCGTCACAGAAGCCGCGCCAAACCAGCCACAGTAGAGCGCCAACCTGCTGTCCTTCACTACATGAAGGGGGTCACTGACAAGATTGGGAATATTCTGAAGCGGGTTTTTATTAAAACTTACTTTAAACCAGCCAGGAAGATTGACCAATTCTTACGATCGGTCAAGTGTAATATACCCTTTCAGGCAGCGGGTGTCTACAATTGTGACTGTGGGCTCTCATACATCGGGCAAACAAAGAGAAGTATAGGGACGCGCATTAAAGAACACGTAGCTGACATGAGATATAGGCGCGATAATAGGTCTGCAGTGTGTGAGCATGCTTTTAAGGGTTTGGCCACTACATTCGTTTCGATAAACCACAAATTCTCGCTAGAGAACAAAGATTTGTTCCTAGGATGCTACGCGAGGCTATTGTAATCAGTAAACATCCTAATTTCAATGGAGACGAAGGTTGGAGCGTTCCACCTGCTTGGGACCCCATAATTAATAAATTAATACCTACAAAACACACATTGCAAGACCTGATGATGTAGTTAGCTCTTTTTGCAAATAATTAAACAGTAAGATGGAGGTCGGTCCCCCTGCCAAAGTTTCTTTCGCCAGTTCTTCTCGGAAGGCCCTCCCAATTTCCGAACTGGTAGTAGACTCAGTAGTATACAATGTAATCGTAGTGAGAATTAATTAAATAACTAAATAATATGTAAAAATGAAAATAAAACAATTTGATCTATATAAAATAATTTAATAATTAGGAACGTGCCCGATTAAAATATTGTGAAGGTAGTAGAAAATACATGACAACCATCATCTTAGTCATCCTGTGATCACGGCTCCTGTTAAGGAGTCGAAACGTCAGGATTAAATATAAAATAAAACATGCGCAAAAATCCGTAAAATGTGTTTTATTCTGACGTGTAATGTGCGCGGAAGTGTAAGAACTAAATTTGTTGAGTTATAATAATAATAAAATCTCTTACATTCACGCTAATTAGCCTAGCCTAAAGTAAGCACTATATGGCTTCAGTTATCGTTACTAGGTAACGGACAGACATACGTTTATGATACATAGATAAGTAATGTTCATAGAAACATATATAAATAGCCATGACTCAGGTACAAACGCTCGCATTCATCATACAAACATCTGTCCCTTCAGGGACTCGAACCCAGGATCGTCGGTGCGGAAGACAGGATCGCTACCGTTGCACCAAACGGTCGTCATACTTATTGTTATCAAAAATAAGAAGGTATCTCAGTATTGAAAAACAGCAATCACGAAAAAATGTCATCTCCAGAAATACGAAGGACACACAAGTGAACGTTTCTTACGATAGAACCAATTTTGTAACCATCGATTATATTCGATGGAGTTGAGATATATTACAAGTCTTTGCTACATGCAAAGAGGTTTGCATGTTTATAATAGGCAGACAAATTTAATTTCCTGTCATTCTCTGTTACAGTAAATTTTCAACATATAAGGCTACAGGCTCTTATAGAGATCCTGTATTAAATTCATTTATTTTTTATTCGGAAGTTGTAAGTTGATGTATTCTATTAGCTGGACATTATATTTTTGTGTATTGTATCATTTACTACGTGGTTGCTTATAATATGATACATATTATATGTATAATTAAGTTTACACCGCCTTTTTTACGTTTTCTTTTATTTCACTATTTTATCAATGTCGTGATAAAAATCAAGTACTTCGTATGGTATTGGGTATTGAAAGAGAGAAAAAATAACTAATAATCTTTGAACCCAAGGAATTGTGCAATAATCTGCTTATACGGAAATCTATATCTGTTACATGAGTTCAAACTCGATGCGCAAACAAGAAATGTTAGTAAATTCACATTACCAATATGACTCCCGTGCTTAGTATGAGGTTTCAACCGAACAGCGGAACCCAAGGAATATTTGTAACAGGAAACTTTTGTGAGAATTCGGATATTAAATGTACATGTATGGTTTCGATACGCATCGAAAACCGTTCACGAAGTGGCTGGCAAGCGACAGCTGTGCTAGAACTTCTCATTGGTACTACGAAGTGATAATATAGTCAAAAAAGCTTCAGTATAAAATCATAAGGCAATAATCAAATAGAGAGTAATGTGAACACATTGATTATTGACCTTTCATGATTTTGAAAGTAAAAATTCGGTACAAACTATAAAAAAAAAAAATATCAACTATCAGATCTGGCAACACCAGAATTTTAATTAATTTGATTCATATATTGAATAACGATACTTTCATAAATTTAATGACGATATATTTTTTTCATTAAACTTAATGCGGTTTTGTAACAAAAGTTATATGCTTTACCAGTCTGCCGATATACCACACGTTCATATTACGCATAGATATCCGCTATGCCTCGTTAGTGCTACATCAGGAAATAAAAATATTTACAGCGAAGCCACGTCATGTCTGCTTCATTTCCATCCATAGCTTTTTTATTCGTTAGTGAGTCTTTAAAAAAAAATGACGTCGCTTGCTGTGAATATAACTTGGTGAAACTTTTATTATATTAATGATTTAACATTTTTGTGAAGAGAAATACTTCTTCGTCTTTTTTCGCCTGGCCGTCCAGTAAAATATTTTTCATGTTTCGCTAAAAAGTTCCATAATAGGACATGATTTTAAGCTTGTAGCTACAAAACTATGCATTGCGTACATGAATATGCTTAATATAATTTGTTATTTAAGCAAAAAAGAGATAGATGTTTAAGTCTAAACAAATTTGTTATTACTTCTAATTTCTGTCTCTAGTTGGCGACGTAGCCTTACTTATGCTGAATCGCGGTGTTTCGATTCTTTGCTCATTAATATAGTCTTGTCGACGCATCTCTACTAATATTACGGCTATTGAACTAATCATAATAAATTTTACAAACTTAAAAAACTATATATACTTTTTATTATGGACCTCGGCTTGAGGTCCATAATAAAAATATCGCCGTCCCAAAACCCGGTATCGTTGTTATTATCGTAAAAAAGATCTAATAATAGACTAGTTTTATTAACATAAGATATAACATTATTATGAGCCTTATTGAGGTTGTATAAAATTTTACTTGTCTCTCGTAGCAGGCGGGACTTGAACCCACATCCCCTGGCTACCCGGGGTACGAGTACTCTTCCAATTAAAACTCATATGGTTTACTAGACATCATCAGTTACTTTTCTTCCATAACGGTTAAGAAATTAATCGTTCCTATGTACATAAGAACTTTTTCATTATATTTGGCATTTCGTGCAAAAAAGTTACACTAAGGACTTTTGCTGAAATGTTATAAATGTAGCTTTAGAAATTTTTCGCAGAACTTCCTAGGTATTCCGGTTTAATTATATTTAATATAAAGCCACTGACTCATTTGAGAACTTGCACGGCGAAGACATGTATTGAGATGCAACGAGCGGCAGCTGTAGCATTTGGAGTGGATCCAAGAAGATGACATAGTTCAATCTAGTGCAGTAAACTATTAATGAATCACGAGCAGCAGATTTAAAATCATATTTTTAGCCCCCCACGCCAAATGGGAGGGGGGGGCTATAATAATTTTGACAACTGTCTATATGTGTGTGATCAAAAAGGTATGTAGGTGCAGGGTTGATAATTCTTCTTCGCGTGTCCACGGAGAAATGAAAAGCGGTTTTCTGTCTCGAACGAACAAATGAACATTTATTGATACTAACTACATACAATTAGCTTCTAAACCCTCAATTATGTTAGAGGGAGACAGATATACATGTTTCTAACTAGCCGCTTACACAATAGGAAAGAGATAACAATAGAGTATTGGCGACTAGCGGCGTACATAATTAGACAGGGGATAACAATTCAGTATTGGCGCACGTAATAAAAAAGGAACAACAATAGGCTATTGGCAAGTAGCGGCGTACATAATTATTTAGAAGAGGACAATATTGACAATTTTGGGAACTAGCGCTATCATTACTTACAGTCAAAGCAGTCAGTACAGTAGACCTCATAATATAACTTGGAATTAGCCGTGTAACCATTTTTACACTAAGTAAACCAAATCTAGGGCACGCGACGAGTCAGTCTACAATGACACCGTGACTCATAAAAATCTTCATTAATTTGATCTATATTTAAGTATTTCATGTGTAAGTAAAGATCATATCATAAAATCTTTCTTTGGTGTATCATCAGCCCTTACATCAGGCTTGGTCCTTCGAGCTGGATACCCGTACACTAACAAATATATTATTATTTACTTTTATGACTCATCTCTATTTTCCTTAAAATCACAAAAATATAAACATCTTGTGTGTAGTAGAGAATATGCAGTAATCGAGCACTAGTACTCTACAGTCCAGACCATGCTATAATTAATCTACAACTTGTACTGATCACAAGTATGAGTTTTATGTACCATAACATCCAATCAATCAATGTACTACTGATTAATCGCTAAATAAACACAATACTGGATGGTTTTCTTTTATATATTTTTTTTGCATTTTTAAGTGATAAATTATTTGAATAGAAAAATACTAGGAAAAATCGTCTCGGCTCCCGCTTAAGAATTCACTTGTAGACTGAGTCGATTTTTTTCTAGTATTTTTCTATTAAAATAATTTACTGGGGTAGGCTTTTACAGCGGGATTAATGTTAGTGACGTAAACACTACTTGGTAATGATTTCTACCTTCTAAATAATGTTTATAATTATAATATAATTAATTACAGTAATAAAAACTGCTTAAGTTATAAACAATCTTGTCTAAACGTATTTTGTTACATTTCGTTTTTGAAAATGACTACACTCTGACCGACTGAAAGACGACTCACGTCAAAATCTGTCAATATAATATTGCTATCGCATTATTCTAAATTATGTAAGATTAGTATACTTGTCATTTGTTCAAAGACAACCAATTTGTAGATATTTTTGTAAAAGGTTGGCGTGGAGATATTTTACTATCAATATTTCTGTCAGATATATAATTGTCTGTCATATAGTTATTATAATATTGTCATTATTAAAAAAAAATCAGTTTTATATAAAAAAGAAACAAATAAAACCCATTACTAAAGCATATGAAAGTATTACAAACCGCCTGCCACCTGAGACAAGTTGATTATATTTAGGTATTAATTTCTTTAGATATAAAATTGTTGAATGATAAAAAAAAAACTTAAAAAAACATATGTATTAAATATCAGGACAAATACAATAATATTTCATAAGTAACATCGTATCCTACTGTTTCAGCATTAACTATGTCATACTCATAAAAAGTTATGCGTGAGATACTCATGTGTTGCTGGGAATTTTAAAGACATGATTCCAGTTTGCGCGGTCACGAACTTGTAAACTTCCGTACGAGAAAAAATATTTATTAACATTTAGATATTTCTGTTATTGTATGTATTTATTTGTATTCCACTTTGTTATATCATACCACCACCATAGTAGTTATTGATGTAGTCTTTTGTTTAATACGTCAGCTGGTCACGGTCTGTTCTAAGTAGTCGTTAATGATAAAAATAAGTAGCTGTATTTCTATGACGTATTATAAATCGGCTACACGAGTTAATCTTGTGTGTAGTTATTTTATACGTCTATTTATTTTTTATAACTGCACCCGAGGTTTGGTTTTAAGACAATGTTTTAAAAGGTACCAACCAAAAGTGTTTTGTTTGATTATCATGTTGTTCTCGTGTAAGTGAATTTATGTAATTCTTAACGAGTATAAATGTCTTAAACCATAAGTCATCACAAAGCTATCTCTCCAACGCTATTCCTGTCTGCTAGCGATGCGGTAGTACTTGTTTTATAATTTCCATCAAAAGACGTACACTGCTGGACGGATAGATCCCTAAAAACATAATCCATAATTCTCTTGAGAGGCGGGCTGGCGACCGCAGCAAAATACCACAGTTCGAAAAACGTTGCTCCTGTGGTCTTCTTCGTAGTATCATCAATCTTTAATGACACTACTGAGTGTGATGAGTTGGTGCTATCCTTCCCAGGAGGTCACCGCACGACAGTAAGGCTAACATTTCACTACATGGTATTTCGTATAGTCTCCGGCAAATAAGTTGAACATGATTTTGAAATCACGTGACATGTGCAGTAGCAAGTTTAGGTACATTATTCACTACTGCGCATGTCACGTGATTTCAAAATCATGTTCAACTTATTTGCCAGGGATAATACCAATATTGTCAAACCTTATACATTTTTCTTCAAGAAAATTGGGTCAGACTAGTTTATCAAAATATAAGACCCTATCAGACCAGTGTTCACTTAAGAGAAATAATTTAGTTATTTTATAAGCAACAAGAGGCAGTCATGTGTCGATTAGATAAGCCACACGCATGCTACACGCATGTAACTTACATGAACAAATGAATCAAAGATAAACATGTCCGTCATTACGTTTCCTTCCTTATTATCTATAATAGCATTGTCTTATTATAACTATTGTACTTGTTCCACGTGATTTCATGGTTAATTTTTGTTACAACATGGTCAGGGCCTCTGTGGATTAGTCTTCTGTGTTTATGTAATCGTTAATGTATACCTGTATGTACAATAATGTATATTCATTAATTCCTTCATTAATAACATAAAGTTCTATACTGCTATGTTTGTCTATAGAAATTATGTAGGAATACAATTTCAATCTTTTATTGGATCGATATTTGACGCATCATATTTAACAAAACATTTATTTTATGTGACGTAATCAATTGCCTAGAATTTTATTTTAGGTGTCTTTAATTATTTCATTAAATATTAATAACCATTTCAAACAAAGATACACGTAGTATTAGTTATTTCAGTTTTGTCCAATAACTTCGATAAATCTGAGTTTGTACTAATACGAAATGCATGTGGTTTATTTAAGTAATTTAGTTTCAACTAGCTGACCCGGCCACGCGTTGTTGTGGCTCAGTTATTATAATTCGAAATATTATTTATGTCCCTGCATTTTAAATCTGTAAAATCTTGGAAAAAAATTAAATTACAATCTGTAAAGGTCCATATTGATCTATATTAAATGCACAATGTATTAAAGGTACTTAATTGGATAAGAATTAATGCTGTATTGCTTAAAATCGCTTAAAAATTATTATTTCTCGTAAAAAGTAAAGGATACGAAATTGTTATTGTGGGTTATCCCTAAGAGATAGACATATACCATCGGGGACTTTATGTAGAGCCTTTTAAGGTGTAAAATACAATGTAGTAAATGATTTATATCGTAGGGTTCAGCCAGCTTTACAATGTAAGTGAAAAAAATGTGTTTATTTACGACATCACATTTGAAACCTCTAAAATTAACAGTGTTTCTCTACTATATTATGCATGTATTATACATATAAACCTTTTTTTTGAATCACTCTATCTATTAAAAAAACCACTTTAAAATCCGTTGCGTAGTTTTAAAGATCTAAGTATACATAGGGACAGACAGCAGAAAGCGACTTTGTTTTATGCTATGTAGTGAAGTAATCAAAGTAATCAGTAGGTAAACAAGAAAATAATTTTCTAGAGGGAAAAAATTGTGTAGTTGCTCGTTACTACAATTGAATACAATTAGTGGAACTATGTCAAAGAATAAATTTAAAATCAATGTTTGTAAATTACTGTTAATTTTCCAAATAAAGATAAATAAAAAATAAAATAATGTACTTCCCGGATAATTCAATAGATCCCTAATTATATCCAGCCTCTTTGTGTTGATCCCAAATCTCATAAAAGTTTATAATACTTGGTAGATAATTAAGGAAGAACATTAAAACTAACGAGAAACTCAAAGGCGCATTTGTTGGAACGTTCAACCCGTAAATGTGGAAACTAAACTTTTTCTGAGATCGGTTTTATCAAATAACAATAAAAAACATATTACTAATAGCCTTAGAAACTTGTTAACTTAAGATGACTCAGAAAAACTTAAGCTTCATTTTATCATCTTGAGTTCAAATGACAAGTATTAAATACACGTTCAATGCGTTAGTATCTTTATGCAAGTCATTTTACTATTATTATAGACACATCAATTCCGCGCAATTCAAAATATCCCTTGTCATCATGTAATCACCTATATAATTCACAATATCATCTTTTGATAAAACGAGAGAAGTATGTCTGATATAATATTAATTTACTTGAAAACGGCTTTTAGTAAACTCGGAAATCATTATTTTCTAGAAACTTCAGTAATCTGGGAAACTACTGTTTCTATTGTATTGTGTTAGTGGGATCATAAAATAACAGTTTTTTAGATTTTTTAAATGATTTCACCATTTGTCTGTTAGAATTCATATCCACATATCAATAATTACCAGAAAAATATAGTGAGAGAGAGAGAAAAAGAGATAGTAGAGAAATAATTCTGAAAATAACAATAAAACAATAGTTAATGAACTATTGTTTTATTGAGACGAAAGTGAGAGCGTTCCGCCTGCTTGCGATCCAATAACCAAAAAATTAATACCACCAAAAACACACATTGCAAGCCTTGGTGATGTAGTTGGTTGGATGGAGGTGGGTCCCCCTGCCCGAATTTGTTTCGCCAATTCTTCTCGGAAGGGCCTCCCAATTACCAAACTTGTAGTTGACTCAGTAGTATACAATGTAGTCGTAGTGAGAATTTAATAACTAAATAAAATGTAAAATAAAACAATTTGATTTCTAGAAAAGTTTAACAATTAGGAATGTGCCGGATTGTGAAGGTAGTAGAAAATATATGACGACCATCACCTTAGTCATCCTGTGGTCACGGCAAAGAAGTCGAAACGTCAGGATCTCTACTATATAAAGGCAATACTTTCTGTGGTTGTTACCATATATAGTTACCATATATAGTTACCATAGTTACCATAAGCATAAGAATAACAGTTTTTATAATACCAACGCGACCATAGCAACGCGTGGCCGGATCATCAATTAAAGTTACCATAGCAACGCGTGGCCGGGTCAGCTAGTTAAATAATCTAAAAAATAAATTATGCGCAAAATCCATAAAAAGTTGTTTTATTCAAATGTGTAATGTGCGCGGAACTGTAAGAACTAAATAGCTTAAGTTATAGGGTCTCCTAAAATAGGTCAGTTGACATTCAAAAGTTTTCGGAAGTTCATGTTATTTTTAGATCTTATCACAAGTAGGTAGATCGTTTCAGCTTTAAGGACAGTTTTCAAAAATTCCTATCTCTTTCTTTTTACCCGAAAAATATACGTGAATGCACGCTTATGAAAGAGGTAGGAATTTTGAACGCTGTTCTTATTGCTTAGCTCCAAACTTATTCAGATAACCTATAACTATAGGTAATATGTTTATAGTTTTATGTTATAAGGAGTTGTTTGGTGAAAAGCGTATATACCGAAATATACTTTTAATTATACAAGTATACCTGTCGTGTACTATGTAATTTTTTAATGATAAAAAGTACACCTTTTTATTCTGTCTAATCAACTATGGGTTGTTCCATAAAAGAGAAAAAGTCTGTAGATGAAATTTCAAAAAAAAAAAAAACAAAAATAATGAGCAGAAATTTATTTTATTAGGTACCTCTAGTGTTTATCTGTTTTTGTAATGTCTCTGTTATTTGATTGAATGCAGGTTCCACTGTTCTTACACTAATTGTTTAAAAGACATTGCGAGAAGAAGGCATGGTCCTTGCGACAGTACATTTGTTTATAACTAAAACCTATTTGTTGCAATCTTTCGATTATATATACTAGCTAACCCGGCCTCGCGTTGCTATGGTAACGTTCATTGATTATAAAAACTGTTATTCTTAGGCTTATGTAACTATATATGGTAACAAACCCACATAGTCCTTCTTTTATATAGTAGAGATAATATATATATAAGCCATTATATATATATGGCTTACATATAAATATATATAAGGGCTTGATCTCAATCAAGCCCGGGGGCCAAGACAGAATCCAAGATGGAACGAGCTTACCCAGAAGGTGCCTATTCACTCTGACTTTAAAAATGGAGGGGTTAGGAGTACTCGGAAATACAGACGCAGGGAGGGAGTTTCATATATATTTGCTATGATGCTTATCTAAACCTAATTAATCCTAGAAAAAGGTTTCTTTTTTGACTAGCTTATCACTCTTGTTAAGTGTTTGTCCGTTCTTTTCAATTCTTCTGCTTCGCTACCATAAATTAGCGAAGCATAATGAAAATAAATGTACCTACATCACAATTATAATGAGAAAATATACATCATGTACAACCCAAAAGAACAAGCAATCAGAACTATTACTTCAAACCACGTGAACATTTCTCGTGTTGGCTGCAGAATTTTCGGCGTCACATCACGTAGACATTTTATAGTCTTTGGGTCGGGCATTAACCCTTTTTGCGCATTTCTTATCTACAAAAGTTGTTGTCGTATACCGATGTGAATTATTTTGCTTGTGTATTTTTTTAGGTTTGCCGCATACAATCGTGTAATGATTAAAGATTATATTATAGAATACTATTATTAGATAGTATTATTTGGATTTTTCGTTTATGTGCACTGGCCCGTTTCGGTAAGTTATGGCCCAAGTCCTCTGTGGTATGTGCATCCACAAGGTAGGTCTATGTCCCAGTAGTAGCAGACTTTTTAAATTAATGCTATTGTATAAAATAATAATCCAAGTTTGTCAGATCTTATATTGACAAAATATAATTTGATGACAGTTTATGTACGTACGGTAACGTCCTGCCTTTCCCACCAACAGTCTTGTTTACAGTTACATGGAAAGGGTAGATGTTTGTGTGATAAATACGACGTACAAATGAATCTGAGTCATGGGTTTTTACACTTCGGGGTCCCGTGTTCGATCCTTGGCCGGTTTAATGTTGGCTCGGGTCTGGGTTTTGTGGTGCTTTGTTTTTTCCGAATATGATAACTCAAGTGCTTTAGCTCTTGGCATACCTGGTGGCTAAAAGTTACACGCTATGCCTGGTGGGTCTGTCAGACCCAGATTTGCAAATTGTTTTATTTTCCTTAAATTTTACTACGAAGGATGTTTTATTGCTTTAACAAGTATGCCCAAAGAGTAAACAAGAGATAATAATAAAAATCATAGTACAAATTAACAAACTTTATATATTTTATTCATATTAAACTAAACTCACATTTTTTTAACAAAATTTAGACAATAGTAATTAGATAACATATTATTTGTGTCAAAACTAAAAAATCTTAAATAGATTTAATGAAATGCAAGGCACTAACTTAGATTTAGACTTACAAATAGTCTTCATCTCCTGCATTATCATTTTTTAGACTTTATTTTGGTTTGGTAGCACTTTGCGCATTGAAAAAATTAAATGGTAAAGACAAATGTAACCATTACACGTCTCACAAATGTGTAGAGATGTGCGATGTTTTATAGCTGAACAAACGTGGCATCTACGCTTTATTCGAGGTGTAGTAGATTTTTTCAATGGTGGGCTAGCTTGATCACCAATACTATTGGTTATTCTTTTACGAAGATCCGCAGAAAGGTATCCGCAAATATTATTTTTCTTGACTGCAAATGTGGTTCAACAATCGCAGGAGCCAAACTTTTTATAAAACTTCGTCAATTATTTGAACTTCTGGACAGTACAGCATTTGGATAATTTTGGTTTTTATTCCAGTAGTGTTGAGCATCCAAAAAATACTCTCAGCGGCCATCCCTTTGAGTTTTGCAATATATCATAAGATCGTATGAACTCACCATTGTCTACGCCACACTTAGTTCAAATATATATATATATATATATATATATATATATATATGTGAGTGTGTATATAGTTTGTGTTCATCACACAAGCCTAACAGTTCTTACTTTGGGCTAGGCTCATTAGTTTTTAAATAAAATATTAATCTTATTATTATATAGCTATACTTTGTGGATTGCAACAAAAAAAATTGTAAATATAGGGACAGCTGTCAAAAATTTCCAAACAAAGGTACAAAATCTCAGAACCATGACAAAAGTTGGATAATTTACCTTCAGTGTAGTTTTTGTAGCGGGGTGACAGTTTCTGTACCCTTTTCCATACCAATTTTATCGGAGGGGACTTTCCAATTCAAATAAATAATTTTCTATATCGTTTTCACGTTACCCTCGTAGGATGTGTTCTGATTTTATCATTTCTAAAACTATAAGCGAATGAAATATTAGGTTTAGGGGAAAAGGGGGTTCGTAGGGACTATCTAGATGAACAAAAAGTCTAAAATGTTTTATCTGACTACGACCGCTGAAAGGTTAGTTGATAATGACGAGACAAAAATGAAATGTGTTTGTTTTGGTATATTCTAAGGAAATACGCATGTCTAATATGAAGAAGTAAACAATATTTCCTTATAATTTTTATCCTTTGTCCCTTTTTCATTCTAGATACAAAAAATATAATAACGTTATTATTAAATTTGCATTAAATAGGCTCTTATTTTAATATAATAGTAAACCTTAAGCCTATTGAATGATCATGATGGCTTGCAAATTATTTGGTTTACAACATAATAATTAAGCAAACAAGTCTCGAAATAAAAGTATTTATGTCTTAGTAAAGAGTTTATTATACTCCTTAATTATAGTCCTCTGTATAACTATTGCGGGGGCATCAGTGACCTGTTATACGGTATTAATCTCAAGCTTCAGTCTCCCATGTAAATCTAATATTATTACATTAAAGGTTATTCTACTATGTTATGTTCCTATTACTGATATTCATTTGTTAAAACAGCTTTATGTGGGTAGCAAACGAATCATTATATTATTCTATTCTATATTACTTAGCTGTGTCGCGGACAGGATAACGAGACAAAAACTAAGTTAGAAATTGTTAACATGTTTACACAATAATACGGTGTCGTGGACTAACTTGTGTCTAAAACAAAGTTTCGTCTGTACAGTAATTTTAGTAACAAAAATATGAGAAAAACGGAAAATAAATAGCTTAGTGGCGCAGCGGATAGCTCATTCTGCCTATGATTGCGAATGTTGAGTATTATTCGCAGAGGCTGGCCATAGGATGGGTGCCTTAAAAAAATATCTCGCTTTCCTCCGTGCTTTGTCTTTCGATAGCTCAAACCCCTGGATAGCGCGACACTTCTCCTGATACCTATACTAAGTTGTTTTTTTATCAAAAAGATTTAGAAAAAGATTTGGATATTAATTGATATAATAAATAAATGGACCTTAGCCACAAAGCTGCCGATTTTTCTTACACACTATTATATAAAGCCTAATTAATACAGTTTTTTTATTATTATTTGATGTAACTTAATGTAGGTTGATAAATAAAAACGGAAATCTATCTTAATATTCAGAAGACACATGCCAAATCTCAATAAGGATTCCATTTATTAGAAAAGTTTTCGATAGGGATTAGGAATAACAAATAGTTTTTGGTAAGCAATTTCATTTCCATAAAATAAAGGTAAAATGAACGGATTTTTCTCAAATAGAATTAAGTTAATTAGGTTTTAGTGTCTGTAATGTGGTTAAAAAATAAATAATATAACCCAATAAATTCCGAAATCTGGAACTTCTAAGGAAATTATTGTAATTGTATGTTTATTTTCCTAGAATGCTACGCGAGGCTAGATTAGTAAACATCGTATTTCAATTAAGATGAAGGTTGGAGCGTTCCACCTGCTTGGGATCTCATAATTAATAAAATAATATCTCAAACAAAGACAAACACTGCGAAACCTAGTGAGATCTTGTTGTATATAATAAATATAAGACGGAGGTCGGTTTACCTGTGCAAGTTTCTTTCACCAGTTCTTCTAAGAAGGGCCTCCCAATTCCTCAATTACACTCAGTAGTTAAAATTTATCATAGATATAATAAAATACCGATATAAATTTAATCTTATTTGTATAAATTAGCGGCCCGTCCTGGCTTCGCACGGATGGACAAAATTCTTATTTTTTTTTCTATTATTAAATATTTTTCCGTTAGCGCCATCTAGCGTCCGGTAGACGAACTACTTGCGGTTAACGCGTTGCTATGGTAACGTTATTGATACGTTCCCATAGCAATGAAACAGAACAGAAAAAGAGCGGGGAAAAAGAGCGGACAGACAAACATTCAAACCACTGTGATCTTAGATTTAATAGTAAAGATTGAAATATAAAAACGTAGTAAATTAAAATATAAAAACAACCGTTTAAAGGTACACTAGGCTACCTCGTGATCACGGCTCCTATAGGAGTCTAAACGTCAGGATTAAATTTAAAAAAAAGAAGAATAAAGGCGACTTTTATCTAACAAAAATATTTTATTTTTAATAGTGAATTTTTGATCTTCCGTCTGATAATTATCCGCTGCTGAACTTCCCTAATTGTGAACCTATCACGCTCTATTATACTTGTTCTATATAAAATATAATTTTTGATATTTCCCTTTTTTAGGTAACATATTGCGATAATTAACATCGATGTTCTGTTAAATCTCAATTTTATTCTCCTTCATAATTCTAAAGTTATCTCACCATTACCATCACAGTACATCGAAATGAAAACCTCTTTTACGATGATTACCCCATATCTGAGTGAACGGGCAGAACCAGAGTTTAAACTTTACGATCGTCTTGATTCCCACCCTTAGGTGATATATCCACGTCTAAAAAGTTTAGAATTGTCGAGAAAAGATTAACAAGATCGCAAGAAAGTGTCAGAACTTTCATGAAGGGCTAGATGGCAAAAATACATTTCAATCGCTGCCTTTTTCGGCTACTACCATAGGGTATATTCCCACTTAGACAAAGCCCGAGTAAGAGTTGCAGCACTGCACTGTGGGACATCCATAGGTCATAAATCTTAAAAACCTGCTTTCTAGTTTTACATTTTATTCCTTGTCGTTACATTGGATAGTTGCGGTACCTTTTGAAACTATAAATAGGTCAGTAATTAGAGTGCGCCTTCATTATCTATTGTGCATTCAAAGAGAGCGCATCGCCAATCGTAAATACTGTTATCAGTGAGTCATTAAAAAGCGTGACGTCATTTGTTGTCATTGCGGGACCTGTGAGTGCTGTGTGTGTTTTTTCTGAAATGGATATCCAAGAACAGGGTATGTAATAATTATTATTTTTATTTTAATTGTATCTTAGTATATATTTTCTTTAGTATGTCATTGCTACGAGGCGATTTTTCTTGGAGTATTATATTTTAATATTCAAAGTTTGAATAAACTTTTAAATATGTTCGCACTCGCTCCGACTATGGAGGTATATTGCACCATAATCTTTAGACTTTATTATCTTAGGAAAATTAAAACTTGGCTGCCCTTATCTGCCCTTTTGGCGATGACAAGGGTGCTACGGTTGCCAGATTATCTCGTAGCATTTGCTACGAAATTAGTTTATTTAGTCTTAGTGCTTTGTGTAGGTTTTGTGACTGAATTTTAACCGTTTTTTTTTGTTTTAGGTAATTTATATATATGCTCGTTTTCAAGAATGCATATTCTTGAAATATGGCTAACTGTCAATACCGATAATGACTCGGAAAAGTGTCGTCAAGTCCTACAAAGCTTGTTGACTACTCTGAACGATGCTGAGAACATTGATATTCATTATTTAGAGAAAATTGTTAATAATTTATGTAAAGCTATTACTCGATTCTGGAAAAAATGTAATAGGGATAAAACCAAGCTTTTATATAAGAATTCCGATTGGTTTAATGTTATTGAAAAAAATCAACTTGTGAAAAACAATAAGCATGTACTCCGTCTGAAACGTCGCCGTGTCATTCACGTGGTCGTCCTCGAAAACCTTTTACGCAATGTAGTAAAAGGACTAAACGTCGGAGAGTAGCTGATTTGTCAAAGTCTGATGATTCTACTGTGAGTGCATTGCTTGATGTTTCAGACTGTTCATTCGATTCGTGTATATCTAGAGTTAGCACTGATGATGTCTTGTCACTTGTGACTGATGCTCAGTTGACAAAACATCAGTATTTATTAATTAAAAACTTTGTTAATAGTAAGATTGCTCCTAATGTATTACCATGTTACCAACAAATTACTAAAGCGAAACAGAGATGTTACCCTTCTAATATAACTGTTTCCGAGTCTTCAGCTGAAGTTGAATTACAAAGTCTTTTTGATCACACAGCTTCTCGAATCCTTGAATCTCAAAAAGAGGTCTTAGATCAGATTCCTGATGATTGTTTGTCTAATATCTCTTTACTTGGGAAATGGGGATTCGATGGCAGCACTGGACATAGTGAATACAAACAATTTTTTTCAGATTCAACTTTAGAAGATAGTAGTTTGTTTGTAACATCTTATGTACCCCTTCAAATTATTGTAAAATTAGCTGAAGATAATTGTAAAATTTTATGGAAAAATCCTCGACCCTCTTCCACTAGGTACTGCCGTCCTATTCGATTTCAATTTTTGAAAGAAAGCACAGCAGTGTCTTTGCAAGAGGAAGCTTATTTTAAGGATAAAATTGAAAGTTTGCAACCTACTTTTATTCAGATCGACAATCGTGAATTGGTCGTTTCTCATAAGTTGCAGCTTTCAATGGTAGATGGTAAAATTTGTAGTGCTTTAAGTGAAACATCTACAAGTAGATGTTATATATGTAATGCTACCCCTAAAGAGATGAATAAAATAGACGAATGTTTACAAAAACCTGTAATAGAGAGTAGATACCAATTTGGATTATCACCACTACATTCTTGGATACGTTTCTTCGAATATTTTATTCATCTTTCATATAGATTAGACATAAAAAAATGGCAAGTTAGGCTAGATAGTGATAAACAATTGTTATCAAATAAAAAACAATATGTACAGTCCCAGTTTAGGGAACGATTAGGTTTAATAGTTGACAAGCCGCGTAGTGGTGGAAGCGGGACGTCTAACGACGGTAACACGGCCAGGAAGTTTTTTTGGAATCAGCTGTATCTGCTGAAATAACAGGTTTGAATAAGGATCTCATAGATCGTTGTTGTGTAATATTACAAACGTTATCTTCTGGACATAAAATTAATGAATGCAAGTTTAAAGACTATGCATTACAAACAGCATACAGCCTGGTCGAGGAATATCCGTGGTATAGTCTTCCTGCTTCTGTCCACAAGGTGCTCGTACATGGATCAGATATTATAAGTTATGCATTGTTATCTATAGGAGAACTTTCCGAAGAAGCTGCTGAAGCGACAAATAAGTATATCAAAATTTATAGACGAAGTCACACTCGAAAAATGTCACGTGAAGTTACCAATCAAGATTTAATACAACGACTATTATTACATTCAGATCCTTATATTACAAGTCTTCGGAAACTTCCCCCTAAAAAGAAAAATACTCTGTCACAAAGTGTAATAGAATTGTTATATGTTTAATATTGTTAGAATAAGAATAATTTATTTGTATTTTGTTAGTTGTTTTGTTTTTTTTATTTAATTAATTTTAATTTATTTGTTTCTATTATTTTATTATAATTAAATAATGTTATAAATGTTTTGACTCTTATTTTATTTAAAATATATGTTTTACATTCCAATTTTTAAGTGTTTGTTCATGATAAATTTAGGTAAAAGTATGTTATTGTTTATATTTGTTTTTTATTGAAGTAAACGTTTTTTATTCCGTAAATACATGTACTTCTTTCATTTTAATGTTCCTAAAACACTTTTACAACTATAAGTCACTAAAATAATACAATGTATTGATAGTAACAGGACTTTAACTATTTATGACCGCCCTTGTATGGAGCGTGTCCCTCCGTGCACTGCCTTGAATCAGCGCAAGTATTTTTCTCAGGTGAAGGCATTCAAACCTTCTTTCTGTTCAGTAACAGTTGTCGAAAAATAACAATCCTTGGCTCATACCACAGAGTTATACGGACCCTTTAATTCATAAATGCTATTTGAAGGCGATCACAATTCATAATTCATTTATTGCAGTCAATAAAGGTTAAAAAGCTGATAGTTACAATAATTGTTAGTAATTCTCTCACATAAACTTGCTCGCAAACAGCAAGCAATAATATTTAATATCTATTTACATTACATTCTTTTTAAAATATAAAAATCAACTCTAAATTCTAGTCATTTAACATTGACGTCAGCAATAAAATATTAGGTAACAATAAAATATTAGATAAAATAAAATAAAACATAAAAATGAAATAGGTAAATGTCAATCAGCGTAAAATGTCAAACAATGTCAGCAATTAGCTAATAATATCAATATCAATTGTCAAAGTATGAACTTACGCTACGCTTACGCTATGAAATAAAATCATTTTGCCACTATTTATGTAGCTGATGATGCTTAATAATGCTAAGTGCTTTTATTATATTTTTTATTGACTTTTCTAGGCTATTTTTACTACATATTAACGTCCAAGAATTTATTTCATATAATTTGTTTGCATATCTATTATTAAACATACACCATTGTTTTTGTATTAAAGAATTCCGGATACATTTTAACGAAGAGTTATCAAGCGACTCGTCCAATTTTGGGCCACATTTGTAATGATATCAAAAATAATCCCGATGCAGATACATTTTTAAAAGCTCTTAAACAAAGCTCTCAAAATATGTGGAGGAAAATTCGAAATTCTACGATGTTATTTTCATGTGTGTTTTTTTTAATAATTATGGCTAAGGCCTTATCCAAAAAAACCTTTTTCTAGCAAAACTTTCTATGGCGAAATTTTGCTCAATGGAAAATATACAAAAGACTTATTTTAAAAAATGTGAGTAACAAAGCGGTCCCTTAAGGGCAGTCTCTTATTTAAGCTGGAACGTCGTAAATATGATTAAGTTACTGCTGAAAAGTGTTCAGGTAAATCGTTTTTACGGAAGTACCACGAGGGTAGTAAATTCGGACACAGTAAAAGTATAACAAACAGGAAAATAACGAAACAATGGTCGTCCTATGTAATCTAAAGTTGACGTCGTCGTTAAATATATTAATCATTAATTATGTAAATTAGATTTATCATTTAAAAATGTAAAATCATGTGCGTATATATACATATATACAAAATGCACTTACTTCATGAATGGGCATTATTCATATTTTTGTACACAGACAGGCAATATTATGACGACCCATACTGTTTGGTATTTGAAACTAATTTTATTTTAAAGTTTAATTACAATATTAGTCCTTAGGTCGAAAATAAGTCACGTACGCCTAATTGAGCTACTGATTTAGTGTCGATGACTCACAATCAATCTGTTTGATATTATTTAAGGTTTTTTTTTACAAGCTAGTTTACAGTATGATCTATCCTTACTAATATTATAAATCGGAAAGTGAGTTTGTTTGTTTGTTTGTTCCGTAACTACTGAACCGATTGCTTTGAAATTTTGCAGACGTAAAGATAAAAGTCCGGATTAAATAATAGGGTACTATTTATCCTGGAAAAATTGATATTCCCGAGGAAAAAAAAAATTGTTTGCTTGATGGATGGATTGTAGATGGCGCTGTGTGTCGTTTAAAACAACGTAAAATATTGCAAACTAATATAAACATGTAAATTTAGAAGCTAAATGATACGATAATGAATCCCCGAAAATGAGGAACTCCCGAGGGATGACGTACAATTTGTTTTATCGTCTAAACTATTTTTTTTACAACTACTTATATGTTGCAAACGAATATGAACATGTAAATTTTGAAGCTAAATGATACGAAAATGAATCCTCGAAAATGAGGAATTCTCAAGGGATGACGTACAATTTGTTATCGTCTAAATTGTTTTTTTTACATCTGCTTATCCTGAAATCACTAAAGTCAACGAATTACTAATTGGTATAAGTATTAGTTACGTTATTTAGTTCTTGAGGTATGCGATAGATGGCGCTGGGTGTTTTTTAAAACATGGTACCGATGTGTTTTTTTAAAATACATAAGAAGTGGAATGATAGCTTACGCTATTTAGTTCTAGAGGTATGCGAAAGATGGCACTGGGTGTTTTTTAAAACGTGGTAACGAAGTGTTTTTTAAGATACGTAAGAAGTGGAATGAATTATATAAATTTTGTATCCAGCGTTACATCGCGCTTCTTAGATTTTTCCGTGAGAATGAGAAGTTTTCTTATAGTTGTGCTTTATACCGCAATATAACCGAATTCCACGCGGGCAAAGCCGCGGGCGGAAAGCTAGTATCACTATAAATGCTAAGTAACATTGAAATTTTGCGTGATTTTCATGATTAATTACAAGCAAGAGATCATTTCGCTAATAAAATCGGAATCCATGCCTAGAGATATTACGCCGGACAGAAAATATCTTAGTCTAGTAGTCATTCATAATAAACAAAAGATAAATTGTATTACTCATGGAAATATACTATTTTGGTACAAGTCACCAGTCAGATCTGACTTAAAGGCCTCTGAAAAAAACCGATAGATGTATTGGCATTAAAAAATTAATACGAATTATTCTTTTTATTGCCTATTCTTTCATATATTGCACTATGGTCACTAATAATAAATTTTACCAGCGCACCGGTCGGCAATAGGATATTTATAAAAATAATAAAATCGATGACGTGGGGAACACTTAATCTTCTTTTAAGGATCTGTAGAGGTTGAATAGGATTTTCCCAAAAGAAAATTCCGGTTCCTTGAATATTGGAAGGTAACAAAGAAAATATTGAACGGTCGAAACAATGAGGTATTCTATTTTTTTGATTAAAAGGAGAGAAGGCAAAATGATCAAAACGAGTATGTGTGTTTATTTAAAATGCTCCCTTTTTATCATATTATGTTTTAAAAGAAGCACTCTGTTATATTATATTTAACTTGTTATTAAATACTATAACTGCTATAATATTGGGTATAATGAAGTAAACTTTTACATAACCTGAATAAAAAAATAGTGTTATCTGAAATAGTTTGTCTGCCGTCATTATATAGGTACTGAAATTGGAATTGAAAATAACTTTTTAAAAATGTTTGACTGAAAAGCTTTTCATAACTTACAACAATTTAGCAAACAAACAAGCAGTAGTTCAGGTGAAAAGCACACCTTCGTTATGTGTGCAGTATAGCACGCGTTTGGCGCAATGCCAGAAGATTCCGCGCAATGCGACATCCTATCGTCATCTTGTGTTCATTCGAGCCTATTGTTGATCAAAGCAAGAGGGAACCAACAAAATTTTTCGTCAATTTTATAATTTCTAATAAGCTAGGCTCTATTTGATGGAATCAGGCGTTACTTGGCGGAAGTCCATATCCATTAGTAAAACAAAAATATGTAACTTTCTTTCGCAAAACTCAAGCAATTTGCACCGCCCGCCCGCCCGCAAATTAATGCAGAAACCGCAGAGTGCTCAGTATTGCACGGTCTAAAATATGGGAAAAATCCGCTTTTTTTATTTTGAGTAAACAGCGCCACCAGGGTCATGTGTCATGTGTATAAAAAGGTTGAGTCGAAGGGTTAACCGATACACCTGCCCATAATATAACAATACAATAACATAACAAAGATAAAATTCAGTTCTTTCGCTGAAATATTTGTGCCTCGAAAAGAAGGATAAAAATATAGTAAAATCCCGTTTTCAATCATACAAATCGAAGAGCTGATCATTAGAAGCAATAACTTCTATTTTTAAAATAGATAAAGAAACTTTGCAAAGATAACCGAAGATGTTTAAATTATCATAAGCTATACCTAGATCAAGACTATCGAACAGGTCTAATACATGAATTAAATAAAATACTCTATGACATATAATTTTATTATCATTGAAAATTTAATGTAGGACAGCATTCAAGCTTCATTAACTGATTATGATAATCATCAATAAGAGGACTTAATTAATTGATTATATTCACTGACATTGTATATGATTATTTTGATCGCGAATCGATTATGCTTAAGACGCGTAAAAAATTTGATAATACATTTATATTATATTTATCATTGTTATTTAGGTGTTTAGCTGCTAAATTTTTTAAAATATATGGGACATAGGTTATAACTGACATTCTGGAACGTTTATATTCTTAGCTATGATTATAAATTTTTATTAATGTTTTTTTCCGCTTGCTGCCTCAACGTCTCAACTAATCGTTTAAAAATTCTTTATACGAATAAGTACGTACATTGACAAGTTTTTAGCTTTATACTCTCATTATTTAACATGGGAGAGCTAACTTACATGTATCTTTTCCCTTCTAGACCCTAGAAAAGAAAAATGTAGTTTATAAAGAATGTTTATGCGTTCTAAATCTGATTTAAATAGCTCTAGAATAAACTACTTCAATTTATTGTGTCTTGCAGTACATGCGACAAACTAATGAACAGAATTCAAGTTATGTTCATTAAAATTTTCAGTTTGATCGAAAAAATCGACAGGAGTTATTACTTTAATAGCTTTGTACCGCAGTGTATTTAAACAACTTCTCATATCTGTGTGAATCGCAAGTTATTTGCATACATTAGCAATATATCTTAAGCAATTCTACGTTTAATATTCTTCGTTTCAATCAGTTATGTTAATATTTGTGTTATTTCATGTAGGAATATTCATTAAACATACAATTAACATAAAATTGCGGATAATTATTTCCTAATATGTTATTATCAACCATGATTCTTAGACTGTACCTATTCATATTTCAAATTCCAGAAACCCTCATGTTGAAGTTTTAACTAGCACGTTGATGTTTTTCTATAATAATTTTTAATGTCAGTAAACTTATTTTATAATAAAAATACGTTAACAAACACACATTAAGCCAATTATGAAAAGCAATTTGAATTTTCTTTGGACTGATGTTTTCTTGCAATAATTTTTATTTCTAGAAGTACTAAAAGATCGAAGTCACTTTTCCCTATTATAACTCACCTAGTATTTTGTCAATCTAAGATTTTGTTTATTGACGTGATAACGTCTTATAAATTGGTTGCGGCTGGGAGTCACTTATGAAAAAGTGTAACGCTCGGTAACGTTACGATGAGTCACCGAACGAGAGAGAGGCCCGCCGAATGCCTTGCGTCTCTCTCCCACTCAACTATGATCGGTCTGCCGCGCGCATTGTGCAATTTAATTATATTCATATCAATAAATATTCTACCGAGAAAAAGACGTTGTCACGTAAAATCTTCGCCCGTAAAACCGACTTTACAGGCAAAGAAAAAAAAAAAAAAAAAAAAAAAAAAAAAAAAAAAAAAAAAACGACTTTTTTTATTAAACTAAAAATAAGATAAGATATAAAATACGTGTGTAAAAAACAACTACGCCTCCGAGCCCTCAGATGGGGTTCGAACCCACGACCTTTCGCTATCCGGGCGACTGCTACTACAACGTAGTTGTTTTTTACACATGTATTTTATATCTTATAGAAATATTGCATTGTGAATGCAAAAAATTAAATTAAAAACATAAAAATAAGATTTTGATCCCTATTTGCTCTCTTTGGTAATAATGCCTAAACCTCAAAATTAAGTAGAAGGGAAAGTAAATACGAGCCCGCGTGCTCGGAGCTTTACGCTTCGCCACCGATAAAGCAATCGGTTATATCGTAATAAGGTCAAGTTAGGTTAAGTAAGTACAGTGATCAAAATGAACGTTCGAGCCGAGCAAGCGAAGCAAGCCTGCTGCGACAGCCGTCGGCGATCTATCCTGCTAGCTTGCATTTAATGCTTATGCTTGCTTGTATGCTATGTATGCTTGTTTGTACCCTGCTTGCTTGCATGTACTCTGTATGTTTGCTTGCATGCTGCTTGTGAGTAGAATTAAGTTAATGAATTTCGATCAGATATGACTCTAGACGCTTTATCATCTAACATTACAAACTTGGGTCAAACATTTAAAATATAAGATCATAAGGAATTAAAAAATAGTCTGAAAATTGGAATTTCAAAATTTGATCAATTGGATTTTTCGGTACAATGAAAACCTTAATTGGTACAATAAGCGAATTTCTGATAGTTGACCTGTATAAAAGTATAGGTAGAGATTAGACTAACAAGTATGCCAAAACATTCCACATAAAAATAGGTACAGTTCTGCCGTGAAAATGGCGTATACGACTGCACTGCAACGTCAGAATCTTAAGTTTAGTAAAAATCCCTTTTTTTAAATACCAACGTTACTCATAAATGTTGAAAACAATATAAGGCGAATATTACTTATTTGTGAAATGACTTATTCTCGCATAAGACCGTCCTCAAAATGGGAGGAAAAACAATGGCATGCGAACGAAGCATGGACAATCGAGCTTTACGGACGACCGACCTCGATAGCATCCACCCACAATGCAAGAAGCTATGACTGTGGAAGAATATGCATGGGTAATCAACATGGTACTTAGCCTTATAGGTTTTACGGAACCCTCCTACCAGAGCGGTGTATGCCGAGAATATAATGTCTGTAAGAACCCATTAGTTGTGATCATCGTATCGATTACAATATTATGATTTTTATTTTGTTACGATGCAAATTAAATGAATAAGCCTCCTTTTCGGTATTAAAGATTATATTGATTCAATGGCAAAATATAAAGAATACCGCGTACTTTAGAAAGTAGGATTTTATACGGTAGCAATTCTACCCCTTGCACCGACGCCGAACCGTCGAATCCCGGAAAGAATAGATGTTTGTTTGATGAATACGAGCATTTGTACCTATATGTACATATATTTCTATGAGTATTACATATCTATGTATCACATACGTATCTCTATCCGTTACCCTAGTATCCATAACACAAGCCGCAGCGCAGAGTGCTTTCTTTAGACTAGGCTAATTGGTGTCAATGTAAGAAATATCTATTTAGTTGTGGTGTACGCTAATTATTACTCTAAAGCTATTGATTAATAAAAACAGAGGTAGTTTACGTAAGCGGATGTAGATAATTTTGAGTAAAGCATTAAGTTCCCAATTACTTACTTTGTAAAAGTCTAATTAATATTTTCACCCGACGGATTGTGATTCTTACAAACTGCGTAAAATTATTTTTGAATAATTCTGTTAACAAAAGTGTTTATAAATTACCTACGCTACGTTTGTTAAAGTGTCTGTAGTATTCATTGAATTAATCAAAGAGAAAAAATTAATGATATGTTTTATTATTCAATGTAAAAAAATTACATAATGCGAAAAATATAATATAATGACAATGGTTTGTGAGACGATTGCAAACCTCACTACGCATCAAGATAAATTCATATGTTTGATTATTAGTCATCCTAATTATAAATCCTAATCGAATCTAATTACTAAGTATTTAAGTTTTTAACTGCTCTATGTGTATACATTTTAATATTATTTTTAATAGAATAAATCGTTTTATTTATTTTTTCTGGTAAAATAGCATTGGAATTAATAATAATATAATATAAGACAACATTACATATGTTCTGAACCCAAGTTAAGTATCTCAAGCACTTGTGTTATGGAATTCAGGAACAATGTTGGTACCACAAAACCCAGACCCGAGCCAATGTAGAAAAGTTCGTTTTCGACATTGACTCGGCCATGGATCGAACCTGAGACCTCGGAATGGGTTAACCATGAAAACCGGTATGCGAGCCACTCCACCACTCTTACGGATTTCACGACGAGTTTTTAAATTAATCCTGACGTTTCTATTATCTTACCGGAGAAAAATGATCGTCATACACGTGCAACTATTTTCCAATATTTTAATAGGCAAAGTGGTTTTATTCAATTGTTCGAAAGGTGTAAAATTTAAATAAATAGCATTGGGGTTAAATTAGTCCAGGAAAGATAAGGATTTTAATAAAAACTCAAACTTACTCCATTATAGTGTGATAAGACAATCAACTGTAATTCAATTCCAAGAAGCAAAATAAAATTTCAATTTGTTTCTCTGTAAATAAAGAATGCATTTATATTTATCGAGTAGGTCACACAATCATATAATCTTTACATAACTAACACAATCTTACCTGTAAATAAAGAAACGACAATAAAAGTTTATTGTTATCACCTCTCGATTCACACAGCTTAATAAACTACAAAATTAATTAACTTTATAAATCACAAGAAAATTACAATAAAATTAAATCAACTAAGCATATTTGTCTTTGACAATGACGCGACTTATTCTTGAACTAACGATGCGCACGCATATTCAAATTAAAGAAATCATTTTCTTTACATACAGAACGATAGGTTCTGCCAAATTCAACAGAATAGCAAATGACAAAGAGAATGTTAGCTTAAAACTCAAAGTTAGATTTCTACAAACATTTACCAGGTCACAAACTTCATTGCACACTGGTATATGTTTCTTTAACCGAGTATTGTTACTCGAGCTGTTATTTTCTCAGCAGTGGTATCTAAGTGCTCGTATCTCAGTAACTACGAAGAAACAAAGTTGCTGACATCTACTATTTAGTGCTTTTGTTAGTTTCCCGGCTTACTTTCAGAAGGTTTTATTTCAATGGTGGTTTTCTAACAATGTAGTCACATTCAATTGGCTTGTTAGTGCTTGAAAATATGAAACGAGAATTCGATGTTTGCATATTGAAGGCACTGGAGAATTAACCGATGAAAAATAAAGGATATACGTATTTATACGTAGCTGTACCATTAAAGAAAAAAATTAAGCATTATTATACCGTAATGCATAACAAAATTAGCGAGAGAGATGTGTTTATACAAGTCAACTATCAAAAATTCGATAAAATACTAGCTTACCAACTCGGCTTAACAACTCGTGTATTCCTAATTTCTGACACTTTCCTCTTAATCCTATATCTACTTGCCAAATAAATGAAACATTTGTCATTTAACTTCTGTATCCCCAAAAGTTCAAATAATCCCGTTAGCGCGTTCTAGAAAAAGTATGTACCTAACAGTGCCATCTGTAACGATGTTAACGATAGTAGGTACCTAGTTTTTAACATTCCTCTTTTTCCACACAGCTTGAGTTATTATTCTGATGTCTGCTTGCACAAAGATATTACATCAAAACACGATATTAAAATCCCAAACTACGTGTCCAAAAAGCTAAAACAATAATAAAAATATTTCTTATACTTAAATCAATTTGCCTAGCCCAAAGTAAACACTGTAAGACTTGTGTTTTTTACTAGGATAACGGAAAGACATACATATACTGATGCTTTCCGCAACAAAGGTCGTAATTTTGATTTACGACCATTGTTGCGGAATATATGTTACACAGATACATAATATTTATGTCTAATATATAAAATTCTCGTGTCACGGTGTGCGTGATTGAACAACTCCCAAACGGCTCAACCGATTTTCGTGAATCTTAGCGTGCTTATCGGCTAGGGCGGAAAAAAGGACAACATCTATTTTTATGATACATCATACAAAAATACATACAACTATAAATTTGTACCCCTCTACGATCAACTCCTATTTTTTATTTATTAATTAAAAACTTTTCCTAGAAATAATATACATGGCAAAACAACGTTTGCCGGGTCAGCTAGTAAATATATATAAATACCCTTGATTCAGGTATGAATGCTCGTATTCATCACACAAACACCTGCTCCTTCTAGGAATTGAACCCAGGACTTTCGATGCGAAAGGCAGCGATTCTGCCTTTGCAAAAAAATAGTCAGCCATGGGATAAAAACCAATTTTTATCTACATCAAACATGATAAGATGCACATCCATAATGATAAATCTATGATATTACCTACTAAAAGTCTCCGTTGAACATTTTAATGTAATGTATTACATTAAAATGTTTGGCGTACTGAAAATTGTAATATTATGAGCCTGACAAGTTATTTGGGATTAATTTCTCCTTTAGGATCCTTTGTTTCCTAAATTTTAGTTGCTATAATTAGATTTTGCTTTGGGATCCAAATTGATCCCATGGCACCGATTCTGTTCCCTAAGTTTGACAGCAAGGGTTTATTAAGTTATAACGAAGTTCAGAGTTTTTTATTACAATAATTATGAGTATGAAATCTTATTTGCTGTAGAGTCCAGTGTAAAAAAAAAATAGTACCTAAACTTATTTATCTTTCAATTAGTTAACTCAATTTTGAATCAGTATTGCGATATTATTAATTACATTAAGCACCTTCTTTTAATTCCATATTTCAAAATATATCAAGTAAAATCATTATTTAATTTAAAAATTTTCTTGATGCAATATCTCAAGTTTACTAATTATTAACTAACTTCTTGGCCTACATTAATATTGAGGGAAATAAAAAGCAAGTTGAATATATTAGACAAACAAATCACTTTAATAAATTAAAATATACGACTCGTACATTAGGTATCCGGATCGAAAATGGCCAGCCTATATATATTTATTTATTTTTATTTTTATTTTTGTACACAAGACAGATCACAATTATTACAAAGATAAATACATATAGAAATACATAATTAGAGTCTGAATTGCAATCCAAAGGTTTGTGTAAACAGAGAAACCAAATTAACATTCACTACATAAACAACACAAGAATAGAATTACATGTAGAAGTTGACTTCATAGACTAATATTACTTGGCAATCTGTAGAGCTTAAACTATCGGCTGTAGAGTAGAGGACATCTTTGAGTACTTTGATATAAAGAGTAATACTAGGGGCAAAAAAACATCAAGATCTATGTTATTTTTTACCAAATCATTGTACTGTCGAGCTATCCTGACCATGGGGTTAAAATGGAAAATATTATTTTTATAGACCTGTGGAACAAAAAGGTTTGTTCTATTGGATCTGCGTGCGCTGTATTTAGTGTTAAAAGCCAGTTGGGTTGGGAGAGCAAGTAAGGGGTATCAAGAATAGAGTGAACTATCTTAAAGAGAAAAACAAAGTCAAATATGGCCACATACTATTGCTCTTAACTAAAATAGCGTAAGCAAATGAACTTGCTGTGCAAATGCAACGTTCGGTCATGCGGTCGGCATTCAAACCTCGATTCGCACCTGTCGTTCTCGAAATTCGCCGAGGTGGAAAATCGCATTGCAGCTACAATAATTGTAAGTAAGTTTTACGAATGATCGGATTTTTTTAAATATGTGATCCTATCGTCTCACCCGGTTATCGTACTTTATATTACCATGTTGTTTTTAGGGTTCCGTTCCTCGAAAAGAAAAAACGGAACCCTTATAGGATCACTTTGTTGTCCGTCCGTCCGTCTGTCAAGACCCATTTTCTCAGGAACACGTGGACGTATCAAGCTGAAATTTATATCAAATGCTCAGGTCTAGTGTCCCTTGGAGTTGTGAAAAACTCAAACATCTAAGCCAACTAAATCAAAAGATTTATGCCGCAAAATTTCGACACTCGCAAGGGAATCAAAACCTACACGGTACTTCCCGTGAACTCAGAATCTTGAAATTTTGTACGATGCAACGTCTTATAGCATAGATAAAAGAAAAATTTCGAAAACCGTAAATTTTTTGTTACATCATATAATAAAAATATTTTACGGAAACCTCGGTGCGCGAGTCCGACTCGCACTTGGCCGGTTTTTTAAACAATGCTAGTAATTAATAAGCTGAAACAGTCGAAATAAAAAGAAACGCACCGCTGAAAATATGGCCACCGACTGGTCATTTGCATTTTTTCAAAAAGTTTTTTTGTTTCAGGTCATGTACCGATACAAATGTAAAGGAATTTGGTGTAACTGGTTCAAAGACAAATGAAATTTGCTTTAAAAGCTGTAAGACGGGGTTAGAAAAAAGTATTGGTAGATAGCGGCCGAAAAATATGTTGTGACGAAGCGAACTCTGAGGCGCTACTTCGAAGAAAAAAATATTTTGGCTTAAACCATAGGTTGTTTTAAAATATTTAGTTTTAATTTAGCGCTTTTCTTTATCAGCACATGCATAAATACAATTCTTTTCTGTTTGTTAAAAATTTAAAAGTAATTATAATATAGTCTTTTAAATTCTTTAACTTTTCTTAAATAAATGGTTCAGTAGTTTTTTATTTATTGAAATTTCATAATAAATGAATTATATATATATATATATATATAAAACCTATAATACACATAATATGACCACCAACATGGGCATATTTACCTTCACTGACGGAAATATATCTGATTTTCCCTTTAATTAAAACAGGAAATATATTTGATATTTAAAGCTTTGGCTTTTGTCTTTATAATTTATTTGGATGTTAGACATATTTGTATGGAAACGTACAATTTTATGAATATCATAATTAATTATGGAATAATAATGTTGTTAAGTGACGTATGCTTACGTCGTTGGTTTTATGCATTCGATTGCCCCGAGAGTGCCAATTATATATCTTAATAAAGGTAGTGCAATTACGACAACCTACACGGGCAGTTTCATTTATCATCCCCGAATTTATCATTATCAATTTACATTATCCTTAATTATCAATATTGTAAGAACTATACAATATTCTCTTAATAAATAAACATCCGTCCATAACAATCTGTTCTTAAATATAAAAAAGGCTTGCAGGCCATATTTGAACCAGGTACCTTATCAAGAAATTTATGTGTAGGAAAATGATAGGGGCAATGGCCACAAAAATATGCAGTTGGATTGTAATTGAACTACTGCCAAACTTCAACTTTTACGACATTTCAAATCGCGGTAATGATTTGACAGATGGTTATACGCAACCCGATTGAAATTGGAACGCTGTGGGCAGTCATTATAATCTGTGTGGTGATTCGGACATCTCTTTTGTTTCTAGTGCGTCTACGATCCAACTTTGTTTGTGTTTCAATTATCGAGTAAAAATTAGCACGATACCGATTTTGTGCAATGTTTGATTGCAATTAGAAATAGATTAGAATTGAACCTCAGCGGTCCGTTTACATTTAAAAATAGCGCGATTGGCCTCCTGCATTGTTCTGCTTTCCATAATAACCATTATACTTTAAAATATTATAAATAAGAAAGTAAGGAAATGGCGAAAAAGAAAGCTAGTTCATGAAAATGGCGTTTTCAGTTTTCAATGTAAATCTTACGATGTCGGCGACAAACTTGTAATTCGAAACCGATTCACGTCCCTTGTATTTGGTCAGTCGCTAAATGGAGTAATATCCCAGCAATGACAGTCCCTGCTGTTTCCCTAACAATCGTAGATAGAAGTAATTGGCCGCAGTTGGACGTAATTCCTAAATTGTGGTATACATTTGTTTTTCACTTTAGTGAAAGTGGTCCCAAATTTCAGGGGACGTGACAAAAATGGCACAAGTTAAATTTATCGGCTTGTTTTATAGTATTTCTTTAGCAGACGAAATTGTATTATTGGTAAACAAGAATATTTGTTTGTATCCTGTATATTTATCAGAATAAACAATTAATATTAAGAAGGGTAATTGATACTTCATAACCCATAAGAAGTCTTCTTGGTTCAATGTTTTATCATAAAGTGTTTACAAAAAAATTAATATTTTTGACTTTCAATCACCTCATTGTAATTAGTACTATTTAATAAAAACATACACTTTATTTTATCTATCAGTTTAATAAATTTAAATATTGTTATTCTTATTAGCTTTCAAATAAAATAAAATATAGTTCAAAAAACTAAAAAACACGCTTTAATGATGAAAGAAACAAAAGTGGAAATACCCATATCACAGGGGTGCATTTCAAATAGCCTGCCCGCCATTTTAGACGTCCGCCATGTTGGGTTTAAGTCACGTGACTATTTTTTTCGTATTCCTGACAGCAAACCCTTTCATTTGATACCCATATCATGGAAGTGCATTTCAAACAGCCAGTTCACCATCTTGGGGAGGCCGCCATATTTGATTTGTAATGACGTTTCTTAGCTAGTCATGTATTGTCATCAGAACTCAGAGCGTGTGCAAAATTTCATCCTAATCAAAGACCGGAAAGTGGGTCAAATTAAGATTCCAAGATTTTCTTACATAGTTACAAGTGAAGCTTATAAAAGCGTGTTAAAAAGAACCATCACATTCGTACACAAACATGCTAAATTAACCTCTGTTGCCTAAGAGAATACGTGATTTTCCCAAAAAAATTAGGTATAGGTAATGATTGACGTTCTACCACCGATTACACTTTTAAACATTAATATTTAAAAAAAACCGAAACGTAACATAAATACACACAAACAAAACGTCAGTCAATTCATTGTTAAAAATATTAAGCATCTGCTTCAATTGTATGAACAATGTCTGTACAATATAAAAGCAAGGAACGCATGATAAAACATCTTTTCTCTTCGTATAACCAATCTTCCTCTAAGCTTAGAATAACCTGGATATTCGAAGAGATCGAAGCGCACATACAAATGCACTAGTTCCGGAGATATCAATCTCAACGGTAAATTCCGAACCATTAGATGGACTTTTCTTTAAAAGCCAACTTTATAAAATCCATCTCCTTACTTGCCTCGCGGGAGCGTTTAGATCTATCATTGAAAATAAGGTATTGGAGAAACTCAATTTTTATCTTCTGATATTTTTTTCAATACAAACAAAAAATCTTCACGTACAATTATTATATACACTCCCTTAGGCATATTCTTATAAGGCAACAGCAACTTTACATTGTGACTCCCAACTATATTTTTAAAGTATTTCTATAAACACAATTAGCTGTTTAAAAGAGATTGTTTTGTTTTCTGTTTTGATATCACAAAATTTATGCTTGATGCTTACTTTGTAACATCTTATTATGAATAATTTTTTAAAAGTTTTTTTACATATTTACACAAATTGGCCTTTTTTACAGTTAACCACTAGTATTATCAATAATTAGTTCTTTATAAATACTAATAGGACTGCATTATACAAATCCGTGCTATATTCCGAAAACTATCAAGTTCCTTAGCGTTAACTTAACTGTGCTTAAGCTTTACATAAATACTGAGGCTTTCTATCCGGATTTGCTAATGATACATGACTTCAGTACGATGCGTAACTTAGCAAATGCTATCATGAAAGATAATTGCCAGACAAGTTCAAGGTTTTGGTCAAACCTCAGCAACTCGTTATAGCCTCAGCGAAATGGAAGCGATGTTTTTTTTTCAACGGACGACAATACGTCAACTCTATATATTCAGTTTTATATTGACATTTAACAACTTTGTATAGCTTGATGAGCTCTTGATTGCTGGTTCGTAACATATAACGAAAGTACAATCATTAGGTTAAAAAAATCAGTAAAACATCTTAAAAAGACAAAAACACATCATGACTTGGCTATAAAATTGTATTTCAAACTGTCAGCGTTTAACGTACAGTTAACGCTTCCGCTTTAAAATCGCTTCTTTTATGCAGGTCTGACAGAAATGTACTGCATGTACAAATAGAACAATATGTTTTATTGCAGTTAAACGTCAAAACTGATTGAGCACTTAAAATTATATTTAGGTAATAATAAAATTTTCTGTGCCCTTGTTAGTAAAAAAAAAACTAATTAAGTCTAATATTTTTACCCAGGACGATAACGTAGCGGTAAGCGTATTAAAGCTATGATTTCGTCGTATCGGCCTATCGTATAGAAGTAACAAAATATTTACAATCTTGAATTCCTGCTTGCTCCGAAAGATACGTTTAGCCATTTTTTGCCTACAATTGCAATAATTAGCATCCACTAATCTACATTGTGTCCACGTGTTGGGATATAGTTCCACAAGAAGTCCCAATAGCCAGTACATAAACAAACTGATATGGGGACTTTGATTCTACAAAGTGGAGTAATGAGTCGGGGTAAGATCTACCCCATTCCTTTGAAGCAATAGGCCTGCCCGCGAGTTATTGTGGATAAAAGACGTCATGTCTTCAAGTCCATTCCGATGTAACTAAGCAATGCCCGTCAGTGAATAAACAGCGTTCTCAGAAGCTGACAGGCCTACCGCCCTGTACAGTCAAGAACAATAAGAAGTATAAAACCATGTCACACTAAAGCGGTCGAAAGCAAAGAGACAACAACATGAACATAAATCATTGATGTAATATGACACAGTTCTACGGTGTATACATCTTAATGGACGTGACTGTAGATATGTACCCAACGAATGATCGTAAAGGTCTGAACGCACGGAGGTACTATGAAATACATATAGAAACTCTACGCTATTGACTGCTGCAAGCAAATCAAGGTTTTTCAAAATGATGCTGTGATACTTCATTGTCGATATGATTTACTTTCTTACAAGTAACACTAAACGGAGCATGCTCCTACCGTTTGAGTATGATCGATTACCTGGTATTATGTTTAGAATCGATTGCCATTGTTCAAGATAGCCTTGTAATATAAATGCTTTGATTAATGTACCATATGGTACAACTGGGAAGAGATAAATGCTGCGTATTTGTCAGGCTAGTATTTGTCATTGTTGTTAGTAGTGGAAACTAGTTCCAGATGTTTGGTGAAGCTAAAACTTTGTATACCGAAATACTAGGTTTGGTTCTGACTATATTGTTTATTTATTAAATAAAGGTAACAAACAACATAACGTTGGTTTTTTGACGAGTGCTTACAAAACTCGGTAGCTCAATTGCGAGAGCAGATCGAACATTTGAAGATTGTGGGTTCGAGTCCCACCTGAAAATAATTTGTGAACCGAGACGGTTTTTTCTAGAAAATTTCAATTAAAAATCAAACAAGGCGATACATAGTCTTGTATTTAAAATTGTCAAGACAAGAACTTAAAAAAAGAACAGAGTAATACGAATAATTCTTGAGTGCCATACTTACCAGCTTTTGGTTAAGTTGCTTAATGTTTTTAGGGATCATTTACATTGGCGATGAAATAGTCTTCGTTTACTTTCAAACATTAGTAATCAGCAGACTTATACAACAGAAGAAATAACCAAATTAACATAAAAGAATTTCTTGGAGATTCGGTTCTTTTTTAAGTCAGTTTAAGTAACCAATCTTTTAACATACCAATAATTTTAATTTTCTCGTGTTGCTGCATTTAGAAGTAATAAAACTAATTCTTCACCATTTGAGATTTTTTGGAGTGAAGAATCCAATAATGTATATGTTGATCTAAGCCGGGTATTTTTTTTATTTATTTTGGTCTATTTACAGCTTACGCTCTTAACAAATAATTTCTTACTTAATCATGCTATCTTAACTAAGTACATAAAATACTTACAAGAAAACAAATCTTGCTTCTAGACTTAACTTACTTACCAATTATTATCCAATGTATTTTCATAATTTTAAGTTAAAGATTTGACAAACAATCTTTGGAAAAGTGGTCGTTTATCTATAACTAGTAATACCACTATAGTATAAAACCTTTCTTATCCTATTGGGAGAGCCTTGAAAGACGTCAATTAAGTCAGAATATTTGTTTAAATTCGGGATAGACGAGGGATGGCAGAATTGGCACCCAAGACCGTGTATCTAAGAGGAGGACAGAGTGGTGTTATGGGCTTTCGATGCTATACGGGGCTCTTAATTTAAATTGTTACAGTAGAGTGGAGCAGTTGATTCAATTTCTTTGATATCTTCCTTTGCATATATTGCTACAAAGGATACAAACACCGCTCTAGTTGTGACCCATGAGATGAAGATGGAGCGTGTCTTTTTGTTACTCGCTGTGTAATATTATTTTCTTTGACCCAAAAAGCAGCAATCTACATAGTCCAACTGTCGACATAAATACAAAAGAGGGCGCCACAAGCGAACAAAAATCATTTAAAAAAATAATCATACTTGGTGATGAACAACTTCGAGGATTGTCGTGGGAAATAGCTAAATCAAGGAAAGGCAAATGGAATGACTCGTATAAACCATTTGCTCAAATTATGACCGGCGCTTCAAGCTCAGAAATATTGGACTATTGTGACTATTTACTTAATAATTTAATAACAAAAAATGATATTATTATTTTAGGCGTAGGAAGTCATGATAAAGACATGCACATATTTCATTCAAATATTTGTATTGCTTTAAATAAATTGAAAAGATTCTCTGTTTTTATAGCACCAATTAACCAAAATTCATACTTGAATGTAAATACATTGAATTATAACCTTAAATTATGGACAAAACACTTTAACCACTGTACACTGTTGAAAACTGATTATTATTACCAAAATATTACCAATTATTTAAAATACATGGCATTTAGAATTAATCTATGCATTGACTATATTGAATATGAGAATACGTTTTTAAATTTTGAGGTTATTAGAGAACATATTAATAAAACTAAATTTGACTTTAAAAAACTAAAATCAGATGATATAAACATGTATCCGAAAAAGGGAACAATACCTTATTATTTTTCAAAGATACATAAAACACAAAAAAAACACACGTTGAACTCGCCAATAAATACGCAGGTTTTAAATAAATCATTTTTTCGAGCCTAACACTATAAATTATTTCACAGTTATGCACCAAAATATACAGGGTTTGCTATCAAAAAAGGAGTTAATTGAACTGACACTCAAAGACTTAAAATGTCATAATATTAATAATTTTGATCCCGATATACTAACTTTTACAGAAACATTTGTAAAACTCGGTGATGAAAAAAATATACACATAAATGGTTATGACTTGTCAGCTTCCTACTCTAGGTCTAACAAAAGAGGAGGGGCATGTATACTTGTGAAAAAAGGTCTAGAATTTAAAAATGTTTCTTGCTTCAATGAATTATCAATGACTTTTCAATTTGAGTTCTGTGTTACAAATTTGACTACGAATAATATCATAATTATATGTATTTATAGAACTCCTTCAAAATTAAAACGACATTTTGACTATTTCTTTAATAAATTTGATCTTTTACTTTTTAAATGTATAAATAAATATCCAAAAAAGCAACTCATTGTGACAGGAGATTTAAATATCAATATATGCGAATCAAATGAAACTACCTCCAACTTGCTTGACATTTTAAAGAAATATAATTTGACTTTACACATTACTACACCAACACGGGGGGAGTCCGGTCTTGACGTTATAATTAGCAATGTGCACCATGCTACAGGAACAGTATTGCCACTATGGCTGTCAGATCATGATACAGCGCAATTTTTAAAATTCCAGGTAAATTACAAAAAGGAACTGCCGCAAACTATTTACATTTATAAACGTTGTTACTCTGAAGAAAACATCTGCAAATTCAGGAAACATTTATGTAGTCTTTCTTTCTCAGATGTTTACGAGCAATCAAATTTTGAGAGTGCATTTGAGACCTTTTATGAGTTCTTTTGTCTACTTTATACTCTCTGTTTCCCGTTAGTAAAAGTTAAAGTATCAAACTCCAAAAAATTGTCATGGGTAACTAAGGGACTCCAGAAAAGTTGCAAAATGAAACGAACACTCCGTTATAAATATTATTTAAATAAAAATTTATTTAACAAAGTCAAGTATACAAAATACAATAAATTATTTAAAAAATGTACAAATTGCGCAAAAAGACTAACTAATAGACAATTTGTATTAAATAGTAAAAATAAATGCAGAGCAACATGGACTGTTATTAAATCTGAACAAAATAGGTTAAATAAATTAAATTTTATAAATAAAATAGTAGACAACGGCATTAAAATTATTGATCCTAATAAAATTGCCTGTATAATAAATGATTATTTCGTTCATGTAACAATGCAAACCACGAATAAAAAAAATAATCGTCCAATCTCGTTAAAGCCAATAAGAAATTCGATATTTCTTAGACCCATTAATGAAAATGACACACAGGCAATAATTATGTCTTTAAGAAATACACAAGCAGAAGGCAATGACTCAATTTGCACTAAAGTAATCAAATTATGTGTAGATCAGCTATCAAGTGTACTGACATTTCTTATAAATCTGTCAATAGAATCAGGTATATTTCCTGAAAAGTTAAAAATCTCAAAAATTATACCATTACACAAAAAAGGTGATAAAGAAGAAATTTCTAATTATCGTCCAATCACATTACTCTCGGTGTTCTCCAAAATTTTTGAGAAGACCATGGAGAAACTTTTGTCGTCATTTCTCGATTCATTTAAAGTTATAAATCCGAATCAATTTGGATTCCAGAAAAACAAGTCTACATCAGATGCAATGTATTTTCTAGTGAAGGAGATATTGGAAAATGTAAACAAGGGCAATTACACGTCTGTGCTCTTCTTAGACTTGTCAAAAGCATTTGACTTCGTGCCGCATAATAGACTCTTAGCGAAATTAGAGTGCATTGGAATAAGGGGAGCAGCTATAAATTGGCTAACGTCATATTTGAAAAATCGTGAACAATTTGTTGAAATACAGCAATTAAACTCAAATCACACCGTGCAAATGCATAATTCAAATTTTAAGAGAAATCATAGTGGGGTACCGCAAGGCAGTGTCCTTGGGCCCCTTTTATTTGTGCTTTATATAAATGACTTGCCTTGCATTATAAAGCATAAAATGATCTTGTTCGCAGATGACATTTCAGTAATAGTAACATCGGACAAAAATGGTTCTCTTGAACAGCATCAAACTGAAATTGAAAATACACTAACCACTATAGTAGAATGGCTAATAGACAATAAATTAGAGATACACTTGAATAAAACTAAATTAATGAATTTTAATAATTTTAGAGATAAAACAGTCGATATTAAATTTAATAATGAAGTTATACGACATGAAAGTAGTAATTTATTCTTAGGTATAATTGTAGAGCCTAGTCTTAATTGGAAAGAACAAATAAAAAAAAATTGCAACAAGCTAAATAGTTTCGCATTTGCGCTATTTAAGCTTGCAAGGATTGCTGGTAAAGATACGGCAAGAATGGCTTATTTCGCATATGTGGAATCTATACTTAGGTATGGCCTCTTAATCTGGGGAAATGGCACTGACATTAAAAAAGCGTTTACTTGTCAAAAGAGATGTATACGCGCGATCTGTAACATCGCTCCAGATGTCTCATGCAGGCCCTACTTTAAAGAGCTTAATATACTACCTCTGGCTTGTCTGTACATTCTAGAAATAGGGACATTTGTAAAACGTCACTACCATTTATACATTAAAGTGAAGGATGTAACAGCGAAAAGTGCAAGATATCCTAACAAAATTATGAGAAATGTAATACCAAAGTCAAAACGATTTCAATCGAATGCACCTGACATGTCTATTACGATATATAATAGAATACCTGAAGCAATAAAACAGCGACCTTATACTAACTTCAAAACAGAACTTCGGAAATGGTTAATGCAAAATTCTTTTTATAGTATTGACGAATTTATTCGTTATAATAATAAATGAAATATCAATGCATGGATAAATTGACATCGTTAAGAGTGGATTGTAGTTGTTATTATTATTGTTTTTTTTATATTATTGTTATTTTTTGTCATGTACTTTGGTTTTAGTTTTTTGTTTGACATTTGAGTGGAATGATAATCAGTAAATGATAACATTTGTCAAGTTGTTTACAGTATTAATTGAATTAATTTTGAGTCAGTGCAAAAATTTATTAGATGTATTAAATGTAATTTTGCATGCTATTTGAAAATGGCTAAATAGGTTAAGGTATAAAATCATATATGTAACATCTTGTAATACACCCTGTTTAATGCAAATAAAGAAATTGTAATTGTAATTGTAATTTGATGCTGGATGAATTTGTTGGTTAATGTTGCATTTTTGTATTATAATTGTTAAGTAAAACTAAGTAAATAAATAAGCCAACCAAACTCTACTTAAATATCCGTTGATGTGGTAATGAACTCGTTAAGGGGGTAACTATTTAGATATAGTTCAGACTTAATCAATATCAAAATGTTGATTTGTGCTGACTATTGTGGGTATTATTACAGACTTGAACCAATAAAATTTCATAGTGGGTATATATTTTTGATTAAATTAATTGTATTAATTGTGTGTAATGTATTTATTATAGACTAATAGAAACAGCACAGATCACACTGAGAACGCACTAAATGAAGTCAATTGTATATAGTCACTAGTTTTACGGTTTAAAATATTTAGAATATAGAGAGTGTAACTTACACTGGGAAGTGTTGCCTAATCTGTAATATAAGATCACGGTGGTTTGTGTGTTTGTCTGTCCGCTCGTTTTCCGCTCTTTTTTCATTGTATCAATAACGTTACCATAGCAACGCGTTAACCGCAAGTAGTTCGTCTACTGAACGCTAGATGGCGCTAATGGAAAATATTTAATAATAGATAAAAATTAAAGAATCTTGTCCACCCGTGCGAAGCTGGACGGGCCGCTAGTACCTTTATAATTTCTCATATTCTAACTAAAAACAGATGAAATAGAAAACTAACGATTCTCTTTTTAAGAATGAAATGAATAAAACTCTTTTTTTTCAAGACTTCATCTAACTTATATAATAGATTGTTTATGTTTAATGCATGCCGTGGCAGCCTATAACTAAGGCAGCACTATTTCTAGTGGTATTTTGTATGTAACTCTTTTGTCATTATCTTTGTGTATGCTTTGTTGGTTGTCCATAAATAAATGAAAAAAGAAAAAAAAATTCACCAGACATCGACCAAGGGTTGATGTATTTAAATTATCCCTAAAACCAATTGAAGGCTACTTTTCCGGGAATTTAGACTAGGGAAATGTAGTGAGCCAACAATTACAAGTAATTTGCTGTAATTGCTCAGCAAACTGCTATTATTCTTGGTACTTTTGTATTTAGAGTTGAAATTACTTTGTAAATACTTAATGAACGGATCAAATGAAATACCACTGCTGCTTCTTCTGTTAAGTTTAAGGCAAACATTTAAGTACAAATTTTGTTAATTTGATTTCCTTTTCTATAAATAGTACCGGAAAATCCAGGAAATGTACCTACTTACCTACTATTTACCTACATTCAAAGGTATGTATTACTCGTACTTATATTCCTATACACAATAATAATAAATATTAGTATTTTTTCTTTTTTCATTAAATACATGATTTACAGTTGACTACGCTCAGAAAGGGAACAAAAGATGAAACTCACTCAGAAGAAGATACGTCATTCTTAATTTAAATATGATTGTGGTAATATTGACACTTGCGTGGATGTCCACTTCATGTTACAAATGTAGATTATCAAGTATGTGAACTTGTGCTTTGACCTGGATATTCTGCAGTTGAAAGAGTATGAAATCAATAAGCAGCGTTATGATTTTTTCTTTAAAAATAGTATTTTTAAAATCGTTAAACCAACAACTCTACAACGGTGGGTTAGGTAAAACTACGAATTTACATCCAGTTAAAGATATTATCATCACCAGCATGGTGAAGCCTAATGTTGAAAGAGAACGGCAAAATGAGCCTTTTGCATCGATTTTCAGCATGTAAACATCACAGGGTCATTAGTAGGTACACCTGAAGCGAGGACAGCATAATTTGCGTTAGCTCTTGATCAACACTTTCTTCCATAACAAAAATAAATCTAGACGATTTTTTACAGATTTAATCATATATTAAAACGCCAAGCATAGCTCTTTCCCTATTTAACCTATGATCTGTCAGGATAGCATTGTTGGAATATAAGTTCACGAAAATTTTGATAAATATCTCTTGTAGCTTTGGGTTTTTCTTTAAAAGTCCGTAATTCCAAGATTTTTGAAAATTTGTGTCTATTAAAAAAGAACAAAATTTTTGTTTTTTAACTGAGAAGCTGTATTATAAACAATCAATATACTCATAATTACATAACAATACTAAGAAGGGCAAAACAGAACTATTAGATCTATCATCAAATTTCAGCCGAAAAAATATATTAGTTCTTGTGTCGTCGTGTACGATTTCTAAATACTTGTTTCCTTAGTTACATCATTATTAAAATAAATATCTCAATAACTATCACGACAGTTGCCTTCATTATTCGTGTGGATATTGGTTTCGTCTTTTCCTTATGCCTATTAATATATTTTCATACATCCATAACTTAATAGAGATTAAGAATTATAACTTTTTGAGTGAATCGGATTATATTTCGCGTCAGCATAACGTGTTGTTTACGACATACTCGCTGCTAAAGAACAAACAACTACTTCACCAAAGCCGATATCACATCCATAAATTCTGAACAAATTCTTTGCAAATCTCCTATACTTCTCAAAAGTTGCCGAAACAAAAAAGATTGGAGACAACCGCAGATTTAAGTACAAAAAAAACTCTTATTTCCACATAAAAAGGAACGTCGAGATAAAGATGAAATATTATAAAAATATACTGCCACAGTGTAATAGCGGTCAGAAGATTGTTTATTTCTTACAGCGGGTTATGTTAATAATAATAGTAAATAAATAATTAAATTGTTTTAAACTTTCATGGTCACTAAAATTATAATAATATAAGTTATATACGAGATAGTTACCATGTACCTTGTTTTTAGTGAGTTTCCGATATTTCGGCACTATTCGGCAATATATTATATTACTTCTTCTTCAGCCTTTCACCACCCAATGCTGAATGTAGGCCTTTCACCCAGGGCATTCTTCCCTGTTTTGGGCCTTCCTCTGCCATAATTTTCCTGCAACCTTGACCAGAGCGTTGGTCCACCTTTTGCTGCCCACATTCCGACGACCAGTTCTTGGCCTCCACTCGAGCTCGACCATTATATTACTATAGATAAATAAATATTAGACAAGATCATCTACATTGTTCTGAAGCCAAGTTCAGTGGTAAAAGCAATCGAGTTATGAAATTCAGAAACAACAACGGTACCACATCACCAAGACTCGAGCCAATATCGAAAAGTTCGTTTTCTACACTGATCTGGACGGAGATCAAAGCCGGGACCTTGGAATGGCGTTATCATAAAAACCGGAATGCGAGCCTCTCAACATTACATGCCGTTAAATATAATAAGATCAATAATTTAGATGTCTCACGATGCCGTGCTTCCAGTCCACTTCTTTGCTTATAAAATTAATAATCCAATAACCACAATATAATTTATCTAGGATTATTAATTTAAACATACTTTTACGGAAACTCAACACTTAAATTTTCATACTAATTTTTTTTTAAGTTTAATTTTCACCACCTTTTTTGAGGTAGTGGAAAATCCTTTATTAATTCGATCCGCCGGAGTTGTCGGCGGGGATATTTAGGACTCTACAATACCTTAGCAGAGCGTAGGCGGGGCATACACAAGGCAAACGTACCACCCACCTGCTTAGATAAAGTGAGGTCGTTTGCAGCAATCACCACTCCAAACCCCAGAAAGCATCACCGAATTCCCTTAACATTACTTTTACCGCCAGCTATGATAAAAATGTGATTTAAAGTGACTTAAGAATCACCTGCCACAATGTATTTTAAAAGTAAAAATAGGTGTGTTGGAAAATATACTCGATGCCCGGGGTTTGGTAGTTTCCGTTGTTCGCAAAATTCACAATGTTTCTGTGTGTATGTGTATTTGTGTGAATTGTGTGTGTATTATGTTAATTCGAGAGATGACTAGCGATGCTCCAGTGGTTTAAGAACAAATGTATGATTGCTATAAACGTTGTCTTATCAGTGGAAACAAAGAATAAGCAAAAATTCAATACATCATATTATATATTTATTTAAAATACAGGAAATAAATACTACGTAATAGAGATACACGTGGAGCGAGGACTGCATAATTTATGTCAGTTCTTGGTCAACATTTTTTCTACAATTTCAGTGACGGTTCTTTTACGGATTTTATCATATCTTAAAACGCCAAAGCAAAGCTCTTTCCGTATTCAACCTATGATCTGTCAGGATAGCATTGTTGAAATATAAATTCATGAACATTTTTGTTTTTCCTAAATATCCTTGTTTTTATACAAGTAATCTTCGAACCAATAACGCTCAGACTATTTGGTAGATATTCAGTTTGGAATGCTTGTAGTGAATTTCATGCATTCTTAGTGAGACTGAACGAATACCAGTAAGTAAAATCAGCGAAAAACGTTTTTTCATCGTTTAATTTATTAAACAAACAGCATTAACAAGGTAACACTAACTATAGGAAGTTCCACTTATAATTATTGTAATTATAATTATATTTTCATCGTTTAATTTATTAAACAAATGGCATTAAAAGGTTACACTTACTATAGGAATTTCCACTTATAATTACTTAATTATACTCAATAAACACTTTTAAGTACCAAACTATTACAATAACAATGAGCAATAACCTCGAATAGATATTCTAAAGAACAGTTCCAAAATAAAGTAACATTAAACTACCAAATTGATCAATTAACTCTTTTAGTTCTGTTTTTAATCTAAATTAATTAATATTGAGCAAATAATATTTATTTACTCGTTATAATTACTAAGTGTAAATACACATAAATTAGAACACATTTACTCGTACTAGTAGTAATATTAATATGTTTGTATTATATTCAGTAAATGCATTTTTTTAGCATTTTTTATGTGATTAAATATGCCTATAAATACAACTACATCTCCGTGCCCTGAGGTGCTTGTTTTATAGGCGTATTTAATTATATATTTAGTTAATAATATATAATTATATTGTCTGGTAGCACGGAAACCTAGATCTGTGAATTTAGAAGTTGAAATATAGCTTGGAATGCGAGATGGATGGTGCAGCATTCCAGAACGATGGCTCCGTCTGTAATATTTTTAGGGACGCAAGAATAGACAGTGCGGAGACAGATTCCCGGAAATTTAAGCTGGAGTCGTTCTGCACTGTCTACCAAGCACAGTTGCTGGCCCTATAAAAGGCAACTGAACTAGCTGTCGCGTTTAATGTTTACTGCGACTCAAAGTCTGCACTGAAGACCATAGCAAATGGAGTTTCCCTCCACCCGAATGCATCAGAAACCTAAAAAAAATAAAATAAAATAATTGGTCCAAAATTGAAACTTTTTTGGGTAAAGGAACATGCAGGGTTAAAGAGAAACGAAAGAGCGGATGTCTTGGTAAAGGAAGCCGCAGTGAGCATTAAGCGTAGGCTGAACTACGACGTATGTCCTGTTTCATTCCTCAAGTGCCAGATAAATCTGGACACGATTGACGTAGTGGAGGTACCAGAGGGGAGAAACAGGCGCCACATCCAAGATGTATTTCCCGGACGCTAATGAAGCGTTCAGGATAGTAAGAAAACCATTTTTCGTCCGATGTCTTCTTCCTCATCTGGATCATAGGCGCATGCCGGACTCTCCTTGCACTTAAAGCGATTTAGGTACGCAGAGAGTCCGGTACAGATGATCACAGGGAATGGCGGGTTTTCTGCGTACCTAAATCGCTTTAAGTGCAAGGAGAGTCCGGCATGCGCCTATGATCCCGATAGAACATAGAAGCATGGAACGTGATATGTTAGTAAATCTTTTGATACTGGTTACTTCTATGTACTATGAAAGCAGGAAAGGATATAAATCTAATATAACCGTGCTGACATATAAAAAGGGTACTTGAGATAATGAGTCATCGATTTTTTTATTGTAAGGATTTGTGTAGGAGCTGCGATGAAATAATTGTAAAAGACATAAAAACAAAAAAGAAAATTTAGTAAAGTGTAAACACACTCGAATGAATCCGAGTATTTGTATCATGGGTATTTATTTATATTTCTATGAATATAACTTATTTATACATCACATATGTATGTCTTTTCGTTGGTATTCAGAATGCGAGCCTTACAGTATTTACTTTGGGCTAGGGTATTTGGTGTGAATGTAAACATATTGTGATAATATTGACGATATTTGCGAGGGCGTGCAAGAGCATCTGTAGCCTAGGCATCATCTCATTTGAGCTGATATGTGAAAATATGTGATTTCCAATCCCACCCGAGAATTTTTTTTCACAACAATCTTTCCTTTTATTAATTTTATATCTTTACGTAAGTCGCAAAGTTACAGAACATCCAGCTTCAGATTACGCCTAAACACCTAAATCAGTGTGTTACCACTTGACGGGTACGTAAACGAGCGCCTGCCATTTATAGCTCAATCCAGATTAATGACTGAATTGCTACTCTGAGACACATAAGTACAATATAATTATACTGGGAATTGAATGATTATTGTATTTGATATTATGACAATTTGGTTACTTGTATTTTGTGTGTTAACATCGTAATGGAATTATAATCTAATCACGACGAAGCAAAAGGATTGTAGCAATCTACTATGTAATCACTTTATTTTGATCTTAATTAGTTGATTACATAATTAAATAATGAATATTTTGATGTATTTTACCACGTTTTACTTAACTTCACTTGTCTGTCTGTTGGTTTGTCTGTTGGTTTGTCGTCAAAATTTGAGATCCTTTTTCGACCTCTTCCTCTTATCCGATTTGGTTGAAATTTTGTATACAGGCTTGTTTCACCTAACAATTTCATATTTAATAAGTTTTACATCCTAAAACCACTTAATTAGGCTTTAATTAAATTAACCTCCACGTGGTGTGTCTGGATATTTGATATATATTACATGTATATATTGAAGAACTAAGTAGGCACAATTCAGATAATTTAAAACTAAAAAGAGATAAATAAATACTTTATAAAAAAAAAAACTTTTAAAAAACCACGTTTTACTACGGGTTATAGATGTACTAAAAAGGAGAAAATATTTTTTTACAAATGGACTAAAAAGATAAAAATAAATTTTTGGTAATAATGAAAATTTACGATACAAATATTCTAAAATTTGTTGAATATTATGTATTGTTCTGAACATTCATACGCAGAATTTAAAAATATTCCAAAAAATTAAAACGTGGTGCGCATTATACATGGTGGGCCATGAATTAGTTAACAATTTAAAAAATCATATAAAAAAAACCATTTGACATATTTTTTAAATTGTTTATTGATAAGAAAGTTAATGATTTGGAATTTATTTTTTAAAAATAACATTATCTAAATGACCACCGTTTCGATTTTTGCACTCTTCTAAGCGAGCACCGAAGTTTTCGAATACTCGCCGACAAAGAGACCGCGTGATTGCCGACATTTCCTCGCTAATTTTTTCCTTTAATTCACCTAGTGTTTTTGGTTTATGGATGTAAACACGACTCTTCAAATAACCCCATAAAAAGAAGTCTGCTGGGGTTAAATCCGGACTCCTGGGTGGCCATGGGATGTCGCCTCGTCTGGAAATCAGCTTTTCCGGAAACATTTCTTTGACCACCGGCAGGGACTCGTTAGATGTGTGACAAGTGGCTCCATCTTGCTGAAACCATGTGTTACTATTGTAGCCAGCAAATTCCAGTAGCTTCGGTGCCAAGAACTCCCGTAACATTTTCACATACTCAGCAGAATTCACAGTAACCGAACGGCCGCGAGAGTCTTCGAAAAAGTAGGGCCCAATGATTCCTTTTGCTGAAATTGCAGCCCATACCGTAACCTTGGGAGAATGAAGTGGCCTCTCGTGTTTAGATTTGGGATTTTCGCTGCTCCAATATCTGCAATTCTGTTTATTTACGTGTCCGTTTAGATGGAAATGCGCTTCGTCGGAAAATAAGAGGTTGTCAAAATTATTGAATCGATCTAACATTGTTTCGGCATACGACTTGCGCAAATTTAAATCATTAGGTTTTAATTCCTGCACTAACTGGATCTTATATGGATGTAAATTCAAATCTAATTTCAAAATTCGGCGCAGTGATGTACGGGATAATCCTAATTCAGCCGAACGTTTGCGCGTCGATAAATGTGGATCACGTCGAACTGATGCGGAAACTCGCTGCACGTTCTCTTCGCTCCGAGAAGTCCGTGGGCCGCCGGTTTGCTTCACGTTTAGTGTAGATCCCGTCTCTTCGAACTTCTTAACCCATTTCTTTATTAATGGAGCACTCGGACACTGATTTAAATCGTGTAAATCGTATTCAACGCGAAATAAGCGTCTCACAGTAATGAGCGAACTGTTGTTTAGATAAAATTGTTTCACACAATAAGCGCGCTGCGGCCCCGTGAAGTGATCCATTGCGACTAAATTTCCGAGAAGCGAGCTAGTGGTCAGTTCCCTCCCCGCTCCCCGCGCGGCTTGTATTAGCGCGGGATGTTAGGTTTAAATGTTAACGAATTCTTGGCCCACCCTGTACTTGAAAAACTATTCAATGCCATCCACAGCATTACTATTGTATTGGTTAAGTTAGGAAGGGATTTAGGAAAGATAATGAAAATATTAATATAATATCAATAACGCTGTTGATCTAAATTACGCACCACGTTTTAATTTTTGGAAATTTTTCAAATTCTGCGTATGAATGTTCAGAACAATACATAATATTCAACAAATTTTAGAATATTTGTATCGTAAATTTTCATTATTACCAAAAATTTATTTTTATCTTTTTAGTCCATTTGTAAAAAAATATTTTCTCCTTTTTAGTTAATCTATAACCCGTAGTAAAACGTGGTTTTTTAAAAGTTTTTTTTTTATAAAGTATTTATTACTTTATTTAGTTGTTCCTAAAACTATTAGCGGATAGAAAATTAGACAACTGGGTAGAATTATTTTTATTCTAATCACTACAGTTATTGATTTTTTACTATAACATTTATAATTAATATTTTTCTATGCTTTTTTCTTAAAAATACCTTTTTGAATTCAATATAAGTGTTGTAATGCATTATACAGCGCGGTTAATTATCAATTTATAGGGTCATTTTACATTTGGAATTGCATTGGATCTTCGAACTTCTATTTGACCTTTGACTTCTGTAAAACACAAGTAAAACAAATTTGACTACGAAAATTTAATTTCAAATATTTATCATTACAACAAATATTAACTTTAGAATGGCGAAATGATTTAAAATATCCCTTTTCAGCGTATTTAAGTTCTATTATTTGTGTTAAAAGCGAAATGCATGTATACGTTAGATGTATGTTTACAAATACTCCTATAGGATAATCTGAGAAGTAAACTTATGAATGAATCAGTAATTTATGATAAATGAATGAGATATTTCTAATAAATAATATTATTAATTTTATAAAAAGGTTACAAAATTAAATATTCTCAATTCTCAAAGCGAAATATAGTACGTTAAATTTAATGTAACATAATAGGTTCTAAGGAATAACTAATATCTTCTTATTTGCAAATCTCCTTAAAGGCTCATAGTAACTTCAAATTGCGTAATAAATAGAAATCCAGACCTTAATTTTTCTACAAAGAAGATCCAGTCCCTAGAAATTTATTGATAACTAAAAATATATTTCTGTAGCTCCTCTTTAGTTTTACAGAATCGAAGCTTTAATACGGATTTTTTTCTAGGTAACGACCAATACACTATATAAAATGTAACGAAGAATCTGGTAGCTACTTAAAAATATAATTTCATACATGAATAGTTGTGAAAATAATTTTGACCTACGTTGAAGTGATGTCTACTAACAGTTAAGTATACATTCATACACAACAGATAAGATTATAGTTTATTTGTTTTCACTCATATTAAAAGATGAAAGATTTGTATTTTTGTATGTTTGCAATGAATAAACTCAAAAACTATAAAGCCGTTTTTAAAAATTCCTTTACCATTGGAAAGCTATTTCACGCTGAATAACATAGGCTATATTTAATGCTATAAAAAATTTAAATAATTTTGTCCACCCGTGCGAAGCCGGGATGGGCTGCTTGTAATTTAATAAATAGGTTTCTTTCAACCGACAAACTCTATCTCTTAGACTACAAAGTGCTTGATCCTCGTAACATTTTTAATTACTTTTTAAGAGAGCCCTTTGTCATAGCATAATTAAGTAAGATTTATATGCTACGGAGAAAGATAATCCCTATTATTATAATTAGAAAGAAATATTTTTGGGGAAGTCGTGATATACTTAATTGGTGTATAATATCATAATAAGCAAACACCCCAACAAAGATAAGATTTTATTAAAGATAAATTTTCGTGATTTAATACTAGAGTTTCTTAGAAAATAAGCGAAATTAATTTAGTGAAATATATTCATTAAGCTAGTATTTACCTTGTGCTTTTAATTTGTGGATACACAATAAAAACTAATGTAGTATTAATAGTTCGTTGTTGGCTCTCTTCTTCGACAATATTAAGCTATTATCTATCTTATTTGGTTGTTTACTCTGCCTATTATGCAAAAAAGTAAGTGTGTACAACCTTAAATTGCAAAGATTGTGTTTTATAAAAAATGTTATGACAGCTTCTTGTTCTGACAAATGATTTGACAGATTTTTTTCACAGCATTTCAATCATTTAATCATTTTTAGTATACCACGATTTGTGATATCTAATAATGCTTCTACGGCAACGATACGTAGCAACAAAAACTTTGCTATAGGTTTCGATTTAAGCAACATATGCTATAATCAAACACATTTTATCAATAAAGGTTTAGCTAAAAGTAAATACTACATTTGACTGCTTCTAGTATCAAGTACAGTATCATAAAGGTAAAAATTCTGTCCGTTTCAAAAAAATGTTGTATCTTCTTCTTCTTCTTGCGGTGCCTCTCCACTACTGGAGGTTGGCCTTCAGCTCCGCATATCTCTTCTTATCCCTCGCCAGACGAAACAGTTCTTCTACGTTGGCGATTCCGGTCCATTGCCTAACGTTTCGGAGCCAAGACATTTTCCTTCTTCCGACGCGTCTTTTCCCCTCAGTCTTTCCCATCATAGTCTGGAGAAGATGGTAGCGCTCATGTCTTAATACATGCCCCAGATAGGCTACTTTTCTTCTCTTAATAGTTTTCATGAGTTCTCGGGATTTTTTGACACGCCGAAGTACTTCTTCATTCCTGATTCTTTGGACCCAGCTTATTTGAAGCATATGTTTTATAAAAATATTAAAAAAGAACATTTTATAAATGAGAAGCTGAATTGTTATGCAATGAGCAACAAAATATGTTATTATATTTTATTGATTTATTTCTTGTACTCGATATAAAAATTTTGTTAGAAAAATTAGCTAATTACAGATAGCATTAGTTTTAGGTGTTTTTAGTGTTAACGTTAACGAATGTTTGGTTAGAGTATAACATTTTTTTTATCGGGAGAGCGGATACACGCAGTTAGACAGAACTATTATTTTGTTATATAAACGAATTCATTTAGTTTCAAATATATAGCCAGAATTATAGCTATTTATGTTCTTTTTATTACTAAATAGGCAGTCACTTGACCACTATATCGCCAGATGGTAAGAGACGATGGGATCTGGGATGTGACGCGCTTGCCTAAAAGATACCTATTCTCTCGGGACTTGAAGACCCCTGAATTGTATTTGTCAGGGAACACAGATTCAAGCATAGAGTTCCATTCCTTAGCTTATCACAAAATTAAATTACTTTACACCTCTTGAAGACCAAAAATATGCAGGCGTTTTCGAATGTATGGTCTGTAATAAACTCCAATTCGTATGTTAACCCCCCATATTTGGGGGGGGGGACAGATTTCCGTCCAGCAGCGAAGTCTTTCGGTCGAGATGATGATGACATCTACTTGTAATGTAGGGAACTTAACAAAAATGTGACGAATTTATAATAGCCCGGTATGAGCCCATTATTTTCCATTACACGCATAGAAAAGCGACATTAGTATATTACGCTATGCGTGTTTTGTATACAAACTAAATTATGGCACATTTTAAAAAACGGAGCATCGCGCTCTATGAAATGGTGTCACTTGACATCAGGTAAAGATGAGATACAAAGTACAAAATATTTTATTTTCAAAAAACAAGTTACATGAATGCTAGGAATTGGAATCCCTTTTTAAGTTCATAGATATTAGCCTACTTTTTCATAAAAGGCCTTTGTTTCCTGAAGCTGCCAATCATGGTTTTCTGTCCCGATTAATATTCAACTATATATCGCCATGAACATTTTTATACAGATATCAATTAAAACCTGAAAATCAATGTATAAACATTCGTAATTGAAACCAAAACTTTCGTAGTACTCAACCGTCGTCAGGTCGTTTCGACATTAAGTTTGAAACTGTTATCACCGAAGAGCCAATGAATTTCCAGATTTGTTTATCAAGTTTCTGGTTGGTGCCTAGCTAAATGACAATGTGTTATAAGTACACAAAATATTATATAGTATTTTTAACGTGAAATATAATAACACTTGTCGACTTGTAAAAATCTCTGAAGTAAGGCTTTTTATACTGTCATAACAAACTTCGCGCTTCTGATCACTTTAGTAAACAGCACTTACTATTCATACAAGGAAGTTGTGTGTGTTTAAAATTCTCAACGGTACGATGACACGTACTTCCCGCAGACTTTGTTGCTGCATCACAAGTGCTGGTTATTGCGCTGACTAGTATTCCAGCTATCTTTTCTTTTAAGATTGAAGCAAAATTTTATAAAACTTGCCTTAAGGGAATGACCTTCGAAACGTCAGAATTAAATCCAATCTGATATACTAATTATTTGCGTAAATATAATTTGAAGGTAAGTTATAACTCATTTAGCCTTTTTATAAAGGTATGTAAATGTTTTCTACTACAATTATTTATAAATTCTTTTAATAAGTAAAATCATTTTGCTATGCACTAACTTATATATTTCATATTTAAAGTAATATTCACCCTAAAAAATTTACTTCTCTGAGGAAGATTTGACAAACAAAACTTAAAATGGATAAATAACAATTTTTTGAGTTCAAAAAAATAACTTTGCAATCTGAACTACTTGGTAGGATCTTTACGCTAGCTAAGCTAACTAGAAATAGTTGGAGACGGTCAGTTCCATAATTCACGATATTTGTGTCACATAATAACGAGTTTTGGAATTAGAACCTGAAGTAAAAAAAGGTCTAGAATCTTGATAAGCCTTAAATTAATAAATAATGTAGGGATTATTTCATAAATAACCAAACAAATTTAAGAGGAAGAAGAAATCTTAAATTATACAACTTTTTTAATTTGTTTATTCATAATTTGAAAACTTATAATTAAAACGTGTTGTCGAGATAAGTTGGTAACTTATTTGATTATTAATAAGATCAACACTACCTCGGTCGCTTCGTACGGATAATCCTAGATGGTTACTTCGGTCTGCAAAGTATATAAAAGTATGAAAAACAAAAGAAGATGAAATAAATCACTTAATATAGTCGTAATTTGTTTTGTATTTTTAATGTAAAAAAACAATCAGTTATATTCTAAATTACAAAAGCCATTGTAGAATATCAATTCATAACTTGTTATCCATCTCTGTCTCACATTCTCAAATACACCCCATTTGACACCTAGTATCTGTATTAAGAAATTGGATTTTTCTTCGTAACGTGACTGAATTTCTAAATAGTCTGCGACCTGAATCAGTAAATAGTTGTGGAGTTACACCTTTTATTATTCTGTTCGTAGTTTTCTAGTACGTCGAAACGCGCTTTTTGTCGTCAAAACGTCAATGCAAAATCGCTTGGTGCAGTCTTTATAAAACTTAGTATAAGATATGAACTAACAACCATATCACTTTCACAAAAGAATGACTTCAAATTCCATCTGTGGTGAATTTAACAACAGTTTTTATAAATTTGTTCATCTTCTTCTCTTCTTGACGATTTTGGAGGTGTTCTTTAAGAGCTTAGGGCAACGCTTATTAGAAAAAAAGAAAGAGATAATGAAAGCCAGCAATTTGTCTTCCGTGCATGCTTCGGGATTCCTAAGCAGTAGTATTGACGACCGTTTGGTGCAACGGTAGCGATCCTGCCTTTCGCACCGACGGTCCTGGGTACCGAGCAATTGTACCTGAGTCATAGATGTTTATATATATTCCTATGAATATTAAATATCTATGTATCATATATGTTTGTCTATCCGTTACCCTAGTATTCATAACACAAGCCTTACAGTGCTTACTTTGGGCTAGGCTAATTGATGTGAATATTTATTTTATTTTTTTATTTTATTTATTCTTAACCCATTTATAGATTTTGTTGGGATCTTGGAATGTTCGAAAGCGAAAGATGAGTGGCGGTATAATAAAACAATACTCTATTCGCAGAGACCATAGGATGATTTTCTTTGAAAACGCATCTTTCGCGTTTTACTAGTGAAACTGAAAGAGAAAAGAAGTTTGAGACGGAACATGTGTGGACACTTTAATCTCATGTCATATAGATACGACATCACCCTACCCCATGTTCTTCTGCAACCACATCCAATTTGATTAAAATTCGGAAATTCTGGGAACGAAATGAGAAATACAAGGTTTTTACCTCAGTGGTTGAGTGGCTTGCATACTGGTTCTCATGGTTCATGGGATATAGAAAACGAACTTTTTTATATTGGTTTGGGCCTAAGTGTTGTGTCATCGTTGTTGTTTCTGATTTTTATAACACACGTGTGCTTTTGCTACTTAACATGGGTTTAAAATATTGTACGTGATGCTGTATAATATTTAATTATATATACAATGTGTCCCGTCACCAGTGTCGGAGCGTTTAATGGTGTGAAACATGTCATTTTTTATCGACAAATTGCCCCTCAAATTTTGTTTTTCTCTTACAGCCGCCATTTTGTTTTCTTGGTAACCAAGTCCTGGGTTCTCATACTAATTCGACCACCACTACTTATGTAAATGTCCTATCAACATTAAAAAGGTGTCATTTGATAGCTAAAGATGTATACAACAGTTACACAGCCATTATGTTTCAATTGTCATGGAATAAAAAATAGAAAAAAATTATTAAAGAAAAACAATTAGACTCTTTTTGTGTATTTTTTAATTATTGGCTTTTTGAGAAAAATCAAATTTGAGGGGCAATTTTTCTATAAAAAAAATGCCATATTTCACACCATTAAAGGCTCCGTCACTGGTGACGGGACACATTGTATGTATGTATGAAGGAAATTACTTTTTATATGTAAATATTGTAAGTATATGTAAACTTTTATTTTTTGTACACAGTACCTCCTACAGGGCTTGCATACCAGCGCCGATGTACTGGTGACGGGACACATTGTATATTTCTTCCCTTTGCAGTTGGGTCAATGCGAAATTATTTTAAAAAGACTTAACTGCTGGTCTGTTTGCGACAGAAGGTCGGGTAATTATGTGCTAAACGTATAAATTTCTCCATTCAAAGAGGCATTGCCGCCTCGAAAGGCGAGTTGGTTAAATTATCTTATATTGTATAAATTTTATCAATAAAATTTATTTATTTATTTTTACGTTATTGTTTTAATCATTTTCAGTATTTATTTATTTCACTTTTGAAAAAATTTTGGACTAATCATAGAGAGCTTAATTAATGTCAAACTTTAATTTAAAATAATAAATTACTTTAGTTTTCAGAAACGCTACTTTTTAGTTTTTTTTTTATTGAATACACTTATTATCAGCCCGGAAGTTTCAGCGTACTACTTTAATAAAACAGTAATTCAACACCGAAAATAATTTCCAACGACCTAAAGGAGATTTCTTTTAATTGAACGAAAATGTTATAACTGTGATTAAGAACCAAGTCAATTATAATGAGGCATCATTAGAAGAAGAAAGATGTTTGCAGACATATAATTGATCAGGATAATAACTTTCCACTTTTGATATTTTAATATCTACTAGCGACCCGTCCCGGCTTCGCATGGGTGGGCAAAATTCCTTAATTTTTTTCTATTATTAAATATTTTCCGTTAGTGCTATCTAGCGTTCGGTAGACGAACTACTTGCGGTTAACGCGTTGCTATGGTAACGCGTATACAATGGAAAAAGAGAGGACAGACAAACACACAAACCACTGTGATCTTAGATTATATATTATATATTTTAATATATATTATACTCGTATGTACATACAATCACGCCTTTTTCCCAGAGGGGACCTTTCACACAAGCTCGTCAGTTAAAGGTACTTTTATCATGTCCTTATTTCAGAACAGGCTATTATATAATAATTTATAAGTATCTTTATAATCACTTACGCCTGTTTTATAAAGAACTATATGTAAATACAAATTTGATTAAAATGTACTTATGCCAAATAGATATTTAAGCATAATATATTTAATTTTCGCATACAGTAGTTTAGAAACAGTAGGAGCAAAGGGCTTCCGTGTAGATAGAGAAAAAAGTATGGAAGATTACTAGACTGTAATGATTGAAAAGCATCCATCCTACGTCTTAAAATGCTTGTCAATGGCAAAGCCCGCTAGCTCTCGATAGACGAGTATAGAGTATAATATATTACGTATACTCGTTTATTATATGATATGAATAATATTAATGACATTATTATTAAAGGTTGATTGATAAAAATATTTATAACATTAAGGCCGTCTGACGTACCATTTTTTTGGCTAAGTATTTTAATTAAAATAAACAAAACAAAGGCATGGATGTAGGCTTATAATTTTAACATTATTAATTTAAAGTTTCTTTCAGCTTTCTAATTTTCTACTTTTTCAACCCTTTTGTTGTTGTCATCTTTGCTGGTTGGTCATGCTGCACACTTAGTTTCTTATTCAATATTGAGGAATAATATCCCATTCCTCTACGAGAGCAATTTCAAGCTCTCGAAGCGTAATAGAAGCGAGGGTCGTAATAGAGGGGAGTTGTCTCACGCATCGTCCAAGTTCATCTCAAGTATGCTCGATTGGGTTGAGATCTGGGGTGCGTGCTAGCCACTCCATATATGTATGTAGTTAATGTTTACCTCTTGAAGGTTGTCATTCAGAATCCGACCATAAGGTCAGGCATTGTCAGTGATAAAGACAGAATCCTATAAGTTTTCCAGAATTTCAGGTATCTTTATGTGACCGGATTAATTGCTTATGAGTTTATTTGTGTAACTATTGCTTTACTATCCATGACTAATCATCAGTTGGGCCTAAGCTCCCCTGCATCGGCCCAACTGATCCGGGGAGAAGTGCAGAGAATGTTGTAGGCAATAACAGACAAATTAAATCTACGGACGTAAAAGGTTATATATAATATCATAGGGCTGAACCGCATTTGGAAATTGGCATTAAACTGATTTATTTGCAGTTGACACAGAAACACAATACAATTCTACCAAGGACCAATTATTACAGATATCTAAATATAGTCTTGTTAAAAGTCAAGTTTATAAAAAGTCTGTGTATACCATCGTTTAATCTATTTGAAATTATAATTCAGCCGTAATAAATTTAAATTTCCAATTCTCCAATTCTCTATACATTGGTGATTCCGATCGAAATGTCGAATTTGGCGTTTTCGACCAGATTTATTTGATAAAGTAATGGGTTGTTTTCTAAGGTGTTTCGAGATATAATAGATAGCGATACGTACACTAATAATTCTGGAATAAATAAAAATAAAAGTAATAGTAACAAATTAATAAATTGTTTCTCGAAATATTTATAAAAGCGCTTTTAAATACGTATTAAAGTTGGTGAATATAAAATCTCGCAATTGGGAGAGCATTGGACCGGATTTCCAAAAGTTGCGGGTTCGATTCCCGCCTGAGAATTCACTTGTGACCCGAGTCGATTTTTTCTAGTATTTTTCTATTATAATAATTTATCTTATAAGATCGCATTGAAAATGCATGAAATATATAAAAATTATAAATCTCTTCTTAATTTATGGCAACAGAAAACAGTCACAAGTTTTTATCTTCAATATTCGTTTGCTTTTTCTTGCCGTGTTAGAACTGGTTTCGCCGCGGTAACAGATGATACAACGCTAACGGTTATTTTTAAGGTTCAATTTTCACTTTTGATTTTTTGAGTAGCGCTTTCTATCATATATATTTTTTAAATGTTGGTATAATCTGTTACGATCTTTTTTTTAAATATGTATAACTTCGTAAAAAATGGGTAAAACATGCTTATGCCAAACATGTATTTAGGCATAATCTATAATCTAAGATCACAAATTTGTTGTTTGTGTGTCCGCTCTTTTTCCATTGTATACGCGTTACCATAGCAACGCGTTACTCGCAAGTAGTTCGCCAACAAGGAACAAGGCTTCTCTACAGATAAAAACACCGGACGAATGGGGATACCTGGATATCTACTTCTTAGTTAAGATGCCAAAGCACGTAGGCACTCGATTACCGAGTTTGTAAGTTCATGTATGTTTGTTTATTATGTGAATAACATAAATGACTTTGTTTTTAGTGAATATCTGTATATTCCGCGTATAAGCCTATTGTTTTTCTGAAAATGCATTAAACCCGACTATTGTATCATTAGTATTATACATTTTTGAATAAACTTAACACAGACATGTAAGAAAAGACAGGTGCATAGTTGTATAGCCCTTTCCAACCGTGTAATTTATCTAACAGGTCTATCATCAACTCAACAATATTCAATAATTAGCTATACTATTTATAAGACACTATTACGGAAACTGTTTGTTGTCCCAAATACATATACAAAACAAAATCACTATTCATTGTACTGTAATTCTGCAATTAAGATAACTGTAGTGTGTGTTTAAGTCCATGGTAGTTGAAAACCGTTAAACGCCTTATTAATTTTAAATCGTTCAACTAATATTTAAGTTTCTATCGACAAATTAGCCCCGAATCCCCAGGAAGTGCTCTGGATTCAAGATTTAATTATCCACTCAACAACATGAAATTATTACTTTTAGACAGAACAGCCCAATAACTTCAAAAATAACTTAAATATTTGAACCTAAACTATTTTCGTCCGTTCCATCAATTTTCTTGGACTTTGTAATACTCGGCCCATTTTGAACAAAAAAAATAAAAACGATTTAAAATTTGCCAAGACATAGAACTCGCAGTCGAACCTAAAACTTTATTCATCAGTGAAACATTTTAAAGAAGCTACACGCCAAATGCCATAAGCTTACGATAATATAAATAAAAAAACAATTGAACGAAGTAACATTCAAAAGTTAATAAAGCAATAAACAAAGTGCCCCTTTTCAACATTTGAATAGGTAAAGAACCTTTCGAAATAGTCTATTATATCGGTGAAAAGGCGACTACACAAACAAAAATCCGCAAAATGTTAATATGGGACGAATTCATTACTGATTCGTTTTCTGTGTGAAAGGCATTTCAATCTTAGGACTAAATACGGTTTCACGTCATACATTTAACACACGTTCCAGAATAAATATGGTATAGACATTTATGAATTTAAACAATGAAATAATTAGAAAAATGGGCCTATGGAGTCGTAGGGCCAGCAATATATGAAGATCTTACAAAAAAAAGGCTGACTTCTAACTTGCCTAGATAACGAGTTTGGCAATACAACGAGGTAACGCAAATAAGCTACTAGCGATATAAACGATATTATATATAAGCTATAGTAAGATCTTCCTATAACACAAATATTATAAAAAAATAACTCTAAATGAACCATAGTCATGAAGCCAGTGGCAGGATGGTCCGATTTATTTGCCCTAATATAGTGTCACTTGGACATGATATGAAGTTTTAAACAGTACCAAATGTCACGTCAAAAAATGTTAGCGCAAATACACCGGCAAACACCTTAACGTTCTTTCGACGCAGTGGATGAAATTTCATTTGCTAACAAATTATGTGGGCTTAAAATAATTAAAGAACTGTGGACTTAAGAAAAAACGCTATACGATAAGAAGATATATTTATTCTTCAAAAAAGGGAGATACGCATCATATACAACTTGTGAACCAAATTCTCATCGACATCTTATAAAGGAAGTTGAAATATTATCAATCACGTCTCAATGTTGTGAGAAAAAATTGTATATCATATAATTGTATAAATACTATCACATTTTTATGAAAATAAGCAATGTTTTTACATTTCCTACTAGAAACAAAAATAAACTTACGCTCCCAAGTTTCAGGGTTTATAAAAACAAGAGGCTCATATTTTGGGTAGAGATTTTACTCTATGTAACAAAGTTCAACACTAACTCACTAAACTACCTTTTGAAAAGGTTAAGCATATTCCTAGACTATACTCATAAATGAAGACTATTACCATATTGCTGTTAGTTACATTACACATTTAATTAAAAACAATTTATTTACAGTTTTTAATCCTGACGTTTCACAGTGATCACAGGATTAAGTCAGGCCTTAGTCATCTTGTGATCACGGCTGGTCTCCTCCTGGCTCCTCTAAAGGAGTTGAAACGTCGAGATTAAATATAAATTATGCGTAAATTAGTTATTTAATTTAAATTTATAATACAAGAATGCGTAAAGTTCTATTTTGTTTGTAATGACAGTACTGTATAAAACACGGTTATAGTATTTTTTATACATCTTGATTATAAGAGAATTTTTCTCAAATGTCTATAACTATGTGATAGAACACATAATAAAAGGGAGAAAACCAGCCCTTCCTGAATTTCTTGCGACTTCTTCTCAGTACAATATCTCCCGACGTAGGATTTACTAAGCCGTGGCAAAGATGAAGCTTGCTCTTCACCAATTTGTTAACTAATAACAATAACTAATGAGCCTATCAGCTCTGCGCTGAATCGTATCCAGTGCAGCAAGTTGTTATTTTGCTGAGCCGTCCCAGCGGCTGCTGCAATAATCCATGCAAATTGGGACTTGAGCTTTATAGAGAGTTAAAAGCTGTCCCGGCTAGAATATCACTTGACCTTATTTAAGAAGCCCAGTTTTTTAGCTGTAGTTTGAGCCTTGGACTCGATGTTGGCGCCGAAGTTGAGGCCTAAAGACAACCATATGTCAAGAAGCTCGAGGCCGTCGGTCACAATTACAAACGTACCCCGGAAAAATAAATGAGGTGGAAGGAACTCCTTTTTACTGTGAAAAGACAAGCTTGTGTTTTGGAAGTGTTGTTACTGTCACCTCATTGAGAAACGTAGCCTAACCTCTGTTTCGTTCGCGCAACCATGGCCTCTCTCATCAGGATCGAGTCCTCACCGCTGGCTTTTGAGCTAGACAGGTATGTATCTCTTTATGACAGTACTGTCGTCTGCCTACCCAACAATTCCTGATATCAACAGGTCATTGATTTGCAACAGGAAAGGTGTCGCAGAAAGAACAGACTATCTTTTATGAATATCTTTTATGAAGACAATAAAAAGCATTGCTGATAACGCAGACTGCCTTATATCAGCAATTTTATACAAAAGTCCTTCATTTAACACCTTATTACAGTCTTAAGGAAAGCATGGGAAAATAAAAGAAGTAACTAGTGCTACTTTAGTTTTGATGGTGAGAAATAGTCTGAAATGAAAATATTAATTAATAATGATGAAATTTCTTACGTACATACTAGCCTAGTACAAAGTAAGAATTGTAAAGCTTGTGTTATGGATGGCAGGGTAATGGATACACATACATATATGATACATAATGTAATATTTATAGAAATATATGAATACCTATGACTCAGCCTAAAGAAATCCTGCTCCATTTTAGAAATTTTTTAAAGAGTTTCCTGAATAGTTCAGTCAAGCGAGTGTTCACTTTACGATCCGAAATTTTAAAGTGAATTTCCAAATGTATTGGGATAACAAATAGTGAAAAACATTATCAATTTTTAAATTTTGTCAATATATAAATAATGTAAATGCATTATTATACCTACAGAAAGCGTGAAATTCTTATTCAAATACCTAAAGACCCTCATAAATCACATGTCCTTATAACAGAATTTCCAAATAAATTGCCACTAGATATATTTCATCGTATATTTCATTCTCTTTACAAAAACAAAGGTAGGCAAAAAACAACAAGGTGACAACTGTTTGGTGCAACGGTAGCGATCCTGCCTTTAGCAACGAATGGTCCTGGATTCGAGTCCCGAAAGAGGCAAATGTTTGTGTAATGAATAAGAGCATTTGTACCTGAGTCATGGGTTTTTGTATATATTTTTATTAATATTACATATATATGAATAATATATGTATATTTATCCGTTACCCTGGTAGTGTTACATAAGCCTTACAGTGCTTACTTTCGTGTAGGCTAATTAGTGTGAATGTAAGTAATATTATTTTTATGTTTTTTTTTATTCAAATTAAAATCCAAAATCGAACAGTGATCGTATTAAATAGAAGATTTTAGTTTCCTTTGAATCTTATTTGTTCGAAAATAAAGTTTATTTTGTACATCCTAAAGGAAGATGAGAAAAAATGATTTACAATTTACGACCTACGTAATTAATTATACGGATAAGTCGACCGGAACAGACGCTGGTGAATATTTTTTTCCCCGATAGATCAAAAGAGCATTTACAAAGATAAATATTATGATTCCCCTAAGTGATTAAAGTTATGAAACAGATTTTCCGAGAGAATTTATGACTTAATTTATTTAATGTGTTAATTTCTCATTGCTTATGAGAAATTAACACATTAAATAAATTATGATATATTTAACATTTACTGATATTTTTACATTCTTCTTAGCTAGTTATGATGAACTTAAATGAACTATACGAATAATATAATAATTTCTTACAACACACCCTAATTAGGCTAGCTCAAAGTAAACACTATATAGCTTGTTTGATGAATGCTAGGGAGACGGACAGACAAACATAGACATATTATATAAAAAGCTGGTGAATAATTATAGAAATATGTATATAAATACCCATGACTCAGGTACACATGCTCGTATTCATGAAAAAACATCTTTTTCCCCTTTCGGGAATCAAACTTCGGACGGACGGTGCGACAGACAGAATCGCTACCGTTCCACCAAATGGTCATTATATTATGTGGTCATCTATAAAATTACCAATTTATATGGAAAAGTATTATAACCAAAAAAAATATATTTTTTATTTTCTAAATGATCTAGTTTTAAGAATTTTGATTTATAATCGTTTTTAGCAAGTTTATAGCAAAAAGGGAAAAACTGGGTATATTTAAAAAGTGTCAAAGCATCAATTCTGCGAACGTAAATAGAAAAGATATAAATTTATTTTTTAATATGCACACATAACACTAGCTGAACCGGTAACGCGTTGCTATGGTTACGTTACTGGTACAATGGAAAAAGAGCGGACAGACAAACACACAAACCACAAATTTGTGTTTTTAGAGTATATATTAGAAATATTTATTCGTAACAACACTTTATCCGTCTTTAAGTTAAAACATTTGCAGAGTACAAAGTTAACTAAGAAATAACCTAGGCTATTAATGAGTAGTTAATTACATAAACTGAAGTCGGTATGAATAAAGACTTATAGGAGTAATGTGTGTCGGATATAATATATGTAGGAAAAATTGGTGAACTCATGGACCGAATGTTTTACATTTTTAAAAGTCGACAACCATTTATCATTATAGAAATAGAGTCCGTTTTGGTAGTTTAAGTAATTTCACCAAGTCTCACAGTGGGGGGCCGTTTTACACCAGTGTGAAATAGATAAAATCATGCTAGTTGTAGGGTGTCCTACATTAAAATGATATAATTGATAATAACTGATAGTATGATATGATAAATGACAATAATTTGATTGATAGAAGGAAAGGTGAAAAATGATAAAGACTATTCCAACGAATGCGTTATTAGCACTGATTTATTGCACAAATTGCATTTCTTATAAGACTTACAAAATGCTTACCTTAAAACTAGTACGATGACTCGTACACTAGTCACAGTTTTTTTTTATTGTGAACCAAAAATGTTCTAACCCCTGCAGCCCCAGACCAAATCATCAATATCAATGTAAAAAATTGGTTGTCTGTAAAGCCAGTTTACAGACGATAATTTTACGTGATAGCGTCATTAGAAAACATTGATGAAAAATTGCATACTTTTATGAATTGAATTGAATTATTATCATTGGATTATAAATATTTGTATAATACAAGGAAAAGTAAATAGAAAATTATATTTTTTCGATAAATTAACATTTAGTTGTTGCATTAAACAATGGAAACGACATTAACTTTTCACTTCATGAAGTGGAAGAGAGATAGATGCGTTACAAGCCGAACGCTTAGGCTGATCGTGCCTCTCTATCGCTTGTTCCGCACTCTCGCTTGCACGCTCGGCTCAGGCGGAACGTTACACTTTTTCGTGCGTGCAGCTGGCGTTCATCGATTTATAAGACGTTATCACGTCAAAAATAATTGAATAAAAATATAAAATATGGAATAAAATACTATATAAAGAACATTCGTCATTTTCATCACCTCAGCCGCAAAATTTCTACTGCTTCGTCTAGAATACATGGAGTTTGTCATAATTATCGTTGTTACAACATTTGAAAATTTTATTATTCCAGATAGACAAGGATGATTTGTAGTGTGTATGCATTGAGAACAATAGTAAAATAAGCTTTATAATCTCAGCTGAAACGTGATCACCTTTAATAATAATAACAATAAAAATTAACTAAACTAAAATTAGGGAAAGTACAGATGTAAATACATACAAAGTTTAAAATGTGCATAGGCCAATTGAGTTAGTACATTTAACAGAGGTCCCCAAACTAGGTAGTGCCTTTATCTTGGGAGACCAGACCGATTGCTTGGCATTGCAACCCGAATTCCCAATGCCTACTGAAAAAAACAGATCGGAGACAACAAATTGAAGAAAGCCTCTCCCAAAATACGAAAGGTTTGCCATAATCTCCAAGCTTGGAGCGCGGGTTGGAGATATTAGTTTAAGACCATAATTCGGGAAACGCTGCCCATTTTGTGAACTAGGGGAGGTCTATGATCATTACTTTCAGTGTCATTAGTCGCTTTTTGAAGTGCGAATGTTTGGTGCTATTCCTCTGTGCAGATAACAAACAGTGTCAAGAACGTACACAAAATGATGTAACCTGTATTTAACCAGCCAACAATCGGAAAACGATTACTATATGGATCGGTTATACGATGCCCGCATTAAATGGCTTAGTTACACTGCAACTTACCGGCAAACAGATCCTATCTTGGAAACAATAGGGTATGAACTATTTATTAATCTATATTTAACCCATCTGAGAACATATTGCCAATTTTTGAGTATATATGATGCAGCAATCGAAACGTTAGTATCGTTTTGTAAGTTAGACAAATTAAGCTAAAGAAATTATTACAAAAATAAAAGCGTGTGTGTCTCGGGACGCACGACAGAAGTTATAACTTAAACTAATCTAAGTTTGACTATTTAATATTGAAATTGTTTAACTTGAGAAAAGCTTAGGTTATTACTCAATATTCTTTTCATATTTTTTATAATCACTTTCAAAAACGGTGATAGGTTTAGGTTATATGCTCACTGTCAACAGTATATGTCTAGCAACACTAAACACTGAGTAGAGAGAAGGGAAAGCGTCTGTCCGAAATAGTGAGAGAGGAGGAGCCTACCTACCGCTGCCGTATGCGTGGGAGGAAGGGAAGCCAGACAGACTGGTGCCGTAACGCGTTACGTAACAAAGCGGTTTACCCTCCCATAAGAAGTTATCACTTCAAGAAATCTACTTTTTTGTCAGTGTCAGATGGGTTTTGAATCCACATCCTCTCGCTATTCGGGAAAATACTTTACCAATTAATTTACTGAGACCTTTAGATGTTAAATGCTCCAATAACAAAAACAAATATAAAAACAAGTTACGCTGTTAAACTTAAATACAATTTAGAAGCCTTTTTTGTCGCCGCGATGAAAGGTTTTGTGAACGTTGCTTTAAGCTCGCAATTACCTACTGTGACAATTACCTTTTACAAAAAGCAACAATACATCAATAATTAAACCTCATCGCTTAGTCAACTAGTTCTTTTGTACACACTTAACAAAAAACCCCATAAATAACACCGCTGTATAAAAAACTCCTTTCAAGAGTATGGCCTTGAACTCCATGACATGACCTCCACATTATACGATGATTGTCGTGTTGACATGTCACCGTATTATGCTCGGTAGCGTTTAGAAACGGCGACACTTCCGCAAATTCAATCTCTTGAAATGTTATTGCTTGTAAAGTTCGTGGCACACCAAAAAAGCGAGGAAATATTAAAACTAAAAGAGATTTAGGCGATCGGCTTATTAATCAACCTGTTCGACAATTTATTTAACTTTTAACACTCATTTAGCAATAATTTTAATATCTTATGTTGCTCTTGAAAATACATTATTATTGCCACCACGGGTGTCTTTAAAATATTAAAAAATACAACAACTAAAGCCACATACATGCACTGTTACGATTTTTGGTGAGAGACAGATTAACAATTTTTACGCTCGCTTTGTGAAGTGACGTTTAAAGCTACATTACATCCGCGCATTATAATAATAATAATATTTCTTATATTCGCCCCACTAAGCCTAACCCAATGTAAACACTGTCAGGTTTGTGTTATGGAAACTAGGGCAACGGGATAGAATATAATTTTTAAAGACAAAAATTTAAATTAGTTACTTATTATTTATGGTTGCTCTTTGGTTTATTATACATTAGATTGTTACTTTATTTTATTGATAAAATGTCTGAATGACTTTCTTTCTAAACTTTGTTAACTTTTCATAACATAAAATAAAAAAAATTAAGAGTATAATGTTATTACTAATGATATCATTTGTTTTTAATGATATATTCGAATTTCGAACATGTCAGGTGTTTCTAGAAACCTATAATAATTTATTAGATTTTTTTAAATAATGAAGTTAAAATGACACAATTCACACATTCACCACCATAGACCAAAAATCAGCTACAATATTAACATTACATACTACTACTTAACATTTGATCTTATTCGATATCTTATCTTGGTGTATACCTTACAAGCATCAGCCGCCTCGCCACTTTGTCTTTGATTATACGGGCCAAACCAACTTGCCATTGCCACGTTTTTCCACCTTACCCGCGGGAAAACAGGCACTGAGAGAAATTGTTACTGCACACTCCCTAGATATAGGGTGTTTTATTTTGATAATACAGAGCAAGGAGAGAGGCTCACGTTCATAACATTTTAAGGGACATTTTTAGCCTTAATCGAAAGCCATGGTATGGTCTAAGCTTCAGCAATAATTATTAATGCGATGGTTATGAGAAATATCTGAAATATGGACAAATCCAACTAGTGATCAAAGGAAGCCATACTGTATACGTATTCTTGAAGTAGCAGTGGGTAAGTTTTGTGAGTAAGTCACAACTATAAGTTTCGCGTCTAAATAACTCGTCTGTATAGTAACCGGGGCGCGGGATTTCAGCATTCTAGCTGTTCAAAAGACGTCATCAGTATTTCATTCTGTATTCATTGGCTTTCAATTCGAAATTGGCTCGAAACTCAAGAAATTTTCCCAGCCGTTGTCAATTCCGTTTGCGATGCGACCTCCCTTACCAACTTTAGTTCAGTAATTTTAACCTAGGTAACCAAACTACCTACAGCATTGAACTATTTGAATATATGAACTATTTCAGTCGAATATAAGAATGACAGAGTTCTTTCTGTAGCTGAGCTTACTTATATTGCCAGCTATCAAGGGTTACGGTTCGGTGTCGTAAGTTATTCGTAGCAACACAAACTACTCGTGATTAATTCGTGAGGTTTTCGGACGTAAATCTATCGACTAGCTTCCAGAACTTAAAACACCGATTTGAATTTACAATACAACCTTCTTGTCATGCCTAGTTGAATTTACATTGAAAGATTATTTGTTTATTATTGACTAACAACTCAGTTATTGCTCATTACAGTTGCCCGGGAGTGACTCAGAGATTTGACAAGAGTTTTTTCTTTTACAAGTTCAATATTTGCTTCAATTCAATTGGAATAAGTTATTGATTGGTGTGTATTAACAACAATATTAATCAGAATAAACGAGCGATATTTGGCATTTGTTTGTGTTACAATGACCTTATTGGGTTGCAAATGTACGAGGGCTATCTCGCTGGTATTGACTGTGTTAGACTGAGTTAGAGATGGGATGAAATTTCAATCATTCCAACCAAACTTTCAACCTACTCTTTAGTCCTAACTTGGCTTCGTCAGCCTATCATCCATTTACAAAACATTTTTTTTACATGTTTTGCATGAGTATTTGTGTAGTAAGTCATAGTATTTGAGAAGGCCCAGAACCAAAATTTTAAATTTAATAATTTAAAATAATATCTACTTATTAAACGTCAAGTGATGTATTGAGAAATTAAAACTGTCTTTCTAGAATCAACTATATATCGCAATGACCGTAGTCGCAACGCATGGAGTTGCAGCTTTAGTGAATGGATTTTCTTGTAAAGTCCTCTTTACAGCCTTTTAGCAAAGGCAATTTAGTGGTTTTTATCAAACGAGCGAGTAAAGGTTTACTATTTTTTGAAATTGATTTATGGAAACAGAGACAATATTCCTTTTGAGTTAACAAACAGCATTCTAAATATTAAGACTTCACTTTATTTTTGAAACAATAAAATACCACTACTATTAAGATACATACTTCTTCATAAATCAAAACTGTTTATAAGATAATTTTTCTAAACCAGTTTTTGAGGGGTCTAACTAAACTAATACCCACAACGTATTGAACAGACAACTTGAACGAATACCCAAATCATCTTCTTAATATCTTTAATAAATGATTAAGGTAACCCTTCTTGGCAGTAAAATATTGAAAATGTTGCTATGGTATGCTATGGAAACAGAGATATGTAAATTATTTGGCAACACCCACTACACACGTGAACACATGACTTAAATAAATATCAAAATCTCATCTATACATATAAATAACATTGGAGTGTCTGTTTGTAATATTGGAATAACCGTTTTTTACTACATGCATATGAATATATATACGGTACATTCACCAAAATAAAAAAAAATACAATTTTTGTCTGTCTGTCTGTTTGTTCCGGCTAATCTCTGAAATGGCAGAAACGATTTTGACGGGACTTTTATTGGCAGGTAGCTGATGTAATATGGAGTAACTTAGGCTACTACAATTTTAATGTGTTGCAAGTTATAATAACTCAGCCACGGCAAAGTGTGGCCGGGTCAACTAGTTTTGTAACGAGGCGCCATAGCTATATTGGCGACTCGTTGCTTTCATTGCGCTCTTCTCTGGCCATTTTTCATATTTTCTTTTCTCTAATTCCTATTTTAAATTTACTGTCTGTCTCTTTTTATTTGTTTTGTTCGAAGTTTATTCTTACCAGAGTCAGCGCGTAGAGTGGTTGACTCACCGATATCAAATTATTTAAATATATTTATAGTGCTGAGCAGTTATAATAAGCTCACAAGTATAATAAGCTCATAAGCATAATTCACAAGTTTTCCTGTATATATGTATATTCTGTACCACCAGTTCCTGTTTATAAGTCTATAAGTTTCTTTAAGGCACTATTGTAAGTAGCCCTACCTTTTATAATATGTTTTTAGTGATAAATGTGAAATTGTTTTTGTATTCAGTGTAATTTACCTTTTTTTATATAATTGTTTCAGTTGTGCCTTAATATCATAAATACAAAACTTAAGTGACTTTGAGTGCTTTTATTTCTCCGGCTGCACCCCGTCACACTGGCGCCTCAACGTGTATAGAACACCACCATCCAGTCAACTAACCGAACCGAACTACTATTTTTGAAGATCGTTGTATGTTGTGTGTTTTTTTTAATTTTTTTTCCCAATTCTAAAAGGCTTAGTCGCCCCCCACTATTTTATCGGCCATATTATTAACTTAATCATCTCATCTCATCCCAATCCTCATTTTATTTAATTTATAGTAGTTGATAATATAACTACACCACTACACAAAACACTTACAGGACACTTTACCCAACATTTACTACATCTTACAGACAAGAAACTATACGCGGTTTCGAAAGAAACTGACACAAAATTGTTGCTGATTCTGAGTGTCAATGTATCACTCAGATCAGTGCAATTAACACTTACGGGCAGTGCTGAGAGGGAGTACCTCCAGTGTATCCCACATACAAGTCTTAGATTTGGCTAGGCACTTTCCTGGAGACAATCCGTGCCGACTATCCAGAGGTTCCTACCAGTCTAAACTTGAACACTACACCTACCTAACACTAGTTTTATTAAATTTATCTTAGTCTTACTTAACCAGTCCTTGTATAATAGATTAGTTAGAAAAAAAATTATTAGATATTTAAACAACTTTAGTTTCACTCTCCTTTCAACTCATCACATATCATCCTATCACTTAGACTATTATAATTTATAGTAGTGACATAACAAACACGCAACTACACACTACACTTACAGTACACTTACCCCACATTTACTACACCCATCAGACAGTAAAACTATACGCGGTTTTGAAAGAAACCGACACAAAATTGTTGCTGATTCTGAGCGTCAATATATCACTCAGATCAGTGCAATTAATACTTACGGGCAGTGCTGAGAGGGAGTACCTCCAGTGTATCCCACATACAAGTCTTAGATTTGGCTAGGCACTTTCCTGGGGGCAATCCGTGCCGACTATCCAGAGGTTCCTACCAGTCTAAGCTTGAACACAATACCTACCTAGCACTAGTATTATTAAATTTATTTTAAATCATAACTGTTATTAAGTAGTTTTTAAATAGCTAGAAAACTTAAAAACCTTTTTTTGAAACCTTTTTATTTTTAATAACACTATGAATCCATCACTTTTAAATAAACCTGAGCTTGCTTATGAACTTAGTCTCCGCTCAATTGAATTTCCACCTGTCGCAACCGCTGAGGAATTACGAGAATTACTAAATCCAATAATAGACTCAGATTGTTCAGTTCTTTCCAGTCCTTACTCCATTGAACGTGATCTTGATAAAATCAACATTCTTCTTATGGTTTCTTCATGATTCATTTATCAATACGTTTAAATAGATTAAAGATTACTACATAACATAAATGACTTTTGCAAAACTTCAAACAAATTTTTCATCCATGACAGCCTGTCAATCAAATTTTCAGTCAACCTCTTCTGTCAACAATTACATAAGTACGAACTCCTTGCACAAAATTTACTTAAACTCTTTGGACCTGAAAAAAATTCTTTTACTACTTACTTTTTCTTATATTACTTTTTATTTATTATTATTACTTTTTATTATTACTTTTTCTCCCAACTAGAATTCTCTATCGTTATTACTTTTCCAAAAGTGATTATTTTTTTTATATTACTTTTATACATACTACTATTTACAACTCACTCATTCACTCATTCTATTACAACTCATAATAATTACTATACATTAACTGTCTTCATAGAAGACATACTTAATTATACAGTCTTCACAGACGACCTATCTAATTTTACAGTCTTCATAGAAGACATTAATTTTTCAGTCTTCATGGAAGGCATATTTAATTTCTCAGCCGAGAATAGAACCTCTTAGTCTATTGAAATAGCCTCATTATACATCTTGAGGGATTTTTTTCTACCAGCTGGTTGTGACTGGTTAAATAAGCCTACACTAATTTTTATTTTTCATCCAGCGGGTTGTGACTGGCTAAATAAACCTACACTAATTTTTATTTTTCATCCAGCGGGTTGTGACTGGTTAAATAAGCCTACACTAATTTTTAGTTTTCATCCAGCGGGTTGTGACTGGTTAAGCAAACCTACACTGTTTTATTTTTTTCACTGTTTGTGAAAATTCTTTTTGTATTCAGTGTAATTTACCTTTTTTTATATAATTGTTTCAGTTGTGCCTTAATTTCATAAATACAAAACTTAAGTGACTTTGAGTGCTTTAATTTCTCCGGCTGCACACCGTCACAGTTTAGTAATAAAATAACTCCCCGTGGTAGTCAGGTAATTAAAAATAAGAATTTGTTTCATATATCAATAATAAATATGTGGATTATTTAGCACAAACATTATTACACACTCCACTTTACTTACACACTTTACTTACTACAATTAATACCGGAGTACTGATATCTGAATAAAAAAAATTTAACCCTTCTTGTTAGTTTTGTAATGAAAACAATTTATAGGTTATAGAAATAGAGGTATGCTAATTACTTAGCAATACCAACTACACAATTGAACATAGAACATTACCGAATCCCCAAATATTACTTTCTGATATTAAGTAATAAAATAACTATCCCTGCAATCGGATAATTAAAACAATTTCTTGCTCATGGAACTAGAAATATGTGAATTATTTAGCAAGTCACATCTCTGCATAAAATCATGATGAAACTTGCATTCATAACTGTATTTGAATATTCATGCTTCACGTTTTGTTACAATCTAATTTCGTTTGCAAATTGACGCAGTTTTATTTAAACACTTCATTATTCAAAAGAAACTCTTCTACTCCGGCGCTGAAGTTAATTGTGGGATCTTTATGCTAATCCTTGGGTGAAAATGGGTATAATATGACAGATATTACGGATAAATTATGGAGGTAGATTGTTATTTAAGATGGGTGGTCAAGTGGCGTGGTCATTTGTTTTAAAGCCGTCTTTAACAGAGGCGTTTTGCAAATGTTACTTACGCAATAACGGCTATGAAATTATGGAAATTATTTAAGCATGAAATTGCTAGGTTGTATATAAATTTTAATAGAGCTACCAAGACCTTACAAGACTTATTGACTGTTTTTCTAATGACGAATAACAGTACCTACTCCTCATATTCGAGGTAACTAACACAGTGCATTAAATGGATTATTTTTACCAGTATCAAACAATTCATAAATAAGCAACTGTTTTTTTGTAATTGCCGAATACTAACCATGACAGATGCAAACGATACTAATGCGTAACGTTCTTCCCAAAGCACGGAAGACCTAGACATAATAAACTTTAGGTCACCCGTCAGATGAGCGGCTAGTCCGAAAGTTGTTTTTATATTAATTTATTCTTTTCACCCAAGGTTGCCTGGAAGAGATTAAGTTTAGCAATAACGCCGCCTGTCTGTATATTTTTCTTTGTTATTTTTTTTCTCTTTGTCCTGTCTGTGTGTATTTATTATTATTATTATTGTTTGCCGACCTACGCTACACCATCAAGCTTTTAAAAAAGAATATACTCGTAAGTATCTTTCTGTTAATTTATAATACCTCGGCCGGTTAGAGCCTATGTAGTTTGGGCCTCAGGGGTGTTAGAACCTTGGGCAATGCCCATATAGGCATCCAGAATGTGATGGTGGCAGTTCAGTCACCACTAGTGCAGTGCTCCATGTTCTGTAAACTGAGCGAACCAAAATGCAGCCACTGCGGAGGACCCCACATGCAAGCGGAGTGTGCGGAACTGAAAGCAAGGACCATGCCAAATTGCTGTCATTGTGTGGCGGCGGAGTTAGGAGACACCAAATGCCCCGTGCCAGTAAAATGGGATGCACGCGCCAGAGAAAAGGTAACGTACTGCTAAAGTGATCTCAATCGGCACACAAACAAATCATAACAGCAAAAGCAAAAGAAGCAGACAAAACCAATACCGGGTTGCTCAGGCCTCCAGCGCAGCAGACTGGCCACTGACGCGCTCATAATGGAGGCGTCGGAGAGTGGGATAGCCTTCGCGTTGGTCCAGGAGCCATACGTTGGAGCAATAGGAGCAATGAAAAATGACCCAAGAGCCCGGATTCTCCGTTGTAATGGCAGTACTCTGGACCAGCCGGTAAAGGTGGCTATCGTCCTCTTCGACGACACGATCGACGTTACCCAATGCCCCACACTAACAACAAGAAATATAGTGACTGTAAAGTTAAGAACAGAAGCGTGCCAGTTGGGGGTTATGCCGATCTATCTTGAGGGAGATAAAACAACAGAGCCGTATATACATATATTAAGAAAGCTGCGAGGGAGGCTGGGGTGAGCAACCTAATAATAAGGGGAGACGTTAATGCTTGGAACATTTGGTGGGGAAGCAAGGAGACGGATGAGAGGGGAGAGTATGTGCATGCCATGATAGGCGAGATGGGCGTACACATATTTAATAAAGGCAAAGAACTAACATTCGACATGATTAGAGGCGGAAAGAGTTACTCCAGCAGTGTAGATATAACGGTGTGCTCCACGGCCACTTTCGGACGGTTCGAAGGATAGAGAACGGACGAAAGCATAACATCATCAGACTACATGACAATTCGAATTGAAACAAACAAATCAACAGGAAAAGACATGAAAAGAACAACAAGAAAATATTATGCAAGAAAAGCAAACTCGAGCTAATTTCGTGAGAAACTGGCCCATTTATGCGAAAATGAAAATATAAATGAAAACACAATAGAGAAAATTGATAACAAACAGGAATTAGAAGAAATTATTGAGAAGTATATAAACCAAATAGAAGAGACTTGTAACAAAAATATACTGACAATTAAAATAAAAACAAACGAACGGAGTTGGCCTGGTAGAACGAAAAGCTGACGGAGATGAAAAGAGAAGTACTGAGAAGAAAAAGAATAATAAAAGACGCGGCACCGATCCGCTAAGGATGGGTAGTGGACCGATATAAAAACGCTAAAGATCACAGCAGGTATTCCTGCTGGTGATCCAAAAAGCGCAAACCGAAAGCTGGAAGAAATTCTGCAAAGAAAAGATGTGGGACGGCATCTATAGAATAATTGGACGCACAATGGAAAGATAAGAGGATATGCCGATGGTACAAGGGGGCAAGGTTCTCGACGGAGCCGAATCGGCCGAACTGCTGGCGAGAGCTTTCTTCCCGGAGGATACGGAAGAAAACGATAATGCAGACTATAAAAAAGCGAGAAAGGAAGCCAAAGAAGTGAACAGGACGGTACATGATGAACCATGCGCCCCTTCGTTCACGGCTGAGGAGCTAAGATGGTTCGCGTCCAGTTTTAACCCAAGAAAAGCCCCGGAAGCCGATGGATTAATGGCCGATATCTGTCATGCGGCAATTGATGCGAGTCCAGAGCTAGTATTGTCAATAATGAACTAATGCCTCTCAATCTCCCACTTCCCCAACAAATAGAAGGAAGCCGTTGTGGTGGTCTTAAGGATTTACGTGGATTTACACAAATCCCAAATCTCACAGACCGATCGGACTAATGCCTGTGATGGGGAAAATCCTGGAGAAAATGCTGATCAGATGAATTAGGTGGCACACCTTACCAACGATGTCGATCCAGGAAGCAGCTTCTCTTTACAAAGTGAAGCGGGGCTACTCCCAGCGGGTCATAGGAGACCGGGAAATGGAAGTGCCAATCCCTGCGAGGAAAATGCCACATCGAGCCGAGCAAAAGGGTCACAGCTTCGGAAAAATGGGGGACGGAGCAGAACTGCTCCGGAACAACAGCTCAATCTGCAGCATTGAGAAGAAGAGAAGATTGAATAGTAACTGAAAATAGCAGGCGAAAGAGTGGGAAAAGAAAAGTAACTGTAATAATAGAAATAGAACCGCAAATAGAAAATAAGCTGTAAAAATGGAAAATGTAAATTTAAAAAAGAACAATGATTGTAAATAACAGATGGGAAGGATTTTTTGAATTTTTGAGACTCGAAAATTATTTACCCCGTACAATAAAGAACATAAATAAAAACAGGCCATAAGATAGGCGGGGAAGCCGCCCTCAAAGAGAATAAAGACGATGGATAAACTTGGAGGATGAAGAATGAAAATACAAGAGATAGGGAAAAATAGAACTAGAATGAAAGAGAAACATATAAAAGGTCTGGACCATAATGTCTGGGGAGCAATTGTAAAAAAAATTCTCGGTGGGCCTTAGCCTCAGTGGGTTAGAGCCTGGGTGGGTTAGGGCCTAAGAGTATTAGAGCCTTGGTGGCTTGACATTTACGTCATCCTTTCCAGTTTGCTTTAAGATACAGGTTCGAATACCGCTTTAGGCGATTTATTTGTACAAATCAATGAAAGATCTTTATTAAGAATTCAAAAGAGACGTATATTTCAGCTGTACATTTCATCGCGTCAATCAAAAATCATTAATTAGACCTGATCTCCTTTAAGCGATAGCTATCATGAAAAAGCTAGAATTACACGAAACTTTGATTGAAACAACAAACTTCTCGCAAAGAGATTACCCCCCAATATGGGTTAGTTTTAGATCGGTAATGAAGGTGCTTTTCAGAGGCTAGATAAAATATCCAAAGACTCAATACTGCACGTCTAAAACTGTCATTAACACTTATCGGATCGCTTTTCGGTTTATCCAGACATTGAACGAATATACATAAAGTCAGTGTTGTATTGGATTGTGCATTTAAATAATAAACAAGATAAACTCACAAGCTAATATTTGATAGGGCTTTGTGGTTTTATTACAGAACTCCCATTGCTACCATCCAGTTGAATCATCTAACCCTATTATCTTGGATCAGAGCGCTTGATGAGACAAATCACAAGAGCTTAAATTCGGTGGGTTTGCATCGTTTTATTACAAAGCTCCCTTGGTCATTTCCTTCTCCATCATCAAATGAGCTTTATGTCATAATTTTGTCTTGTTATCCAATTCATTTAAGCATACAGGATTTCAAGTCGTTTGGATACTGAGAAAAGAGTCCACGGAGAATGATGAAAAGTAGGCCATATTGTGTTTCAAGAATATACAGTCATCTAAAATTTTACTAATTTAATTTGAAAAGTATAACTTTGTTTTTTCAAGAGTTTATTTACCATTTTATAATTTTTTACTTTTTATTTCTTTTCTATGATTATAATTATCACGTATTACAAAGGTACTATGTTATTTTTCAAGAGAACTAGGGATTAGAGATACCAAGTTAACAATGTGAATAAAACACTTTTTAATTGCTATAAAATAATAGTAATTTGTATTTGGTATGGAAAAACGGAACCACAGAATACATATACTCTAAACATATATAATTATGATGATGACGGCACATTACCGTCCAACATATGAAATGAAGCAAATCACGGCTCCTGTAAAAGAGTCGAAACGTCAGGATTAAATATAAATAAAGGCAAAAAAACCTAAATTAGTTGTTATATTTAAATAAGCAAATAAATTATAAAATACTGAATGGTAAATGGTTTCATTCTTTTTATGAGTTTATTAACGCCTTAATATTTTTATTGGTGTTGATGCACATGACGGTTCTAAAAGATTCTTTTTATATTATTAATGATAGATCACCCAGGAAATAATACTGAATTACTTGACATTTTCTGGCGATTAAGTTTTCTTAATTATGGCGTTGTAACCACAGTTTGTAGAAAATTTTATAAGCTGTTATAAAATTATATACAACGCCGGGAACCTGGCCGTGTGGTAAAATAGCACTACATACTTTACCCTTAATGGTGTCATAAAAGGCAACTTACAATCCTGGAAGCAATCACTATATACCTTCCGTAGATCACAAAATTCTCGTAGTTATGATTTTTTACGAATTCCAACTAGGTTGTCAAACGAGCCCATGCGAAGCAAGGCTGCGTGAAGATTATGACAGAAAATAGAAGAAGAAAGAATCGTGTATGAGTGTGTGTGTGTGTGTGTGTGTATATATGATATTCTTTGTATCTTAGATTGTTATTTAGAAAAAAAAATTAACAGCAATAAAAAATTAAAAACATACAGTCAACATCATCCAAATTTCAAGTGTCGAAAACTAACTCTGGCAGTGAGCAGAAGTTTTTATTTAGACTACTCATAATGTACTGTATCAATTTTTAATATAATAACTTTATAAAATCCAGTGTACCTATATGTATGTGTATTTTTCATCCTAAGGTGTACAACCATAACACTTTTGAGACCGATAGGAAAGCGATAAAGCATGTTTCCACGCATGGTATCACGACGATCTATAACCGAGTTCGAGACAAATAAGCGTTTAATTGGAAACCGAATTCAAATCGGGTGCTGGTGGAATAAACCAATTTATTATAAAAAAAGATTTGATTTGTTTATTGGTTACTAAAGATAGGCATCTTCAAGGTACTGCGGTTAGCGTGTTTTACATTTGATATTATTATTTGCCGTTAAGCAATTGGTTCAGATTGCATCTGAAATCGTTAGCGCCCACTGATCCAATTGGGGTCCGAGTAGTAGAATCTAGCCTTCTCCCTTCCATATTTTTGTCCATAGGGAGGCTGATATACATGAACTGATATGTTCCTTCACTTCATCATCTTTCATCATGATTTATTTTAATTTAGTCAGTCTAAATTTACCGTTCTGATGTAAGAAATCGAGCAATCAGCCTATCTGAAATTTTAAATATTGCCCTAAGAATTAATTTACATTCTTGCTTATTTTGATCTAATTTTGCAAATAACGAAACGCATGGAATACATCAAGCTATGCTCATCAAGCAATTTTTCATAATGATTATTATGAATTTATTTCTTTATTTTATTTATTTGTCTTTTGCGATATTCGGATCCACAACTACATATTTTACAGGTAGGGTAACAGACCTCTCAACCAACTATCCCTAAAATTCCATCAGCCTTTAATGTCTCCATTTTAGGGGTAAAGGAGTTCAAGATGGTAAATTATTGGTCAGACATCTGCTTAACTTCCGTAATCGTAATCCGATCGCACTTACCACAGGTCTCCCCAACTCCAAAAACAAATTTGAAACATCATAATAAAATTATCGATCTTTCGATGGCATTAGTACTTTTTAAGTCAAGTTCATCAATGTGCTAATTGGCTAAGACCTACTTAAACCAACAGCAGGTAAATACGCTTAGTGCTGAACGTATTTAAAACATTCAGTCCCTCTCAACTTCAAGTAATGGAGAGAAATGCAATGAAATTTTCAATTTGATATCATATTTAACTGTTGCTGAAAGACTCTTTAAGACTTTAAACGTATAAGCTTAAATCCATCACAGTGTTTCTTAGATACTCATTTTAAGATGTCACCACCTTTCATTGTTTATTTAAAAGCCAATTACTATAAATGTAATAGTCTGTGACACTTCATGCTTGTTACACAGAATATAGTTTATTATCTATGACAATATTATAAAGAGACATAGCGGTTTGTTTATACGTGGAGGGCTATTTTGAATATATTTGAAAATAAATATTTGTAAATATCATTATTTCAGATGATATATAGTATGAAGTAAATTTTTATTTTTATCTTACACACAATGTGTGTCGGCTGAGACCTTTGGACGAAATTCTCGTCCAAAATAGTGGTGGTTTTTACCGTAGTCACCACGCTAGGCAGGCCGGTTGGTTGGAGATGGTGAAAAAAGAATATTATTAAGAAAAGCGCTGATCAGTATGAGGTGCACGGTGATATCACCAGTATTAGTCGTCTTTTAATACAACCTTCAGTAAAGAAAGTTATTGCTGTCCTAATCTCCTAAAAAAAGAAGCTTAAATATAATATATAAATAAGAATACAAACAAGGATGTTAACAACTCGGGAATAAAATTGCTTTTGCTCATAACACAATATATAGTTCTACAAGGATAGAAACTTAAGGCCTTTGCTGCATGAGCAATATCGCTACCACTCTCCAAACCTGGTGGCGATTTCCAGGTAGCTGTAGTCTTTTTTATTTCAAAGTTATATTTCTAAGAGTATCTTGCTTAAAATTTCTGGTGACCGTTTGGTGCAACGGTAGCGATCCTGCCTTTCGCACCGACGGTTCGGGGTTCGAATTACGGAAGGGGCAGATGTTTGTGTGAAGACTACGAGCATTTGTACCTGATATACATATATATATTACTTATCTATGTATCATATATTTATGTCTATCTGTTACCTTGGTATCAATAACACAAGCTTTATAGTGCTTACTTTGGGAGGCTAATTAATGTGATGGTAAGAAATGTTATTATTATAAGTGTATCTGAACAAAGTTTATTTTTATTTGTTTATTTAGTATTTACAACCTTTAACATAAATCTTGTTGCTTTCTTTAATTTGTCGTTTATTCCCTGTATGTTATTGCAATGTTCAGGGATACTTACTTTAAGTAAGTACAGATACTTGTTGACTTTGTTGTAATCAACAAAATAATGATATCATAACACTATTAGTATTGTCATAACAAAATAATTTTGTTTTTTTTTTGTGGATTGTGTATGGTGACGACGTATTATATTGTAAATGTCGTTACTTCTGTTAAAGCTGACGAGTTTCTTGCGCCCATTCTTCTTGTCAGTTAAAAGACGTCCTGAATGGGTGGTAGGTAAAAATGTTGGACGATTCAAAACTACTTATTTTTAAGTGCATTTGAAAAGTTATTTTCATTTTCATTTAACAACAGCTAGTATTTGGTTGACCCGAACCGAGCGTAAGGCATACAAAGATTTGAATAAACGCCAATATTGTTAGAATCCCAACAGGCTCGAATTAAGCAAAAGATGAACGACCCTACTTGTGTAGGAGGCGGACGGAAAGGATCCCGAGCTTCCTGTTGACCAGTCAAAGCAAGGACAGGGGTAGTGTCGGCCTAACCAGTAAAATTTCCTCTTAGCGCACATAAATAAATATTACAATCGAGCCTTAGGCGTAGAAATGACCTTCAAACATTGTCTGACTTCACAAATGTTGAAGATATAAATTCAATGGTGTGTGTCAAAGACATTATACATTAATATAATTCCCAACAATAAATATAATAAGAAAAATCAGATTTTCACCATCAGGCTCCTAATATCCTCAAAATTGAGTAACAGGTCTTCTCTTTGAATTGATAAGTTGTATTTTTATTTAATGCATTCTAATAACTTAAGGTTATATTCATATACTAGTGATAGTGAGAAAATCGCGTGTTACATTTGACCAGCCCTGCTCCCGCAGTAGGGTGAATATATATGAGGCAATTTCAAGTGATGCCAAACAATGTACGAGTAAGTAGACTTAATAAATAGGAAAAGAAAAAAATGCCAAAATGATAACTTAAGAAAACCATCAATCGCAATCTGGGGGCACGGCAGTGCCCCTACCAAGTCATGCAAAAAAGCGGCACGGACGTACCATCCTTTTCTCGAAGCAATTCAGGCCATTTTCGACCACCTGTAACTTCGTTGTGGATAAAACTAAAAGACTTAATTTTCAGTAACCATGCAGGCATTGTAAAGACACGGTATATTTCAAATTTCATTCAATTTGAACTAGTGGTTTAAGAATTATAACGGGTCAAATTTTTTAATTTTGTCACTCACTGACTCACCGATCATCAAAATTCTGAGACACTTCTAGCAGACCTAGAAGCTTCAAATTTGGAATATAAATAGTGTTTGGTGTATGAATCAAGGAAAAACTAAAAAACTACATGAAAACACGTGTAAATTAAATTATTTAGTGCGATGGCCAAGTCAATATATTTATATAAAACAATAAAGATTTTTAATATTGATATGCGTCACTATAAGATGCTGTTAATTATTACGTAACAACTTAATGCTTCGAGTACGGAGATTCCAGACACAATTGATTTTCAATTGTTATGGACCACGATCGTAGTCTTAGGGACTGGACGTATTAAGACAGAAATTCGCTTAAGTAGGGACTGAATAAATTAATAACCGACTTGGTATTACATGGATCTCACAACTTTTTACCGTAGAACAACTGAGTTGCGAGACTTGGTTTTTTTGACAAGTATTGTTTTTGATGGGATAGAATACATGCATGATTCTATTCATTAACGACCGTTTGGTGCAATGGCAGCGATCCTGCCTTTCGCACCGACGGTCCCGGGTTCGAATCCCGGTAGGGGCAAGTGTTTGTATGATGAATACGAGCATTTGTACCTGAGTAATGGGTGTTTATATATATTTCTATGAATATAACATATCTATGTATCATATATGTATGTCTATCCGTTACCCTAGTATCCATAACACAAGCCTTACAGCGCTTACTTTGTGCTAGGCTATTTGGTGTGAATATAGGAAATATTTATTATTTATGATGGCACATCTATTTAACATGTATTGGTGTTTACGTCTGCGTGTGTGAAAAGCTCACACCCACAGACAATTAGTAAGGCCTTTGTAAATGGGGAATTCAAGAGTTGAAAGTACCTTTGTTAATGAATTAAATATTAATTAGTATAATAAAGAGAAAGGTTTGAGTATATGTAACCCTATTAATTTATTAGCGAGAATCATGAGCCGTATTTCATCCCGAATAAATAAGATGTATCAGAGGTATAGGCACTACGCCCAGTAGCTACTGCTGGGTGTTAGTGAGAGGCCACACGATGCGGTGCGGTGCGGTGCGGCACCGCACCGTAATGAATTCGACTAAAGGGTGCCACACGGCTAGTGCGGCGCCGCACCGCACCGCGGTGAACAGCGTTGCGCTTTACCCCTCCCCGCTTCGTCTCTCAGGTCCTAAGTCCGGCGCGCTGCGGCGCGACGCCGCACGGCGAAATTTATGTACTATTTATTTATTTAACATAATTAAACGGGGTTAACCCAATTACATAATTATGAATAGTATTGTTACATTATTCATCTATTTTTTTAAATAGGATCTAGGGTTGTCAACAAAGACGTCAAACTCTGAAATAACGCGTCGTGTGATATGGTATAGTGATTTGTATGTAGGATGAAGCAGCGGCACCGCTCAGGCGCCGTACCGCACCGCACAACGCATCGTGTTGCCTCGCACTTGACCACTTCCGATGTCCAATGACTTAAATTGCCTTTCGAGAGGCTCGAGTTTAATTAAAAAAAGACTTTTGGACATATTATAAATGTATAGTTTCTCTCCTTTCTGTATATGTTGTGCACAGTTGAGTACAGGCATGCACATAGATTTATTTAAATATTTATTTATAGGATCTTTGTTTTATGTAAATTTTGCCATTGTTAATAAATTAATCTTTGTATGTTTTAACAAAGTAGATATCTTTATGTACGTTTAGAAGAAATAGTGTACAAAAAACTGGCATTTTAGTTTACCCTACCTACGTACAGTATACCATTTAGTTAACTAACCGATGACTTATTCACAACACGCCAATTCAGCCACAATAAGTCTTTGTCTTGCAAGACAATATAGGCACATTAATCTAGTTTGGTGAAACCACAAAAGCTTGTATCGGTAGAGAAATGTTTGGACTATATTTCATATGGGTAAATATTACTTTGTTATCATATTCGTCGAGTCATCGATTTGGTTTTCGAAAGTCCTTGAGTTGGAAACTTGTGTGTTCTTATTTAATCATTAAATGTTAACTCTTTAATAAAAACCGAAAAAACAGTTATGGGTATTTATGTAAACACAAGCCTAATAGTGCTTACTATAGGCTAAGCTAATTGGTGCGAATTTAAAAGAAAAGGGAAGAATAATAATGTCCTCGTGAGAATGTAAAAAATTCCAATTGAAATACCAAATATAAAAAAAGGTTTTCAGTTAAGTAATTTAAACAAAATCTATGTTACCGGATCCACGATACCTGTATATTTAGTTTTTGTATTAATTCCTAACGTTTCGACTCATTTACGGAGCCGGATGACTAAGATAATGGTCGTAATACATGTCCATTAGAATATTTCAATAATTTTAATAATTTCAGTTCAATCGGTAACCGGTAAGTGGGTCAATTTTAACTTTTAAGATTTTATTACAGACACCGGGACAGGTGAAAGTAAACAAAAGCTTGTAAAATATGCTTCATTGTTATTTTTTGAAGACCGTTTGTAAAAATATAACTTACAAAGATTTATTCTGTACTTTTCTAATCATTTCCTACGAAAAGTGTTACTCGATTAGTAACGAGCTAAAAGAAACTGCTAAATAGTTTTGACAAACAACATAATAATAATTTTGTCTTTTGTTTCTTCCTTACAACAAATTACGTTCGGTTATACTCGTATGTATGTAACTGAAAATACCCACTTAGCTATCGCGATTCAGCGGAGTACAGCACCATCTCATCTTACAATTTGGTACGAAGTGTATATGCACATTTTGTTGTTTTAAATACTACTAATTATTGATTTAACACTTTATTTTATTTGTTTATATATTTGTGTATTATTAATATTATGACATATACACCGTTTTCCAATAAGTACTCGTCAAATGATAATTATTGGAATAGGCTAAATTTTTACAACGACCCTATACAATGATATCTTCTTTATGATAGTAAAAATAAAGATAACTTTATTCAAAAGCACCTAAAATAAATTTATAGTCTTACATTTTCATTGTCGCCCATTCAGGGCGTCAGTTCAATTGCTATAATTAGTAATATTGAATATATTTTTTATTGGTTTTAAAGGAATGTGAATTAATTAAGGATAGGTACAGATCACTTTGACAGTTCTTTTCGGGTGCGGTCCAAAGTCCAATCATATGTTATGAAATCTCACCCACCATACATTTAAAATTCTTATACTTAACAAATAGTATATGTTAAATATTACATATTTTTGTTGTTTTCATAATTTAATGAACTAAATTGATTTAATAAAACCAAAACGGAGTGTCATAGTTTTAATTTTAAAAAAGAATAAAATGTAACTTATAAAGCCTATAATGACGATTTGGAACGTACCATGTGTATTTTTCTTTGAAAAGAAAGGTTCTTATTTTAATACACTTTTCCACGCTAGCGGATAAAACGCAATTTTACACGCAGAAATTGAATGACTAACCAAACCTTTCTGATTTTTTTCTGCGACCGTTTAGTGCAACGGCGGTGGTCTTGCCTTTCGTAACGACGGTCCTGGCTTCACATCCCGGAAGGGGCAGATGTTTGTGTGATAAATAAGAGCATTTGTACCTCAGTCATGGTTATTTATACAAATGTCTATTAATATGATATATCTATGTGTCATACATGTCTATCTGTTACCCTAGTATCCATAACATAAGCCTTACAGTGCTCACTTTGGGCTAGGCTAATTGGTGTGAATGTAAGAAATATTATTTTTATCACAATAAAAGTAGTGTTATGGTTTCATTAAATCGTTGAATACAACAAAGTCAACAAATATCTGTTTTAAATAAATATATTTAAACATTGCATTGATATATAGATTTTTCTACAACACAAACCGAAAGCTAAATACTTAGAGTTTTGCCGCAACCGCATTTACTCATTAAAATGAAAAACTTTCTGCCGGATACAAAAAGTTTTATTTAAATCCTGAAGTTATAACTCCTGTTCTCCCTGTTTCCAGAATCACAGGTCTGAATCCTTAAAACTTGCTTCGTGAATGTAAATTCAAAACGCCAGTATTATTCCGATAAAAATTGATTTTAATCAATATCCATTATAACACTTTTTAATTTTTCTAAGATACGAAGAAACTTGATGGCGTAAAATTAAGCAACTGTTAAAGTAGGAGGAGTGTACGTTAAAAGTAGCATCGGTGACCAAGTAAGTTAGTAGTAACCATCACTGGGGAACCTAAATAAACATTTTTTTCCAGAGGTCAAAGCTTTTATTGAAGTTGAACTTCAAATGTTACTCCAAAAAATAGAACTAAACGTGAAACCCCGCAAGGACAGTGCAAATATTTATAAAAAAATGAAGAAAGGAATATAAGTGCATATGTTAAAATAAGTACCACTGTATGCACTGTACTGCACCGGTGGCGTGCTGTGCGAGCTCACTATGTATTCCACATACTGGGAAGCCACGTCTGCATTACGTCGCTTGGTCGAAACATTCAACAACACTTTTACACGACTTGATATCTTTATAGACCATCTAAGTAATGAGTAACTTTTGGTAGTACTGACAGCGTTAATTAATACACAACTCATTTTATGTATACTGCTCACGCTAACTTGCTTTTCCTTTTTATTGAATTTATCGAGTTGCACTGTATCATTAACCCGTGTATGACGGTATAATTTAATTGAACCATAGCTATACTATTAATTTTACCCTACTATATTTTTTACTGTCCCAAATAAAGTACAAAAATAATTTAAACTTATTATTGTTACTTTTTACAGCTATCCATTTAATACACAATACAGCTACTTTAAAAATCAAAATTATATTAAAATATTATAAGTCCTTCTGTATATTGCGACAGCATCTGTAGTTCACCCATCACTCCTAGTGCTTCGCTTGGTGGTTCAAGGCCCAGACCCCAATAGTGTTTTTAAAATAAAATAATAAAATAAATATTTCTTACATTCACACTAATTAGCCTAGCCCAAAGTAAGCACTGTAAGGCTTGTGTTATGGATACCAGGGTAACGAATAGATATACTTATGTGATATATAGATATGTAATATTTATAGAAATATAAACTCGGCGTCAAAAAAATCGCACCTTATAAAAATCTTATTCAAAAATTCCTAAACCTTATATAGAGGATAGTGTTAGGTATCATTAGAAAGGTAACAAAAAGGAGCATCAAACAACAATTAAGTGCAATCTTTTTTTTAATTAAAATTATACAAAAAGCATAAAAATTTGAAAAATAATAAAAAATCTTAATTAAGTCCTAATTAATAATCGATAATTTACAAAAAAAATGTACAAAAAGTGTCTTAAAATTAACTCAAAATCTAGTGTTACCCCCCCTTGCCCTGATGACGGCTTCCATACGGTCCCTCATAGACCTCACCAACTTCAGGAGCTCTTCTTGAGGGATAAGACCCCATTCTTCAATCACCGCGGTTTGGAGTTCCTCTAGAGTCGAAGGAGCCGGATCCCGAGATCGAACCTTACGTTTAAGATGGTCCCAGAGGTGCTCTATCGGATTCAGATCAGGACTTCTCGCTGGCCACTGCATCACAGGAATTTGGGACCTCCGCAGGAAGTCGTTCACGATGGCTGCAGTGTGTGCGCGAGCGTTGTCGTGCATTAATGTGAACCCCTCGCCAAAAGATTCGGCAAAAGGGACCACATGCACATCCAGGATCTCTGTGATATAGCGGCGCGCAGTCAGCGACCCTTGTCCGCGAGCACCTCCGGTCCGGGAGACGCAGACCAGGTCGGTTTTGCCGGCAGCCGACATACCGCCCCAGAACATGCAGGATCCGCCTCCATATTCCACCGTCTCCTGGATGCAGGCTTGAGCGAAACGTTCACCCTGCCTCCGGTATACTCTTCTTCGTCGGTCGTTGCAGAAAAGACACACTCGTGTCTCGTCTGAGAAGAGAACAGCTCCCCACTGCTCAATGGTCCAATCGACGTGGTCGCGAGCAAACTGCAAGCGGGCTCGTCGGTGCGCTGCAGTCAATTTTGGACCTGTAGCAGCTCTGCGGGCTGCTATGTTCTTCTCCTTCAGTCTTCTTCTAACCGTGGATACACTCACGGTGCGTCTGCGAACTGCCTGGAGCTCCTGTTGCAGCTGAACAGCGTTTGAGAAGCGATTTCTCAAAGAGTACGACACAACGAACCGGTCGTCTCTTTCCGAAGTGCAGCGACGTCTACCGGACCCATGTCGCCGGATATAGCCACCGGTCTCTAAAAAGCGCTGGTAGACTCTACGAACCGAAAAACGGCTCAGATTCAGTTGCCGGGCGACATCACACTGCCGCACCCCTGCTTGCAGTAGTGCAACCACTTGAGCGGCCTCATCAGCTGTAGTGTCCATTTTCCAGATGTTCTTTCTTCAGTAAAATCAGTGCGTGTGTCCCCTTCAACGGTTTAATAGCGAATGACCCACATTGAACCCGTGTTGACCTCTTTATACCCACAAAGTTAGCGCAACTCGCGACTCTCCCGAGCAGCAAAATTTCCTTAGAATTTTTGTGACCCTTTATTTGTTGCTTTAGGTTTTATTTGATAATGAAAAATAATGTTTTTTTATTAAGTTAATTAAGTAACCTTTTAAATAAAATTATAATTAATACGACTGCATGTGCATATCCAGAGTTAATGCCATTTGAACGTGATTTTCTTAGAGGTGCGATTTTTTTGACGCCGAGTGTATATAAACACCCAAGACTCTGGGACAAATGCTCGTATTCATTATACAAGCATCTGCCCCTTCCGGGAATCGAATCCAGGACTGTCGATGCGAAAGGCAGGATCGCTACCGTTGCACAAAACAGTCGTTTTTATCCATGCAAAGATTAATTTGTATACTGTATTTTTTATTCATTATTAATACTTATAACACAGGTGCCTATGCACTTAAAAGTTACCAATCACAATTTTCTTTTTAAACTCATAAGATACCGAATAAAATTTTTATTGTTATAATGGGTTTTCTAACTCAGCTTTTTATGCTGGCGTTGATAGTCACTACGGGTCTCAATCAAGTAAATCCTTATTATTATATTACCTACTGTTAGTTTACCGGATTTTGATCCACTTCTTAAAATTCCTAACTTTGCGACATGTATTTAGAATGGCTGCTTTTTGAAATTTAGTATATAAATTATCATTTATACTAGGTCTGCAATGCATGCTGCTGTTTGCAAATACCGAGCGAAGCACTACCTCACCTTCGTTTGTGAGTTTTGGCGCCAAATTTCATCAATGTAGTCTCAGCGGTTTGGCTGTGATCAGCTTTTGAATTTTTCTTTCGGTGATTATTCCTCCATGGTATGTCCGGTTTCAAAGTATTTTTTGCACATTAGTCACGACCACTATGTGGGTTTTGGCGCCAAATTTCATCAATGTAGTATGAGCGGTTTGGCTGTGATCAGCTTTTGAATTTTTCTCTCTGTGATTATTCCTTCATGGTAAAATTTATATTTTTTTACATAGCCTATGTCCGTCAGGTTATAATCATGTATGTTCATGCCAAAGTTCGTTCGAATCAGTTTAACCGTTAAGTAGCAGGAGGAGGGACACAAGCGAAATTTGTGAGTTGCCTAAAGAAAGCTTTGCTCAATCAGATAATTTAAGGCTATGGTGCGGAAGTTTTATTATAACAGCGATAGTTGATAAGATAACACTATTGGTAATATAAAAACTTTATCCTGTTTTAATATTAATAATAATAACAAGTACAGTGTAAACTTGAAGTTAAAATCAATACATAGCACAAAAATACTTTTAATTACAAACCATTGATGAAAAAGCTTTCAATAAAAACCGTTGATCATGAGCTAACACCCAAATGAGTTGATTTCCCCGAAACTATTGCGTTTAAGCTAAAATATAAAGCGAAGTTCTCCAAATTCGCGGTATCAGCCCCTACTTCCCTAGTCGATATTAAAGCGAGCGAACGCTTCATCTATCAGCCTCTCGAATTTTGTAATTGGAAAAGTTCCTTTCAATGGAACAATACCTCGCGCCTTAGAGACACACGTAATTCCAAATTGTATACAGCTGCGTATGAAGCGACTTTGGTTTAGTGTCTTTTATTAAACTGGTTTTCCCACTCTTGTGTGCAACATAAGCATTCGAATTTTAAACAAGATTTTGAATCATCTCCTGTCCGATTTCACTTAACTCGAGTTAGATATTTTTTCGTATGAAATAATATACATATTTAGGTATAATATGGTAAAAGCAAATCAGATCAAGATACGCAGACGGTAACGCGACCCTGAGTTTAAAAGTTATTCTTTATTTCCAATAAATAATATTAATAAATTGTTCAAGCTTGAGGTTGTAAGTCTCAGCCCACGGGAATGATACAACTTGATACTTGTACTGCAACTAATAGTTCTTAGGGATACGATATCGAATCCGGTACTTTACTCATATCACTACTACTTATAATATCGATACTTTACCTGAAGTAACGAATCGATTCAATCGAGCGGTTTGATGACTGGTTTTTATAATGCAATTGCATATATTTATTGCACTTTTGTCATTAATATGCGGTGGACAGAGTGTGACTTCTGAAGTGAAGTATGTCCTGTGCCGCGTTCTCCTGATATTTTACAAGCATGGTGACTGTACTGATGAAGAGGAGAATGTTTAAGGTTACCCCTTAGGTACTACTTAGTAATGTATTTTTTTTTTGTTAAAAATTGGTTGGCTAAAGACGGTTTACGGACGATAAACGACTGAAAAACTGTATACTTTAATGAATATTTGAATATATTTGAATATTATCACTGAATTATCGTTATTCTGTATAATACAAAGAAGTAGTTAATTGACAATGACAATTTTGTCGATAAATTAACATTTATTTGCCATCGTTAATACAAATACATTAATTTTTAATCTTACGTGAATAGACAATACATCTTTTTTGCCGCAATTGTTGTTGTAATAAACAATAGTAACCACATTAACTTTTCACATCATTTTATAAACAGTTGACAAAACAGTTCACGTGTATGTTGTGTGCTGCCGCTGTCTCTCTTCTACTCTAGACGCGTCACAAACCGAACGTTTGGGCCGATCCTATCACTTGTTTCGCGCTCTCGCTTGCACGCTCGGACGTGACAATGGGTCAAACTTTTTCGTGCGTGCAGCGGGCGTTCATCGATTTATAGGACGTGATCACGCCAAAAACTACTTTTATTTCGTTATTAATGTATTCATTCGAGCTTATTACACTCGGGGAGAGCGAGATTCAGATACTAGGGCCGGCATCTAAATATATCAACCGATACTTAATATATACTTGTTTCGATACTTGTACTCCTCATTAGATATTTTTGTATTGATATCAATATCAAGGAGGCATCGTTAATATTTTTTGGTTATCTTAAGAACTATATGTTAAAACTCATTTACAAATAAAACAGGGAATACATAAAGTAAGATTGACTCGACTCCCTATCAACGATCGTTAGTAAACAAAAGCGCGATTCAGCAGACTAGTAGCGCCATCTTTGAAAACATTTCAAATAATAGATAAGAAATGGAGAATTTAAAATAAATAAACCTTTTCTATGGTTAATATAGACTTGAACAATAGTATAAAGTTTAGTATAAAATAGCAAAGATGAAGAAATCCTGGTTATATATATGAAATAATAGATATGTTATAATAAGAATATATTACTGACAGTTCAATTAAGAAACAGAATTTATTTAAAAGAATTAAAAAGTACATTATTTAGGGTATTTGTTTGATATTAATGATTCAATAAATTATTTAGTTTATTATAAGAATTAATATGAATGCCTACCAACGCTTGTTAAACCCAAATAGGTTATAACATTGCAAGAAAAAAAATGTGTTTTAATTTTATGTTTCTAATAATAAATAAATTTATAAAAAACTAGCTTTCCGCCCGCGGCTTCGCCCGCGTGGAATTCGGTTATATTGCGGTATAAAGCAATAGCGTAAACTATCATTCCAATTCTTACGTATTTTAAAAAACACATCGTTACCATGTTTTAAAAAACACCCAGCGCCATCTATCGCATACCTCAAGAACTAAATAGCGTAAGCTATCATTCCACTTCTTATGTATTTTAAAAAACACATCGTTACCATGTTTTAAAAAAACACCCAGCGCCATCTATCGCATACCTCAAGAACTAAATAACGTAGCTAATACTTATACCAATTAGTAATTCGTTGACTTTAGTGATTTCAGGATAAGTAGATGTAAAAAAAAACCATTTAGACGATATAAACAAATTGTACGTCATCCCACGAGAATTCCTCATTTTCGAAGATTCAGTTTCGTATCATTTAGCTTCAAAATTTACATGTTCATATTCGTTTGCAACATATAAGTAGATGTAAAAAAAACAGTTGAGACGATAAAACAAATTGTACGTCATCCCTCGGGAACTCCTCATTTTCGGGGATTCATTATCGTATCATTTAGCTTCTAAATTTACATGTTTATATTCGTTTGCAATATTTTACCTTGTTTTAAACGACACACAGCGCCATCTACAATCCATCCATCAAGCAAACAATATTTTTGTTTTTCATCGGGAATATCAATTTTTTCCAGGATAAAAAGTACCCTATTATTTTATCCGGACTTTTATCTTTACGTCTGCAAAATTTCAGAGCAATCGGTTCAGTAGTTACGGCGTGAAAGCGGAACAAACAAACAAACAAACAAACTCACTTTCCGATTTATAATATTAGTATAAGGATATAAGGATTATAAAGACTATTCAAGTAAGTTTTGAATCATCTAAAATCATTATTAAATTGAATTAAATTATTATTAAGGGGGAAAGCCACTGTGATGGGTCAAAAAAAAAATTTTTTTTTAAATCAAAGTTTATACATTCAAAAATATGTGTACAAAATTTCAAGTCAAAATTCCAAAAATTGACTAAGTTACAATGACTTTAGTGAGAGCAGGTAGGCCGACCGTTTCTCGCTCGACCTTCCGATCACAATGTTACGCCGCTTAGTCCCTTGCTCTAATGTATAAAGTTGATAAAAAAATTAATAAAGTCAACCAAAGCCTTGGAGATGAAGAGGAAGAACCGTCATATGGCCCAGGACTCGATAGTTTAATATAGGTATAAAAATTTTGAAAGATACATTATTTCATTACGAGAGAAATGGACTAAAAACTTTAAACGCGTTTTTCTCGAAACGACTTTTTTTGAACTGGTCGCATCAATAACTCAAACAATTATTAACCGATGTTCAATATTTTTTTTTTGTTTTGTTCGTCTCAGCAGTGGCTAAGGCTAAGCGTAGCCGATTTTGAAAATTTTGATTTTTACTATTTTTTAAACTGTCAGAAAACCAAAAAAAATGGTCGAAAAAAAGGAAAATATTTTCCATCGGTCGCCATTTTGTGAAAAATCAAAATAAAAAAAAACGGCTACGTACAACGATAACTACATTCATACAGATTACAATATATATATATTTTTTTTCTTAGATTAGCGGTTTTCGATATATCGATGCGACCATGGAGGGGGAATTTTTTTTGAGGTGCTACGGAATCGATTATATTGTTAAAACTATTTAATATTTTTCAATAAAAATTTGTGAAAAAGTCATTCAGTGTGTACTTAATAAAATAAAAAAAACCCGATCCAAAAATTCCTCAATTTACTTGGTCAAAAAAAATGTTGAAAATCACCTATTTTTCCGGCCGTCACAGTGGCTTTCCCCCTTAAAAATATAATCTTTAAGTATGTTAAATATTCTGAACATTTAGTTTATGAAGATATTACAATATAATAAAATAATGTATTGAGATAACTTTGACTATTATATTTTAGTCTTCTTGCTATAGACTTTTCAGAGGATCACATAACATGGAAAAATACTACTAAACAATTTTATGTTTTTTACATGAAGCCAAATGTTCTTTAACTAACTATTAGTAAACTTGAGCTAAAAAGCGCTGCAGAGTGCTGTGTTGAGCCAAGATTACGTTGGTAATCTTTTCTGGCTTGGTGGGCAAAAAAGTTATCTTCCCGATCTCCTTCATACTGAAGAAGGTAAGATAAGCCTTTAATCCTAGCTACATTTACAGCCAGGACCATTAGGTTGGTTATGACTTATCCTTCATATGGTGAATTATACCTAAAATAGCCCTGTAGCCCAGCTGTGGAGATCTTAAAAAGCTAATGTCAATGATAACGCTGTTGAAAAATAGTCTATTTTTTGTATTACACAAGTCTAAAAAATGTCACTCCATTTCTCTTAAAAACAATCTCGAAAGCTCCCTTGTCATATAAATCTAACAGCAGAGTTTATAATAAGTTGCTCCACAAAATAACTTGTCCAGCGAAGAATAAACAAATCTCACCCTTGTGAGCGAAACTTCCTACCATTAACCCCCTAAACAAAGTACCAAATGTGTTTAAATTTTTACACCCAACTTTAAATAGCTCAAACTTCTACTTTTAAACGCGACACCGTTTGGCGTCCAAAGTTAATTCATTAGCGAACCCAGATGTCGTCGTACGTCCCCTATTTTACGGGACAAAGCTGTCTTTGTTTTGTCAAACAACCCATTTTCCGGAGTGACGGCATCCCTAATAGGTGTCACATGCTAGCACAATTTACAAACAAAAGTCAATGTATTATCTCAGTTTGTAACGTATTTGTTTAACAAGTTGTTATGCTGTGGTTGATTTAGTGAGGAGGGTTTTTTGATATTGAACGTTATTAAAGAACTTTCTCTGTCCTGACAAAGGATTCAAATCAATCGAGCGATTGGCTATAAAATCTGTTGCTAATAATCGAGTTAGCTTTTAGTCGAATTATTTATTAGTTAGTTGCTAAACTAAAACGACGATCAATCCCGACAATTTAGAATACAACGATATAAGTCATTACTGAAATCGTTTAGTTGTTAACAGTTCACTTTGTTTAACAGATTTCCTCGTTCATTGTAAATTACTGTTCAATAGTAGAAGGGGATTGTACTGAATCGTAAGTAGTTCTGAAGTTGCCTAATTATTTAGTTAATAAACCTCGACTTAATTCCATGCCTCTTTCCATTATAAAACGATGCATCTATATTAAACTGTTATACTTTATTTCGTCAATATCAGCCTATTTATGCCGTTTGAATACTTAAACCATTTCTACGAATGAAATTATCCTAAATAGGCCATAATCTACCACTATTTTAATACATACCAACTGCTTAACAAACTTCAGTCGTTAATATGATTGAGAGGCAATTGATACTTATTGAATAGCACCTAGCTAGCTACTAGTCAGTTCAAGTTTCTCCTCCATTTTATTTACTTTTATATTCTAGATATTTTTCTATGGTACATAGTTTTTCATTCTAGGTACTTTTCTTGTCTTGCTTCTTTTCCGTTCTGCGATACTATGCCTCTCAACGCTGCGAGACTTAGTACTGTCCAGTGCATTACGTTCTAAGACATCGCACTTTACGATGAGCACGATGCCGCAATGCATCTCTCGGCAGCATCGCGATTTTTCACCCAATTGTTACGCGATGTGCTTGAAGAGATAAATCTAATCTCTTCAAGCATCATCACGTCGCGTCTCATCTTGGAGAGAACTGGCCCTTATACGCATAGCTAAACAGCTTTCTGTATACAAAAACATTCAACAGACAGTATTCGGATTAACGAGCAAGATAAGGGTAATAGGATATTTGGCTATCAGACTTGAGTCGGTCAAGCTTAATGGTATCCACTAAAAAAGCAGAAAATAAATGTAGATAGAAATCAGAAATTTTTCTCATAAACGTTTACAACATTATATTTTAGTTTGTATAAATACAAAGTGATCACGAGACAGGTATATTCCTCAAGGAAGCGTTTTGCGATATGTTCTGTTTCTCGTTTATATAAATGACCTATTTAACATTACGACCACTGCACAATATTTGCGGGTGACACTTCAGTTAAACTTCCTTGCTCTCACATAAATGAACTGGAAAACAAGGTAAATAAACACTAAATAAAATTACCCATTGGTTGGAGAATCATATTTTGCAGCCAAATAAAATTGTCCGATGTCAGGCGGGCCGAACTTCTCACCCAAAATATAAAAATGATCGTAAGTGTAAAAGTATTACATTTAATTTTGTAGGTAGCAGTATCTAGAAAATAAAGAGATGGCGCTGACGTCTGCTTAGGAAACACTTGGAACAATTCAAAAGGTCTGGCAGTCTCTGTAGCTCAATTAGAAGAGCACTCACCTGGATTGCGAGACGCTGCGTTCAACATAGTTCAATATAGGTTCAAGTCACACATGATCCTTGATACAAGTGATTTTTAGAGCTTACTCTTTAAAAAATGATTTTTATATAAAAATGGTATGAAAAAAATATAAACAATAATATTTTGTAAACGAATGACAGCGTTACGTTTTTTGCGCACACCCTACCGTGCGCATCTTTCACTTTTATGATGGATTTTGTTTTATTATTGCCTGTTACCTGTTTAAAGACAATCGTTTTAAGGAGTAAACTCCAGTCTTGCCTCGGAGGAACCCAGGACCGTCGGTGTGAAAGGCAGGATCACTACCGTTCCACCAAACGGTCGTCTGAAGATTGGAGATTATAGAAAAACCTTCCGACATTTTGGAGGAAACTCGTCTAGTAGTGGACATTCTTCGACTGAGACATGCAATAAAGCAATTTGAATTTAAATGACGTTCTGCACTTATAACTCTTGTGTAAATAATTTGCAACTATGCATCACAAATGCGTTTTCACTCTTTATTAAACTCAAAACTTCAATTCGAAAGTAGTACCGTATGCTTTTCTACAAATTTTCTCTTAATGTAATCAATTTTTCCTATCCGTTTCATTGTTTTTTTGTTTAAACTAGTGATTGTAACAACTTTTTATTATATTATCGTAAACTGTTACAATTATTGAAATTAATTAGTCGGTTTATACAGTCGATTATCGACTTTGTAACGGAAATAAAAAACAAACCTTATTATAAGTAATATACGTTTATCACATTTATAAAAGAAACAAAAAAACTGTCAACTTATTATGCCAATTTAATTTTAAAATTCGAACAAAAAATACAAAATACATTCCTCTGTTGATCAGTAAGACGCTTAACTTTTTTTTTTCTTGTAAACTTTATGATATGGTATTCTCGTATAATATTTTATAAATAATATTATTGATTGATTTGACACTTTTCTACTTACAACCTGAAACGGCTTTTTGAACCGACCTTGTAAGGAACTAAGCTAAAAAGAGTGAGCTTATTGTGATGGATTATATGGTGATACATAACGATAAAGTTATATTTTTAAATAAAACTACTATCGAATAATCCGGACGTTTGACCCTCTTTACAGAATCCGTGTTTACAGGATGACTAAGGGCACAAGTGTCACTTTCCTAACTGCTTAATCTATAATCTAAGATCACAGTGGTTTGTGTGTTTGTCTGTCCGCTCTTTTCCCCGCTCTTTTTCCATTGTATCAATAACGTTACCATAGCAACGCGTTAACCACATGTAGTTCGTCTACCGGACGCTAGATGGCGCTAACGGAAAAATATTTAATAATAGAAAACAATTAAAAGAATTTAGAAAGGTCAGGAAAAATTAGAAAGGCCGCTAGTGTATTCAATATACATAGTTAAAGCATTTTTTTTTTATTTATGGTATAGTCTACCACCAGTTTGGGAAATTGGGAGGGCGAAAATTAAGGAACTTGGACAGGGGACCAACATCCATCTTACAATTATTATTTACAAAAAACTCACTACAACCTAATATCTTAATCCCATAACTATTTCGACACACCAAGTCTGTAGTGTATTTTTTTTTTAATTATGGGATCCCAAGCAGGAGAAATGCTTCATCCTTCATCTCTATTTAAATCAGGTTGTTTCCTGCTCTCAATGGTCTAGTCTAGCATACTAAGAACAAACCTCTTTTCTCTAACAGGGATTTGTGGTTTATTATAGTGCTTGGGCACTTCGAAAACGTGCTTACACACTGCAGATTTATTATCGCACCTACGTTTTATATTGGCTACGTGTACTTTAACGCGCACAATTCCTTGCCACAACTTCGGTGTAAGCTGCCTTTTTAAGTCACCACATTTCCCATTCTCCCAGCATACGAATTACTATGGACTATGGCAGACTAAAAGATAACCTTAGGCATAAAATAAAAAAAGGTCAAATATAAAAAAAAGAAACAGTAAACGCGCACTCAATCTGAATAAAAACGTTTTATTTAAACGTGTGAGAGGTGCACTAAAAATATCGACTTCTTTTGTACGAACTGTTATAAACAATCTAAATTTTTTTTTAATATGTCTCTAACAAGTAGTGCTCTCATAGAATTAAGTTCGAAGCTTAAATGAGACTAAAAACTGATAATAATGGAATGTAATAAAATACTAGCGTGGTGCACTGTGCACATAAAACGAGAGAATAGCGGAATATTACATTTGGGTAAACACGAGCACAATGGTTGGCGCCAATTTCAAAGAGCAGGGAGGGAGCAGGTATTGTTACTGACCAGCAATAATATCAATAAAATTACAAATATTTATCTAAAACGTGACTAATTACACTCCTTATTAGTTGTATTTCAAAACTGAAACTGCTAGAAATGTAATGTAGGGTAGATTTACAATAATAACATCGAATTAATAAACAAATATTTACGAAAATATTTCACGCAATAAAACAACATTTGATTTTGTTGAATGTAAAATCAATTTCTGAAACAAAAAACATTAGTTTTTGTGTTTTTTTATGACTGCATTATCTATATTTTTCTTGATTTATATACAATGTTTAGGAACAGTCAATACAGCTAAATTATAAGACTTGGTACTTACGAAGTTAGTACGTATTACACCTTATTTACTTGTAAAGAAATAAGATAACAAACCATAACAATCGTTGTTTATCTGTAATAAATGACTTTATAAAAATAATTAATTGACAGGATCATAATCAATTAAAACATATAGTTATTATATCACGACATTTTCTATATACCTACATAATATAAAAAAAATGTCAACACTTTTTAAGTTGATTGTTTCAGCTTTTTAGCAAAATATTTCACCTTTAATTTAGTTTTCAAAAAATAGACAGAAATAAAATATTAAAATAAAAAATTAAATGATTGATTTCTAAGTGCATATCTGTGTAAGACCTAAATCGCCCATTGACCAGACGCCATTGAGGCAAAGTTATTGAAAAATTTCTCTGTATTTAATAGATTTTTGATGATAATGGTCAAGATCTTTTTACTTACAAATGTTGATATAGACTTAAATTTTCTTTTCATGAAAATTCTTTGGCACGATCTAGATAAAATTCAAAAAGGATTTAGCTTTCGAAACAAGATAAACTTTCCTGTGAATATACAGGCTAATAAATACCTGTAAGCAGCTACTTATGACTAGCGTACATTAAACTTAAATTACCTAAAAAGTAAATTTAAAATAATTATAAAAAAAAATATATATATATATTTATTTATAATGGCGTCTATTTTAGGTTTAAGACAATATGAAGAGTAAGTATATACCTATCAACAAACTGCATTAGGTATCGAATGTATCCATATATATTTATTTCTGTAAATGTGCAATAATTACATTTTAAGCGCGATTTCATGAAGAAACCTAAAAATAGTCTATTTAAATTCTCATAACTCTCTATCAAATTCCTTGATTCATATCAAGCTTCCCCTCATGTGTAGGTGTTCAAAAAATACAAAAAATCTTTCGTTTAAATATTTTTTTAATAAACCTTTTATCTATGAACATAAATTTTTAATTTTAAATTATAACTCAAATCTAACGCCACTTGGTCCAAATTCCTAAAAAAATGGAGAACTTTTTTTCATATTGTTAAGGTCTATAAATCTCAGGTTAGACTGTAATATGTAAATATACACTTCAGTTCCAGTTTTATTGACAAAACCCGAATTGTTTTTATAGAAAGAACAAAGTCTTATAAAACGAATTTTGACGTTTTTTTTACAGTGGCGACGGAAAGGTAAAGTTATACTTAGCGAGAAAAACAAAGCATATATATCTTATAGTTCACCTTTATTTAATATTTTCTTTAAGCGAGAAATAATTTGTTTAATAATTGTCCCTGTGTTCGTGTTATTTCATAATCTTATACACTTATTTATTAACAAAGTTTATCTAAACAACAAAGAATAAAAAAATGTTAGCAAATCCTAATATTTGTGAAAAGATTAAATTTCAATCCTTTATGTTTAGCAAGTCCTCTGAAAAATTAAGCAATTTTTATAAATAAAATGAAGTATCTATCTGTGTATAACTTTAATAGAAATACCAATACTTTAATGAAAGTTATTGTAGCTACCGTAATCAGTTTGTCTGCTTGTATTTCTGTAAGTTTGCTTGAAACAGATCAACGTATTTTCTACTTTTACCGTAAAACTGTAGTCCTGTGGACACAGCTCATTTTGAAAGGGAATCGAAATGTCGATATTAAATAAAATATGAAATAGAGTTTTTTAGTCATCTGTAAAAATTGATTTAGTAATCGAAGAACATGAAAATGTAAAAACTAAAATTTCAAAAGACAAAGGTTATGTCCTTGATAAATTCTTTTGACATAATATAAGATAGCATTGAAAAATTTTAAAAAATATAAATATTAATTTTCTGGTTTGTTTCATATCGTTTTCTGGCAGAGTTCGGGAGATAGTGCTTTAATACGAGTGAATCGACGAGGTACTATCAAGGTCCGCTAAGTTTAAAACCGACATCTTAACCAACAGGGTACGACCATCTTAAATTAGTTATCTATTACATTTAGATTTGGGGTAAGAACAATAGGCAATGTTTTTTCCATGTGATATATATATATTAATTCAAGACCTAAACTCAATTTGAACATAATAAGTTGGACAAATTCTATTAGGAAACTTCCGAACTACATTCAATATGCCCTACATTTTGGAACGTGTGTTAGATGCGAATGAAGCTTCCTGCGCTCCGTGCGTAACAGCCTCACTTGAATGAAAATGAATGAAATGGTCGTTCAGAACAAAGACATTGTGTTACAATAACACGGATACAGATAACGAGGATATATGAGTTAGTTAACCTGCTTTTAAACAGGATTTCCCAAAAGTAGGGTAAAAGGGAAGTCCAGAGATAAAACATCACTAGGGATATCCGCACCATCCCCGTATATGTGCCGCGATATTTTCATATTTTTTGAAAAACTTCAACATTTTCTTTTGATATAATTGTACCTAACTTAATCATAATTCTAGAGAAACTAACGCAAGGTAAATTTTTATTGACTGAGTAAAAGTAAAAAAAAAAGTCTTAAGTGTTCCGCCTACACGCCTGAGACTTATGTAATCTCGTAATTTCATTAGATTTCAACATAGAGCATTTAAATTGTTAAAAAAATATAATTAATTAATATAATTAATAACGCGAGGGTAGCCGCGGGCAAAAGCTTGTATAAAATATAAGTATTTACATCTTGATAATCATTATTATATCAAATAATGATTATCACAGATGTAAAAACGCTAGTTTAATAATTAAACTTATATGAATTAATCTCTATATCAAATTAAATTACATGAAATGAAAATCTCATATGTATATATTTTAGATTTAAGGAAATTAAGTGATAATATCCAAAAAGTTTTTTACAAATTATTATTATTAAAATGTAAATATATGCACAATATAAAAATATTTAATATTAAAATGTAATTATACCAAACGTAGTTATAATAAATATGCGCACCCAGCATTGTGTGCTGTTTATTTAAATTTGCATAATAAACAGTTGACGGACTGTCCGTCTGCACGTGACCCCGTGAACTAAACCAGTGCCTTGTTTTTGAGCAAAAGAATCACTAACTATTTGTCCGTTTACATCGCTGCGATACGGAATTATTCATAAAATATAACTGTACTAAATAAAAAAATAATTGATAAATATAAGACAAAATAATCACCAAGTGGCTAAAGCAATTCTGTGTAATGGAATTCAGAAACAGCGATGGTGCCACAATACCCAGACCCATTGATCCGGCAAGTCATGTATAAACTCAGTTTTTTTATTATTTTTATATCTTTCATGCATTTTTCAATGCTATCTTAAACGATAAATTATTATAATAGAAAAATACTAGAAAAAATCAACTCGGCTCACCAGTGAATTCTCAGGCGGGAATCGAACCCGCAAACTTTGGAAGTCCGGTCCAATGCTCTCCCAATGATTTGTGAGCCGAGTAAATTTTTTCTAGAATTTTTTTCGAGTATTTTTCTGTTATAATATTTTTTTATATAAGACAGCCTTAAAAAAATACATAAAATATATTAAAATTATAAAACCAAATGGCTGTTTCATCTTAATCGATTGCCCATAAATTTATAATAATGTTTATTTCGAACACGAGAGGTTGTTCCTCTCATAAATGATGAGACAACGCTGGTCAACAGCGTAAAATTAGAAAGGTACTAGAAAATTTCGACGAGTGTTCACAAGGCTCGGTAGCTTAATCGGGAGAGCATTGGACCGGACTTCCAAAGTACGCGGGTTTTATTCCCGCGTGATACTTCACTTGTGAGTCGAGTAGATTTTTTCTAGTATTTTTCTAATAGGTATAATAATTTAACTTTTTTTATTGATACATACCGAGCAGTAATATGTACATACTTTGTTCTGAAACCAAGTGTATAAAGCACTTTTGTGTAATGGAATTTAGAAACAGCGATGGTGCCACAATACCCAGTCCCGAGCAGTAATATGTGTTTTTTTCTAAAATAATTTGTCATGTCTGGACTATGTAGGCTTTAATGCAGTTGCTATAAAACCTAGCAGTGGTCGTTAAAGTGCTTTTATTAGTATTTTCTGTAATCATATTTTATTATTGGCAGAAGAATAACAAATATTGTTTTGTAGAACAATAAATGCTGACTTTTTTTAGTCCTTCTTTCGTTTCTTGCTTCCTTTTATTCGCAAGTGAAGTTGTACAGTGTCCCAGTTACTTTTCAAGTTTAGTTCCTTATATTTGTTGCTTTTAAAGCAGATGGTTTTTAAGTTCTTCTTTATCTCTTATATTTAGTTCATTATATTAGATTATCAAAAACTTCTTCGCAATAATGGCAATAAACAATTTATCTATTTTTAGTGTTATTAATAAATAAATAAACTGCATAGTAGTACGTTTACATGTAGTAGTAAAATACATGCATGGTATTCTTGTGCAAGTTGTGTATTATTGAGTGTGTTTGTTGTGTCTGTGCGTGCGTGCATGCCAGTAATGGGATATATAGATATGTAATAATTGATTTACTCACACACACACAAACATATATACGCACACACAGACACACAAACACGAACACATATATATTAAAAGTATTAATTGAGCACTATTGGTTTAATCCATAATCAATCTAGCGCACAACCCCGTTCGCTGCCGTATTACAGTTTAATATGCCTCAATAATGGCGTCGATTGCAAACTAATTGTCGACGATGTGTGTATATATCATTGATTGGTGTGACTTTGATGTATAGCACTATTAATGGGAATCGAATTGTATACAAATTCGTAATTAACGTAAAACTTGATTTATTTTAATGCCTGTGTGTTGGCTTATCCATAATATAAATGATAAGCTAATCAGTGGCGTAGCGATGTGGGGGCGGTAGGGGCGGCCCGCCCCGGGCGTTACTTTTTAGGGGGCGGCAAAATTTTACAATAAATAATAAAAATATTTCAACCATTTCATATTTTTATCGCAACTACGGCCCGATTGAAAAGAGCACGAAATTTTTCATTATTCTTATTCTGTGACGAATTCAGGGAATCCCCTTTCTTTGAATGATATATTGTAGCGTCTGCTGGCAACTTCGTCTATTCTGACTTGCGGGTGTTCCCCGTAGTTTATTTTGTGCTTGAATTGTTTATGACTAATGATCAGCGAGAATGTATTTGACAATTCAAATAAAGTTTTATTGATGGATACTCAGTTGTGCAATACACATTATCTCGTATCGAAATTTATGTTACGCTTACAAAACTGTGAATGTTGAGCAAATAAAGGAAAACTTTTTTATTTTAAATATCAACTGTATTATGCAAAATAATGACTGCTCTTACCGAAAAGTTATCTATAATCATTGTACCTATGTAATGTATAGTATACATTAAAATGAAATACCTAAATAAGAGGGCGGCAAAATTGTCCTTCGCCCCGGGCGGCAAAACTGTCCTTCGCCCCGGGCGGCCGACACCCATGCTACGCCGCTGAAGCTAATCGTTGGTAGGTATATAAGAGAGGTGGTAGAAAAAGAACTTGGCTATTTTTTGTTTTTAAATGTTCAGGTTTTTTAAATAAATTTGGAGAAAGTCCTGCGTAGTGTTTAAATTCAGGTTAAGTTAAAGGAATTTTTACGTTGACAATTTTTAATTAATTTAATTTTTTATATAATTAAAGTATATATTATATGTATTCTTTTAAATATACTTACTTCTTTTAAAATTGGTCAACGACTTAAAAATGTTGCAAAACACGCAAAAACATTTATTCAATAACTTCATGAAAATTCTATGGTAACTGTTGGACATTAAAAACTCTTTCATAGCAGTCTCTATAGCAATTACAATGCACGACACGAAGTTTGAAAGTCATGTCATGTGACAATTGACACTTAACTATATAGCAGAATGAATAAATAGAAGATATACAATTTTGTTTAAGAAATGTTAATCACAAGGGCAAGTTGGTGAGATGATACACCAAATATTAGTTTTAGCATTCATCCCTTGTATTCTGAACGCTGACAGTAAGTTTTATTTTACTATTACCATTGTGAATAGTGTAAAATGAGTTGGTTCAAATAATATTTTCGAACTGCCTTACATTGTCGTGTGTTTGGATGGTTGTAGTTTGTCCAAAAGTGCTTCCCTACTTACTTATCTAGATAGGCTATAGGTTAGCTCGGTAGTATCCCAGTATCATATATGGGATACAATTATATAGCTTAAACAGATTGTTGGGAACAGCATTAGTTTGTACAAAAGAAACCATTTTTAAAATAGTCTCCTACTTACTTATAAATTAAGTAAAATTAATATTTACATCTATTTACTTGAAAATAAGTAAAGTTTACTACTTCTATGGACTAAATCTGAAAAAAAAAAAATCTATTTTTGAAGGTCATTAGTCATTACAATAAACCAAAAAATTAAGGTCAAAAATTTACCATATTACAATATAACTCTTAGTATTTTATAGTCGATTTACTTACAATTAAATTGACTTAAACTCCGTTATTGTATTATTATAAAATTTCTTATAAGAAAAACATGAGACAGCTTGACTTTTAAGAGTAGTTTCTGTGTTTTGCGAGGACTGTTGACGAATAACTGCATCTGCATCAGCTCCACAAGTTATGAAGTCGATTGTAGCTTAGTCGTTCAAAACCATTGCACCAAGTTCTAGGTAGTTATAATTATTTTCTTACTTTAACCGACTAATAATATAGACGATTCCACTCTCAGTTCCAACATATGAAATTTGTGTACGGCGTCGTTCATAATTTTCAATCAATATTATCATTATTTAATTAGTAGTGAAATATCTAGGATAATTGTTAAAGTTGTAAGTCTTAGAATGCATAAGAGTGAGAAGTGAATAAAATGTTTTTGATAGAATCTGGCGTCACTTGACGGAAGACCATATCCATTTATAAAAACAAAGGTATGGAGTAAATAAACTTAGTGATAGATATTGCACGGTCAAACAGTTCCTGATGATACTCAGTGTGGAGGCAAATCTCGTGTAGAGTAGTTGGTAAAGATGCAAGGTATGTCTGCGGTATCTGCATTTACTTGTGGTGGGTGGGCGTTGAATTTTGCTTATTCTTTGCGGTAGTAAACTACGTGTTTTTGTTTTTATAAATGAATATATTTTGGTCGCAAGTGTACTTTTGATGCTCTTAGGGCTCTGGGTATTCCATCAAAGAAGAGTGAGGCAAGAAAAAAAAGTATTTTTATGATGAATTTTATTCTCACGACACTTATTTACTTCGTACTACTTTGGTGGAAAGGCAAACTATTTAACCACATTTGATAGCTACTAATTTGTTGATCATACCGTTAACTATACGGATATTCCAAGAGATTTTTTTTAAGGAGTTATTGACCAATATGACGACGATGATCTATCGAAAAGGCGATCGTTTTCAAAGACCGATGACGTAGAATTCGAGCCAGCAAATCCTCTGCCGAAAGATAAAAATAAAATGACAGTGGTTATGAAGAACATCAACTGTGACGACTTTTCAAGATATGCCCTGAACTGTACATTGGAATCCGCTTTAGAGTACAACTCTAGTAGAAAAGCCCCGCCTATGCCGGCTAAAGTTACAGATTGGTGCAAGTAAGTATCAGGTGCAATTATCATTATGAGATTCAATATTTTAATAACTTCTGATGTCATAATCTTTGAGGAGGTGGAATGTTTAGCCCATTTGGCCTATAATTTAGTAAATTCATTATCAAAACCACTGGCATCTCCTCCTCTTCTTCCTTTGGTGAATGGTGGCCTCATTGTATAAACTATGTTTAGCCATAGTCTTCACTTTTCGCAAATGATTTTGAGATAGCAATAATTGACCATAACTCGGAAAACCCTGCTCCCCATTTTGTGGTTTACGGGAGGAATATGGTGATTATTATACATATCATAGTCATCTTTTACGACACTTTAAGTATAAAGAGTTCGTGATAATCTGAATGTTCATACAGTCCACAAATGGTACGGCTGAGCAAGACCTACCAAGAATTTACCATCTCAAACTCCTTGCTTCTTCCGACTGACTGATGGACTGCAACTTCAGTATTTAGCTTCCACTAATGTGCACTAGGTCAACCTAGTTGATTATGGCCTATTTTTCTTTTGGGGTTTTCATCCATTAGATGATGTAATCGCAGCTGTAGTTATGATTGTTTGGGGTATAATTGTGCTTTGAATAAAATCAAATATAACGGCTAACCAAGAATCTGGAAGCAATGATAAGCATTGCTCATCACTCAAACATATACCCACACTTACTTACGAATTACTGAACTGGAACTATCGAGACTCGGAGGGCTTACTTGCATATATTGGATCGTTTTAGTAACAACTTTTAGGGTTAATCAATGTTCAAATACTTTGGGTGATAATTAGGCATTCACATTTCAATAGATTTTATTATTTTTGGATAGAATAAAATTTTTATATACATTTCTTGACACTGAAATTGTTAATTGTTGTATAATATGTTATCAGTAACGTAGGCACCGCATATATTCTATTACAGTTTCTTCCTACAATATAGACCAAACCTTTAAGTAAGTAAGACTTTTCATGGAATAAACAATTATTATTATTATACCAGAATTCGAACCCAGACCTTTGTGAAGTTGCCAGGACAACTACCGTTGTGCCAACCGGTCTTCTTAATAGACTGCTGATTATAATGCTGAGGTAAAGTTAATACTTTACATAAACCATCAATCAAAATTTCCAATGAAAATATACGAAAACAACAAATTTCTTAACAGTGTAAATATTTAAGCAGAATCTTAATACTGTAGGTAAAACAGACTTGAAATTTAAATACATCAACAACTTCCAAGGAAACGTAGCTTTTAAGTTTATAAGGAACAACTTCTTAATTAAATTATATTTCTAGAGCCATAAGGCATCTCACCAATTGCGCTATTGACTGGAACTCGGAGTGCAGAGAAGTAACCGAGCACCACTTCAACGAGGAGAGCATCAAGGGCCATATGCATGTCGTCGACAATATTTGCGACGACGAGTGGTTCCTGTCACGTGAGTTTTGCTATTTTGAACACTGCCCCTTTTTGGTAAAGCTGAAAATTGTGTAAATCTCCGACATGGAGCTGTAGAAGGAAAAATACCGGTTTAATTTAAGCGTCTCCATGGTGCAGTGTCTTAACCACCGGTTTGACGCCTAAAGTTCAAGCTCAGAGATTGGGTTCGATCCCCAGTAAAGGATCTAATGTTAACATTGATATAATGTTTGCTCGGTTTGTTTTTAGCTCTACCCCTTTGTTTTAAGTTCATATGGCCAGCTACCGACATCTGATCTATTGCTATCTGTTAGCCGCATTAATAAAATTTTGAAAACCCCTTTTTTTCCGGAAGTAAGACGTGAAATAGCCTGTTCCTCCGTAGTTAAGGAATAAGGGGATGCGCGTTGCCATCTTTTGACCTTATCATCACTTAACATGAGGTGAGATAAGGGCCAAGAAATTTTCCCTTTTTAATAAAAAAAGATATTTACCTATGGTTTTTTTAACCAACGATCTTTTGGAGTGTAGAAAATTATAATTATTAGCTTAAAGAGTCCGAAAAGAAGCAGTCCATACTAATATTTAAATCTGAGATAGTAGCTTATATTGTAATAATCGGTAAATCATATGTTGTCACCCTTAAGACTTAAGGGTATCATAAAAGTATTAATACTAGAAATATCACACCGATAGGTCCTGGGTTTTAATCCCGAAAGGGGCAGAATGAATACGAACATGACCTGGGTCATGAGTGTTTATATATATTTCTATAAATATTACATATCTATGTATCATATCTGTATGTCTATCCGTTACCATAGTATCCATAACACAAGCCTTTATATAGTGCTTACTTTGGGCTAGGCTAATTGGTGTGAATGTAAGAAATATTATTGGAGCGAGAGAAGCTCCCATGCATCAGTTTCAATGGCATAATCTCTGTTACGCCATAACTTTCCGAATTCCTAACCGATTTTAACCTAACCTAACCTAACCTAACCGAATGGTAACCGAAAATAGAAAATTAGTACTATGTAAATACTACGTAAACATACATTTGCATACCTTAAATTGAATTACTTAAATGTCGATACATACACTATAATACGTATACTATAAAGTCAAATGAAGAAAACATGGTAGAATAATCCAAAATTAGGTCTGAAACCCGTGCTTTGCAATCAAGTTTGTTGGGTGCCTTTTGAATTTGGGGCAACATTCCAGAGTCGTATAGCCTGAAGTATGAAACAAAACCAGTTCGGTGAGAAGGAATAACAAAAGATTATTTCTTGTCGGAATGAAGATTACCGTTGTAAGAATCTCTTAGATATTGCAATTTACATTTCAAATACTGCGGAGTAAATGGATATTTAAGTTTAGAATAAAGAGATGAGTAAATTCACAGATCTGGACGCTGCCGAATAATGAGCCACTGTAATTTCTTTTGATATGAACAGACATGGTAATATTTACAAAGAGAGAAAATGAAGTGTATACAATTATTGAAAACGCGAACCAACTAATTTAGAATTTCCTAAGAAATGTCAGCGTAACACACGTTAGCATAATGAAGGATAATATTATATATCATAATAGTATACTAGCTGAACCGGTAACGCGTTGCTATGGTAACGCGTATACAATGGAAAAGAGCGGGAAAGAGAGCGGACAGACAAACACACAAACAACAAATTTGTGTTCTTAGATTATAGATTTAGGCTATGTCATTATATTACTTTAACTTAAACTATTAAGGAGTTAAGAGGAACTTAAATTTAAATCAGAAATGACAACTCAGGTATTTATATCTTGTAAAAAAATTTGCATATTATAATAATTTTTGTGGATGAGATATTCTTTTAGCCTTTTTCAATTTATATTACTTTCATGATTTTAGATAGGAATATGGTTACATATTTTAATTAACATAGAGTGCTGATATAATGTGTAAGCTTGAGAATTATAGTAGGCGTTTATTTTGGTAGCGGTATTTTGGTAGAGAGTATAATTCTGACTATTTCTTAACGAATTTCCAGGCTTCAAATATCTATAAATATGTTGCGTGTCTCTCGGTCTTTTACAAAATATACTTTGCAGAGTGTGCTCATGAAAGGAGATGCAACTGCATGTGCTCATACCGCTATCTCCTTTCATTCATCGGACATCCAGAAGCACTGCGGGCTACCACCCTTTCTTGGTTGCTATTCCTAACTGTCGGACCAAGCGCTTCTCAACATTTTTCTTAATGCACATAGCAAAGGAGTGGAACACTCCCCCTGCATCTATATTTTGCAGTACTTATAAGTCGTTCGTTTTTGAAACCAGTGCAAGTGGGCACATTCTAGATGAGCTCGTTTCATCATAGATCCTATCTTGAGAAGCCCGGGGGCTTGATTAGGATCAAGAGCTAATCCATTCAAAATTTAAAAAATTAATTGTCAGTAGTTTAGCTTTTTTTGCGGTACGGTTTACAGGTGTTTGATCTATGTTGATTAGTATTTTGATACACTCTTTTTGAAGAACCGATGTGTCGTAGGCTTTGAGCCTTGAGTCTTGAATGTGCGAATGCAAAATACTCAATCTCTTACTGCTAATGCTAAGATTATGGCTAAATTCCTTATTTTTGGAGAGGCTTCTGTCCATCAGTACAGGACGTTTCCCTTCGGCTGAGATGATGATGAAAATGTTATTCTTTTTTGTTTAAGAAATGTTAATCAAAAGGGCAAGTTAGTGATATGATACACTAAATATTAGTTTTAGCATTCGTCCCTTGTTTTCTAAACGCTGACAGTAAATTTTATTTTACTATTACCATTGTGAATAGTGTGACATAAATTGGAACAAATAACGTTTTCGAACTACTTTACATGGTCATGTGTGTGGATAGTTGTAGTATCCCAGTATCATATGGACCCATTTTTGCAAACAAGAACCAACCCACAGTTTGAGAACTATACAACATGGTACCTAAACACTTATCACTACATAATATAAAACAAAGTCGCTTTCTCTGTCCTTATATCCCTATGTATGCTTAAATCTTTAAAACTACGCAACGGATTTTGATGCGGTTTTTTTTAATAGATAGAGTAATTCAAGAGGAAGGTTTATATGTATAATACATGCATAATATAGTAGAGCATTGCATCCGTGCGAAGCCGGGGCGGGTCACTAGTTATTTATAACATTTATAAATCTGATATTCCTAGCTAGGCTACAGTATTCCACATGAGGTTAACAAGTATTCATTTATTAATATACTATGTATGCATTTTGCACATTCTGTTTACAAAAGTCTCGTTTTCTCGAAACCAACCTTTTGTGGGTTGGTTCTTGTTTGGAAAAATGGGTCCATATATGGAGTACTAATTTTATAGCTTAAACAAATTGTTGAGAACAGCCATTAGTTTGTGCAATAGAAACCATTTTTTAAATAGCCCTCTACTAACTTTTAAATTAAGTAAAATCATTTATTATTTCAAAATAAGTAAAGTTTACTTACTTCTATGGACTATGTCTGAAAATAAATTAATTTTATTATCTTTTTTTAAATAAAAAATTAAGCTCAATAATAATTCTTGAACTTCTGTGTACCTCGAAAGTGACTTTTATCCTTGGGACGCAGTTGCATCTGTGATCGATGGCATGCATTAATCTGTATTGGGCTCGCATTGTAGGTAATTGCCTATTGGACATTTATAATGTATTCATCCATAAATAAGTCTTATGCCTTATTATTGGATTAATAGGTTAATGACTATAATTATTAAAAGCGAAATATGCATTATATGATTATATTTATACTAGCAGCCCGTACCGGCTTCGCACGGGTGGACAAAATTCTTTAAATTTTTTCTAGCATTCAATATAGCCTATGACACTCAGCAATAATGTGCCTTTCTATTGGTGAAAGAATTTTTAAAAATCGGTTCAGTAGATCCCAAAATTACCCCTTACAATTTAACAAATATACAAACACACAAACTTTACTTCTTTATAATATTAGTATAGATATATTTTTAACTATAGACGAATTTTAATTTGATATTTGCATTAATTGATAAGTTCATATAAAACTGTTTTTTATTTCCGCTCAACTTGGTCGTATTTATAGTTACTGAACGTGGCGCAGTTTCGAAAGTTTGAAGTTCAAAGGTTCAAACCATGCTGAAAATTTGATGACAAAGTTTCTAACAAATGTTTTGTTTGATGAGAGTGTTTTGAAGAATCGAAGTCCGGTAAAAACATTTTTTGGTGGTAATTTTGTAAATAACAGTATTGGGGTCATAATTTCCGACATCTATTGTACTTGCACTTGACTGTTTCACATTATTTATTATTTATCCGTAACTTAAACGTAAATCGTAACAGTATTGCTATACCTGGGCCGATGTGAAAATCTAAGGATTGGCGTTGGTGGAAGAAAACAGGTTAATTAATAAAACAGAGAGACGTGACGTGAAAATTTAAAACAAAAGTGACATACGTCAGCATAAAAAAGCATATTAACCGATCTAGGCTGATAAGATCGCCGGGGTTCTTTATTTTTACCGAATGTTTAGTCAAGACTCAATAGAACGCCGGCGTTCCCTCTCGCCCAGACTACTTTATACTCTAATTCCTCCTGCTGCAATACATTTTTATAGGAACAAGTTTAGTTTAAAGGCAATAGAATCATTATTTTAAGTAGTACCAACACAGAAAATATATACACGTTATTACAGAATAACGAAAAACAGTAAAGAAATCCAGAGTTCCAGACTGTTTTTGTAATCGGCGGCCATTAATGAGGCATTTGTCATTAGACATATTTATCGGCCAGTCATACTCAATTATCAGCCCATTAATATCCCACTACAAATGCAGCTGTTACCAACGACTTGGCGTGTTAACCAAATCTCGAGGAATTTTTGGTCACCCATCCGATGACCGGCCTTTACCAAATGTTGCTTTGCCTTCGAAAGTGTACGCTTAACTATTTAAATAATATAGAAACGCGTATCAGCTGTAACCGTTAGATTTATCGGCTCTTACCTACAAACCTTGTAGAATTTTTCATTCTACTTTTTAAGTTCTTACACATCTATCGTACATTTCAATAAAACCATTCTGTTCACTTTTCTAATACTGACATCTCGACTCCTAATTTTTTCATCAATAAAATATGTTTATGCGAATTTACAAAAAAAAAACACAACTCCTAATAGATATAATGACCTCTAATCATAATACTTTATTTCTAAATAAAAATAATAAATAAATTACATTTGTTACTTTGATATTACGCATTGAATGCCTAATGAACCAATTCATCATTACAGAGTCTTCTTGAACGTAATCACTTACCTTTGAAATAACCTGGATACTTACCAACTTTGCAAATGTACTTACGAGACCATAAAATAATTAGAAGTTTCGCCAACATTCCGCTATTCCCATTAAGTTACAAGTTTCTTAAACGTTTCCCTAGAATTAACGAGATGAGGAGGAATTTTTTTGGGTAGCATCTTGGTAATTTGGCGCACTTTTCATAATGAGATGTGTTCGGTTGTTTGTGGAATATGTCCTTATGTCTCCATAAATAAAAGACGCAGCTGCTTCCTTCTTATTTATGGTTTGCGTGGCGTTATTCTAATGTTATATTTTATTACGTTAATAGTACAAGATAATATTTATTTTTAAAAACGAACCAAGAAACTCAAAGAATACTGTTTAAATTGTCAGACTTGAGAATATCCTAGTTTTTCTAAAGGCTTGGATACGAGTAAGGATAGCGGTGGAGGTGAAAGTCTTCGATTTTTTTTTTTAATTTATAAAAAAGTTTTCACTCCAATGGTTTAAGTAAAGCTTTTGGATGGACGCCATGTGGATATTAGGTTAACGGATAAACATGTTAGCTATATTGATAAGTAATTTTGTTGAAAGATATATAAGTACTCACGTCTCATGTATTATTACTTATTATAATTAAAAACTTTTCCGGGACTCAAACCCGGCAGCCGAGGCTTCCAAAGTATGGTCTCTCAGATTCGGCCAATTTGTGTGGGCGGTTGATCATGGGTTAATTTGGACTCCAACACAAAATCTTGTCATAGCAAGTAAAATAAAGGGCGAATTGACAAAATATAGTATTTTAGAAGACACTTCAAAGCCTTTTGTAGATTAGCATTATGATCCGTGCGTTATTGGACATTGTTACATGTTGGTCATATGTTCACGCGAACATACCGTTAATGTGTCTTTCATTTTGACAAAGAAATCATATAAAAAGAAAAATGTTTGAAATATCTTCATGATTTTATGATATCTAACCGTACCATGCTGCAACGCACGGACTTATAAAATACAAAACTTATAGAAGAGAAGATTTTTACGTAACAATTTCTGAACTGATGATACTGGAGGTAATATACATCTCGTTGAACATAAAATGGGCAGATTATCCAAATAAATTCTAATCTTTTACTGCAATCTCTAACCCCGCCTGCCAAGTGTAGATATTTTAACAAAACCCTTTTTCCAGCAGTGAACCTATTTCGGCTTACTCGATGAAGATGATACTGAAACTTATTAATTTCACAGGATACGATGACCTACCAATATGCATAGAAGCGACAGCAGACGTGTGGGAAGCATGTTATTCCACTTTCAAGCTCTTGGTTGACGAGCAGAAGAACAAGACACGAGAGTGGACACACTATGAAACACATTTCTATATGTGTTGGTAAGATAACCGTCCAGCTTATTTTGTTGCCGGTACCATTACCGAATAAAAATTCTGGGAAAAAGTTTTCCTGTCTTTTCACACTAGCTTCGAATATCAGTTTCTATTTTTATGAAATAACCCACATGTAGTGCAATCTGTGAGTTATTTTAGTTCCATTGATATTCGATCAACGATGATATTAAAAATTTGAATAGCCAAATGTGTAGAAGTAGTGCAATAACACCCTTTGACAGTTCTTGTTACAAAGCTGAGTTTAAATAATGAACCTCTTATAACAACAGACTGAGAATTTTTCGTTGTTATTCACGAAAACTATTCAATACTTGATTCTTTGTTTAATAGATGTTTCCTTCTATCTTCCTTATGTAAACATGTTTTTCATCTGGCCCTTCAAAATGTAGTTCTTCATAAGAATGTCTAGTAGCGCGTAAAAATTCTATATAAATAAATAAATGTCATATACTGCTTATAGATTCGACTAGGTTTTTACAGCGATATATACCATTAACAATATTGAATGCTTATTCGCTTATAAAAAGGCTATTAATTAATTTCTACAGTGCTCGAGCAGCGTTTCGGAGATGCACACTGGACTCGGTATTTGGCACAGAGAAATGCACTCAAGAACAAGCGTCCACGTTGCATAAATTCTCCGTAATCGTCTCCGAAGGTGATGTTTATCAGGTAATAGTTTAATCAGGTAAAAGTACTTTTAACATAAGAAATATTATTTTTATAACAATAATGATAGAACAGATCCTATATGAGAGATAGGTGATAGAAAAGAATAGATATCCTTAACACGTTACGCCGCGGTAACGGCATATAAAGTAAAGGTGGAATTCATATTATGACAGTACGGATATCGCCGTTTTCACGAAAATTATCTAAAAATTACTACGGCAACAACCGTCGATTTTACATTAGAGTGTCATAGAGAGCAGTCTTACTGTCATTCGGTAAAGGAGGCTTGTGTTCCTAGTGTCAAAAACACGTGTACACTAAAATACTGTGAAAAACAGTACGGGTATAGGTGTACGAAACATTTGTATGAAGATTGTTAGTGTCATAGTGGACTGGAGTACCGCGTCGTAACGTGTTAAGAAGGAAAGGTGGCGCTGCGATCTGGTTATGCAAGCAGTTACGATCGTATGTTAAGTTCAGGCAGGACCACGTCGGTTGGGTCTGCTGTGTATGCAAATAACTTATATCGCGTTTACCTTATTTTCCTAAGAGACGTAATATTACTCCTCGGGACTTAGATTATTGCCAGGAGTCAAGCAATCTTATCACCAAATTTCGTCACAATCCGTTCAACTGTTCATCGTGAAAACATAACAGACGGAAAGATAAACATAATTACTTTTATATTTGTAACATTAGTTCAGCCCTCAAGATTTAACTTATCGTGCAATATAGGTGAGTTCAGAGATACTCGACACTGTCTCTGATAATGTGATAAACTTTGAGATAGGATGAAATTTTAGTGTTAAAAAATACTTCCTGTGACCTATTTTCAAGGCACTAAGCTTAGCTTAGCGAAAATGTGACGATTCTCAGTAGTTTTGAGAAACAACCACTCTTGGGACGCAGTATTCAAATGTTCCGAGGGTTAAAAGACTTAAAAGTTCTCTACAGTCGCATCGTCTCCAGAAAATGTAATAACGACACGAAAGCTGTAAACAGCTAAAAGTTTTCAGTGTTTAAAGGAATTTAAGTATTGAAAGCAAACTTCAAAGTTTGCAATAAAGATGTAGTTTTTAAGTGGGATAAATTTGAAAATATATCTCTTAAGTCCGCGTTCTTTTTAAGTTTTAACAAAGAAGCTGACTCTTATTTTTAATAACAAGGAGTTTTAGTAATTCCTCATCTGAAAGAGCTGAAAGGTGATCACTATTGTATGGAAACTTCCGTCAAAAAATGGAAGGTTTTGCAATAATTTTAGTGATTGGCAGGCGGGTTGCAGATCGCAGTAGAAAACCATAATTTGGAAAACGCTACCTCCAAATATGTGGTCCTACGGGAGGTCCATTGTAGTTGATTTTGCCAAATAATTGATACCCTTACCGTTTTAACTTATTAAAATAGTTTCTTTTAATAGATAAAATCATCGAATACCTGAGTTTACTTTATAAAATTATACAAACTATTGAGTAAATATAAAATGTTAATGTGGTAAATCAATTAAAACTTCTTCTTAAGTAAAGTTGGTTACAAAAAATCTTCATTTAATAATACTCGAGCTGTTAACAGTAAAATAAACGGTTATACAGAATAAAGCGTGAAAGAACCTTAAATAGGCTTAACACCGTGAATAATTTCTTCCGATCAGTTACCGTGTTCAACGGGAATATGATAACGATTTAAAATAAAACAAGCATATTATAGGCCGACAGGGGCGCGGATAGGTACTATCGAGGTCTCTTGCGCCTTACCACTTTGTAGAAATATTCGTTTGAACTGATCGCATCGGACATCCACACGACCCCTAATTGGCTTCGTATTTTACTACGATTTATACTACGGCCAATCATAAACAACTAGTTTTAAAATCGCCCTTGATGTCAGTACTGTCAACTGTCAATCTGCTCTCACTTGCTTGTTTGCGCACGCGCGACATTGTTGAATGAATGCAGTGGGGCGTGGCCTGAAGCGATAGGCGTCGTGCAGTGCGCTAGCGACTTTCGACTTAGGTCTGATAAGGCACCAGAGGCCTCGATAGTACAGGGGCGCAATATGCGCGCCTGCCGCCCGCTCCTCACTCGATCCCCCATGTCGCCGTACCCCTACGCCCCTGTACCGCGCGGGAAAATGCTCATTTAAGCGGTTGACCTATAGTAATAAAACACAATGGGCTGTTAAATTTTATATAAACAACTGAATAAAGCATTTTTCTTTCCAGGATTGTGACTCTAACATGATGTACACGAATTGCCCAGGTGGTGATCCGAGACCTTCGAAGCGACATCTCACCAAACTGATGTCATCAAACGGTAGCCAAAATAACGTACACAAATCAAAATGGACTGATATTGTCCTTGCTTTGTTTTTGTATTTTTGTTTTTACTATATTTACGGTGTATAAAAATTGTTTCAGAACTTATGTTGTTTCACTAGATTTCTCAACTAAAAAAGTAATTTTAATACTAATGTATCGTATTTGTTTAATATTTGAATATAATAAAATACGATTCATAAGCGTCACATCAGCTAAATTATATCCAATGCTATACGGATGTCTCCCCCAAAAATGGAAGGATTTTACCACAATCTCAACGCTTGGTAGATTTGTTGAAGATCGCAGAAAAGACTATGACTCGGAAAACGTTGCCGTCCACTTTATGGTCTGCGGGCGGTGTATGGTTATTATCTGTGGTATCATTAGGCGCCTTTTGCGGCACTTAAAGGGTTGTTCTCAATCAATATTTTTTAAATTATAACTTAACCTGTGAACGTAACAACAAGGTTTGGAACGAAGTTCCTTATGGGGCGTTGCGGAGGTGTACCCTAGCCGGGAAAAAACGTCCGTAGCGTTAAACAAAAAGCGTAAGATTTTTATGTATAGTCTAAGTGGGATGGCCATACAGTGTTTAATGTACAGTCTACGTGATGACTGTTATTATTTATTTTTATAAATCATTGAAAATAAAATAAAGGTGTTAAGATAATTTTGTAAAGTAGTTTCTTTGCTTTTATCGATAAAAAAATCTAAATTAAAAATGTATACCCGAATAATTATTCTCTTTTTACCTCGAATTAAACTAAAATTTGATATTTTTATAATAAGGAACTTCGTTTTTATCCGGTGTTCCACGACACCACACGATTTTTTTTTAATTGTATTTTATATTACTTATAATTTTAACACATCGGCATCAAATTTTGCGATGGATGGACAAACTATTTTGGTGATGTAACTGTCGTCGGTCTTCTACTGAGCAGGTAAGATTCAAAACGGCAAATAATTAATATATTTATTGTTATTAAATAATGAAACAGCTATTTTTTTTAGAAAAAAATCAGCTTGTCCCAGGGTTCAGGTGAGACTCGAAACCACATTTAAAATTTAATTGTGGGAATGTAATTAGTCTTATTAACACATACCACATTCATAGTTTCCATGAAAGTCAAGTATTATTCGATTTAAGAAAAAATATCTTGTTCAGGATGTATTCCTTTAATAAAAATATACAACATTTTAACGTACAGTGCAACATCAAAGGATACAGAGGAATCGCAATCATACCAGACCACCTGGGTTAACAAAAGAACTATGGTAAATTACCGTCTCTTTATGGTATAATACCTAATCCTATAAATGTTTTATTTTTCAAGATAAGTTTGCTTTTTGGTTATAAGTTTGGTTGAATTTTGTGATATGCCTTTGTCTTTTCATTATACTGTAAACACATAATAAACCACCACTTTTTGAGTAATAATTATTGTATTGATAATTGATGTAGCAGAAAATAAACTTAACAAGCTTAAATTACGAAATATTTTGCACATAAATAAATTCTCAAGTTCCGGTTTATGAACGTTATTTTCCTTTAGATGTTATGACAGCTCATTCATTATTTAACCAAATCTGTTAATGTAACATGATTTAATCCAAATAAATGTTTTCAATAAATGAAGACAGTATTTTTACTGACCTGACCTGATTAAAAATTGGCTATTTCATGGTTGTTATTTTCATCTCTGCCTAATATCGACAATTTCAAGAACAGGAATTAAAACAGAGATAACATTTAAATGGATGTTAAGTGCTTTATTTCTTCCGGAAAATATAATGCTTGTTTATTTTATAAAGTACTCTAGAAATTCAATGACATTGCTATACCATGTCTCAAACCAATTTAATAAAAATGTAAACAAAGACGCCATTTTTGCTACCATAGACTACTGAGTGATGTGGTAAAAGTAAAACCATTTATGATTCGAATAATTAATTGATTGCTTCGACTAGATTAATTGAACACTATTATGTTGGAGCTTCGCGTTAGCGCAGTTTGTTTTTATTCCGAGTGTCGGATAATGGGCATTTGTTCTCAAGCCTCGAGATATGGTGCTGTTCATCGTGATTATATAGAAATGAAATGCTTAGATTGAACCGAGTAAAAATGACTTATATTTTTTAAAATTTCACATAAGAAATCAATCCTTGAAGAAAAAAGGTATCTAGCTAGATTTTTAAATAAATAAATATATTTAGTATTAAAGTAAGACAAAATTAATATTGACTTCTTAGGTGTTCACGCGTAAAACTAACTGAAATGAAACACTTATGGATAAATCAACGCGTTTCAATTTCAAAAGACAAATTTAACTGATTTACATTGTGACTAGGATCGTGTTTTTTCTGGAGTAACGACATTTTGCTACGATAACTGGTCTTTGAGATCAACTCCGATTTATATTTGTTGTACAAGGTATGTAACTGTAATATTATCTTTTATGTTCGTAAACTTCATCTCAATTGAAAGTAATTCGACGGCCGCCACTTAAGGGTCCACTGGAGGTATTTTTACCCTTACAAAATGTAAAATATGTGTAAAAGAAAGAAAATTATAGCAAAACTAAAACTAACATATTCAAATGAGAACAGATGTTTAAATGATTTATCTTTATTTTAAGCATTGAACACGGATTACCCTGGTCCGTCATCCTATTCTTTGTTTTTGTCTTCGCCTATGAAAAAACGACCGAGACATAGTCGCTTGACAGCAAATGAAAAGACCATAACACTGAATATTTACAAGTTTGTAGAAAAATCGATGACAACTTATACTTATTATTTCTGATACAATAAAAAAACTGCGGAGATAATGGGAACTTCTCAAAGCACCATTGTGGTGTCCTCTATTACTGTCAGGGTATCAATCAAATGAAAGCAGTCAGTAGTTTCACCAAGCAGCACACGTACGTTCGCACCGGCCGACGGTCGAGCGAGCAATACCCCACTACAGCTGTAGGCCGTGCGTACGGGCGTGTGTCGCTTGCACTTTATTAATACGTCACACCTCTTCCTTTTCAATTGATTCGAATAATTTGAGACAATGAAAAATAATTAAAATACATTTATGTAATTAATATTCTTAAATAGTATATCTTGAATTGTTATTTAACTAAGAAGTTTTTTTTTTTTAATTATGTTTTATTACTTGCAGCCAAATACTCTAATCTTGCGTGTCCTCTATTTTTCTTTGAATACGCCACTCTTCTTTTACCTTTTTTTAGGTGTATCAGTTTTTTTTTTATATTAATTTATTTAGTTTTCGAGGAAACATCAGCTTACAATATTGTTTAATTACAAGCTATATAACTTAAAAAGCTAACAAAGGTTTCACACGGAAAAATTGGTCTAGGTATTATTAAAGTGAGCTCACTCAGTGTGTGAACCCACGAACCCATATTGTAGTATCTGAATGGCCAACTACCCTATTAAGATAAATGATTGTGAATGATAAAATGTCGTTTTATTCGGCTATCTCCTAATTAGGGAGTCACAAATTAATAAAACAATATATATAATTATATATTTATAGCATCATGCAGTGCATATGCAGGGGATGACAATTTTGTTTTATTTAAGTTTCTCTCTAAGTTATGTTCAATTAACCAATTAAGGGTTTTATTCAATCTATTGTTACGTCATCAACGAACAAAATACACAGTTCGTTCATAACCTTCGGCAGGTCTATTATGTAAACTAAAAACAAGAGAGTCTTAGGCACTCCCTTGTGATGTTGAGGCATTATTATTTTTAATATCAAATCGAACTCTATAAACTTTTCTACTCATATGATTATAATATTCGATTTCAACATATTGCTGTCTATCTTTTAAATAAAAGATAAACCATTTGTGAGCTGTATTTGGGATACAACCAGTTTATTAATATTTTATGTTGCACACGGTCATGCGCCTTGTACATACATGTGTAGCAATATTCGAATAGCATATTTTTAATGTCCAATTACTTATTATCTTTTGAATGTATTTGAGAAAAGCTAATAAAGTTGACTGACTGTAATTATTTAGGTCACTTTTTGGTTATTTTCATGTAATGGTAATCACTGTTGTTTTTTAATGAGTCAGGATAAACTTCTACTTGCATAGATTGATTGACAGTGAAAGAAAAGGTAAGTTCGACCGCACATTCACAATCAAATGTGAGCGTAGTTCATCAAAACCGTCACTATATATTTTTAATAATATGCATAGAAGTTATTAAATATTTTTACGATATCTTGTCGGTCCGAATGTTATTTCCTTATTATTCGCTTAGATACTTGAAGTTTTACATTACATTTTTCTTTAATCGTCTTTTATTAGTTTTTTTTTTTTTACTATTTTCCACATTGCATTTTCTTCATTGTTAAATTGTTTTATTTTTCTATATTTTTATTTAGTTATTAAATTCTCACTACGATTACATTGTACACTACTGAGTCTACTACCAGTTCGGAAATTGGGAGGCCCTTCCGAGAAGAACTGGCGGAAGAAACTCGGGCAGGGGGACCGACCTCCATCTTACTGTTATTATTTGCAAAGAGAGCTAACTACATCATCAGGTCTTGCAATGTGTGTTTTTGTAGGTATTAATTTATTAATTATTGGATCCCAAGCAGGTGGAACGCTCCAACCATCGTCTCTATTGAAATTTGGATGTTTCCTGATTTCAAAAGCCTCGCGTAGTGTCCTAGGAACAAGTCTTTTGTTCTCTAGCGAGAATTTAAGGTTTATCGATACGAATGTAGTAGTTTGGCGCCTCAAAAGCATGCTCACACTCACACACTGCAGACCTAATATCGCGCCTATGTTTTATGTCAGCTACGTGTTCTATAATGCGCGTCCCTATACTTCTCTTTGGTTGTCTGAAGTATGTGAGAACACAGTCACAATCTATTTTGTAGACACCTGCTGTCTGGAGGGGTATATTGCATTTGACCGGTCGTAAGAATTGGTTAATCTTCTTGGCTGGTTTAAAGTAAGTATTAATGGAAACCCGCTTCAGAATGTTCCCAATCTTGTCAGTGACCCCCTTCATGTACAGCAGGTTGACGTTCTACTGTGGCTGGTTGGTGCGGCTTCTGTGTCGTAGTTTTGGTACTCGCAATTTTTTATCTTGTAGTACTCGCTTGTCATGCTGAAGCTCAGCAGTCAGATATTGTTAGGCACAGATGCCGCGAGTTCTCTGAAACAAAGATTTCCCAACGGTAGCCAACTGTATAGGATGGTGGTGAGAGTCACCATTTAAATATCTATCTGTATGAGTTGCCTTTCATTACACTGTATGACTAAGGGTTTGATTTAGATTGCTGCAGATTTGAACATTTAGGAAGGCTATTTTATTGTCTGTCATTAATTCCATAGTGACATCAATGCAATCTTGTACAGGTAAGCTTGTGAATAGAGATTGAACATCGAAGCTAACCATAGTTTCATCATCAGTGAGATGTAGGTGTTGTATCTCACTAACAAAATGGTAGGTATGGTGCCTTACTTTGTTTCGATAACAGAAACTCGTCAAGCTTATTGCTTACTATTTTATAAACATCAAAAGTAGCTGTTACTCATTATCATCTCATAAAGAGAAGAGTAGCTCTTTTCTTGACTGTTGTATCTACCCCCGTTGTCAAAAGATATATTCCCAGGGTCGTCATCTATTTGTCCCAGCGTAACCCCAGTGACATCGAATTGTCATCGCATTGCAATGGTTTTACGATGGCAGGCTGAAAATTTTAGGCGACCCAGAACAATGTCTGTACGCCTTTATTTTGCGCCCTTGGCGCCATTGAATATGGTGTGTCACATTTATACCTATGCATTATAACAAATTTAACGGTAACACGCCCAAGTTTTTTTGAACATGTTATCAGCAGTCTGTACTTGTAACTTGACTTCTATGCATACTGGTATTCTATTATTTATTGTTTGGTTTTGTGTTTCACAACATGAGACCTATTTTACTATAATAGATGTCATCTAACACCAATAACTCTTTTTCCTTCTTGTACCTACTTCTTATAAATTTCAAAATTTGTATAGTGTATAAATACACCTTGAATGTAATTTTTTCAATACATTAACATATCTGTGAAGCCACATAAAAACAATATTTGGTAAAAGTTGCCTTTATTTTATATGTGTTTTCCTACTGGAAATAATTTTATTAATAATAATGTCTGATGCTAATAAATAAAATGTATTGGTATTTTTGTTGATATATTTTCTTTTATAGACTTGTGTAACTCAGTTATCTCCTGGAGCTTTATGCCACTCCGGATATTTATCTAATCATTCCGTTCAAAATAAGGATATCTTTATCATTTAACTGGATAAGCATATCCAGTATATCCAATCCAATCACATGGGTCAATTCCAAATCATTTGGTCTGGCTAACTACATAACAGATATCGACAGCGAAAGCGTCGAACGAAAGACTTAGAGCGCCGAAAACGCTTTTTGTGTTTTCTGTGTTTTCCGATCAACGGTAAAATTCTTAAAAACGCAATACTGCTGATGATGCGTTCGCTCTGACTGAGGTGGCAAGCGTCATTATAAGCGAAACAAGCGCTGCATATAGTTTTGTTTCTATAAAACGGTAGCAAATTTGAAGCGCTTCATGTGCTCTTATTTTGCGAAATCTTATTAGTCCGGATTTAATAAACAGATGCGGATTGATAAATATATATAATAACACCTTAGTTGGATATATGGTATGATTTGCTATGGTTTCAAAGAATTAAACTACTAGTCCGGATATATTTGGTGGATATGGATAATCATTGGATCTATATATATATTTAGGAAGAATATAGGATAACTCCTATCTATTTCCGGAGTCACCTTACGCATGTGCAGTCCCTTACCCCGTACGGTTAAGAGTGTATTCAGAAATAAATTAACCAGCGAATATTCATTTTATACCATTTCCAAATTACATACTTTGCCGATACCATTAAATCTTCTAGATTGACTGTAATTCGATAACTTTTAACTTGTATACAATATTTTTTTACATATATGACGGCGAGGCCTCACGCCGGTCATCATAATGCTCTTTATTATCCAAAAAGAGTTGCAGCGATCTTTAAAATAATAACGTGTATGGATGTAGGATAGACTTCTTTATTATTTAAAACCACTTGCAGTCTAAAATCGCAAATGATGCACGAGATTTCAATGGATGAAAAAGGTGATGATCCCCGAGACGGCGTAACAACCTCCATGCGTGGCGGTCCAACGAAAAGTAATTTTCTCGCTCGGTATAAGCTATGAAGTAAAAGTTATGCCCTTATAGCGATCTAACGGTCACGATAAACTAACCGTTTCACGCTTATTTCATGCTAACTAAACGTTTACACTTATAGCACGCTGACAGTCTGCTTCTCAAGTCATCTCAGAAACGTTTAGTGTTGCCAACTTGCAACGCCTCTTTAAGGTCACGCCATCTAGGATTTCAGCCAGGTACTAACCTGACGTTTTCCATTTGATAAAATCGTACCTTGTAAACAAATCCTTACTGACAAACATTATTTTAAGCTTAAACTCTTGAGTTTAATATAATCTGATTGAAATAATCGAATGCTTCAACATATATAATAGTACTAACCTAACCTATTATCCAATGTATATCAAATTCAGGAATAACATTACGTATAATTCCGAAAATATTATTTGTTTATTTCAGTCATAAGTGTAAAATACTAATGTCTTTTAATATCACTATAAAAGATGAGATAGTTATCGTAGGTAATTATATGTTTGAATGTCTTTACAACGATTTAATTCTAAATCGATGCCCCTCAGCAGAGTCACACCTTTGTGCTCCTTATAACCATTGTTGCACCTTGGCAAAATCACACCTTTGTGCACCTTGCTACCATTGTTGCACCTTGGCACAATAACACTTTTGTGCACCTTGGCACTATTGTTGCACCTTGGCAATATATTCTTGTACTCCTTGGTACATGTCTTTTCAAATTAATGTATTGTAGTATATCCACTTGTCTGTACAACGTTTATATAAGTTTTGACGTAATAACCATTGAAATTCAAATCGTTGTTTCAGGAATATAAGAAACAACTTAAAAATCTATTTTTTTTAGTATCATAGTATGTTTTATTTAACCCGTGTAATGCAATGTAATATTTAACCCGTACAGGGTTACTATTAACTGAATTAAAATCTCGATCGATTTAAATCGTAAGTAAGATTAGGTTTGGTGTGGGTAGGTAGCACAAGCCAGAATTATTAAAAGCAAGAACAAGACATTCATTACTAGAATAACATGGCGGAAATAACCGTGAAGGTAATAATAATCTCAACACTTACATTATTCAATAGAGTGCTTATTACAAGGTTATAAAGATTTTCTTTATAGCAAAATAGGATGACTTCATTTATTTTCTTTTCTTAAAATAAAATAGTTATCAATAATTACACAAGTTCTTTAGAATTGCAATTAACACTGCCGTTATTCAAGTTGATATTTACATTGCTATAGTCAATGATTTTCAACTCTTCTTAGAATCAAGTGGATAAACTATTTAACATTATTTTTTGTCTCAATACTATGAGACGGCCTTTTTTGCAGATGGGTTCGTTATCTCCCTCCTTTAATTTGATTTTCACGAGCTAATTTTTCTATATACCACTTACTAGAAGGCTCGTCGCCACGTGTGGTGTCCTCTATTACTGTCAGGGTATCAATCAAATGAAAGCAGTCAGTAGTTTCACCAAGCAGCACACGTACGTTCGCACCGGCCGACGGTCGAGCGAGCAATACCCCACTACAGCTGTAGGCCGTGCGTACGGGCGTGTGTCGCTTGCACTTTATTAATACGTCACAACCATATCTAAAATATATATTATAACAATAAGTATTTAATTACGATAAACATTTAACTACAATAGATACATAAAAACAGTAAAACACATAAAACATACTATTTATTTGCATGCATTGATATCGAATGGCAGGTTGTCGATATCAATATTGATAACTAATTTTAAAACTAAACTGTTCTGATTGTTTGTAACTTTATGGAGTTAAATTTATCTAATAAATTTCAAAGGAAGGTCAGATTAAGTTTACAGTGGTTTGATTCGATGGGCTGTTGTTTCAGTTTAACATATAATTAATGTAATTGTGAGGAAGGATTGCAATACTTACAATAATTTGTCACAGTCACACTAAAATATATATTTCCAAAGGTATACTAGGTGCATTCCAATGTTTTATGAAAGTAATTCTTTAGTTTAGACTTCAATGATGTCTACGAAATCCGCAGGTAGTTGATTAATCATCCGTATCGAATATACAAAAAACGGTCTCACTACTTATGATTATGACAAACGTTATTATTATTTTAAATGAAATACCGGTAATTGTCAATTTAAAAAAAACCGGTTAATTTTTAGGCCTACCTAGGATTTATAAAAATTGTGAAAACTAAATAACGATTGCTTTAACTTTCACAAGAATAATTTTACTTAAGGTAAAATTATTTACTTAAGGTAAAATTATTCTTTCACAAGAATAATTTTACCTCACAAGAATAATTGAGGTTAAGTAAGTTAGCCAGCCCTAACTTACCCGAGACTATATATTTTGAAATATTTGAGATTTTTGTGATATTTTTAGCAGTAAAGCCAACAAATGATATTTTATCTCCAATAACATCACAAGAAGCTGAGTATTACGTCCCGACAGCTAGTTCGGCATCACTGACAAATTCGTTGTTCGGATCGCATTATTATCAGTTATCATTAGTCATGGGTTTAATTATCACTTATTTATCTTTACCATACATCCATGACTAATTACCTATTTATAACATTACCTATGCGTCTTCGATTCATAATCGATTTAATTGAAGTATTCATTGATTTGAGAGATACTCTTTTACGGTCAAACACTATGCGAACACAGATTAGACATTTTTTTTTCATTGGATTAATAACGTCACTTTTCGTCTTAAGTTATTCAAATAATTTTTAATATGTTTAACAAACTATGAGCTTTGAAAGAAACTAGTGAGATACATGTTGAAACCTTCTTATTACTTATGAATGTGTTTTTATATCCATTTAGTGGCCGAAAGTGTGAGTATTTTAAATGAAACTGGTTTGTTTACATTTTTATTAAATTGGTTTGAGACAGGGTTTACATTGAACTACCCTGATTAATAATAGTTTTAATATTACTTTTTATCTATTCCTCTGTCCTTCAGAGCAGCCCTCTCCAAGCAGTCAAACAGACAAATAATGTATTTATACTCGCTCGTTTGTCCTGTCTTGCCCTGTTTTGAATACTCTTCTAACTTAACCTAATCTCACCCTTTTACGATAGTAGTCATTTGTTTCTTAATGGCGGGGGCATACCTACTTAGATTGCCAGCTCTCTCGCTGTGGCAAACACAATAAATAATTATGTGATAGGACAAAGCAAATTATGCGAAGATGTCAAAAATCACTTCCTGGACGAGATCCTCAATTAAGAAATGACTGAAGGCTGAGTGGACTGTTCGTATTTATTACCTTGCAGGGCATATATTTGTGCGCATGTTATAGTATGGTTATACAATATACGCTGTGCAGAAGCACTGCAAAGCAATATTCTATATGCTGTCAGCTATTTTAATTCGACACTTTGAAGTAGTAGCACTACAAATCTATTTGAACTGTTTTTCCCTTGCTATTTTAGCCATGTGATCTTTAGTTTGTAGATGGTAGTGTACTTAACCAAAATATTTATATTCAAGTTTTAATTACTTCTCAGATAAGCGTGGAAATGAAATACTGCTAGGTAATATTTTGACTTCTCGAACAAAACTAATTAGCAAGCAGCAGCATACCACACTGCGTTTCCCGCATAAGCTCCCTTTAATTCCATGCAAATAAGAGCGGGAAAACCAGAGAGCCTAGAAATTTAGCGGTTATTATGAAATTATGCGAATCCAGCCACTGCTTGTTTTAAATGCAAAATTCTCGACATACCCTAACGAGTTTCCATAAAAATTAAAGCCACGTGTGCTGGTTATCGTTAAAAGAAGCCTTCATAATCTTTTTGAAATGTTCTGGTTAATAATATTTGCTTTTGGCTCTCCAGTTCAATTAATAAAAACTGAAGAAATGTTACCCGACCAAAAAAATTTTTTTTTCGTTATAATACTTCTCAGAATGATATATTAGGCAACATAACATACATTGTTCTGAACTCAAGTTAAGTACTTGTGTTATGGATTTTAGAAACAACTAAGGTAACACAATAGCAACACCCAGACCCAAACCAATATAGAAAAGTTTATATTCTACTTTAACTCAGCCGCGAATCGAACCTGGGACCTCAGAGTGGCGTAACAATGAATACCGATAAGCGGAGGTTGTCAAATAATAATGGATTACATAATTTTTTAATAATTACCCATTGATTAATTTATATTAATGTTTCCATTGCTGGGACAATCCCCACTATGATACTACCCAATTTATAAAAGTACCATAGGAAGAATGGGCTATAACCCATTACGCAGGCCCAGTGAGGATTTGTGGGTGCTAACAACTGCAGATTCAGCCAGGACCGAAGGCTTTACGTGCCTTCTGAAACATGGAAGAGACACGATCCAAAAACCCTTCAAATATTGCTTAATATCCGCAATTGTAGGATGAACATTCCTTTTCTTTTCCGATCAACGGATCTAGTCAACTAGTTGTACCGTTGTGACCCTTAATGCTGCCTTCTTCCTGTCGGATCAACTATTTGAGTTTACTTTTTTATATTAACATTTTATTGCTCATAACTACACAATCGAGCTCCTGAATTATATTCTTATGATTTTGATGTGGATTAATTAACTTCATGTTTAATAGAAAATATTATTTAATTACAAATGTTATTAAACAATGATAGATAAAGAATCATTTTTATGTTTCATATATGTAAGTGTGCTGCCATAGATCTAGTTCTGGATATTCAACGAAGAACTAAAATACACATCTATAATGCCTATGATAGCAATATTTCTACCAAAAACATAACTATACTTAGAAAAGTTAACCGTTGTCTACAAGATATAAAAAGTCTCAATGAAAACTTTTGTTTTCTTTGACACTTAGCCACATATTCTTCCTATCAAGATGAAATTTTATGGTCACATAGGAAAAACATAGTTAAAAATTTACAAAGATCAATCGTTTTTATACTTTTTTTGTAAAATCAGCAGCAAAATTTAATTATTACACACAAATACAAAACGCTTATTGACACTACGATACACATGCAGTGTGTTGCCACATTGCATGTAATGTATCTTACTGGCTTTATATAAATATAAAAAAAAAGATTGTCGTAGATTATTTTCTTTAATATTTAGCAGTTCTAAAATAGTTGCAAGATTTTTGTTCTAAAATGGGTTTCCCATTTATTTTAACAAACTGTGAATATATGTCGTACTTAAACTTCCTCGTCTATCGAACATTCAAATAAAACCACGTTTACCGGATTCACGATGCATTTTTTATAAATTTTTAACAGTAAATAATGTGCCCGTTTGAAATATTGGAAAGTATTGAGATGTAGCTCATGTATGAAGACCATCACGTTAGTCATCCTGTGATAACGGCTCCTGTAAAAGGAGGAAACGTCGAAACGTCGGGATTAAAAACAAAAACATACTTTATAGTCCTAATGGTTAGCGTTCTATTAGTTATTATAATTTGAACATGCTGTTGTTTAATATTTATTCATCTTTAAAGATATAAGGGTTTGCCGATTAGTGTTTTTGTAACTATATCGAAGTTGTAATGCATTTGAGTATCAAATTCAAGCAATTATCAGCCATTTTTGGAGCAGAGCGAAGCGAAGCTCCCATGGATCAGCTTCAATGGCGCAATATCTGTTACGCCATAACTTCCCAAGTTCTTAACTGATTTTAATATTTTTTGTGTGAAATCGAATCAACAGGTTTAGGACCAGATTGTGATGGAGCCCGAATTTTAAAATTCGCAAGAATTCCCATCGAAACAAAAAAAAAAATTTTTAGTGATTACGCTCCGCTCCAATATATGGTGCTAGCGTAGCTTTAGCTTAGCGACTGCATCGCCTAGTCAATAACCTATCCTACTGTAGTTTTGTTGCTTGGGTTTTTCTTGTTAATGTTGGGATTAACAAAAGTTGCCTAGCAACTAAACAAAGAAGTGATGTTGTACATATAGTAATTTATCCAATCACGGCTTTTGCAATCGGTATTAATATCGGGTATGTTCTATTAGTCACTTCTGAGAAGAACTAAATCGTTTCAAAGGGTATTCATTTAGTATGTGGTATACAAAATCTGATCATTACATTTAACTTCGAGGAAGCAGCTAATTTCTTGCCTTTGCGATTATCATATGTGCCACAAACATAACTTACTAGCAATCTGCTGTAAATTCGCCCGGATTAATATAAAGTTATTATACATATATAACGTCCTATAATAATAGTCCATTTAGAATAATGTCCTTTTTAAGTGGTGAAGATGATTAAACTAGCTTCACAATTAAACACAGTTGTAGAATCCGCTATTTTATAATGTAAGCATACAAAATTGAATTATAATTAAAAGTGCCTTCAAACAACTAGAGATGCACTATCTCTAGCTGTTCGAAGGAAGATCATACATCTATACATGTTTTTCTTATTTGGTATGTCACTTTCGACAAATAAAAATTATTAAATCAGGGCAGTTTTACCAACTCTTAAAAATATTTAACCCTAAATTAAATTCAAAAACCCCTAAAATTGCCCTAATTGCTTGGAAATACTCCTAAAAATAAATTGTATGACATAATTTTGTTAATTTTTTACTTATAAAAATAAATTATATTTATTACGTCAAATATTATTGCATTTTCTTCCGAAGATTCAGATGTTATAAAGTCATACATGTTGACTTTGAATAAGCCTAATATTTTAGGAGATGGGTTGAATATTGTACAAGATCAATTTATCCACCATTTCGATTTAAAATTCCAACTGCACTTGGATTTTAAGTACACTAGATGCACTAAGTCCGAGGTCGCTAGGTAAAAAATAAATTTGATTAGCTAGTTGAGATCTTTATTTTTCTCGATAAATAAAATATAAAAAATATGAAGGTTCACAAAAACCCTAAACACATAACACCCCTAAAAAAAGTCCCATCTCACTTATTTACCCCCTAAATTTAGGGGGAAAACCCCTAAGTTGGGAACCCTGAATCAGGGGTTTTTTAATAAAACAAAACCATAAAAAAGTATTTTTTCCAAGTTCAAAAATCGGGCAGTTAAATACTTAAATAACACGCAATATAATAAATTATATGAAGAATGACAAAAAATCTTTCTAATATTACACAAGAATATTTTTTAATTTCAATATAAACGAAATATTTTTATGACATACAAAACTAGGAAAATAAACATAATTTTCAATTTATAAAACATGTTGTTTATATCGATATATTAGTAAAATTAATTTAGTTTTACTATAATAAATATAATTAATGATTTTTTTAATTATTATTTAGCCCACAAAGGGCCATATTAGACACACAGCTATTTATTTATTTACTTAAATTGGTGGCACTGATAACGCATATCGAAGTTTGTGTAAATTCTACGCGACGAATCTAAAACTTTTAGGCGCCTAAATGATATCTAATTAAGGTTTTAATTTGGACAGTCAAACGAGTGAAACCGAGTCAGAGTGATTTAAAAAGCGACTCCAAGTTGTTTATTGAATAATTGTTACTGACTAGTGCACGCGATTCGTACACTATACAGCAGATAATAAAGTGGTTTTGAAACAACTACGGTAAGTTTAATAGAATGCTAAGTGAATTAGTGGTCTTGCCTGGAAACTCCGATTACGTCGTTCTGAGACAATCTACTATTGAAATGGTGTTAATAAAACTTAGTTTATTTCATTTAATCCTTACTAATATTATAAATCGGAAAGTGAGTTTGTTTGTTTGTTCCGCTTTCACGCCGTAACTACTGAACCGATTGCTTTGAAATTTTGCAGACGTAACGATAAAAGTCCGGATTAAATAATAGGGTACTTTTTATCCTGGAAAAATTGATATTCCCGAGGAAAAACAAAAATATTGTTTGCTTGATTGATGGATTGTAGATGGCGCTGTGTGTCGTTTAAAACAAGGTAAAATATTGCAAACTAATATAAACATGTAAATTTAGAAGCTAAATGATACGATAATGAATATCCGAAAATGAGGAATCTATATTATCATCTACTTATCCTGAAATCACTAAAGTCAACGAATTACTAATTGGTATAAGTATTAGTTACGATATTTAGTTCTTGAGGTATGCAATAGATGGCGCTGGGTATTTTTTAAAACATGGTAACGATGTGTTTTTTTAAATACATAAGAAGTGGAATGAAAGCTTGGAAAAACATTGTTTTTCGCATGGTCAGTTCTATGTAGCGTGTTCCGGGTTTCCAGTGCCCAAAATCTGCATGTTTTTGCTCCACAAGGGAAAACATATAATATAGTGTACCATTCAGTTTTGGTTTAACAACTAATTGTATCCAGCGTTACATCGCGCTTCTTAGATTTTCCGTGGGAATGAGAAGTTTTCTTATAGTTGTGCTTTATACCGCAATATAACCGAATTCCACGCGGGCGAAGCCGCGGGCGGAAAGCTAGTACTAGATAATTTAAATATTCGAAACCAGCATCATATATTAGTATCATTACGATAATGTGCTCTGTAATGTGTGCTCATTACTGAGCGCATATTTGTCTGAACGTATTCATTAATAATGTTGTATTTAAAATTAATGTTTGTTTGTATATTAAGAACTGTCGTGCCGTCCATCCGACTGCGATGAAATTTTGTCAACTTATTGCTTGCGCGAAGGTTATAGTATAAAGATTAGCATTTATTTTGAATACCAAAGTCATAGTTAGGCTTCAGTGGATACGAGCAATACTTATAATCACAAGTCATACGTAACCTTTTTAATATTTTTATACCTCATTTACCTCCTTTATGTGCGAATATTAAACTATAAAAAGAAACTAAAAATGATTGTCTGTAAAGTCAGTTTACGGACGATAATTTTACGTAATAGCGTCTCATTATCTCTAATTATCATTATTTTGTATAATACAAAGAAGGAGTTAATTGAAAATTATTTTCTTTTTCGATAAATTAACATTAAGTTGTTGAAATAAAAAATGGTAACCACATTAATTTCAATTTCACTTATTTTAATCAAAAAATTGTCTACGTTAAAACTCTTGAATAATAGTCATAAATGGTTTAATAAATTATTTTTTCACTATAGAAAAGAAAATGACAACAGAACATGACAATTTCAAATTTTAATCATTTTTTTTCTTTCACCGACAACAAATTAACCAATTATTTCTTTTGGTTCAGTAATGAGCTTGGTTCCAGCTAGTACTCAAAAAAAGCATATACTCGATTAAAAATATATAAAATAAACTTCCTAATACGGGAAAATGGAAAATAATGCGAACAAATTTTACATGGCACGCACATACCGCTTAATATCTACCAGTTGTATTCTTCTCGGGTATAGTCGACCGAAGCAATCAGGACATAATTACTGCATTCATATCTGCCCACGGCTGCATCCCGCCGTGTCTAGCGTGCCAATCCATCTCTAATGAGATTCTGATCTAGACTTTTCAATGGGAAGTCATTGTCTATGAACGGCCATTCATAGTTTAATTGTCTTACAAAAGAGGTTCAAAACAAGGCGCAAATTTTCAATTTAAAAATGCTGGCATTAATTTCCTTTTTTCAGTAAGTTCTATTATTGGGCGTTGAAAATACAACAACTTATAGAATATAATAACACACGAAAACGTCGAATAACGTCCATAAATTCCGTATTAAGAAAAAAATCCTACGATATCTTTAACCAAGGAATAATTAAGATGGTTGGTAATAGAATGAATGAACGAATTAATGAAAAATACTTTATTGTTACACACACATATATACAAATAGCTTACAAAAATAGAGAACGAAAGGGTGCTACAATAGGCGGTCTTATTGCTTAGAGCGATCTTTACCAGACAACCTTTGGATGGAGGGAAATAAAGCTATTAAGGACAGGGGTGTGATGCAACAAAAGAAAAAGAATATAAATATATTTAAATGAGATTTTGAAAATACAGATAAAGAAACAATACCTCAAAATTACCTTAATAAATACCTAAGTACATATATTAGAATAAATAACACAACCCAACAAAATTTGACAAAGTTTCTTACCCAGACACCTGAGTATATTTTCCCGAAGGATTTTGGTGTGCTGAATCCAAATCCGGTCGCAGAATTTCTCTATCACGTCACTGAAACTGATCTAAACTAAACTGATGACAGTATAGGTAGCATGAAGCAATATTGAGAAAAATGAACTTCAAAATACGATATCTCAGCAAAAAAAAAAAGGAAGAATTTGTAAACAAACTCAACGCCATTTGAAAGTTCAAGACTTGTGCTTTAAGAAGATTCCTGTAGTTTTTTAGTTATACTAAAAACTGAAGGATCACATAACCTCAAAAATGGGCGAAAACGGCGTTTTTTGCACTTTTAGGTTAGAATATCTCAAAAACCTGACGTGATAGAGCAATTCTGCTACCGGATTTGTGTTCAGCACACCAAAATCCTTCGGAAAAGTATACTCACGTCTCTGAGTAAAATTTTTATTGACCAGTGTAATAATACATAAACATAAATATCCAATAAGCTAAATTTACAAATAAGCAGCTTAACAGTTATTGGGAAAGATAAAACTTTTTAACTTGAATATAATTTTTTTTATAAATTAGAGAAAGTTTATGAAATAACTGAAGTACAATTTAAAATATTTAATAGTTAGAAAAAAGTATTTTTAAATTCTGAACGAATTAGAGCACTTCTGATATCATTCTGTATTTAAAATAACCAGAAGCAAACCGTTATTTGTTAAACTTATTTAAGCTGGTGGAATATGCAAGTTTTGCTGTTGTGCACTTTAAATAAACTTGTTATCGTAACTGACTAATTTAGCTTCTGCTTTATATCCAACCTGTGCATGTCGTTAGTGGAAATTGTTAAAGATTGAACCATTAGAACGATTATTTTGGGAAATGAATTTTAAACCTTGATTATTGAGAATAAAAGTCATATTTTTATGTTTTGATTGTTAATTAAAATGGTATACCAGTGAGAATCGAATTCAGACCACTTGGTTCAAAGCTGACATAATGGACCATCACCATGCCTTGTATACTTTGTCCAATGTAGGATGATACTTTTGACAGGTGTCACTTCCTTATTGCTACCTACTAAGGTTGCGTTTGTTTCCTTATGTTTGGATTGACATTGCAATAGCAACTTTATACTCTCTTTATAGGTGTCAACTGTCAAAAGTATCATCCTACATTGGACAAAGTATACCTGCTTTTGTTCATTTTAAAAGAAACTAAAATGTTACCTTTTTTAAAACAGATTCGCTAGAAACATACTTTTGATTCACAAAATTCTGACAGCTGCCTCCAATTTAATGGACACTTCTTAATCTCTTATCAAATTTTGAAGTACCTCTACAATTTGTCGTCAAGTTTCTAGTAATTACCTCAATCACTCGAACATCACAGTAGTCAGCGTACTCAACAACTTACCAGTGGAAACGTGACGCTATTTAGTGGCCACTAAAGTTGTTATTCGATTCGTAAATCTCTCATTATAGTTAGTAATGAACTGCCGAATTTAAAGCTACTATTAAAACGTAAGTGAAGTTAGAAGACTTGCTTGTAAGTTTAAAGCTGAATCGGCAGCTGGCTATCTTTAAAGTTCTTCTCTTCCAGGTTCCCGACATATACTAGGCTATTCAGAATGTTTAGCGAAAAAAGTTTTAATGTATTAGGCACTAGCCGATTGTTATTGTTAGAATAAAAAAAAATTAAGTCCAATTACTATCGTTCGAATTTTGATTTTCCCCCCACATTTTTTTTTTGAGCTGTATTGAATTATTGTCTTAATGAAAATAGATATATATCGGGAAAATTTTCATGCAACGATTTTTGTGATTTCAAATGTGACCTTAAGATCTAGTTTTAACCAGAAAAGTAGTTTGATGGACTTCAAATGACATTTGTAGACGTAAGCCTTTCAAAAAAAACATCTGCCGTTAGCATAATCAATTCAACCGCGGCCATCTTACTTTGGGGGTATAGAAAAGAGTGGTCGACAACTGTTACCGAAGAAAATGTCTAGCCGTAAAAATTTAATTCAAGATTACAGGCGATATACAAACGAAGATATTCAGCATATGATTTGATTAGCTGATTGCAGATTAGATCAGGTAGCGTTATGTATTTAATTGAATAGTTTGCAGAACTGGTAAAATAAGTGCACGAGTAAAATTATCAATTTACAGAGGAATTTATTCTTAAAAAAAAAATTATAACAGTAGTAACATAACATACAGCATGTTTATGATTATTGATTACATATGTTTGCTGAATGATGAAAACTTATAAATACTAGGCGATGCAGTCGCTAAGCATAAAGCTACGCTAGCACCAAATATTGGAGCGGAACGTAATACCTAAAAAAAGAAAAAAAATTGTTTCGATGGGAATGTTTGCGAATTAAACATGAATAAATTCGGGCTCCGTCACAATCTGGTCCTAAACCTGTTGATTCGATTCCACACCAACAATATTGAAATCGGTTAAAAACTCGGGAAGTTATGGCGTAACAGACATTACGCCATTGAAGCTGATCCATTGGAGCTTCGCTCGCTTCGCTCGCTTCGCTCGCTCCGCTGCAATAACATTAACAGTGAGTGGCAGTAATAATGTCATAAATAAATATATAGAATAAGTTTTATCAATAGATGGACGTCCGTTTGGTGCGATCGTGGCGATCCTGCCTTTTGCACCGACATGAAATTAGTTCAGATACACGAAACTTTTTATGAAGGCTGGTCGAGAGTTCTTCAAAAAGATTTAATATTTCAATGGATCAAGGATTTACATGAATTCATTATTTTATCTATATAATTAGCTCTCAACACTCTAAAAATGTTCTGAAAGTCCCATGCGTTTTTTTAAATTCAGTTTTTCCTTTAAGCAAGCAGTATACAGTACACAGCCCCGTTTTTGGTTATTTCTTATCACCATTAATGATTTAACAGTTATTATTGCTGATAAGAGGTAATTTATAATAAATTATGAACAATAGATGGTGAACAAAAAATCAATCTTCCCGTTCCTGGAAATTTTAATAAATGTGTATATAACTGTATTGAAAACGAAATATTCCGTAATGAACTTAGGAATTCTCATAACCTTAAAACTCGAAGACTGTATTAATTTAATTCAAGGACTTAACCTAAATAACGAAACTTAAAAAAGCAAATATGAGAACTAACATAAATTGAAAATATTTTATTTTATATATCACTTATGATGAGGTAAATGAAACACTTAAAGATAAATTAGTTTATCCCTGTTAAAATGGTATGAGAAATAATTTTAAGAATGATTACCACTTTAAAGAAAGAAAAATATATCGGCAATTGACAAAACGTGTAAAGATAAAAAATAGATAAGAAGAACGATGCACTATAAAAACCTATCGATTCCAATGCAGTTAATATTACATACATATTTACTCGTATATAACAATATGATGGCCGGTTGGTGTAACGACAGCTATTCATCTATAAGCCAGAGGTTCCGAGGTCAAATTTTATTTATTTCTTTATATCTATTATTTATATAAATATTATGAATCTGTTTAGGCGGAGGCTTCCGTACAGCAGTGGATTACGTTTGGCTGTGATGATTAACTGATGTTATAAATACCAAGGTAATTTCTTTGTTTGTATGTTTCACTATCACGTCTTAATTACTTTAGCGATCATCATTATATTTTTTATAAACTTTGAGTATGTAAATATGTATACAAGGTTATTTTATAAACACCATCCAAATTTTTTCTAGGCATTAGATATCATTCAAACACTTCATTTATGAAAAAAAATTGGTAGGTAAAATTTCCGCAAAAATATTATTTTGTCCGAGCGAATTATTACAACAGCTGGTTACTGGTCAAAAGAAAGGTCGCCCGAAAGGTCAAACACGGCCGAAATGTTTTGAATGAAACAGCGGGGTGGGGTCGCGGGGTGTTGATGCCGAGGTACAGTAAGAAAGAACGACGTAACTTTCTTTTTCCAAAATTGAGTTGTTAGAAAGTCAATCTGTCGAAGAAAAAATCGTTTGAGTGAGAAAATTGCCGAATGGGTGAAAGTTGTTTTATTTGCTGTAAAATGGTGTTAGTTATCTACCTTGAAGGTGGCCACGCGCCATCTTGGTGCGTCTTTTTGCAAACTCCAAAAACGAGCCAAAAAAATTTGAAATGCATTTTTCTCGGAATGTATGCATTCACAGAAAAATCGATTGATTATAAAATGTAGAGGACGTCAAAATCTACAAAAAATGTCATTGCTGCAATCCCGTACACCAACAAATGCACACAGTAGGTGGCGCCAAAGTCTTTAAACGGTGTTTTTTTATTTTTCACCTTGAAAATACATTTTTATTGCAAAAATGTAAATGTAAAAGTTGTTCCTTAGGATTTTGTCAACGACTTTTGTTTGAACAATTTTTTTATACAACTTACCGTTTTGAAGCTGGACCTCGAAAAAGAATGAAAAGTCCAATAATACGGTTGCCTGCAGTATAAGTCCACATGTGTAGTGCACTTTTTGACCACGATTCATTTATTTGTATTAATTAATGTCATTCAAACAATTTAAATTTGTTAATTATTTGAATTTGTTTCGCATTAAACCATTTCTTGCTAAATAATTAAAAAAATACTGTTGCCTGTTTGTTTAAAAGAGGAAAAATAATCAATATTTTTTTTCCATTTATTGCAAAACGGACAGTTGTATAAAATTAAAATAAATAGTAAATTTTGATTATTTCATAAAAGAAAAAAATAAAAATCAATAATTCAATAGCCTTATAAATACTACTATTTCTATTAGCACAATGAAGGGAAATAAAATATTGTTTTTTTGCCGAAAACCGTAATAACTTTGAAGTCGATGTTTTTATAACTTGCAAAAAGTTAGAACAATGACTTACTCAATTTAAATACTCGAAGCGCATGCGGCGAGCCGCGATCGTGGCTGCGCGCGCAGGTTGTGGCTAGGGTTGCCACCTTTTATTTTTGTAGTTAAAGTACACTGGTTATTATAGGTAAGAAAAAAAAGTACATAGTATGAAAATAAAGTACAATTTATTTTCCTTTATCATTATGTTTAAAAGCATATTTTTTATTGCTTTTTGCAGTTTGTATCAAATTAGTATTTCTATTAAACAATTGCAAACACAGCATCTTTACAGTCTAGCATAGCATAGTTTAGTTTGGATATTTAATGCAACCATATCAATTCACACACACACACAGAAAAAGAAAATTTGTCTTCTTACTTGTCCTACTCCTATACTGAAGCAATTGTAATTCCACACAATTTTCATTTTCCATTTTATTCGTTCTGTGGATCATAAATTAACCAATCACCATGTCCGTTTTCCCACGTACTTTTATACTTTACTGCAATCGTTTATTTTTCTTTTTGACCTATCATTTCTTTTAAACATTTTTTCGGTGTAACATATTCACTATCTGTTCCGAGAGAGAGTTCTGTTCTGTGCGAGAACCGATACGGTAGGTTTTGTTCATGATGAAACCCAGGATAAAGAAATATCACTTAAAACACACTAGAATAACAATTGACTTCTTAACTAAGCAAAAAATTAGTCAACCTCTTGACAGTTTTGACAGATAAGGAAGTGTTGCCAACAAAAAGTGTACATTAGTTGCGGAATATTTTTTGTCAACTCTTTATTGTCGAGCTGTACTACTAAAATTTTCAAAATCCCAAAAAAATCAAATCATTCGAAATAAAGTATTTTCGTACGGGTGGCAACCCTAGTTGTGGCGACACCTGTGCAATGAAATCAGTCACGCGGGAACCTCCCGCGACGTACGTCTTGTGCTCCCGCGAGCTTACATCACATAAATACCTACCTAACAAAATGTATTCAAATCGCGAGTATTACAAATTTATTATCAGAATGTGAGAGGTTTGAGGACTAAATGCACAGAATTATACAATAACATATTAAGCATGAGTTATGATGTGTTACTTTTCACTGAAACATGGTTGCAGAGCGATATACTTGACGGAGAGTTATGCGATTCTCGTTATAATATATTTCGATGTGATAGGAATTTAGAACTCTGTAAAAAGTCAACTGGCGGAGGGGTAATGATTTGTGCTCAGCAGCGACTCGGAGCAAGGATGTTGAATGAGTGGAAAAGCGACGCCGCGGAATCAGTTTGTGTTCGTATACCGGCCCAAGCTATAACATCATCTAAAGATTTGTATCTTATTTTAGTATATTCACCACCTGAAAGGTATGGACTGTCAGATCGTATGGAAAATTTAATGAGCAATATATCTAAACTGGTTAATAAATACCCAAATTGTAACTGTTTGATAGCGGGAGATTTTAATTTACCGTGTATAAAATGGCAGGATGGGTTGTGCACTATTTCGAAGCAGGGAAGCACTGAACAACAAAATTGTGCTAGGAATTTTGTGGACTATCTTAATTACTTAGGTTCTAAACAATACAATAACATGCCAAATTCTAAACGTAATATACTGGATCTTTGTTTTAGCAACCTTCCATTAGAAGTTTCTCGCCCTATAAATCCTGTGCTTAAGGAAGATTCGTATCACCCGTCCATTACAATTAATATTCTAGATTTGAAATGTAAACCTTTTCAAATAAATTTAACGCCACGATACAACTTTCGTAAGGCCAAGTATGACCTTATTAATAACTATTTGGGTGGTATTGATTGGTTCGAAATTCTATCTTCCGAGTCACTTGATGAAGCAACATCATCTTTCTACAATACTTTGAACGAGTGCTGTAATAAGTTTGTTCCGCTTTCTAAATGCTCAATTACTAGGTCACATTATCCTATCTGGTACAGCCGTAAATTAATCAAAATTATTCGTAATAAAATTAAAGTACACAGAAAATGGAAACGTTTTGGTAACCCGCGAGATTACGATGAATTTTCATTACTAAGAGAACGGTCGAAAAAGGAACAAATCAAGTGTTTCACAGACTTCACAAAGAAAACTGAAGATATTATAAAGCATACACCTAAATACTTTTGGACATACGTCAAATCAAAAAGAGCCAATTTTAACTATCCTAAAGAGTTCATAGTTTCTAATCAGGTTCTCTCTGATGGTCAACAAATATGTAACGCTTTTAGTTCTTTTTTTGAAAGTGTCTTTATCAAGTCCACTACATCCAATAACCCACAGCCCAGTATTTGTTCTACTAACAATCAAACGGTATCCCAAATAGACATATCTCCTGAAATGGTAGAACAAATTCTCAGTAAACTGGATAAATCTAAGAGTGCTGGTTGTGATGGAATACCACCTGTCTTTTTAATAAACTGTGCCAGAACTCTGGCATTTCCCCTATCGCATCTCTTTTCAACCTCTATAAAAAAGGGTGATTTCCCAGTTATATGGAAGAAAGCGCATATAATTCCAATCCATAAAAAAGGGTCTAAGTCCGACATTTCAAATTACCGCCCCATATCCATTCTTAACACAATAGCTAAAGTATTCGAAAAAATAGTTTATGACCACATTTACCAGATTATTATGCGTGGCATACCGGTATCTCAACATGGCTTCATAAGGGGAAGATCTACAGTGTCTAACTTGTCTCTTTTCACGGATTACGTTCTGGAACACATGGATAAGGGTGGACAGGTTGATGTGATCTATACGGACTTCGAAAAAGCATTCGATCGTGTGGATCACTTCATCCTATTACAAAAACTGGAAGAACTGGGAATACACGGTGATCTACTGAGATGGGTCACCTCATACCTTTCGAGGCGCTCTCAGGCAGTTGTCCTTGGCGGTTACCGATCAATGTTTATTACAGTGCCTTCGGGTGTTCCGCAGGGCTCCCATCTTGGCCCTTTACTATATAATGCATACATTTACGATATTAATTCCTGTTTTAATAATGCTAAACATCTTTTATATGCCGACGATAAAAAAATATATATGAGGGTGAATTCCATATCTGACTGTAAATTAATACAAGAGGATCTCAATAACCTAGTGACTTACTATTCTAAAAATAATATAAGTATTAATGTACCTAAATGTCAGTCCATTAGCTTCACGCGAAGGAAAAAACCCCTTTTATTTTGCTACAAATTTGACGATGATGTTGTTAAGAGGGTAGATTTGGTTCGCGACTTGGGTGTTTGGCTTGACTCTAAGTTGTCGTTTTGCAATCATGTAGAAAATATAGTGAAGAGATCGTTTCGTAGTTTGGGATTCACTATGCGTACTTGCAAACCCTTTAGCTCAATTAGTAGCTTAAAAATAGTATATAATGCATACGTTCGTAGTATCTTAGAATACGCTTCACCGATCTGGTCTCCTTTTTACGCCATTCATAAAAGTCGAATTGAAAACATTCAGAAGAAATTTGTAAAGCACTTAAATTTTAAATCAAAATCATATAAAGTTGAAGCATCATACGAAGATAGCTGTCGTAAATACCGGTTGCTCACGTTAGAGCAAAGGCGTACAGCAATGGATATGGGGTTGCTGTATGACGTAGTGCGCGGGTGCCTAGATTGCCCCGAGTTGGTAGAAAAACTGCGACTGCGAACTCCATCACGCCGCACTCGACACACACCGCTTTTTGCCGTTCCCTCCTGTAGTACTAATTACGCACGAAACGCAGTGGTAGCTAGAATTGTTGATAGTTACAATAAATTGTTTTCTGAAATTGACATATTTATTGGTAACAAGAATTTATTTTTAAATAAGGTTAAAGCTGAATACTTATCCAATACAAAAATCTGAACAATATTATTTATTTACATAAATTAGGACATTACATGGTTTATTACCGACGTATATATATGAATACTGTATGATTATGTATACACGTATAGCATTTATGTATGTTTATGTATTAATTTAATTTTATCTTATTCGCAGAGTAGTTACTTTTTTAATGCGTCGTTAGCTACAACTATTTTGAATTCTATTTGGTTATATTAGGAATAACAGTTCTGGCCTAATCAGTATCAGCTATATAACATGTTTGTACATAGGTTTAAGTTGGCTGTTGTTATTCTTTATCAATAAATAAATAAATAAATAAATTACGAGATGGTACGGTGCTATATTTTAAGTGGAGAAAGCTTAAACGGTGCCTGTGCACTGTACGAAGCTGAAAGTCTTCCTCGTCTTCGAAATAGTGGTTTCGTAAATGCTACAACACCGAATCGTCAAACCATTTTAGCTGCGAATCAACGCTTACTTGACCACGGACAATTTACGACGCCATCACACGCTCGAGGAGGTGGTAGAAGGAGACTTGCAATTGAAATCGAAGACGAAATCTTTGATTTCTTTGATCGAAATCCCAGAGCAAGTACGAATGACGCAGCAAGACGGTTCGGCGTAAGTCAACCCGCGGTGTGGAAATTACTTAACGCCGCAACCATGCATCCTTATCACTATCAGAAAGTGCAGTCTTTAGGTGAAGCAGATGCCGTGCCTCGCCGTGCCTTTTGTGAGTGGCTGATTGAACATCCTGGTGCTGTTATTTTATGGACTGATGAATCTTTATTCACTCGCGTGGGACTGTATAACCAACACAACGAGCATTGGTGGTCGTTCCGGAACCCGCACGTGATAAGGGAGAACCATCATCAAGTGCGTTTTAGTGCAAATGTGTGGGCGGGTATTATCGGTAACCAAGTACTGGGGCCGTTCTTTATTGAAGGGCGGTTGACCGGAAGCACGTATCTTGATATGTTACGCACTGTAATATCCGACTTTATGGACGAAGTACCACTCGCGCTTATTCAAAATCGCGTGTTTTATTTCCAACAAGACGGAGCACCACCTCATTATGCGGCCGCAGTTCGCGATTATTTAAACACCGAACATGGTGATCGCTGGATCGGTCGTGGAGGCCCCGTCCCATGGCCGCCCCGATCACCAGACCTCACGCCTTGTGACTTTTTTTTGTGGGGCGAAATTAAACGGCGGGTTTATGTGGAGGAGGCCCAAAGCCTCGAGGACTTAAAAATAAAAATAATCCGTGCATTTGACGAAGTGAAAAATGACACTGTAGTGCTTAATAAAATTAAAGACAATGTTCGTAAACGTGCAAGACTCTGTTTGGAGAGAAATGGTCTACATTTTGAACAGTTAATGAAGTACTCTTAAAACGATTGTTTTCAAACTTTATGTAAGTGTATTATGATTGGTTCTTTTATTTATTATTGGGTTTGAGTATAGCAAAGGTGTGCAGGGCGTTTAGCTTCAAAAAATATGTTTTTAATTTAATTATTTTGCATTCGCAATGCAATATTTTCTATGAGATATAAAATACGTGTGTAAAAAACAACTACGCCTCCGAGCCCTCAGGTAGGATTCGAACCCACGACCTTCCGCAATCCGGGCAAGTGCTCTGACCACTGAGCTACCGTGACGCTGGCAAACGTGTCGAATTTTACAAACGTATTTCAACTTCTATTATGAGTTCAACATCGAAAGTAATATTTTTACAAATATTAAACAATCGATTAAGATGGAACCAGCTATAATTATGTGCTTTTTATTTAATTTTTTGCATTCATGATGCAATATTTCTATAAGATATAAAATACGTATGAAAAAACAACTACGTCTCCGAGCCCTAAGGTGGGATTCGAACCCACGACCTTTCGCAATCCGGGTGAGTCATAAAAATTATAAAATCTAATAATAATTTTACTCTTTCTATTTTTCATCCGGCTTCGGATTAGTATTAAATGAGCGATGTTAATGTTTAGGACTAGGAAAAGTATTGAAATGTGTTATCAGTGAATTTATTGCTTTTTAATACCGATTTTCGTATTGCGTATGCGATTCCTGTGTTTTTTTAGTTTCTGTTGTTAATAGTTCTCTTAGTTTTGTATGTTTCAGTGAGACAAAAAAAATCTTAAGTTCTAGACGCCTTGCACAGCCATTGCTATACTCCAACCAATTTTTGTACCTAAGTTGTTCCAGATTTTTTAAATACGCCTTATTGCAAAAAGTATGGTTTACTTTTACGTTCAAAGTTTTTATCTGTTATTAGAAAACAACTCATACCTTCTGCAATTTGACGGTCCTAAGCCCGATCAAGTATGAAGGAAAAATTTGGAACTTATGACAATTATTGTTATGTATTAATGAAATATGCGAGAGCGGGGAGCGGGAGCGGCGGCGGCGGCGGGGGGGTGGGGGAGGTCATGTAGTCATCTGCTACAACACCGTGCGCAGCGTAATGTATCAATGAAATACGGGGGGAGGGGCGGGGGTTGTGTAATCATCTGCTCCAACACCGTGCGTAGCGTGATTGTGACAGTAAATCGGTAGTTTTCCTCGGATAACTTTGTATAGCCTTAACTTAATATTTTAGTACTGAGTGATATTAAAAGAAAAAAATCTTGTTTCGTAACTCTCTTCAAAGAATATCATTTATAAATTTGGATGGTGTTTATATAATGACCTTGTATATATGTATGTGTGTACTTTGTTTGTCAGGGATCCCGAAAAGGACATGGGGTCAACCATCATCCAGAAAAAAGTACTATTCCTGAGGGATACAAATATAGCGTAAAATCTAGTCATTAATATCAATATCACAGCCATTTGGGTCTCAAACAAAAGTCATAACAATAATAAATTTTCTCATATTCAAACCAATTGACCTAGACCTTAGTAAGCACTATAAGGCTTGTGCTATTGATACTAGGGTAACTTATAGACATACATCTGTCACATATAGATAAGTTATAGAAATATTATATGAATACCAATAACACTATGCTCCGAAACGTTAGGCAATGGACCAGAATCGCCAACGTAGAAGAACTGTTGCGTCTGGCGAGGGACAAGAAGAGATATGCGGAGCTGACGGCTAATCTCCAGTAGTAAAGAGGCACCGCAAGAAGAAGAAGATAAATACACGTATTTATCACACAAGCATACTACCCTTACAGAATTCTAACCCAGAGCCATTAAGCTTCGAAAATAGGATTTTTGCCGCTCAAACAAACCAGTCGTCAAAATTAAGAATGCTAAAATTTATAAGGAGTTTGTTTCGTAAATTACCGTGTGAGAATGGATGGCCATTCCAAGTGTTTATGGCCAAAATGGTATTACGACATTAGATATATTCACCGATAGTTATTTTCGCGCTGTTTGGACGCTGGACTTAATGAGATAATGTCCGTTAATTTATGTTCATTTGCAGTAAGCGCATTCGGCAACTTGCATTTCGGTTACGTTGTGATATTTTGTGTTTGTAGTTGGTTTGGGTCATTACCTTAACCTTTTCTTATGTATTCACTTTATTTTTCAAATACGGCTATGGGATAGCAGTTCAGACCTGACAAGATAGGATTCGAACCCTTTCGCCATCCGAGCGAATTATCTGACCGCTGAGCTACCGAGACGCTGGTAGACGCGTCGTTCACTATGAGCTAGTATCCTTCCACCAATGTTTAACTACATAGGTATAAAGTAACATACAAAGTTATATTTTTACATATATCGATTCAGATGGAACAGCTATAATCATATATTTATTTTGTTTTACCATTCAGAATGAGATAATTTTATATTCTTATGTGATAATGTTTCTTCGGCTGACCTTACATAATTTAATAATTTTCTGTCCTGTTTACAACAATTTACCTTTCGTTGCAATCCATAGCATATTTTCGAGTTTCTGCCACACTTAAATGACAGTTAAATTTTATATATTATTAATTTTTATTTGACGACCATTTGGTGCAACGGTAGCGATCTTGCCTTTTGCACCTACAGTCCTGGGTTCGAATCCGGAAGGGGTAGAAGTTATGTTTAAAAAAAGAATTTTATTCTCATAAGAACTTATAAAAATACAGTTCACTTAAAATGAGACTTAGTTAACTAAAAGATGCAATTTTATTAATATAAATGGCGCAGCACATCTACGAAGCGATGAGAAAAAAAAAACAACAAATTCATATTTATAAAATAACATCTTGTAACATGATACCTACTATGTTAACATATCAATTATTGGTATTTGTATTGAGGTTGCCGAGCACAAAACAACCATCATCCTTACTTACTAAGATTATAAATGGGAAAGTGAGTTTGTTTGTTTGTTTGTTCCGCTTTCACGCCGTAACTACTGAACCGATTGCTTTGAAATTTTGCAGACGTAAAGATAAAAGTCCGGATTGAATAATAGGGTAGTTTTTATCCTGGAAAAAATTGATATTCCCGAGGAAAAACAAAAATATTGTTTGCTTGATGGGTGGATTGTAGATGGCGCTGTGTGTCGTTTAAAACAACGTAAAATATTGTAAACGAATATAAACATGTAAATTTAGAAGCCAAATGATACGATAATGAATCCCCGAAAATGAGGAATTCCCGAGGGATGACGTACAATTTGTTTTATCGTCTCAATTGTTTTTTTTACATCTACTTATCCTGAAATCACTAAAGTCAACGAATTACTAATTGGTATAAGTATTAGTTACGTTACTTAGTTCTTGAGGTATGCGATAGATGGCGCTGGGTGTTTTTTAAAACATGGTAACGATGTGTTTTTTAAAATACATAAGAAGTGGAATGATAGCTTACGCTATTTAGTTCTTGAGGTATGCGATAGATGTCGCTGGGTGTTTTTTAAAACATGGTAACGATGTGTTTTTTAAAATACGTAAGAAGTGGAATGATAGCTTACGCTATTTAGTTCTAGAGGTATGCGAAAGATGGCGCTGGGTGTTTTTTAAAACGTGGTAACAAAGTGTTTTTTTAAGATACGTAAGAAGTGGAATGAATTATATGAATTTTGTATCGTTACATCGCGCTTCTTAGATTTTTCCGTGGCGTGAGAAGTTTTCTTATAGTTGTGCTTTATACCGCAATGTAACCGAATTCCACGCGGGCGAAGCCGCGGGCGAAAAGCTAGTATAAGATATGTAGTATGGAAGATAAACATATAGTTATCATAAATGAGCTTAAGGTAATATGAAGGGTACAGGGAAAGAAAGATCATTGCCCATATGAGTTAACAATGCCATCTAGTACAAAATTCATAAAGCTGTTTGATTATAAAACCAAAAATAGTTAAAACGAATCGTTGTACACATGCGACTCAAAAAACATCGGTATGGCTGTATGCATAAAAGATCATTGTCCCCACTCTCGTATTTAAAAAGATCTTTGTCCATGGATTATGACCCTTTTACCGCGTTTTTAACTTTAATGTACACAAACTGTCGACTCGTTCGTCATATTTCTATGTCTATGATGACACTTGAGCGAAAAAGGCTCTAATAATGTGGTGTCTCTGCTAGACAATTTTATTACACAGTTTGTTCCTCAACAAGTAGTGGAGATACAATTTTTTGTGACAGTTGCAGTAGGCAAAACAAAAACTATACCATGTTTCGCTACCTATATTATTAAGTGCATATAACAAAAAAGGCTTCACAAAATTTCAATTATATTTCCTATACGAGGGCACTCGTATATGGAATGTGAAAAAAACATGGGGCAACAAAAAACCCCATGTCAATTGCCATCTGATTGGGTTTCTGTTATTTCTGAAGCACGCAAATTTCCAGAACCATTCCATGTTATTGCCTGTCAAACATTTATGTTTAAAAATTTTAGTAAAGTTTTCAAAGAATATTTTGTTACAAAATGTCCGTTTGCCACACGACCTGTGAGACAACTTTCAATTACAAAGAAAGCAATTAATCAAATTCTATTAAAATCTGATCAATACACTGGCAGATACGACTCTTATATTTGTGTGAGACGTAAACAAACGTCTATGCCTGACATTCAAGGCATAGAAAACCTCTACAGTATTCCCATTCCAATTTCTAAGGAAAAATATGCAGATTTGCAATCCTTTAAAAAAGTTACATTTTGTAAAGAAAGATCAAAGTCACTGGACTATGATCTTTTTTGTCAGTTTTATTTTGTTGTAAACTTCAAAATAAGATATAACTGTAAGTTATTTGTTCAAAAAATTAAGATCTAAATAAATAATTCAATTAACTTCTAATTATATAAAAAATATTAATTCATAAAAATGTACAAAGGATCACAGTCCAGTGACTTTGCAGTAAAATTTAGTTTGGAAAATTGATTTTTTAAATATTTATGTTGTATCTTTACTAAAAAAGTTCATTTTGGTATAATTTTATAACATATGTATTGTAGTACAAAATAAATACTTTGAAATAGTTAAATTAGTTTTATCAAATTTCTCGAAACAATCCTCAAGTGACAATGATCTGTCTTTCCCCGTACCCTTCATATTGTTTTAGTCACACAAAACAACGACAATGTATATGCTTGTTAGATATTATGTTTTATGAATCAGTATATTAAAAAAAAATGATAAATTAATCAAAAGCAAAAAGTTAAAAATCTTAATTTCACGAACGTAAGAAATAAAATAAAAAATATACGCACTTTGTAAATAATATTTTTACAAAAGTCTTCTATCACGTCCCCAAATTGTGTTTAATTAACCCTTAAAGTGGTTTTTATAACATAGAAACACACTTATTTTATCATGCCCATATTTAAGCACTCCCCAACTCCTCCCTCAACAATATTCTCTAACGCGTCGTTGGAACGCGAGACATTCTACTGGCGTGTGGCTCCTATTAAATTCCTTAGATCTAACCAATTCTGCATTTATTCAACGTTAGCTTTATTTCTATACCAATAAAGTTCACATTTTGCCGATAAAAAGGTAGAGCTCGTTCAGATTTGTCAGTTGTTTAACAGTAATGGGTTTTTTTATTGATTTTCTTAAAGGTACCGCTAAACGGTTGTTTTACTCGAATATTTTCCGAAATATATTTACTGAGAGTAGATATCGCTTATACGTCATTTACTTGCAAGTACGGTAAAGAATATTGTTATGTAAAACACTTCAATTCGATTTCGCGAAGACTCAATCTATTTTGCACCTTAACAGAAAAATAATAAGACGGGGTTTCGCTACGGGAAAGAGTTTTCTTGTGAAAATAAACGGCGAATCATTCTTTTCTATAGCGTGAGCGAGCAAAAGTAAAATTAAAATGTTAGGAACGGAAGATTACTTAAATACAGATCATGATAATGACGAGACGTATCAATGATACGTCATCAAAAACTATTTTGTCTTAATATTTAAGGGCTATATTTAGTACTAACAATTCCGCGCCTATCACATATTTAAATAAAACCTGGATGGCTATGGTAACTAAATATCAGGATTAAATATAAAAAACCGTCCAAGTACGAATCGAACTAGCGCAGCGAGGGTTCCGTACAAACTTTCAATTAAGTGAATTATGAAAGTACGGAACATTGTTCTAACGAAAAGATAAACAGATTGAGGGACTTTAACTTTGCCGTTGGAAAACTGTTGTCATACATTGACATAGGTCGCGTTTAGTTTACCAACTGTAAAAAAAGTTTAAAATCGCATTTTTTGTGATGCAACTACAAATTTACTTTTTTTTTGGATTTTTTCCTTTACTTGTGCTATATGACATTGCTTCATGCCAAATTTCATGATTCTAGGTCAACGGAAAATACCTCAACGGAAAGATTAGAAGATACAATTAATAAAAATATTAGGCGACATCGCATAAATCGTTCTACTTAGCTTCGTTCGTTTACTACTTAGCTTGGGTTCAACAAGCTAAGTTGTTGAGACACTTTTTTATGGAATTCAAAAACAACGATGGTATTACAAAACTCAAATTCGAACCAGTCTATAAAAGTTTGTTTTCTACTTTGGCCCAACCAGGGATCTAACCCAAGACTTCAAAATGACATTACCATGAAAACCGCAACGCGAGCTACTCGAGGGGGTCGATATTTTTTACATTTATTTATTTAAGGAAAGAAACGGCACTTATACTACTTATGATATGTGCTTAATTAAATATTGCATGAGCCAAAAAGAGTTTCCAACTATAAAAAAAATATGCGAAGACTAATAAATTTTGTGTTAACTTTGTTAAATCAATAAGATTTTATGAAGTAAACAAAACAAAATAAGTTACTTTTTATGCGTTACTTATGCACTTTTCTAACCAGGGAAATATAGGCCATTAGTTTATAATTGAAAATATCAATATGACGATAACGTTCTATTAGTGTGACAAGCTCTTACGAGAAATCGGTTCTTGGAATAGTTAGTTCTGCATACAACTACACTCCTATCATAGTAATATTTTTAAAGAGAGACGAGTCAGTATCCATGTCTCTGTGGTCGTTTTCTTAACGAGGAAAGTTTGTTATTACAACTTTCTGATGCTGAATGGTTTGTTTTATCTGTCTCTTTGATAACAACTTTCAAAGAAAAGTTTAAAGATCGGTCAAACTTATGTATGTGAATGATCAAAATATTATATGAAACGAACATACAAAAATAAAATGGCCCTAGCTTACAATCTTCCAAATGTTTATTGCCAATGAAAACGACAGTACTTACTTGTTTTCTTTGTCACTTGAACTTTGAAATTCCGTATCGTTATTCTCGAAGATAATCGAAAAGCTTTTTGTGTCATTAAGTCGCAGAATGTAGTATAGTGGGTATTTGCAAATAATATTTACATAATGTGTGAAGGTACGCCTCACCGTTATCGTTTAACTTTGACAGTTGAAATACAGATACGAAGCCCATCGGTTGTTTTATTACCGCTCCTGTCCGCGATAGTTTATTGGCGACGAGGAATAAATTTGTGTTTAGCGTGATGTCTTTCGGTAAAATAAGTGATTTGACGTACGTTCCGGCAACTGGTCGTTGTATATTGAGCGTTTGGAAATGTACTTTATGGTAAATAAAGTGGAGGAAGACTTGCGGTTACCAACTTTAATAACGGCTATTGGTGATGAAACGTACGAATTACTTAGTAGTTTGGCAAGTCCGAGCAAACCGGCGGAGTTGAAGTATGAGGCGGCGGTAGCACTTTTGCGGGAGCACCTTCAACCCCGGCCGTCGGTAATGGCCGAGCGATATCGTTTTCGGCAGAGGCGACAACGGCCGGATGAAACTGTTGCGCATTATTTATCGGAGTTGAAGAAATTAACAAGGTTTTGTGAATTCGGTAGCAGCTTGGAAGATAATTTGCGCGATCAACTGGTTTGTGGAATACTCAGTGACGTCATCCGGCAACGCCTATTCGCGGAGGACAATTTAAAGTATAACGGTGCGGTCAAATTGGCTTGTGCCCTGGAAGCAGCGGAGCGTGATGCTGCGATTGTGGACATGTCAGCTGCCGCAAGGAGTGACATGATGGGCGGAGTTCACAAAATAGGCACCAAGAGTGAACGTCGGCGGCAAGGTTCGGCGGGAAGGTTCGTCAACTGCAAGGCCTGTGGGATAGCGGGGCACGACACAGAAAAATGTCGTTACAAGACATTCGTGTGCAGCAAATGTAAGAAAACAGGTCATTTGCGCCGAGTGTGCCCGATGGCGAGAGGTGGCGGCGGGCGGCGTCGGCACATTAATAACGTTCGGCCGTCGAGCGTCGGGGAAGATTTGGAGGACGGCTCGTCTTCAGCCGAAGTGGAAGAGGAATTACACCAACTTAGTTTAAACAGCTATAAACCTGTAAGTTTACATATCACCGTTGAGGGCATTTCTCTAGAAATGGAAATTGACACTGGGTCTGCAGTATCTTGCATAAGTAGGCAAATGTACCAAAAGTATTTTCAAGCAACAGAAATTGTAAAAAGTAAGGTAGTTTTTCGATTTTATAATGGTAGTACTGTTAGACCGTTGGGGGTTATTTACCCAAAAGTAACTTATAAAAATGTATCTAAGAATTTAGAATTATTTGTAATCGATGGAGGAACAACTTCTTTATTGGGGAGACATTGGTTATCCGAATTAGGAATTAAAATTCCATTTTTTAAGAGTAACGTTCATAAAATGGTAGCGGAAAATAAATGTATGCATTCTAACGAATTAAATATGTTAATCGGCAGATATGAACGATTGTTTAGCGGCGGGCTGGGACGGTTCACGGGCGGCAGGGCTCAGCTGCGGGTGCGGGAGGGAGCGACTCCGGTTTTTTGCTGCGCACGGTCGCTACCGTACGCGCTTAGAGGGCAGGTGGACGCGGAGCTAGATTCGATGCTCCGTGACGGTATTATCGAGCCCGTCGACAGCTCAGACTGGGCGACGCCGCTGGTGCCGGTACGTAAAGCGGATGGAGGGTTACGCATATGTGCAGATTACAAAATTACACTTAATCCGGTCTTACTGGTCGACAGATATCCATTACCTAAAATCGATGATTTGTTAGTGAGGCTTAGCGGTGCCCAGTTGTTTTCAAAAATTGATTTATCCCAGGCATATAATCAGATCGAATTAGATAACTCTAAAGACTTCACAGTAATTAACACACATAAAGGGTTATTTAAATATAATCGCTTAGTTTTTGGATTATCTTCAAGTCCGGGTATTTTCCAAAGAATTATGTGTAAACTACTGGGTGACATTCCAGGGGTAGAAATATTTTTAGACGACATAATTTTAGGAACAAAGGGCGGTATATCGGAGCATTTAGCTACTTTGGAAAAAGTTTTTAAAAGATTACAGGATCACGGCATGAAACTCAAAAGGAGTAAATGAGCATTTTTAGTAAAACAGGTTAAATACTTGGGTTATATCATATCCAGTCAGGGGGTTGAAGTGGACAAAGATAAAATAACCGCTATCACCCGAATTCCACGCCCCGCGGATGTTTCTCAATTAAGGTCATTTTTAGGCTTAGTAAATTTTTATGCTAAATTTGTTAGAAATATTAGTACTGTTTTGTATACCCTTTATGAATTATTAAAAAAAGGCGCACCGTGGAAATGGACAAAGAAATGTGAGAAAGCGTTTATAAACATTAAAAATATTTTAACAAGTGCCGAGGTATTGGTACATTACGATCCTAATAAACCCCTTACACTGACCTGTGATGCTAGTGCTAAAGGTATCGGCGGAGTGCTTACGCAACCGGCGGGCGAGGGGGGCGCGGAGCGACCCGTGGGGTATGTGTCGCGGGCACTTACCAACGCGGAGAAACATTACTCTCAGATTGACAGGGAGGCGCTGGCGATCGTGTTTTGTTTACAAAAGTTACATCACAGGCCGCTAGTTAGTATATTTGGTCCTAAACATGGAATACCAACGATGGCTGCTAGCCGCATGCAGCGTTGGGCGATTATATTGTCTGCCTATACTTATGATGTAGAATACGTAAACACAAAACAGAACGGAGCGGACGGGTTGTCGCGGCTGCCGCCGGTAGATGTTAGTGGGGATAGTTCGAATGACTCATCACTCGATCCGCCCGAACAAACGTATTTACACTTCGCACAGAATGAATTGTTATTTGATTATAACGTAGTAAAGCAGCAAACTTCGCACGATCCAATTTTGGGCAGAGTATTATTATTTCTTCGAGAGGGTTGGCCAGAAAGTAATGAAATAAGGGAGTTACAGCCATACTTTAATAGAAAAAAAGAATTATACGAAGAGCTAGGTTGTGTAATGTGGGGCTACCGAGTGATTATACCCGAGCGGTGTAGGGATCGCGTGCTGAGGGAACTTCACGAGTCACACATGGGCATGAGTAAAACCAAAGCTATGGCCCGGAGTTATGTGTGGTGGCCCGGCCTTGACGAAGCCATCGAATCGATATGTTCGAGTTGCGAAGTGTGTGCAGCGGAAGCGGACGAGCCACATAGGCACTCGGCAGCACCGTGGCCGTGGCCGGCCAAACCGTGGTCCAGGGTTCATTTAGATTTCTTAGGTCCTTTCCGAGATAAACTATATTTAATTTTAATTGATGCGAGAACGAAATGGATAGAAGTCTACCCAGTTCCTAGTACAGCAGCTAGATATACTATTGGTAAGCTAGAGGAAATCTTTGCTAGATGGGGTCTACCAAGGCAAATAGTAACAGATAACGGTCCTCCTTTTTCGAGCACTGATTTTTTAATTTTATGAGTAACAATGGCATTGAACATTTATTTTCGGCGCCATATCACCCGGCTTCTAACGGGGCCGCCGAAAATGCTGTGCGAACGGTTAAAAAGGCTATTCGGAAGGCTATTCGACAAAAGGAGGACGTGCACACATTTTTAAATAAATTTCTATTGCATTATAGAAATACAGAGCATTGTACTACTAAGGAAAGCCCGGCAATGCTTATGTTAGGTAGGAGGTGACGAACTAAATTGGATTTACTTAGGCCTAATAGGGATGAAATGGTAAAACAAGCTCAGGCTCGTCAAATAAGCTGTAACAAAGGTGGCAACCGAGCGTTTAAACCGGGCGAGGAGGTATGGGTACGACAATATCAGGGCTCTAACAAGTGGGTACCCGGTAAAGTGGTAGACAGGCTAGGTATTACAGATTACAAAATAGCAGATATGGTAGGCAGGGATACTCATAGGCATGTCGACCAGTTAAGGCGGAGATCTGTACGTAGTTCTTTGGTTAGTCCTTCTTCTACGGCCGATGCGACCTCTGAAGCTGTGCTACCGGCTCCGGCGCAGGAACCTCCTCCACCGTCTGAGCAGAACGAACCAAACACCAAGGTACCGGCACAACCAACGTTCAGCGTTGACGAATCCATTCAGGATAGTTGTCGAAGTGAACCCATTATTCAGTCGGAAGATACAGCATCGACAAACTCATCTTCCGGACCCGCATCTGAGTCATCACCATGCTACGCCGCCCCGTCGCAGTCCCGGCCGATAAGGAAGTGTAGATTGGAGAAACCGCGTAATTATAAGTTTTAAAAAGATATATGTATATAACATTGTCATTATTATCATTTAAGTAATTATCTGTAGTGCTGCAAGGGGATTTAAATGACTGTTAAAATAAAAATAATAAGGAGTTCAGTAATGTAATTGAGGTACATTGTAAGCATATCCCTTTGATTTGAGTGTATAATTTATAATTTATGTAAGTATGGATTCGATAGAACTTTAACTGGTTATAATTTTCAGTATTGTTAAACTTAAAGTAAATAGTTTTAATTCAGTCTCAGATTGTATAAATTTAAAGGGAGGGACTGTAGTATAGTGGGTATTTGCAAATAATATGTACATGATGTGTGAAGGTACGCCTCACCGTTATCGTTTAACTTTGACAGTTGAAATACAGATACGAAGCCCATCGGTTGTTTTATTACCGCTCCTGTCCGCGATAGTTTAAAAGTTAGTCAATATTATTATAAGCCAAAGCTAGAAGTTCCAAAGCGACGCGAATTACGGAGTTTTAAGCATTATCCACGAGTCCGGGTTATAGGAAAAATGACCTCAAATTATGTATCTCGTATTAAGTCATGGCTTATTCTCCCAACAGTGCTTTCATTAGTCGGAAAGGTCTCTAGCCCAATCAGTGGAGATGATTTAAAAGGCTGATTGATGATTAAAAGTACCTTTTGGTGTTTGTTCCTCATAGCTGCTCATTTTTGGTTTTAAGATTCAAAGATAATACAGCGTGTCAATCGTATTTGGACGCTGTTATTTCTTGAGTTGTTGTTTGATGTGTGGCATGTAATTTGACTTTATTGTTAACACGCTTTAGATCGGCAGTTCTCGGAATTTATTTGCAACAATAGGTTTAGTATTCTCATCTCAAGGCGTGACGATGTTCTGAAATGGAAATTATAATTTATTAAATCTAAAATTTATTGGGTATTCAGGGAGGCATCTCAAAGACTAGTATTTATAGTGGGGAACTCATGTGAAGAAATTCTTTGAGTGGGATTATGTTTATCATATTCATTGTTCAGAACCCAAGTTATATGAGATAGATAACACACCAGGAAGCTATGATGATACCATAATACCTCAGATCCGAACCAAAATAGAAAAAATCGTATTCTACATTGATTCCGACAGGGATCGAACCTGGGATCTCGGAATGGCGTCAGAGTCTTTCGACCGGGGAAGTCGTAAAATATGAATGGCATCTTATATTACTAGTGTTAGTACAAATACAGTATTTAACCTACAAACGCTAAGTAAATAATACATACAAATCTTTTATTTTATTACTTCATATAACAGGGAAATCTCTTCTTTTCATAACAGAAAAAACTAAATATTTGCTTCTTTTAGAGTAATAAAAAATCAATAAGTAGAATATGTAAGGGTATTTAAATTGACTTTCATGTAGCGAACGGTAAAGTTGAAATACTTTATACCCTAATACTAATACGAGTATATCACTTTCCCATTTCCATTATAATAGAAAACAATATACTGCATTAATGTAAAAAGCAATCTTGTGCGCAAAACAATCTTTAATTATATCTGCTTAAGGTTCAAAGTGTACCAGCCTATGTTGTTACATTTTCCATACAAACATAACGAGGTAAAAGCATGAAGATTTTTATCGTCTCGCAGCGAAGTAAACACGTGGTAAATGCTTACACAAGAACAGCAATTTAACCTGAGAGATGATGTGGCCATAAAATACGGTATATTCCCATAAAATAGCGTCAATACGAAAGTTAGTGGTTTATTTTAATGACTGCTATTTTAAGATAAGTAATTTCTTCTGTGGATGTCGCTAGCTGTATTCAACTTTCTTTTTATTAAAAAGAAAGTATAAAGTTCTACTATCAAGCATTTAGCCTATGACAACGGGGGTAGTAGAAGTTTATATTCGTCTTTTTCGAGACAGGCGAAGGTTTTAATCCTACTGCCTTCTTGAGTAATTTCATTTTTAAATAAGGTAATGAATGACGCTGACAGCCAATCCTTGAATGATAAATAATCAATGAATAGTGACATATCTTTTTACCTAGGTTTCAGTAAAGGTGTAGGCTTTTACTGAAACCTCCCGTGGATTTCTTGAGAGAGGAGAAAAAGACAACTTCCGCTGCTTTGTTTCACTTGCATGTCCACAAAGACTTAGTAGTTAATAATCCACCATTATTACAAACTAATATCTACCACAAAAAAAATTAACAAGAAAAACAAAACCACCAAAGTGACGCTCCCTCGCCAAAAATCTGACTACGGAGGGAACTTTGGCAGGAGCCTTTTACCGGATGGTTGATCAATAATTCATAATTAGAGGTTGGTGATTGTTTATAATATCTAGGTATTTTTTTCCCAACAATGCGGCAATTGAAATGCTAACAAGGAAAGTAACTGTAATTTTAGGACTTTGTTTAAAATTTCTTTTTCAGACATCAGACAAAGCTCAAGATTAATGTCTGATGTCTAATAAAATATAATAAATAATAAAAATATCCATTTAGTTTTAATGCAAATGACTCTATACTATATGTTATACAGTCCAACAATTTCTGTTGATGCTCCGCAGGGGGGCGAATTATGTAGTGTAGTCTTTAAAGATGCCAAGTGTGCTGTCTTGTCTCTGTTTTTCCAAAAGGATGCTATTGCCAGATCTGGTTGCCAGCATCTAGTAGAAGAAAAAATGACTGTTCACTTCCCGCAGATCAAAAAATAATTTTTTTGCGATCTTGAAATGCGAATCGCAAGCGCGAAAGAAAATACATATATTATCATTTGTAAAACAAGTTTCATTTATTAGTATTTGTTTATTTGTATGAAATGCATAAAAACATCGATTTCAACTGAGTTTAACCAATTGACGTAGCAAGCTCATATTTTCGACAGGAACTTCGGCAATAAATTTAAACTGTTCTGAGCACCATTTTCATGTTTGAGACTTGATCGAAAAGTAAACGTATTTGGAAGAAAAACTTATGAACTTTCTCCCATATTCTCTTGTTTTCTTTAACTTTTTTAAGACTAAGTTTCCTTTATGGGTGAGTTTTCAAAATTATCGGAAGACTATGAACACTAGCTCATAACTTAAGAAAAATAAAATGGTGCAACAATAGTTTGAATTAAGTTACATTAGATCTTTTGATTTGCAAACCAAAATCTGAAAAAAATTAACGCTAATTCTCTGGCCATACTAAACGATTTTTCGGCAGCAAATATTAAATCCAATGTTCAACCCTTATTGTGACTTCAGAGTTGTACTGTCTGTCACATATTATCCTGTGAAACGAAAGTTACCCTCATAAGAGCGTTTTTTTTCTATAGAATACCACCGACAACTGAATATCCTTCTCTTTTAAGGTGTGTACAGAAAGGAGGCAAAATTAAAAATTAATTATTAAATTTATATGTAGCAAAAAGCAAAAGTGATTGGTTCAAGTATTTAATTCTTGCAATTTCGCGATGTACTCTCATTAAATTGAAACCAACCTATTAAATATATGAAAATAAAAAATAAACGCATTTAACGATGCAAAAAAATATTCAATTTCAGTGGTTGGATTATTGTTTAATTTAAAAATTTGCTCATAAGTCTGTCTCCAATGCTTTTGTCTTCACTATTCCTAGTCGTGGTGGTATCAAGTAACAATAAAGCAGAGGGTTTAAAGATTCTTTGACAAAGGTCTTTACCAACATCGATGACTCGACGTAGCAACATGCCCTAGTCCCTTGAGAAAGAACATGGCAAGATTAGGTAATTCAACAGAAATGGGTTTTAAAAAATTTACATCTATTTTTTTTTTAAAAGCCCTCGTATTACAGGCCAACTAAAAAAGAAAAGAATCATTCTCTGCCATGTGTCCAATACGAAAAATGGGGGGCGCATAAATGCTATAAATACCAAATGTAATCTTTTATAAGTAAGTTTTTGTAAGGTTTTTAATTTTTTTTTTAATGTAAATTATTTTCTTCTTTTTAGTTTTGTTTGTATGATTTCCTATTGCTCCATCTAAAATGTCAAGTAGCAGTTAGTATGTTCGATTTTAGCGCCATCTGTGGATTTTTTCGGAAATATTCTTTTCCAATTGAAATTCAATTTTGTAAATATTCTCTGAAATTGTGATTGAATCATGTCGGAAAGTATATAATAATATATTGTCATCGAGTTCTGAGCTATGTATAAAGTTTCAGAGCTCTAGCTAGTCGGGAAATGGGTACAAATTAGGTTTCAATATTTGTACGTTACAGACAGACAAACAGACACCAAAAGAAGTAGATAAAAACGAGGGAAGAAAATATGTAACATGGATAGAATATGCAGATTCATAATCTAGTTACTTGGTTTTCTTCCATACAAAATTAAAAGTAATCTTAAATAATATCACGGTTTTCATCCGAATAAATATCCTGGTTGACGTTTGCTGAACAGAATAGCATAACTAATATCCAAATTTATTAGACTATACCTTTTCTTCTTAAAGGAAAACCGTTTAAGACAGACGACCGACACTAAACAATGTGGAAAGCCTCCCTAAAGGTGAATGAAGGTTATAGGAAATTGATGGAAGATGCGAAGTGCGAGGCTTGAGGCACGCCGTTATTAAATGGATTTTACTTCGTAAATCGACATTTGTAACGTCGTACAGTGAACTAACTGTATCGATATTCAAACAAATATCACTTTTAAATTCTAGTATCAATTCTTCTTTGAATTTCAGCTACAAAATATTACAAATCAAAGTAACAGACAGATTTTTCACATATCCAGTCGTCAATCGAAATGGAATTACACTCTGGACATGTGAGAGACGTTATTTCATTTGTTTGCTGCTTTTCTCTTTGTTCAAAAACTAACCTTTATTCCTATAAGAAAAAGGTGTGTTTTATTCAAATTCCCCAGGAAAGTACTAAAGCAAACGTTGATGGAATTTACTCCAGAGAAATCACCTGTCAATACTTGAATGTTCCTGACATTTGTTTTTGTTAGGGCATATGTTGTATTCGTTAGAAATATATCTTCATTAGTAGCAGAGAACAAAATAAATAGCCACCATTTTCTTTAAACATGAATACATTGTGGATGTAGCTTTTATAAATGCACACAAAGATTAGGATATGGTTCTGATGAATCGTAATAACAGGATAATATATTTTTAGACAAAAGTAGAATGATTTAGGGTTATTTTATTTTATTGATTTACCAACGCTTGTAAAATAAATGTAAATACTGCATGCAAATAAATTTATTAAACAAACAGGACTAAAAAAACAAATACTTTAGGCAATTATAAACTATACAAATCAAATACATATCTTTTCTATAATACAAATTAAAATATACTAAATGGCACATATTTAATTTAATGGGGCATTTTTTTTTAAATATTTCTCCGGAAACTGTTGTGAGATTAAAAAAAAAAATCAATATATTCGCTCAAACTATTTATAGTTTTAGAGATTCTTGAAATAGGGGAATAAGCACCGAACACAGTTCTGCGAAGAGGTGGACGCAAGGGCGTTAATTTGCTGCGAAAATATCTATTAGAGACACGTATATGCAGCCTAGCCAGAAGTTGGGGACAATCGATATCTCCATTAAATAACTTCCATGCGAAACACGCATCACTCAGCACTCTCCGATCAGCCAACGAGACCATCTTGAAGATTTTTAGTTGGTTTTTATAAGATATTCTTCTCTGCTTATTCTTAACCAAACCGGCAGAGGAAGTCAAATGCCAAAGGAAACGTTTTTGTATTCGTTCCAGGCTCAGAGCGTGATTAGAGAAATGTGGCCTCCATACCACGCTGCAATACTCAAGGATACTACGAACCAAGCTATTGTATAGTAAGATTTTTAGTCTCTTATTCCTAAAAATCTTGACATTCCTAAACACAAATGCCAACATTTTTGATGATTTTTAACCATGTGTGGAACAAATGGGTTATGACTGTTTACGCTGAATGTAACCTAACCTGCGTTGTCAATGGTTTCTTTTCTGCAATAGTTGTCAAAAGAATTTAAGGGTTTATTTGTACAAGTAGCATAAATGAAGTATAGTGTGTTCAGAGCGTTAGAAAAAATCATGCTCTTTTCCTTAGGGAATTCTGAAGCCTTGTCAGAATGACAGCGCTTCTGTACCGTTCTGTCCATCTTCGAATAAGACAGGCTGAGGCATGTTTAATATGGCGAAATATATTTTTCCTGCTTTATAATTCTCTTGTTTACTTTGCTTGTCCATGATATGGTCTTATATTTTTGATGATTTTTTTTCCTTTACTTGCTGTTGAGTGTACTTTTCTTTTCTTATTACATTTTCTTATAAATGAAATATTTAATATTTTAATATTTTGGATATAATTTTTGAGTAACTGCTATTTTAAAACGATCGAATTAAAAATACTTAGCGACTGATGATGAGACACTATTTTAATAACTTGAGCGGTATGAATTCGACTTAGCGATTTTACTAAACTTGACATTAATAATAATTAATAAAAAAAACCATAATAACCTTACAAAAACTGGGTTACTCACAACACAATAATATAATCCATATAATCCCTAATATAATAGGTTAATTAAATTTTAAATATGTGACTAAATTACTACGTTGGCGACTAGAAAAATACAAAGATAGGTTAGGTTAGGATTTTTTCAAAAGAAAATTTTGATAAGAGAAAGTATCTCTGCTTTAAGATAAAATGTCGCTCACTATAAATAAATAATTTGTCAAATATTGAAAAAAATGTCGGATGTAACGTTAATACTCAAATATTATGAAGCTTCTTATTTTGTATTTTAAGTAACTCGAATTAATGTTTGTAAGTTACTGTTCTATTGATTTATCGTCACGCGCAGTTAGTCGCTCACTTACTAATGCAATAACCCAAATTAATTTTAGTTAATTTTAATTCATAATAAAAAAATTAGTCACTTAAATCTTTAATTTACAGTCACTCGTTTACTACCCTTTTAATACCAAGTAATAAGAAACAAGAATTATGGAGTTAGTAATTTTTCATGTCCCATATATTCAAATATTTTTTTTCTTATTAATAATAATAGAATATATTAAATATTTCTGATATATATATATTTTTAAACTATAGGCATGCTATGCCAACGAATGTACACTTTGATTACACAAGACGAATTTCTTTTAATATTTGCAATTACATAAGAACTACTAGGATATCATGAACAACTAGAAGATTCTGGGATTCAACACGTAGACTAAGACATTGGGACCTTTACGTAATAGAATAAATAATATGTGTTAATATGTTGAGTATTCTATGATGGTCTTCTAGGATGATTATTTTATGATGACCTTCTAATCTATAATCTAAAAACACAAACTTGTTGTTTGTGTGTTTGTCTGTCCGCTCTTTTTCTATTGTATCACTTAACGTTACCATAGCAACGCGTTACCGGGTCAGCTAGTCTATAATCTAAGAACACAAATTTGTTGTTTGTGTGTTTGTCTGTCCGCTCTTTTCCCCGCTCTTTTTCCATTGTATACGCGTTACCATAGCAACGCGTTACTGGGTCAGCAAGTATGTATAAAAATTATTACTAGAAAAATACTAACTAGTCTCAGGTGTCAAGCGGGACTCGAACCCATATTCCCTCGCCATCCAGGTGAGTAGTCTTACAATTGAGCTACCGAGACCTTAACAGACCCGTCGAATTTTCCCAAGTATTCCTTCCTCTTTATGTTTTAGATACTACTTACTACCTGCAACAGCAAATATAATTTTATCAGTCAACTTTAAGAAGTATTCAACAATCAATAGAGAAAAGACGGCTAGTTTTTTAGCAATAATTTCTTTGGCTATAAAAATCTAGCACTTAGTAACAAAAATACAATTATAATGAACAGATTAATTTCTCATTTAATTTGTCTGTATTAAGTTTATCTTCAGCAATTTCGTTTAGAGCCATAAAGGATTACCCGAATTACCCAAATTGTGGCAAGGTGTTGACGGCTCCCTTGAGTAGTTAAACAGGGTTCGTTGTCTCTCCGGTGTAGTTCACAGGACTAATGAATTAACTTTTGTTTCCTTCCAACATTTACGAACTTTGAATTGTGTTGTAAAATTTTATGTTGTGTTGGCGAGAAATTTTAGGTTCAAGTTTGCTCGCAAAATACCTGTTTAATTTTTTTGGAAGACTGGACGAAAATATTTGAACCTCTGAGTAATATATTGTTGAAATAAAACTTTAACCGGATAAATTGCGTTTCAACTCTTTTACAGGAGCCATGATTACGGGATGACTAAGCTGATGATGGTCATACATGTGCTTACACAAACGCCTATATTTTATGTCAAGTATGATCCTGGTCTCTCCTCAAATTTAGGTTTAAAGGACACAAGTCTTTTACAATACTAACGCCTATAATTTTCAATTAAGGATGTCGAAAAAGGCGACTAATAAAACTAAATATAATCATCTTACATCTCCTGTAAACCACAAAATCGGCAGCAGTGTTTTCCGAATTATGGTCTATTACTGCTATCAAATCATCAGTTGAGTAGCTTCGGAGTTCATGGCGGTCAATCATTGTGACAGGGTATTTTTATATATGTATATATATATATTGACGACCGTTTGGTGCAACGGTAGCAATCCTGCCTTTCGCACTGACGGTCCTGGGTTCGAATCCCGGAAGGGGCACATGTTTACATGTTTGTGTGATGAATACGAGCATTTGTACCTGAGTCATGGTTATTTATATATTTCTTTAAATATTATTTATTCATGTATGATATATGTATGTCTATCCGTTACCCTAGTATCCATAATACAAGTCTTTATAGTGCTTACTTTGGGCTAGGCTAATTGGTGTGATTGTAGGAAATATTATATATATAAGGTAATCCGTAAGTTATCAATGATATTCCATTATGGCTGCTACCACGACTTTACTTAAGCGCAAGACTAATAGATAGAGGATTAAATATAATACAGATTAAAATAAATACACACATCGCACGAATGAATCAACTTTTCGATTAATTAAAGAAGTTACGTACTCCAGATAATGTAGATGCGTTTTTGTTTAACGCTAAGATTGACTTATATAGGTATTACTGCGTAATTAAAAATGCGAGAACTTATTTGTTCGGTCTCCTATAAAAGCTGAAGCTGGAGATCCCGACAAAGTCTTATTTATATTCGAGGTTTTTATGCCCGTATCAAGTTCAAATATTCCCAAATGTCGTCATCGCATTCCAAGACGAATACGACACCAAATACTTATGAGATGAAATTTCTTCCTCAGCAGAGTCATGAAAACCCGAAATTACAGAGGCATAAGTTATTATTATTCAATAAAGAATTGACTCTTGACAAAAAACTATTTAACGAAAATATGACTTTGAGAGACATTGAAAAATTCAATACCTAATGGATAAATGAACAGGAAAAAGATTTGTCAGGAAGTTGTACCTACAGCTGAAACCTATTCTCTACTATGTAACTCACTACTCCATAAATATGATAAACGAGTTTTAGCTGCCTCATGTATTAATAAACTTACATCCTATTCAAGAGCTCTGTGCAGATAGATTTCTATTTATTAAAACAGTAAAATTTAGATTACTCTTCATGTGAGTGAGAGGTGAGTCGTCACAGTATATTTAACTTTAAGCATTTAGATTCCAAAAAGGTAAACAATAAAAGGTAACACAATAAAAGCGTTCGAAATACAGCTTAGTAACTAAGTAAAGTTGGCTTCTTTTTTTCAATTCATCAACTTCTTGCGTAATAAATCACATATTTGCATTGTGTCAATAGGTAATACATTAAGCTAAAGAAGCTGCCTACTTTAAAACCATCTTATATGCTTAAAAAAAATCAAACTAAAATGGCTTTCCATCCCAATTTTAATCTTGATAAAACCAATTTTTGTAATCGACAGAAGTCTTACTTATGCTGTGGTAACACTAATCTTTTTTAATTAGTATAAGAAATCTGTTCCTTTATTCCCTTCAAAACGATACAACATTATTAGATTTAATAAAGTTTATATGATCATTCGGTTCGACAATGTACTAATACTACTTGTACTCACATACATGTACAAACTGCCATCATAACTTGTTATATTTTGTCAATATAACCATTTATAAAATCTTTAGAATGACAGAGGTACAGTGCAAAATAACCCAATCCATCGCAATCAGACAAGTATAGCGCCTTATGTATTACACCACCTGACAGCTGAGTAAACTGACCATATGTTCAGAGAACTTCATAAAGAGATAGTAATACTGGGAAGCAAGAACTAAGGACGCAGTGGTTGACGATTTCATTAAAGTCCTTACTGTTGAAGCACAAGCCTTCCCCATGAATGAAAATACTGTAGGAAGAATGGGCTACATCCCACCACCAGAACGTTGTCCTAGTGCGGATTCAGGTATCAGAAAGGGCCATGCTTATATCTTTTGCGTCAGCAAGCTGGATATATTAGTTTTCTAATGAACATGATCTTCCACGAAATGATGCCCGATTACATAAAATTATTACCCGGTACTAACAACTTAAAAATTAATACGGGATCAACGTAACGTGCTATTCGAAGTAAGTAGTTATGGTCAAGCTTCAGCTTTTTTCGGTACTGCAACGTGTCGCGTGGATACATTAAAGAAATTTCATTATCACTTCCTCATTCAGAGAACCCTACAATTTCAAATAGCAATTAAGTTATAGTAGACAATTGTTTATCACAACTCAGGAAATTAGCATCTATTTCATTACAAAAGACCTTAAAATCAAAGTGTTTCCCTTGTAAAATGGCCTTCATAAACTAACAGGTATATTAGTTTCTAGTTATTGAATATTGTGTGTTAATTCAATGGAGTGATTGGTTATATAATTGAATTATGTTGGCATCGATTCGGTGGTGTTGTGAGGTTTGTGTGTTGAGTAATTTTGTGGTGTGAATACAATCAACAAATAATAAAGACACACACACTACATTTCCAAAAAAATAATAAAATAAACTCTGATAAGTAGACTAGCTAACCCGGCCACGCGTTGCTGGTATGGTAACAAACACACACACTTACACAAAGTATTGTCATATTATAATGTGGATAAAGATTAGAAAATTAGAGCATATTTAAATAATGATGCATGAGCAAGTGGATAAACGCAGACCAAGGCGAACTTTCAGGAACCAACAGAGGATGTCCTGAAAAAGGACCAGGTCCAAAGTACCATTAACCGACGAGCATGTATGAACAGACTGATGAGAGTCCTACCCCTGCGGGAAAAAGGCGTGATCGTATGTATGTGTGTTAAATAATGAAAAACTACTAAAAATAAATAATGTGATATCTGTTTATTTTTAACATAACAAAATGTTATAGGAATGTATAAAACATATCGAGACTAATAATACTGCAGAGAAAATTTTTCCCCCAACCTAAAAAAGAAAAGCTTACATTTATATTGTGTTTTATAATGTTCGTAATTTTACAAAAGAATCATAAATACCTAGTTTGTGGTTGCTTATGAATGAGGAAGATCAATTAAATTATGCTTATAATGCGTTTTAGCGTAGGGCTCCGTAGGTAAAACAGTTGATGACCTTGAAACAGCTAACGGATTTTGATAAAAACAATTCTAAGAACCATCGCTAAAAACCGACTTTCAAATAAGACAAAATCGCTTACAAAATGCACTCGCTTGAGAGGTACCATGTCACGCATACACACACACACACACAATCACACACCATACCACATATCTGTCAAACTAATAACAACTTTCTTTTTGCGTAGGGGGATAAACATGAAAAAGTTTGAAATGCTAAAGATGCTGTGAAAACATTACAAGAGTATAAATGACATAAAACATTCAAAGAAGGCCTTGAAAAGGCAGTTATCCTGCCTGTCACAAAAATACTTTTGACGGCAAAGAACGACGAAAACATCGTTTGATAAAAAAACAGCCATTAATAAATCTTCTTGCTCGTACATTTAGTGAGGTAACAAAAGAGGTGAACTTATAATAAAAAATACTTATTACTTTCAGGTGGACATTATTGGAGTCCCATTGATCCATTGGATTCCCATGGATAAGCTTCAATGGCGCAATGTTTGTTACGCCATAACTTCCCGAGTTCTTAACCGATTTTAATATTTTTTGTGTGGAATCGAATCAACAGGTTTAGGACCAGATTGTGACGGAACCCGAAAATTGAAATTCACGAAAATTCCCATCGAAACAAAAAAAATACTTTTTCTCTTTTTAGGTATTAGGCTCTGCTCCAACTCCAATATATGGTGCTAGCCTAGCTTTATGCTTAGTGTATCGCCTAGTAGAGATGAAATGCCTTTATATTATATTTTACGTAAAACGTTACGTACGATTGGTTCCGAATGTGATCAATGTTTTTTATTTAAAAAATATCTGAAAGCACATCGATGTTGTTGGAATTTCTCGAACTTTCAATGATCCCGCTATCTTGAAACTCATAACAATTGACGGAAAGATTACGACGAAAATAACCAAAATAATCTTAATATTTATGTAAAAAAATCATGGATAAAAAATCAGAATAGTTCAAGGGACAAACATTCTTTAGGCTAATAAAACATTACGTTGGTTGAATTTTCTGTTGGCAAAGCATTAATTGGTTAAAAGGTTAACTGGCTTATAATCTTTTGGCGAACTGTTCAATTTCTTGGTATACTGTTAAAAATTCCTGTAGTATTACTTCCAGAACGGGAAATAGTGAATTCAGATTATTATTAAGGCTTTTTGAGGCAATTGCACAAGATACCAGTTTTGTGAAATGATAACTCATGTATTCTGCACAACACAAAATAATTATTATACAAGAATTATTGACAAAATATATATAAATTTTCGTTGAAAAATTCCATACTGTCGGTCGGTAGAAACGAAAATCAAAAAGGAGCTATATCAGGTTCGCCTGACATGACCCCATTTGTCTTGACCTTTCTACCAAGTTAAAATTATGATTATAAGAAAAGCGTAATACAAGCCATCATTGAAAATTCGTTGAAACTAAATGAAAGGCTTGTTGAAATTTTATTGAATTAACGTTTTGAAGCGATAAAATATTAATGTGGCCTACTTTGAAGTAGTATTTCGGAATAGCAAAATGTGGCAAGTTTGAATCCCGTTTGACGCATGAGACGAGTTGACTTTAGAATTAAATTTAGATTAATAGTTTAATAACGATGACTGTTAACGGTCTAAACATTTTATTACATAACTTTAACAACATCATAATACGTACAGCAATTCTACTCTGTATTAATCTAAAGGATATATCATAATAAATAAGGCCCAAAATAAATTGTTATTTTATTTTTTTCATATGATTATAAATACATTTATACTGTATTATTGACAAGTATGGGTTAAAAAATCTTATTGAAGAAATTGGTATATAATTCTTGTTGATATGTTAATTATTTTATCATTACTACACGATTTCACATATAGTAGGTTCGGTATTTTTTTTTATCTTCTTCCTTTTAATCAATCTACGAGTATTCCTTATGCGCATTTGATGCTTAACAACATACCGAAAGTAGCAACGTTCGCCAATGCATTGTATTGATGTATATCGCTTTACACAAAATAAAAATAACGGCCAAAAGCAAAAGAGCCTTGAGCTTGTCTTGTTTGGCAAAGTGAGCCACCTTTCGACAAATATTGTGTCTTCCAATTACGTACAAATAATAAGCAAAGTTTTAGCAATATCAGTAGGGAAAACATGTAAATATTTCGGTCGACATAAGCCCTCGGGACAGAGAGTTGTATACCAAGTCGACTCTTTCCTAAGGCCTTAACCACGATTTACGACTGGGCGAAATCTATAGAAATAAGCGACAAATTTAAAAAACTAAGTGTTTGTAATACATATCACTATAAAGCAGTAATTTATTTAACCCTATTTCGCTATTTTTTCTAGAACAGATGGCCTAACTTTAAAGCTAGTACATAACTGAGTATTTAAATATAGTAGGTTATTATTTTTTTAAACCTGGCCATGATTAGAAAGTAATCATTAATAATTATAAATATGGCTTTTTTTGTTCCTTGAAGTTTGTTCCTAATCTCCTTCCGCCCTAGTAGTCATTAAAGCATTTGCAAATTTTTATTTATGTGATTTTGAACTCTATGTTGACCCCTTAGCGAGGTATTGAATTTTCTATTGATCCCACCGCTCTTCTCTTAGACCTTACCCGTGGTTGTGACCGCTGGGAGCGGTTTGTAGCTGCAATAATGAATTAACTTTGCTTGCTCCACAGAAAAAGTAATAAACAAGTTAGTGAACTGGACAAAAAATATGAGTGCTAGTAAAGTACGTATTCGCAGTGTGTAAAGAAATACTGACTTTAAGTTTGAGCCCGAGATATACATATTACACTTTTGTGACTTACGTTAGAATCTATAATCTATGATCACAGTGGTTTGTGTTTTTGTCTGTCCGCTCTTTTTCCCGTTATTTTTCCATTGTATCAATAACGTTACCATAGCAACGCGTGAACTTCAAGTAGTTCGTCTACCGGACGCTAGATGGCGCTAACGGAAAAATATTTAATAATAGAAAAAATTTAAAGAATTTTGTCCACCCGTGCAAGGCCGGGACGGTCCGCTAGTCTATAATCCAAGATTACAAACTTGTTGTTTGTCTGTCCGCTCTTTTTCCCGCTCTTTTTCCTGCTCTTTTTCCATTGTATACGCGTTACCATAGCAACGCGTTAACCGCAAGTAGTTCGTCTACTGGACGCTAGATGGCGCTAACGGCAAAATATTTAGTAATAGAAAAAAAAACAAAGAATTTAGTCCACCCGTGCGAAGCCGGGACGGGCCGCTAATACTAATAAACCACATAAAAGTTGCTTTAAAAAACCATTTAAGGCGGGAATTAGAACGCAAGATTAAAATCATTTATTCAGTTAAAGCGGTTTACAAACGCTTATGATCAGATAATAAATCAACGGCGGAGGACTTTCTACTAAAAGAACAAGCAAGAAAAGCCTTTTTTTCGTGTCGCTGTGGAATTTTAAGTCTTCGTATTCCTCTTTTAGTAAATAAAAAATTAATAAACATTTCTTATCTGGCACACAGACATAGGACATGCATTCACTAAAGATAAACAAAATTAGGACCGAGCAAATAAACAAAATTAAACCTTAAATATTTTATTTAATATCTGAGGATATTTATCTTTTTTCATTACTTATATTAATCTTTATACCTATAAAGGTAATCTTAGTGCAAAAACTCTGTAAGGTTAACAAAATCTCGCCTTAATCAAGCAAAGCAACATACAGAAAGTCAAATAGGTAATAAGAACACATCACTATCTTAACCAAAAAACAATCACTGCTAGACTAAGGCTGACTTCATGTTGGAGGTTTTGCTGTTTTTTTATTTATAGAAGGTGGTAACTTCTAGACTCATAAGTCCTCTATGACACTCAAAAGTGTGTAGGGTTGGTGATAATCTTATCTTCGGGACACCACAGTACAGGCAATAAATACAAAACATTAGAAGTTGACTTTTAAGTAAATTCTTTTCATTCTAGATTATACATTATACCAGTATTTTAGTGAAGACCCATCTCCTCAGTCAGCACCCATTCACAAGGACCGTTTGGTGCAACGGTAGCAACCATGCCTGATCATGGGTTCCTTTCCCGGAATGGTCAGATGTTTGTGTAACGAATACGAGCATTTGTACTTTAGTCATGGGTATAATATCATTCTATAGGTAAGTATTACATATCTATATATCATATATGTATGTCAATCCATTACCTTAGTATCCGTAACACATGCCCTGCAGTGCTTACTTTGGGCTAGGCTAATCGGTGTAATTGTATTATTATTATTATGACACACGAGATAGTGATCATTGAATCCAATAAGTCAGTTAAAGTAGGTAAAATAAGTTATTTTTCTTATGAACGGTAATATATTCTTGATATAAATGTATATAAGCACTCTATAATATAGAGTACGGATTATAGACGGGTATCTTTTTGTAACCATAGGGAACATACGAAGATAAAAAAATGTAAAAAGCATATAAAAAATATTACTACGGCAATATTATTTGAAGACCCTTTGGTGCAATACTAGTGATCTTGCCTTACACAGAAGGTTTTGGCTTTCAGTTGTATTAGATGCTTGAGTAATAAATATTCATATATTGTATATGTTTATGAATATTACGTATCTATGTATTATATAGGTATGTTTTTCCGTTACCCTAATTACCAAACCACGAGCTATTACAGTGTTTATTAAGGGCTAGACTAATTGGTGTTAATGCAAGAAATATTAGGGGTTAAAGTATGAAATTGCCGATTTGTACTGAAAATCTATATTGTTTATTTTTTAAATTTTTAACAAATTTATTTAATCAAAATAGTTGCCATTATTATCTATACATTGCTGCCATCTAATGGGAAGGTCATTAATGCCTTTGCGATAGAATTCCGACGATCTAGACTGCACAAACTGTGTGAAAGCATTTTGTACTGCCTCCTGGGAAGAAAACTTCTTGTCACGTAGATAATTGTCCAAATCACGAAAAAAATGGTAGTCCGTTGGAGCAAGGTCTGGTGAATACGGAGGATGACGAATGGTTTCTAACTGCAGTTCCTGAAGGGTCAAAATGGTTTCTCGTGCTGTGTGAGGTCTCGCGTTGTCGTGGAGCAATAATGGTGAAGATCGATTCATGAGTCGGGGCTGTTTTACTGCTAGTTTTGTCAACATGGTTCGGAGTTCGGCACAATAGACATCTGCCGTTATTGCTTGACCAGATCGGAGAAAACTATAGTGAATAACACCATGCTGAGACCACCAAACAGTTACCATTACCTTTTTATTGGTAAGTTTTGCTTTAGGACACTGTTGTGGCATTTGACCTGGGGTCAGCCATTGCATTTTTCTTTTCCGGTTATCATAAAGAATCCACTTTTCATCACATGTTACAATTCGATCCAATATTCCTTCATTTCTGTACCGGTTCAACAAGGCAACACAAGTTTCAACACGCGTTTCTTTCTGCAGATCAGTCAAATCATGAGGCACCCATTTTTCGTATTTTTTTATTTTATTGATTTGACGCAAGTGAGTCAATATTGTGGGTAAGGTAACGTTAAACCATGCCGCTAATTCCTGGGTACTTTGACTAGGATCGGCTTCCACTATCTCTCTTAATTCATCGTTATTTACCTGTGTGGGCGGTCTTCCTCGTGGCTCGTTCTTTAAGTCGAAATTTCCATCACGAAAGCGTTTAAACCAAAATCGCACGGTGCGTTCATTAGTAGACCCCTCTCCAAACGCAGCATTGATATTGCGGGCTGTTTCTGCCGCGTTAGTTCCGCGTCGGAACTCGTATTCAAAAATAACTCGAATTTTCGCAGTATCCATCTTTCTTGTCTAAATTGAATAACAAAAACAATTGAAAGTCGATATTCAAATGTTTTACATTTTTTAAAAAAAGAACATCATAGAAACCATTTAAAAAAAGTTTCATTCGAAAACCTCAAACCATGAAGATTCTATGTCAATTCAAAGAACCTATTGCAATAAAACGGCAATTTCATACTTTAACCCCTATTATTATTATATTTGTACTTATGCTTCCCCCTATTAACCCCTCAAAACCCGAGTGCATTATATCATGCACGCGACAACGATACCTTAAATCCGCGAGCATCATATAATGCTCTGTAGCACGACAGAGAGAGAAATAACGCATTTAACACAATGCTGGGCTTCAAGGGGTTAACTTACGTCACTTGCAGTTAATTTTAATACTATTTATAATGAAATTAAAATCATGTATTGTCTGGTTTACAAAGCATGACCAAGCACCACCATCGGACAACCAGACTTACGAACTGGCGACACCGTTATATGGTGGATATACCAAAAAGTCGCACTAAGCGTATTGGTTCCAATTTTGTGATACGTACCGCTAAGGAGTGGAACTCTTTGCCTGAGTCTGTGTTTCCTGACAAATACAATTTAAGGGTCTTTAAGTCACGAGTAAATAGGTACCTTCTAGGCAAGCGCGTCACATCCTAGATCACATCGACGCTTACCATCAGGCGAGATGGTGGTCAAGCGCATGCCTATTTTCTATAAAAAAAGCGAACGTAGGAATACCTAAATTTCTTTTCTTTAATATGCAGAGTACAAAAAACACTTACATTTATGTACGTATCACTTTTTGTTGTACCTTATTCTGTACCCCAGCGAAGTATAAATTTTCTGACCCCTAATGTACAAAGTTTGCCTTCCCCTCGTTAGAGTTACTCGCCTCGTAAATGCTTCAATTACATTTCAGAGTTTTTTTTTACAGGTACCAACCTTATACCAAACATAGTATCTTAAAAGGAACACTGAGGTATTTTCACTATGTCCACACTTGTATTTCAGTAAGTGTTTATGAAGTATGAACATGTGCTTGCAGTTTATTAAAAACAACTTCCGTCATAACCGTACGTTTTCGTCGTCAAATTTGAGTCAATAATACGAAATTTAATATGATTGTACTACCTTTATTGATATATCATGAATTAAATGATTTTCATAATAAACGCGTAATTTAGTAAGCTTTGTGTTATAATTTACATCACTGTTTTCAGTTTTAAATTTATGGATGATCTTTCTCTATTCGTAAGTTATTGATTTTTTTACTTAATAAAAATTTTTGAAGCACATGCCTTTCCTATAGGCATATGAAAATTTCTAACGGGCCCAGTCTGGATCAGTGGGTGTTAACGACTGCGAAAGCACCCCAGCCAAGAGCAGCAGCTAAATATTTTCTCCTCCTACTTTTGTCTTCTTTGTATGGTGCCAATATATGTTTTTTCTTTCTTTCTTTCCTTTCGAAGCACAGAGAAGCGCTACTTAATAATGTATTGGTCACTCATCCCATAACTGGCCCAACGAAGATAGCTTAACTTCCGCAACCGCATTAACGTCTTTTTAAACAGTTTTGAATAACAACAAACAAATGCAAGTTCAACTCCTTGCAAAGTTTTTAAGAAAAAGAATATTCCACTAAAAGTATAAATACTGTAGTAGAAACAAAATTTTATACATTCGGTGTTTTGAATCTCTAGTCCGTTTTTTTTAGCATTAGAAATTATGTAAACAAAGAAGCAGTGGTGGCCAACCTTGTGCTGGAGTCTACTTGGACCGGCTTAACAACAAAAACTTTTAACAAAAAACTTCAACAAAAACAATAGAAACGTAACAATAAACCAAAGAAAATAGTGAAAATAGTCGAAACAGATAAATGCACAGGTACTCGCAATTGCTTTCGTGATGACAGTGACGTTGACATTTGCCGGTAAGTACTTTTTAATTTTGTCGTGTCAAACTGACCAACGCAACGTTTCGTTCCACAAGTTTGCAACTTCTGTTTCTTAAGGTATTTTTAGTGTATACTTTTCACGATGTTACGTTTTGTTTCTTACATTATATGTGTACAATAAAATACACAAATTTTGTTCTTTCTAATGCTAAAAAAACGGACTATAGCTAAGATCTAAGTAATAAAAATTTTGCTTTGAGTCCAATATAAAATTTTACTTTATTCAAAGATATGTGCACCCAAAATTTAGCATTGAACAACAATAGCTTACATACACGATCAAATGTAAAAAGCAAAATAAAAATATAAAAAGAATCCAAAAAACTGGACGCGAAGTTGATATTTCCTAACAGAACACTAAAATATTATTGTAGTTCCAAGACAAATATATATTTTGTCTCCGAGACAACATGATATCGTATCATAAGAAGGAAGATTGCTGACGAATAGTTTTATCTGCTAATAATGTACGTATTTCTGTAGTTGACAAAGAAGACAAGATTGATTGGACTTTTATTATTTCTAGTACTATCTTTTTATGTCGTGACGTTAATTTATTACAATAAATAGAGCCTTTATTCGTTATATTTTCCCCTAACAGATTTATATTTATTGTAACATCAAAAACTTGGGAAGTATTAACTTACCAATATTAATAAAAAAATGTTTTATATGTATTTGATTAAATAATTACAAAAAATAACGAATGTCTTATATGAGAAACGGGATTCAAACCTGAACTCTTTTCATTAGTTGTGTTGTAGCAATGTTGTAGGGTAGTTAGCCACTTGTCAGTCCGCTATCGCGCTCCCCACCCCTCTTAATAGTCCCAATGCTGCGCAAATTTTGAAAAAAAAATGTCGGCCTCTTAGATAAAAATGCCAATTTCTTGCTAAATAATGAAGCTAGGACCAAATATAAAATACTACCGTAAAGCTGATTAAATAAAGAATTTACCACAGGATATTTGGATCTCTGTAATTCAAAAATTTATCGCATTTAAAAAAAAAACAGCAGGCCACGCGAAAATTTAAAAATGGAAGCAATTGCTACCGGGACTCCCCGGCGTCAGTACAATTGCTACCGTCACAAAATATGAAATGACAGTGTATACTTCGTAAGAGGATACCTAAATAGGATCTCGGTTGCTCAAAAGGGATCATTATTCTAGTTAAGTTGCGTAATATATAAGGTAAATATCTAAAAAAAATATATCAATAATAAAAAGCAAATTGTCTCAGGTGCCTGGCGGGACTCGAACTCGCAGCCCTCGCTACCCGGGCGAGAGTTCTTCCAATCAAGCTACCGAGACAGTTGCAAACTTATTTTTTTTTGTTACCACGTTTTTATTAACTTGCTTTCGTTCGTGTCTGTCCAGAAAATTTTCTAATCTTATAACTCAAAATTAGACCACTTCTGATGCTCCTAAAGAGCTCAAAATTTTACTACACGTAGATCATGGATAAAAGTTAATTATTAAATCATCACTAAAATTAACTTAATAGTTAGATAAGCCACAATAAATTAAATAAAACACCTACATAATCCTTGAAGTAATTCAATAAATCCTCGGACTAATCGTTAATTAATTAGTTTTTCTTTTAAGTCTTATCATTAAACACTAAGACTAAAAATAATAAAATAAATAGAAGTAAAAAAGATTCACTTTGTGAATTCATTTTCAGGCGCTTAGCTGATATGATTTATTTTTAGGTATATACAAATAACGAGTTAGAAAATAAGTGAATTAAATAATTTTAGCCTCAAAACTGCCCGCCCCACGTTTTAAGTCATATTACATCATAGTACTTGAACTTATATCTTGGAAATTTTTATCATTCCGGCAAAATAATATTCCAACACAATTCTGGGAAAATATTATTTTCTTCTTTTTAGTCAGCTTATAAAAACTTTTGCAATCTTTTTTTACTTCTATTTATTATAATTTGAATAACAAAAATATAATAGGTAAATAATTAAAGTTCGGATATCTCACACCAATTATTTAGTACAAAACAAAGCAGAGCTTATGTTACGGATAGAAAACTGAAATAAGTATACAACAACCATAACTCGGGAGCAATTGTTTATGATAATCACACAAACGCTAGATTCGCTACTAATGCACCAACTGATCTTTGAATATAAGTAAATTAGATACTTAGATAATAATTAAATAAACTTTTACAAAAACTGACTCAAAAAGCTGATGAATTAGGCCGTCAACTTCACGTGCCCATAACCTGTGTGGAACTATTGTAGAGCTGCTAATGAGCATATCGCTAACATTGCTGACTACTGTTCACTACGTGGTGCATTCCGAAACATTAATTCTGCGGTGTAGATACGGCCCAATAAATATTAATGGCCAACAGTTTTGAGCCCACAAGATAATAACCAGTATGATCCCTTTGCTGCTTTGTAAACGCTTATGAATTTTCTATGAATTATGATAGGAGGTCATGGCTAGCAGCTTTAGCTTTTAAAAAGCAAATGCAAAAAATATTTTTCTCGAACTTACAGAGGTTGAAATTGTTAGCGTACATTATTAGCTCGAACGTATGTCCCGCTTTGCATGAGATAAATGCATAACATAGATTCTTCACTGACATTAAACTTATTGACTGTGTGTGCAATAATATATGATGTGTATGTTGGATAGAGATGCACCAACCCTCCACAGATATTCAAGAAAGACGACTAATGATACTGGAGGTTATCACAATACTTATTTTGTTGAACACAAAATGAGCAGCACTATTTTTGAATCTCGAAGCTCCAACCCACTTGTCAAGTTTGAGAAATTATAGCAAAATCTCCCATTTTCGGGAGAAGTCTCCATTCGGCAGTAGACTCCTTTCGGCTTGGATGTGCCTAATTAAATACCGGCGCTTTAGCTATAATGTCCACTATTAGAAAGCAAACCCAGCTTACTTGGCTCCTAATACGTCAGCACAGGCACCTGATACTTCTCTGCGCTCTCTTCTCTCTCCTCTTCAACCCTCACTATCCTGGTTACTTGAAAATTTCAATATCTCAGTAACGAACATGGCCGTCAATATCGTTCTATCAATTAATTAACACTTATCCCTCTTCTAGTTTACTCTGTGGCTAATTCTTTTACTCTTCATTCTATCAGACTCTGAAAACGTCTTTCCGAATTCATTAGAAAATTTAATAAATTGCCCATAAAAAGGTTATTAAAAGCGTATCTTTTAAAGATCTTATCAAGGCGTTAATCGTCATCCGCCACTTTTTTACAAGTGTGTGTATAATTGTTATTATAATCTTTGTATGTTTATCTTATTGGTATATGCAGTAATAAGTTTATTATTTGCTGAATTCATGAATTTCGTTTTTCCAAAGGTTGAACGCTATAAAATAGTTTTAGCCTTCCGCGTATAGTACTAATAATATATTGAGCTCAATAAAGTTTAATAAATAAATATACAAAATAAACATCCACTAGGCTACTGAGGCTTTCCCAGCTTTGCGAATTCCATCAAAAATATAAAAATGCTGATAAAATTCGCTAAACTGGGTAGGTAAAAGCCAGACAGTCAGCCGATTGGTTTCACAGCTGCGAAGAGGCCTGCAAAAATAAATCCAACCTAAGTAACAACATCTTTTAGGACACTTCTTAGGACTTACCACTTTGCCACTGTAAAGAAGATATAAATAAAACCTTTTTGCTGTAACTAAACCTAACTTTCCTCACATATATTATAACATTAAATCTGTCTCGCATGAACAACTACTTACACTAAAATATATCTGCTTCCAACGGAATGTGGTAACGTGTGACGATAAAAAATGAAATAGGTTTTCACGATAATATTTTATCATAACTACATCTTCAAGACTACGAAGAAAACTAAAAAAAAAATTGAGTAGAATAAATTCCAATTCTCATGGTTTGTCTAAAAATCAAGTCATGATTTGGTGTTAGCAGTTGGATCGTATGTTCGCCTTCCGTCTATGGTAATGTAATTCTGGAGTTTTAGCTATGCAGATCATTTAACATTATTATACTCGTATATTATAATAACGGTGCATACAGGCAGCTCTAAACTTAACTATGTCAATCACTCACCAGTTGCAGGAAAAGTCCTTTTGAAAAAGTCCTTAGTGCCTTCAAGAACATTTTAATAATTGATTCATATTGAGCGTATTTGTATGTATTTATATCAAATGGTATTGTTTAAATGTACGTTTAGTTGTCTTGTATAACTTGCATCCAAATTTTGCAGTGCCCAGACTTATATGTTTGTGTCATATGACTATTTCTTAAGATCTTCTACACCTCATGGTCATGTGGCAATAAACGATATTAATCTACGAGCGCACCAACGCAGAACTTAATGTGGGGTCAAGTCTAAAAGTGGATCCTATGGTCATAAACGATCGGAGTATTTCAATTCCTCATTACAGTTCTTCAATCTGAGCTTTGTTAGTTTAATTGTACTATTATTTTATACTTTTGTAATTTCTATTTATATACATATAGGTGTTCGTATGTTGTACTTTTGGTACCTCAATTATAGTCTGCATCAAATATCCGTTGTTATTTCTCTGAGATTTCATCCCTACATGTCGACCGTACCATGACCCGTCAGTCCGATTTATCTCAGTAATGGAATTGCTATTTTTGTGAAGTTACAATAAGGTCACCCGAACCCTATATACATAGGATTAATTTAGCGATTGCAAAATTCCTAACTAAATCTTTTGGTCCTCCAAAAGTTAAAAAAAAATCAAGATTATATTTAGTTCTTACACTTCCGCACACATTACACATTAGAATAAAACACTTTTTTCGGAATTTTGCGCATATTTTATTTTATATTTAATCCTGACGTTTCGACTTTACAAGAGCCGTGATCATAGGATGACAGTCATCCTAACCTTATACGTAATCAAGACTATGTCAGGATAAGATAAAAAAATAAGTTTTTTGAGATGCATGGTCAGGCCTCCGGATGGACAGGCAACTTGGTGAAGTTTATTCCCAGCATTGGACTACTGCAGTCTGATAGTGATGGGGAATGTAATATTTAGTGACGTCCACATTAATGAGGACATTATTTAAATGCACACACTCATGCGACATCTGTATCATAGGTATTATTGAAAATATAATCGTATCATTTACATGCAATAATTCATAAAGCAATTGGCATAGCTCAGTGTGACAGCAAAAATATCCCTGAAATTTAGAAAATAGGTGAATTATTTTTTAATCCCTTTGTAAATTAAAAAAACACAGTTTTAACTATAAATATGTTTAAATTTTCTAACTCCCTGTTTTATTGATTCTTATAAAAATATACCCATACTTTTTAATTTGTTATGTGTGTTTAATAAAACAAATAAAAGTATGGCATTATTAAATTAGAATTAATGGTTGTATTAAAACAAATCTGACCGACCTTTATTTTTTTAATTCGAGTAATTCTTAAACAGCTTAATTTCACTTATGAATTATATTCGTCATATCTAGAAAATCAAATTAACTTCAACCAAATAAAAAAGGTCATACTGCTTTGTAAACTGGACTGTGTACCTTCTGCGAAGTAATTATAACTGGTCATTCTGTACCGCAGTTATCGGTGGTATTTATTGGTTATCACCACCCTACCGTGAAACAGGAGATTAAGCGTTTAAAGGGATTTTAAAAATAAATTTCCTTTTGATACAAATAGAATATTGCGGTTTCAATGAGGGCAAATAAGTAAAAAACCCAAATTTATCCCTTGCAATAAAAAAATCTTCTCATCAATAGACTTTTTGGAAGGTTATCTTTAAGATTAAATGATGGATATTCGATAGTGGATCAGAAAGTTCGCAATCTAGTCAAAAAAAGAAATATTAACAAACATTTTTATTTTTCGACGTAATATTCGTCCATATTACTTGCACCAGCAGTCGATTTATATGCCAGTCTTAAAAAGTTTCTTCAAGTTCTGCAAAAAAGTCATTTACCACGGTTACGATTTCTTCATTCATTTCAAATTTTTGACCACCAGTTCTTAAGTTTAGAAATAGGTCCGAAGGTGCTTAATAGGGTGAATAAGCTGGATTGAGAAGTATAATCACGCATTTGAGCCTCGTTGATGAGCTTGATGTTGTAGCTAGTAGCTAGTTAGAACATGACGTGATGACGCAGATATTTATCAAGTAACACTTAGATTCAACGGGTGTGTCTATATCTTGACTAGAACTTAACTAGAAGAGCACTCACCTGTATACCGAGAAGTTGTGGTTTTGTTTCCCCCCCGAATCCCTAGACACATTATATGTTTACTAGTAATATTTTTTAAATAGAAAAATTAGCAGTTAAATTCTTATGATAAAAAGAGTATTATGTAATTGCATTATCAAGTACAGACTTTCTTCATGGATGAAATCACTATACGGAAATTGGCCATAACCCACAACGGGCTCGCGTACGAATTGGTGGCTACTATTGATTGCAGATACTGCCAGGTCAAACGGCATATCGTGCCTTCCGGAGTACGAAGGAGCTCAAGATTACAAATTAGGGTTGAACTTTTCTTCGTTCCGATCATGCATGGAATATTTTATTTGCAGAGCTAATTAACTTAGTAACCCACTTGTTACTGCTACTTTTGTTAAACGTATTAATCTATAATCTAAGATCACAGTGGTTTGTGTGTTTGTCTGTCCGCTATTTTTCCCGCTCTTTTTCCATTGTATCAATAACGTAACCAAAGCAATGCGTTAACCGGAAGTAGTTCGTCCACCGGACGCTAGATGGCGATAACGGAAAAATATTTAATAATAGTGTTAGCATATATCAAAAATGGAACATACTAAAGTATATAAAGTGCTCTAGTTTATGGTGCAAAGTTATTATTTTCACCTAGCAAGACTAAATCTCGCGCCATTGTAATGTTTGTCGTTGATTGTAACTTCACTTTTATCCTGACATCGAACGAGGCTGGTCGAGTCCGAATTATACCAAGCTGCCGAGAGTTGTATCGAGAGAAGGAAAAATAAATTGTTGTACACTTCTGAAATATCTTATTATTTCAATAATAGAAAAAATTCAAAGAATTTTGTCCACCCGTGCGAAGCCGGGACGGGCCGCTAGTGAATAACAAATATTATCAACAATGCTGGTAGTATGCATTTACAATGGTAAAAAATGCGTTAAAGCTAGCAAGCTTGTGAAAACCAAGTTTTAAAATCTTACTTATCCAGTTGGCGAACCATTACTCTTATATAGGTTTTTGCAGACTTTAGTAATTATCGATGATTATATTTTTCAGTTACACGTTCAACTACTGTGAGTTCGGGTCCTGATAGAGGAGCTGATAATCTCTTTTACTCGCGCTACTACTCCAAGCAAAAGTTCTTAAAAGTTATTTGCATAACCAACAAGTTAAATTCCCAGCTTGCGCTACAGTTCTTTTTTAGCTCGGGTGTTCAGGTTTTCTTTATCCTTACTCTACGATCTAGGTATTTATATTTAGGAAAAAGGGTCCAGCTGGAGCTGTAAATATACAAGACAGTAAATGGACGTCAGTCTAAAGCAGAGGAACCCAAACATTTTATCTCGTTGACCCTTTACCACGTTTTACTGTTATTATTTTTTTGTAAATTCATCAAGTTCAAATGTATTTTTGACAGCTGATATAGTGGTACCTTGCAGGATGTCTAAAGGGTTCTCTCCTTAATTACTAAGCGCCTTTCTTCACTGATCCATATTTTTTTCAATTCTTTAGATCTGCTTATGAATAAAATCAAAATCAGCCATTATGTCAAAAAAGTACACATTGCAATAAAAAGTCAATAGCATTGTTTAATGTTTAAACATAGAATAAATCTTTTTCCATTTTTATTCGGTGCGCTGCTTTCAAGATTCATTATTAGTACCTGATGGTGTCGTAGTGTTAATGTTTCCATTACGAGAAGTGTCGGACAAATAAATGGAGGTGGTTACTGCTAATGGGACCGATGGAGTATAGTAATTGTTCCGAGTGAGGGGAAATTATGGTGTTTGGATATAAATAACGTTTCATTTTCCTTTAATCCGAGTGACAAATAAATATTTCCTTTCTTGTTCTTGTTATATAAAGAGCACATTTGCCCTGAAATTGGTGTGTTCAGTTTATGTTTTTTCATCGACGCTTATTAAAATGATTCCTTTGTTCATATATTCTTACTAAGATATTATATCCCTCTATCCATAGACATATTTTTCCAAGTCTCTATAGTTTAAAAAAAGTTATATCTCTTTTAAAGCATCGTTGCAATTCGAATATTAAACACGACTTTGTTTGTATTTTGTTCAAACATCAATGCTAAGAATATTCTTTTTTTAAAGGTACATAACGTATGTATTTCAGAAAAATGGACAGTTAAGGTGAGATTGTAGACCAACATCTACTGAATTATAATTAAACTCATTCGGTTTCTTTTAATAAACACAAAACTATTAATTGGCGAAAATATATTAAATTCAAATATTTATTGCATTAAAATGAGCAACAAAATAGTAAAAAAAGTGCCCAAAAGTGTGCTGTCCAAAGTCATAATGCCGCTTTTAAAAAGTCACACTAATCATAATTACATATAAAATGATTGTCATTCTGGTTTTTAACTACCTTTGTGATGTTTTAAAGCAAAATATAATTTTGTTGCCGCTATAATGAGACCCATCGAAGTTTTTCAAGTATTTCTTAATTGGCGCCTACGCTTTCTCTTCGTGATCTAGTTTAAATACTGCTACTTACAAATTAAATAGTTTTTTATTTTAAAAGTAACCAGTGTTATTAAATTGATAATATACTAGCTGACCCGGTAACTCGTTGCTATGGTAACGCGTATACAATGGAAAAAGAGCGGACAGACAAACACACAAACAACATTGTGTTTTTAGAGTATAGACTAGCTGACCCGGTAACGCGTTGCTATGATAACTCGTATACAATGGAAAAAGAGCGATAAAAGGAGCGGATAGACATACACAATAACAACAAATTTGTGTTCGCACGGGTAAACAAAATTCTTTAATTTTTTTCTATTATCAAATATTTTTCCGTTAGCACCATCTATCGTCCGGTAGACGAAATACTTGTGGTTAACGCGTTGCTATGGTAACGTTATTGATACAATGGAAAAAGAGCGGACAGACAAACACACAAACCACTGTAATCTTAGATTATAGATTTGTACAGCACATTGAAAAAGAAACAGGTACTTTATAAATGCAAACGCTATTTCATAAGACTTACTATGTGAATAGTTTTTCTCAAAAAGAAAATTCTTTTAACGTCTACATAGACATTTTGTGAAACTCAAAGGCGCAGAAGAATTTTCGACTTATGATTGCGTAGGTTAAGCCAAAGGCATAAGGTCGCCGAAACCTTCACAAGCTCATCGGATGAGTCATCAAAAATATTATGTACAGCTCCACCAAGTTTCGAAAGGCACGTTCACCCGATTATCTCGGCTGCATTTATAAACACACTGGGCTCCCGCAGTAAGTTATGTTCCAGATTCTCTATAATATTTTCGTTCATAAGAAAGACATATGGACGTTGTGATCGAAAAATCTTCAATTCATTTTTAATAGTTTAATTGAATTTATATTATTTTACATGAATGTATTTTAACAATTTACGAACCACAATGTAATAATTTTATGGTTCTACATTTCCGAAGAATCTGAAGTTATTTAAAAAATTAATGTAGGGACTGTAGGAGCGAGGGACTGTATAGAATGAAATAAGATATGGATGACTAGTTCGAGTTAATAAAAATACATCTATATAGAAAACGCGTGTATTAGGTTCAACACCACAAAAGGAAGAGAATTATAATAAGATTATAAACAATTTTTACTCTTAATTGTAGCTATAGCAACTGTGTTGCCATTGTAAATGTTGGATATTCCAACATGCTGCCTCTAAGAAAAGACAGACAATATAAAAATTAATAGTTATTGAAACATTACAGTGTAACTAAACTTAAACACAATCTTATAAATAACATATTTGTTTACATTTAAAACAATCTAGAATATGTGATAGAATATAATGCGAAATACTACAAGTAATTAAATAAAATAAAATAAAATATCTTGACTTCTCAGTTAAAGAACATATTACAACTAATAGTAGTAGGAACTCAACTAAAACTAGGTACCATTATATGAATAACACAAAATTAATCTATTGGTAGTAGACATATTTTTACAATTGAACGTCTGTGGGATCTGCCATTAGCGGTTTTAACTTCGACCACTCTAACTTTATTGTCAGAACCAGGGAAAACTTTAGTAACTCTAGCCATAGGCCAATGCATTGGAGCCACATCATTTTCTTTTAAAATCACCAATGAACCTTCTTTCACGTTAGGGTAAGAGTCATTCCATTTAGGACGCGACTGCAAATTATTTAAATATTGCTTACTCCATACCTTCCAGAAAGATTTTTTCATGCTACTACATATTTTCCAAAACTGATGGTTATCAGCAGGAGATATTCCAGGCTCTGGATATGCAATCAAAGCAGTTCCTATTAAAAAATGACCAGGTGTGATGCAAGAGAAATCATTAACATCGTTAGTTAAAGGCATGAGAGGCCTACTATTAAGTATAGATTCAATTTGACATAATACAGTGTTCATTTCCTCATATGTAAGCAAAGATTTCTGTACAACTCTTTTTAGGTGGAACTTCATGCTTTTTACGCCAGCTTCGGCTAATCCTGCAAATATAGGTGAATAACATGGAAGAAAATGAAAATTAATACCTTGCTGGGCCGAAAAATCATGAACTTCCTTTTTATGTTCTCTACTATTATGCAATTTATACAATTCATTTAACTTATTATTGGCAGACTTAAAAGTGGATGCATTGTCACTATAAATGTCAGTGGGAAGACCCCTTCGTGCAATAAATCTTCTGAAAGAAGCTAAAAATGTTGTAGTTTTTAGATCCGAGGTTAACTCAAGATGTATGTGCCTTGGTAGCAAAACATACAAAGACACATACATAAGCCTTAGTTTGTAAAGCCTTTCTTATACGTGATTGTTTGATCATAATAGGTCCAGCAAAATCAATGCCTACCTTTTGAAATGGACGACAATAATTGACGCGGTCATATGGCAACGAACCCATAAGCTGTTTGGCTGTATCAGCTTTTAATTTGAAGCAAATTAAACACCTATGAATAACTTTCTTAACTTCCCTAATACCATGTACTATCCAAAATTTTTGATTAATGGTAGATATCACTAATCTCGGGCCTGCATGAAAATTCCTAACATGCTCCCTTTCAATTATTAAATGTGTTATATGAGAATGTTTAGGTAAGATCACTGGATGTTTTTGTGTGTATGAGATAGATGCATATTCTAAACGCCCACCGACTCTTATTAGCCCCTGGCTATCAACAAATGGGTACAATGGTTTCAAATTTCTCTTTGACATTTTATTTTTACATTTTAATTCTAAAAATTCAGCCTTAAAATATTTCTGCTGTTCATATTTTACAATAGTTAACAATGACTCATTTAACTCTTTAGAAGTTAAAAAATCACATTTAATTTTACTTTCGTTATCTTTACATTTTACATTTTGCACAAAACGCAAAAAATATGCGAACAAACGTTGCTTTTTATTAATGTCAGAATAATCATTGAGAAAATCTAAACATAATTCATCATGTTGTATAGTACACACCAAAGCACTTGAGAAAGTTCATTCAACTTCAACCTCTGGCTCATCACAGGAAAGCATAGCATGTGATATAGGTGTATTTTGCGATTTATATTCGCTTGAATGTAGGAAATTAGGGCCTTGCCACCACAAAGGGTGATGCTGTAATTCATGCGGTAAGATTCCTCTACTGAGACAATCGGCAGGGTTCTTATCAGAACTAATGTATGACCAGCAGAATTGATTTGTAAGTTCAGTTATAACTTTTACTCTGTTTGCCACATATGAATTAAGCGTGGTTAGGTTTGACCCTATCCATGATAAAGCAATTTGAGAGTCTGAATATAAAAAAACATTATCAATCTTTAACTGAAGCTTTAAGGTGCTGTGAAGCTTTGCAACACACTTGGCTAAAAGTACCATGGCATTGAGCTCAAGTCTAGGCACTGTTAAACTTTGTCTAAGCGGATTCAAACGTGACTTAGAAAACAATAAAGAAATCTTAATGTTTTTAGCTGAATCCATTACTCGAAGATAAACGCAGCAACCATACGCTGTGGAACTGGCGGCATCAGCAAAACCTATTAATTGCACCGATACGGCCTTGCACAAATTTATATAACGCGGAATAGCTATAGGCAGCATAACACACAGGCTATCATAAAATTCACACCATGCATTTAAAATTTCAAGAGGAAGCTGTGCGTCCCAATTGACATGTGCTTGCCACAACCTTTGCATTATCACTTTAGCCCTAAGCACTATAGGTCCAGCTAATCCAAGAGGATCAAAAATCTGCCCTATAAAGCTTAAAATCTCGCGCTTAGTAGCAGGCATGCTTTTGCTAGGCTTCGGATAAAGCATAAATGAGTCTGTTTTCACATTATAGTTTATACCTAATGTTTTTAAAGAAATACTATCCTTTTCTAAATCAATATCATCAAAATGTTGCTTTGACTTCGGTATCTCATCTAACAATTGAGGACAGTTAGAAAACCATTTGTGCAATTCAAATCCACCTTTATCTAAAAGAGCAGAAAGTTGCTTTCTCGATTCTATAAGCAGCTCAGATGATTGCTGAGAAACAAGAGCATCATCTACATAAGTACAATTTTCTATGATAAACGCTGCTAAAGGAAAATTATCTTTATACCTATCAGCTAGTTCTTTCAAACAACGTGTAGCCAGATAAGAAGAACTTTTCAATCCAAATGTTACAGTATTCAATTGTATACATTGTATATCATCACTTGTGGAGTCTCGCCAAAGAATGTTTTGTAATGATCGATATGCAGAATGCAATGAGATTCTTAAAAACATACTTTTAATATCAGTTACAAAAATATATTGATTAACTCTAAATAGCATCAAAATATCTATTAAGTCCTTTTGAACAACAGGACCTTTTAATAGCAAATCATTGAGAGAAACTTTTTTGCTTGTCTTCATTGACCCATCAAAAACAACCCTACATTTAGTGCTTTTTTTATCAAGCCTGAGTACAGGGTGATGAGGCAAAAAATAGACTGGATCAAAAGCAAGATCATATTGGCTGATGTCAATGACTGTACCGTAACCCTCTTTCAAATAATTATGAATAAATTCTTTGTAAAGTTGATAAAGAAAATTATCTTTTTTAAATCTTAATTCTAGATTCTTAAATCTTTTCAATGCCATACTAAATGAATCTCCAAGTGCTTCGTTAATTGACTCTAGTGGCAATTTTAGTGGCAGAGCAACCTGAAATTTGTTATTTTGAGAATCTAACTTCACTGAATCACGAAACAAATTTACACATATTTCATGTTCTGGTAATTTTTCATTAAAGATTTCAGGTATACTTTCAAGCTCCCAAAATTTCTCAAGAGTACCACTAAGAGAATTGTCACAGGTTTTACAAAATAAACAAGTTACTTGTTGATGATGCTGCTTTACAGGGACTGAACCTGCGACCACATAACCAAATTGAGTGTTGAGAACTGGAACTGTAGACAAATTGCTGCTAACACCACAATCCTTTGAGGAGAGAAGACTCAGTTGGGGCTCATTCGCAAGCAACACCTGAAAAAATATGTCAGCCCCCAATAAAATATGAATCACACTAGGTTCATAAAAAGTCCCATCCGCTAATGTGATATTAGCTGGTAAATGAATATCTTTAATTGATATTCTGCACTGTGGAAGCATAGAAGTAATATTGTTTATCACATGACATGCTACATTTATACTAAAATTATTGGTCAGTGAATGTAAAAGAACGGTAACACAATTTTCTATTTTATTTACATTGTTGCCTATACCAATTACTGGAGTATTCACTTGTAAAGGCTTTAGATTTAATAAGTCCACAAGTTGCTTAGTAATGAAGGAGGTCTGGGAGCCACTATCCAACAGTGCTTTAACATGAACCTCTGTGCCATTGCTCGCTACAAGTTTAACTCGTGCTGTAGGCAAAATCACCTGATTGGCACCAGATTCTAAAAATAGCGTTACTGGAGACTCTACCTTATCCTGATGTAAAAGTGTATTATGACCTTTCTTGCACACTTGGCATTTAAAATGATATCTGCACCTTTGAGCATGACTATTAAGACAGATAGTGCACAGCTTGTTATCCTTCACAAGCTTTGTTCGTGCTTCTGCAGTCAACAATAAAAACTTAGGACATGCAAATAATTTGTGAGGCAACTTACATGATATGCAGACTGAAGGGGCCGGTGATGACTCATGTGAATCTTTTCCTGTTACACCCTTAACAGTTACCACGTGAGCAGCTTTATGAAAGGCTGATTGTTGCTGTACCTGGGTTTTATCAGCATTCTCAAGTGCTAGGGCTCGGCTCTCTAGGAATGAAATCAAATTATTTACTGAAGGCTCTTTATCAGACCGGACCAATTGATATTCTCTATTGCAATAAATATCTAACTTTCTAGTCAAAATGCAAAGGACAATTGGATCCCAATGTTGCACTTCATAATTTAAGTTTTTTAATGCAGCTAATTGCTGTTTTACAGCTGAAACAAATTGCCTCAAATTATGAGCTGTCGACTTAGTGAAAGATGGTATGTCTAAAAGAATGTTAATGTGCTCGTTTGTTATTTTGTAAATATTATCATACCTATCGTGTAAAATTTTTCTTGCTTCTCTGTAACTTTCAGGTACAATAGGCAGATTTTTTACCAATTCAAAGGGCTCATTTTGAAGACATTTACGAAGATAGAAAAATTTTTGTACATCAAAAATGCTATTATTGTTATGAACTAAAGCGTCGAACATGCTTAAAAATGGCTTATATTCGGAATACCTACCGGTGAAACATGGTATATCAATCTGAGGTAACTTTGTAGGAACAGGAGTCGTTTCCTTAGCAAACGTTTTAGATCACGACTGCAACGCAGACTCACTCAACTGTTTTATTAATATTAAGGTATCCAAATACTTACTCTCGACGGCGTCCATGTCGTCAGCCTCTGGATCTATGGCACAAATCTCTAGGTTGAGACTTTCAAAACGCTTAAAAGAGGACCTAAGGCGTTCCTCTTTAATCTCAAAAGTATGAGAAGAGATGTCCTCCTGTGCAAATTCTTTTAAACTATTACACATTTTGGTTATAGCCCCCTTTACAGCGGCACGCTTCCGAATAAGCTCAAGCTTGCTATTAAAGCTAGGTTGATTTTCGTCATTCGACATCCCGACAGTAATATTTGAACAGAAATTGGAATAAAATTAAACTTAAAGTCCACTAAGTGATAACACGCAAACGAAATCTTCGCAAACAAATGAACGAGGAATCTAAGCTTCAAAAATGGCGTCCAGTAAATTTCAAAGCTGTGAACCGGTGTGAATGAACGTCGGCGTCAGCGGAAGTCCAGTGGCGACTCTCTGCGGCGAGTAGCGTTGATAATGAAACTTGAACCAATGAGCTTGCAGATTCAGTGAATTGCCGAAGAAACACGCTGCTGTCAACTCATTAGAGCCAATGAGCTTTTTTTTTTTTTTTTTTTTTTTTTTTTATTAAACTTAGGAAAATGCGTTACGCATACTGCGCCGCCGGGCGAGCGGCGCAGTTATGTGGGACTTTCCTCCATTCCTTCATCCGGCTTAGTGCCCGATGGAGGATTGGAGGCCTACCCACTAAAAACCTAAGTATGCACCCCCGCACTGTCGTTGGTCCCATGGGGTCGTTGGTGACTTTCACCACGGGGTGCCTGACAGACTGGCCCGAAGGCCCCACCACTATGGAGGATACCCGGGTGCATGTGGGCATCCTCCCAGACGGGCAAGACCGTGCAATGCAGGCTCAGGACCGCCCATCCTTCGCCAGCTGGTCTTGCTAGGAGGAAGGAAGGCATCGCTACCTCCGTCCCCCTTCTCCGCCTGCGGCAGTGAGAGTCCCTAAGTTTCCCCCGCGGGACTCTCGCAACCACAGCTTCCGCCATCTCCCAGCACCTTCCTCAGCTAAGGAGGGGTGGAGACGGCCTGCTCCTGACTTCAGGAGTTGGGTATCCCAGCTTTTGGTCACCCCCGTCCGCCCTAGGCTCGTTCAAGGAAGGGAAATCCTCCCTCAAACCGGGATGCGCGCCGCAAACTGGCGCCGTCTCCTGCCCATGCGCCTCCTTCGGATGTGTGCAGCGTGTGCATCATCCTCTCTCTCTCTCTCTTTGGCCTCCTTCTGCGAAATGACATCTTCGCAGAAAGAGACCGTTGCCTTCCACGACCTCTCGGTTGCCGCTATGGCCTTAGCCACGGCGGCCAGCGAGAGGTCACCTCCAATCGCCGCTGCCAGAGTGCCGCGCTGCGAGGACCATGCCGGACACACCTCCAGGGTGTGCTGTGCGGTGTCCTCCGCAGCGCCGCACTCGTGGCACGACGGAGTCGGCTCCCTCCGAATCCGATACAGGTACTTTCCGAAGCACCCGTGCCCGGAAAGTACCTGCATTAGACGGAAGGTCACCGTTCCATGGCGCCTTTCCCTCCATTCATTAAGGATAGGGCGGATGGCGTCTACCGTCCTGGCTCCCGCCGATGGAGAGTCGAGCAGCTGCTTCCATCGCTCCATCAGCATTTCCTCAGCCCTTCGCCGGGCGCGGAGGTCTCCGTCAGGGGAGGAAGACTCCCCAGTCGCGTCCTCCAGTTCCCTCGCCTGCTTCCTCTCCATGTACACCTCCCTCAAGACCTGGGCTTCTATTTCCCATGGGGGTGTACCAGCTACAACGCAGGCCGCCGCCCAGGAGATTGTGCGGTAGCCCCTTGTCACTCTTGTGGCTATTGTTCGCTGGGCTCTCCGAAGATTGCTCCGGTTTTCCCTATCGAGCGCCTCTGCCCATATCGGCGCCCCGTAAAGGGCCATGCTGCGAATAACCCCGGCGTACAGCTTGCGACAGCTGACGTCGGGGCCTCCGACGTTAGGAAGCAGTCGACCGAGCGCCGCAGCGGCGCTGATTAACTTGGGGGCTAGTTGCCGGAAATGTTCGTTGAATTTCCAACGTCCGTCCAGTACCAGCCCCAAGTATTTCATGTGGCGTTTCAGGGGAATATCAACCCCATCCACGCGCACATTAGCACCTGCTGGTGGTCCCCGCCTCGGGCCATGAATCAGGATCGCCTCCGTCTTCTCCACGGCTACCTCAAGGCCAAGCGTTTAGATATGAATATCGAAAATTCCAATAATCATAGTCACCCTACTCTCATACGGTTTCATATTACGGTTTTTTGCAAATATTTTCTAAAATATGAATGCTGCAGATATATTCGCCATATTTATCTAAACTAGGTTACGTTACCCGTCGACTAGTACTCTAAGCTTAAACCTACTTTTAATAACGAGATAAATGCCATTGTATTTTAGGCATATTGCCGTCCGAGCGGCCAACTAAAATCGACTCTAACAAATTATTGAACCCACTTTCTAGTATTTTTTTACGTTTATTCGCTGTAACAAATTAGTAACTAATTATCCATACACATTAGCCTCTATTAATTTGATATTTATGGTGACATACCTACCTACTCATAACCTGAAAACTAAATATTGCATAACTTTTTGTTTATGTACGTTTTCACGTTTTTTATTTTTGTAACAAATTGAACAAATTAAGACCTTTCTTTTGATGCATCATTCGTCTATCTGCATTATATAGTTTCTGTGTAATCACGGACGATGACTACGGCAAGTGGCGGTTCTAGCGGCCACCTATTTTTTGTGATAGCGTCTTAGTTTTTTTTGTAACAAATTCACGAAAAGAGGTGTGTAAAGTAACAAATTAGCACTAATTCCTGGCAAAGTTTCATCAAATATTATGAGGTGGCCGCGCGGTTGAAACGGACATAATAAAAATACATCTATATAGAAAACGCGTGTATTAGGTCCAACACCACAAAAGGAAGAGAATTATAATAAGATTATAAACAATTTTTACTATTAATTGTAGCTATAGCAACTGTGTTGCCATTGTAAATGTTGGATATTCCAACAGGGACTACGTCAATTTACTTTTATTGAATTATGTTTTGTAATTTTGTTTTTTTTTATATTGCTAATGTGATATAATTTTCACGTTTTTATTGTGACGTATTAGAATTTTTCAGCATTTGTTAAAATTTATGCAATTGTGCGTAATGTTGTAGTAATGAATAAATAACTGTTCATTTAAAACTCTAGAGATGATGAGATAAAGTTTTGATTGTATTTAGTAATGTTAATAAGGTTCATTTTCAAATAAAAACTAAATAATATTGAATAAACAAAACTAACATTTAACAATATGATAAAAATGCGAGGAGTTAGCTTAAATTTCAGTACCATACTCTTTGTTAACTTGACATTGTGTTCTTAAAGAATACTCGAGGAACAAGAAACTAGGTAGCTTACGTTAAAATCAACCTACCAACCGCTCTTCAGTCTGATAGTTCCGTGCAACCCACTTTACTGCACAATTTACCAGCGTCATTCTTATCATAGTTTGCAATTCAGATTGTAATATGAAAGCAAAGGAATATTTTTTAATCTTACCAGTTTAAGTTGAAACATTCTTTAACTGTGTAGTTCTTAAAGTTTATTTAATCTTGTGCTTACAATTAATTTCTTTGGTCTACGTAAAGTGAGATTCAAGAGTTCAGATCCAGGTGCTATAAATTTTGAAATCATATTGTTTGTATTTTCGTAATACAATGTAGCCGGAGCCCATTACTTTATATTTTTTTCAATCCTCGCCTATGTACTCATGAGGACTCTCTCGTAACCCAAGCATTTAGCTTAACACAAAGGTTAAACGAGAAAATAAATGCGTTTCACGCATTATTCTTATTAAGATGCTTTTTTATTTTGTTTTAACCAATTTTTAAAAGAGAATCTGTAAAATACGTTTTCATCATTTGTGATGCGAGTATTACTTGAAAGTTATTAGGAAGTAGGTTTGGTACTTTAGGTTTAAAGAATTTATTCTCATAAGAACTTATAAAAAAATACAGTTCACTTAAAATGAGACTTAGTTAACTAAAACATGCAATTTTTTATTATAAATGGCGCAGCGCAGCTACGAAACGATGAGAAAAAAAAAACAACAAATTTATATTTATAAAATAACATCTAGTAACAAGATACCTACTATGTTGACACATCAGTTATTTGTATTTCTATTTGTATTAAGGTTGCCGAGCACAAAACAACCATCATATTATAAATAAAGATAGATATAAACAAATAACGAGCTATAGGAGGGTATCTTTTCGTATCGAACTCTGAGCGCATGGATTGTGTCAAATGAGTAAACCGGTTGCCATGCATTGAATCACTCGGCCTACAGCATTAAGAAAGGAGTGGAGTTTTATGTTGATTTTTTTTATATTTGAATTTGTTATTTAATTAGATTTTTTTTATACCAATACCAAAAATACTTTGGTATTAGGAAGTATGTTTCTTACTAAAATAAGTAACGTCGCGACTTCGTCTGAGTGAAATTTGGTTTTATTACGGCTTTGGCAAACTGAAAATTTCAACCAGTATGGTATATATTAACAACTTTCTTACAACACAGTTTGCGCCGCCCAGGTCCCCTAGGGCGATCGTTTCTTTTAACCTACATAACTTTCCCAGGTCAATGGCACTTCCCAGGCGGTATTTAGTCAGTACAATTCTGACCAGCCCGAGAGTTATCTCCCGAGCCAAAGTATCCCGAAGTATTCATGAGAATTGACCACCTCCATTTCGTGTCCGATGGGGATAGACTTGCTTCGGGAGTCATTACTTTGGGCGCAAAAAAAAGTAACATAGTTATAATGCAGTTATTATAAATCACTATTTGTTGGTTTATTTTTTTTCTTAGTCATAAATAAAAAATCTTTTTCAAGTCTTAAACAATCAATTCACATTTTTGTTCGCTCTTGAATGAATTCCATGTGAATGAATCATAGCCCTGAATGTTATCTCAAGTTGAGCTTAATATATCTTGTTGGAACTGTCAGACATCTGTTAAAAAGTTTCGGAGATTAGCGTATCTACACAGACAGCCCGACGAAGAGTTGAGCAATATTTTTTTGTTCTGTTACTATTTTTATCGTTCATATTCATTTTTCATAATTTTATTCAATGTGTAGACACACAGTATCGACTGCTTCGTTATATGTTGGATGTGACAGTTTATACATTTAGATATTTGATATTTGAATCACGTAAAAACAGCAGAATGGATTTGGCATACAGTTTAGAACTTTGATAACACATAATACTGTTTATCCTGAATAAAATTTCAGTCGCTGTTTACTATCTTAAAACAACTAACAGAACGTATCAATTTGAAATGAGCGAACGAAGTCGCGAACTGAAGCTAGTATTGTATATAAAATAGCATAAAAGATGACAGAATTTCAAAGAGCTCTATACAGAGCAGCACTGAAAACTCAGATTCGCAATCACAAAATGACTACCGACTCATTAGACATAGGAACAACTCCTTGCTCTGCAGCAATGCAAGTCAGCTCTTTGTGATTTAAAAAAGACTCATTCCAGAAGCACATATTTTATATAAAATAAAAATAAATAATCTCCTTTTAAGTATTTATATTCTTACCAGGAGACCCCGCATCCTCCTTATTCATTAATTTGAAATATACTCATACGTTTTTCCTAATTTTATAATTTGTAAGTACTGACACAGATTATTGTTTGAGTTTTATGTGTGTCTATGTATGGTTATGTATGTGCGCGCGCGTGTGTATGTATTTGTTCGCCTCTTGTTCTTGTATTTTTTTTTATGTATCTCTATTTTAAGCCATTTGGTTAAGAGTAATTTGCATTCTCTACGGGTTTGAGAATAAATAGCTAATTGTTTGTTTATGTGATTGTATAAATGCGAGAATTGTTTAGTCTGCTGCCGCCTAGCATATGCTGTTTTTAAGGTTTCAAATGGAGCCACATTTGTTTTACTCCTTCTATTTTCAAACTCTGGATTATTTATCAGAGTCTTGTGTACTTTAATAACGATTCTTAATATACGAGTATATAACTTGCGAACTTTAAGAATATCACATAACTTTAAGTAAAATGATCTTTGAGCTCTCTCTAAGTCCAAAAACTATATAAAATTATATGATATCTTAATAAATTTAATATTTACATATCAGTTTCTTCTTTTTGGATCATTTCATATTTGTAAAAGTATTACATTCCACGATGCAGGTAAATTTATGGCATTGATATTCACCTGAAGAAGCACTTAGAAATATTCAACAAGTCTGCTTAGTTCTAGGTAACTTAATAGAAAGAGCACTTTACCGGTTGAAAAGGGACGTTGTGAGTTGGAATCGAGCGTTTTTCATATAAAGACTTCAATATAATGTTTTAACTAGTCGAGAAAGACAAGACACCATCGTTATCAGATTTTAATACAAACGGTATATTTATCAATCCCAATTTTAAAGAAAGGAAAAAAAAAAATTCACGATTTCCCGGCGCCTATTGTTCAACATCGTAATTTACAATAGACACAAATCCTTCTAAGAGGATATTTTATAAACCATCTAGGGAATAAACTGGCGTATAGTCGACGCTGAATCGATTCTGACGCAAAAAAATAGCCGAGAGATTATTTTAAGCGATAAAAATAAATATACCAAACGGAAGATAGCGCAGTAACTTTCAGTATACACATTATCAACAACTTATCATTATCCCCACTGCTGGTACAGAAGACTATAGATACTAGGCGATGCAGTCGCTAAGCATAAAGCTACGCTAGCACCATAAATTGGAGCAGAGCGTAATACCTAAAAAAAGATTTATTTTTTGTTTCGATGGGTATTTTTGCGAATTTCAAAATTCGGACTCACAATCTGGTCCTAAACCTGTTGATTCGATTCGACACAAAAAATATTAAAATCGGTTAAGAACTCGGGAAGTTATGGCGTAATAGACATTGCGCCATTGACGCTGTTCCATGGGAGCTTCGCTCGCTCGGCTCCAATGATGAAAAATTACCCCGTTAGGGGTAACAGTATCCTAGCTTCGCTGATTGGTATATGCTAACGAACGGTAGATGCAACCGGCTTCAATACCTAACTTACTTTCCACGGAAATGGAGTACGACGGAGGAGCTAGAGATGTTAAAATATATGGTCACCCATGCAGTGACCGAGTCTTGTGAAATTTGTTCTACGTAATCATAGGCCGAAAGCAACTAATACTGCATCATCAATATTCAGTTAGCACAATCAATTAATTTAACTTAAGCGGACAACCACAACTGCCCACAAAACAACCAAAATTCATTAAAATATATCGAATTTAATCTGTCCGAATATAATTTCAAATTCAATTATGGAAAATTGACTCTTTAGGATATATTGATATGCTGTTGGGAAAACAAACATTTTGACGTGGTTATATTAATTGAGAACAAAGAGTATCTGATGTATTTTTGTTTCTTATCATATATTTCTTTCTTCTTCAAAAGGTTGTCTAATAGTAATCACTTTAAACAAAAAGATGAGTAACCTTCGATTCACCTAAAATAATTCTATGCAATATTATTTAATCGAACCTTTTGGCCAAAACTTATTTCTTAGCATAATCTATGTTCACAAACAATAAATTAATGGTTGGTTTAAAAGCTGAAAGTTCTTATACTTGCTGAACAGAAACTTACTTAAGTTAATTTGTATACTTTTTCTCTGGCGTAACAGAAACAACGCTGAAGTATTTGTAACCCTAAGTTTCATACAGATTTCTGTAACAGAAACGAATTGCCAAAAACAGATATCACAGAATCTTTGACATACTGTTGACATACTCCTCGGGTGTAATATTGAGGATTTGGTAGTTTTAAGGCTCGTCTAAGCCGCCTGTGACGATAAGGACGTCTCGGGCTACAGGAGCCCCGCGGTACCGGAGCTATGACAGAAGCCATGCCTGTTTATTTACTCGCATCAGCTTGCTATTGAAATTATTTTTACAGTTGAGTTTACACATGATTACTGACACATTGACAATGAAAAAGTCCCTATGCAATCCAATATAAACGTGTAAAGACCGCTCATTATACTATCTGGCGATTTCATTCTTGTTTTACTGTCCAAAATTTGTATTTTTGGTAAACAACAAAGCGAATTTGTATTGTATTGTATTATTTTTTAGAGAATATCGTCGTTGTTATTTAATGCGCGTCTTTTAATTTTGACTTTCGAGTCTTAACTTCAAGTCCAACACATAAAGCTCAATACCATTTGAGTTTATGAGACTTTGTCATAATCTTCAGCCTATTAATGTCCCTGCTTGATGAATAAACTTTTTAAAGTATCCCACTGGCAAATGATAAAATATCAAATTATATTGTAGTTTGTGCAGAGCCAAGTTGTACTACTGTTGTATTTGATGTTCACTATGACATTACATTTACCCGTTGGGAAATCGAGTTCGACGTAACATAATCCTTATTTCCTTTGAATAGTTCGAACCGGTCTTTTGCTAAGAAAGCGTTACCCTCGGAATGAAACACTTTTAACGGATACCCAAACACGTTTATTTTTATAATATTTTTATTTGATCCTGATTTCTCTTTCTTATCTTCAATTTTCCTTAACCTTGCTATTTAGTGAATGAGACGACGTAACAAGGCATTTTTTATCAAAATAAATAAAGATAGTAACAAAAGATTAAAATACAATGAAGTCTAACTATTAAACAATGGTGTTGTTAATAAAACGAAAAAATCTTGCCACAGATTTTCTGAAGCACGTATACGTCTCCCCGCGGAAATTAAAGCTGACAAATTTTCTCTTGGAACTCCACTTTAGAAGGAACTCGACGTAAATATGATCCGAGATTCAATTTAAAATACCAACATGAAAGATTATTCAACGTTTGGCAAGAGTTTCCTATGGTACAGTCAACAGCATATCAACAATTAAAAAATGGATCCATATCTTTCGCCTCATGTATTTATTCCGAATTTACATCGGCATAAAATCAAAATCAATCACATATGACATATATTTTATTTACGCCTTTAAAATGCCCTTAAAAATTGTCAAATTTCTTCATTTGTTTAAACCCTTACAATACATAGATTTCAATATCAAGTCAGAAAAAAATTCTATTAGTGGTAGATTTATGTGCTGTGCTTAGCTGTAGATAATTAAAATTAAAATCGTGAGAATCACCTATTTCACATTACCATTTGACTGTTGCCATAAGTTCCGAGTTCAAATCTTGGTACATATGCCCCCTATTTATTTATTGAACATAACCATTTGATTCCAAGATCTGATTGTTTTTATACTTATTTATATCTTATTCATTACCCTTCTGGTGTCACCGATTTTATACATATAAACCCTATAGAATCATCAACACATTATCCTCCACAGTAGTCTCTGTTCATCATCATCATAACACCTTACGACGCCCAGTACTGGGCATAAGTCTTACACAAAGATATGCATAACGATCGGTCTTGACTCGTCATTGCTACAACCACTTATTAATGTAAGCTTAATGTAGCCGGTTGCAAGGGAATAAAATAGGCTTATGTTAAAAAACAAATTAAGTTTTAGTTCACAGCCCTTGGCGAGTTTCTTGTGGCTTCATGTCGGTACAAGTTCTCCCGATGTAGGACTTCGAAGCCATGGCGTACCTTTGACGTTCAATACACGCATTGGAAATGCTCATATAGAAAAGAGAATTTATCTTTTATCTTATCTTTATTAATAAAAATGATCGAATCTAAAAGTGCTTAATTGCAAAGATAGTAAACCAAAAGCGTTCTTTATCGACAGTGTTCTTGCAATGTCGTATTAATTTTATCATGACCATCTAAAATTAATAATAACAGAAAAGTGGAATTTGCTGCCTGCTCATGTATTCTCTTTGTGTATCATTCGTGACTGCGTATGAAGCTAAAGTTAAAATTCATTTTGATTTATAATGCAGGTTAAGAATTTTCATCTAAGACGGCATCCAGCTTAGCATCGGGCGAGATGAAAGCTTTAAGCTCGGAGAATTCAGTTAAAATAGCTGATTTCAACAACACATTATAAAATAGCATTAAAAATATTGCGAATTCTCGGAAGAAGGCTTTACAGGGCTTCCGATTACTGCAGCAGTTGGCATAAACGTGATGTGTTTTAAAATAACCTTTTGTCGATGGTCTGTGGTTCTTATTATTTAGTATTGATAAATTTTTTACTGGTGCTTTTGTAAAAGAATTTAAGTCCGTTTTTAAATAAAATAAGTGAATTATAATTAAATATATATCTACGATTTTCTTCTAGGTCATGATATCAACTTCAATATAAAATTTGAGTTGACACAAAGACGCTTTCTTTGATTATAGGCTGATATAATTATTTCATAAGAAAAACCTATTTGAAACGACATTTCCATAAAATAAAGCAAACTTATTCAAAACGTTAAAACAAGATTAATAATTGCACAAGATAAATTACATTTTATTAAATACATTTCAAACAAAACTCGACTGTTAAATCAATAGAAATTCCCGTCTTCAATTCAGGTGAAATATCTCGAATAATGCAAGTTTAAAAGGGTCAAACTTTCAAACAATGTTAAAGATTTCCTTCGATGCTGTAAAAAATTCACGACGTCTTTCGCAACTCGAATGATACAGTTCTGTGGGAACTCGAGATAGATAAGATTAAAACTTTAACAGATATATGAGAACCGTCATGAGTTACATTAAGAAACTTTTAAATTGCAGTCTTGGTCGCATAAAGTATTCTTTTTCTGTTTACAATTTGCAGTGCTGAACATCGTACTTATACGATCATGGTGGTAAAAAGTATAATTTGCTTGAAGCCACAAAACGTTGAGACATATTTGTCTCAAGAAAACCACCGCTATATTATCAACATATGAAGATAGGATGTACATATACTAGATAACATACTAACATATGCTATTTATAAATTTGGTCGTTAGTTTATAAAATGTTAAGTCTTTTCAGAGTCAGTCACCATTTTTTTTGACGTATTGCATCATATAAACGCTAGGTCGGATTTTAGGTATCAAAGTAGATAAAAGTGGATGCGTTTTTACTACGAGATGTAAATATTAATTTAAAGGAGATGTCCCAGTTTTGCCTCAAAGTAGTTTTAATTTGAACTAGCTGACCCGTGCCCACTTCGCTGGGCGTCAAACATTTTTAATCTCAATCAAATATAAACTGTGTCACAGTAATTAAAACAAACGAAGTGAGAAGGGATCTTTTTAATACACCAATTAGCCTAGCCCAAAGTAAGCACTAAACAGCTTGTGTTAGGATATTAGGGTAACGGAGAGATGATACGTAGATATATTTAATAATTATAGAAATTTATTTAATGCCCATGACTCAGGTATCTACAAATATTCGTATTCATAATACAAACATCTGCTCCTTCCGGGATTCGAAACCAGGATCGTCGGACCAAAAAATCCAGTAACGCTACCGTTGCAACAAATCATTAGAGAATTAAACCAATCAAATATGAAAATGATTTGAATGAATTAATAAGGTGATGCTAGATTATATAACTTTAAAACCCCACTAATAAGGGAAATGAATATCTTAATTAATAATAATAATAATCATTTATTTCACAAATTGACATTTTACGAAATTAATGAAGTCCCTGACTGCCGAGCTAGGATTATACCTGTGTTACGGCAATCAGTGTCTTCTCACAACTGAGGTTTCACAAATCGTTAAAATTAGCGACGGTTTCCAACTATTAACTGAGGAAAGTAGGTACATATTTAAATAAATAAACTTAAAATACCAAAAAAAAATTAAGAAGTATACATATATTGTTTTTAACATCCTGCAGGTTTAGCTCGACTACAAACAAGTATTTATATGAGTAACGTGTGTGTGTTCGTGTGTGTGTTTGTGTGTGTGTTTGTGTGTGTGTGTAATTCTTATTCTGACATGGAAAATTAATTCAAAAATTCAATTTCATCGTGACCCATGAACTTTTTGTATATGGGGAAAATAATGAATGGGAACTACGATATTTTCTTTAATTTATTATGTGTAATGGAAATTTACCTTTCGGCGTATTTACACTAAGATCAAATATTCATCGTCGAGTCAGTATGTAAGAATGAATGAGTAAATATTCTCGAGTTTCTTACCGTTTCCTCTCAGAAGAAACTCCCGCTTATTTACGAATTGATGACGTGTGTTTAACTGAATAAACGATTTTGAATGGAATTGTGTTTGAGATGTTAGAATTATTCTTTGCAAGATAAAAAAATTAAACAAAATTTTAAAATTTTATGATAATAGTTTGTCTATTAACACAAATATCATATAAGATAGCATTGCAAAATAAAAAAAAACCTTGGCTATGGCTATTTCATCTTAATCGATTGTCTAAACATTTGTGAAAATGTTTCTTTCGAATACGTGAGAATATTCCTCTCATTGATGAGACAACGCTTGCCTACAGCGTAAAAAGTAGAAACGTACTAGAAAATTTGGACGGGTATTCACAAGGCTTGGTTGCGGATCCGATTCCTACCTGAGAATTTACTTGTAAAAAGAGTTATTTTTCTATTAAAAAACTGGTTGGTTGCCTGTAAAGTCGGTATACGGGCGAAAGTTTTACGTGACAACGACTTTGAGTGGTAAAATAATTTTAATGTGAATATTCATTCGTATAGTAGGAAGAATGATGAAATAATAGTAACAATTTAAAACATTTATTTATACAAAGAATTATATTTAAAACATTAATTTATAGGCACGCGTCCCTTCCACTTTTTATGTCTGTCTCTCTCGCTCTTAGGCGGGCTAACCATGCCCGAGTGGAAGGGACGCGTGCCTCTCACTCGCTCTCATTGTAAGCGCATAACGTGAGCGGAGCGTAACGCAGTTTCTTGAAGTGTCACCCGGCAAACCAATTTATAAGACGTTGTCACGTCAAAATAATTTATAAAATAATACAGTCAAAAAATGTTCTAAAAAGATTTCCTTCTAATCGATGAAGTAATATTTATAGATTATTAGAAAACCTTCTTTGATAGCCTGTTTAATCTATCAATCAAATCACCAAACAAAAAAGAATAAGCTTACCTGAATTAATACACCAAATAATAAGTTCCTTTAAAAGAAGCTTTAAGTATTCTCTTTAATATCTTCCTTTAAAATCTTTATCTTGTATAATACTTTATTGCCTTTATTAGCGAAATAAAAATTGAATTTCGTTGCTGTAAAAAGGAATTATTTTACGAAATATAATATTCTGACATTCTAGGTATAACTACAACATCGAATGTTATACTTTTACAAGTCTTATACCTATATAAACTATATATATTAGTTATACCTAGAACATGTGGAGACATGTCAGCTTGACGGCTGTCCCAAGGTATTTTAATCGGTATCTTAATTACAAGAGCACTCGACTCGCAGTTAAATACAAAATAACAAAAAATATTTTTACATTGGTTTCTTAGTATCTAAGTACATGTCTTACTCGAAAAGAAGCACTTTTACAGTGACAACGTAATGCGTAACCCTTATTACTAGTGTTAACAAAATTGTACAGCGACCGGCGAACCAGGCATTTACGGATCAACGTCACATACATTAATCACATACCTAGTTACGGCCATGGCTTGTACAGCACTTTTCTCAATAATTGCGCGGAAATGCCAACATAACTTATCACCAGTCTCATTATTCTCATTTCCAATCGATCCATTTATAATAACCGAAATCAATGTTTAATGACAAACAATAATTTTTCACTTGTCTTTACACTCATTTTTTGTTTCTTTTACTTTACTCAGCTTTGTATGTGCAAGCCAGTTTGATATTTACGAGTACTTCCTAAGCTACCCATTGCCATTTGCCCATTAATGAAGAAGTTGATTAAATTTTTAAATTGTAATGCAGATATTAACCGATTCGTTGCTACATACAATTACTAGAAACGAAGGCTACGAGTTTGATTTACGTGAAAAATGAAGATAGTTTTACTCTGGGTATATTTCCCGAAAACTTAATTTGAAGGAATTATCATCGAATTTAAAATGACTCGGCTCCAGTGGCTAGCGCCACACGCAAAAGAAAGTGATGGCACGCCAGACGTGTCAGCCGCAACGAATCGATTAATTTATTATGATAAAATCAACGCCCACCTAACACAATAGATATGGAAGTTCATACTGCATCCCTAAGCATGCACAATTCTAAAATTGATATATTTATGTGAAGAACAATGAATTAGAATTATGTTACAGGGAAAGTAAATTAAATGTATTTAACAATGTGTTAGCTTAGCACATATTGCACGGTCTAACAGCTCCTGATAATGCTACGTGTGGGGGCGATACACGTGTAAAGTAATTGGTAACACGTGGTGAAGGTGCAAGGTGTATCGGTGTCTGCAGCATATGCATTTATTTGCGAGCATGCGGGCGGTGCATTTTGCTTGTTTTCTGTGGAAGTATTTTTGTCATTATGAACTTTAAATAGTTACTTAAGCATTTTAATAAAATAAATACTATTTAATGCTAACTAAGCATAAATAAATATAAACTAGGTCTGCAATACATGCTGCTGTTTGCAAATACTGAGCGAAGCAATTAGATTTTTTAATGGTGATTATTCCTCTATGGTATGTCCGATTTCAAAACTTTTTTTTGCGCATTAGTCACGACCACGATGTGAGTTTTGACGCCAAATTTCATCAATGTAGTCTCAGCGGTTTGGCTGTGATTAGCTTTTGAATTTTTCTTTCGGTGATTATTCCTCCATGGGAAAGTCTATGATTTTTTTACATAGTCTATGTCCGTCAGGTTATAATCATGTATGTTCATGCCAAAATTCGTTCGAATCGGTTGAACCGTTAAGTAGCAGGAGGGAGACAAGTGAAATTTGTGAGTTGCCTAAATGAGAGCTTCGCTCAATAATTTAAAAAAATGCTTTTATAGGGTAGTTTAATGTAGGAACACCGGGAGAATAATTTTGGACTATGTTATTTAACTTTTAAGGGTGTGAACTACCAACCTTTCAGGTCGCTCTTTGTATGCATTTTATTTGTGCAGGAATTTCTATTAATCTGGAAGAAGACTATCAAAATTGTTACAGCATCCGTGGTCAAGTGACTCCGAGGTCCCGAGTTTGCTTCCCGGTCAATGTTAACACGCTCAGCGCAATGTGTATCCTTTTCGATACACACTGTACTAACACTTGTGTATCTGTTTCGATACAGAAACCCCACGAAAATGTTTTGGGTGTGAACTAATTTCACAGGCCTGTGTATCGAAAAAGGTACACACTAGAAGGGGGGGGGGGGGGGGGGTAGTAGAAGGGTGGGGATAGAAAAAAATGATCATCTATAACATTTAGCCGGTTTTAAGAAAAAAAAATTTTTTTAAAGTCAAATTTTGTTTGTACCCATTGGCATTTAGGGCTTGGCACTGAGCGTGTTAAAAACGAACTTATTTATATTAGCTACTTAACTTGGACCCAAGACATATACATACATAGTCGTATGTGAAGTTATCCAATATTTTTTTATGTTTTCCAAGCACGTTTGAGATAATATTTTTTATTTCATAACAAACAATAAGATTTCATATACTGTGGTAGTTATCATTCTTATGTGATTTATATGAAACATTTAAGATATATCACTTGACGCATACAGCCTCAAAGGGATAAAAGGGTCATGATTAATTGTTAGAAGAATCTCTGTTACCGAGAAGAATAATGCACAAAATATTTAATGAAGCATTTATTCTCTCTCCGTATTCTATATAGCCTTGTGTAATAACTGCTTTTCCAATGAGTAGTATCAACAATCAGACGGATATTACGGAATAATTTTATCTTGTTTACTTTGTAGTTACTAAGGAAACAATTTCATCAAAGTTACATAATAATTTTAATGGAGTTAAATAATAAATGGGCTTGAGTTAAGATAAAAATGAATTTAAATATCTTTAGTCAACAAGTTTTCTACTCATTTTCGTGTTCGTTTTGTTAAAATTATATCTATTTAAAACCATGTTTCATCATAGAGTTATAGCCACTTTTTTTTCTTCATTTGTGGCTTACACGATTTGTGCATGTAGCCAGTGTCAATTATAATTGCCAGTTCTTAAGTAATTTCCTAGGTTTCAGTAAAGAGGTGGGGTTTTATTGAAACTTCCTTCCAACCTGTTTTGTTTCACTTGCCAACACTGATGCATATTCAGAAACACTCAGTGATTAATGACTATTATTATACTAATATCAACCACAACACAAAATTTAACAAGAATTACCAAAAAGTCTTTTAGCCACTTAAACAATTGATAGATATATTTTTCTCGAATTTTCTTTCCAATAATTACCTTTTTCATACTTTTGTTATTATTTGCCATACCTAACAAATAACATAAAATTATTTTCACTTATTTCATTGTTCATAAACGATCAAATGACATTTTGTAATATACACTTTTAGTAGCCATATATTTCATTACAAATATTATTATCCCTAGTAATGGTTTGCCATAAAATATGATTACACGTTCAGGTTTTTAATTTTAGATATAAATTGGATCGCTTAATTTAATCGTCTAAAAGATGTTGCGAGGAATTGACATAACAGCCTCTGGCGCTTTACCTGGTGTTGCCGCGGCACGCTCGCTTCGCTTGCTTAGCTCGCGCTTTTTTTGGTCACAATTCTAACCTCCCATAATAATCCTAACCGAATATGACCTTTTTCCTCCTTGGGGCTTTTACTTCGCATGCAATATGTTTTTTTATACTAAATAGGTTAGCGCTTGACCGCTTTCTCACCAGATGGTAAGCGACGATGCGATCTAGGATGTCATACTCATGCCTAGAAGATACCTATGCACTCACAACTTCTTCAACTCCTAAACTGTATTTTTCAGGCAAACTCGGCAAAGAGTTCCACTTCGTAGTGGTACTGACCACAAAATTAAAACGAAAACACTTATATGGTATATCAACCATATAACGGTGGAGCCTATTTGTAAGTCTGGTTGACGATGAAAAATTAGTTCAAAAAACTAAAAAACACGCTTTAATGATGAAAGAAACTAAAAAGTGGAAATACCCATATCACAGGGGTGTATTTCAAATAGCCTGCCCGCCATTTAAGACGTCCGCCATGTTGGATTTAAGTCACGTGACTATTTTTTTTCGTTTTCCTGACAGCAAACCCTTTCATTTGATACCCATATCATGGAAGTGTATTTCAAACAGCCAGTTCGCCATCTTGGGGAGGCCGCCATATTTGATTTGTAATGACGTTTCTTAGCTAGTCATGTATTGTCATCAGAACTCAGAGCGTGTGCAAAATTTCATCCTAACCAAAGACCGGAAAGTAGGTCAAATTAAGATTCCAAGATTTTCTTACATAGTTACAAGTGAAGCTAATAAAAGCGTGTTAAAAAAATGGAGACGGTGGAACAAGGTTGTGTGATTCTGCTACACACTCTCCAAAATGTATCCCATAAAAAAAACGATGCTCAAGGCTTTTAACTTTTTATAAAAAAATCGTAATTTCCGAAAATTTATTTAATTAGCGAATTATGTAAATTATCGATTATATCTCTACTAATATTATAAATGTAAATGTAAGTTTGTTTGTTATGCTTTCACGCAAAAACTACTAAACCGATCATCATGAAACTTCGTACATATATTCTTGGAGGTATTAGTAGTAACATAGGATACTATTTATTGAAAAAAATCCGCTTAAATGCGGGCGAAGCTGCGGGTAAAATGTAGTCTGTTATGATGATAACATTTTCCTTGTAGAGGTGTCTCTGTGTGTGTGTGTTTGTGTAGTGTAAAGTCTTTATCTTACATCTTGACGTATAATGACGTAGAACTTAGTTCTTTCGTCTTACATGTAAATATGTAAATATCTATATGTTCAGATTTATCTTGATTGATTAAATTTACGGAGAGACGTGAGGTGTCACAAAGTTTATTAGTTTGATCCATCAATTTGTTAATTACACGAGCAATCTGATCAGACTTATAAACAGAACTGACATCGAATTCACCATGGAATTGATTTAGAAACTATCAGTTTCCAAGTTTTTGACACTATAATTAATTATCGTTGTAGTGCCTTTGGTGGTGTATTAACACCATTTTCTTAGTATCGTTGAATGCAATTTTACACATCACAAAGTCCACAGCAATACAAAGGAGGGAAAATGTAACTTGATCTACTTAGATCAGTCAAATAAAACTTTAAATGAGGCACAAATGGAATATCAGCTTCAGGCCTAATTTTGGAATTTCAAATGAATTGGGCACCTGTTTTTCCTGGCATCAAACATGTAATAGAAATTAGATTATTATTATTAAATTAGCGGTATTTTCTTTCTTTTTAGGTTTGTAGTTGTTGGAGGAGATTGGTTAATTTTGTAACGCCTTGTTAGTGTGGTTAAATAAAATGTCATTAATTAATTATAGAAAACAGTCATAAAATACATTGGAAAATAATAAAATAATAATATATTATAATTCTTACGTCACGCCAATTAGCCTAGCCCTAAGTAAGCACTATAAGGATTCCCTCCCCGGATTAGTTCGCGAGTGGACGTGTACACTGTGATATTTGCTTAAATTTTTAATTAAATTAAAATTAGAAAAGATAAAAATATTTGTGTCGTCGTGGGTTCGATCTGTGTTTCGTGGATTCCGTCTTTCTGAGTCTGGTGAGCTGCGGGATGCGCTATTAAACCAGTGCCGATCGCGACAAATTAGTGCACCACTTTGGGCATCGTGCTACGGAATTGGCAGTGCTACGGGAGCCAACGACTACGAACACGTCTACGACGTCGACCAGTGTGTTACGAATATTTTACTAATATTAATATAATGCCATTAAAAAGGACCCCACCGCAAAGCCCGTCGCATGGACAGCCCCCTGCCCTCCCCGCTGCCACCCATGCTACGAACGCACTGGCTATCGCAAAAACAACACTGCGCACTGATTCACGTACGGGTTCCGAACCGAACTTACACCGATTTGAATCTGAAGTAACCACATATGGGAGCCAGCGAAATATTAAAAGAAAGCGTGAAGGAAATAGCACGGATGAGGAGTCAAGATTATTTTTTGAGCAAATGTTTAATGAGTGGTCTAAGAAACAGGATGTCAAGAATAATCTAATGTTGAAATCTATAAATGAAATTAAAGAGCAGAATACGGTTATTACAGCCTCTCTTGACTTCATGTCAAATAAATACGACGATCTATTGAAAAAATTTGCTATTTTGGAAGAGGAGAAAAATAGCAACAAAACATTTATAAAGTCTTTGGAAAATAGAATAGAGTTCCTAGAGCGAAATTGGCGATCCTCAAGCAAAGAAATCAAAAACATTCCTAAATTCCCTGTTGAGACCAAGACTGACATAATAAAAGTTGCGCAAAAAATAGGAAAAGTTATTGATGTGGATATTAATACTTCGGACATCTATGACGCACGTCGGATAAACACAAATACGGACAATAAACCAATTATATTGCAACTAACGAGCATAATAAAGAAGGAAATTATACTCAAGAAATTAAGACAATTTAATAATGATCATAGAGACATGAAATTAAATACAGGCCATCTTGATTTCAGAACACCGCAAAAACCAATATATATATCGGAACACGTTACAAGTGATACAAGAAAACTGTATTATTCTTGCCGTGAGTTCAGCAAAGAAAAGAACTTCACTTTCTGTTGGATTGCTAATGGAAGAGTATATTTACGAAAAAAGGAGGGGCAGCCGGCCACCAGGATTGACTGTACATCTGACTTACAAAAACTATCTACCAAGTGACTAGGCTCAAACAATATTTTGTTCAAAAGATTTTGCATGCTTTCATTTTTACTTTTCTTAATTATAAATTTTCTGTTTAAAATATTTAATAATACAAAAATGCACACAAACATACACATAATATTACATTACTCAAACAATACAATCTATCTAAAATTCAATCTTATACACTATATTTACATAATAAAACATAAAAACCATGTATCTAGTAACAAAATGGGTACTAAAGCTTATCTTAACCGTATTACTAGTTCCACTAAAAAAACATATTTTAAAATTCTGTTCGCCACTTGTTTGAATTATCTTCGTAATATCATATGTTTTTGCGACTACAAGTTATACAATGTTTTAAATTTACATATTACAAATGGCTGATACAAGAGACCTATTGAATGACATTGATGACTTACAGATTTATCATAGCGAATTAATAGATTTAAATGAATTAGCAATCAAGATAAAGCATGGTAGGCATAGTTTTAAAATAATAACTCAAAATGTCAGGAGTGTTAACAAAAATTTTGATTCTTTTCAAGTATTATTGGCTGGACTGAGTGTGAAATGTGATATGATCATTTTCACTGAAACATGGACACAATGCCATAAACCGCTTCCTCGTTATGAAAACTACACCTTAGCATTCTCAAACTTATGTCATAATCAAAATGATGGGATAGTGGTTTACACGAATGAAAGTGTTCATTGTGTTATTGAGGAGCCGGACTTTATTGAAGCAAATTGTTTGGTCATAAAGATTGATACTGATACTGTTGTAATTGCTATATATAGGACACCTTCAGTTCATAACATAGACGTATTTCTAAATTCTCTTAACTCTATTCTACAAAAATATAAATCATATAAAAACATTTGTATAATTGGTGACATCAATATAGACATTAAATCTTATAGTAAGGATCCTAGAAAGGGTAACTATCTAAATTTACTGGCGGAGCATGGTATAATTCCGGCCCACACATTTCCAACAAGAGAAGCTAATTGTCTTGATCACGTAATGTTGAAAGGGTATACTTCATCTCAGACATTTGTTTTTAAATCTGCTTTCACCGACCACCAACCGATTCTATTTAACTTCATGACAAAAACTAATACAAAAAATAAAACATTTTCTTCAACAAAAACTGATTACAATAATGCTCTAAAACAATTAGAAATTATAGACTTTTCCCATATTTATTCCATAAAAGATCCGAATCTTGCAACTGACTCTTTAATAGAAACTCTAAGAGAAGTACTGACTGCCAACACAAGGGTTGTTGTGATTCCCCGTAGTAAACGCATTTTAAAGCCTTGGATTACTACTGGTATTCTACGATGTATGCGAAATCGTAATAAACTCCAAAAAATAGCAAAAAATAATTTAGATGATGAAGTAGCACAGATCACGTATCGCAGATATCGAAATTTCTACTTTAACCTTGTTAAGAATTTAAAGGAGTCATATTATAAAACTGAGCTGAAAAATAGTAATAATCCTAAACATATTTGGAGAATAATAAAGAATGTGTCTAACACAAGTAATATTAATTGTACCGCTGCAGAATTATTGCGCACGAATCCAAATGGACCTATGGAGTCTCTGAATGATGTGAACTCTTTTTTTTCTACAATTGGTCAGAAACTCGCTCAAAATATACCACGAAACTCTGCTGGACATTGTCTCATTAAATCACAAAGTCATTTAAAGTCCTTTGTGCTGCTGGAAGTGGACAATAGTGAAGTCTATAATACAATACAGAACCTTAAAAGTGATTCAGCTGCCGGTTGGGATGGCATCCCTACCCGATTTCTGAAATTAGCATGCCGTTATATTGTGCCAGTTTTAACCTACATTTTTAATTTATGTTTAGATTGTGGCGTGTTTCCAAGTTCATTCAAGAAGGCACTAATAACACCTGTCTTCAAGCGGGGGAACAGAAACGATGTCAATAATTATAGACCTATATCGATATTACCATCATTGTCCAAGGTTTTCGAAAAAATTCTTAACAAACGTTTCATTAAATATTTGGAAAATGAAAACCTATTAGCAAAATCACAATTTGGATTCAGGGCCGGCCACTCAACCGAAGATGCTGTTAGTAATTTAACAGAATACATAGTTAACAACCTAGATAAAGGTAAAAAGTGTATCGGTATATTTTTAGACTTAGCAAAGGCTTTTGACACCGTTTCTGTTCCCATTCTGTTGAACAAGCTGGAGAATGTGGGTATACGTGGAATACCGTTAAAAATCTTTGAGGATTACTTGAGTAATCGCTACCAATGTGTTAAAATTGGCGAGTACAGGAGTGATGAAATGCCCATTTCTTACGGAACGCCTCAAGGCAGCGTCCTCGGACCAAGTCTTTCGCAGATGACACTGCTCTAGTATACTATGGAGATACTTGGGATGAGGTTCGTAAACATGCTGAGCAAGGCCTAGGTGTGGTGATCACTTGGCTAAACAGAAATTTGCTGTCGCTCAATGTCGCTTAAACTAAATATGTCACCTTTTCTATCAATAGTAGCACACAACCTGATTCACACTTTGGCATTCGGGCACATACATGTAAGGGCGAACTATATTTTCCGTGTAAATGCGCTGGTTTAGTGGCAGCATCACATATTAAATACCTAGGTGTAGAAATAGATAACCATCTGTCCTGGTCCCAACAGATTGAAAATTTAAATGGCAGAGTGAGAAAAGTTATTTGGCTCATGAAAAATTTGCGTCATGTCGCTGATCTGGATGTCTTAAAAACAGTTTATAACGCAATATGCCAGTCTATTCTATTATACTGCATTGCAGTATAATAGAATATGATATAATATAATATAGCAGTGTGGAGCATGCAAAACAAGGCTGTTGACTACTGAAAGAGCCCAGAGGTCTGTGCTTAAAGTAATGACATTTAAACCCTATAGATACTGCACAGCTGAGCTGTATCGGCAATGTGGATTACTTTCTGTTAGGCAGCTTTTTATCCTGAAAACTATATTGAAGCAGCACTTTAAATTAACCTATGACCGGTCTACTTTATGCTCTGACGCAAGAAGAGCGAAGAAAATATGTAAAATAGATATACTGCATTCTATGAAAGATTCTCATGCTTTTTGGGGCCACATTTGTATAACAAGGTGAATAAAAGTATAGAAATTTACAATTTACAAAAAACCATATGTAAAATCAAAGTACGAGATTGGCTACTTCTGCTAGACTATGAAAAAACCGAACAACTTCTAGCTTTACTTTAAAATTTAATTGCAAAGAAATTCAAAATACATTTAAAAATTAATATTAAATAGTAAATTTAACTAAATAATAAACTAAACTCAATTATTTAAAATTACTTAAAAGCAATAAAAAAAAAACTAAGTTATACTTACAATATTTAGTACCAAATCAATGAGACACATGCAGGCATGCGTACACGCACACTCTCTAACACACACACACACACACACACGCGCGCGCGCGCGCGCGCGCACACACACACACACACACGCACACGCACACATATACACATTGATACGTCCGATGACTTCTTAGTTTATAGCTACAAGATAGTGCTATGTGCTAATGCAATACGATATAAGAGGGAAGGATCTGTCTCCTAGAATACAGGTTTACCTAAACTAGGGGGCAGAGTATTATTGTTTATGTTTAGCATTGTACTTTGAATAATGTTTGTAAGATTATTGTTTTTGTGCTATTGTTGGACAATAAATTATTATTATTATTATTATTATTATAAGGCCTGTATGTTGGAAAATTAGGCAACAGATATACTTACATAGATATTTAATATTTATAGAGACTAGGCAACCCGGCCACGCGTTGCTATGGTAACGTTAATTGATTATAAAAACTTTTATTCTTAGGCTTATGGTAACTGTGGTAACTATATATGATAACAAAGTCACAAAGTCCTTCTTTTATATATATACTCTTTATTGCACTTATAAAGTAATTAAACAGTACATTTAGATATATTTGTGAGCAATGGTGGGCTTATCTCTAAAAGAGAGATAGTAGAGATAAACATAAATACCTATAACTTAGGTACAAATGCTCGTATTCATCACACAAAAGTCTCCCCTTCCAGGATTCGAACCCAGAACCGACGGTGTAAAAGTCAAGAAATATATATAAACTAGCATTGCACCAATCAGTCGCCGTCGGTCGTCGGTTGTAGTACGAGTACTTATCATTACCAGGCAAGTATGTAGAATACCTACCATTGCCCCGATCAGCCGTACAACTTATCTCCTATTTCATTTTTTATCCAATTATAATCATAAATTTCCTATAAATCATAAAATTTAATTACTCCGACAAACTAAGCACAGTTTATACTATACCATTCTGAATACTAAATAACGGAAATAAACAAAAAAAATAGCTCATATATAACAATCATGACTCATACGCATCACACATATCATGCATCTTATGTCTGTGCCAGGATTGAACCCATGACCGTTGGAGCTGTAGGCAGCATTTCTACCGTTACATCAACCGATCGTCAACCAGTTGTCACCGTGTTTATTTCACCTATAAAATAATGTTTCATATTGTTTGTATTATTACGATTCGTCCGGCCGAACGGCAAACAGTAAACACAGTATCGTTAGTGCTCCGAGTTTAAAAATTCTAAACGCTTAAAATTGCAGAATAATATTTAGTTTCTTGGTACCAAAAGAAAGCCTAAGTCATAAGGAATTGATTTTTAAATAGAAAATAACATTACGTCTAGAACCTGCAGAAATACAATCGTGAGAAGTGCGTGTGCTAATACATATTCCGTTGCAAATAAAATTCAAACTGTCGCGAGTGAGCACGGGTAGCGGTGAGTCATTGAAGTCGAACGCGACAAGCGGTCTCGGGCTGTTACCACGATATAAGCGATAAGCGACAAGTGATATCGTAAAGGCCGCTACTACCGAGTGTTTCATAGTGAAAGTCATCATGAAATGTTCCGGATGCCTCAAAAATATTACTGCTAAGGAAGATTCTGTGTCTTGTTCATCTAAAACATGTACGAGGATGTTGCATACTTCTTGCGCAAACCTGTCTAATTTAACACCTTCTCATAAAGACGTCTGGATTTGTCCCGATTGCTGCGCCAGTGCCAGGAAAGGTGGAGATAATACGAACACTCCAATACGTACAAATGAAAATGTCACTATCCGCAAAAAAACAAGTACTTCGACAGGTTTCGACCAGATTTCGCCCAAAAATAACACATCTCATTTAGAAGTTATCGCTGAAATACGATCGCTTCGGCAAGATCTGGTAAACATGCAGTCCGATTTTAGTAAACGATTCGACGACCTTACATCGAAATTCAGTGAGTACGAGGAACGTATAAATTTACTTAAAGGAAAAGAAAGAGAGAATGATGTCCTCAGGGCTCAAATCGTCCAGCTACAAGGCCAGGTAAACAAGCTCACTCACAACTCACTGCAGCATGAAATAGAAATTTTGGGTTTAACTGAAAGCCCAGAAGAAAATCCCTACCACTTGGTTCTAACGACAGCCACCAAAATTGGTATTGAACTAAATGAACGTGACCTCGATTATGTTTCTCGAGTCGGCGCACAAAGGAAGACTGACCCTAAGGATAACCGACTGCCACGACCACTAGTAGTCTCTTTCACAAGAAGACTTAAACGCGAGGAGTTTCTTAAAGAAGCGAAAACCCGCCGCAAGCTGGAAAGCCAAGAAATCATGGGCTCAGGGCCTCAGAGAAATGTTTTTGTGAACGCACGTCTTACCTTTGAGACGCGTCGCCTTTTTCGCGCCGCACGAAGCTGGATCCACGATCACGGATACAAATACTGCTGGGTGCAAAATGGCAACGTGTTCATCCGGAAACGAGAAGGTCGCGAAGGTTCTCCAAAAATACAAATACAAGATCCAGCAGACTTGGAGAAGCTATCGAGCGGACAGAAGTGAGAAAATTCTTGGCTCTTGTACTTGCATTAACTTTAACTTACTTTGGCTCGTTAATGTATCTTTAAACTTACTTTTCTTGAATTGTATCCAAATTTTTATATATTATGTGGTTACTAAATTTGTTGTTCTAAAACATCATTCTATATCACACACACCAACATTTACACATCTAATAGCACACAGAACTCATGAAAGACAGTGCAAAGTTTTAAACCCTCAATATTGTTTACTAGTGTTGGTCACTAACAACAACCGCAGTACTGCATTTTTCGTACTCTTTTTATTCGACAGTAGTATGACATTCATAATTCTGGAGTTTACAGCAGTTCTTATCCTAATATTTCTGAAAATTTATGACTACCCTTGACCTTTTATCCAATATGGACAAGTCCCTAAATGTAGAATGTCATACTATAACTTGCGCAGAAGAGTGCGGTGACGTATTAAATAAATATGCAGTTAAAGTTTTTCAAGTAAATATTCGCAGCATGCAGAAAAACTTCGACAATCTTTTGATCACTCTCGTAAAATTGAACATACCTTTCGATTTCATAGTTCTGAGCGAATGTTGGTTAAATGAATTATCCATTATTAAAAATATTGAGGGATATAATGTTTTCCATACAACGAAATATATAAATAGGGCGGGAGGAGTTATCGTTTACGTGAATAAGAAATGGTTGGCTAACGCTGTTGAAATAAACATTGATGATGCAAACTGTTTAAGTATCGAAATTCCAAACGTTCTCACCTTAGTTGGCGTTTATCGTTCACCATCTTTTAAAGACCCTTCAAGATTTCTTTCCTCGTTAGATTACAATTTGGAATCTCTTAAAAAAACCCCATGTCTTATTTTGCTGGGAGATATAAACATAGACATCATAGGATCATCACAAAACGAGGAGCATACATCAAACTATCTTTCTATTCTGGCAGAACACGGTCTGGTTATGTGTGTAAATAAGCCCACCCACGGGAAATCCTGTATCGACCATATTTTTGCTACACTAACAACTCAAGCGGAATCGGTTGTATGCGCCCAAGACCTTACTGATCATGACATCACTATGCTGGGAATAATGACAGTTACCTCTGAAACGCAACCAGCAGTGGAAAGAACGAGACTAAAGATTGACTATGATGGCCTCAAGTCAGAAATGGAACAAATAGACTGGTCACTCTTGGATGGTTCTTCCCTAAATACGATGGTATCTGATATAACGAATATTCTCACTAAAGCCGTTTCAAAACATTCTCATACGGTCAAAATCAGCCATTCAAAATTTACCATTAAGCCCTGGATGACCCCAGGTTTACTGCGCTGTGCCCGACATAGAGACAAACTCCACTTAGACGCAAGAAAACACGCAGACGACATGGCTAAAAGATTGGTTTATTGCAGATATAGAAACTTCTATATAGGACTTCTAAGAAATTTGAAAGCAGAACACGAGGGAAGAGAAATAAACCAAACCAAAAAGATACCTAAAAAGCTCTGGCAAACAGTAAATAGAATATCTCATAGATCCCTGAAGAAGGGAAACAGCTCTGCTGAAGACATCTTAAGCATTGGGGGATCTCTGGAGGAGTCCTCAGAAGTATGCAATCAACATTTTTCAACTGTGGGCCATCAATTGGCAAGTAACATACTGCGGAAACTTAACAAGACTCATGAATCACTCACAGCGGAAGCGGAAGTCAAAAATAAAGTTAGTGGCTCATTATTTATTGCACCTACAGACCCCAAAGAGATTTTAGCTCTTATAAAGAACTTAAAACCAGACAGTGCGCCTGGTTTGGACAATATCAGTAACAAAATACTCAAAACTATAGGACACATACTGGCGGAACCTCTTTCCACCGTATTCAACTTGAGCATAGAAACTGGCACTTTTCCAAAAGCATGGAAAGCAGCGGCTGTAGTACCTATATTTAAGGGTGGAAAAAAGAATGATCCTTGTAATTATCGTCCAATTTCTCTGCTGGGAAGTATTGCCAAGTTGTTGAAGCGCATAATAAACAGAAGACTGGTATCATTTCTTGAGGCAAATAATGTGATAACGGAACGCCAGTTTGGCTTCCGACGGGGCAGATCCTCAGAAGATGCTGTTACACATCTCATTAATGTCGTAGTTTCTCATCTAGATAAAGGCTCGAAATGTATTGGCGTCTTCCTAGATCTCGCCAGGGCATTCGACTCAATATCAATTCCGATCCTTCTGAAGAAGATAGAGGCTTACGGCATAAGAGGAACAGCACTTAATTGGTTCACAGATTACCTGTCGGAACGGACTCAGTGTGTCAAAGTCTCGGAGGTGAAAAGCAGCTTTAGGCCGGTGACATTTGGCGTACCACAAGGCAGCATTCTAGGGCCTACTCTATTTCTGCTCTACATGAATGACATCGCGACGCTTCCAATAAAAAACGCAGAAATATTTTGTTATGCAGATGACACCGCTATAATCTATTTTGACAACACCTGGCCCGATGTCTCTCAAAAAGCAGAGGACGGAATGTCATCGGTCTCAGGCTGGTTAAATAAAAACCTACTGTCTCTCAACACTTCGAAAACAACGTTTCTGACTTTTCACAAGACCGCTGCATCAGCCCCTTTGCCACTAAATGCCTTGAAGATCCATTCGATAGACTGTGGTTCTAAAAGTCTAAACAACTCGTGTATTTGCGAGCAGATTAATCGTTCAGATTCCTTAAAGTATCTGGGCGTGGTTCTTGACGAAAAGCTAACTTTTAGAGCACACGTAGCTGAAACATGCAAAAGAGTAAGAAAGTTAATTTACGTGATGAAAAATCTGCGGGATGCAGTTGACGGCAAAACTCTAAAAATCGTTTATCTGGCCCTTTGTCAGTCTCTATTGAATTACTGTATTCTGGCATGGGGAGGCTCATCTTCCTCGATACTTCTTCCTCTCGAGAGAGCACAAAGAGGAGTGCTTAAAGTAGCACTCAAAAAACCCTTTCGGTATTCAACTGACGCTCTCTACGAAGAGGCTGAGGTCCTTAGTGTCCGGAGACTGTTCATTGTTAGAGTTGTTTCGGCTGTTCATAAAAGTGTGTTAAATTCGGATGAATACGACAATATGTTGCAAAGACGGATTTTTAAGTTGCCTACCATACTCACAGCCTCCACTTTTGCACATCGTTTCGGAACCTTTATTTTCCCTTTGATATATAACAGACTTGCAGATATTTGCCATTTCAAACATTTAAGTGTTCGAGAAACAAAAAGAGTTGTCACCTACACTGTAATGAGATGGAATTACATGGAAACAGAAAATGTGTTAAAAACCATTGCATGACACACACTCACACACACACACACACACACACACACACACACACACACCACCAGAAAAATCCTAAGGTTAATATTAGGTAATAGAAATGTATTGTTATTGCCTCTTGTTTATTACTTTGTTATGTAAGAAGATGCTGTGTTTAGTTTGTCTTTTTTGTAAATCGTGCACTTCCCCCACAGGACAGGCTGAGCCTAGTGTGGGGGCTTGAAATTTAATATTGTCAAAATGTAATATTGTCAAATGTAATTAAATGTAATAATAATAATGTAATGTAATAATAATAATGTAATAATAATAATAATAAAAAATCAAAATGAATCTATTCCGAAAGGAGTTCTGTAGTGGTAAGTGGATTCGGCCTGTAATGGCGGATATCAAAAAAGTTGCTAGGGCTGGTAATCTGAAATTCCTTTTATTTATTATATTTTTGCATTCACAATGCCATCTATCAGATAAAATAAAAAATCACATTGCTTGACCGCGATGAACTCCAAAACTACTAAAGCGATTAAGATGATTTTTTTTTGCTTTTGCTGGATTTCTTGCAACTTAGGATATAGGATAGGGTTCATTTATAACACAGGAACCCGTGGCCGGGTCAGCTGGTATATATAAGTAAAATTTGTTTAAAAGCTTCATTTAATTGTAAATACAGCTCTATATCAGAAATGATATTTAAATGTTTTTAGTTTGATTCGGGAAAGCAAAAAATATATAGGCAAAGTGGCCTTTTATGAAACCACGACTATTTAGAGATTTTATAGTGTTGAAGTTTTTTAATAAAAATAATATATTATTAAAGTTTTTAATATGAAATGATTCGATATTGTTATCTTCAATCTGTTTCCTATGTTATGGGAGCTGTTTTTTTTTAAAATTTCACAGTCATTGTTGTGCTCTCATTCAAAAGCAATGTGAAAAAGTTTGTAGACAAAGTCATATATTTATGTATTTATCGAATAAGAAAATATACTTTAAATTTTTAACGTTCATGATAAAATTTATACAGTCGTGGTTGCTCAAATTGGCTGTTATTGGCGTAGCGTGGGATTCCTCTCGAGGTATACGGCAATTATGTCACCTAATAAATATTTAAGAGCAATAACACAGTTTATCACTTTAACTCAATTCTGTAGGTAATGTTGGCAGTCGAATTTGTTATTCTATGTTGCCAATACAGGTCTAGTTATCTATGGTATTTCTATATTCATTACCCTGATTTCATTCATTCTAGTATTCTTAACTCTATTTTTTTCATCCTCAGTGTCTAAGTTATAAGTTCTGTATTTCCAATATGCCATATTCCTTTTATCTTTAATTCTAAGGCTAAAATATATCTGCTTCGGCAAGCTCGTATCGTTCACTTGACTCACGCTTAAGTTTTGTAACTATTCTAACTAAAATTAAAAGGTTTTTGTGCTGGCGCAAATCCAAAAGTTTGAGGTTCATTGATATTATTATTTTCGAAGTAAGAGAATAGAACCAAAACCATTAGGTCTTTGATTGAAGTGGGAAAATATATAATTAGAATTTTGGATTATTCGGTTTTTAGGGCAATCGATATTAGGGTATACAAAACCCACCCCACAGGCCTTGCTCCCACTTGTGGCAAAAGGGAAAGAAAATTTTAATTATTGTCACTGGTCAAAAGGCCATATGTATACAATTTTATTTAAAGTGAAATTATGGCGCCTTTTTGAAGTACCATCTTACAGATTAGACCCTCACACTACGCCACTGTTTGTATAAATAATGTATATTATAATTATATAACAGCCTCAACTCAAGCTAGATTTATTTATATTTATATACCTCATAACAATAATTCAAATGAATATTATACATATAAGGTTTCTTTTCCTGCGTATTTTTATAAAAATATAATATTTATAAGTCTAATATTTAAATCTCGTATGAAATTAGCGCAGATATGATTTTCTACCAAAAGAAAAATAGCTAATAAAAAGTTGAAATTATATGTCAATTAAAATATATTTAAATTATTAGCAGATAAGTTTGATTCCTTTTAATAAATAAATGATTAAATTTCCAAATTTATTTATTAAGTTTTTAGTACGTATTAATATAAATTCATGTTTTGATTCTCATACTTATATTTAAGTTAAGATTAATTTGAATTTTGTTATTCTTATGTTTACTATGAGAAGTATTAATTAGTAGAGTAGAGAATATATTTTTTATCATAATTTGTATTTATGTCCCAAAGAAAAACAATCAAGAATGGAAGAATAAAGACATATCATTAATTTCTTTAAGCTTTATTTGTATGGCGGAAACATTTTATTTTTGAAAATTAAATGTGTATTTTTTATTTTTATTTCTGTAAAATAAAGGTGTATTTTATAATTTCAATTTGCGAGCAAAGTATTACCAAAATGAAATCTTGCCTTTTATGTAATAAGTAATTTATTAATTGTATTTTTGTAATAAATATAAACATTCCAACGTAATTTTTAATTACTTTGTTTCGAGTATTAATTATTATGATAAAAAAAATTAAAGTGGACTTTGTAATATCGGCATAAAGTTATGAAAAATTTGTATATGTTATTTATAACTTTATTGAATATGTTTTCTTGTATAAAATTTAAATAAAACTATTACTAGAAATTACTTGATAGGTTTAGGTTTAGATATATTCAAGTCTGAGTAAAACCGGTTTTACCGGATAAACAATATGTTTATTCTTGTTTTTTTTTTTATTTAGTTCTGATGTTTCGACTCCTTTACAGGAACGGTGATGACTGAATGAATATTATAATACACTAGTTGACCCGGCCACGCGTTGCTGTGCCGACTGCAGCGTCTTCTGACGGACTGATTTGTGAATCTAAACCATTCTCAGATCCCCTTGAACACACACAAAAAAATTCATTCAAATCGGTCCAGCCGTTTAGGAGGAGTTCAGTGACATACACACTCACAGAAGAATTATATATATAAAGATGTGCTACAGTAGTAGTAAGGAAGTAACCAAACAATATTTAAATGTGACTCTTTCCTAACTGGTAAATATATCCTCTAATAAAAAAACACAAATTTGTTGTTTGTGTGTCTGTCTGTCCGCTCTTTTTCCGTATGGTATACGCGTTACCAAAGCAACGCGTTACCGGGTCAGCAAGTTTAAACAAATAAGATTGTTTATACGACCATTTGGTGCGACGTTAGCGATCCTGCCTTTCGCATCGAAAGGGAGGATCGCTAACGTCGCAGAGGGCCTGGGTTCGAGTCGCGGAAGGGGCAGATGTTTGTGTAATGAATACGAGCATTTGTACCTGATTCATGGGTATTATATATATTTCTATAAACATTAAATATCTTAGTATAGTATATGTATATTTATCTGTTACCCTAGTATCCATAACACAAGTCTTACAGTGCTTACTTTGGGGTAGGCTAAATGTTGTGAACGTGAAAAATATTATTATTAGTGAAAGGAGTCGAAACGCCAGTTTTAAATAAAAAAAAGAATAAACGCTTTATTGGTTCCCATGGATCAGCTTCAATGGTGCAATGTCTGTTACACCATAACTTCCCGAATTCTTAACCGCTTTCAATATTTTTTGTGTGGAATCGAATCAACAGGCTTAGGACCAGATTGTGACCGAACCCAAATTTTGAAATTGGCAAAAATCACATCGAAACAAAAAAATATTTTTTTTAGGTCTTACGCTCCGCTTCAATATATGGTGCTAGCGTAGCTTTATGCTTAGCGACTGCATCGCCTAGTTTATATACAACTTCTTCTATCGGAAGCGGCGCAGTAGTGTAAAAACAATCTTGTATATTATTTATTGTTTCCAAATTTAATGATACACTTAATTGTTATTAATTAATATAACAAAATTTATCATTATTCCTACTAATTACTCCGCTGCAATGAAAACACCGTAGTGATTATGGACAATTTACTACGCGGCCCCAATGCATAACAATAATACATGTTACAAAATAAAAGACAAACTGCATAACGAACATGTTTATTCTCATTAAATACACATTATCATACGATTATTACTATCTACAACTATTTACATTTAAATAAAATAATTTATTTACATATTAAAATCAGTAATAAATGTTTGTCCCAACACTGACATTTTAGTGAAAAAAAACTTAAAGCAAACACAAAATCGTCACATGAGCGACATAAGCACATTAACCAAAAGCATCAAAAATAAATTGATGTTGCCCGTCTTACAATTAATTCAACACGGTACAGGTACGCGGTACACCCGCGCGGTACAGGGGTGCGGGGTATGGCGACGAATGGTATCGAATGAGGAGCGGGTGGCAGGCGCGGATAGTGCGCCCCTTCTCCCTTTTCCATACCCCCCTTTGCTACCGTGCCCCTGTACCGCGCGGGCGAAGACTCATTTAAGCGGTCAACCTATAGTCCCTATATAATGTCAATTAAAATTTACAATAACATACCGCGGAGCCGATTAAGCGAGCTGTATGCAGCAAATACGTTTTTCTGCAATTCATCCACCTGTGGTCTCCAGGACAAATGCTGGTCAAAAATAATACCGAGATAATAATAATAAAACTTCATTCATACCGAGCATTTCTTTTTTAATAATAACGGATTCCTTTTGTTTGTTTTAATTTTATTTCATACAAAAGTTTAGGTCTTTTATTTATCGATTGAGGCAGTAAGAAGTCTGTCGGGTCAGCTAGTTACTTATGAAAACAATTTTGCAAATTTCATAACATACCTAAAAATTGTTAAAAATTGTTAGGGATTTGTCGAGGTGTATATAATCTAATAAAATTATAACATAATTTATAGTAATAAATATATAAAGTGATTTAATATGGAATTTATACGCAATGTAATAATATCATTCAACAATCATAAATTTTTTTTATTAATCTTTAAATGACATACATACTCGTAAATTGTAATGAAGCATTCACGATGAAATTGATAATTAAATAATATTTAAAATTCAATTTTGTATTATTGCGTCATCCCGTCTTCTGAATTGCTGTACCCAACAGGGTCCGAAATTGTATCTATTCTCATATTTACCTTACCAGCTTTGCAATATTTCGGAATGCAAACATGTAAATTTATATCTATATAACTGTCAAATTTCTTCATTCAATATTCAGCTTAAAGTCTATCACAAGTAGGTATATAAATAGAGATCAATTTCATATACTTTAAATACTTTTTACGGGTACGTAAATGATATTAAAGTCACTTTAGTGATTCCGTGAACACGGCCTCGGTGCTTCTTAACTCTGACCTCGAACACTGTCCGCGGAATTATGTAAAAAAAAGTTAATATTCCCTTACAGAACCTATGCCCATAATAGTGTGTGTGTGTGTGTGTGTGTGTGTGTTTGTGTAGGGAAAAATCCGATATTTTGATAGTTAAATGCTTGACATCGTTAATTACTTACCAATGACAATATTTAACCAACTATTTCGCAAACCAAATAAAAAATTCTAATAAGTAATTACTGTTTTTTGTTAATAATTATAAAAGAAGGTTTAATATCTTTCCAACCTCATGAAAAATCAAATAATTACTAGGACTACTCCTACGCCTACTTTGGGGAAAATTATACCAAACGTGATCAATTTTCGAAGTTAATTCGGTTAACTTCAACTAAAAGTAAAGTTTATCATAATCATTATGACATGATACGAATCCCATTATTTTTTTATAAATAGAACCCTATCTCTATAAAGGTGAACATTTTTCAAAATTGTATTACCAAACACTGAACTAACCTAAAATTCCGTTGTTAATAAATAGTAACATCCAGCATAAAAGCGCTCATAGCTTTCCGATAATAATTCCGGTGTATATTTGAAGCAATTTGCATTCGAATTTTGTCAATTTCATAAAGTGAAAATGTAGCGATGTTATTTTCGCAATTAGCGTAATATAACTGCCCATCTATTGACAGTTTCCGCAGTTTATATTATTATAGTTTATGAAGTATATGTCGCTTTAATAATGAAATAACATATTTATATAAAAACACTAGTCTACACAATTTGATGTCGGAGGTTTCATACCTTTTATGGAATATGACCAATTCGTGCAGAAGTGAAAACGACTGTCGAACGTAGGACCAAATTAACAGGGATGCAAGGTCGGATAGAACCTCCACGTGTGCCCGGCCCATTGTAGGTCCCACTTCATGCGGTGGGAACGACAATGGGTTCGGGCCGGTGCATCCTGGGCGCCGTCGTATATAATTCCTTGGGGATTGCATACGACGGCGGCTAATAATCCGACAACAGGGGGGGAGCTCGGCTGGCGTCCTGGGTATCCCGGGTAGCGGTAGCCGAGTATGGGGAGTTTTAGGCGACGCCAGTTCTGGTGTCGCCGAAGGAACTCGTAACCCTGTACGTAGTGCAGGGCCGAGGGCCGCTACCTTCAGGTGGGGGCCGCGGGGAAGACAACCCCTCTAAAAAATCACCCGAGGGGGCCTTCGGGCCCAGCTCGCGTCAGCGGGCAAGTCGGGGCGTGTTCCGATCCGAGGATCGGTTCCGGCCCAACCGTAACCTCGTACGTGGTGCGGGAGCGGGGGCCGCCACTTAGGTGGGGGCCGCGTGGAGAAAACCACTATAAAAAATCGTCAAAGTCCCGGCACTGGGATACGTGGTGTTGGGGCGCCTCTCGGAGGTGGCCGGCGGAGCGCAGTCGGCCCATTAGCGGTCGCCCTGGGGTACCTCCCGACCCCCCAGGCGTAGACAGGGTTGCCCAGGTATAGCGGGATCTCTGCCTGGGTGGACCTTTAGATCTCCCGCACTCGTGGGTCTTACTATGAAGAAAATTAAATCAATAAAACAGAATAAAAAAGTGGAGGTGGAGAAGAAGGACGATGCGCTGTGTCCGGGTAAAAACAGCGTACAGGCAATACAAATGGAGATTTGCCCTGAAGATGTAGCTGCTGTTTCGCAGGCGAAAGCCAGCGAGGAGAGCAGGAGGAGCAAGCGTCAACGCCTAGATACAGTGGATAAGGAGTTCCCACCCCTGCCACCACCGGCGGGAAAAGGCTTGACGCTGGTATTCCCGGTGAGAGAACATGAGGAGGAGGGGAAAAACACAAAACCCTCAGTAGTAAAGCCGACAGAGGAGGCTGATAATGATGATGAGGATGACGAGGACGACGACTGTTCCTCTGACGAAGCATCAGAAGACGAAATCCGCCAAATAGGCCCGACGGAGATGGGGCGTCTCAGATTTTTCCGCGACATGGGGAGAAAATTGTCGCGTGAAATTGAAAGCGAGCTGGAAGGCGCTGGCTTATCGGAGGCACTGAGAAAGAAGATCTGCGGACTATCTTACGATCAGTACGCAAACCTGAAGAAGTTCCGCGAATGGGTCATCGGAACTATGGAGGACGATCCGGAATTCTTTGAGCTCCGACGGGAGAACGCGGTCTTTTGCCAAGAGGTGCGGAAGCTCCGAAAAGACGTCGCTGACCTGAAGTCTGAAATGGCGAGGATCCGATCTGCTGAGGTGGCAAAGGAGAAGATGCCATCTAAAGATGAATTACGCCAACTGATACGGCAGACGATGAACGAAAGTCTGGATGAGCTGGTATCACGAGCAGCCCAACCCCCGAAGAAGACGCAATCGTTGGCGGAGAAAGTAGCGGCCGCAACCCCCAACGAAACCAAGGCAAGAGATGCTCCCTCTGCCCCAGATGGAGACTGGGAAAAGGCAAGGAGCAGGAAAAGCAAGCGTGCTGCCAGGAAGCGCGCAGCAAAAGAGACGACTGAGGATGCAACTAGCAACCCGAAGGGCAGCCGGAGGAAAAAAAGGCCAAAAGGCGAAAGGGCTAGGCTTACCGCGCCGAGAACGACAGCCGTGTCGATCACTATTCGACCGGAGGCTGAGGAATGTGGGGAGACATATGCCCACATCATCAGGAGGGCCAGGGCCGCTGTCTCTCTTGCTGATGTCGGCATAGAGACTGGTGTCTCGGTGAGAACCACGGCAACCGGCGCACGCATCGTTCAAGTGCCGGACGTCAGCGGTGCCAAGGCGGACGCGCTTGCCGAGGTACTGAGGAAAAGACTGGGGGACGTAGCGGTGATAGGCAGACCCGAAAAGACCGCGGACGTGCGGATCTCGGGCCTGGATGATTCGGTGGACGAGGCTGAGGTCTGCGAAGCGGTGATGGCCAAAGCAGGCTGCACGAGGAGTAACATCAAGGCCCAGCCAATAAGGGCAAGACCGAGCGGGAAGAGGCACATGATGCTACGCTTGCCGGTTGCGGCTGCCAAAGCGCTATTAGCGGACGGGGCGCAGCTCCGCGTGGGATGGAGCGCCGCAGAGATCAGGGTCCTTGGACCCCGGCCCCTGCGGTGCTACAGGTGTATGGGGGTCGGGCACACGAGACCCAAGTGCCCGGCAGCGGAGGACAGGAGCGGCTTGTGCTTCAGGTGTGGAGCACCAGGTCACACAGCCGCCACCTGTAATCGGGAGCCAGCGTGCTCGGTGTGCGCCGCCTTCGGGCGGCCGGCCGACCACGCCATGGGGAGTCGCAGATGCGACCCACCGGTGGTGAAAGGGAGGCGCCCTCCACCACCGGTGGACCCCATGGAGGTAGGGGCACCCACTCCATCGGGTGCCCAACCCCCCCCCCGTCAAAACGCTCGGGGGGGAGAGAGCCTCTTCCACCCTTCCCTCGCGGGAGGGGCGTGAAGACGCCGGAAGCGCGGGCGCGAGCGGGGGTCGCTTGCGGAGCGCTTGAGGAGGACCCTCGGTACCCCCGAGGGTAGAGCCCCCTCTCGCCGCCCCCAGGTGGCATCGGAGCGTTTCTCCGTGGCCGCGTGGGGGGGTCAAGAGGGGCGCTCGGCGGGACGGCGACCGCGGAAACCCTCCGGGAACTATTGTTCCCGGGGGTATTCCGAGGACGAACGGCCCGATTGAGGTGGGGAGGGGAGGTGCCTGCACACCTCGGCCGCCATTAGGGTCGGTCGAGAGGTGCGGCAGTTCTTCTCCCCACCAAAAGGGGGCCAGCGGGTGTCGAAGCGGGAGACCGGCAGCTGCATTGCACTTGGCCCTCAGGCGTGCGGGGTGTTCAGGGCGTCACGGCTCACCCCGTTGCTCCGACCCTCACGGAGCATAGGCGAGGTCCGCCCACGAGCGCGGACCCACACTGGTTCGGGTCACGGAAGAAGCCGTAAGGGGCCACGCGACCCCCACCACTGTGTTGCGGGACGCCGCAGGGTTTTAGTGGGTAGGCCTCCAAGCCTTTACCGGGCGCTAGGCCGGGTAGGGGCATGGAGGAGAGTCCCACCTATCGTCTCGTGCTCTCCCGGCACGAGCGAATGCGTAACGCATTTACTGCGAAAACAAAAAAAAAAAAAAAAAAAAGGACCAAATTAACAGCATCCTTAAAATTAAAAAAAAGCCATTAAAAATGAGGAATAAACCATTGGGTCTTATTTTATAATTTTTATATATTTAATGCCTTTTTCAATACGATCTTATAATCAGAAAGGTCCTAGAAAATTTCGACGAGTGTTCGCAAGGCTCGTTAGCTCAATCGGGAGAGCATTGGACTGGATTTCCAAAGGTTGCGGGTTCGTTTCCCGCCTGAGAATTCACTTGTGACCCGAGTCGATTTCTTCTAGTATTTTTCCATTGGGTCGCACCTTTAAATAAAACCAATATTACTAGGTCCATAACCCGTTTGCTCTTTTTGTTGTCTCTACACTAGTCAAGTAAGTTAGCACAGCAACATAGTAGTTTTTGTTTCCTTTTGTACAACGTTTTCGGTAGTCAATAAAAGTGCGGGCTTTTAATCAATTTGTTAAAAATCAGCAATGTCATGACATGATCAATTTTTTCACATCGACATACAATAGGAATGGTTTCACTAACTATATTGAAACACTCTGAAATACCATATCTGCCAGTATATTTTCACAAGCCACTTGAACCTTTTATTGAGTTTATAAAATGTATACAATGGAAGTGCAAATATTGGAGATTGAAAACGTAAAGAAAATTAAATGGGTTCGCATGAAAATAAAATGCATTTGTATTCCGTATAAGTAAAAACTCAAATTTGTCTGTAAATTTCGAATAAATTAGATAAACTATTATTATTTATCTTAGTAAAAATCGTAGTACAATTATTTACCAACGACAGCAGTCAAACGAAGTTAAATATTGTAATCTCTAATCTAAGAACACAAATTTGTTGTTTGTGTGTTTGTCTGTCCGCTCTTTTCCCCGCTCTTTTTCCATTGTATTAACTAGCTGACCCGGTAACGCGTTGCTATGGTAACGTTAAAAGAGCGGGGAAAATAGCGGACAGAAAAACACACAAACAACAAAATTGTGTTTTTAGATTATAGATTAACGTTACCGTTACCGGGTCAGCTAGTAATTATATAAAATAATTTAGGGGAATAATATTGTGTACTTTTCTTATCAAATGATCATTATCCATTTTCGATAATTTATACAGAACACACGTAATAACTATTTATTCCATGTCCTCTATGGTCGAGTGTTTCGCATAACAGTCACGGTAAAATCATACCGTCCGATCCTGGTTCGATCCCCAGCCGGGTCGATGTAGAAAACGATCTTTATTGGCTTAGTTCCTAGTCCTTGTTGCTGAATTTTATAACACAAGTTCTTTAGCTTCAAACCTGGGGCTTAGAACAATATATGTGATGTTGCCTTATATTTATATTTATTCAAATTCATAATAGTACTTATTTATCGATAGCATAAGGTTCTAAATCTATGTGGCTATTGCAATAAAAAATATATTCTGTATAGATTAAAAATAACTAAAGAAATAATTCACTTGCGCTAGGTATCAGGCAGAACACGAACCCATATCTCGCTATCCGGGCGCTGAGAGGATGTGTGTTCGACAAATGTGATAATTACTTTTGATACAAAATAAAATATAAACACAATAATAAAAACTAGCAAATAGTGATAAACCTTACCCATGTTTGTAACTCGTAGTGGCAGCGATTAAAAACTTATATTAATAATGAAATACAGAAATATTTTTAGGTACGTTTTGATAAAAAAATATTTACTCATAAAAGTATCAAAAGATAACTGAAATGGATTGATAGGTAAATTGATTTACGCAATCCCAAATAATCGTAAACTTGCAAATCCAACTAACACTTCTGGAAATCACAACACATAATGAAAATTAATATTATCAAAAACGACAATTCATTATAAAGCATTTAAATATACGACTATAAGAAGCGGAAAGCAATATTATTTGACTGTGGAAATATTTCTTTTATTGTTACTTTTTATTACCAATCATTAGACAGAATTACTTTTTATTTTCACTTGTCTCAAAGAAACAACGGTTCCACACGACAATGAGGTTTCTGGCTGATATTGGCAGACCTTTTTACATTTTTAAAAGACGCAAAGATAAAGATATTATTCTGCCTAAATATTACATTTTTGTATCAAAAATAATACTATTTACAAGTTTATATGCTTAGATGAGTATTCCAGTGCGCAATTAAAAGTAATAAGATTAGAAATAATAAAATATTAGTAGTTAGTATTCATAAAGAAGAAAGAGAGCATATTAATAATAAAAAATAAATACAGCAATATATCATCCCTTGTTTAAAACACTTAATTTCTGTAATATAAGTTATTTACGGGATTGTTACCATGTACCTTGTTATTGAGTTTCGGATATTTCGGCACTGTTGCAAGTGCCATGATCACGGAGCGACTTCAACAGTGCCGAAATATCGGAAACTCAATAACAAGGTACATGGTAACAATCCCGTAAATAACTTATATTACTATAATGTTAGTGACCATGAAAGTTTAAAACTTAATTTCTGATCAAAATCATTAAGATTTGATTTCAAACTGTTGCTTTAAAACCGGTGGATTACTTGATCAAAATGTATTCCCTTCATACCATTCTTAGCGGAGCTTTATTAAAGTGCACATGTTTTTCATTTCACTCACATAAGGAGAAAATTTCCAGTAAGTTGTAATACCTTATAATAATAAGCTTTCTTATATCCACATCAATTAGTTTAGCCCACAGTAGGCTCTATAAAGCTTGTGATGTAAATACTAGGAAACAGATAAATATCTAAAGAAAAAGATATATATACCCACAACTCAGATTCAAATGTTTTATTTATGACACAAAAAAATTATGCCCATTATGGGACTATGGGAAGGTTTATTTTCCATACAAATAATTTCATGATCTTGCAAATTACCTACTTAAAAACAAATGAAACACAAACAAAGAACACAAGGATTCAATTTAAAACGTCTCTTTGAAAACTCTCAGACCAAAGACTACAGATAAGTGACTGCAGTACATTTTACCGAGAAGTTTTTCCCCGCGATGGGAAACAAAATAAAAACTTTTATCTGATTATATTTTAACTTCTCATTTAGATTCTGTCCTTTTTTATTGCACAGAAATTGTAATTTATCAACGCGAGAGAAAAGACATAATAATGTGTTCTGCTGTAACTTGCTATTGTGCGCACGTACACGCCTCACATGAGTAATATGGGGCAAGGGGTGAGTAAATTCAATACCTTTAGTGGGTAAAAAGAATCAGTGTCAATATTTTTCTCCATACCTTCACAATATTATTTTCTTTTTTACAACTCAAATTGTATTATTATTATTATGAACTTATCTTTAGTAAAACTCCTTAAAAAAATTCTTTTATATTTCCACATTTTAGTGATTTTATAAAAACAATGTATTTGATAAAACTGAAGATATATTATATTAAACATTAAAAAAATAATCGAAGTTGATATTCAGTTAATCGAGTCATTCAAACAAGAAATGAAATGAACTCTATGACATTATAAAAGTGTACAGAATAATGCGTTGTACACTGTACATTAATTTCTCTCTTTGCTTGAAAGGTTTAAACGAGAGGAAAGTAATTTCAAATACGAATCTCTTATTAGCTACGCTAATGCTTCTACTTTCTTAGTTTTCTCTGTGAAAACTAATTTAACTCTTTTAGTTGATAATTGTCTGAGACTGTTTTTATTTTATCTAACTCTGTTTAATGCATATATACGATGAAATTATGATAATGGTGTTATCTCAGTCAGTATTTGAACTCTTCCTTTCTTTTACCAATACAGAGCACATAATGTGTATTTTCTTTGTACTAACGTCCAATTTCCTACTGTTATGTTGCAACGATTTATGTTTACATTGACTTTATTAAATTGTTAAATTAACGGATTTTTCAGTTTTACAATGCGATAAACACATTATTAATATTCCCTTCAACCGCTAACGTACAACTTGTTTATCGAGTGGGTTCACGTCTGTAATACATCGGCATCGAAATCACTATGGGTTAAATCTGACAATCTCAACCGACGGGCTACAATCTCCTTAGTATATTTTTCCTGGTTAGCCTTTCCTTGTATCCATTTATTCAACCATTGTATTTATTTAACCAAATGCTTCATTTTACAGTATAAAAGCTACATTGTTTCATCAAATAAGAATAGCTCTACATCATCATCATCTCTTACGAATCCACATCTAGACATAGGTCTACTCTTTAAAGTGCCACAAGGAGTGTTAGTAATAAGCCATTCCGTGTGTTTGGCAGAAAAAAGCGCTTGAGAGCGCTTACCAGCGCTGAAGAGCAAACTATACAGTTTTCTTTTTCAACTTCAGTTGCGCTGACACAATCCGCCATTTTGCGCTCTCAAGCGCTTTTTTCTGCCAAACACACGGATTGTTTTACCGCAACCTCTACTAAGTCATCGGTCCACCTATTGGGGGTTTCCCTACTCTTCCAGGTCGTGTACGCCACTTGAAAAGCTCTAAGCTCATGCCCAATTAAATATTTATACATATTTATGTTTTATACTAGTCTATTTGAGCATGACACATGCAAAGTTGTATATTTTATTTGTATGGCTTTAGTATTTTCTTAACTAATCTACACTCGAGAGCAATGAATCCGGGTCACTTAAAGAATGTTAAAAATCTCGGAAACTAAAAATGATAGGTTAATGCAATAAATTGTATTTAATAGACAATGTAATACTCCTTAAATGAAAGTAAAAAAAATATGAGTCACCATACATTTTATTAACACAAAATTACATAAAGAAAAAAACTGCTGATCTCTCCTTAAAACAAAAATAGGAAACATGAAATGTTTGAACTTTATTACGATTTTCTTGAATTTTAATACTTCGTATTGCCTCCTCGTGCTTCCATTACTGCGTTTACGCGGTTTGGCATGCTGTACACCAAGTTCCTTATACGATTTTGGGGAATATTCTCCCATTCCTCTGTGAGAGCAATTTTGAGCTCACGAAGCGTGATTGGGGGAGGGTTTCGTTGTTTTACGCATCTGCCTAGCTCGTCCCAAGCATGCTCGATCGGGTTGATATCCGGGCTGCGCGCTGGCTACTCCATACGAGTAATGTTCATCTCTTGAAGGTAGTCATTCACAATCCTACCTGTATGAGGTCGGGCATTGTCATGCATAAATATAGCATCCTCACCTAAATTGACCATAAATGAACCAACGTGATCATTGAGGAATTCTTCCACATATCTTACGCTAGTTAAAGAGCCGTTTTCTATGATCACCAGCTCTGTGCGACTTTCAGAAGAAATTCCGGCCCACACAAGTACAGACCCACCACCGTAGGCTACTTTTTCTTCGATGCATGCTTGCTTGAATCTTTCCCCTGGTCTTCGATACACTCTGTGTCTTCCATCGTGCTTGTAGAGCATAAATTTTGATTCGTCGGAGAACATAACTTTTGACCAATCTTCAATACTCCAATTTACGTGGCTCTGGGCATATCTTAGTCTTGAAATACGATGCCCACGCTCCAGTTTAGGGCCGTTTGCAGGTCTAAGGGGTTTTAAGTTAGATTCAGCAAGCCAACGTCTTACTGTCCATGCACTTGGGTTACTTCCTCCGAGGCGTCGAAACTGATTGGTGAGTTCAGTTCCTGTGAGAAAGCGATTTCGAAGCATGGTGTTCACCAAGTATCGGTCTTCTCGTGCTGTGGTACACCTGGTTCTGCCCGTTCCTGGTCTGCGTAGGTTAGAACTAGTTTCTTCGTAACGTCGGAGAACTCTTTGTACTGTTGACAGCGACACACCGACAGTCCTGGCTGTATCGCGCTGACTCCGGCCGGTTTCCAGCATTGTAAGTATTCTGGTGCATTCTTCAGGCGTAAGCGACATAATTTCAGCTTGAATAATGAATATAGAGCACTATCAACATGGTTTATGTACCCACATAAATGACAGATTACAAACAAAAGCAAAACCAAATGCTGTAATTTCGTAGTTCCATCTTCGAAAGTGGCCCTTTTTCAAATTTGATTTTTTTATGATATAACTTTACAATAACTAAGAAGTTTTAATACCTTCATTTAAGGAGTATTACATTGTCTATTAAATACAATTTATTGCATTAACCTAGCATTTTTAGTTTCCGAGATTTTTAGGATTCTTTAAGTGACCCGGATTCATTGCTCTCGAGTGTATAATCTAAATACACAAATTTGTGTCTTTGTCTGTCCACTCTTTTTCCCGCTCTTTTTCCATTCTATACGCGTTACCATAGCAACGCGTTACCGGGTCAGCTAGTTATAGAAAATATAATAACAGATGACTCCGATTGCAACTACTTTAAAATTATCGTTTTCAAAATAATATATTAAGGCATTAATTTCTTAGAATTTAAAATACGTTACTTTTTCATTGAATTTTTGCAATTGTTGGTAACATTGCCATATTTTTTGGTAAAGTTTTTATGTGTTTTTTTATATTGTTACTTGTTCTAATTTTTGTATAATATTTATACTTAGGAAATCTATATTTACTGAAGATTAAATCAAACATTTTGTATATTTTTTAAGAAAATATGTTTATATGATTACTGAACTTACCAAATAGTAAAAATATGAGTAATTAACAAAACACACAAGCAGTTAATGAAGTGACGCTTGCTTGTAACGGTAGCAATCCTGCCTTTTACGCCAAAAGCCCCGGGGTTTTCAATTCCGGTGGAAACCTATGTTTGTATTTAAAAATGATTTTCCCAGTCAGTATGGTATACTTTTTAGTACCCATATTACAAGCTCTACTTTGTCAAAAACTAAATTGTTGTGAGTTGTCCGGAATTTAATAATAAACTTATTGATTTTATAATTTTTATATATTTTATGCATTTTTTCAATGCCATGTTATAAGATAAATAAAATTATTATAATAAAAAAATACTAGAATAAATCGACTCGAAACACAAGTGAATTCTCAGTCTCATTTTTTCTAGTATTTTTTCTATTGTAATAATTTATCTCATAAGATATTATTGAAAAAAGGCATAAAATATATAAAAATTAAAAATAATGTCTGTTTCATCTTAATCGAGTACACGAGAGGATGTTTCTATTATTGATGAAACAACGATGGCCTCCAGCGTAAAATTAGAAAAATACTAGTTCACAAGGCTCGGTAGTTTAATTGGGAGAGCATTGAACAGGACTTCCAAAGGTTGCTGGTTCGATTCCCGTCTGAGAATTCACTTGTGAGCCGAGTCGGTATTTTTTATTATAATAAATTTGTTGAATTAACGTAAGCAAAATGGTCTGCAACCTACCACGCTCCATATTCCACCACGCGTACGCTATTCTGGGTGTAGATGCGACCAGAAACAATTGGTTATCGTGCCTTCTGAGGTACGAGAGAATATTATATAATTATCATTTTGTGTCGCCAATCCGAAAACTGGCCCTTTTAAAAATTTATTAACCCCCGTAATCCTAATCCGTACATTCTTACAACTGCACAATATATCTCCTTAAATACAATATGTAGTTGCAACAAAACGTATAGCTAATTACATACCGTCAACTTGTAAGGATAAGTGAGGGACAAACATTTTTCCTTCATAATAAGAAACGCGGACTCAATACAATTTTAATTTCATTTATATGATTAAACATTAAACATTTCTGTAAGTGATAAAAAAAATATCATGACGAAGGTTTTTAGCCTCGTGCTAAGTTCGCGTTTTATAAAAACATGAGTTAAAGTCTAGACGAAAATCTTTTAATTATTATTAAAAAAGATCTTGGTCTGGACTAGAGTAGATATTTTAGTAATTTATTCAAATGTCTACACGCCATCGGGATTATTCGAGGTCTTATCACCAAAAAGATATTTTTCTGGTATTCTTAAATGAGTAATACAACTTTTATAGGGTGATCTTCTATGTTTGTAGCCGCCTTTATGTTGTAGTGGCTTACCTACCGATTTTACGCCCAGGGTCGATCCACAGGAGGGTCAATGTTTATGCTTGTTTTGAATCCGCCTGGCTGCTACCACCATCTTATCTTAGTATGCGCTACGTTATGGAATTCAGAAACGACGACGTTATCACAACACCCGGACCCGATCCAACATAGAAATGTTCGTTTACTACAATGACCCGGCCGGAGTGGCTTCACCATGAAAACCAATATGCGAGCCACTCGGCCACGGAACTCAGCAGAGGTGAAATAGACATTTCTTCTTAATTGAAGATTCCGGGTGTAGCGTGTTACGATTTTTGGTCATCATCATTTAATATTAGGTGACATAAAGACCAAACACTTCCGCAATGTAAATAAAAATATAGTGGGTAGCCGTTTTATAGCCTTATTCTCTATTATCTGCTTTACAATAGGTGTGAGTTATTTTATTTATATAATGCTTGGAAATATTAACCTAGCATTCACAAAATTTATTTCTTTAAACTTTCCAGTTTTTTATTTTGTATCGATGAGTGGTATCATCGATACAAAATAAAAAGTTAAGTAAAGGAGGTTAAAGTAAGATGATGATTTTCTATCTCACTCATAGTTACGAATGCAGCCCTTAGGGTTAACCGGCGACATCTGGCAGTAAGGAATCGCATTTTTTCATGCCCTATCCTTTTCTTTCGCCTAGTTCGCCATTGGTAAGAAAGAGATTGAAATTGGGCTGTCGAGCACATCTTCTATGCTTACCCACTCGATAGTACTGACCCTATCTCTCTCGCCATAACCGATGTTTGAACAATAGAAAGAGATAGCACATGATTTAAATACGATTCCGTGTTGACAGGTTTGGTTTAACCCTTATCAAGTCATCAGGTCAAATAGTGGTTTCAGTAACTCATTTACTTGGCTCAATTGCGAAGAAAGTGAAAAGTATAGTTTTTTCATGTTCTTTCTAATTTTTATTTTGATACACAATGTTTACATTAAACAACAAATGGTTATTATAAAGAGTATCTGTTAAACTTTATGGAACATATTAAAATGTTCATTTTAGAGTTGATTTTTAACTTTATTCCCATTGTAGTACATTTCTTCTTTCATATTTATTAAAACAGGAATGACGTACGAGTAGTTGGTATTAGAAAATGCGTTTAATTTTAAACCATCGGTGTTTACTCTTAAGGGCCTTTTTCAATTCGCAGATAAAACTGAATATTCAAATATCCTATAGAAATTTGTGTGATGAGACATTTTCTTTTGATTGAGTTATAATTAAACTGACAGTTAAGTTCTAACCGAGACTTAAAAAACCAGCCGTTTGGAATTATTTGTATACCTCTTTCGTATATTATTTATGGTTTCCTCGTTACCCACTAAAATGCCATGTTAGTAATATAATGAGAATCAACGAAGATTATTGGCTATACAATTTAACTCATTCGTGTTCCTTTTTTAATCAAATGTTAACCCAGGTATTTAAGAAATGTTAGACAAGCACCTTTTGGCCCGACATCTTAAACAGGTTGAAGTCTTTAGTCAGCTATATAGCTGACTTTATAGCTATATAGCTGGGATTAAAGGGACCAATACCTACACAAAAAATTCTGGGTTAGTTTAATTATCATGAGTGTTGTTAGGATCAACTCTTATATTAAGTGAACAGAAACTGGTAAATACTGTTTTAAAGAACTTTATTCTATATACATTGTTGCATAAACTGATTTCTGAGCTTTAGAATTTCCCTCTACATATTATAACTCATGAAACTATTTAAACTAGCGCACTTACAAGTTCCTCAAACAATCCCGATTGCACACCAAAGAACTTTACACTAGCGATTCAAATACCGAATGGGGCTTATAACATAATGTCGCGCGTACAATACGCGCCGGCTATATGTCAGCTGACTAAAGAAATGAAGACGACGAGCGATGGGTAGATTACACTGCCGCTGTTTCCGCGTTGCATCGCGAGAGGATTTTCACCTGCAAAAAGAGCACACTTCAGAAATTTATACCAAAACTTTTAAAAAGGAATTGAATGTTTAATAAAAATCCTTTACATAAATTAAAATAACTGCTTTATTTCACAAAAGGTTAGGTTCAAATTTAAAAACAAAAAGCTAGTGACATGTAGTAATTTGGTCTTCTTGCTTATATTTAAACCATGAAATTTTGGGATGACACAGTACGAAAAATAATGATGTCTTTTTCTGAACAGCGTTGAATTTTAAAAATTTCTTTGCAAATGTTTTAATGAACAAAGGATTTCCATATACATTATTGATTGTCATACATACATACTATAATTTGAAACTTTATTAATTTAATTATCAAAACTCAATATCGCAAAAATTTGTATATATTATTGAGAAAATATTAGCTAAGGCATCAGTCAATTCGATTTTCTAAAGATACATCTAAAGAGGAAGTTAATAAGAGAACGTTTGGAAATTGAGCTTTTAAAGTAATAAATAAAATTAATATAGCTATTGAAAATTTAAGTTTATACTTTAATACTCTGTCTTAATTATAAAGAAGATAATGTTGTTGATGTGTCACAGTAATTAAATGCGCTTCTGGCAAAGGTACTGCTGTTTATATTGCTATCGTTCCGTAAATAATTATTCTTAATATAATATAAAAAAAACTCCTGCATTAAGGTTGAGTTTGATATGTATGACAGTGTATTATTATCACTAATAAATTTTAAACATACAGTTTCAATAATAATTATCTGGACTGCAAATTTATTCGTGTGAAATTTGTTCAAATCACACTTCACTTAACGATTCAAAGAATTTTTTCTTGTATCGCAGATAGTTAAGAGATTCAATATTTGTAGAAAGCTTTTTCTTAATTTTTGTACGTTGCTAAAGCAAAAAGTAACACTTCGCATTCATTTACTTACATAAGCTTAATTGGATTGCATACCAGTATAATTAACTTCCAATCTGATTATTTACAAATAAAACCTTATAGCGACCACCATAGAGTTTGTTTTGATACGACTCAATTAGCATTGGAGTTAATTGTTTCAGCACCGGATCGATTCTTCGTTTGTTCAAAACATGTTTTGTTCAAAATTGCTTTCAAGTCAAGTAATATTCATATTACAAATATTTGCTTGAAAATTTTGAACGGGCTAAATATTTGCAATATCGTTTTCAGACCGAATGAATACAACTTTGTTTTTGTGGTTTAATTTCCGAATTATAGTCAAAAGCACTATCTAACTTAGTACTGATTGCAATCAATATTCTATAAGATATAAAATACGCATGTCCCACCACGATCCCACCTGAGGGCTCGGAGGCGTAGTTGTTTATAACACGCGTATTTTATCTTAATACTGATTCGTTATGCAAAATATTCTCAGTACATGATTTTAATAACATCTGCTAGTTTCCAAGAATTTCTAAAATATCTATTTTGTGTATATAAGTGTCCGGTATGCGGGGCATCCCCAACAGTATCGTAAACATGATCGCGAACAGACTAGATTTCTCGTATATAAAACGATGCTATTTCATACCAAAAGGCAAAGCATGGACGTAGCGCTAAATTAAGAAATAATACTTATACATTTCTTACACAACTTTGTTTATAACATCTAATAAAAAATTAACGAATTCCGGGTGGTATCCGGAAGAGCAGAAAAAGACCAATTCATCACAGTTGTTAAAAGCGACTAATAACACTGGAGGTAATCACAATACATCCCCAGTAGATCTCGAAATGGGTAGCAGTGTATTTCAAATTTCGGTCTTTTGAACAGTAAACCTATCCAATTCGCCACTCAAGCGCGGAAAAAACCCCCTCCATTTTTGGGAGAGGCTTCTTTCCAGCATTGAACGTCTTTCGTCTGGATGATGAAAAAAAATGAATGGTAATCGTCATATAAATAAAAAAAACATTAGAATCTATTCTAATATCAATAATTTATAAAGCATAGAAAATAAAATAAGAACAGCTTTTAATATTAGTAACAAAAAAACTTATAACCTATATTAGTACTTAGTAATTAATTTTGAGAGTGTACCTAATTTGGCAAATGTGCTCGACTAATGGACAGTCCCAACTAACTGCTATAACATTACTTTGCAGATGGAATCCAAACTCACAGTAACAGCTGCCAAGCTAAAATCTCTTTTATTACCTACCTCTAAGGACGTGTACGAAGACAGCGGACGCAGCGACGTCCGCAAGAGAACAAGTGTAGTTGCCGGAGTCGTTTCTGTTGGCGTTTGCTATATAAAGTCTGGACAACGCCCCGTTGGAAGTTGCTTCAGTCTTCACACTATGGAAAAAAAAGGACTATATTATAATACTTCTGAGGTTAAAAACTTAAAAAAATTATGGTATTTCCCTAATGAACTACACCTAACGTGGTTTACTGTTTTAAAAAAGTTCTACTGTTGTGGAATGATACAAATAAAATAAATTTATTCTATTTTGTTACAAACTCGAGAAAAACCAACATTAATTTACATTATAAAATTATAATCAAATGTACACTCTTGAATAAAATAATTTAAATATTTCTCTTAAAATATGTGTAAAGCTTAGCTCAGCATAATCTTTGAGACATGTAACATGACGGAGATATCACAGGGTAAATATGGGGTAATTTGGGTCAAATTTTGGGTCTTTAAATATATCTGGAGAACCACTTGCCGTAGAGACTCGGCGTCAACGCAATCGCGGGACCAGCTCTATACGCCAGTGTAAAAATAGTTATGACTATTCTTAAATAAGAAAATCATAATTGTTTTATTAAAGTAGACCTTAAATTCACGAATTTCGAGATAATAATATTCGGCCACCATTCGATTACCGTTGCAAAAATATCCCAACCTACGCAACCATAGGACGAACTCGCTTGCGCCACTAAGCTCCTAGAGATATGTAATTATTTTAATCGCTTAATATAACTTTCGCTTCGGCTGGCTTGGCTCTAGTCTCACAGTACTTATTAGGGCCGCCTTACGTAGGCTAGGCTGATTGGTGTGAATGTAAAAAATATTATTTTTTTATATTGTAACGTTCACTTTCCGTGCCATAAGCTGGTTTCCCCTGTAATTACAGGCCACATCCGAATGTTTTGGCGAGTTAAGTGAGGTGTGAAATTGATGAGTGGTGTGTTGTTTTATTACTCCCTTCTTTATATAACTTTTCTTACTATTTGTCATATGTTTAGCATGACGGCTTTCTGAAAAGCATTTATTATTTTTTTAACATCTATGAGGTTTGGATGAGATTGTTTGGAATCACACCTGTTCTATTTTCTTGCTATCGCATTCTGATTATTTATTACATTATTTACAACTATAGTCATCTGTGGTTTAAGCGTATTGGATGCTGTAATATTAATGAAATAAATAGTTTTATATGTTTTTTTATTATTTACGAGTTTTCATCAAGTTACGTGTTTTAATATGTCCTGCAATTGTGTATACAAGTGTTTATTGATTTCATTCAGAACAGTTAGGTTATGTTGCTGTTTTTTAAAAAAAATATAATTTAAAGAGTGTTTAGAGTAATTATGTATTTTGTTATTTAACATTTCTCTGCTAGATTTTTATATCTAAAGAAATTATACCAGAAAAAAAATCAACTTGTCAGGTGTCAAGTGGGACTCGAACCTCTCTAGGTTTAGATCAATATTTTTAAAAGGGATATCTAATTTTCTAAGGGTTTTTGCGCGTAGAAGAAATAAAATTTGGAATTAATTTAACAGTCATTTAGTACTATATCTGTTTATGGTAATTACCCACCATAACCTTCTGACACTGTCGGATATTTCTTTATAAATATACTATATTATTATTATTTTTCTGAATAGTTATAATAGGCATAGGTATATTCAGGTTAAATAAAATGGATCATGATAACAATTCACAAAACCATGTTTACACCCCACTTCATCACAAAAATTTTAAACAACCACAAGCCAAATCTTCTAAACGTAAATTAATTTCTTTAACAAAATTACTCTCAGAAACTTCTGAGATTGTAAAACTTAATTGAAATATTCAGTGGGCCGTGGCAATTCGTAAAATGCGGTACAAACCCGTTTTTAATTAACATACGCATTTTCTCCGATCCTTAATAAATCTTACGAGTCCCTATTTTATATTCCACTAAGTAGGGTACATGTTTAATCCATTTTACCCCAATCAAATAAGAAATGTCCCAATGAACCTATTGAGGTTACAAATATTTTATACCTACAAAATTTCTTTACAATCGTAAATTAAAGGGGCTCTTTAAAATATTTATTCACCTCGGTACTACGCATTTGATACATTCTTATACTCTCGCGACAACACATTCAAATGAAACTTTTTTATAGGATTCCGAAACCCTATTGTTCCATTAAAAAAGAAAAAAAAACATTTATTCGGCTAACAATACAATAACATAAAAACATATATTTAATATGTTTTTATGTTATTGTATTGTTAGCCGAATAAATGAAATAAATGAAAATAAATAAAACATATATTTGTTGCCGAAAAGGGTTACGACCTCAGCTTTCTTCACAATGATGTGACGCTGGTTTTCAGACGGAGCCAGAAAATAGGTAGAGACTCTATCCATACAATGAGTATTAGTATCTTGGCTTAAAATTTAATTAAAACTAATTGATATAAGTAAACAATCCTTGTGGATGTTATCTTCACGTTTCGATTTCTTTTCATGAGTCGTACGTATTCAAAGGGCAACTATGATAATGGTAGTTGAATTTTTGGCATTGTATTTTAATTAAATTCTATTAATTTCCATCCTCTTTAGAGATAGTGTTCTGGGATAACTAAGGTTTTTATATTACCAAATAAAAAACGGTCACGAAGGAACTATACATTATATTAAACAAATAAATATCAGTGTCTATGCCAGCAGCTTATTTGTTTCGAATAAAAGAAGAAAGAATAAATATTTATTTTGTCAATAGTTATTAAAAAATAAAGAACAATAATATGAATTACAGTAGCAAAGAGATCTACAGCTCAGCATGTGCCATGGCAGCGAAATGTCATGACACTGGTTTTCAGCAGGAGGCATCAGGCATCTATTTATATTAGCGCAGATATTCAAGAAGTTTTCAGTAATTTTCGATTCTTGAACCACACTACCATTTAATGTTATATTTAAAAGACCTGTTTTTACATAAAAGAGATCAAAAGTTCACCATCGTCAATGTATTAATGTCACCACTGGCTGGGCACAAGAAGGCTATGGTAAAATGGATATAATGGGGGATCGGTACGCAGATTGGTACCCTAACGACTAAAGAAGATCGACAAGTTTATAAGGCAAGTGTGCATAGGCGAGTTGGTGGAGGCAGACTAAAGCGAACTTTCAGGAACGAAATAGGAAATGCCTTGAAAAAAGGCAAGGTCAATAGCACTCCTAACCGACGAGCTTATATCGAAGGTCTCATGAGAGTTGAAGAAGCGAGAGATGTATGTTAGAATCGAAGAAAGTAGAAATGTATGTAACGACAGCATTTGTATCCGAGATCAACGACTTCACGTCCCATCCTAAGCACGAAGTAGCTTGAGATGAGATGATTATATTTCTTTTGGTCACCTATCCGATGAGCAATTCTTGCGATAGTTGTTGGGCTGAACCTTATTAGTTATGGCTAATGATCTCCTAGCAACATAGACCTTGGTGAAACTTCACGCAGCGTATAGACCTAGGTTGTAAGTCGGTAAAATTAAATTAGGCGACAAGGTTGCAAAAGATTGCTGGTCACAGTTTTTCCCGATCAGATCACAGGTCCCCGGACAGGACAAAGTTTTAATTAAAATAATTATTTTATCTTGTATTATAAATTCTAATATAACGTATTCGCTAGAGATTTTGATATCAAGCTTACTATTTTTTTATAATATTCATATTATTATTACTTTTTAAAGTTTAATTTTATGTTTTTTTACTTTTCTCCTATTCAGACTTTTTTATAGTTTTTATTTCATGTAGAGGGTTTTTTTTTAATTTTAATTTATATATAGATGATATCAAGTATCGATGCGTTCACGCGTAGTAAGGCCTTCAATAATAAATAATGTGATATCTCAAACTGTAAACTTTCTTCAAGACACACCAACTATTGTTTCAAAATCAATTTGTTGTTTCGTAATTGTAATCTTCGACATTCTTGGTCAAGTAGCTCGGATACCAATTGATGGTTATGCCACTCCGAAGTCTTGGGTTCGACCGCGACCGGGTGGCCAGGTGTTGTACCATCATTGTCTCTGAGTGCCATAACAGATACTTCAGCTAGTAACTTGGGTTAAGGCTATGTATGCAAACGATATATTATATAGGCTTCGTGACAAAGTGGTGTTGATTGAATTCGCTGCTGCTGATCAGAGCAGGTCAGCGAGGCTTGAAATCCAAGGTGTCAATGTTGCCTTAGGTAGCGGTTTACGGCATGATAATTCAGTATTTATAAAAAGCTATGCATAAAAATAATAAACAATATGTATTCTACAATGAATAATAGAAATTAAAAAAACTACTCTTGATATTTATGAAAATATTAATTGTTTATTTTTATATTTTATATGTAAATGTTTAGGTACTAATTACAGTGAATTAGTACCTAACATAAAAGGACTAAACAATGAATATGACAAACAAAGATTATACTGAAACGTTACCGAATTACTACTTAGATTACAGCGCCAGTAACGTACGCACCTCATAATAAAAACTGACAGTATAAACCTTGTTTAAATTGAACTTGAAATGTTTAAAGGGTGCCGAAATTATTTTGTTCAACTTAAGACCTTTTCTCTCAGGAGCAATCACTATAATATGCGGACAAATAAGAGCAAAAATTGTGCAGTTTATGGTAGTTTATAAATTATTTATCAACATTATCAAATGATTTCTCGTTACTAGAAATAAATACAGCAACATTCTTTAATATCTAATATTTTATTGCTTCAATTGTAACGAACAAAGATGTTAAAATAAAAAATATACTGATCATTATGGATAATTTTGGGCTTAGAAACTAGGGGAGGGAAAGACCTTTATAAATTCTTAATAACTGCTTATGTACTGAGATTTTTAATAAATATAACAAATACATTATTTTTGTATTTTGTTTGAGTAGATATTTTAAATTCAAGTCAATCATACTTATCTTCCTTTTATTTAAACACTTGGTTATTTAATGATAAAATTGAATATTTATTCAAATTGAAATATATTTAAATTAAGCTGCTCACTTAATTTCTTGTGGTTAAATTCCATTAATATATCTATTTATATAATTTTATTATAAAACATTACATTTTCATTGTAAAAATAAAAAAATATTATTTAAAATTATCAATATTTACCTCTCTCTCAGGAAGCAGATTAAAATGAAGGGCGCCGGTAATATAATAACTTAAATCAACTTAAACTTACAACCATACCTTGGACTTAATTAACACCACCTCCGTAAATCTCAGAGGTAATTCAAATAAACAAATAGGGGTATTTAACAGTCCATTAATTTCCACAGAATGCTATGAATGTTCATTTGAAACAAACAATGCTACAATAGGTTGGGGTGTTTCTTTGTTATAAATTAAAATGAATTACATTTCAGAACCTCAGTTGTTTCAATGGAATTAATGTATATACTTTAATTGTTATGTCAAAATTTATTGACAGTATTGACATTTGACGTTGGGGTATGAAACACGCATGGATTATGGATTTATAAATAACAACATGATATTATTTTATTTATGTAATCACGTTACATATTTCTTGAGGAAACAATCTTTTAAACAAACACATGACTACGTCAGAAAAGCAGATTTTTTTTTTAATAGATTTTGCATGCTTTTGACCACTATCTCGCCTGATGGTAAGCGTCGATGCGATCTAGGATGTAACGCGCTTGCCTAGAAAATACCTATTCGCTGGGTGCGCGATGACAGCGCCAACTAGCGGTTACAAAAACGGCGGCCTTCGAAATGTCAAATGCCCGGCTGTCATTACGACGAGTTATTTACAAACAAACAATTTTTAAATATTCTTAATATATAGTCTCGATATTAAGGTAAGCCTTTTTTATTTTCCGTCTTAAATGGCACAATCAATAGATTTCGCTTAGTACATTACGGATTTTTATGGCTGTCGTCATGAGAAGTAAGTAAAGAAATAAACAAATTTAATCGAATAACGCATTTCATGTAAATAGCAGACGATTATTTATGAGTGCTCTCAATAATACATCCTTTTATGTATTTTCAGTTAAACATGGCCAAATTAATCATAAAAACTGGATTCCGACCAATCACACACGACATCGTTTTCCAATAACAAACAACATTGAATAGAAAACAATTAGTTTTAGCTCAACATGTGCAAGATGTAAAAGAAATTAAATATGAAGATGCTATGAGCCACACCATTGAAGCACATGTTATTCGACAAACTTCAGTGACATCGACGCCATACAAAACATCCTTGAATGTAAGCAGTTGTTTACTGTTTTTGCAATTTTTTATGTAGTACATAATATATTACACCGTTAGTAGGTTCCTGTACTGGGCCGTCTAGATGGGTACCACCGCACCAAATATTTTATTCCAAAAATAGACGTGTGTAAACATTTCTATATTTTGGGAATAAGGCACTGTAATTACCGCCACCGAAAGTTCCTTTTTTGGCCATGACGCGCGCTGCGATCGTTTCGTGGTTCTTATACTTCGCACCCAGCGAATTCACTCGTGAATCGAAGACCCCTAAATTGTATTTGTCAGGAAACACAGACTCAGGCAAATTATAGCTATGTGCTTTAAAGGCATTTTGTTGTTTTTTTATTAATAAAAAAAATGTGCTTTACCATAAATTACTTTAAATGAGCCATGCGGTGTCCAACAAAATAGAATACCATTAACTCTTTACACTTAAAGAGTGTCCCAAAAGACGACAAATGATAGTCGAGGTCATTACCATACAGCTCCCGTTGACCACTAAATGTGTAGTAGTGAATTATCAGGTTTGGCCTTTTACTGCGAGCTCCAACCAACATGCAATCTAAACCTATCCATTTTTGGAGGAGGCTTCAATCCAGCAGTGAATGTCTTTCGGATGAAATGAGGATTTTGTATTAAGTGTATTTAGAAAATACCTTAAAAATGTGATCAGGATTCCAAATATATACAAAAACTGAACTAACTATTGTCTTACAGAAATAAACGCGCACTAAAATGTTTCCTATACATTAGCTTTCGCGTAATTCTAATGTCAAATATCTTGCCCATCTTTTTTCTTTTAAAATAGGTACTTAGAAGTGATGAATTCTTGGCAATAAGGCCCACATTCTATTGTTCTTTTCTCTAGTATGTTCTTTTGTGTGTAAGAAATAGCAATATAGAGCGATAGCGGCACCATCCCCCCTAACCCTCCCTAATACCACTAATAATAATGGTAACGAAAATCAAGTTAACGCCAAATGGCATACACAAACTTGCATTTTAATGAAAAACTACCGTTTTATCGACTTCAACATTTCAGTTGAAAGACTTCCATTGCTAGGCGAAAGCCTTCTTCAAAAATGGGGGGAGAGGGTCGATAGGTCGATGGATGATCGATGGAGATCGCAGTAAATCAATTTCAGAAAGCGCTGCTGCCATTTCGTGGACTATGGGAGAGTGTTAGCAGTAGGTAGTTATAGGTCGACAGCTTTACCCCTTAAAACTCGCGATCATTATATCATGCGCGCGACAACGATTCCTAAAATCCGCGAGCAATATATAATGCTCTATAGCGCGCAGTCTGATTTAAGTTATGACGTTGATACATACACACACATGGTAGTTATTATAACGGCTTTGGTAATGGTTCTTTTTGATTGGATGGTATTTTTTCCCCGATAGAGAGAAAACGCATTTAACACAAAGCTGGGCTTTAAGGGGTTAAATGTGAGATTATAGTATGCATTGTATAGAAAAAGGGGGTAGGGTCGCACTAAGCGCCTGCCGCCCGCTACTCATTTGATCCCCTTTATCGTCGTACCCCCGCGCCCCTGTACCGCTTGGACGATGACTCATTTAACCGATTCGTTGCTACATACAATTACAGAAACGAAGGCTACGAGCTTGATTTACGTGATAATGAAGATAGTTTTATTCTGGGTTGTTTTCCTTAAACTTGATTTGAAGGAGTTATCATCGATTTAAAAATGACACGGTTTCAGTGGTTACGATTACGATTCATCTTACTACGATTCATCAGCAACGAGTCAGTTAAGTAATTGACCTATAGTACTCGTAGTTACCTCCAGTGTTATTAGTCGCCTTTTACAGCACCCTGACGTGTACTATTGATTTGATCAATATAAAATGAACACAAGTTAATATTAATTACAAGATGCAGTACCAAATCTATTTCGCGCTATATGGCTTGGCACGTTAATTACTGAGCAATCTCAAGATTCTTAGACGTTGCCAACATTGTTTATACACTTTAGGAACTTTGAGCATAGTATGTTAAGAATGCCGACATTATCACTGCGGTAGACGTCCAACTTTAACGATTGGTGGGACATTAGTTTTTTATATTTTTTTAATTGTGTTATATAAGGTTAGACAGATATTTTAGTGGTTAACCTTTTTTTGTATTTGCACGTTGTTCTCGAGTTCAGTTAATAGATTTAGTTGTTAATTATTAGGTCTTGGCTTGCGAAATAGCAAAATCTTTAAATGGACCTCAATCGTGACTTGTGAACGTGAATAGAGAACCTCCGTAGTGGAATTTCAAATGGATCTTAGTTCAAATTTCTAAACCTTTTATAGAGAATTTATAATTTTATATATTGTTTGCATTTTTCAATGCTAGCTTATAAGATAAATTAATTAAATAGAAAAATACTGGAAAAAATCGATTCCGCTCACAAGTGAATTCTCAGGCGGGAATCGAACTCGCAACGTTTGGAAGTCCGGTCCAATGCTCTCCCAATTCAGGTACTGAGCTTTGTGAATACCCGTCGAAATTTTCCAGTGCTTTTCTAACTTTACTTTGTAGGCCAGCGTTGACTATTAAAATTGAAGCATTCTATTCTATTAATATAATTTATCTTCGTTGAGTACTTTCGTGGGGCAGTGTAAAGCTACAATTTTGTGGGCAAATTGAGCTTTGACAAATAAGAATGTGTTATGTTGGTCGATTGTTAGCCATTAAGGATTTGTTAGTGAATTCATTTTGTTAGTATTGGCAAGTGAAACAGAACAGAGGAAGGTGTCTTTTTTTGTGTTGTATCAAAAAGCCCGTTGATATTTCGGACAATCGTTACAGAAATCTAGGAGAACGCAGTAGTCAATTTTTAATTAATCACATATTGGGAATCCATCAAATCAGCTCCTAATATGGATTAATCATCCAATATCAAATTAATAAAAAAACTAAAGACGAAGCTGTATGTGTCATTCGTCTCTTGCCTTACCTTAAGGTTAACAAACAAGTCGTGGAATTACTAAAACATTCCAGATAGAGATATATTTCGTTCAATATTATTCGAAGTATTTGCATAAAGGTTTATTGCGGCAAACTTCTCTGACCCGTTGACCAATATTGGAACTAACATCGTTGGATTATATACTCCAAATTTGTTGCTAAACTTTCGATGTCGAGTTTCTAATCCTATTGAATAATGGAAAGTCTGTTGTATTTTCATGTTTATGATCAGTCTTCATCACATTCATCTTCTTTTTTATTCTCTGATCTCAATATTTGAGACGATTATAAGGTGGAATTCTGACTAATGCGGCTCCAGTTTTAATGACGCAATGCACTATGACAATGTAGGGAAGCTTCTATGCTTCGAAACTCTTAAGTTCTGGGCTATAAACGCCAAAACTGTGCTTAGTTCCCCCGCTGGTGATCTTCAACAGAGAATTCACGGTAAATGCTTACAAATAATATAAATGGTTACAATTTGCGTGCTCCTCAAATTACAGGAGACCACAGCGTGCGTGATGACGTGCGATAACGATTCCCTTTCGTCCTTTTATAGGACATGAAATAGAACCACTTTTGTGAAACTTTTTGAAAGTTTTTGATTTATTCTCTGTGGTATTAGGTATAGTTTTTCGAGATTATTAAGGGACTTTAAAATATAATAATGCGACCTCGTACAAAAAAACTTAACGTGTCTATGCCAAACATATAAAGACAGAAAATAACATAACTACATTTAGACACCTTCTAAAGGAATAGTCAAAAAGTTCTGTTCGTTGCAAGAGCTGCTAGATAACTTCACTATAAATAAGCACTGCTTCAGTATGTTTTCTTTTGAATACTATATTAATTTTATTTTGGTTATGGCAATTTTAAACGTTCTCATAGACATGTTTATAAATTTTATATTGTATTATTTTAAATATTTTAATAATTTTGTAATTTAATTCTTGTTTTGTATTTTTGAAATTGTTGAATGATTTTATTTATCATTATTATTTTTTTTTTTTTTTTATATATTGTATGTTGCGGTGACCTAGCAAAGTAATTGAACCACTTACTTTTCACCACATGAGACCCATAAATAATTTTCCTTTTGACCTTTCCAAGTACTGAGAAGCTTGCAAACGCGCCCATATAATGACCGGCCTTTGTACAAATTGCTCAGCTTCCGCAATAACTTTTCGAACGCTAACCACAAGATCATCATCGCTCAACTTCCTACTATACATGTGAAAATACCTAAGATTAAAACTACCCACCTTACGCCTCCCCTTTTCGTATCGTAGTTCAGAAGTCTGGCGCCATGCTTCCAATTGACTTGCCTCGTCGGCTGAGGGACTTCGCTGACGACGCACCTCAGTTCGATAATGGAGCCCTCTTTGTAAAACTTGTCTTGGAGGGGACGACCTCGCTCGTCGACTATTTCTACTTTTGGCACTGTTGAACAAAAATTACTATTAGGAAAGATAAAAAATAATAATAAATATAAAAAAAAACAGACAACGCACAATTATTTAGTCGCAAACTACGCAGATCTTGTACTTTGGGTCCTGCATAATGTATAGAATAGATAAATAAGTAAAGAGATGACCATGACTCGGGAAGAAACGCTTGTGCTTATCACAAAACATATAATACCCCTTCCCAGGACCCAGGACTTTCGGCAGTAGAATCTCTACCGCTACGCCAAGCGATCACCACCAGCATACCATAAACACCATTAACAATTCATGAGAAAATTCAATATACTAGCAGCCCGTCCCCGGCTTCGCACGGGTGGACAAAATTCTTTAAATTTTTTCTATTATTAAATATTTTCTGTTAGCGCCATCTAGCGTCCGGTAGACGAACTACTTGCGGTTAACGCGTTGCTATGGTAACGTTATTGATACAATGGAAAAAGAGCGGGAAAAAGAGCGGACAGACAAACACAAAAACCACTGTGATCTTAGATTATAGATTTAGCTTAACTTGATGTTAAAACTTTAACCATATAATATAATTACTTTAACGTAATTATAAAAAAATGGCAACATAATGACCAATTGGATATATTTTTTAAGAAAGCGCTTATCAATAAAAACCTTATCAATTGCAATAAAAAAGTGATCCTATAAGTGTTCCGTTTTTTCCATTTGATATACGGAAGCCTAAATATGGAATAAAACAATGGTGTGACTACACTGTACATCGATGTACATATTTTGATGTTTGGACCTTACCCCACTTTGATGAGGGTCATTTTATTTTAAAGTGTACATTTTTATGTGTTGTGGACTATGCTGAACTTATATTTTTTACGCGATTAACACCCAGTTTTAACTTATTGTATTCAAAAATGAAATGTTAATATTAAAACATTTAATGGCAATAAATGGCATTTGAACTTGACCTCTAAAATTTTAATTCAATATGATCTTTTTTCATGTGTGGGAAATGCATTATGCATACTATTTCGCAGGGAAACAAGAAAGGTAAGTAAAGGATTGCAGGCCTACCCACTTAAAACCTCTCGATATGCCCCATACCGATATCTGAGTCGGTCTCGAGATAGCAGTAGCATATACTGATATAGTTTATTTATTTTATTTATTTTTAAACTTTGTTGCACACAAAAAAATATGTATAAATGGCGGACTTAATGCCATTAGGCATTCTCTACCAGTCAACTGGAGAGTTGGAAACTGATAGCGTATTGGAGGTGTATTGAAAGGGTAAATAAAAAATTCTATAGACTACATAAACATACATTTATATACATACTGACATTGTATAATAAACTAATAAACATATATAAACTAATAAAATATATAAAATAATAAACTACTTAAATATCGATACACTAAACCAATTCACCTTACTAGATTTATAAAAGTGAGATTTAGGTTCGGAGTATTTAAAAAGAGATCGCGAACCAGACGTTTGAAATCAAGTTTGTTGGGAGCTTTTTGAATATGGGGTGGTAATGCATTCCAGAGTCGTATAGCCTGAAGTTAAAAAGGGTTTGAAACAAAACCAGTACGGTGAGAAGGAATGGCAAGAGTTTCTTTACTGTCTGAACGAAGATTACGGTTATGAAAGGCTCTCAGATATTGAAATTTACTTTTCAAGTACTGTGGAGTGAATGGATCTTTAAGTATAGAATAAAGAGTGGAGAGAATTCGCAGGTCTCGACGCTGCCAAATAGGAAGCCATTTTAATTTCTGCTGATATGATAGGAATTAAGCGTACTATAATTTAGACGAATTGTTTAGTGAAAAGCTATAAATTTTAAGTTGCAGTGCCTTTTTTATTTACACGAATAATATATTTATATCAATTCATTTTTTTGGTTTAATTTGTCTATGTTTTCACAGATAATTGATTAAAATCGCGTACTATTATGCAAGGATAACTGCAACGTGCACATTAGTTAAATCTCTCGGAATAGTTAATGCACTGAGCAAATGACACTGATGTCGGATATAAGCGAATTCAACGCTAATTGCTTGTAATTAATTTTACTTCGTTAGTTGAATTTGAAGAATAAATTAAGTAGCTAGATGGCGCAGCGGTCTACCTGTTATCCTTACGATTGCAAATGTAAAGCATTTTCTTGTATATTTATATCGTATGCATGACTAAGAACTTACTATCTCAAGTTCCTTCATGCTTCGAAGTGACATATTTACATGTTATTTGTTTATAGCTGAACTAGCGGCCCGTCCCTGCTTCGCATTAAATTTTCTCTAGCATTAAATATAGCCTATGTTACTAAGCGTGAATGTAGCTGTCCAATTGTGAAAGAATTATTGAAATCGGCTTAGCGGTTTTTGAGTTTATTCATTGCAAACATACAAAAATACAAATCTTTCCTCTTTATAATATCAGTGTAGATGTAGATGGACTGAACATATTTATTGTTCTGATCATCTACAGTGTACCTACCCTATTTAAACTCAAATAAATTATCTTTTTGGCGTAGTTCATAGTAGAAAACCTAAATATCTATATGACAAATTTGTATTTTTTGGTCTACACTGATTTGCCCTAAATACTGATCGTTTGCCTTTCCTGACAGCGTAGCGGAAGATGCCAACTGCTGGAAGAACATTCCGCCCCAAAGAGTTTCCCGATCAGTTCAATCATTTAAAAAGCAATATAAAAAGTATTTACTTGAACAAAAGCTCAATTAAAGCACCTATTTGTTTAGCAGACAATTCTCAATAACAATTCCGGTAATCATTTTAAGTTTATAGCACTGTAAACTCTTACATGCCATCTCAATCAAAATCCACTACATAAAATAACAGAACCAATACATATTTAGTTTAATTTCTACATCTAATATGACGTATCTATTTCGTTTTATTTATTATAATTATTTAGCAATAAGTATATTGTATTATATTTTGTGTTCGCTCCATGGAAGATGATTGTTTTAAATTATTGTTTGTAACATATGAGTGGAGATCTTTTCGGTAGATGATACTTATCTAGTTTCAGGATATTTTATTGTAAGAGCATTTTTTTGTATTCTGCCGAATAAATATATTTGAATTTAAATCAGGGCAACATCTTAAGTCGTTCCCATCCACTAATTCGTACTGGTCCTGCATGGTGATAATAATAAATATAATGGTGATAAATTAAATTTTTCTCTAACACTCTGAACCACTTACGGGCCAATATTCTCCGATAAGATTTTTTGTAAAGAACCTACCTTTTTTATTATTTAGAAAGGGGTCGCTCTTGATCCCAATCAAGCGCGGTGGCTAAGACAGGATCCACGATGGAACGAGCTAACCCAGAAGGTGCCTATTCACCCTGGCTTTGAAAATGGACGGGTTATAAGTTCTCGGAAATGCAGCCGCAGGGAGGGAGTTCCACTTCTTTGCTGTGCGCATTATGAAGGATGTTGGGAAGCGCTTGGTGCGACAGGTAGGAAGAGAGACCAAGAAATGGAAAAAAGGAGATGGCGGTATGAGCAAATGTTCATTTGGTCTTTTGTGATACTACAGAGATATTGTTGATTTTGCTAGCGCGCCAGCCATTTCCAGTTTAGTCTTAGTCTTTCATTGGGTCACGTGTGGATAATATTTATTCAATGTTAGCATAGTTACTACAAACAAAATATGTTCTTTTCTACATGATTTTCATAATACTATTAAAATTATTAATAAGTATATTTTATATTATATTATTATTAAGCATTACCATTTAGTGACTTGTATTTCTAATACCATTACCGTCTACTAAAATCATAGTTTACTGTGAAGTACAGGTTAGACCACTTAGTTACAAATTGTTAATTATTTTGTGCCAGCAAATAATATTTCAGCCGTCTTACAAATGGTTTAATAATATAATAAAAGCTAAATCCAAAACAAAATAGGAAACATAATTAAATATTTCAGTATCGCAAAAGCTTTCAAAATAATTTTCGTGGATTATTCGTTGCGATGTTTTAAATAACCATTTTTTTATTCAGTCCTCGGGTTACAAAAATCGGTTTTTTAATCACAAACTTTATCATTATAATGATTTCAATGGAAACTTAATACAACACTTATAATACAACTAAAATAAACAATTAGAAACCATCCGACATAAACATAAAACTAAGGAAAGCATAAAAAACCTCTTTATGGCAAATCTAATGAACCCAAACACGTTATATTTACTGTAAGTTGCTGAGGAGTTAAGTATCCTGCATACTACTTGATGTAACAGCATCAGGTCTCAAATATATGGTCATAACATACAACCAAACGTGAGAAGTTGGTGAAATCCTTTTGTAAACTAATAAATGACTAACTAACTAAATGAACCGATTATAAAACTAAATGAGCTCATATATATACAAATATTGTAGCTAACTATTGAGACCAAAAGACACCGTAATCCACAGTAACTTGCTGAGGAATTGGATTACCCGCAGACTACTTGTTTCTTCTTGTACCAGCATGTGCTCATGATAATATGACTGAACATGCGGAAGTTCATAAGATCATTTCGTCAAATAGGTAATGAACTTATGTGAAAATCATACTGATCTTCATAAATCGTAACTAACAACTTTCTCGATGACTTCACTTTTAGAAATCCGCTTCAGAATCGGTCCAAACATAAACTACGACGAAACAAAAATAGATGCGTGTCTTATTTCACCCTCCTTTTGCGAGGCATTAACTATATTATAGTTCTATATTATAGGGTATTAAACAAATTACTTAATTAATTTTTCATAATATATTCTAATAATTTAATAATACTACCTACTCATTACATTTTACTTACATTAGAAGATTGAATTTGCATCTTTATGTTGATGATTGAGTATGTGTATGACAGCCACCCTTGAATAGGCCCAGGAAAATGTTCAGCAATTAAATCCCCGTTTAATCAATCATGCGACCAATCAAATTAATACGAAGTCGATAGGGCTAAAACAAAATCGGTGTGGCGGGAAAATGGGCTAGGATTGTCTTCCAGAAACAATTATTAGTTGTGCTAAGCGATATTTTTTTCAAATCGTGTTGATTTCAAGGTAAATATTTTTTGTTGGTAATTCATAAGTAACAGTAAATCAATAATTAACATATATTTGGAAATTGCCGAATATATTATCTAATTCAAATAGTTGTGGAATAAATACATGGCTGATATATGGTTTTTTAAGAAAATAATTACCCACTCTCTTATCAATTTACAATTCAGATCAGCCTCCCAGATTTTGAAACGTTATTTTTTTACCTTAAAAAAGAGAAAACACTTTTACAACAGAAGAATGAATTAGGGCGAATTATTTTCTGAACCAATCCCTAAACTATGCTTAGCACCTCTAACTCTAATGATTTTTTTTAAGTTTTAGTATTACCTTTATAGATAAAATACGTTAAATATTTATATACTCTTAAATAAATAAGAATATAGGATTCAACTAAAATAATAATACTAGTAATACTCCAGTCTAAAAATACTAGTTTGATATTAAAATAAACGAAATAATTATTAGAAATGCCAAAGATAGTCAGCAACAAAATAAAAGATATCTCGATTATTTCATATCTTGTAGTGGAGTTTTTATTTCCCTAGTTTAATTTTATTAGCCGTACTTATCGGAAACGAGGGCTATCGTTCCTTTCTTAATTTAATTATGAACACTAGAAAAGGTAGATGGATAGGACAAGCAGTATAATAAAAATGAACTGTCCATCTCAACGGCTTTATTATATGCTTCTAGCAGAAAAGTGATAGGAATTTCTCAACGTTTATTTTTCCTTCCCCTATTAGCAGATGGGTTTTCGTAATAACCTTTTAGTTTTGATAGAGCCTGGTTGACAAGTATTTTATGTTAGAGTGGATCTTTTTCTATTCAAAAATAATCTCTCAAAATGAGAATCGTATTTTAACGTTATTTAGTGATTGCGTTATTGGTGTACTAGGAGTTGGAAAAAAAGCTACATCTTCTAAATATTACAGGAAAAGCTTTACTTGTATTTTCATTAAAACGTAGAGACGTTAAAAACAATTCCGCAGTTTACAATTCTTTTACCAAAGTAGACAAAATTTAACGATTACCAGCTGATCCGGTAGCGCGTTGCTATGGTAACGCGTATACAATGGAAAAAGAATGGACAGACAAACACACAAACAACAAATTTGTGTTCTTAAATTATAGATTAATAAAAATTATCTTCTCAATTTTTCTGTTTAGAACTGACAATATTGCTTAAAATAGCTAAAAAGGCAAAATTAAAAACAAATACTATATTGCATAAAATCAACACCGTCACTTATTATGTCCTCACAACTATCCAACAAAAATAATTGCCTATAGAAGAAGACAATTTTAGAAAGTATGGGCTAATAAGGAACTAAACAACTCGTTCTTGTTCCCTTGAAAGCACGAAGCTTTATTTTTTCTGTCATTTAACTGATAAGGGCCCTTGTAAAAAGTTTTGAACATCCTTACCCAATTAAGTCCAACGCGGCAACCACAGCAACACCGAGATTCGCTACGCCATTAAGTAACATGACGTGATATCACATCACATCCCCATATTGTAGAGAATTTGCAAGTTTTGAGTTTAAGCAAAATTCTAAATAGAAGGACAACTAATTTATTACTAACTTTATGAAGTAAAATAAGATAAAATACCTTCTTTCTCAACACAAAAAACCTTTGAAAAACAATCACAATAACATTCAGATACTTTTTTCGTCTTTGCCAAACTTCTCAGACAATTTTTCAAGTAACATTGTTCATATCGGACTATGTGAAAAGGAAAATATTTGGAAATATTACGAGAAAAAGGTATTACGTTTGTTAGCCATTTCCAACCTAATATTGGTAGAAATCTTTGTAAATTGTATACTTAAATGTGATTTGACTTGATGTTGTATTTGATTCCATTTGATATTGCAATTTGAAGTCTTGTTTTCTTATTTATTACGAGGTTAACCAGGTGACAGTTGGTTATGCTGCGTGATATTATTTATTAGGGAGAATGGATCATAACTGCGAAACGATTGCAGCCGATTCCGTGCGTCTCAGTGCGTGTTAGTGGGTGTTAATGACTGCAAATGGAGTACCAACAGCATGATGTGCTATTGTTTTATAATATAATAGTTTTATCAAACCATCAGATGATCGGTAGTCGCGAAAACTGCTTTACCCCCTTAATCGTAAGGGCCTATATTTTATAATTTTTTAATGTGATCTTATAAGATAAATTATTATAATAGAAAAATAATAGAAAAAATCGACTCGTCTCACAAGTGAATTCTTAGGTGAGAATCGAACCCGCAACCTTTGGAAATCCGGTCCAATGCTCTCCCAATTGAGCTACTGAGCCTTGTGAATACTCGTCAAAATTTTCTAGTATCTTTCTGATTTTACGCTGTAGGCTCGCGTTGTTTCATCAATGAGAGGAACATCCCCTCGTTTTCGAAAGAAACATTTTTACAAATGTTTGGGTTTAGGAGATAACTTACTTGTGACCCGAGTCGATTTTTTCTAGTATTTTTTATTATAATAATTTATCTTATACGATCGCATTAAACATGCATAAAATATATAAAAATTACAAACAAAAATATTCCTAACTTAATTAATGTTTGTTTTATATATTGTAACCCTCTGTCCTTTACTGTTATAAAATCGAAACCTAAATATCTTAAAATAGGTGCAAATTTTGTTAAGACAGAGAAAATGTCATTAGTTAATTATTATAAGCGTGGGTGGATCTTAACCACGGCGGAGTAAAATTTGAGCAAGGAAATTATTAACAATTATTATAAGAGAGAACTGGAGAATGTGATAATTGCTGTACAATACGGTAAGTTTGCGACGTAAATAATTATGACTAAAATTACAGACTTATATTAATAAGAGGTTACGATAATTAAAGGTACAAGCTTTAAGTTCTAAGATTATTTTTGAAGACGCTAGTCTATAAAAAAAACTACTCGAAATCACTCACCAACAACAGTAAGATGAACCCTTCGTACCAGAGGAGGGTGTGTAGAGATTTGACACTCGTAGTATCCTTCATCCCGCTCGCTCACGTACTGTATGAGCAAGCGCCAATCATTAGGGTGTTCGAAGGCCAGAGAGTATCTTGAGTCAGCAGAGTAGGTGTGACGGCCGAAAGAAAGCAGATGCAACTCTTCACCACGACGACGAACCCATGATATCTGCAAAAACAAAACGCCTTACGTACAAAAGAAAAGATTTTACACATTTTAATGTTTACTGCCGTTCATGTTCTGTCATATAACCTAACCTAACCTAACCGAATATGACTCTTTTAACTTTTTTCTGGCTTTTTCGTTGCATGTACTATAACCTATTATAATGAATTAATGATCTCTTTATCCTTACTCATACCTCAAAATTACGTTAAAACATAATAGGCATAACATAATTCTCAAACCTTTATTCAAGATATACACTAAAACAGGGTGTGCATTTGTGTGTGATACATTTAAAGCATTACTGCTAGTGATCATCATTCTGTGTCAGAATACACTGCGCTCGTTGTCATCTCTGTAAATATATGTGATAAACTCTCGACAATAAAGTGTTGCCATACTTTACAGGTCACATGAAATACAATAGTTTTCGCTAAGGAAACTGCACACGAATTAGAATATTTTTCGTATATTTTTTTATTGAGTGAACAGAATCCTGTACATGTTAGCAAAAACGCCTCGATTGTGCCTATGATTGCAGAAACTAAGCAGCAAATATTTTGTGATATTAAAAACTCAATGGCAAAGCCAAAGTCGGTTTTATTCAAGTGTTAATTATGGCCCAATTTTCAGTGGGATCAGAGAATGGACCCATTTTCCAAGTAGTAGAGATATTAATAGGCTGATTGAAACGAAAATCATCATAGCTTTTCTACAAACATAATTAAATATTTTAAAAAATATATTTGAAAAAAAAGTTGGATACCGAATCTATTTAACATTATTATACAAGAAACAGTTATCGAAGTTTATTATTTTCTTAGTTTACACTTCATAACCACAAGATATGGCGTCCTGACTTACTTGCTGCTACTAAGATGAAAGTTCCTCGCAAATGTCCTTGAAAACACTTTGCTCGAACTTTCTCGTTGTCTCGCCATAGAACCAACCTAGGTCTCTACCATCTCATTAACGTGAAATTTCGTGGCTTAAATTTTTTGGTGTATCGCAATCAGTGTTTAAGACTACGCTGATGAAACAGTTTCATACAAGCTCCATCATTTATAATAGTTCTTCTAAAAAGTTTAGCTTTAATAATTCACGTAATCCAATATATTTTAAGTATATTGCGTAGAAATTAATGCTGTTTTTACTTAAAATAGGCTTACATATATGTTATTTCAAAATAGGCAATTACTGTAAATTATTGTAATTATGTTTTGGATGTAAGCTCATCTAATTAAATTCCTAAATTATGTAAAATTATGTTGCTATTTTAAAAGTAAGCCCGTATTTACGGCTCTTAAATGGGAAAACATAATAATAAAAAAATAAAGTTTCGTAAAATAAACTGCAGAGTGATCGCGTTAAATATATTTCCTTTAAAATAAAAAAGTATAAAAAAGTTTTACCGAGGAGATTGAATTGTCTCTCTTGCCTTTATAGTATTCTTTTATTCACTTTTACCATAAATTTGTAAATATAATAATATTTTTTCATTTTAATATTATATAACCACTACTTATGTTCTCAATTTATCAATATCCAAGCGGGACTGATGTGTCTGTTTTCTCATTTTTTAAGATCGTTCTTTTGTACCACATGACGCTATTAACTATGTGTTTTTTTCTTTTTTAGGAAAAAGGGAAAAATTAAAAAAAATTATTACCATAAAAAAACTATTTGTATCAGGTACAGTTACATAAGTACAAAGAAATTACTACTAGATTAAATTCTATTTCTTTCAGGTAACTTACCTGACACCAGAGACAAGTTGAAATTTTTCATGTAATATATATATTTATTTATTTTTATTGAAGCGGAACTCCCATGGATCAGCTTCAATGACGCAATATCCGTTACGCCATAACATCCCGAATTTCTAACCGATTTCAATATTTTTGTGTGGAATCGAATAAACAAGTTTAAGACTGGATCGTGACGGCGAATTTTGAAATTCGCAAAAATATAAAAAAATTATGACCAAAAAAACATTGGCTCTATGGGATTTCCCAAAAACAAAAAGCGCGCGCTTTATGAAAGTTTTCATTATTTCGGAATTTTGAAATTTACTAAACATTATTGATTTTTTTAGTATTACCCTCCTCTCCAATATATGGTGCTAGCGAAGCTTTATGCTTAGCGACCGCATGGACCCAGTTAATCCACCAGTTAAATGCTTAGATAACAACAATATAAAGATGATAGGAGAGATCCCTTTCGTTGACATAATGCATTTATTCCTAATATAGTTTGGCATAACGAGTTTGGCATTTTTTTTTTTCATAATTTTACTTTGTGATAGTTGATTTTTAGCAGCATATGTACTGTGTCATATTTATAATTATTGAATACTGTGTCATAATTATTAATATAAATATATAATTGAACAATGTTTTTAGGCATAGTGTATAGTCGCATAATAGTATTTTATAGTAAAGGTTAGGTTAGGTTAGTTATTGTAAAAAGTTATTGATGTGTGTCAATTATCTTAGGAGTTACTTATTCTGCGTAAGATGATTATGATTAAATTCATTATGATTTGATACCATTATGCCTTTTTAAAGTAATGGTTGTGAATTTTATGCTTAAATAGGATTATGCTGATTGTATTTATGATTAAAAGAGTTATGCTAAATTTGTTATGGATAATAATTTATGCGTAAATATCATTAGTATGAATTACCATATGCCAACATATTTTATGGTTTAAATTTTTATGCAAATGGATAGTGAACCAAGTGAGGATCTTAAAAGGTAGAAATCTGTGATATTACCCGAGCAGATAAATACTAATAACAAGGAAAATTACGTTACGTTAACTAACGTGAACTAATGAAAAATATAATTGTTATCAATATACTCCCAATTAAAGTGACGATTTCTTATTCTGAATTACGTTTTAAGTTATTTAAACCGTGCGCTACTAAAATATTAATACATAGGTGATATAACAAGTTACAAGTGTCTTGGTAACTTGCTATACTAAGCCGCAGCCCATTTCGTGGTTTACGAGAGAAGTATAATGATTACCTTCAGTACCATTAGCAGCCTTATACGAGCACGACACCTTTAAATGTAAATAGTTAATGCTATTCTACATTTCCGTACACCACACGGCGTAGTTACTTAGAGACCTTGAAATTTTTTTTATTTTTTTTTAATCGGGACACCAATAGTGTTCTCATAAAACTAATGGAATCAAAACTATGTATAAACAAAGCTATTTACAGGTATTCGCATATAAAAACATTAATATAACGTATATATAGTTTTATATAAAAAGAAATATACACAATTATAAAACTAAATGGCAGTTTCATCTTAAAAGATTGCACAAACATTTGTGAAATTTCGACGGGTGTTCAGAAGGTTCGGTAACTCTATTGGGAGACCATTGCACCGGACTTCCAAAGGTTGCGGATTCGATTCCCGCCTGAGAATTCATTATAAGTGATCCGAGTCTATATTATATATATATTAGTGTAACGTTAAACATTTTTTTTATTTATAAGATAAAAAAACTTTTTTACAGATTTTGCGCATATTTTATTTTATATCTAATCCTGACGTTAATTAATACCTACAAAAACACACATTGCAAGACCTGATGATGTAGTTAGCTCTTTTTGCAAATAATACCAGTAAGATGGAGGTCGGTCCCCCTGCCCAAGTTTCTTTCGCCAGTTATTCTCGGAAGGGCCTCCCAATTTCCGAACTGGTAGTAGACTCAGTAGTATACAATGTAATCGCAGTGAGAATTTAATAACTAAATAAAATGTAAAAATAAAACAATTTGATTTGTATAAAATAATTTTAATAATTAGGAACGTGCCCGATTAAAATATTGGGAAGGTAGTAGAAAATACATGATACCAATTATCTTAGTCTTCCTATGATCACGACTCCTGTAAAGAAGTCGAAACGTCAGGATTAAATATAAAATAAAATATGCGTAAAATCCGTAAAAAAGTGTTTTATTCTAATGTGTAATGTACACGGAAGTGTAAGAAATAAATCAATTTTTATTTTTCACTTTAAGGATTAATGACGAAAAACTCTGGAGCAAAAAAGTGTCACCACATTTTCAGGCTTTGTGAAAATATAGATGAAATAAAACTTACCCTATTCCCCTTATAATAAAGAACCCATATTTCATTGCAAACAACGTCGAGTTACATATAAAACACGAACAGATCTAATAGACTACTCGAGTGCCATTAAAGGAGTCTTGTTAACCTTTGACCTAGATCGATATTGGTTATAGCATCGGATTACCTATCATTGATAAATCCTGATATAGTAGCTGTAATATATTATTATACCTATATGGCAAACTGTTTATTTTGCGGCCGTTGCGACATCGGTTCAGATTTCAGCTTCAACCGACCGAGTTTGATCCTACGTGCTACGGACGTAGATCTACGTCGTAACACGCATTTAGTTTACCACGAGGGGTTAATGGGTTAATATGTTCTTAATTTTTATATAGGAACTTTTTGGCGGGAGCGCGAAGCGTCACTTTAATGGTTTTGGTTTTCTTGGTAAATTTTGTTTTGTGGTTCATATTAGTGTGTAATAATGGTGGGTTATTAACCACTGAGTATTTCTGAATATGCATGAGTGTTGGCAAGTGAAACAAAACTGCGGAAGGTGTCTTTTCGCGCTCTCTCAAAAAGACCACGAGGAGGTTTCAGTAAAACCCCACATCTTTACTGAAACCTAGGAAATTACTCAAAAACTGGCAATTATACTTACAAGACACTGGTTAAATGCACAAATCGTGCAAGCTACAAATAAAGAATAACTTTTTATATTTTTTTGCATTTTTATAATGCTATCTTATTAATTATTTTAATAGAAAAATACAAAAAAAAATCGACTCGGCTCACAAGTGAATTCTCAGGCGGGAATCGAACCCGCAACGTTTGGAAGTTCGGTCTAATGCTCTCCCAATTAAGCTACCGAACCTTGTGAACACCCGTCGAAATTTTCTAGTGCCTTTCAGGTTTTACACTGTAGGCCAGCGTTGTCTTGTCAATGAGAAGAACATCCTCTTGTATTCGAAAGACTCTTTTTACAAATGTTTGGACAATCGATTAAGATGAAACAGCCATTTGATTTTAAACTTTCATATATTTTTTGCATTTTTACAATGCAAAAAATATATGAAAGTATAAATATATGAATATATGAAAATAATTTATCTTATAAGATATTATAAGATAAATTATTTTAATAGAAAAATACTAGAAAAAATCGACTAGGGTCACAAGTGAATTCTGAGGCGGGAATCGAACTTGCAACTTTTGGAAATCCGGTCTAATGCTCTCCTAATTGAGCAACCGAGCCTTGTGAACACCCGTCGAAATTTTCTAGTACCTCTCCGGTTTTACGATGTAGGTTAATATGTTTATCGTATTGTTAATATTCTTAATATGTATTGAAGAGAAGTTCAATGGTGCAGTGGTTAGCGTTTGATGGGTGACCTACAGTTATTTATGTGATGATGCCCGCCTGGTGGATTATGGCCCATACTTGCTACGGTGTTTTAATCTATACGGGAGGCCTATGCTCTCGCGACATCTGAGATGTTCTTTTGTTATTTGTGCAACGACTAATAAATTCTGTTTATTTCCTGTCATGTCTAAATTGTTAAATGCATTGTTCATTATGATACAAGTGACTTATAATGCACTTAAGGCAAGATTGCTGCCAGAGAGCGCAATAAAAAGTGCAGTGACCAATTGAGACCAGTTTTATAGGGCAGTTTTAACACATATAAGAAACGATAACCATATTTCGTATAAAATACTCCTACAGCTAACGGAAAAGCAAAGACATAAAAACGCACTAACACTGACAAAAACGGCAACGAAGTTAATTTATTATTTTCATTTTTTTCATACGAAGTTGATTGGGCTTATGGTTTTTTATTAATTTTTATGTTCAATACATTAATTACATAACAATTTTTTTACCAAAAAAGGAGATAAATTTGCATCTGTGCTCATAAGTGCACTTTTTGTCTTTAATAAATTATTTTATAGACCAGAATAATTTACCGATGAATTTAATGAAACAGTCTTATTTTATTTATAACCGCTTTGTCATAATTTTATCGCACCAGTAAGAGAAACGTGCGAGTTTTATTTAAAATAAATCTTGATTCTTATTCCGACGCATTGCTAAAAATACAGAACCAAAGCTTTAAAACTTGTCTTCAACTATAAACCGATTTTCGTAATGATAATCTGAAAGCATTGTCATCGCCCATTCATAAGAGAGTTTAGGAAACTATGTTAGTTTACGTAAACATGATACGAGAGTTGCGCTAGAAGACATGATATGTTTGATGCTTCGACTCTGGAACTTCAACTTAGTTAGCAAACAAGAAGTTCAACTATCTATTGCTTATAAGCTTTCTAGAAATAGAATATTAAACCGCTTGATAGTTCATAAACTATTAAGAGTTATATCCGACGATAAGTTTATGTACGGGTTACCGAACATTGTACCGTTGTACACGTAATGTCAATGACTTGCTATTCAGATCACTTTAAATTAAATTAAATGTATTGTTATATTCACGTATCTATACCTAATATCCGTACGACTGCTTATACATCAATTTGATAGTTAATAAGTAATAAAGACAGTGTTAGAACGACTATCATTGTTTGTGCCGTGCATTAACCTTCCCTTACAAATCTTCTTTCACTCATCTCGTAAACTGTATAATACGACACAGTTTATATTGGTAATAATGCGCTTTTTATGGTCATTCTGCCCATCGTTAACAACATTTTTTAACTAGCTTTCCGCCCGCGGCTTCGCCCGCGTGGAATTCGGTTATATTGCGGTATAAAGCACAACTATAAGAAAACTTCTCATTCCCACGGAAAAATCTAAGAAGCGCGATGTAACGCTGGATACAATTAGTTGTTAAACCAAAACTGAATGGTACAATGGTTTTCCCTTGCGGAGCAAAAACATGCAGATTTTGGGCACTGGAATCCCGGGAACACGCTACATAGAGCTGACCATGCGAAAAACAATGTTTTTCCAAGTGTTCTCCAGCAACCCTTAAGAGTTTGGCTTTGTGCTTTATTAATGGTCATTGCAAATGAAACCCTTATAGGAAATTGTAGTCTTTTAAATTGAAATGGGAGGTCTGTTGGAATAATCGAAATCTGAGGAATGAGTCATTTAGTGAATCATTTAGCTTCAAAATTTACATGTTCATATTCGTTTGCAACATATAAGTAGATGTAAAAAAACAGTTTAGACGATAAAATAAAAATTTTACGTCATCCCTCGGGAATTCCTCATTTTCGGGGATTCATTATCGTATCATTTAGCTTCTAAATTTACATGTTTATATTCGTTTGCAATATTTTACCTTGTTTTAAACGACACACAGCGCCATCTACAATCCATCCATCAAGCAAATAATATTTTTGTTTTTCCTCGGGAATATCAATATTTTCCAGGATAAAAAGTACCCTATTATTTAACCCGGACTTATATCTTTACGTCTGCAAAATTTCAAAGCAATCAGTGCAGTAGTTACGGCGTGAAAGCGGAACAAACAAACAAACAAACAAACTCACTTTCCGATTTATAATATTAGTAAGGAAGTAAGGATAAGGATGACCAAATTGTCTAATTTAAATACCATTTTTTTAACTATCTTTTAACCCATACTCATCAAACATAAATATATAATTTGAACAACAAATATTAATAAACAAAAAAGCTTTTTGTTGAAGGTAAGGTTTGTACCTATGAAGAATTTTTTTATCCTAATAACGCTTTGCAGCGCTTTGCTTTTGCTGACAACACTTCTCTTGCGTAAGTGTAATAACTTGCCAAAGTTTTGTCGTAATCCAACGAATATTTTTTGAGGTTTTACTAGACGAAAAACAAAGCAATTTTATTTTATATATTTGATAGACTCAAGCGTCACTTGGCGGAAGTCCATATCCATGAATAAAATAAAAATATGTAGCGTAGCGAGCACTCAGTGTTCGATAATGCACGGCCTAATAATTCCTGATAACGCTCCGGTAGTGTAGGGGGTAGGGGTAAAAGAAGTGTGGTGAAGGTGCCTTACCTAAAGTAAGCACTGTAAAGATTGTATTATGGATGCTAGGGTAACGAATAGACATACGTATATCATACATAGATATGTAATATATATAAATGACCATGACTCAAGTACAAATGCTCGTATACATCATAATATACAATAATTTACCCCTTCCGGGACTCGAACCCAGGACCATAGGTGAGAAAGGCAGGATCGCTACCATTGCACTAAATTGTAATCTATCTTAATTGTATAGATTTCTTGTCGTTACTTACCGTTTTTTCGCCTAAGTCGTGAACTCTGCAATGTAGGTGAACTTTGCTACCAAGTTGTGCGGTCACATTGTTAGTAGATGCGTCATCTTCGAAGATTGGTAGTGGCTCTGACGTGGTGGTGGAGATGTCCTCGTCGCTGTCCTCATACGTTTCAGTAAAGAGTTCGTGCCAGAAGGGGCCATTGACAACTTTTTTGTCACCGGTTTTGAAATCTGTGACGAAAAGGTTAAACATTATATTATTATAGATCTACCGAAAAAATGTGACTTACTTTAGTAAGAGTAAGTAAAACATACATGCTTTACTATTTTTTAAGAATTGTATCTACTGACGTAATTTCCTTTCTTTAACAAATTTATTCAAGTTAAAATGTTATATTTATATTTTTATTATATATTTTATGCATTTTCAATGCGATCTTATAAGATAAATTATTATAATAGAAAAATACTAGAAAAAAAAATAAGCTTTGAAGAAAAGAGCATGGAGAGCATTGGACCGGATTTCCAAAGGTTGCGGGTTCGATTCCCGCCTGAGATTCACTTGTGACCCGAGTCGATTTTTTCTAGTATTTTTCTATTATAATAATTTATCTTATAAGATCGCATTGAAAATGCATAAAATATATAATAAAAGTACAGAGCAGATCTAAACAGCTTGAATGCCAACTACCCTCTCCTAATATAAATCTAACATGGCTGTTTCATCTTAATCGATTGACCAAACATTTGTAAAAATGTTTCTTTCGAATACGAGAGGATGTTCCTCTCATTGATGAAACAACGCTGGCCTACAGCGTAAAATCAGGAAGGTACTAGAAAATTTCGACGAGTGTTCGCAAGGCTCGGTAGCTCAATTGGGAGAGCATTGGACCGGATTTCCAAAGGTTGCGGGTTCGATTCCCGCCTGTGATTCACTTGTGACCCGAGTCGATTTTTTCTAGTATTTTTCTATTATAATAATTTATCTTATAAGATCGCATTGAAAATGCATAAAATATATAATAAAAATATTTCTTTATTTATTGCATACATATATAGTTATAAGAATGTATAATAACAAACTTAAATGGCTATACATGCACCCTGTAAGGGTATGGCAATATTGTGTCTAACAATACTAATAATATTAGAGCCAATACAATGATATTACTATAATCTAATACAATATACATGAATCGACAAATGTAACAACAATAAGAACTATGAAATTAATTAAATGGCTTCTATTAAGCGATACTTTGCGTCGAACACAATATTTTGCATTTTATCTTATTTTATCACTAAAGAACTCTTCTAATGGGTAGTAACATTTTTGTATTAGTAAAGCGTTAAGCTTTTTGTTAAAGGGTTTAATTTCTTTTATTTCTGTTATTGACGTTGGCAGTTTGTTATAGATTTGGAGTGATTTATAATAAGGGCTATTTTTATATAGTTCTAGTTTTGGTGCCGGGAGAATAAGTCGATGTTTTCTGCGTTCATTTTGCAAGTGGTGATATAGTGATTTGTTTTTATGTACAAACATTGCTGCTTCTAGAATATATATTGCTGTTAAAGTTAATACATTATTTTTAATAAAATATGGTCTACAACTAACTCTTTGTTTAATATTCTCAATTATGCGGAGACATTTTTTTTGCATGATAAAAAGTTGTTTAGCATCACAGCTATGGCCCCACAATATAACGCCGTATTTGAGCCATGCGTATACATACGCATAATATGCTGATAGTGCGCATTTACTGTTTGTGTTGCTTTTGAGGACACTAAGAGCATAAATAAATTTTGATAGTTTGGTTTTTATTTTTGCTACGTGACTTTTCCAGTGTAAATTTGTGTCTATTGTTAAACCTAATAAATTATATTCTGATGTTTCTTGTATATTAAGGATGTTTGCGATTTGTTTAAGGTATAATGGCGGTTTTTGGTAGGGTCTGAATTGGATTAATTTTGATTTATTACAGTTTAGTTCAAGATTATGATTTTTTAGCCAAAATTTTATGTGTTTAAATGTTTGTTCTATACGTTTTATGTTGGGATTGTGATTGGGACATTCGAATAGTACCGATACGTCATCAGCAAATAGGATACATAGTTGATTACATATTTTAGGCAGATCATTTATATAAACTAAAAAGAGGCAACATCCAATAGTACTTCCTTGGGGTATTGACCAGTTTATTGATATTAAACTTGACTCTACATTCCTTAGTTCCCCACTCTCTTCATCAAAGTGCTCAACTTGTACCAGTTGCTGTCTGTTGTATAGATATGATTTAATCCAATCATAAACATTGCCGCGTATGCCCATACTAGACAGTTTTTCGAATAGTATAGAATGTAAAACTCTATCATACGCTTTCGACATATCCAATAGTAGACCTACGGCATAGCTTTGGTTTCTTATATAATTTTGAGCTTCTTGTATGTATTTGTAAAGTGCATGTGTAGTGGACCGACGTTCGCGGAAGCCATATTGGTTCTCGTCTAATAATTTATTTTTTTCTAAATATTTGTTTATTCTAACAACCATAGCTTTTTCAAAAATCTTGGATATTGTGGAAAGTAATGCAATCGGTCTATAGCTACTAGGGTCTTCTGTGTGGTTTCCTTTTTTGTGGAGGGGTTTTATTTTGGTTATTTTTAATTTATCAGGGAAGGTACCCTCGGAAAAAGATTTGTTTATTAAGAATGTTAATATAGGAGTTAATTCATCCTTACAAAGTTTTATTAGCACCGGTGGTAATTCGTCTGCTCCACAGCTATATTTATTGGGGAGATTTCAAATAATATTAGAAATTTCGGTTTCAGTCACCGGATTTAAGAACATTGAGTTTACGGAGTGACTAATTGTTGTTTGATTGTTTTTAAAATTATTCATAGCGTGTTCATTTATATTGCCAACAGATGCGAAAAACAAATTAAATTGATGGGCTATTTTTTGGGTGATTTTAAATAAGTGTTATTTATATTTAGTCTTATTGGTTTGTATTTTTTACTACTGTTTTGTTTAGTTATATTATTTATTATATTCCACATTGTTCTTGTTTTATTACAAGAGTTAATCATTTGCTTAGAATAAAGGAGTTTTTTTTGATATTTTAACACTGTATTTTAGATATTTACTGTAGTTCCTATAATGTTTTTTTAGAATTACGCTGTTTGATTGGTTAACTAATGCTTTTAGCTGTCTTTTGTGAGTACTTGATATTTTCAAACCTGTCGTTAACCATGCTGATTTTGGTTTTTGGGGTGGTTTTACTTTATTCTTTGGGATGGTGCTATCAAGGATGTCATTTAATATTTTATCAAATATGTTATAATTTTGGTTAATATCGAGTTCTTGTTGAATAAATTTATTCCAGTCTATTTGTTTTAACAGTGTTTTAAATTTGTATATATTATTTTTATTCCTGTAATTTCTTGAAATTTTTCCTTTTATCTCTATAATTTTGTTATTTACTTTGTTTTGGTCGAACGAATAGATTACTGCCCTATGGTCTGAGAAACCTAGATCTTCAACAGACATATAAGCTTTTTTATTATTTGTAAATACTAAGTCTATACCCGTACTGCTTGTCGGAGATACTCTTGTAGGCTTATTGACTATTTGACGCAGATTGTGTTCGAGCATTACATTTACTAGTCTTTGATAGTGGTTAGTATTTTCCATATGGTTAACATTGAAGTCACCAACAATTGCTATGTGTTTGTTGCTACTTTTCAATCTTAGCAGGAGAAGGTCTAAAAAGTAAAAAAATTGTTCGATTTCTCTGTCTTTTCTATATACTGTAACCAATAATAAGTTTGAAAACAGTTCAACTGCACAGCACTCGATGATGTATTCCCTTGTCAGCGCAGTAATGTCCGGTCTATCTTTGTATTTTATTCCTTTCTTTACGAGGATAGCGGTGCCACCTCCTCTCTTTTTTTGTCGACAAAATGCAGCAGCGATATCGTATTCATTCAGTTGTATCATTGGCCTATGATCTTTTTTTATCCAGGTCTCCGACAGACACAGAACCGGGTACTCCTTTTCATTTGTTATGGTTTCTAATAGATGTAATTTATTTTTTATACTTTGTATGTTTTGTATAAATATATTAATTGTTTCGAAATAAATGATCAGGTGTTTTCCGTGGAGGTTTGTTTTTTTGTACGCTTGCTGTCGAAATATTACTCAACCTAGTTGAAGTGATATCAGAAGCTTTGTTTTGGGTTTCAACTTTTCCAGTCTCATATTCCTTTCCATTTATAATAAGTTTATTGTCGCGTATTATAGCATGGTTTCCTTTTTTCCTCTCTTCAAGTTGCATACGCCTTAATTTTTGTCGTTTTTGCAGTGATGTTTCATCAAGGTACGGCGCTACGGCCAGCCCAGTTTGAAATAACATGCTTCTATTTTTTACGACATATTTTGTCATTCTTTTACTTAGAAGTTCAACTAATACCGGTCTACAGCTCCCCCTTTTACCTAATCTTGCGGAATCTTCTATGTATCCTTCTAGATCCAGATTAAGTAAGATAATTGAAATACTATTATAATTAATTGAATACACGAAAAATATTTGTAATACGCTTGTTTACTTCATATTCGTCCTCCCATCTTGTCTCTTGGAGCCCGTATAGAACAAATTTCTTTTGTATGCCAAATTCAATTGCATTTTGCTGTTGAAACTGGTTATTGGGTATTAGCTTTTCACCTTTCTGTTGTAATTGCAGTAGTTCATGTTTAATTATATTTTTCTCATTTTGTATCTCCTCCATTTTTGTATATAGTTGTTTCATTTCTTCCCCTATTTGTTCTTGCTTCTCTATAAGACTATTTGTGACAAGAGTATATTCTGACTTAAAAGGTAACACGGCTTTATTTATTTCTTGCTGAATTAAGGATTTTATTTCCGACAGTAAACTTTTCTTGACTTCTTTAACAATACATTCTAAATTTTTTTCCAATTTTAAGTCCAACAGATGACCAATTTCCTCTAGAGTTGGTACTTGGCTTACTTTTTTGTTAAATATTTCTTCAATTTGAATAGAATTACTCATAGTATCGCCCAACACACTTTGATCTTCAAATACTTGTTCGGCGATAGACGTGTCCATGTTCTTATTGGTAATTTCTGTTTCCATGTTCTTATTGGTAATTTCTGGTTTCCGCTGTCTGATGGTGACGTTTCCGTCGGGTAGTGCGCTGTGGTATTTCATATTCGGAGAAAGCAAGTTAAGTCTGATAGGGGTGTTGGTATTGTCTTTTTTAGGTTTTGAACTTTCGCATTGAGGGCAGGTCCATCTTTTTTTATGTTCAGAGGTCATTGTGTTCCGAAAACGGGCTTCCGAAACATTTGCACAATCGAGATCATAATTATGTTTACAATTTTCACACACTAAAAATTGTCTATTTGGTATCAGTCTTAAGCATCCAGCGCACTCATTATTCTTAATCGGCGGTGCCATTTTGATTCTTATTGTTTATATATAACAATTTTTTATCACTTGTGAAAACAAAGATCGATCTTTACGATATATTACTGTAGTAACTAGTGCCCGAGACTAGCACTAGATGGTAGTAGTGTCAATCAATTTCAAGTAGTCCTCCCAGATGCAAATCCAATGTTGGAAAGCGCCAACAACTCGTCTGCGTTGTCTTCTCAATGACGAACCAAGTCGTTTACGTCACAATACGAGAGCGCACGGCAATTTAGCGTTACCGCGCACTGCACAACCGTGAGAATTGCGTATCGAAGCCCGCTTAACCGCTCCGTTTTAAATTATTCACCGACCGCACAAACTCAGCTACTCCTCACTAGATGGCGCAACATGTATAAGAAGCAGGTGGTTTAAAGTCCATTCTTATCTCTAAGCGAAGACAATGAAAAACGTTTTGAAGCTTTAGAAATTAATCACTATGTTTCGTTATTTATCACTCTAATTTCACGTTTAATTTATTGTATTAAAACCATTCTGGGTACTAACAAATAAGTCTATTTAACGACACTTTGATCATAAATATTATTGTTTAATTCACTTGACGATATTATGTAAATTAATAGATTTTTTTTCTCACAAACACTTTCACTTAATATTTGTCACTTGCTTGTCACTTTTATGATACTAATAAATCATATAATTTACATTTACTATTTATTCAATTGGATAAAGTACAGAGCTGATCTAAACAGCTTGAATGCCAACTACCCTCTCCTAATATAAATCTAACATGGCTGTTTCATCTTAATCGATTGACCAAACATTTGTAAAAATGTTTCTTTCGAATACGAGAGGATGTTCCTCTCATTGATGAAACAACGCTGGCCTACAGCGTAAAATCAGGAAGGTACTAGAAAATTTCGACGAGTGTTCGCAAGGCTCGGTAGCTCAATTGGGAGAGCATTGGACCGGATTTCCAAAGGTTGCGGGTTCGATTCCCGCCTGAGATTCACTTGTGACCCGAGTCGATTTTTTCTAGTATTTTTCTATTATAATAATTTATCTTAAAATGTTATTCAACTTTTAAACATTATTTCAAAATCTTTCTGCTTTTGTAATAATATAGAATGCATGTATTTTTTAAAGATTTTAGTCTATGCTTTCGGAAAGTCTAGAACAAAAGATAGACAATAGGCTTAATAAAAAAATATAAAATAAACCTAATGTTATGAGCTCTTAGGAACTGGAAGATAATTATTTTCTCTCATAATTTACTAACAGGAGCTGAAGGTTACCTGGTATCTGCGGCGCTATAACACATAGTGTCCTGGTGAGCAGCGAACAGAAGACCAGGAGAGCAGCCGGCGTCATCTTGTTAACCCCAAGAATCGGGAGCCATAGATTTCACCTATTCATTCCTCGTTGTACCTAAAATAAAAACCATAAAATCATTTTAATTTACTATAATGTTAGTAAGTTTATAGAGGACATTGCTCACTTTGTATGTGCGGTTTGGCTTAACATAGACATCAATTTTAAGCAGTAAAACTTTATAATTTTGGAGTTTACACTATCAATAAACTACTTGTTAGTTTTGTGTCTAAGATTTCAAACAATAAAACAACATAAGCATATAATATAACAATTAAGCATATGTTATCAAAAAAACTGTACAGGTGGAAACAAAATTGTCCTGGTACCTTGTCCTACCTAAAAATCAAATAATTTTCATTACATAAGCACAGCAACCCAGTCTTTCAGCTTACCATACAATTACAAAAACGGGTTTAATTGCTAGTCTTCATGACACGTTACTCTCATATAAGATGTCTTCAAAGTATATTTAACGACTTATATTCCTACTTTGAACATTCGCTATCAAAAGAGTACAATTGGTGGCCGAAGGAAAACCTTCCAGTAAGTGAGTCCCTTATATAAATATATAAAAATCACACATCACACACCAAAACTGAAAAAGAGAACAGTGACAGTAGAAAGTAGGCTTATTATTTTCTTTTCGACTTGTTTTATAATAAAGGAAATTCGATTCAACTATAAGGTTACTGCAATTCGTCAAAAAAGAGATAAGAATTTATAGTACTTTTTTTTGCTGACCATCTTGTCCACGCCAAACCAGCTTTGGACAATCCTTTAAATCTATCATATCTTTGTAAAAAACAAAAGGTTATAACAGATAAACAACCCGTTTATTCATGTTTTTAATATTTAATCCTGACGTTACGACTTCTTTTATCATTTTATTAAAATACATTATTTTTATCAGCACGAGCCTGATAAAAATATTGGACGGTAGAAGAAGCACACTCTATTATGACCTTTACCTTAGTCATTCCGTGATTACGGCTCCTGTAAAATTGTCGAAACGTCGGGATTAAATGAAAAAAAAACTGTTTATTTCATTAGGTAACAAATAGTAATAAACAGAGAATAAAAGGGGGGCTCTTCTTTTTAAGTCCTACATTTTTTGTAAGGATATATAAATTATAATATTTGTGTGTATGTGTGTTGTTTGTTGTTTCATAATTATCAATGTGTTTAACGTGCGGAAGTGTAAGAACTAAAAAGAACAATATAATCTTCTTATAGCTTAAAACAAACTGATTTTCCTTTTTGAGCTCAAATCAAAAATTTAATCATTTTCTGCCCATTACAGCCCCCACTTTCCTCCCGCGCCCATGCGTATTAGTAGGTGATGACGTTTGCAAAAGAAGACAGGACCAACGATTTGTTTTCCGAAGCATGAAGAAGCTATAGATAATAAGGTTTTGGTTACCCATCCGAAAAATAATGATAATGTTTTATTAGATTTATAATTTTTATATATTTTATGCATTTTCAATGCGATCTTATAAGATAAATCGGGTTGCGGGTTCGATTCCCGCCTGAGATTCACTTGTGACCCGAGTCGATTTTTTCGAGTATTTTTCTATTATAATAATGTTTTATTAGTTAAGAATTTATAAGTAGAAAGAGTGATTTAGTGCTTGGCTGCAATGTTGAAATCCTTTGTTACAGAAATCATTGTCGTCTCCCATTGTTTAACATATATAATTGTTATTACATTTTTTGTTATTTAAGCTTTAAATTTATTCTTATTTCTAAAGAAATTATTACTAAATAATTATACTAGATTTAAAAAATCTAAAAATCCCACGTTTTTCAATGTCCTAAAAAGAATAAAATAACCCTGCGGGGCAAAGCGAGGGGCCACTCAAAACGTGGGGGCGCATATTACTAAGAGGAGATTTTAAAGAGATGAATGACATGCCTTGATGCCGATTATTGTAAAGATGCGCCCCCACGTTTTGAGTGCCCCTCGCTTTGCCCCGCAGGGTTATTTTATTCTTTTTAGGACATTGAAAAACGTGGGATTTTTAGATTTTTTAAATCTAGTATAATTATTTTATTCTTTTTAATTATTAACTCAACGAAGTAACCATGTGTTACGCAACAATCGGATAAGCCCCATACAAAAGTGAAAGTTGCCGAAAGTGGACCTGAAAGTGCATCTGGAAAGTTGAAAGTTGCTTTAGAGTGCATTGTCATCGGGTTCTGAACTATCCTGAAAGTTTCAGCTTTCTAGCTTATCGGAAAGTGCCTCAAATTTAAGTTGCAAGATTTTGCCCGGACAAACAAACAAATAAGAAAAGTGAGATAAGAAAAACGTGGTAAAAATTCAAATTGTCCCACCTGACCTTAGATTTTGGTTAGTTTTTGACAGGTAGAATTTTTTCTAGTAATGATTTTTTATATATATATATATATATATTTTTTTTTTTATTTGGATGGGTTTGCTCTTGATCCCAATCAAGCCGGGGGGCCATGACAGAATCCACGATGGAACAAGCTAACCCAGAAGGTGCCTATTCACCCTGGATTTAAAAATAGACGGGTTATAAGTTCTCGGAAATACAGACGCAGGGAGGGAGTTCCACGCCTTTGCTGTGCGCGTTATGAAGGATGTTGAAAAGCGTTTGGTGCGACAGGTAGGAATATCAACCAAGAAACCAAGTAGCCTGCAGTGCGTCTGGATGTCCGATGGAAAAAAGGAGATGGCGGTATGAGCAGATGCAGCTCTTGAGCATACTCTCCAATGTACAGTCTGTAGAAGACCGCCAGACAGGCAACTTTGCGGCGATGAGCTAAGGTGTGAAGCTTGCTCTTCACCAATTTGTTGTCCCCGATGAGCCACTCAGCTCTGCGCTGAATCGTGTCCAGTGCAGCAAGTTGGTATTTTGCTGAGCCATCCCAAAGGTTAAAAGATTTCCTGGCGTGAAATATCGCTTGACCTTATTTAGGACGCCCAGCATTCTGGCTGCAATTTGAGCTTTGGATTCGATGTTGGCGCCGAAGTTAAGGTCTGAAGACAACTCCATGCCAAGAAGCTCGAGGCTGTCGGTCACAGGTACAGATGTACCTCGGAAAGTAGGAGTGAGGTGGAAGGAACTCCTTTTTGCCGTGAAAAGACACGCTTGTGTTTTGGAGGCGTTGAAATTAACGAGATTACTATCGCCCCACTGGGAAACGTAGTTTAGCCTCTGGTTTATTCGCTCAACCATGGCCTCTCTCATGAAAATCACGTCGTCGCCGCTGGCTTTTGCGCTAGACAGGTATCTCTCTACAACAGTACTGTCGTCTGCATACCCAACAATTCCTGGTATTAACAGGTCAGTGATGTGCAGCAGGAAAAGCGTCGCAGAAAGAACAGACCCCTGAGGAACTCCGGTATCAATAGGCACTGAGTCAGAGGAGCAGTCATCGACAACTACTCTGATCGATCGTTCAGTCAGGAAGTCGGCTATCCAACTGCAAAAGTCAGCGGGGATACCGTACGCAGGAAGCTTGCGCAGCAGACTTGCGTGCCAGACCCTGTCATAGGCCGTATACAGAAAGAAAGCTGGAAACTTATAAGCGCTTACCGGCGCTTGACAGCGCTGGTAACCCGCGCAGGAAAATATATGAACGCGCGCCGATAAGCACTGAACGGTGCCGACAAGTTCCGACAAGTTGCAACACGCGCTGGTCAGCGCTGGTCAACAAAACCAAATCATCGTCCGATGAGTCCGACATTTTGCTTGATCTGCTTCAACCTGCTTCCTTTGTGTAGAACAGACCAGCGCTGACAAGCGCCGGTAAGCGCTTATAAGTTTCCAGCTTTCTTTCTGTATACGGCCATAAGCCTTCGAGATGTCAAGTGACACGGCAAGTGCTTCGCCGTGCATCTCGAGGGCCTCGCCCCAGCAATGCGTGACATAAACTAGAAGATCCCCAGTTGAGCGTCCTCGGCGAAAGCCATATTGACGGTCACTGAGGAGATCGTTGTCTTCTAGGTATGAGAGCAACTTGCTGTTCAGCACTCTTTCCATAACCTTACAGAGTATGGAAGTGATGGCGATCGGTCGGTAATTGCATGGGTCGGCACGACTACCCTTTTTGGGTATTGGTTGCACATTGGCAAGCTTCCAGGATTTTGGGACGGTTTTTGTGTTGAGAGAGAGGCGATACAAGCGTGTTAGCACAGGAGACAACTCAGGCGCACAGTACCTCAGCACTCTTGCTGGTATGCCATCAGGACCACTGGCCTTATTCACGTCCAGACTAAGTAAGACTCTACGGACCTGCTTATTGTGAATTGTGATCTCCGACATCGAAGAATCACAGCGAGGTATGTTTGGTGGTTGTTGAGAGCCGGTGTCAAGACGGGAATTGCTCGCAAACAGAGAGGCAAATAAACTTGCTTTCTCAGCTGCAGAATGGGCCAGTGACCCGTCAGATTTCAGCAATGGCGGTAGCATAGGACGGCAGAAATTCGTTTCGACTGACTTCGAGAGGGACCAGAACTGTTTACTTCCATTCGGATAGGAAGACAGTTTCATCCCTATTCTGCTGATGTGGTCGAATCTCGCCTTTAGTAACACCCTTTTGCATGACTTGGCGGCCGAATTATAGGCTCTCTTCATCGCTCGAATTCTTCGTGCACGAACCCCGCGATCGCGGATTTGCACCCAGGCTTGGTAAGCAGATTGTTTTCGGGCCTCAGCACGAGCACAGGCCGCATTATACCAAGGTCGGGACTTGTAACCGAGCGGGATGTCGGAGAATGGAATAAAATACTCCATTCCCTGCCGAATTACATCCGCGATCGCATCAGCGGAGCACGAAGGGACGCTTGAAGAGAAGCAAGTTTGCCGCCAGGGGTAAGAAGCAAAGAAAATACGCATCTCGTCCCAATCTGCTGACTCGTAACGCCATACTCACCTCATGCACTTAGGGCTATCATCTGGAGGAGAGCAGATTGATACGGATTTCACCACACAGTGGTCGGACGATCCCAGTGGAGCTGAGACCGATACCGAATGTTTGTGTGGATCAGTTGTCAGCAGTAGGCCAAGACAATTGGGTGTGTGGCCAGCAATATCTGGAATTCGCGTCGCTTGATCCACCAGCTGGGTAAGATTTAGCTCTAGGGCAAATCATCGCGCTTCTCTCCCAGCATGGTCAGTTTTCTGGTATGGGAACAGCCACTCTTTGTGGTGAGCGTTGAAGTCCCCCAGAAAAACAAGCTCCGCCGCTGGATATCGCTGAGCTGCCAAGTCTGCCGTCTCTGTGAGGTAATCTATGAGTCGAGTCGTCTCCCGGTCACCGCTGTGCGATCGGTAGACACAGATGTAGAGCATCTTCTCTACCCCTGTGTCCACCAGAAGCCAGATAACAGAAAACCCGGATTTTTCAAAGCATCGGAGACGCCTATAGCATATGTCATTGCGGACGAACACACAGACCCCTGCACACATCTTAAACTTATGCTCAAGTGTGTAAGCAGGGTAGTTGAGGTACGCCACGTCCGACGGGGTTGCTATCTGAGTCTCCGTCAAGAAGAATAGGTGCGGCTTCTCGGTCTCCAGATGGTGATGGACCGGATGGAGATTTGAGTGCAGTCCTCTAATGTTCGCAAGGTGCACTTATGAAAGTATGTTTTATGCATAGTTATTAGAAGCTTTTATTTACTTTCATCTGTCCTCGTGTCTGTAATGAAATCTTGCAACTTTTTGATCCACTTCTCGGTTTCCGATTGGGCTGAAATTTTGCATGCATATGTACATGTAACAATATAATATTATGATGACATGAGCCGATCTGATGATAGTGCTGAAAGGTGGCCACAGGTACTACGCAATAAAACAACACAACCCCATCGAGTTTCGGCTTTTTAACTTTTTAGTTCGTTTTATTAACAAGTAATAATATAAGAACTGGTTTTTGAAAAACTTATTTTAAAGTTATGTCTTATTTTCAACATTATTATTATTAATATATGTTACAAAATTATGACTGGTTTAAGTTTTGAACTTGGTATTTTAATGGAAACATTGACTAAAAGACGCACATATTGAGTTTAGTTCTAGGAAGAAGTCCCCTTGCTCTCATAAACCTTAAAGACTCTAACCCCTCGTGTTTACCACTCACAAAATCTGAGATCAATGTCAGTGGCCATTTGATATATCTATAACAGTCATTCTCTAATATGGTTGGTATCCTTTTTATTAGTAACTTGGTTATCTTTTTTATAAGAAAGCAGAGATAAATACACCTCTATTATGTAACTTTACTTCTTACACTTTAAAGATTTCTTATACCAGTAAAATATATTTTTATTGCTTACCTTAATAACATAACATTATTTAACTCTTATGTTTTGACTCCTTTCCAATAGACGTGTTGACAGGTACATGAAAGTCAACGTCATGATTTATTACAAAGTGTCGAAGCAATAAAAAAGCACTAAGTTAATTCGTGTTATCGATAGCTAAAATACTTGATAAATTATGGTTTAATATGTTAAGAAAATACACAAGGAAAAGGCTTACGAGCTGGTTAGAGACTACAATTTACTGTTAAGTTTGACAGTAAACATCAAAAACTTATTTATAATTATCATATAAAACTAGGCGATGCAGTCGCTAAGCATTAAGCTACGCTAGCACCATATATTGGAGCGGAGCGTAATACCTAAAAAAGATTTTTTTTTTGTTTCGATGCGATTTTTTGTTTTTTTGCGAATTTCAATTCGAATTCGGGCTCCGTCACCATCTGGTCCTAAACCTGTTGATTCGATTCCACACAAAAAATATTAAAATCGGTTAAGAACTCGGGAAGTTATGGCGTAACAGACATTGCGCCATTGAAGCTGATCCATGGGAGCCTCGCTCACTTCGTTCGCTCCGCTCCAATAAAATAATAATACCTATTTAGTTCTACACTTCCGCTCGCAGCTAACATTTATATAAAACTATCAACGAGATTTAATAGTTTCGTTTCGTTAATGTACGTAGGAGCAGATTGAATTTAAGTGGTTTTCCAACCAACAAAGGCAATATTGTTACTACTGTACTATATAAAAATAGCTTAATTGTGTTTTCAAATTGATGCATCACTATTTGTGCATCAATTTATTCTATTGTTGAGTCTTTGTTTTATTATAACATTATCAGAATATCATTCCATGCATTATATTATGCACAATTAGTTGACAATACGGGATAGTATTGATGCTATTACCGTATGGTCCATCCAAATTATTCAACAAATGCAAATAATGAGGGAAAGACAAAGCCAGATAATACTAATACAGTTAACTAAATTTAGTCTCGAACGTGATCTAATATTCTATAATGAAACATGAGTGAAACGCATTGACGTGTCTCCAAGTATGAGAGTCCGGAGTTGTAAAAATTCTTAGCACGTTTTATTAAATGAATGCCGTTATCAGTTTGTTTGTAGGAGACGTGCTCCTGAGACCCTGTCAGAATACCAGTCGTTTTGTCCATCATAGAATGACGCAGACGCTCATGTTAGCTTCGCACTCGTTTGTTTTTGTATTAGTAAACTCTTTGTGTTCCGTCTTATGTTCTCTTGTGATCTTATGGTCTTTTGTGATCCTACCTGAGGGCTCGGAGGCGTAGTTGTTTTTTACACACGTATTTTATATCTTATAGAAAATATTGCATTGTGAATGCAAAAAATTAAATTAAAAACATAATTATAGCTGGTTCCATCTTAATCGATTGTTTAATATTTGTAAAAATATTACTTTCGATGTTGAAGGCAGCTAGCGTTCAACATTGGTGGAACGATACTAGCTCATAGTAAAAGTTGAAATACATTTGTAAAATTCGTCACGTTTGCCAGCGTCTCGGTAGCTCAGCGGTCAGAGCACTCGCCCGGATTGCGAAAGGTCGTGGGTTCGTATTATACCTGAGGGCTCGGTGAAGTAAATGTGTTTTTTTTTATCTTTCTTTCTTATAGGTGACAAAGCAATAATTGAGTGTTTCATAAATCTTTTGACCTACTTCATGTTTAAGATGAGGCCCACAAATTTGCCAAATAGTCGAGCCCATTCGATATTTCTGCATTTCATAAAATTTAACTAGTAACAATGAAAAATGGACATATTGTCGACGACTTTATGGAAATTGTCGTTAATGAAAGTCGTGATTGTCCATACACAATTACAAATATGTCGATTTATCACAAATTCTTGACAAAATCTTAAAATCACTGGTCATAATGTTAAGTAGTAATGACTCGCAGATTTTATCGCTTGGGTCTAAATGGAACTGAGCTTGGCGAACAGTATATTGCGGTATTTGTGAATTGGGATTATGATTAACATATTTTTCTTCTACGTCATTCTTGCATCTGACTGAATATCAGTGCAAATATGTATGAGTGTCTTTATGAGGGTAGTTTAAAAAAAAAATGCCTATTGCCGACAATACTATACGCCTATCACCACAATTATCAACTTATGCCGACAATGATTTAAATGGCACCGACCGACAAGTATTTTATTCAAGACTTATGAAAAATATATTGTTTTAAACTTTCATGGTCACTAACATCATAGTAATATAAGTTATATATGGGTCGGAGGGTAGACCGATATGACTACCAATAACAGCCTACCCACAATTACTTTAGTTGCTCCGTGATAATGGCGCTTGCAACAGTGCCGAGATATCCGAAACTCACAAAAAACAAGGTACATGGTAACAATCCCGTCTTTAACTTATATTATGAAAAAAATTTTTAGTTAACCAAACAAAAAGAATACAATTACTAATATCTTTCTGCCTACAACTAAAATAGTGTCGAGTTTTATGAAACGGAAATTGTCGTGACAATGCGATAAATGTTCGTCTTGTCAAACTATAAAACGAGGTTCCGATTGGTCGTAGTATAGGTTCTTTTGTTCACTTTTCACTTGTGGCTGTCACTTTTTTATCTACCACTAAATGTTATATTAATTACCGTTTAGAGAAAAATATTTATTATATTTTATTATTATTAATCACGCAATACCTAATATATAAATACACACCATATATTACATAGATATACCCATAAGCAATTATATTCTATAGTATATCATCAACACAAAACTAATATACTTTGCCAATGTAGGATCATACTTTTGATAGTTGACACCTATATAGAGGGTATAAAGTTGTTATTGCAATGTCAAGCCAAACATAAGGAAACAAACGCAACCTTAGTACGTAACAATAAGGAAGTGACACCTGTCAAAAGTATCATCCTACATTGGACAAAGTATAATTTGGACGCAATTTTAGTTGGCTTAAAGTTTTCCTCGCTTTGACTCAAATGTAATATGAAACTAATTCTAACGAAATTACGATCAATAAGTTATATAGGCACGACAAATGTATTTCAGATAAGGCAAGAGTGTGTTGCTTGGAAAATTTCCAAATAATACGTCAGCCCGATACGTGGATGGAAAGCTAATAAGGTTTATATGAAATTCAGCACTTATTATGTTGTGGCCTGAGTTAGTGTGATAGAAATAGTTGGACCTAAAAAAATATAACAAGTACGTGTTTTTCGTTAATTTGTTAACTTGTCTATAACACTTTTTTCTTTATTTCGTTATAATATATACTTCTTTAGCGTATCCAAAAATCTAAGATTAACAACTATAAAAAAATTAGCACTTTAAAGACGATCTTATACTTACGATATACGATATGTAAGACGAGTAAAAAAAACCGTTTTATATACAGTGTTATTTTATACGGGCTCTGAATATTTTATTTTATCAGTTTATTGGTATGGGAAATGCACCAAGCTAAAACTCTATAGTATTTTTTGTAGATTTTATTAACTCTATGCTATTGCTTAGTTTGTCTGATCAGAGCTGTGGACAGACAGACAAAGAGACAAGGCAAAACTAATAGAGTTCCTCATTAAGTACTTGTTAAGACGAATGACACGAGTCCAAACTCAATGGGGTTTTGTCATTTTATTACAGAGTTGTGTTGGCCACCTACTTGCTCAATGTAATGTCATAATGTAAATGTCATAATAACCCAGCGCTGTCATCAAATTCACATACAATACGTAAAATTGCAGCACAATCGGAAACGGGGAAAGGGGTCAAATAGATTACAGGCACACACAAGGACATGTGAAACTTGTCAAAAGCTTATAAAAAGGATAGAATCCTTAGTTGAAAGTGGAATCTATGTAATACATATTTGGTCGTTTGAATCAACATCGTAACTAGTTATCATTATAAGTATTGTTGAAGCCAAACTTCACATCTCCTAAGGATACAATTCTCCTTAGGTACGTAATAGAAAAATAAAACATTGATCTGTCATCAAAGAAAAAAGGAAACAATGGTGATGCATTTTTATTGCTAATAAATTATACTTGGGTTTATAAATTCCACCAGAGATTTTCATTTGTACTTGAGCATACAAATTGGTCCGGCTCGAAGGACCAACATTTCTCACAATCACACGTCATTAGCTTAGCCCAAAGTAAGCACAATAAGGCTTATATTTTAGATATTAGATACTGATCGACATATAAGGTACATAGTGATTTAACCCATGACTCAGGTACACAGGTTCGTATTCATCATACAAACATCTGCTTATAGCGGCACTTGAACCTAAGACCGTCGATGCGAAAGTGCACCAAATGGTTGTAAATAGATTAACAACCACGAAACACAAATAAACTGGTAATTTTGTGAACCAAACGGTGACCACCCTTCCGTCTTAACCTCTATAGTTATAGGCTGAACACGTTTAGTACTGCCTCATCAAGCTTTTTGAGAGCCCCACTTCAAATAAATAAATAAACAAAGCAGAGCTTATACTAGAGACAAGTACTAATTAAAGGATGCAATACATACATAAATAGAAAGATTACTAAGACTCAGAAACAGCTTCATATCCTTATAATCAAGATTAAAACGCCTTAGCTTATAGGTATGTAGGATACTAAGTATCCTGAACATTAGCTCCCCTGGCGACAATTTTTGAAAGTGGCCTCTTTAAATACCTTTCAGGTGAAAGAGCAGGTATTTTTTAGTATTTCTGTATATTTAACTTGATTTCGCAAAATTTTTGACTTAGTACACTTTTCATGGGAAGCGGCGACTTTTGCACTACCCGACTGTCAAATTAAATATTATTAAATAAAAATAAATTCCGGATTCGAACTTCATAACAGTTATTTAGTCCCAAATTAAGTAGTATTTGTATGTTGGTATTAGATAACGTATAGAAAAGGTAAATAAGTGTAAAGACGATCATGACTCGGGAACAAATGCTTATGTTCGTCATACAAACATATGCCTCAACCGGGGATTCGAAAAGGGGTTCTTTGGCGAAAACAGTATGATTGCTACCATTGCAATAAATGGCCGGCAATGTATGTATGTACTTTAAAATTGTATAATTAGAAGCAGTTTTAATCTGAAATTGCTTTAAGGATGGCCATGACAGTTTATTATGAGCACCTAACATTTTAATTATACGGGTTAATAATAACATAGCTATTATTACAACGACAGCTCGTATTTGACAAGGGCCAGTTATGCAATGCCGTAAGGGGTTAAGAATCCTTTATGAAAGCCAGTGAAAGCTCTTGTCCATAATAGGGTTGGGATCTTAAAGGCCTCGTTACCATGGCAATATTAATTGTCAGACTAAAATATTGAATTCATCTCTATCACCTTATTATAGAAGCTAAGGTTTACGATAAAGACCATTTTACTGAATTTGGGATTATTAGACAGACAAATTTGGTTTTTATTAACCTTTGTTCCTAGGAACTTTTAACAATTTCATTTGGTATTACAAAACTTCAAAAAAGTTTTAAAGGAATATTAAAAAAGCAACAAATACAATTTTAATACTTCCATGACAAACAAGTATATCGCGGGTGGATCTACGTCTGTTATACTCGTACACTGGCGAAATTTGAACTCAGTTCAAAGCTGTCCTCTATGTCGATTGATGGATTATGGCCGCCTAAAATATAGGGAAAAGTAATCCTTCAAATCTCAGCTAAGTACGCATTACAACAAATTCGTTCCAAACAAAATTGCAAATAAATAATCTTAATCTTATGTCAGATAAGGAAACTACAATTGAAGTCATTACAAGTCCAGTAGTTTCCGCCGGATTGACAATTTTATTATGTTCCTTAATCCCTATTCCGTTGGCGCGGAACTTCGGAAATTTGTCCTCGGTTACTACCTACTCTAGTAACTTTATACAATTTGTTGACGTCTTATGATTGGGAAAGTTTCTAATTCTGTGAGGTCGGTTGAGTAGCAATCCTTTTTAGGTTTCGAAAGCTTATTTCAAGAGTTTGTTTATTTCAAATTGTATAACCCCATCGTTTGTATTCCCAGCGCACACCCATAAACTTTGGTTGAACATACGTACGTATAAATGCAGATAACTTACCATCTTTATCCCTATTTTGCATTATATCACCGATTCTTGTGTTATAATTTAACGCATCATTGGTATAATTCACATTAACATTCAGTAAATCTAAAAATATTCACGCCCTGTTTGACTGCAGAACCTACTTCCCCCACACGCCCCGCGTACACTAGTACAATGTTACTTGGACCACTATACAACGCATGATTTTAACTGATGTTGAAATTGATTTAGTATACGTGAAATGATCTCGTTAATTATTGGTCTTTTTTAATTTTTTTTAACACTATCAATAAGATCATGGTTTATTATGTCCGTATGAAATGTCCGTCCGTTTGTGGAAAAATAACAAAATAACTAAATTTGTTAGATGGCTCAGTATACTTAGGAGGTATCGAAATTACCTATAAAATTAGTAACAATGTAAAAATACGCTTAGTCATCACTTCCTACTCAGAACTGAAGCCGTTTTATGCTGACCATTTCTGAAAAATAGAATAAGAATGCTTTAAACCGAGGCGACCAGAATTAAAATGCCAACTAAACAGTCATTGAGAACTTACTTCCTGAATCCTAGAAAAAGAAAGAAAATACAATAAAGTACCTTTAACATAGTTATCAGTACGAAATTTTACATGATAATGATGATTTTTGATAATAGCAATGCCAGTCGCTAAACACAACCAGTATGATTTATCTAAACAATTTTGTAAAAATAATGGTAGATTGTTCAAGCATATTTAAATAAAATATATTCAGATTTGTAATGTTCATCAATAAATTTAAAATAAATCAGTATTGATGTTAAATAAAGAAACTTTGTAACGTGTTGCAAAAAAATATTAACTTGACTTTTTTATCTCTAACCTTTTTGCTCACGACGAATTTATGTATGATACTAATCGTATGGAGCGGGATCAACAAAGTTTTCCTTTTAATTTGAGATAGTTACAGATACCTCGGCGTAGGGCAACATAAAAAGGAATTGAACAAGATTCTTCGTGAGTTATATGGTGCTTTGTAAGAGCTGATATATACTTCAGACCAAGGGTATGAGATGGGCGTTTGCATTCGTCTATCGATTCGGAGTATATCAAACTGCGTGTATATATTATTTCAGAGAAACTATGAATGCAGGCTTCAAAGATTTGTGTATACTTGAGACTCTTTCTAAATTTGTTTGTTTTACTCGTTATGGCACAGGCAAACATAAATGGTGACCGTTAAATTATTTAAACTCAAGAAAACGTTGTTAAAGAAAAATACCAACACGTGAAAACAAAAACAAAGTATCCTATGAGGAGTAGCAGATTTTATTTAAAACATTTCAAACAATGTTTGCGTAATATAGAGTACTTGCGTGTTTGCGTAACTGTGGAAGTTCGATCATTATTAATTTTATTTCTAAGTTTGAACATTATATATTAAATATGATTCGATTAGATAGAGGTCGATTATTGGAGGATGGATCAAGGATCAGCTTCAATAACGCAATGTCTGTTACGCTATAACTTCCCGAGTTCATTATCGATTTTGATAATTTTTGTATGGAATCGAATCAACATTTAGGACCAGATTATGACAGAGATGCCCGTTGAAATTGATGTTTTTTTTTTCTTAAATCTTTACAATCCGCTCTAATTTGTGGTGCTAGCGAAGCTTTATGCTTAGCGACTGCATCGCCTAGTATAATAATCGACCTCTATAATTAAGGCTCAAATTCACTCGGTGAATTCATTTTCAGGAGTGTGGCTGAGATGTTTAGTATTTACAAATAGCGAATCAGAAAATTAGTGAGTTACATAAGTTAAGCCTGAAAACCGCCCGCCCCACGTTTTTAGTCATATTACAGCATAGTACTTGAACACATATCTTTGAAATTTTTATTACTTCGGGAAAAGAAATTTCCATCACAATTTTGGGGAAAAAAAAAATACTTTTATTTAGGTTCATTTGAAATAAGTCCATTGTATAATCTCTACTATATAAAAGAAGGACTTTGGGGGTTTGTTACCATATATAGTTACCATAGTTACCATAATAACAGTTTTTATAATCAATTAACGTTACCATAGCAATGCGTGGCCGGGTTATACCAGCAACGCGTGGCCGGGTTATACCAGCAACGCGTGGCCGGGTTATACCAGCAACGCATGGCCGGGTTATACCAGCAACGCGTGGCCGGGTTAGCTAGTCAATGATAAATTATTTAAATATTCATTTTGACTTACGCTCAGTGAAATTGTTTTATTTACCCTTGACCCAATTGCCTGGAGACTTATCATAGGCTAAATATAGGTTATTAACAACGATTATGACATCAAATTATAATATTTACGCCGACCGTTTGGTGCAACGGTAGCGATCCAGCCTTTCGCACCGATGCGATGGTCCTGGATTCGAGTCCCGAAAAAGTCAAATGTTTGTGCGATGAATACGAGCATTTGAACCTGAGTCATGGGTGTTTATATATATTTCTATAAATATTACATATCTATGTATCATATATATGTCTATCCGTTACCCTAGTATCCATAACACAAGCCTTACTGTGCTTACTTTGGGCTAGGCTAATATTGGTGTGAATGTAGTAAATATTTTTATTTTTTTTTATTTTTTAAGATTTGACATTCAGTAAGGCCATATAAATTTCTCTCAGTTTGACAACAGACTATAGAGTTCAACTTATTACATAGGTGCGTGTACATACAAACGTGTGTGTGTGTATTTAATTCATGCGATAGTATGTAACAAAGACCTTGCACCTAAGTCATTTGTACTACATTTCTATAAAAGTATATGTATTTAATAAATAATATGTATGGATATCAGTTACTCTAGTATCCACACCACAAGCTTTGCTTCTTTTGGATTATGCTGATTGGTATAAATGTTAGAAGTATCATTCTAAATTACTGTAATAACTAAGGAGCTTAAATGAATAATCCTAAATTACAAAATCAAATTATGAAAATAACTCATGTACTGAATATGGATTATTCATATTCACTCATCTAGTGACAAATTAAGGCCGTGTCATGTCAAACGCTCGCCTGTTTATAACTTAGCTAAGGGAATTTAGCTCGTAAGCACTGACACTTACAGTTGTGAATAAATAATCATGTCAGCTTGTAATATCCCGAATATCTCGAAACTCGGTTTTGGCGAAACCGCCTCATTAGCTTTCTGTCCCAGTGTTCGTCCACATTCCATTATTTGGAAAGTTTCCAAGCGAGACACTTTTTGCTTGAGGCGAGCATTATTTTATTACGTCATAAGATGGGTGTTATTGTTCCAGATTTTCAAATATAGAACGCGATTATGAAACTTTTTTCGTGGCATATTGTTTATTATTTAAATTGGAGTACGAACTTTTTGGCGAAAAACTGTGTTTTTGATTGCATTGTAAGGAGTAAATGAGACAAAAGATAAGCAGAAAATGCCATTACGCTAGAAACCAAGTGGTAAATTTTTCATATACTACTTGCTTGTAATAGATTTTCTATTTTTCTAGAAAATATTATACGTATTATCCTTGTGATTACAGTTTAGGTAGTTAATATGATACCCAAACTTTATTTTTAATGTTTTACTAACAATATATTGTTAGTATAACTAGGTCTGCAATGCTGCCGCTTTTTGCAAATACTGAGCGAAGCACTACCTTGCCTAACCTCACCTAAATGTCATCAATGTAGTCTCAGCGGTTTGGCTGTGATCAGCTTTTGAATTTTTTCTTCAGTGATTATTCCTCCATGGGATGTCCGATTTCAAAACTTTTTTTGCACATTAGTCACGACCACGATGTGAGTTTTGGCGCCAAATTTCAACAATGTAGTATCAGCGGTTTGGCTGTAATCAGCTTTTGATTTTTTTTTTCGGTGATTATTCCTCCATGGTAAAGTTTATATTTTTTTACATAGCCTATGTCCGTCAGGTTATAATTATGTATGTTCATGCCAAAATTCGTTTAAATCGGTAGAACCGTTAAGTAGCAGGAGGGAGACAAGCAAAACTTGTGAGTTGCCTAAAAGAGAGCTTCGCTCAATAAAAAGAGAGCTTCGCTCAATAATAAAAACACGCGCAATCACGCATTTAAAATTAGAAAAGTTTTTTTGGCGTGTCTATGTCTTTTTGGCGTGTCGTTATGACATAAGTTCCTATGCATGTGTCATTGCTAATTTTTTTTACTGTATAGTAGAGTTAATAATAAATTTTTAAGTTTTGCTGTTTAATTATGTTAATTTTTTTAGCAAGATGTAAAAAAATGTTTTTTAATTCTATTCTATTTCATATTTATTCCATACTATGAGGTTATAGTACGTATGTTTAATATACACCTGTAAGGATCATTCTCCTAGAAATGCGTTCTCCTCTCAAAAATAAACCTTTTAAAAAACGACTTCAGTATCAGACCACGGTAGCAAATGCTACCGATAGCCAACATCCCTCGTCAGTCCCTGGTAACAATTGCTACAATATTAAAATTATCGCATGACCTGCTTTTTTTTAAATTACGATTAGGTAATTTTTTTGTTGCTGTAAACCAAATATTCTGTGGTGGATTCTCTATTTAATCAACTTCACGGTGGTATTTTTTGTTTGGTCCTAGCTTTATTATTTAGCGAGAAAATTGAATTTTTATCTAAGAGTTCGACATTTTTTTCACAATTCGCGCAGCATTGGGCCTGTTGAGAGCGGGGGCGCGCGGTAGCGGACTTACAAGTGGTTAAAGGAGTTGAAATAAAAGGATGACAAGAATGTAGGCGTCTAAAATCTGTTTAAAATGGGTCACAAGGTTCTATATTTGAAAATCTGAAACACCAGATTTTCAAATATAGAACGCAATTATGAAACTTTTCGAAGCATAATGTTTATTATTTAAATTGGAGTACGAATTTTTTGGCGAAAATTATTTAAAGGTGCGATAGGAAATGCAAGAAGTCTATAAAAATAAACATATCATTTGAAAATTACTCAAATATACACTTAGTTTCAGAGTTATTGGAGTACAACTATTTTCAGCAATGTTTACGAGAGAAATTAAAAAAAATGCTTCATGCTTTTTTTGTTGTCCTTTTGTATTAAATATAAACAAAGTCCATCTTATAACGAATTGGATATGGGTAAAATTGTGGACTAAATCTATCCATGTAATGTTTCAACATTCAGTACAACACAAGCTTTTGTTCATGCGTACACCAACTTGAAAGTTTCGTGCAAACTATCTACTACTTTTTGAGTTTTTACGATACCTAAGCATTATATAATTGACTAACCGTACCCGGAATGCTTTGCTAGTCCCTTTCTTGCTGACTATTTAAAATCTTCTTTGGCATCTCTACAACAACTTACGTAAGTTTTGTCTCAATCGATCGATTACTTTTCCTATTTTATATGAATGGTTTAATACTCGATTCGTCTTGTATATTAATTACCTTGGAAATAGACAAGTACCTTGATTCTCAGTAATATACTGTGAAAATGAATGAAAATGAAAATAACTTTATTCAAATGCACTTAAAATAAGTTGTTGTGAATCGTCCAACATTTTTTCTTACCTACCATTTAGAACGTCTTTTAACTGACAAGAAGAATGGGCGCAAGAAACTCGTCAGCTTTAACAGAAGTATAATCACAAATAATCCACAAAATAAAAAAAAATAAAAAAAACAAAATTATGCTGTTATTACAATAATAGTAGTATTATGATATCATTATTTCGTTGATTACAACACAGTCAACAAGTATCTGTTTTAAGTAAGTATCCCTGAATATTGCAATAACATACAGGGAATAAACAACAAATTAGACTAATTACTAGAATAGGAGTTACAGAGTATATAACGGTATTAAATGTATTAAGAATAAAATTAGGATTAATGAGATGTTCCCTCTTAGGAATATCATCCCATTGTCCATTTCAATGAAAAAAAATTGTAAACAATCTGTTTTTGTCTTTCTACCGTATTTGAAGTATTTGATGTCTTAAAAGTAACTTTATGAGTAGATTTATTAATTTCACTTTATAAAATATATTAAATGAAAATTGTCAAAGGCACTGAAAAGTTATGAACAAAGTTTAACTTTGAATCTTTTCGATTGATAAGATTATACGTACTTTATAAATTTTTTAATCAATTAGGGTTGTCTCCAGATCAACTCGCTTTCAATGTGACATGAGCAAGCTTGCTACGACTTACGAGTAAGAAGTTATCTTAAGAACATTACATAGTTAGGGTATGTAATGTGTATGTGGAATGAAACCTATGTAGTATGAAATATTTTTAAGTGCTAAATAACAACTGACTTTATTAATGTAGTCGTATAATTGTATGATTGTGTGATATGTATAATTCGAAGCTGTTTATCTTTTAGAAGCTAGAACAAAAATCAAAGGTATTTTTGGTGTAAAATAAATAGTGCAAAAATTTTCGTCTTTCTTATACAACATTATATTATATTTTTCTTTATTTAAGCATTCAACACTCATTGAAATAAAAAGAATATATAAAAAATAACCAATTTTAAAACTGTAACTAAAAAGGACAAATAAATATTGTATGTTTTCCAAAATCTAAAATGAAATATACCAACTATTGGAATAAGCGATGTCACATGGTACTTAAAAATCGTAGTAAAAATAGTTAAAAAACTGTTAGCATATAACTGAAAATAGAAACTATTTTCAGTTATATGCTAACGAGTTATATGCGAATTTATATTAGTACATTTTATGGAAATAAAGAAAAGAAAATAGTACCACTAACGAGAAAGCATATCGCAATATAGCAAGTTCTGATGTAATCCTTACAACTTTAAGCATCAGTGCTCCCTGTAGATCACTACAGTTCATCTCTCTGAGGATAGATTGCGAAGTTACGCAAGAAATTGGCAGTATAACGCCAGAAATGAAAACCATGTGTTTTCTTTCGGCACAGTGTTGCGCATCTGTCGATATCTACACCGTGAATACTTTGATAACTAGGCGATGCAGTCGCTAAGCATAAAGCTACGCTGGCAACATTTATTAGAGCGAAGCGTAATATCTAAAAAAATAATTTTTTATTTTTGTTTCGATGAGAATTTTTGCGAAATTCAAATTCGGGCTCCGTCACAATCTGGTCCTAAACCTGTTGATTCGCTTCCACACAAAAAATATTAAAATCGGTTAAGAACTCGGGAAGTTATGGCGTAACAGACATTGCGCCATTGAAGCTTATCCATGGGAGCTACACTCGCTTCGCTCGCTCCGCTCCAAAAAGAAGTATTAGGAAGGTAACTGATAATCTTGTTCCATTATTTGTTTCGTAATGATACAATTTCATAACATCCAGATCATTCTTCTATGATTTTTAATTATACGTCTTATAAATAAGTAACGTTTTATTGCACACACAGAAACTATACCGACAAATACAAGTATTTATATCAAAGCAAACCTCTTCAAGGCAACCTTGGGTTGAAGAAATAATCAAATATAAAAGGATGATAGAGGGTGAGCATATTGAAAAGATAAGTTTAGTAGAGACTTAGTTTAAGAAAACTTTCGACCATTACTATAAATATTTTCTATCTAACATTTGTTAATTGGAGCGGAGCGAAGCGAAGCTCCCATGGATCAGCTTCAATGGCGCTATGTCTGTTACGCCATAACTTCCAGAGTTCTTAACCGATTTTAATATTTTTGACGTGACAACGTCTTATAAATTGGTTTGCCGGGTGACACTTCAAGAAACTGCGTTACGCTCCGCTCACGTTATGCGCTTACAATGAGAGCGAGTGAGAGGCACGCGTCCCTTCCACTCGGGCATGGTTAGCCCGCCTAAGAGCGAGAGAGACAGACATAAAAAGTGGAAGGGACGCGTGCCTATAAATTAATGTTTTAAATATAATTCTTTGTATAAATAAATGTTTTAAATTGTTACTATTATTTCATCCTTCTTCCTACTATACGAATGAATATTCACATTAAAATTATTTTACCACTCAAAGTCGTTGTCACGTAAAACTTTCGCCCGTATACCGACTTTACAGGCAACCAACCAGTTTTTTTTGAATTGGAATTGAATCAACAGGTTTAGGGCCAGATGGTGACGGAGCCCGAATTTTGAAATTCGAAAAAAATTTTTTTTTCCTTTTTAGGTATTAGGTTCCGCTCCAATATATGGTGCTAGCGTAGCTTTATGCTTAGCGACTGCATCACCTAGTTTATAGTACGCCAAAATGAGGTTGCTTTAAGCCGTTTTCAGTTGACTTCACACAAATATAATTATTTCATCTGTCCATCTGATAATCCGGCAGTTTTCATATAGCGTTAATAAGTGCAATGTCAATGAACTAATTTTAAGGAAATACAAAGTGTTATATTAACTTTCCTTCATATCGGAGGCTAAGTTTCATGTTATAATAATCGATATAAGAACACTCGTTGAGGAACCTCACTTTGAACAAAACTCGGCTCGTAATACGGATTTGTTTTTCTCTTGGGATTATAATTTGTTCGGGTTTTTGTTGGGTCCCCCACCAATTACAGTTGTCGACCGCATTTGGAATTGATTACGGAAAGAGTGGAGGCGTGTTGGGACTTGCTCCTTGTGATATTTGTATTGTGCATGTAAGCCAAAGTTTTCGGTTATTTGATTACGCGATTATGATGTTTTCTAGAAAAATGAATATCGCTTTTAAAGGAACAATAAAACGAAATAAATACATTATATGAAGTTCTTAATTTTCCATGTAATGAGAAGGAAAATAAGCGTACGAATAGAGTTATAATTTGCCCAATCTTTTTTCCCGTCTGAAAAAAAGATGATGTTTTTCTTATACTTTTACTCTTATATTTTTACTTATGTATATGGTTTTGTAATAGGGCTCAGTTGCCACCTATGAAAAATAGTAGTGCTTAACTGGGATCAGATCTTGTTATCATCCAAATGTGTGGACAGTTTTCTACAATTAAAGTGTTGTTGGATTTGCCTTGACTACCCAAATATCTTAGAATAGGACCAATATGGTAGCTTCAGAAAATAATTGTATACACACCAATCGAGTAGGATATGAAAAAAGAAGGATTTAAAAACATTGTCACAAAAATAGATGAAGTTTATATAATCCAGACATATAAAAAGTAATAGTTAAGGGTGGAAACTATAAAATAAAAAAATATGTTTATTTAATCATGAAGATGTCCACTGCTGGCACAAAGCGTTTGGAGAGACAAAAAGTAGGAGTTTCGCCAAAAGTCAAAATTATTTATGCACAACGACAAAAGTCTTTTTCTGAATAAAGGATTTGCCCAGTAATACTAAATTCAAGTTTTAACTTTAAAAAAGGCGTCAACCATCGGAAGAATCCAAGTGAAATCCAAAAAATTTGTAAGTTGCTCTCTGTTAGAAAGCTACAAACACTACCAACATTCCAAGAAAAGATAAATCACTGCCGTAATAATCTGGACATCACGAACAAAAGAAGAAAACGTAAGGGTGTGGAGATTCCGAGAATAAATTCCGTATTCGCTTCTGGGGAATATTATCAGCCCGGTACATCGTTATAACACAATAAATTAAGAAATATAATAGCAAAAAATATTATGAATGAAAGAGGCTATTTTGTGAATAGCCTGTTGCATGGCTACAAAGAGGCTAAAGATTATAATGACAATGTATTTATTGTATTCACATTGCCATATATCTATAACATTTTAAATACGCCAGTAAAAAAACAACCATATCTCCCTTCTTAGGGCTCGAAGATTTGGTTGTTGGCTTTTACAGGCGTATATTAAATCTTATAGGATAATGATGATACTTAAGCTTTACTAAACTTAGGATTTACTTCAAATACACAAAGTAAGCAAACACAAACACGTGCTAAACCAATAAGGTACTTTAAATACACAAAATAAAGCAACACGTACACGCGCAAACTCACATACCTACACACGAGCGCACACATACACTCTCTTCCTTCCCCTCCCCCTCTCTATCTCTCTCTCTCTCACACACACATTGCCATTTTATTGTTGTTTTGATTGTTGTATAAGGTAGAATAAGTAATAAAATTTGCAATCTTGTTCAGAATATAAAATAAGTTTTATGGAGAGACTGTTTCTTGAAAGTATGTAAGCATCTATTGTTTCTCGATAAACATTTAAAACCTTTCTTTATGGTTATCTACTATACTAAGTGTTGTATTTGGAGTCAAAACTACCTTATTATATAAGTAGGTGTGTTTGTCACATACACTTTTAGGTACGACTACTATAAAGAAACTCTTTCAATTGGAACCATTATCAAAAGTTGCTTAACCAATCAACACCATCCTATCTCTTCAATTACTCCAGCAGTGCTGTCTTAATATTGTATTAAGACAGCACTGCTTATCGTGGCTTATAATGTTGAGTCAACAATTTATACACACAGTAAAACGAAAAGCGCATAAAACTAGAATGTTATCTAGCAAGTACAGCAAAACTTTATCGTAACCAGACAGGAAATGTCGTAATCGGTATAGCGTGCATCAGCAATTTATTCAGTGAAGCATACATAATAGCTTAACCGTACGTGTAAATATCGGTTACCTTCAAATTCGAATGCATGTAGCTCTAAAACCCTAAAATATGTCATAGCGCTTTTTTCGAACGAAGTTACGACTGAACCACAGAAAATGTATATTGAATCTGGTTATTATAAAAATCGTTGTAAGTAGCTTTGTAAACAGAACTCACGTCTCAAAAATGATTGATAGCTTAACATTTTTTTATTTTCGTTTTTTTTTTTTAATTTTAAACTTTAGTCTTTATTTCAGATAATTTATTTATTGAAGCGATTCATCAGCACAGATAAACCTCTGTTTATCTGTCTGTTATTATGTATTTTAATTATTTGTTTATTGAACAATAAAAGAAAAAGTTGAAGCCGCTTTGGAATTTTAATAAGTTATATTTTTAATATACTAGATGACATTATTTTAAAGATATAGGTATTTTAAAAAATATTTTCTTAAGATTTATTTTTCTATTATCCTTATTACATCAAAAATTCATCTGCGAACTTCTCATTTTATGTTAATTGTTTCAATTGAACGTAACATTATTTATGTATTCAAAATATTACAGAATATTTTTCTGCTTCAACTCATTATATCTTTTGTCCGAAGCCAGTCATCAATACACGTTGGTACAAGTAATTATGTAAATCAGAGCGGTTTTTGGGAGGTATTTCATTTTTACATGACCATAAAACTGGAACGGAATGTTAATTTGTAAGTATTATTATGCTTATGATAATGATAATTTCAACGAGTTGGAAATTTTACATTTCATTATGGGAAAATAAAGTTCCGTCTTTAATTGAGATCTCCAACCCGCCGGGGTTGTTAAAATTTCATAAAAACTAGAATTGACAAAAACACATTTAATTTTTACCAATTTGTCTCTTAACTAGCAATGTTTGTTACTGTAATCTTGCAAGCTGAATTAGAATCTTTGTTCTTTAGGAAATATTATATGTAGGACCATTAACGACGACAGTTGGCTTTTTAAATTGTTTGTTTAACATCGATTTTTTATTATTAATTTATTTGTCACTCATCTTTAATATCTAGTTTACTAAATACGAGTATATTATTTTACCTTGGAAGTGTTATAGGCATTTTTGGTATAACTTTCCTGTCCCGTTGCACTCCTGAGATAAGTTATTTTTTTCTAGTTATTTAAGATTAAAGAACACTACATATAAAGCTTATTTATTATTTAAAAATAATTCATCAAGTAGTTTTTTTTTCGCAAAAGATAGAAAGCATTTTTTCCATTATTAGAATAAGTAATTAATTTTTCTTCCTTATATTTATGTGACAGGGTTGTTGTGTTTCTGAAGCTATATTATTGTAAAACGGCAATTTATTGTTTTTTTTTTTATAATAAATAAACATCGGTTACACCGCGACATGAATTTAAAAGAGCATTCGAGTAAACAATTCATTGTCGTTTCATTTCTTTTTGGTGTAAGGATTCCGAGAAAAGTAGTTTTTTGACAGATGTCAATTAAGAAAAGAAAGGCAATTAGAACAGCATTAAGGCTTTCTTATAGTGCGGTATTTACTTCGTGGGAACTGGCTGGATAGCTAAGCTTTCTTTTTGAGTTTTTATAATGCAAAAGAAACAGAAATTAGGTCTCGTAAACATGTTTATTTTTCCTATTTTATTTTTCTCACTATTACGCCCATAATTCTTTTAAGGCTTAAGTTCATGTAATTAATTAGTCCAGACCATATTTTTAAGATACGTTCGATAATCCTAAAGAACATGTTACTTTTTAATATAATTACATTGTACTACACTTAAATTGTAATGTCGGATTTCATCACTAGGTAATAAGTTTGAAATCGTAGGTTAATTAAAACTCTTTCATCTGACGTAGAATTATATAGTTTCCAAAAAATTCACTGACGTATGCTTATAAAGAAAGTTTGACAGATTATCATAAACTGGCAATCTGTAAATTATAGGGCAGCCATAGATGACGAATTCTAAATATTTTATTTGCCTGAAGGCCCTTGACCTAATGAAAGGTCGCTTGAGGGTCCAACTTCGCTAGACCGCATTGATTTGATCTAGAGTTCACCTCACTCCACTATTACTACGACCGATATAATCTGATTGCATCGACTAATGCCCACAACGCGTGTAAGCAATATTACTCGTATTTAGGAGCCCTATAAAGAATTTAACTTGACCCAAGTATCAAGCGTACTTAACTATGTTAATTATTATATATTTTTAATTCCCGTCTAATACCACCGACGAGTCGATTTTTTTCTTGTAATAATTTCTAAAGATATAAAGATGCAGCAGATTCAACTACTAAATAATACAGCAGCCGAATAAGGATTTAAAAAAAATCTTTATTTTATAAACTTAACTACTATTACAAATAAATGGCAGCTCCGCGATAGATGCTGGCTAAAAATATAATAATTAAAAATAGGTAAAGTAAAATGCAACGGATGCGTGTTGCATGTCGTATTTTTACTGCTGACGCTGCGACACACATAAAGTTAAAAACAATTTAATAAGAATATTGCAAAATATCAACTTAAGGCTAGGGACACACTATGAAGGTTTAGGGTAGGTACACACTGAGAGCATAAAGTATTATCACTAATCACACACATAACATACTGCTTCAATAAAAAACTCCTACATTCACACCAATTAGCCTAGTCCAAAGAAAGTACTGTAAAGCTTGTGTTATGAATACATAGATAATTAATATTCATAGAAATATATATTTATACCCATGTGTCAGGTACAAATTTTCGTATACCCCGCCTACGCAATGGCAGGGGCAGTCCTCACATATCCCCGCGGACTACCCACGAAATCATAAAGCTTTCCCCTGGATAAAAAAGGTACCAATGTTCGTATTGATCGCACAAACATCTACCCTCTCCGGGACTTGAACAAGGCAGACGTGAACAAGAGAAGGCAGGATCGCTACCGTTGCACTAAACGGTCGTCACAATATAATAATTAACATAGCTGATTCTTCTCTATCGGTTATTCGTTCCTTGAACCTAGAACATAGAGATAGCGTTGGCGTCAGCTTAAGAAATACTTGTGATAATTCGGCGAGACTGTTAATGTCTAGGAAGAAAGGTCTATTAAGGAAGCAGAATTGGAAGACGCGCTCGGAAAGAGAGGGGATGTGGATTCACACCCCGCCTGAAACGGATCTGCGACAAGATTTTTTTGTAATAATTTCTTTACATATATAAAATCTAGGAGTAAAATGCTTAAATATATAATACCTAGCGGCCCGTCCCGGCTTCGCACGGGTGGACAAAATTTTTAAAAAAAATTCTATTATTAAATATTTTTCCTTTAGCGCCATCTAACGTCCGGTAGACGAACTACTTGCGGTTAACGCGTTGCTATGGTAACGCGTATACAATGGAAAAAGAGCGGACAGACAAACAACAAATTTGTGATCTTAGATTATAGATTAGGAGCCCTATTTTTGAATCACTTAGTTAAAACTCCAAAGTGGCATGCGACTAGGTCACAATCGTCGACTAAGTAGCATGAAAAAGATATGTTGTATATCTGAATCGATATACTTATACTGACAATATATTAAAATTAGCCCCATTTAAAAAGAAATGGCAACCTGTTTTCTCGACATGGAACGTACAAAGCTATTTCCTAGATATATTGATACTTTCAAACTTTGCCAGTTTGCCAGTGTGACACATTGGACGTTGATCGCCTGCAAGACGAATGGTTGAGCTGAAAGTTTCAGACGTGTTAATTAAAAATAGCAATTCCTGTTTATTGTTTTATTATGATAGTTTTGTACCTAGAATTGCTAACTGTGTATAATGAAGTAATACACAACACATATAAGAGAAAACTCCTATGGCTAATGAAATATTTAAACTAAGAGATTTAATTTACGCCTGTACAGAACAATCACATCGCTGAGCCCTCAGGCAGGATCCTAACTATATGGTTGTTTTTATAGGCATATTTTAAATATAAAAATATATAAATATTTCTTACATTCACACCAATTAGCCTAGCCCAAAGTAAGCACTGTAAGGCTTGTGTTATGGATACTAGGGTAACGGATAGACATACATATTTGATACATAGATATGTAATATTCATAGAAATATATAAAAACACCCATGACTCAGGTACAAATGTTCGTATTCATCATAAAAACATCTGCCCCTTCCGGGATTTGAACCCAGGACCGTTGGTGCGAAAAGCAGGATCACTACCGTTGCACCAAACGGTCGTCAAATCATAGAAATATGCCATGCTAAATGCAGAAAAATACAATTTACACTTTCATTATGAAGAATAATTTAAAAATATACCCTAAGCTTCATCACGACTTCATCGATTCACCAGCAATTTATTAATAAAAAAACATCCTTAAAATAATAAAATGGTTATAAGAAATCCTTTAGAATTTTTTATGAGTCCGTGGTTCGCTATGTAAGCATCGGTTCCATTTAACTCATTGTTGTGACATTTTCCTGACGCGTGCTTTTTTTTTAAAACAACAAAGTAGAAATGCTGTAATACTGAAAATATTAAAATTCACGAACACTAAAAATAATATATTTTACATTAACATAAATTAGCCGATCCGAAGTAAGCACTGTCAGGCTTGCTGGCACCACTCCATTTCGGGGCGACTTCGAGTCCCTTCTGTCTTTGGGTGACACAGTTATTCTGTTTGGAGACTTTAACTCCAAACACACTGACTGGACCTGCCTTAAGACCAACTCCAGCGAGCGGCGATACTAGGGTAACCGGTAGACCTAAATATATGATACATAGATATGTTCGAAACTCTAGCTCCGACGACCGCGGGGCATGAGGTGTGGAGGACAAAGAAGTCGCTCGTCGTGGGCGCTTTGCAAGGTGGCTTCACTTGGCTCAGCGACACAGCGCCATTGATATATATTTTTTGCAACAATTTAATATCCATAGAAATATATATAAATACACATAACTCAGGTACAAATGTTCGTATACAACTCTCAAACATATGCGACTTCCGAAACTCTAACCCAGAATATTTTTCCAAACGTCGCGTCGTCATAATCCAGAAATAAATTATCTGTCACAACACATTTTTCACATAAATGAATAATGACAATTATGTAAATAACAAACAGAATAATAAAAAAACGGAATTTTAGAAAGGCCGAGCAAGCTGTTGACAATTCTTCACGTAGACATTTAATAGTCTTTAGACGTAAAACGATTGCCAGACTTTTCATTATAATTTATGTAATAAAATTGAAATGCAAAAAAATAAATAGTTTAATGAAATATAAAACTTGGGGTTAAATACTCAAATAATATAATTAATAGAAAGCCTTTTTTGTCGTGTACAACACAATATAACTAAACAGATAATTACTTGATAACTAAAGTGTAACAACGGACGGTTTTAACGCTAAGAGCGTTAAAACCGTCCGTTGTTAAATGATAACAACAATCTTAAACAAAACTCAAGACCTCCAGACTGAAAGTTCAAAGGATGGAGATCCATTATTCGTTTTTGTTTGAAAAACAGTTTGAAAACATGAATTTCCTTCTCTTCTTACTAACATAAATATATATAAGATATGCCGTCATAGCTATTGATTAATATGTTAAATTACTGTCATAGCTCAATTTATTATCATTCTTAAATTAACAAGGTTATTTAACGTAATATTTTTCACGTATCCAATATGTGGACATTATATACACCTTTTTCTGTTTTTTTTTCTATATAGTACTAGCTGACCCGCCTACGTATTGCTGTAGCTCAGTTATTATAATTTGCAACATATTTTTATTATAAAATAAAATCTTAAGGTGAAACAAAATAAAATCAAAATCAGTTGAGTAGTTTCCGATGTCAAAACACTGTGACAGGGAATTTATATATTTATATATATGTATATTTTGGTTGGTTACTATATTTTTCAAATCTTATAAATTTTGCGTTATTTTATATCTTGTAAAATGTGGAAATGCAGAAAATTTTAACCTCACGACATCATATATAGATCTATTTGTATTACCCTCCATTTCCTCCATGATAAGTCCCGGATAGTTAAAATGTACATAGGGACTTTGTCACAAACAAAACAATTCTAATGGGTACTACTTCGCCATTATATAATAAACAACAATATGGTGGTACATTTTACTGTATGGTTCTGGGTAAGAGTCCCGGAAGTCCAGATATTGGTGAGATAAATACAAGCATTTGTACCTGAGTGATGGGTTTTTGTATACATTGCAAAAACATTACTAATTTATGTATGACTATCGGTAACCCTCGTATCTAATACAAGCCTTACCGTGCTTACTCTGAGCTAGGATAAGGAGCAACAATTATTATTATGTATGTATCATATATTATGTATATTTCTCCATTACCCTAGTATTTAATAGGGGTTAAAGTATGAAATTGCCGTTTTATTGCAATAGGTTCTTTGAATTGACATAGAATCTTCATGGTTTGAGGTTTTCGAATGAAACTTTTTTTAAATGGTTTCTATGATGTTCTTTTTTTAAAAAATGTAAAACATTTGAATATCGACTTTCAATTGTTTTTGTTATTCAATTTAGACAAGAAAGATGGATACTGCGAAAATTCGAGTTATTTTTGAATACGAGTTCCGACGCGGAACTAACGCGGCAGAAACAGCCCGCAATATCAATGCTGCGTTTGGAGAGGGGTCTACTAATGAACGCACCGTGCGATTTTGGTTTAAACGCTTTCGTGATGGAAATTTCGACTTAAAGAACGAGCCACGAGGAAGACCGCCCACACAGGTAAATAACGATGAATTAAGAGAGATAGTGGAAGCCGATCCTAGTCAAAGTACCCAGGAATTAGCGGCATGGTTTAACGTTACCTTACCCACAATATTGACTCACTTGCGTCAAATCAATAAAATAAAAAAATACGAAAAATGGGTGCCTCATGATTTGACTGATCTGCAGAAAGAAACGCGTGTTGAAACTTGTGTTGCCTTGTTGAACCGGTACAGAAATGAAGGAATATTGGATCGAATTGTAACATGTGATGAAAAGTGGATTCTTTATGATAACCGGAAAAGAAAAATGCAATGGCTGACCCCAGGTCAAATGCCACAACAGTGTCCTAAAGCAAAACTTACCAATAAAAAGGTAATGGTAACTGTTTGGTGGTCTCAGCATGGTGTTATTCACTATAGTTTTCTCCGATCTGGTCAAGCAATAACGGCAGATGTCTATTGTGCCGAACTCCGAACCATGTTGACAAAACTAGCAGTAAAACAGCCCCGACTCATGAATCGATCTTCACCATTATTGCTCCACGACAACGCGAGACCTCACACAGCACGAGAAACCATTTTGACCCTTCAGGAACTGCAGTTAGAAACCATTCGTCATCCTCCGTATTCACCAGACCTTGCTCCAACGGACTACCATTTTTTTCGTGATTTGGACAATTATCTACGTGACAAGAAGTTTTCTTCCCAGGAGGCAGTACAAAATGCTTTCACACAGTTTGTGCAGTCTAGATCGTCGGAATTCTATCGCAAAGGCATTAATGACCTTCCCATTAGATGGCAGCAATGTATAGATAATAATGGCAACTATTTTGATTAAATAAATTTGTTAAAAATTTAAAAAATAAACAATATAGATTTTCAGTACAAATCGGCAATTTCATACTTTAACCCCTAATATAACACAAACCTTATAGTACTTACTTTGGGCTAGGCTAATTAGTGTAAATGTAATAAATGTAATTATTATTATTTTTAAATTTAATTGTGTAAAAATCATACATACAAGCTGATTAAATCATTTTGACGTGACAACGTCTTATAAATTGGTTTGCCGGGTGACACTTCAAGAAACTGCGTTACGCTCCGCTCACGTTATGCGCTCACAATGAGAGCGAGTGAGAGGCACGCGTCCCTTCCACTCGGGCATGGTTAGCCCGCCTAAGAGCGAGAGAGACAGACATAAAAAGTGGAAGGGACGCGTGCCTATAAATTAATGTTTTAAATATAATTCTTTGTATAAATAAGTGTTTTAAATTGTTACTATTATTTCATCCTTCTTCCTACTATACGAATGAATATTCACATTAAAATTATTTTACCACTCAAAGTCGTTGTCACGTAAAACTTTCGCCCGTATACCGACTTTACAGGCAACCAATTTTTTTTATTATATTTAAGTTACACTGGTATTAAACATAAATAATGACATCCGGAACGCCATCTGTGGGCTTATTTGATCTGTATGAGGTATTTTTTGACGTGATAACGTCTTTTAAATCGATGAACGCCGGCTGCACGCACGAATAATTGTAACGTTCCGCCTGAGCCGAGCGTGCAAGCGAGAGCGCGGAACAAGCGATAGAGAGGCACGATCGGCCTAAGCGTTCGGCTTGTGACGAATATATCTCTCTTCCACTTCATGAAGTGAAAAGTTAACGTCGTTTCCATTTTTTATTACAAAAACTAAATGTTAATTTATCAAAAAAATATTGATAATTCAATTATAATAATTCAATTCAATTCATAAAAGTATGCAATTTTATTCGATGTTTTCTTATGACGCTATCACGTAAAATTATCGTCCGTAAACTGACTTTACAGACTATCAATTAAAAATATATATATATTTTACATAAATACAGTCCACTTATAATTAATTCATGTGCTATTAATATATAATGTACTAAAATCAACGACCTCCATAAATTGACATTCGACATTTCCTGCTTTTCTCACCTTTCTGGCTTTGAATCCCGGAAGTAGCAGATGTTTGTGTATTTATATTTATTCCTATAAATATTACATATTTTTATGTAGCGTATATTATGTTTATCTATCCGTTACTATACACAAACCTTACAGTGTTTACTTTGGGCTTAGCTAATTAAAGTTGGTGGATTTTTTTTATCAATATTATAATCAAATTATCTTTTGTTTAGTTGGCGTTCATTGTTTTCTTTTAATTGGTATTATTTTGAATATATATTAATAAATACAATGATCTATAATAGAAACGTTATTATCCCATTTTACGAAAGCTTTGCATAACAATCATGACAAATTGAGACATTGAAATTTGGACAGGACAAAGTCTGCCGGTTTATTTAATTTAATTATTAAAAGAAATATTCATCCTTACCATTTTTTTCATTCACTGCCGATTACAATCTGCAACAAAACAAACAGCACTTTATTAATTTCGGAAAAATAAGCAAAATAGAAAAATAAAAATCTTATATTTCAAGGTTTTCCCTCGTAATGTAAGTAACTGAGTATCAATATTAATACTTGATACAATTTTTTACAATTATATTTAACTCTGTTCAATTTTATTTCATTAACTATTATATTATCTACTACAAATATTGTAAAATTAATAATAATTAACTAACCGAATTAACGGGTTTCATTAATTTACATTTTTATTGTCGATAGAATTTTCATTATAGAATGAACGTTGCCGTTCCATTTTACCAACTCAATTTATTCAATCAGTCTTGACATTATTATACCTTTTTAACCGACTCCAAAAAAGGAGGAGGTTCTCAATACGGCTGTATTTTTTTTAATGTTTGTTACTTCATAACTTTGTCAATTATAAACCGATTTGGAAAAACTTTTTTTATTTGAAAGAGTTTACCTTCAGATTGGTCCCATTTTATTTTCATATCATAAAATTTAGTTCTTATATCATATGTAACATATAACGATTTGGGTGCTTATAGCAAACTAAATAATAAATAAAAATAAAAAATTCTTCAAAAAACTAGTTGCAAAATAAAACACTAAAAAGCAAGAAATAAAAAAAAAATAACAAAAAAAAAACCCACTCCTACGAATGACTACAATTGCAAGCACCACTAAAAATTTTTTGTCTATTCTATGCTTTTACTACATTAATACTAATAGTTATTTTTGGAGTCGGTGCCAGCAATAAATTCTTCTCAAATATTTTGTTGTATTTGTTGTTATTAATATTGAAATTCGAATATTGATTCTTTGAAATAAAATAAATGTTTAACGCTTTTTACGCATAATTTATATTTAATAATGACGTTTCGACTCCTTTAAAGGAGCCGTGATCACAGGATGACTAAGACATCGCTGTAAAAAAGTTGTTTTTTTGGAGCAGAGCTTCCATGGATCAGCTTCAATGACGCAATGTCTGTTACGCAATAACTTCCTGAGTGCTTAACCGATTTTAATATTTTTTGTGTGGAATCGAATCAACAGGTTTAGGACTAGATAGTGACGGTGTTGTAATTCACAAATATAAAAAAGTTATGACTAAAAAACTTTGACTCTATGGAATTTCCCATTGAAACAAAAAGCGCGCGCTTTTTGAAAGTTTACATTCTTATGGAATTTTAAAATTTACTTATCATTATTGATTTTTTTAGTACTACCCTCCGTGTCAATATATGGTGCTAGCGAATCTTTATGCTTAGCGACTGCATCGATCCAGTTTATTAAATTAATTACTAAATAGTCGAAATGTCGTGTAGTGTTCAGTAGAGTAGAATGACAGCAACCCTTTACACTAAACGTCGTATAAGGTGACTAATGATACTAGATGTAATCACCACACACCTAACATCGACCTAAAAATGGGCAGCAACGTTTTTACTGCAATCTTAAACCCGCCCGCAGATCGTTGATTTTCTGGCAAAACGACCCTATATTTGAGTGAGGCTTCCGCCCAGCAGTGGACGTCTTAACAGGTTTGTCTGTGTATATTTTAATGTATTTTTTTTTGTATTTAAACATGTGATTGCTACACTTTTATAACTAAGGCACTAGCCGATCCAAATCAAATCTAAATTTCGTTCAAAAAGCAAAAGCAGGTTATGAAATATCTTATCTGAATAATAGTAACATATTCTCATGGGAAATCATGGCGTCGTTACACGAATAAAGTTTCCCTCCATTTTGACATTTTTAACAATGTTGACCGATTATAAACTTAAAACGCGTGTCTAGCTTCACAACACAATTATTCCTTTGCCTAAAAAATAACATGCGTTATTCAAATTCTTCCCAATTTAAATTAGAAAAAAGAACGCTCTTCCCCGCATTATACCGCATTGCGTACGGAGTGAGTTGTGAAAAGCCAACAAAATATATTGTACGTTATCAGACCCCCGGGCGTACTATATATCCTACCGTGCGGAGAGAACACTATTGACTTTTCAAATTATTAGGGTAACAGCATCGTATATCGCCTTATATTTAATTGCTTATTTCGTGTCTTGGGGCCTTTCTTTACTATAATTAAATCATAACAAAAGACTATGAAGTTTTGTAAAAACAATACATTGAATTTTAGCTACATTAAATTTTGAAATAAGAACTACATTGTTAGAAACAACACTAGTAAGATTATGTGTAAGAGAAAAAGACACATTTTACAAGTAATTTTATTTTTCCTTTTCTCTTTTTAGTTGTTTTTGCCCAACTGTCAGGTCATGAATAGCAATTGTCCTGCCTTATTGAAACTATATTCTGTACTATATAGTGTAGAAGTGTCGAATCTTGAGGCTCTAACACATTTTTTTTACTTACGATTAAATGATTGCCAAATTTATTTTATCACCCTAGCAGTTTTTTATGCCGTATCAGAATGACTAAGTGTTGAGACTGCATGTGTAAGTACCTATAGCCTATTTTCAAAATCTGTATTTTGTATTCGTATTTACTTGATAAAGAAATAATTATTGTCCAAATTTACAAGTACTGACCAATAAATATATTATATTTTGCTAGGATATTATTATGTATGCGAAATTAAGTCAAACGTGTATAGAAATTTCAAAAGAATAGAAATTAAATAACCACATTCCGTCTGTTAATCAGGTTTTAGTAAAACCACATAAGATTTACAATAACACACACACACACACACACACACACACACACACACACACACACACACACTTCACACACACTTACACAGAAACAGATGCACAAAGATTTCAATCAGAGTACTATTTCAAATTACTCTTTTAATAAAAGACCTTAAGTTTATAGAAAATTATTTAATCCTGCTTAAAATTTCTAAGATAAATTATTATAATAGAAAAACACTAGAAAAAATCCACTTGGGTCACAAGTAAATTCTCAGACGGGATTTCTGCTATAAATCTTGGTATTTTATTAGAAATGCCATTTCAGTCTAGACTTCAGGTAAAATGTAAAGTCGACCACTAATATAGACCTAAACCAATTATCAAAAGGCGTATTAAAAAAATTCTGAAGAAAAAAAAATAATGTCGCCGAAAGTTTTTCCATAAAAATGGTGAAAAACTTAAATTCTCTTTTAAAGCCATTAATTTTCTTTATAATGGTGTTAAAAAGTTTCACAATCTATAAAGTTTTATTTAGGAGCTCGACGTCTTATTGGGCCTACGATTGCAGAGGACAAGCGAACTTCGTAAAGTTAACGGGTATGTGAGCAAAAATCGCGAATCTTAGTCCCAGGTGCTTTTACGATTTTTAGCGCCTATTAAACCGCACTAAGTCTCCATTTAAATTTGCGATGAAAAACAAATATCATATTATAGAAAATTGTGCTTAAAACCTTATTACAAGGGCGCCACCTTCCATTTTTCTAAATTACAATTTGGTGCAACGGTAGCGATCCTGCCTTCCACTCTGACGGTCCCGGGTTCCAGTCCCGGAGTATGATGAATACGAGCGTTTGCACCTTAGCCATGGGTGTGTATTTCTACGAATATTACTTATTTATGTATACTATATGTATGTCTATCCTTTACCCTCGTATCCATAACAAAAACCTTACAGAGTTTACTTTGTTCTAGGCAAATTGATGTTAATATAAGAAATATTATTATTATTTGTAGTTTTTTCCAAGGAATTATTTGCAATTATTAATACATGGGGCCCAGTGCGGAATGGTGGGTGTTAAAAACGGCAGACTAATCAGAAAATGGATGAAATCACGGAAAGAAACTGGGCATAACACGGGCCCTATGAGACTTTTTGAACTCATGACAATTTTTTGGTCACCTATAGAAGCTGTAAACTTAGGATGAATATAATAGGTAATAATAGGTATTATAAATAGGTAATTTTCTTAAAAAAAAAATTCTCATCTGATCTGGTATTTTTTTATTTAAATGTGTAAAGATGCGGAAGTATAAAAACTAAGTAAGTAAATATAATACAGTGTTAATAAAATACCATTATATTGTATTCCATTCTACTCTATCATAACCTGCTACAATAAGGTTCTTGTAACTTGAAAATACTTAAAACTACCTATTATAGTTTATTATTAAATCAAGTATAACATTACTTACTTATAACTTTTAATAATTGCGCCGCGAAGGTCGATAATTAAGAAGCTTGAGCCTGGCATGAACCAGCTATTTAATCTATTTCAAATTTCCACAGCAATTTGTGTTCAATGGTTATTTATTATCCTACTGACAGCTGTCAAACGTTCTGGTTTGTATCTGAAACCATTAGTTACTAGAACCTTAATAATTCCATCTCTTCTTAAAGATTTTCAATATGAAAATAGTTAATAAACTTGCGATTGCGATACTAAAAAGTTTAAGTCGTTGTTGTTAGCGTTGGGGTTATAAGTTGACTCCCAATAATTGTAGAATTATAAAAATATTAATATTTTTATTTTATACTAGCTGGTGCCCGCGACTTCGTCTGCGCAGGATTAGTATTTCGAACAATATGTTTATAAATTGTAGCCTATGTGTTATTCTGATGTATAAGCTATATTGTGGTAAAGTTTCATTCAAATCCATTCAGTAGTTTTTACGTGAAAGAGTAACAAACATCCATACATCCATACTTACAAACTTTCGCCTTTATAATAGTAGTAGGATTATTGCAGCTGCAAACCAGCGGGTCGCGGTAAAGCCAAAGCATATATACTTGAAGTCATAAATTCCTGTTTTTTTGACGTGATAACGTCTTATAAATTGGTTGCGGCTGGGAGTCACTTATGAAAAAGTGTAACGCTCGGTAACGTTACGATGAGTCACCGAACGAGAGAGAGGCCCGCCGAATGCCTTGCGTCTCTCTCCCACTCAACTATGATCGGTCTGCCGCGCGCATTGTGCAATTTAATTATATTCATATCAATAAATATTCTACCGAGAAAAAGACGTTGTCACGTAAAATCTTCGCCCGTAAAACCGACTTTACAGGCAAAAAAAAAAAAAAAAAAAAAAAAAAAAAAAAAAAAAAAAAAAAAAAAAAAAAAAAAAAAAAAAAAAAAAACGACTTTTTTTAATCTAAAGACAAAGTACTATTGTCCAGAAAATGTGCAGAAATCAGTAACTTATCATCCGTCACTCTCATTTTCCTTACTTGAACTCATTCTGTCAAATTAATATGTACAAATGAACCTTAATCATAAACAAAACTAACCTTCTAGAGTGTCAGCAATCATTTGTTTTTTTCTTTAACTTAAACAGTTTTCCATTTGCCAGCCTGTTCGAAATTTAAATAAAATATTTGATGAATTACCCCCTAGATGGCCATGTTTCGATGAAGCAGTTCCTTCCAGTTTTAAATTACACGATAGATAAAGTTTTTAGTTATGCCCCGTTTGTCGGCCGCGGCTCGCAGGTATTTGACCTATGTAGCAATTTCGAAACTCCAAGCTACTTGGATGACAAAAAATATTTTTGTACTTATAAATTATTCATCCTAATTTCATAAAAATATAAATTAAATAGGTCCTGAGTGTGAACTTAAAAACTAAGGCCCTGGATAAATATTATCACATTAAGTTTCAGTACATTTACATTCGTTTGATATTTGACTGTAGTATTTACTTTGATGTAGATTAGTGCAACTGCAGTAATCCTGCCTGTGCGCCAGAAATCCCGAGTCCAAATCCCGAACTATATTTATTTATGTAGGGTTGTCATTTAGGAGGACTTAAATATCTAAAAATAGGGATTTTAGGATTACTGTCGGGACAAATAAATATAAGAATACCTACATGATGTTCTTTTTTTATTATTAAAACAAAAAAGACAAGGAAATTTTATTATTTGGACATACTAAGAGAATCATACGTGGTACTAGGCCATAGGTTTTACTGAATCCACCAAATTAAAATTCTAACATTTTACATAAAAATTGCGAGTAAAGTGATTTTGGATCCGCGCGATGACTTTTCTTTTCTGTATTTAAATTAATATTTCAAGAATGTGTTTGTAGCATAATAACATAATATTAAATTTTGGGACAATTCAGATGAATCCCGACCACCTGGCAACTCTGGGGTAATGATAAATAGTAATTTCTGCGAAATCATGATTGTTTGAATACTTATTTGATTATATAACATTCGTGATTGGGTAATCAAATATCTTTAGTAAATTCTATTTTTTTGGTATCAAATAACACTAATTTATTATATTTTGTATACTTTGGGAAATTAAGTCAAACATCAATCACAGAATAATTGTCAACTTTGTGCGTCCCTTTTTCATAGATCTAATGAACTTCTTTTTTGTTATTTTCCCTTTGTGTAACATTTTTCGTTCTCTTAAAAGAAAGAAAAGGTATTTCTATTTTTGCAACCCGATTTAAATTTACGGATTTCTATTTTTTTTTTAATCTGACTAGTTTTCTGTGTTCTGTTTTCGCAGTTTCACCAAACGGTTCGGACGGTAGATCAGCGCTGGGGGCAAGCCGAGCATTCTCTTGTGTCGGGACCTATTTAGGATAGAGTTATACTTTTCATACTTTCAATATTTTTTTTATGCCAAACTTGTTTATTAAACCTGTACCAAGACTTTAAATTACTTCTATGGAATAGAAAAATCGGGGTTAAACCTTTTTATTAGGCCTTAATGGCCGTGACACTACTATCTATCTTTACACTTAAAACTAATCTATTAAATAAACCTATATCCAAGACCTATGTGTCCTTTTTTATAATAAATAGGTAGCAAGCGATGATTCGATCTAAGATGTGACGCGCTTGCTTAGAAGATATCTATTCACGAGTGACTTGAAGACCCCTAAATTGTATTTGTCAAGAAACACATTCTATTATTAACAAACAAATCCATATTAAAATCTAAGAAATAGAATGCGAAGTTCTATATAAAAACTTGATATTATCATTCACCAGTTAATATAATTTATGAGTAAACTTCTTTTTAGAACGGTTTGTTAACAACCTCATCAACATTCAAACGACGTAGTAAGTTTGCTGGTTTCATAATACAGTGTTTATTTGATTAGCCAGATTATATTTGCAAGTTTTAAAGAGCTAAAAAGAGGAGTTCGGTAGAGTTAAGATTAGCTCGTTCAATCTATAATGGGGGTAGTTAAACGGTTAGCCAAAAGGCTAGTGGTTGGTCGGGTGGCTGGAATTTTATTATCTTGAACTCTTTTGCCTGGGTAGGCACTTCTAATCGCTGAATCGCTTTTTTGAAAGGAAAGTCGGTAAAGGCATACCAAGACCAACTTACAGGGATCAAATAGAAGATGTTTGAATAAAAGGTCTGATGAAAGTTGAAGAAGCGAGAGATATACGAGTATGTGAGGATGAAAAGTGAAAAAGGAAATTTTTGTGCTCTATCTACCCCTATGGTAAAGGAGCGTGAACGTATGTATGTATGTATGAAATAAGAACGTTTTGATGTGATTATCCCTTCTACCTTCTACCTCTTACCATTTCCACTGAAAACTAATGTAATGTGTGTAATGACTTATGCAATCATTTATAAAAGCCCTTGAAAAACTGAAATATTTCACATTTTTAGTTTTTTTTTTTCAACAAAAAGTATCCTATGTTACTTCTAATACCTCCAAGATTATATGTACGATGTTTCATGATGATCGGTTTGGTAGTTTTTGCGTGAAAGCATAACAAACAAACTTACAATCACATTTATATTAATACTAGAGATATTATTTGTAGTTTTATTTTGTAAGACAGTTACATTCTAATTGCAATTCGTATTTGATTCTTAATAATTTCAACCGGTCAGGTCATAGGTCCTTGTTTCGAAGTTCCAAAACGTTGCACATTTGCGCTGTCTGATAATACTACTACTCGTAAAGCTAAAAAAATAGTTTTATTTCTGAAATCATTTCTACAATAACCACGCACAAACTTCCCAGTAAGTAATCGAAGATGCTGACGTTACGAATAATGGCACGCATTTTCCTTATTGGATTACGATTCCATTTAGTTAATAGTTTGCAACAAGGTTATAATAGAAAAAAACCTTTTTATCCGCCATAACAACAATGTAAAACATATTATCTTCCGGCAGATAGAGGTGAGGTCACCAGTTCCTCTTTGATTGAGAATTACGGGTGAAGTGCGTAGCCATCTGTTGACCTTATGATTGTTTACCATCATAAGATTAAGGCCTAACATTGCCTAGTTGTAAATAAAACAAAAGAATGGTCAGCCGTAATGTACTGACAATTATAAAAAGTTTTTCAAATGTTATTAACTCCAAATCATAGACTTATTATTATTAAAAGGAATTATTATTATTTTTTTATAATTTATTTATAGATATTATTATCTTTTTAGTAATTAAATTAATAAATATTTCCTACATTCACACCAATTAACCTAGCCCAAAGTAAGCATTTTAAGGCTTGTGTTAAGGATACTAGAGTAACGGATAGACATACATATATCTTACATAAATAAGTAATATTCATAGAAATATATACAAACATCCATGACTCAGGTACAAAATGCTCGTATTCATCATACAAACATATGCCCCTTCCGGGATTCGAACCCAGGACCGTCGGTGCGAAAAGCAGGACCGCTACCGTTGCACCAAACGGTCGTCAAATTATTTCTTTAAATATAAAAATGCTTAAATAACAGAAAAAAACAAAATTACTTTCTTCTTTATCGATTGTTGGATACTTATAATAGTATGATGTTGTAGTTAGTAAGAACAAAAAGAGATGGCGCTGGCGTCGAATTAAGGAATACTTTGAAAAATTCGACGGGTCTGCAAAAGTCTCGGTTGCTCTATTAGAAGAGTACTCGCTCGGAAAGCGAGGGAATGTGGGGCTCGTGTACCGCCTGAGACGCGATGTGTGATAATAATTTCTTTAGATAGAAAAATCTAGCAGTAAAATATTTTCATTAAAAAATATATTAATTGTTATGTAATTAAATAAAAATGTTGATAATTCTGCTTATTCAGCATTACGTTTTGTTATTTTTTTTGCCGCACCATTTGCTAAGGACGTAAATATTAGTTGCCAAAACCTTTGCACGCAACCAGAAATGGATGACTAAGCTTACTTATAACCCAATTAATCAGGGCGGATATTAAAGGCCACTGGACGAAATAGTCAAACGATTACTTTTGCCAAAGTATAAATACATTATTTTGATAACCGTTTGGTGCAATGATAGTACTCCTGCTTTTCGCATCGAATGCCCCTGGGTTCGACCCGGAAGGGGCAGATGTTTGTGTGATGAATATGATCATTTGTAGCTGAGCCATGGATATTTGTATATATATTTCTATGAATATTACACATCTATGTATTATATGTATAATTGTATGTCTGTTAGTTTCCCCAGTACCATAACATAAGCCTTACAGTACTTACTTTAAGCTGATGTAAGAAATATAATTATTAAGAATTTCATAATTTTGAGTAATTCACTTTTATGTCTTCACTAACTGAAGCCACAATAATCCTGTATTGAATTTTTCAGTTTAATATTTATTAGTTCAAATATAAATTCAAAAAGGATCGTATTCACTTAGAAAAACCCAAAATATTGTTAGTGTCATGACATAATATTTAAATTCGTGATAAAAAGAAAATATATCTTTTAAACATAATAGAAATTAAGGTACCTGGGTCGAATATGGCCACCTTAAGGTTTGGTATGCTTTTTTAATAATAATAAAGCTAAAACAAGAAAGTTTTAGCACTCATTTCTAAAGAGTGGTTATTTATCTTTACAAAAAAGGCAAAAAAATGTAAAGACTTCAAATGATAAAAAAGTATTTGCAACATTTTTAAAAATATAGAAATTGGCCATATTTCCGACGGGGGAGGTAAATATGCCCATACATGTGGCCATATTTACTGTATGAATTAGTTTAAAAAACTTCTAAATAAAATGAAATAAAAATAGTTATTATATTTTAATAGAAGATTTATTTAAAAGATATTCTTTGGGCGATATTCACTACAAATAAGGAACTAAGTACCTTTACAAAAATTTAAATTAAAAGATAAAGTCAACAATGAAACTCAACAAGTCTTTCTTAATTTTAAACTTAAAATGCTAAGTATATTATACTTATAGATAATCAACAAAATTATTAAAAATAAAACGTAAACTTTGAGATCCTTGATAGATAAATCACATTGATATGTTAAACTAGAAAAAAGTAGGTAAATCTAATGAAATAAATATTTAGAATTAGTCCTGACTGCACCGAGTGCAAATAAATTTATCAGTGTCTTCTTTTGTTAAACCAACACAGTCTTCATGGACGTATGTTTGACATAAAAAGCATATTCTCATATCTGCTATTCTATCCTCATCGCAAACGTAACAATACCAAGAGTTTTTAGATTTTTTAGTATGTCCTTTGCCTTTTTGATTAACCTTAGAAGTGACTGCTTCAGTCTTGTTCATTTTAGTAGAATATTGTTTCCTTTTTTGAGAAGACGCTCTAGATCATTAATTTTCAAAGTGGGGGGCGCGCCCCACTAGGGAGGCGCGAAGACATGAAGAGGGGGGCGCGGACACGGGGGTGGCGGTCTCACTCCGGCTGCCCGCGCATTTCCGCGCCGTACGCGCCTTGCGAGAACACGTGTGCACTTAATGCAAAAACAAACAAGCGACGTGCTATTATTATTATTTGTGTGTAAGAGTAGTGACAGTGACCGATTATTTCTTTTATTTCGCTATGAACTCTGCGAAAAAACGCAAATATAATGATGATTATATTAAATACGGTTTTGTTTCTATGAATAAAAGTGGTATCGAACAGCCGCAGTGTGTTATTTGTTATGAAGTACTGAGCAATGATGCTATGAGACCTTCGCGTTTGGAACGTCATTTGTCAACAAAACACAGCGCTTTAAAAGACAAGCCGAAGGAGTTTTTTGCTTCAAAATCTGCAAGTTTGAAGCGCATGAAATTGGATAGTACTGGAACCTTTGCTCAGTCATCTGAGAAAGTGCTCGAAGCTTCATATGAATTGTCGCTACTCATTGCAAAAGCCAAAAAAAGCCATACTATCGGAGAAACACTCGTTAAACCCTGCTTATTAAAAGCAGCTGATATTGTTCTTGGAACAGAAAGTAAACAAAAAATTTCACAAATACCTCTTTCTGACAATACTGTGAAACGTCGTGTTGATGATATGGCTGAAGATATCAAAAATCAAGTAGTGGAGGCCGTGAAAGAATCATGTTTTTTTGCAATACAGTTGGATGAGAGTACGGATGTTGCGCAATGTTGTCAACTGCTAGTTTTCGTTCGGTACATACAAAACGAAACAATCAAAGACGAGTTGCTGTTTTCAACAGAGTTAGCGACAACTTCGAAAGCAATTGATATAATGACAGCAATCTCTGGATTCTTTGATAAACATGAACTGTCATGGAAAAAGTTGATAGGTGTTTGCACAGACGGCGCTCCAGCAATGCTTGGATCTCGTTCAGGATTCGTGCAGATGGTCAAAGAAAAAAATCCCAACGTAATTACTATTCACTGTTTTATACACCGTCAAGCCTTGGCAGCTAAAACACTTTCAAACGAACTCTATGACGTCTTAAAATTATGCATTAAAATTGTAAATTATGTTAAAAAGAGTGCATTAAACACGCGGCTTTTTACGGCTCTCTGTGAAGATTTGGGCACAGAACACAAGACATTGTTATTTCATACAGAGGTGCGTTGGCTCTCAAAAGGCAATATGTTGGCCAGATTATTTGAACTGCGAGATGAAGTGATTCAGTTTTTAGACATTCAAAAACAAAGTAAATTGTGTGTTGAATTTAAAAAAACATGGGTCCAAGTAATATTTGCTTATCTATCAGATATATTTGATTCTTTGAACACTTTGAACTTGAAATTACAAGGCGGAGACTCGAACATAATTTATCATCGGGATGCTATCACGGCATACATTGAGAAGTTGCAACTCTGGAAACGCAAAATTTTGGCGTCCAACTATTCCTGCTTTCCTAAACTATTTGCGATCACAGAAGAAGCGTGCTTTAAGGAGATTTTGGATGAAATTGATACCAAGAATAAAATATCAAACCATTTGCAACAGCTCACGAACGAATTCAAGCGCTACTTTCCCGATTCGTGATCCTTTTCACGTTAACATAGAATTGCTGCCCGATACATTACAAGAGCAAGTTTTGGAAATCAAAAATGATTCTGCAGCCCAATATGATTTTGAGAAGATGGATAAGGCACAATTTTGGGTTAAATATCTCAAAGTTTATCCCAGCACAGCAGAGCAAGCACTAAAACTATTTTTACCCTTTTCAAGCACTTACTTATGCGAAAAAGCGTTTTCAGCAGTTGTAGCAATAAAAACAAAGTACAGAAGCAAACTAGATATTGCTAGTGATCTACGTTGTGCACTTTCTTCTATTGAACCCAGAATTGGAAATCTTGTCAAAAACATGCAAGCTCATCCGTCACATTGATTCTTCTTATAATAAGTGTGTAAAAGCAATATTTTTTATAATAAAACATCGGGAAATGTAATTTTGGACTTTACCCTGATTATTTAATTTTACAATTGTTTGGCGAGCCCACTTGCTACTACTTGCTGGGCCCTGAGCCTAGGGGAGGCGTAGGCACCTTCATTTAAGCAGTAGGGAGGCGTGATACTTATAAGTTTGGGAACCTCTGCTCTAGATGGACCTGGCTTATTTTCAATTTTTTGTTTACTTGCATTGGATGGTTCTGGCTTATTATTTTTCTCTGTAAACATTGATTTTGTTAGCATCTGTGCCAGACTATTAATAGCTTTTGCTCTAGTTTTAGTTTTTGGACTTGACGTCTTCTCCGGGGTTTTTAAAATTTCACAAAAAGATGAATATGACTCATTAAGTGTAGTGGAGCAGACTTTTGATTCAGTTTTCGAGTCTCTATTATTCTTGTGCTGTTTTAACTTGGATAAAGGAATCTCTTCGCTACTATCGAAATCATCATAAACTCTATCTACTTGAGTTGGGTGCTTTGAATTATTATTAGAACGATTTGCAGTGTTTGGCAATAGATGTCCACGTGTCTGGGAATCTTTTTGATCTGGATGCAGTATAGGCACCGGGTTTTCAACAGAGAAGAAATGATTGCCACTGACATCAAAAGGAGTGCTGTCATTGGGATTATCATTTACATGAGCAGGAATGACCAGATTTTTGCCAGCAACAGCATCATTGCTTTCAGTGTGATCGTCATTTCTTTGAGGAGGAATTAAGATACTTTCGCTAGCATTAGTAGCATCGCTGTCAAAAGGATCTTCATTTCCACGAGAAGGAATCAACACATTTTCGCTAGCATTAGTATCGTGGCTGTCAATGATATCTTCATTTTGTTGAGGAGGAATTGACAAATTTTCACTAGCATTTGTAGCATCGCTGTCAATATTATTTTCATTTCCTTGAGAAGGAATCAACAGATTCTCACTAGTAATACTATCGCTATCATTGGGATCATTATTTTCTTGATTTTGAGAAGGGCCCGGTATTGTGGAATCAAAGGTAGGTAAGCTAGGAGCGTATGCCTCTTCGGGTATCCTTTCTGGATTAAAAGGGAAAATTCCGGTGGCTTCAAATCCAGATTTGATATTAGCAGGTGTTGCAGCTTTATCCCACGCCTTGGAAAATAACATCCCAAAACGTTGTTTTGTTATTTTCCTGTCTTCGTGTACTGACCAGTACTTTAAGACTTCCTCGTCCCAGTAATATTCAAAGGATCGAAATACCGATTTGTCCATCGGCTGTAATTCATGCGTGGTGTTACTAGGAAGGCAAAAAAGCTTGATTTCAAATTTTTCTGCTGCTTCCACAATCGAATAGTCCAGGTGGCATTTGGCTCCATCGAAGATAAGTAAACAAGGTCCGGGCAATTTAAATTTCGAAAAATGATGAATCCAGTTTACAAACGTTTCAGAGTTCATGCTCCCTTTGGGTGTCATTTGGGCTATTGAGCTGGTTGGTAAGGAATCTATCCATTCTGGCTTCATGCGTTTGCCTTTGAAGAGAATCATAGGCGGAATCGCATGGCCTAAGGCATTGCCACATGAAACTATTGTAACATTCTCGCCGTGTTCTGATGCTACTAAATGTACTCTCTTAGATCCACGTTCAGCCAAAACTTCTGGTGATTTGTGCAATTTAAGTTGGCAACCTTTTTCGTCAATGTTAAATATGCGTTCCGGTTTATTCATAATGTCATTATCTTCCAAGACTTTTTTTAATTTAGCAAAATAATCAGAAACAACGGTTTTATTCAACTTTTGCGCCCTTGCGGGGTTTAGGTTTTGTGCCTTTCGCTTGCTGATATTCTTATGACGTTTTAAAAATCCTCTCAGCCAATCTCGTCCCACCATCGAGTCTCCATCTGACGCTGAAATGTTATTTCGATCACAGAATGTCATTACGCATGTACGTAGTACACGTTGTGTCAATGGGTATCCCACGTTGCACAGGCGAATAATACGGGATGCTAAAATCTTCTCTGTTTCAGGGTTAAGAAGCGGTTTCCGACCCAATGTAGATTTTGTCTCCTTTTTCTCTAGTAAATAACGCCTCAAAGTACGTCTTGGCACATTATAGTGCTTTGAAGCCGTATATATTTTCATCTTACCGCTTTTGATTGCAGTTAATGCTTGTTTCATTGATGCTTCTGACCAATTACCTCTAATCCCTTTAGATTATTATTAAAATTATTCGTCAGTTAACAGACGTAAAAACTGCACGCTTAGTCTATTTTAGCTACTTCCACAGTATTATGTCGTACGGGATACTACTGTGGGGAAATGCCGCCGATATTGGCTGCATTTTTGTGCTGCAGAAGAGGGCTGTTCGGGCGATCTATAGGATGGGCTCCCGAGAGTCTTTAAGAGAAAAATTTAAAGAAATTGGTATTATGACTGTACATTCACAATATATTTATGAAAACCTACTGTATGCGCATAAGTGTAAAGATATTAAATTCAGAAAAAATAGTGACAATCATAATTACAATTTAAGAAATAAAGATAAGCTAGCAATGCCCAGGTATAGGCTCCATAAAATAAGCAACTCCTTTGCAGGTCACTGTATACGAATGTACAACACGCTGCCATGTAACATGCATGACTTGTCAATGAATAAATTTAAATTTTTAATTAAAACTCAGTTATGCAAAAAGGCTTATTATAGTGTTAAAGATTTTTTGAATGAAAAGGCAGCGTGGACCTAAAAGAAATGAATTGCTCGTTCTCTGAATCGTTTTGTAATATGCACAATTTGTAAGACATTTGGCGATTTTATAAGAGTTTTGGCACATGAGTTTCTTGCCCGATTCTTCTCATGTTAGCCCCTACGTTCGGAATCGGGTGGCTCGTGGCGATTACATGCGCGGCATAAACTCCGCGGATGTACTTGCCGCTAGCGCACGGGCTATCTTTATTATAAAAGAATATTATCTTGATTCTTCTATGTAAAATTGACGATTTTAAGTGCCCGCAAGGGCCTATGAAATAAAGTTATTTTGATTTTGATTTTGAAGCTCGAGGCTGTCGGTCACAGGTACAGATGTACCTCGGAAAGTAGGAGTGAGGTGAAAGGAACTCCTTTTTGCCGTGAAAAAAACTACGCTTTATTATTCATTTATTACAATATAATAATGTGATCTTTTAATTAGGCACCACTGACTGCCCTGGGGCTCAATTTTGGATCACTTGTTGTTGTGGTTTTCGTGCGAATAGTGCACGCCGTCCCTTTCTTACAATACAGTAAATAAAAAAGACAGGAACGTTTTAAAGGGCCGCTGAACTATTTTAACCAATCTGGAAAATATTAAATTTTTTGTATGTATGTTTGTCCTACTAATATTATATATATAATTTTGTTTATTTAGATGTTTGTTCCTCAATCACGCAAAAACTGCTAAACAGGTTTGTATAAAATTTAGCCTACAAAAATTTTCTAAGCTGGATTAAAAGAAACTATATTTTTGGTACTGGAAAATTGAGATGTTCCCTGGAGAAGCCCGATAAAATCCTTCTATTATAAACCGAACAACATGCTGGCGGAAAATAATCCGCAATAAAGAATATTCTATCCTATTTTAGGTTTTTTGCGTCTATTGGTTAATGTTTTGAAAGATTTTTGCGATTAATTCTCGCTATTTTTATGCACTAAATAAAACTATGACTATCGATTTAGGGCTATGCAGCTCCAATGGAACTGTAGTCACCAAACCTTAAACGGATTCAACGGGAGTGACACTACTTTCAAAGCGAAACGGCCCCTTGTTCAAGTATTGAAAAGGGAAAGTGTTTATGTGATGAATGCTTGACATTTGTACCTAAGTCATAAATATTTATATATTTTTCTATTAGTATATTTTATAGTTGCAATTTTAGGCCGAGTAATGAAAGCAGTATTATATAGCGCCCCAAACAAATATATAAAAAACTAGCTGGCCTAGCTACGGGTTGCTGTGTTATGACTTAAAATGAAACTTATCCTATGCCCTAAGTAGAGAAATAAAAAATCATCAAATTTGTTTGAGTAGTTTCAGAGTTCATCGTGATCAAAAACTGACAAGGTTTTCCTGTATATTAAAAGCTTACCCGGCCACACGTTGCTGTATTATAAACGAAACCTATCCTATGTCCTAAGTCGAACCAATCCAGCACAACCAAAAAAGATTCAGCAAAATTGATTAAATTGTTTCGGAGTTTATCGCGGGCAAACACTGTGACAGGGAATTTTTACATAATACTAGTTTTTAACCCGCGGCTCCGCCCGCATTTTTTTTAAATTTTTCAAATAAAATATTTTCTATGTTACTTCTAATACCTCCAAGAATATATGTACGAAGTTTCATGATGATCGGTTTAGTAGTTTTTGCATGAAAGCATAACAAACAAACTTACAGTCAAATTTATAATATTAGTTGGGATAGGTTTAGCTGTATTGACAAATATAACGATCAAAATTTCCTTAATTCATCCAAATAATCTCAACTTCAAGTTAATACACTTAGCTATGACTAAGCATTTTAACCTGTTTCTCTTTAGGGGTTAAAATTCCTTATACTCCCACACACGCAACCAAAAGAAACCAACAACATGAATAAGCAGTCTTGGTCCAATTAACCCTATTACTGTTACGGCGGCGACCGGTCCATTTTGAACCATAATGCGGTTCAGATTACTTCTAATTGTTTTACATTGTGTTAAGACGCTAATTAGCTTTTAGTGTTGAGTTTTGAACAACAATTGCTTACGATTAGGCAGTCCTAATTTTTTTAGTAATAGCTTGTCTTTATCTATACTAATATTATAAAGTTGCAGAGATTGATTGTTTGTTTGTTTATTTGAACGCGCTAATCTCTGGAGCTACGGGTCCGATTTGAATCATTCTTTCAATGTTGGGTAGTCCATTTATCGAGGAAGGCTATAGGCTATATATTTTCTTCAAAATTAGGGATCCGTAATAAAATTGCTATTTTGTAACACAAAGTGTAAAATCGAAAACCCGTGCGAAGCCGGGACGGGCCGCTAGTTTTAGATATAAGTGAAATATTAACGATTTCTTTGAGTTTACTCCTTAAGAATTGATTTTCATTTAAGGCGCCCGGTGTTTATGAAACAAAGATGAAGAGTAAATAAACAGCTTTGCGTTTTTGGGCGCACCCTATCGTACGTACCTTTCACTTTTATTTTGAAGTTTTGTTTTATTATTTTATTTGTTCGTTGTGACTTTTCCCTTTTATTGATGTCAAATAAACATTTTCACGATATGCATTCAAATTCAAATTTAAGCACATAACAATATCTGATGTGAACACCAATAACAGGCGTGTACAACACTCACATTCTAAAATGTCACAGTGAACAGTTAAGTTATTAAATATTAAATTATAATAACAACTAAATATAACTATAACTAAACTATAAATAAAAATAATATTACTTTCGATGTTGAAGGCATTTAGCGTTCAACATTGGTGGAACGATACTAGCTCATAGTAGAAGTTTAAATACTTTTGTAAAATTAGACACGTTTGCCAGCGTCTCGGTAGCTCAGCAGTCAGAGCAGTCGCCCGATTAGCGAAAGGTCGTGGGTTCGAATCCCACGTAAGAGATCAGAGGCGTAGTTGTTTTTTATACAAGTTTTTTATATCTTAAAGAAATATTGCATTGTGAATGCAAAAAAATCAATAAAAAACACAACTAAATATAAAATAAAATTTATCTTAGGCTCATCTGTACTCCAGAAGCCAAATAAAGCGATTGGTCCCAGTTACTTTTGCCTAACACGAACTTATCCGCATTAGGCCGCAAAGTGTATTATGGTTTTGATCCATAGAGTCGACCTTCTCCGCAGCCTTTGGGAATGAATACGCTGACCTAAAAGTTTTTAATCTCATTATTCCACTTTATGTTATGATATGTTCACTTGAATTAGCACTTTGATACTTCAAGACTTTAACTACATTTAAGAGACCAATTTGTAAGCCCTACTACTAAAATCTAAATTCTGTTACAAAGTAACATTGATTTATATAGCGCCGGCAAACTATTTAATATAATTGTGTGAATTGGAACGTTCTAGTTCCTTCGCTGATTTTGCGAATCTTGGAAACACAATTAACCCGAAAGCATCATTAATGGCCACGTAATACGGGCCATCTTGTACCCTCGCTAGTGAATATCACCAGGTTATTGTTTTGATGCAAATTTGGTGTCAATTGATATTTCGTTTCATGTTTTCAACAAATGGGTTATTTATTTAAGCAAAACTATACTTTGTCCAATGTAGGATGATACTTTTGACAGTTGACACCTATATAGAGAGTGTAAAGTTGCTATTGCAATGTCAAGCCAAATATATAATAGCAATAAGGAAGTGACAACTGTCAAAAGTATCATCCTACATTGGACAAAGTATAACACTGTATTAACTTTAAGTACAACAATTATAAGTGTTGACAATATTAGATACATCATTATTACTTTAGTCAAATAAATAACAATTATTCACACATTGTGAATAAAAATCAGATAATTCAATCAAATCAAAATTCCATGAAATTAAAATGAAGCCTAAAAAATAAAAACATCAGAATTTCGGAATGATAGTAACGTCAAAATAATAATGTAATATAAAGTATGATGCTGTCATTAAAACAATTATGTAAGAAATAATAGTTTACATAATTTAGTTTGAATATTTCAAACTAAATAAATAAATCTAATCTCAAATGACACTTTCCTTTTACAAATCTGTATTATAGTGTCGAGCGCCCTTAAATTTTCTAGATAATAAAAATGCAACTGTTAGCATAACGATAAAAAGAAATCCGCACATACTTATCAAGAAAATTCCGAGTCAAGGACAACATAACCTAATTTTCGTTGACTCGTTTCGCTTGAAATATTTCGTACGAATTTGAGTTATAGGGGAGGGAGACAGTAAATCGAAATAAAACAGACAGAATAAACAGCCTATCCTGGTTATACTCAATTTTCACTGAGACGAACGAGTGCATACCATCAACATACATTAAACTTAATTCCAATATACTGCTTATTTATTTACTAATAGCTTTTACCCGCGGTTTCGCCCGCTATTTTTTTTCAATAAAAAGTATTCTATGTTACTTCTTATACTTCTTATTCAGTCGCGCGCGCGCATCCACCCGTGACGTGCGCGTTACAGTGCGAGGCGACTATAATTCGTAAAAATGTCGAGTACAATAAAGTGCAACAACTGTAATATTGTTATTGACGAGCTTCTGTCCTACGTGCAGAACAAAATTTCGATATCTGATGAAGATACCCTGGTGCGAATATGTGCGTCTTTTTACGCGAGTGAACAAATCAAAAAATCACATACGTTACTTTTTGAATCAGTGCCTTCTGAGTTACGTAAAATTTCACGGAAAGGAAAGGGCAAGGAAGATCGTTTACTATGCGATATTATAAACTTTTTCAAAGTGGTGGAGCCCGATGTGGTGCCGATTTTTGTTGCTCGCGAACTAGAGAAATTACCTCCAATTACAATGGATCATCTGGATGTGTCTAAGCTGCTAAAAGATTTGATGCGAGTTCAAGCCGAGGTTAAGGAGATTAAATCTTCATACGTATCTATTGAGCAGCTAGAAGACATGAAGAAAGAGTTGATGTTTTCCCACCATCGCTCGCCCCCTTTCTCGGCAGCCAAAGTTAATATGAAAAGAGGCGCTTATCGTAATAGTGGCCCAATAGGATTATCTCTTTTAGATGATAGTAATGAAGTGAATGAAAATCCATCTTGTTACGATTGCGAGACGATACATACGAGCGATTTAAAATTACAAAACATAAAAATTGATAAAAAACATAGCGAGGGTATATGCAGCAACGTAACATCGAAACAAACGGTTGATTCAGTGTCAGGAGCGACAAGCGGAGCCGCCGTGCGTGAGTCACCGAGCGATAGCCGGCAGCCGTGCGATCAGCTGACCGAAGGCGGCGGTGGCGGCGTCAGCGCAACTGATAATGAATCCTATGCACAGGTCGTACAGTCGGATACAGAGTGGACAACTGTTGAACGAAAAGGAAATAAATTGAAAAACCGTGTTGAAGGGAAATCGGGGACGGTTGTAGTTGACACTAACGAAATGTTTAGAGCAGCAGAAAGGAGTATACCGTTGTTTATCACAAATGTGCATAAAAATACGTCGGAATCTGATATAAGTCGATATATTTATAATAAAACTCGAGAGACCGTAAAGTTAGAAAAAATAGCTATCAAGCGGCAGTGTGATTATAACGCATACAAATTCTTCGTTGGACAGCATAAACTATCATTGTTTATGGATGAAAAATTATGGCCTCAAGGGATTATCTTCCGGCGCTTTATAAATTTTAAATTAAGGCGCAACATTGAAACTTCTAAAGAAGGCGGCCCATCACAATTAAATAAATGAATACTACATGTAAATTTGTAACTTTCAATTGCAAAAATGTAAAGCGGTCTATAGAAGACATACGAAAACTATGCGAAACCTGTGATATCATAGCTTTACAGGAGACTTGGCTTTTCACAGAAGAAACGTCGTTTCTCAACAAAATTAGTGACAAGTTCAGCTGTACGGGTGTGTCTGCTATGGATACAAAAGCAGGTCTTCTGCGCGGCCGGCCACATGGAGGGGTAGCGCTGATGTGGAGGAATAGTGTTTTTCGTGATGTGAGAGTTATCGAATGCAATAATCCTCGTATATGTGGTATTAGAATTGTGTTACCACAAAAATCGGTGTTAGTGATGTGTGTGTACATGCCGACGGATGAGGCAGTCAATCTTTCTGAGTTTACGGATACACTGAGCTCGGTGAGTGCTATCATAGACAGCTGTAACGTTGATAATGTTTATATAATGGGCGATTATAACGCTCACCCATACGAACGTTTTTATTATGAACTAATGAACTTTTGTGAAGATCAGGAATGGGCATGCATAGACTTTGATAGACTAGGTTTGTCGTCAAATACATATACATTTATTAGTGATGCTCACTCGTCAAAAAGGTGGCTCGATCACTGCGTAGTAACCAAAGCGGCGATCCACTCTGTTCGAGATGTTTATGTTTTGTATGACGTGTACTGGTCAGACCATAGTCCACTTGTAATAGAATGTAATCTAAATCTTTTTACACCTATAAAACCATGTGAACCTATTTGTCAAAATAAGATTTCGTGGGGGGAAAGATCCTCTGAGCAAGTGGACATATATCAAAAAGAATGTCACCAAAGATTAAGGCTCATTGACTTCCCACACGAACTACAAAATTGTTGTGATGGTTTGTGCGTAGATGTAAGTCATAAGTCTGTTATAGACCAGTTGTATGAAAACATTGTGGAGGCCCTAAAGACGGCGTCTATAATTAGTTTTAAAAGTAAGAAACGCACTAAAAAGGTTGTCCCGGGATGGAATAAGCATGTAGCTGACGCACGCAGGGAGGCTAGGCTGAGGTTTGACCTGTGGGTTTTGTACGGTAAACCTACTTCTGGATGTTTTTATAAACATATGTGTGAATCAAGGAAAATTTTTAAATCTCGGTTAAAGTGGTGTCAGAATCACGAAAATCAAATAAAAATGGATCTAATTGCATCTCATCACAGTAATAATGATTTTCGCTCTTTCTGGAAGCACACCAATAGGTTGCAGTGTAGGCCAGGTCTTCCTGTGAGTGTTGGTGGGGTATGTGATCCTGCAGATATAGCTAATTTATTTGTTGATTATTTTGCAGTAAAATCTCCTTTAGGGCCTTCACATTTTATTCAAAAAAAACCTGAGCCCGGCGTGAAAAGGGTAGTAATGTTCACCATCAGGGATATAACTCATGTCATAAAATCTATGACAAGAGGAAAATCCCCTGGTCACGACGGGCTCAGTATCGAGCATCTCAAGTTTGCTGGTCCGCACCTACCCCGCCTTCTTTATATGTTGTTTAATCTCTGTCTGGGACACGGCTACATGCCTGCTGATATGATGCGTACTGTGGTAGCACCTATACCGAAAAATAAAACTGGTGACCTTGCAGACGAAAACAACTACCGCCCCATATCACTGGCGACTGTAACTTCGAAACTATTTGATAGTTTGATTAATACACAGCTGAATAAATATGTTCAACTTCATGACAACCAATTTGGATTTAAATCAAATCTGTCAACTGAGGCAGCTGTGCTGTGTCTTAAACATACTGTCAATTATTACACGGGGCGCAACACGCCAGTATTCGCCTGCTTTTTGGACCTTACCAAAGCTTTTGACCTGGTTTCATACAATGTTCTCTGGGATAAACTGGAAAAAATCCGACTGCCAGTAGAGCTTATAAATCTTTTGAAGTACTGGTATGGAAACCAGGTCAATAATGTAAGATGGGGAGGGGCCTCATCTAGATCGTACGGGATGGAGTGCGGGGTCAGGCAGGGGGGACTGAGTTCACCCACGTTATTTAACCTTTATGTAAACGAACTGATTAGTGAGCTCAGTGGCACCAGAGTCGGCTGTTATATAGACGGTATTAGTGTCAATAACATCAGTTACGCTGATGATATGGTGCTGCTGAGTGCGTCCGTTTGTGGACTGAGAAAGTTAGTTTCCATCTGTGAAAGTTATGCTAAATCCCATGGGCTGATTTATAACGTAAAGAAAAGCCAAGTTATGGTTTTTCAGAGCGGTGGAAGACGTTATGACCAGATTCCGCATATATCATTAAATAATAAACAACTACAGCGGGTTTATCTTTTCAAGTATCTTGGTCATATGTTAACTCCCGATCTGAAAGACGATGACGATGTACAGAGAGAACGGAGGGCAATGTCTGTAAGAGCGAATATGCTGGCTCGTAGGTTCGCACATTGTTCACGACAAGTAAAATTAACTTTGTTTAGATCTTTCTGTACATCATTCTATGCGTGCAGCCTTTGGGCCAATTATACTAAACAAGCATATAATGCACTAAGAGTGCAATATAATAACGCGTTTAGGATACTGCTGGGGCTACCTCGCTTTTGCAGTGCATCTGGAATGTTCGCGGAAACAGGTGTAGATTGCTTCTACACAGTAATGCGCAAACGGAGTGCGTCTCTGGTGCGCAGAGTGCGGGGTAGCACCAACAGTGTCCTGGACTTAATTGCCGGCAGACTTGACTGCACATATGTGAATCGGTGCTGTGCCATTTCGGGTGGGGTGGTTCAGGGCAGATTTAAGAGTTAGTCAATGTTTTGTATTGTCGGATTGTGAAATATGTTATTGTAATGTTAATGTTAATTGTGTTGATAGTATATGTTTACGTGTGGTACTAACATAGATCTAAGTTAAATTGTTATTAACCCAAAATGAGTCTGAGTTACTTGAATAAAAATGAATTATTATTATTATTATTATTATTATTATACCTCCAAGAATATATGTACGAAGTTTCATGATGATCGGTTTAGTAGTTTTTGCGTGAAAGCATAACAAACAAACTTACATTCACATTTATAATATTAGTAGGGTATCTATGACAAGTTTATTATTATACTAACATTTACCCGCGGATTTGCTTGCGTTAATGTAGTCTACCAATTAAAAGTTATATCTATATGCCTGGAGAACAATAATTTTATCTTGATGAAAGGTAACCTCTGATAAAGTTTATGCAAAATTTCATGACGATAGGTTGAGTAATGAAGGCGTGAAAGTGTAACAAACAAACAAACCCCCTTTTGTGGATACAATGCTAGCTTTTACCCGCGGTTTCAACCACATTTTGTTTTAATTTTTATTTTCAATAAAAAATATCTTATGTTACTTCTAATACCTCCAAGAATATAAGTACGAAGTTTCATGGTGATCGGTTTAGTAGTTTTTGCGTGAAAGCATTACAAACAAACTTACATTCACATTTATAATATTAGTAGGATTAGTTAGGATGATATGTAGCCTATCATTTGCGCAATTACATGTTCTTACCATACAGCAACTATAATTTGCGTTAGATTATGATGAGCATTCATCGTCATGGCTTTCCTTTACATGTTGGGAAAGTTCAAGCTATAGTTATTGGTAGTTTAAGGTTAGTTTGAAAAATTGACATTTTTCATTTCCCACATATGTAAGATCTTTTAATCATAAAATGTGGAGATGCAATTGTAAAATTATTGATTAATATTAAAATGTATTTTAATACAATTTGCTATTTCTTTAGTAACAGATATAGATTTGATTGTGACATGAAATATTGTCACTTTCGTTACCGTTTGAAATGTCGATTAATAGTTTGATAATATTACTTACATATAAAACTCGTATAATAGATATGTTTGATTTAGTAAAAATTATTCTGTAAAATTAATAAAATGTGTAAACATTTGTTGTTTTTGACTTTTGTCTGTTTATGCTTTCATTTATTTTAAATATGTTCAGTACCATTAAATATTCATCAAACGATTATTTTAATATCGCACGGTATTTTAAATATGTTTCATGTTAGTTTCCATTATAATAATTGTGTTTTACTACAAAGTATAAGTGTATAAAAGCGAGGTACATTAGGTAGAGGGCGCTTTTGCTCCCGACTGTTGAAACAAACGGATCAAAAAAAAAACTTAATATAATGCTTTAATCGTTTCATTTTGTTTTATTGACTCACCCTGACTCTCGTTCTATTCTATTCATCTCAATTATTCTATTAATAACCTTGATATACTTATTGATAAATACCTGTCTTATAACAAATCAGTCGCAAATTATTGAAATCTGCGGCTTCAGAACAAAGTTTGCGAAATTTCTTGCAAAGAGTAACGAAAGTTGCACTTGTTTCATTTTCTTTTACTCCCCAGTCCTGATATTGCTGACGCTTGTTACCTTGATTTTACTTGAACTTCCAAACTTTTGTATTAATTTCATTTGCGACATTCAAAAATATGATCATGGTTCTGCCTATCGTGAAGAAATGGAATGGTTTCCTATTTGCCTTCGCCGAAATACTCTACGTCTGTAATAATTAATAATAAATATTTTTGTACATTTTTTTATATTTCTGAGGCTCCAATATTTCGGTGCTGTTACATACGCAATCGTCATGGAAGAACTGAAGTATTTGCGGGTGGTTATGGTCGCTAATGAGTGTTGAAACAGTATGATCTCCCATATAATGTTTTGTCTATGCCTCACACTCCACCTATCCATAAAAATATTTTGAATTTCTAATCCTTAAAACTTTTGTCATTTGCGCTCCAACTATACTCACCAGCTAAAGAAACCCACATATACTTCGCAATTCGACAGTAAATCTTTCCCGGTACAGGAATTCCGACGTTGGAATGTGCTGCCCATGTCTATCTTACAAACAAAATCTTTGCCGATCTTCGGAATTGATCAAAATATAATCTCAACTTTGACTTACTTTATATACTTTCATAACAGCCGTATGTTTATTTTTGTGTAATACTTATACTTACTTATAGTCTTTTCAGACCTATATTTAGAATACTTATATTGTTTGTTACCTTGTTGTTTTCATTGTTTTACTTTAAAGCAAATATCTTTAGTTTTTTTTTATTGAGCCAACACGTCTGCAAAATTCATAATTTTCATCGCCATCCAAAGGTTTGTTTTTGTTGTACTGAATTTATTTGTGATGTGCAATAAAGTGTATTTGTATTATAAGTCGAGAAGCAAATCTATAATCTAAGATCGCAGTGGTTTGTGTGTTTGTCTGTCCGCTCTTTTTCCCGCTCTTTTTCCATTGTATCAATAACGTTACCATAGCAACGCGTTAACCGCAAGTAGTTCGTCTTCTGGACGCTAGATGGCGCTAACGGAAAAACATTTAATAATAGAAAAAATTAAAGAATTTTGTCCACCCGTGCGAAGCCGAGATGGGCCGCTAGTAATAAATTGTTTTCTTAATGTAAGCCATTATTGGTGAACACTGACAAACCACAAATGCCACACTAAAATGAAGTCACATTAAGCTACACTGTAGCATCTGAATGCTACGGCCGATATTACTAGCGAGGCGTGACGCTCTTCGTGCCGATCTGCTACGGCTCGTAGTAAGACAGCCCAGTGAGCAAAAACAGTCGTAGCAATGCTTCACCATTTTTGAATTTGCATTCATCTTTTTTTTTCCTATATATCTCATTCTAATTCAATACTTTTCTGCATAGAATTATTATTGATATCCTTAGCCTATTAATGTCCTGACTGCTGGTGCAGGCCTTTCTTGGGTATGGGTTAAAATACCGTACGAAGAGGAAAAACTTCTCTACGGATAAAAAAGCTATTATACGGTCAAATATTTTGGAAAAGACAAAAGGACTGATCATCTGTAAAAAAAAAACTTGTAAACTATATAGCTTGCCAGCCCTGACGTTCTATTTACAATGATTATCGAAATACGCTGTGTCTGCGGCAACCCTCATTAGAACAAAGTAACTCTGATAAAATACGTGACTGACGAAATTAAGACTCTGGGAGACTCCAAGGATTTTTTGTGTATTTTCACACGAATTTTGCATTACAGTCATGTTTAATTAAATAAGTAATCGAGGCAGTTATACCAATATCTATTCTGTTGATTATTTTATAATTTCCGCCTTTAAGAAACGATAATTTAATTATTTAATTAACCATTGGACTATTGTCCGTCCTTAATAGGATGACCAGCTCTTCAGAAAATTACTATACGCACCATATTGAAAGTGTGAACTCTAGCATATTTAAAGTGTGAATAGATAATCTCTATTATGATGATCCCAAACAACACCTGTACGCGAAACAATTTATTTACACCGTCGCTACTAATTCAATAACGACTGAAAAAACACGTTTGGTTCGCGAAAGCATTTTCGCAATGTCGTCATCCTTTTGAAACCGATACCATACGCTCCGCTTGCCTGCGGTTGGCAGCCGACTAACCTCGACCGACCATTAACGGCCGTTCATTGCTTGTTTATACCAATTGTAATATTATTTACATTGTTATACTCTGATATTATTTATGATTTACTTTTTCCGAATAACACTTCTATAGTTCTACATAACAATACGGCCCCTTGATCGAGTTGCTCCCGGTTTTCTTAATGAGTTTTATTAATGAACAAACAAAATGGTGGCCACTCAGCATCTGTCAAGGCATACCATGACGCTGGTTTTCATTGGAACTAGACGTAGAGAGATGTCAGAACATTTAAGCATCCCTGTCTTAACATTGTATCGAGTCTGAGCACAATATTCGCAGGACAATAATTAATCAACTTTTAAAAAATTGGAAAAAATCGCAAATAATACACAACATAAGCCGTTAACTAAGATTAGAAACCTATTATTAATTATTATTATAATTGGATTCAAACCCATCTGCAATTCTATCAATTAATAATAGTATTTAAGCGAATTCATTGACTTATACAAATTTTATAACAGCGCCAAATTTAATTTTAGCAAAAAATACCAAACCAAAAAAATACACCAATATACCTAATCTGGTATGCACTTAGATATTTTGATGATTAAATAGCTTAGTATTACAAATCATCATCAGCAACCCATAATATCCCCATTATTGGGGATAAGACTACCATATGCGTAAAAGAAAAAGTTTTATTCTAGTATAATCCGTAAGCTATAAACTTAAAATTTTCAGGACCTAAATAGATTTCATTAAAATTAAATAAGAGACGTCTAGTTTATAGTTTTAATTAAATTTTAGCGAGCGATCACCTCGAATCTGTATGAACTAAAGTCTTTATCTATTAAAAGAAAATGGCCAATTTGGAACCACGTCTTCTAATTCAAAATCTGACTTTGTGAAATTTAAATTTCATAATGATGTAGTCCTTTTTCTGCTTTAAATGTTTTCTTCCAGATGTTGGGAATAACTAGAAAATATTTTTTGTTAATCCTTCTTTAGCTAATAAAACGCTAATCCCGTGTATTGAAAGTTTGATAATTGTACCATATTAATAACTAAGTACGTTGACTAAATAACTATAATAAATTCACCCTGAGGGCAGAGCAATTAATCAGATGAATTTACTTTATTCGTTATTAAGCCAGTACTTAAAAGGCCTATCGCATTAACGTTGATGTGTACTGCGGTTATGTTTAAAATCAACTTATAAATTCCAACTTAAAATACATCTTACCAAATATTATTATCCAAATATTTAAATCATAAAACTTTATACCCTAATACGGTTCTAAAAATATATGAACTTCTGCCATTCTTCTTTCTGTTGTTCATTTACTTAGTAACAATAAACTCTAAAATAAATACTATTCGCATCAATCACTTAGTCCCAAACCTAACAAAGCTTGTACAATGATACAAGCTTATATAGATAGAAGACTAATATGTATAAAATCACCATAACTGGGGAAAAAATTTGTACGCTCATCAAGCAATAATTAATTCCTTAACCAGGATTTAAACCCAGAACCGTTGCTATGGTTCAGGATACCTACCACTGCACCAAACAGTCATTAACTCATACCAATCATGTATTTTTTTTGTTTTTGTAAATCAATCTGTTTATTTGTTTTCGTAAAAAAAAAAAAAATTATTAATGTTTTCATTATATAAATATATGAGCATTTTAAAGTATTTTTTAAACCTTGATAAAATGGCTTTTTTTTTCTTAAAACTAAATATTCCGAAGAAATATTAAATAAGAAAAGGTCATAATGTATTTCCAACAATCAATTCTAACGTAATCTTAAAATATTAGTAATACGAAAATTCTAAAGGAAAAGTTACGTGTACATATATTTCTGTTTTCATAACAATACTGTCTTACATATGTACCACAATAATTTGACAAAGTTGGCAAAGTCTCAGTGTTGCCTCAGACAAAATGTAAAATAAATCTGACGAGACGATGGGATCCGTGTAAAGTTAGCTCAACAACTTTTCTGCCTGAGGTGCCGTGATAAGGGCAAGTATCGGTGACATTTCGGGAAGAAAAATTACTTCAGACATCTTATTTCGGTGCCACAAAAAACTATTTCAAAGTTACCCTTGTGTTTTCGAGTGTTTTTACAAAGGCAGAAAGTTCTATTCAAATTAAACTATATTTACGTATTCTTCCAAAACTATAGTTATCACGTTAAAAGGTTATTTTTTTGGGGTAATTCATCGGAGTATAAAGATAGTATCAAAATTCTAATGTTGCACGTGTCAGTGCAATAAAAACCTTTGCTGTAACTATAATTAAACTAATGATAACGTATGAAAATCAAAAGTAATAATTGATTAAGCATAAAGTAAGTAAAAATAATCTTTATGTCTAGGAAGTATGTCCATAATAGTTATGCCTAACTTATATAAAAATTATTATTAAAAAAATTTTCGGATAGAACTAATCCCAATGCAAAAACTGTGAAAAGATAACAGATGATGTAAATTAATATGCTTAACGTGCGATCCATCCATTAAGAATTGTGTGTTAAAATGGATCGTACCTTAATTATTTAAATTTTGTCCATCCATTATAATTTAAATATACCCTCTGTCTTTGAGAAATTTAAAAGTTGGCCATTTTATTTACATTTATATATTCAGTTATCCATTTACGAAAAATCATGTTGTTTCCCTCTGGCAGAAAAACATTTGCGTATTTGTAAGTATATTGTAAACTATACTTGGTTAATTATTATTTTTTTTATTTAATATCAGGTTAAATTACAACTTTACAGAATAAACATTTTTAATAGTAACAATTTAGATAATAATGATACAAACATATGCAATGTTGAAAAAAAAAAGATTTAAAAATCTAAAAATCCCACGTTTTTCAGTGACCAAAAAAGAATAAAATAACCCGGTGGGGCCAAGAGAGGGGCCACTCAAAACGTGGGGGCGCATGTCACTAATGGAGATGTAATGAGATGTATGATATGCATAGATGTTGAGAGTATTTGTAAAGATGCGCCCCCACGTTTTGAGTGGCCCCTCGCTTGGCCCCACCAGGTTATTTTATTCTTTTTTGGTCACTGAAAAACGTAGGATTTTAGATTTTTAAATCTTGTATTATTATTTTATTCTTTTTAATTATTAACTCAACGAAGTAACCATGTGTTACGCAACAATCGGATAAGCCCCTATACAAAAGTGAAAGTTGCCGAAAGTTGACCTGAAAGTGGCCGTAGAAAGTTAAAAGTTGTTTTAGGATGCATTGTCATCGGGTTCTGACTTGCTCCAAAAATTTCAGCTCGCTAGGTGGCCGGGAAGTGCCTCAAAATTGAGTTGCAAGAATCCAACTGCACAGACAGACAGACAGACAAACAAGAAAGTGACCTGAGAAAAACGTGGGAAATACAATAAAAAAGTACTAGTAAAGCATTTGTATTTGCCTTATTATTTAGGAGAAATCGAACCCTCAAACTCTTGCTATCTGGGAAATCGAGTTGATTTATTCCATCCCATTGAGTTATTCCAAATGCTCCTTTATGGAGCAAATATAAATATAAACTAATAATTCAATTATACTGAACAATAACACCATCTCCTCGTATTTAAGGTAATTTCTACCTACAAAATGGAATACAGAGATACCTACTGTAGAATTGAGAATACCGTTTGTTAACTATATATGAATGTAAACATATGTGATATGTAAGCAACAAAACAGAGGCAATAAACTCAGATAATAAATAAACAGATTATCAGCTTCTCGTCACGAACAATTGTTAGCCTAAGTCGTAAATTCTGACTGGATTGTAACAATATTCAGTCAACCTCAAAGAGCTTTCGAGAAACCCTCCCAAGACACACACAATGGAAGAACATAGCTCATTTAAATTATACATTCGTATCTATTCGTATCTGGTGTACCTATTAGTAGGGAATTAATTGTTTTCAAGATGAATTGAGAAGCCAGCGATCATTTGGATTAAACAAAAGGTGAAACAAATGAAGACGGTCGTAGCCACGCGATTGAGATGTCAGGTTTGAAACGACTGGACTGAGGTCAAACCACGCCGAGTTAATAATTTACAACACATGAATCTATATTGTGTAATAAATGACCTTCATCACAATGGGATGTGTCCAAATAGTTTGATGTTCTGTCGATTGTAGTACGAATGTAGTGTCATGGTAGGCAGGGCAATTTTAATATAAGAAACAGCATGATATAGACATATCTTTTTCAAAACTGCTCGTAATATAAACGTCTACTACATCTTTTGAACAATACTAGTCGTCATTATAGAAAATATATTTAATTTATTTTATTTCGTGCACTATTTTAAAACTGCCTTCTCTTCCTCTAATATTTTCAATATTATAACCTGAATAACTTTATATTATTTCATTAAAAAATGTCCACTTTCGCTTGAAAGAAATCTGGCACTACATATCAGTCAAAACAATGCGACAAATAACGTTTTATCATATATCTCGACATGTGTTTGAATCTGTGGCATCTCTAAACTAGACTTTAACTGGTTCTCCGTAATGCGTTATTGAGATGACACGTTACGGTGACAGTCCGTCACATCGACGGAACATCCGGAACATCGACGGAAAAAACGGAAAACATTTAAAACTCTTCCTACGGTGTGAGATAATATGTATTAAAATAATTTAATTGCAACGTGGTGTCTGGTGAATAACACCAATCCTCTTGACTAAAGGGTGTTGTAAAAGGCAACTGGAGTAGCGGTAGTACACTTACAGTAGACTTAAATGGTCAGCAGCCTTTTTCGATATGTGGTCCTGTACTACGAACTCAAACCCACCTGAGCAACCGCCTCAAAGCGTTGAGATTATGGCCAACCCCCCCCCCCCCCCCCCTTTAGTAGAGACTTCCGTCTAGCGTCAGACGTCCGTCGGCTGCGTTGATGATGAAGAAGATGATTAACAATTAATGGCAAAACAAATCTTACATTGAGGTAGGGTACTATGAAAACAAATTCAAGCAACTGTTTTCAATTAACTTGTAAACTTGCTAGCACTAAGCGAAAACAGTTACTTCTATAATAAGTTAGAGCAAACGGAATACGAGGAAACTGATTGCTCTCGCGTAATTGCAGTGAAGGAACTCTTAATTCAATCTTATTGAATAACTACTCGGAACTGTCCGCAGCTTTCTACTTTCAGAAATTTTTGAAAGAAGACAAATGACAGGCACACATCTTCGCAAGTGAATTGGCAAGAAACGGAGTGCCATATACCTAGCCTTATTCATAAGGACATTTTAAACACAACATAGAGACAGTAAATATCCTTTAGTTTTTTATTTTATTGTTTTAAATGTCGTACATGTGGTTCAAAACTTGAGACATATGTTCAAGACGACTTCGGATTTAAGAGCTATATAGAATTTTTGACGTGATAACGTCTTATAAATTGGTTGCGGCTGGGAGTCACTTATGAAAAAGTGTAACGCTCGGTAACGTTACGATGAGTCACCGAACGAGAGAGAGGCCCGCCGAATGCCTTGCGTCTCTCTCCCACTCAACTATGATCGGTCTGCCGCGCGCATTGTGCAATTTAATTATATTCATATCAATAAATATTCTACCGAGAAAAAGACGTTGTCACGTAAAATCTTCGCCCGTAAAACCGACTTTACAGGCAAAAAAAAAAAAAAAAAAAAAAAAAAAAAAAAAAAAAAAAAAAAAAAAACCGACTTTTTTATAGTTTATTCTAACTCTTATTTCAAGCTATGTAGTTTACTGAATTTAAAAATACACTGCAACCAGGGGACTGTAATAATATTACACATATTCCCTCATTCGCAAACGAAGAATCTAATCTATTATCTGGCGGAAAATTACAAATTAAGGGAACTACTATCTCTCAAAGATAATAATCAATCATACTGGATTTTTTGGAGCTGACACGATCACTATTATTTTAATATTTTTAATTTTAGGATCAGATATGACTAAAACTAATTAATTTAAACAAATATTTGGAGAAATATATTGAGGTGGGATTCGACTCCTCGTATTTTTATGCTGTAAACGCTAGGTTGCTGTTTTTATAAATAAATATTTCTTACATTCACACCAATTAACCTAGCCCAAAGTAAGCACTGCAAGGCTTGTGTTATAAATACTAGGGTAACGGATACACATACATATATGATACATAGATATGTGATATTCAAAGAAATATATATAAACACCCATGACATTCGAACCCAGGCCCGTCGGTGCGAAAGGCAGGATCGCTACCGTTGCGCCAAACGATCGTCAAATAATTATAAGTTGGAGGCAATTCAAGTGTTTTAGTTTGTAGTGATTACTTTTATCTGGAACTATATTGCTCCAAGAAAAACAAATAAAGATGGAGGCTTTCTACGAATATATGGTCGACAACTCTTGAATCAGGCCTCTGGTATGCATAGGCCACAGTAGTTACTTACTATAAGCTGGGTGAACCAAGTGCTTAAATTGAAGTCACTTAGTACAAATGGAAAAACATTAGTATAATAAAAAATATATAGCTTACTTCCGCAAAACTTAAGCAGTGTGCACCGCCCGCCCACCCGCAAATAAATACAGGAACCGCAGACACCGGCACCTTCACAACTACTCTACACGTGTTTCGCCCCCACACGGAGCATCATCAGGATGCTCCGTGTCTAACCCGTGTCCGTGTTAGACCGTGCAATAACGAGCACTTGAGTGCTCGGCGGGCGGGCGGTGCACACTGCTTAAGTTTTGCGGAAGTAAGCTCCATATTTTTTATTTTACCAATGGAAGTAGTTCCGCTTCCGCCAAGTAACGCGTGATTCTATCAAATAAATGGAAGCACGCTTAAAAATACATCTAAGTGATAAGAAATAACTCAAATATTTAACCTGACGCGTCGCAGCTGTATAACAACAAAGTCTAAAATTAAGCATAATATTTCATACAGCTAAACTTTACCAACTACAAACCGCTGTTAAAACACAGATAGTTAATCAAAAGCAAGGAGGAATACACTTAATTTCTTGTCTCCGGTGATTTAGAGCTATTTACTTTGGCCAAGTTATCAGGGGATTTCGGTAACACATGTTGGCAATTACCCATTACCCTGGTTACGGCGTGTTGAGGGTATTTTTCGTTCTAATAGCTTTTGGAGAGTTCTGATAAATGGTTTTGACAGCTGTTGGGAAATTCTAAAACGTGACTGCGAAATATCTAATGTTGCTACCCGCATTTATAGGAAAATCGGTCATAATTTATACATTACTGTATCATCATCATTATCATCTCAGCTACATAATATCCACTGTTGGAAGGATGCCTCCCTAAAAATGCGAGGTTTTTAGGGAGGCTTAGGAACCATATCTCCTTGCTTGGCAGGCGAGTTTGCACTTAGAGTAAAAGAGAATTATTCGAAAAACGCCGTTGCCTATTTTGTGTTCTATGGTAATTACCCCCTTATCAATAGCTGTATTTTACAACACTCTTAAGTGTTAAGAGTTTATGCTAATCTACTCTTCCAAACACCAAACTTATAATGAATATTACGCAGTGAATAAAATATACTCGCATTTCACAAAATCCCTAGTACTGGTTGTAAAAATTAGAAAGAATCGAGCAAAATCACAATAGGTTAGTTTAGGTTAGAACTACGACCAAGTTATTTTCGGTGCAACCCTTTTGGGATATTGCGTAAATTACAACATTGTCCAATAGAGAAGAATATTAGATGTTTACCGTGACTACGTGGTATCCCTAGGGACTTCGCAAGGTCCCTGTTATTTCCCTGCGACATTGATATCGGATGAAATTAGAATCGGTCAAATAAGTTCCGGACAACTCACAACAATTATTTACTAAGCTGAGTTTGAACTATGGGTAATAAATAATGTGTAGATTACATAAGTAAGTATATAATTGACCATCAATCGGGAACAAATGCTTATGTTCATGGACCCCTAATGGAATTCAAAACCATGACCTTTGGCGCAGACGGTAGAATCACTACCGTTGCACCGTAATAAGTAATAGCTTTCAGTTGTTTTAAAATGTTTCCTTGTAACTACATATAATGTATCTCTTATACGCTGATATCCAAGTCTATTATGGCTTATGTCGTGTGGTGTCTGGCAGATTAGAATAACACGAGCCCATTACATTTAAGGATATCGTGAATTGCGCCTAATGATATTGAAAGAATTTCATTTAAACTAGCTAACCCGGCCACGCGTTGCTATGGTAACGTTAATTGATTATAAAAACTGTTATTCTTAGGCTTGTGGTAGCTATGGTAACTATTTATGGTAACAAACCCACAAAGTCCTTCTTTTATATAGTAGAGATGTTGTATAACTCTGTATGTAATGTAACACATAGAAAGGGAGATAAAATAGCCCTTGCCAGCCAGCCAGTTTCTTGCGGCTTTTTCTCAGTACAAGATCTCCCGATGAACTTACTTACGAAGCTACGGCGTAGCATTGACGTTCAATACACGCATTGCAAATGCTCATATTGATTTAGTTCTTACACTTCCGCGCACATTACACATTAGAATAAAACATCCATCCTCCATCTTACTGTCATTATTTGCAAAATGAACTACATCATCAGGTCTTGTAATGTGTGTTTTTGGAGGTATTCCTTTGTTAATTATTTATTATTGGTATTAATTTATTAATTATTTATTTATTTTATTCTAACGCTAATATGAATAAACATAATATTATTTTCTATCTTTATAATATTTTAATGCTGGACACAATGCACCTTCCATAAACAAAATGGCAGCATGGTCTTTCATTACGATTTTTAACTCGCCTGCCAAGAGTACAGCAAACATTTTTTGTGTGAGGTGATATTATGACTTTTTTTTTCGTTTTTTTAAAGGCTCAGTAAAGTTATTATTTTTTAGAGTCTTGGTATTTACATTAATAATTAAATAATAGTACCAGATTGCTTTAGTGCTTAAAGATGATTAATGCTAGAACTTATGTTTTATTTTGAAAGTTTCACTTATATATCTTTGAATGAGATCTTTAATTTCTAATACGTTCTCTAGATTAGGTTCAGCGTTTAATAAAATGTAGTCCCAATTCAGACTGTATTTTCAGAATATGGAAACAGCTGCTCTTTTAATTTATTTAAATTGTTAAATTGTACTTATTTGTATAATAAACTTGACTTTATTGCTCTTGTTAAATGAATTGTGAGTTAGTCTAGAATATTTTATTTTCTTTCATCCATAACCTTTAGTGGAAAAGTAGTAGGTATTTCAGAATAAACAATTGCTTTATTTCAACAAGTTTCCATAACTAATTTTTATATAGATTATAGATTATAATCATTAGGACAATGAGTAGCAGTTACTCGTTTAGAATTTGTTTAATCATTATGGAAATTTATTTTATTTTACTGTGTTATTTATACAGACTTAAGATAACTTGGATCCCAGGCTTGATTGGGATCAAGAGCAAACCCATTCAAAATAAAAAAGTAGAATCAGATAAATTTATGTACTATAATTTTTTTACAATTATTTTTGAAATGGTATTAGTATGTTTTCTATGAGTATATTTTTGTAGAAGAATAAATAGAATTTTGTGCTTTACTATTAATTGTTGAATTTTTTTTAAAGTTATACTTATTTAGGCGCGTTCTGAAAAAAATATAAGAGTGAAATTTTAAGATGCGCGCGCATCACAGTAACACAAAAGTAACAAGTTGAAGTTGCCCGCAAAAGCGACATGGAATAAACTAGCAGGATGAAGTTGGCAGGTTAGGTGGACGTTTTTCGGTGGGTCATTTATTGGCGATTAGGTTTGTTTTCGGAAGTTAGGTGGAGTTTTGTGCGACGCAACTTTTGGTGTAATAAAAATTGAAATCGGCCGGGTGTTCGGGAAGATATCGAACTTTTTCGAAATTTTCCCAACATCAACTTTTTCTTTTTTTATTACATACATTTGGAGGTAATTTGCCGGTGAATTGTTAGAAGATCGTCCAGGTAGCAAAGTGTCGGGCACCCCTATCTCGGTTTTCGAGATAGCTGTGCGCGCCTTTCTGCTGGATTGGTCTCCGCCCTTTTCAGGGCGAGCAATTCCCTAGTAGGAGCCAGTTGGGAGAGGTCGGGGGAGTCCTCCACCTTGTCGTTGTTCGACGAATTGGCGGTTTTCGCCAAATTTTCGAACAGCGTCCAGAGGCTTCGTCGATTTTCTCGGGGTTGGAGTGGGGGAGTTGGTCCCCGGTTCGAGTAGGGTGCTTCAGTGGGGGAGTTCTTGTGCCGCGAAGTCTCGCTGGCGCCACCACTGAAGCGATTCGATAGTTAGGGCAAAACCTAAGTTTGACTTAGGTTTTGTGTTTTTTCGCGAAATCGGAGTTGTTTCGGGGAAGTTTGGGGGTAGCTCGTGTCGTTTGGGGGAGTGCTCCCCCTTTTCGACTTTTGGGGGGTTTTGGTCGGGTAGGTGCGCTTCAATCGAGGCGGCTACTCTGCCAAGTCCAGCGTTGTTTTTTCCTTGTTTTGTGGCTCTCCCTAGGCGCTAGTGGCGCCGGGGACGAGCCATGGCTTCGTCAAGCAACCGATTTGGTCTCCTTGGAGACCAAACGCTAGGGGGTGAGACCCCCACCGGTTGCAGAAGCAATAGTGTGGGCCGAAAACGGCCAAGTTCGGGCGAGAGGGGTCCCTCAAGCTCCGGGTCATCCGGAGGTGAGGGGACCAATCAAAATAGGCGCAAGAACAGGGCGAAGGCAAAGGCGCCTAGAAAGCTGGGAAAACCATTATCGACGGGCACCAGCGCCAATTTTAAACTGAATCTGGGAGTAGATTCGGATGCTAGCTACGCAGAGGAGCTAGAGTTGGAAATAGGAAATGAGGGACGGCCGTGTTCCGCAAGATTGCTGAGGCAACCAAAGGCCGTCAATTATAGGGTGGACTACTCATCTGAAGGGCCCGCGGATGTAGAATTCTCGGACGGCCCAGAGACGGACAGCGGTGAATTGGCGGAGGATCTGCGGGAGCAGCAAGAAGTGGTGAAGACCGTCATGCTCGGCATCGCAGAAACATTGGGACAGGCGGACCGCAGGTGTCTGGAACAGGCGATCCAAAAGCTAGGTGGGGTCGCCAGCAAACTGGCGGAGAAGTCCAGGGTGAAAAAGGAATCCGAGGCGGCCAAATTTAAGAGGGCGGCGGACCAGCTTCGCGCAGAAGTGGCAAAACTGCGCGAAGAGAACAAGGCCCTCAAGGTCAGGATGGACGAGTCCTGCAAGACGGCTGCGGCGGCACGTAGGTCCGAGGCGCAGGCGGTGAGGAGGAGTACGGGTCAGCCTCTCACAAGAGAGGAAATGATTGACCTCATGGAGACCTTCCAGCGGGAAACACTAGGCGCCGTGAGAACCATGGTGAACGCCCGCGTGGAAGGCCTAGAAAAGGATGGGCGGCTCCTACAGGAGAAGAGCCACAGGCCACCGTTAGCCGCGGAAAAGAAAAGGGCCGTTCCCCGCACGATGGCGGGGAGGGAGGCAAGGGAGGCCGCGGATCGCCCATCGACAGCCGGGACGACGGCGGCTCCGGTACAGGCAAAGCAAGCACCCTGGTCGGAGGCTGTCAAGAAGAAGGCCCCCGCCAAACCAAAAAAGACGGCGGGCCAACCTCTGGCGGGCAAACCCGGGCCAAAACCAGCCCAAAGTAGACCGGCGGTCCCGAAGCTGGTGGCCCCCAAAACGGCAGCGGTCGTCCTCTCTATCCCCGAGGACGCTGCAAAAAAGGGGGCCTCATACGCCGAGGTAATCGACCGGGCGAAGAGAGAGATCAGGCTCCGGGAGTTGGGGATCTCGGACGTGAAGATCAAAGTCACGCAATCGGGGGCGAGGCTGATTGAGGTCGGCGGAGAGGGCAGCGGGACAAAGGCAGACGGCCTTGCCGCGAAGTTGAAGGAGGTCCTCGGGGATGCAGCGGCGGTCTCGAGGCCCACCAAAACAGCGGACCTGCGGGTTGTGGGCCTCGATGACTCAACGGGGCCCAGGGAACTACAGGCGGCGCTCGCCACCGTAGGAGAATGCCCGCCCGATCAGGTACGGGTGGGCGAAATTCGAAGGGGTCCCGGCGGCCTGGGCACCGCATTGGTCAAATGCCCCGTGGAGGCCGCCAAAAAACTGGGCCTAGAGGGGAAGATCCGCGTGGGGTGGACGGTCGCCTCAATAAGGGTGCTGGAGTCCCGCGTCATGAGGTGCTTCCGGTGCCTTCAGCCCGGACACACCGGGGCGCTCTGCCCGGCCAGTGTTGATCGCAGCACCCTGTGCTATAGGTGCGGCGTGGCCGGGCACAAATCGAGGGACTGCGAGGCGGACCCAAAATGCACGCTCTGCCGGTCGTTGAAACGCCCCCATGACCACGTAATGGGGGGCAAAGCTTGCAAGGCCCCGGCGGTTAAGGGAAGGCCTCTCCCCAAAACCTTTGGGGCGCGACCGGCACAGGCCCAGACGGCCATGGAGGTAGTTTCTGTATTGGCCCATTAATGCCCCCACGCCAATACAGAATACTACAGGCGAATGTCAACCACTCCACAGGTGCGCAAGACCTCCTCATGCAGCACCTGGCGGAGTGGTCCATCGACCTAGCCATCGTCTCGGAGCCCTATTGTTGCCCTTCGAGGGACAATTGGGCTTCGTCGCTCGACGAGACGGTGGCGATAGTCGTCCCCACATCTGCGGTCAGCTCCCCTCCCCTCTCGCTCATTGAGAGGGGGTCGGGGTATGTAGCCGTCAGTTGGGGGGACATCACCGTGGTGGGGGCGTATTTTTCGCCCAATCGTGCCCTCACCGAGCTCCAACGGTGGGTCGATGGGATGGGACGCGTCATCCGGAGACTGGCCCCCCGAAAGATCTTATTCGGGGGCGACCTCAACGCGAAACACCAGGCGTGGGGCCACCCCTCGAACGATCCAAAGGGGGTGGTGGTGGCGAGTTGGGTGATAGCGATGGGGTTGGCGGTGCTAAATAGGGGCACCGCCTTCACCTGCGTCAGGGGCAGCGGGGGCTCCCGCGTGGATGTCACCCTGGCAACCCCATCGCTATCACCCAAGATCTCCGGATGGCGCGTCCTATCGGAGGAGGAGTCCCTGTCAGACCACCCCTACATCAGGTTTGAAGCCGACCTGAGGGGTGGATCTGGCGGGCGCCCAGGGGGGGGAACACAGTCATGTTTCCCCAGATGGGCCCTCGCCAGGCTAAACAGGGACCTGGCGGAGGAGGCGGCGGTGGTGGAGGCTTGGCGGCTGCAAGATGAGGACAGCGAGGGATGGACGGTCGAGGAGCGGGTGGGGAGGCTAAAGGAGGCCTTCACGGCAATCTGCAACGCCTCCATGCCGAAGGTGACTGGGCGACCCGACAAGACCGCCGTATACTGGTGGTCTGACCAAATCGCGTCGCTCAGGACAGCCTGCGTTCGGGCACGGAGGGCGTTGCAGAGGTGCCGTCGGCGACGGAGGAGGGTGGAGGGCGAGGAGGAAGCCCTGACCACCACCTACAGGGAGGCCAAGAAGCGGCTCAACCTGGCCATCCGACAGGCGAAGGACGCGGCCTGGAACGAGTTCCTGTCGACTCTCGACAGGGACCCGTGGGGCCGCCCCTACCGGACGGTCAGGAAGAAGCTAAAGAGCCAGGCTCCGGCGACGGAAACGCTGGAGCCAGAGCTTCTGGCAAGGGTGGTGTCGGGCCTCTTCCCCGAGACGTCGCCGATCCTCCCGCCCAGGATGGTCCTCCCACCCATCCCTCGCGAGCAGCCGCCAGGATACCAGCCGGTGACCACGGAGGAGGTGGAGATGGTCACGGACCGCCTCAAAGGCCAGCGGAAGGCGCCAGGGCCGGACGGAGTCCCGGGCAGAGTCATCCCCATTGCCCAGGAGCACCTAGGTGAGTTCCTCCGCGAGACGTACAGTCTCTGTCTCGAGAGGGGGGAATTCCCTAGGCAGTGGAAGAGGGGTAGACTCTGTCTGCTCAGGAAGGAGGGACGTCCGGCAGACTTGCCTTCCGCCTACAGGCCGGTGGTGCTGCTCGACGTGCTCGGCAAGGGTTTGGAGCGCATCATTGCCGAGCGCATCGTGCAGCACCTTGAGGAGGGCCTGGGCCCGAACTTATCGGAGCGACAGTTCGGGTTCAGGCGCGGGCGGTCCACGGTCGATGCCATCCTAGCCCTGAGGGATGTCATCGACACAGCAGAACGGCTGGGGCAGGGAGTGTTTGCGGTGTCACTGGACATCCGCAACGCATTCAACTCCCTGCCGTACGAAGTGATCAGGGACGCCTTGAGGTTCCACCAGCTTCCCCCCTATCTCCGGGTCATCGTGGAGCACTACCTGCAGGATAGGGTGGTGCTGTACGCTGACTCGAACGGGGAGCTGGTGGAGAGGAGCATGTCGTGCGGTGTTCCACAGAGAGCGGTTCTGGGTCCGCTCCTGTGGAACATGGGGTACGACTGGCTCCTCAGGGGGACGATCCTCCCCCGCGCGGCGATAGTGTGTTACGCTGACGACACACTTATCGCCGCGAGGGGGACGACTTACCTCGAGGCGCGTCGCCGGGCCAAGGAGGTGGCGGAGGTGGCCATAGCGCGCATCCGGGCCATGGGACTAGATGTCTCGGTGGATAAAACCGAGTGCATCTTCTTCCATGGCCCGAGGAGAGCCCCACCGGTGAGGGCTAGGGAGGTCGTGCTTGATGGGGTGAGGCTTCCAGTGCTTCGCCACATCAAGTACCTGGGGCTGCTGCTGGACGCTCGCTGGGATTTCAGCGAGCACTTCAAGCAGCTAGCCCCCAGGTTGGTGAAGGCCTCTCTGGCCCTAGGAAAGCTCCTGCCGAACGTCGGCGGCCCAGGTACCATGTGCCGCCGGCTCTACGCGGGAGTAATCCGAAGTATGGCCCTCTATGGGGCCCCGGTGTGGGCAGAAGCCGCAGGGACCAAAGGAAGGGCAGATCTCCGGCGGTCCCAAAGGGTGATTGCGGCCCGCCTTGTACGAGGGTACAGGACGGTGTCGCGATCGGCGGCTTGCGCGCTCGCAGGTACACCACCGTGGGAACTGGAGGCACGTGTCCTACGGGAGGTGTATCTGCGAAAGGTGGAGGCCCGGGTGCGAGGAGATAGGCTCGCACCCGAGGAGGCCCGGCGAACAAGGAGGGATGCCGAAGAACGGCTGATGAGGGAGTGGGAGGAGTCTCTCTTCGACCCGCCATTCGGGAAGCGCACCCTCGAGGCACTGAGGCCAGTGCTTCGGGAGTGGTGCGCTCGGCGCCAAGGGTCGGTGACCTTCAGGCTGGCGCAGGTCTTTACCGGGCACGGGTGCTTCGGTAAATACCTGCACCGGATTAGAAGGGAGCCGACCCCGTCGTGCCATCATTGCGGCGCTGCGGAGGACACTGCCCAGCACACCCTTGAGGTGTGTCCGGCGTGGTCTCCTCAGCGCGGCAATCTTGTCGCGACGATTGGGAGTGACCTCTCGCTCGCCGCCGTGGCGCGAGCTATGGTGACGAGCGACGGGTCCTGGGAGGGGGTGGCCACCTTCTGCGAGGACGTCCTCTCGCAGAAGGAGGCCGCCGAAAGGAGGAGGGAGGAGGACTTAGACTCCTCTCTCATAAGGCGCAGGCGTCGGGGGAGAAGGTGGCGGCGTTATGCCACCCGCATCCCCATCTAGAGGATGGAGCTCCGCTTCTCCTCTAGAGACGCCCCAAATGGCGGAAGGGGCACCCATTCTGCCTGGGTGTCCACCCCCCACGTGAAAACGCACGAAGGGGGAGAGGGTCTCTTCCCACCCTTCCCCGCTGGGAAGGGCTTTGGGTCAAGAGGCCAGTAGCGCAGGCTCGCGGGATGAATGCCTCGCGAGCGGAATGCGCTTGAGGAGGACCCTCGGGAACGGCTTCCCCGAGGGTAGGAGCCTCACTCGGAAACTACGGGTGATACCGGAGTTTTCTCCGTTATCACCCGGCGTGGCCGAGAGGGGGTCCGATGGGATGGCGACCGCGGAAGCCCTTCGGGAACTTTTGTTTCCGGGGGACTTCTGCGGACGCACATTCCGATGAGGTGGGGGGGGGAAGGCCGTTAGCACACCTCGGCCGCCTCCGGCCCGCACTGGGCGGGGCAACCGCGCCGCCTGCGGTGGCGCCCGGGAACTTGTTCTTGAGACTTGTTCTTGGGTGATCATCGCGGGCGCGGGAGTCTCGTCCTGTGTGGGTCGGGGTCGGTCGAGGTCTCCACCGTGTTCTCCCGACACGGTGTGAATGCCTAATGCCATTTTCTACGAAAAAAAAAAAAAAAAAAAAAAAAAAAAAAAAAAAAAAAAAAAAAAAAAGGATGAAGTTGGCCGCTAATTGGCTCAAGGTAGTTACTCAAATATTTATGAATGCGTGTGTGTGTGTGTGGTTGTTAGCAATAATTTATATAATATTATAATAACAATTTCATATTATATAATAACACTAGCGGCCGCCCGCGACTCTGTCCGCGTGGAACATTGCAAATTTATTTTATTTTTATGAAATAAATGTAGCCTAAGTTACTCCTTATTACATCAGCTACCTGCCAAAAAAAGTCCCGTCGAAATGCGTCCAGCCATTTTAGAGATTAGCCGGAACAAACAGACAGACAGACAGAAATTGTAAAAAAAGTTATTTTGTTGTATGTACCGTTTACATATTCATATGCATGTAGTAAAAAACGGTTATTTCAATATTACAAACAGCCACCCCAATTTTATTTATTTGTATAGATTATAACAATTTTATTCAAAAATAGTTTTTATATTATAAACTTTTTTAAGTGCGTTTATTGATTTGAGGTTAACTGTCGGTCTGTATTATTTTTATTTGTTTATAATATTCACTTTAATGATGCCTAAGAAGTATAACTTCTCATGCACGTACATAAGTACACGCACCCATATTTTTTTTCTAACTTTGTATGAAGGCATGTGTTATTAGCCTACTGGATTGTATCTCTGAAGTTTTCATAATTAATAATGATGTGCAAATTATTGAAGCGAATGAAAAATATTAAATCATTAACACGTTAACTGAAAAATGTTAATATAGCATAGAAAAAACAATTTCGAAGGACAGGTTTACTTGGCAGCGAATTATAACTATGTATAGTTGATATGAAGAATAGAAGCAAAATATTTCACAAGAATTTCGTAAAGTTGTAAATTATTACCAAAGTTTGATTGCTTCGCTAGATAATCTAAGTTATCTTCAAAAAGTCGATACAACAAAATATTTTATAGTCAAAATAAATGCGGGCCAATTATGCTTGGCTAACCTCCTAACTACGCTATTTAGAAGAAATATTAGACATAAAGTACTCAGCAGTTTACCAAATAAACGAATTATTAAATGTATATCTTTGTGTAGTGTAGTGCAATAGCACAGTGATTAGTGCGTTCAACTTGTGATAACAAAGGTAAAGTTTGAATAATTAAACGATAACTTTGACGATTCTTGGCGCAACGGTAGTGATTCTGCCTTTTGCACCAACGGTCCTGGGTTTGAGTCCCGGAAGGGGCAAAAGTTTGTGTGATGTATACAAGCATTTGTAACTGAGTCATGGGTATATATAAATCTATTTCTATGAATATATAATGAATATTGTATTTAAATGTATTTATGTAGATATATATGTAAGCATTATTGTTATTCATTATTTTATTATATTATTTATATCATTTAAATTTAATAAAAAAGTATAATTACTGCCGCGCGTATATAGGTACATGCTCGCTTTTTTTTCCATTTTCAAAGTCAGGGTGAATAGGCACCTTCTGGGTTAGCTCGTTCCATCGTGGATTCTTTCTTGGCCCCCGGGCTTGATTAGAATCAAGAGCAAACCATTCTAAATTTAAAAAAAATAATAATATTAAGTTAACACATATTTTCTTTTTTTTAGGATTAGTGTTACTGTTTTAATATGTATCACATTTGATACATATTAAAACAGTAACACAATACTTATATAAATAAATTAAACAAATCTAAAAGTATTTTTGAAATGTAAAAAAGATGAAAATAATATATGACTTTAAAAAGTTACTACTTTTCTCACTATTGAACACTATCTGGTAAATTAAATTCTAAATTACGTCGCAAATACACCAACGTCATGATAACCGACCGACCCCATAATAGTTAAAATTTGTATTTTTCCCCAAAATGGGGAAAAATCCCCTAATCTGTAGACATTGTCAAAAATTTTAGTCATTTGTCACTCTCGTGAGCGCACTTCACTAAGTGACGTGACAGCTACTTTTTTATCACTTTGTCAAAAGTCACCCGTGAGCGCATGCTCAAAACTCATTTAATTCTAGCAACTATGTTTTTAACCACAGTAGAAGGCTAGGTATGTCTCAGCATTGGAGACAGTAATAGACTGGTGAAACAAAATGATGATATTTTATTGAAAAAAATAATTAACGATATAAGCCACTCATGAGCTAAGTGCTGTGTAATCAAAGTTTAGCGCGCGTAGCAAACCAACCCGAGATTCAAGATACCGACAAGTTAGTTGATCTAAAAGTATATTCTTACTGTAAATGAGACCAAAATGCAAAATACGAAAATAAGTAGTATATAGTTTATTTATTTTGTTTTATTCAGACTACAGTTTGGATCAAAATTAAAATATAAAATTAACACTTATATCTTCTTTTTGGTGTAAATGAAACCAAAATAACATAACAGATCTTGTATTTGTGGAATGTTATCTTTGATAATCGTTCGATAACGATAAGCGATGTTTCATGTTGGGCATTAGTTTCAAGACGCACAAGTCAGCCGTATTTTTGTACGAGGAGCTACTAATCTGGAGATGTTAATAAATATTTGTACAAGTTCTACAAAAACATCTTGGCATCTTAAAATAGTAACCTTTGAACAATAATAGGCACCACGTATATATCGGGCGTGGGCTCGCTATAATAGCAAAACTAAAAGATAGTTAATTGTTTGCTTCGTTTTCTTGCTCTCCCTTCACCAATATATTTTTACCAATATCTTTCCCTTCACCAATATCTTTCCCGTAAATAACTTATATTACTATAATGTTAGTGACCATGAAAGTTTAAAACAATATAATATCTTTTTATATGAATACAAAACGATTTTGATAAGAATAGTAGAAAAACATTTAATAAAGAAATTCTACACGCAAAGTTTCTAATAAAATTAATTGCAAACATTATGTTAGCTCAGTTTTCGCAGAATTATACGTGTTAACAACTTTTGTAATATAACTAACTAGCAATCTAGTCTTAGTGTTTGCAGACGCCAAATCTACAGCGTAACGATGTCTTAATTAAAAATCGTCTGAGCAACTTCTTATGAGATGAAATATCATATTATGCTTAAACAACGACCCTAAACGGTGGCCAAAATTTATCAGTTCCATGTCACTGCCCATTATTTACACTTAATAGAACTTTTTTTTATTTAGAATGGGTTCACTCTTGATCCCAATCAAGCTCAAATAGAATCCACGATGGAACGAGCTAACCCAGAAAGAGCCTATTCACCCTGGTTTTGAAAATGGACGGGTTATAAGTTCTCAGAAATACAGACGCAGGAAGAGTGTTCCACTCCTTTGATGTGTGCATTATGAAGGATGTTGAGAAGCGCTTGGTGCGACAGGTAGGAACTTAACTCCTATAGAGCAATAGTAAAAAATTGTGTGAAATGAAATCTAAAAAGTCATTGTACCATTTTGTCGTCGATAACGTGGCAGTCAATATTTGACAAATAAAAATAATTGTATTCGTTACCAACTTAATAAATCAATTTATAATTTTAATGAAAATATGTTCAAAGAGGCGGAGACAAATTGGCGCAAATTGCTTATCGGCCAGAAAAGAAAAAGGGGCCGCCCCTCAAAAGCCAAACCAGCGCTGATTATGTTATTACACCGAATTATCGTAACTCAATAGTGAATTGTAAATAACGAAATAGATACGCTGAATTTTTTATAAATAGAGTGATTCTAAAATTCGTAGAAAAAAAATCTTAATCCTATTTATTCGTATTCATCAGCATGCAACCTAATGGTAGCTTTTTACTATGCCTCTATCACACTTACCACTGAAACACTAGCTACAAGATTATGGTTAAAACCAAACGATAAGAAAAGGCTAAATCACAAACCCACTTTCTTCTTTCTAAAATCTAATTGAGTAGCCCAAAGTAATTGTTTTTCATTGAACCAAAGGTAGAATAACTGAAATTCAGATTTGCCTGAAGCCAAACAATGGGACAATCACAAAGTGGACATGACCCGGATAAAGACATATTTATTGAAAAATTGTAAGAAAGCCGTTTCGTGGAAGGTATTGGTGTACGAAGGGATTTATTTAGGAACACGTACGGACCCCCACGTAATTGAAAATGGATCTCTCATAGGGTAACCATACGTGTGTGACAACTTAATGTGATTTAATGCATTAAACCTCAATTTTTATATTTTTTTTTTATACAAAATGGGCACGCGCTTGACCACTATCTCGCCTGATGGTAAGCGTCGATGCGATCTAGGATGTGACGCGCTTGCCTAGAAGATAGCTATTCACTCGTGACTTGAAGACCCCTAAATTGTATTTGTCAGGAAACACAGACTCAGGCAAAAAGTTCCACTCCTTAGCGGTACGTATCATAAAATTAAAACCAAAACGCTTAGTGTGACTCAATACCTCATATATTGGTGAAGAATTTGTTCTGATATAAGATAATGCAAGTCCACAAACTACATGGAAATAATTGAAGTTAATTGAAACAAAAGTTATGTTTTGCCGGATTAATGAGAGGAATATCCTCGAATTGGAAGGAAACCTTTTTTTCAAATGTTTGACAATCGATTAAGATGAAACAGCCTTTTAATTTATTTTCAATGTTAAGATAGCATTGAAAAAAAAAGTTAAAATCGTAAACTAATTTACCTATCTTCCAAATAGTATTAAATCTATTTTCCTGCTTATCATAATATACATTCTATCTGTTTAAATATATTTGTAGGCAGGGATTTTGTTATCGTTTGTTGTTGTTTGTTGTGTCGTTACATTCGATTCTCGCTGGAATTTCAAGAAACATTTTTTAGCTAATTCCGTTAAGAAACCCACCTAGAGCAAAATATAACCGATCTAGAAAGACATGACATTATACTTTCTTTTTTTTACCTTTTTTTTTACTTGCCTAGTCAATAAGATAAGACAAATATATTAAGTTAGATGAATAACTATGTTTCTAAAGTCCAGATGAATTAAATTTTTCCTCCCTTTGTTAATTGAAAACTCAGACAAGATACCGATGATTTTTCACAAACGACATGTATTTTACATATTTCATAGTAATCTACACTAATATTATAAGGAGAAAATATTTGTCTTTTGAATGTTTGTATTTTTGTATGTTTGCAATGAATAAACTCAAAAACTACTAAGCCGATTTCAAAAATTCTTTCACCATTGGAAAGCTACATTCACGCTGAGTGACATAGGCTATATTTAATGCTAGAAAAATTTAAAGAATTTTGTCCACCCGTGCGAAGCCGGGACGGGCAAAAAAAAATAATTGAAAAAGCTTTTTATCCAAAATTCTCTTAGAGTCGACTACTAATCTCTAGTACCATTCGACAGGACGGGAAATTGCCGGAAAACGTTAGATTCGATAAGTACACTTGTTATTCTCTGATTAATTAATGCCTCTCAAATGATCCTTCGTTTTAATTATAAGAAATTGGGATCTTGAAGCATCGATTTTTTATATAAATTGTACAGACATAATTAGATTTAATAATTAATTAGAACCTTATTGATTTGAGTGTCAAATAAAAAGTCTGGCCAAATTCCAAAATTTAAATGCTTATTTAGGTTTACAAAAATGTAATTGTTCTTTTAAGCAAATTTATTTTCTGATTTTAAAGCTTATATAATGTATTATTCATCTTTAATCAAAATCAAATTAACCATTATATTGTTCAGCTGCTTTTAAAGGTCCACTTATACTATACTCTACTCTATACCATAGAATGATAAGGAACCAGCCTTTTATATATTTTATCAACTTTAGAATCATTGACAGCTTAACCTGAAGAGCTCGAAATAAAAACTTTTGGTCACCCATCCTCTCACCCATCATTATGGATGACTCTTGGCGACGGCTATATTATTTTGGCCTATTCTCCTACGGTGCTTTCTTCCATAAAGAAAGTTTATACCCGAGCCACAGGAATATAAATAGACTGATGGTGACGATAAGAAATGGTCTGACCGGTAACCTTGGGATGTCAACCGTGATCAAGACTAAAAACTTATATCAATACACCACCATATCACCACCACACCTATTAGCCCAACACAAGGAAAGTACTGTAAGGATATGTAATATTTCATAGATATATACACAAACACCCATGACTTAGGTACAAATGCTTGTATTCGTCACATAAACATCAGCCCCTTCCAAAATTGGCACCGAGAAAAGATGGTGCGAAAGGCAGGATCGCCACTTTTGCACCTTACGCTCGTCAACATACATACATACAAATAGGTAACTAATTTAATAGTCTGTTTCCATTGTCGAAGTAGTGCGGCACTTGTAACGAAAAACTGATTTTACAATATTTATCTGTCTGTTTGTTCCGAGTGTTCTTGATCTTTTTTGAAAGAGACTTTTTCTGACAGAAAGCTATTGCTGTAAGAATAAGATAATCCTTACTTTTATTATATGGACTCCAAAAAACTCAACCTAAACCGTGTCAGCTTTTCGCCACACGAATATCGCAAATCCCTTAGGAACTCCAGACTTCAATTAACAATTAAATTGGCAAATGATGACGCAAAAATTAACCTCTCCTATAGGATTCCTCTTTCTAAAAGATAGAATCACTATCCACGATGACATAATTCCTTTGAGAACAGATAATTACAGGATAATCATCTATTCTTATGGTAGATAATTATTTTTATCTAAAAGTTTTATTTTCCGACTAATATTACTTAAATTGACTTCCAAACTTTTATGATTCTACCTTCAGAAATTTCCTGTGTTATTCTATTGTTATCCAACGAGACAACATAGGGTAGGAATATAAAAGTAAAAAGAAATAAAGAGAACATCTGTTTATTTGAAAGTTACGACATATCAAAGCATTAATTTTCTGAAACCAAAAGAAACCATATTAATGAATGTTCGATGTCAATGAACTTGAAATAACTGGTTTTAATTTGCAGAGATACCATAAAAATATGGTATGAATACCAAGTTAATTATTTTGTGTTATAATATACTTATTTTACTTTCATTGAGCAAGAATTACGCGCATAATAATGTGTATAAGAAAATCGGTAATTTCATAGGTGAGAACCTATTAGTTAGTGAACTACAGAAGTAATTACCTAACCTTGTTTATTTAGGGAGCGTGAGCTGCGACGTAATTGATTTCAAATAACAGGAACTATCATGCGGCTTAACTGTGTTTGATTTGTTTTACTAATATTATAATTTAGCACTTATGAACACCAACAGCATTATTTGTTGTTACTATTTTATTTTGATATTAACATTTTGGTTCCATAACATGTTATTAGATGGCGCTGTACTCAATTACATCTCGTTTTTTTGTTTTATTGACGTTGAGTGAATTTTAGTTTGAGTGGATAAAAAATTGTGTTAATTCAATCCAACAGTTGAAATATAATATGAAATCCAGTTATAACCAGTAATATTCCAGTAGTATCCAGTAATAATCCAGTAATATCTCCAGTTGGAGTGCCTTTGTGTATTCAGGATGGTTAATAAACAGGAAGGATTCGTCCTGCTTGCAACTTTGCACCTTGGTTGGTGTTTACCTCAAAATGTGTTTGTAATCAGTAAATAATTTTAAATTTAATATTGAGCCTCTCTTCCTCTTTATAATCCTTCTAGTTGCATTTTAATAAATCATATTATTCATCTTGCTTGCTGTGTTCATCTCGATTTTAACTGCAATAGGCGCTTGAAATCTTGTACTCAACCTAAATTGAAATGGTCTTGAGTTTTTATTTGAGTTCAAATCCCTTTAGGTAATTTCTGCAGTTGGTACGCTGTAGTAAATGTATAACTTTACGATGACTTTTTTACTGATTGGAGATTCTAAGGACAGCAACGATATATCAGTGATTAAGAACATTTATTCTAGTCTTCAGGATAACTTATATGTCTTAATCATTGGGTCACAAATGAAAACAAATACATTTCAAAAATCTATTTCAAACAGCGTACACATACAATAAAATAAAATTAAAACCATTATATGATAAAATTAATCACATTTATTTTTTAAACATTGAAAATAAATAAAGCTCCGAAAAAAAATTTACTTGTCTCAAGTGACATGCGAGATACTTTTGTTGTGTGTGTATAAGTTTGTAATGTGCATACGATACGAATTGAATCTTAATACTGCTGTCATAAGTTTCTGAATTCGAAATCAGAACTCAAACGCTTTGGTCATTTAAATGTAAGACTCTGGTTGAAAAGAGGATGTAATTTACATATTTTTTTATAGTTTTTCAATTTAAGCAGCTCTAACACTTTATTAATAAAAAGAACTTCACTGTCATTATAATCTCAAATAGCCTTGTAGTACCCCAAAGCAACGAAGAAAGAAGCTTCAATTAAGGATTAAGTTGACGAACTGACGGGACAAAAATTGTAAGCTTCAGGCTTAAGGAAATTACGCCATTAATGGACTGCGGAGTGACGTCATTTTGTTGAAGATAATTTACTAATTCTTAGATAACCAATTTGGTCTATTTCGAAGTTGAAATTAGTTGCTAAGAATCTTTTAAATTAAAACCTTTTGCTCTTCCTGCAACTTAATTTAAATATGAGATTATAATTGAATAGTATTTAATTCTTATTAAATCATATAATGTTGGATTTTATAAAACAATTAGCCGCTCTATAAAATCTTGCACGGTTATTTCCAAGGTTCTAATCCTGAACAACTAATACATATATGTATAAATAGATAAACCTCTTTTCACTCAATAAGAAGAATTTGTAATAAGATTTCTCGCTATACACAAAATGTAACGGTTGAAACAAAATAAGAAATATGTCGTTTTGTTTGTAAAAAGTTCCTTTGTATCGAACCACATAAAAAGGCGAAATCGAAATCGTCTAACTTCGTCCATGAGTTTAATATAAGTTATTTATCGTATATTGGCAAAAGATTCGCGGGAAACATCTGCGAGAAAAACCAATCCCTTTTTCTTTCTTTCTCCGTCAGTTCTAACCGGCATGTATAAAAGTATGCTCAGTTGTTATACAACCGTATTACGAATAACCAGTTTCAGCACATCTGTAAGAACAATAAACCTCTTGGATACTTGAAAAACTGCTCCTTTCACTGTAACTGCGAAATTATTCATGGGGAGGTACAACTGTGATTTGTTGGTTAAAAGTCGCAGTGGGAGATTACTTACGTGTTCGGTTTTAAAATGCTGATAAGTTTTGGTGTAAGGTCGTAAAATGGAGTACGCCTTTGCCGAGAAAGATATTTGCACACTCGGGATTTTTTGATTTAGACAGTCTTTATACCTTGGCTTAACTTTATCTTGAAATTATTCTCCACTACTGAAGCACAGATGCCTTTGATGATTTACATTTTTAAGTTGATTGCAAATATAAAAAATGAAACAGATTTTCCTCACTGCAGGTTTATAATTATAGTGACATTAAGTCATCATCATTTTGTGATATATTTAATATATTTAATTATGTATTGGTTTGTGGTTAATATAGTTTAATACAATTGTATACTTATTGTAGTTATTGTTCTAAGATAAATAGATAAGTTAAGTCTTTTTATAGCCATTGTATGCCGCGTTTAATTCTATCGTTTTTTCCAAAAGTTAACTGGTAGATAATGCTACTAACAATAAGACTATCTATTATACCAATTTTTTTTTTGGATAATAAAACTTTTTAAGTAAATAAATTATAAATAACAAAAAAAAAACTGTATTTTTCATCCACTCGTTAACAATATTGTGTGTGAGAACTGCGGGCTACCGTACTTTATAAATGACAATTATTGAGACTTGTCACGTACAAGACTGTATACACTCAGTCGTTTTATGTTTACTGCACGATGTGGCAAGACAAGTGCAGTAAATACAAAAAAAATAAAACAACGTGAACCTACTTAAAATAAAATGTTTAAATTTGATTACATTATGCGTGGAACGAAGTTTCTTATGGGGCATTGCGGAGGGGTACCCTAGCCGGGAAAAAACGTCCGGAGCGTTAAACAAAAAGCGTAAAAAATGTATGTATAGTCTATGCGGGATGACTATACAGTGTCTAATGTATAGTCTACGTGATGACTGTTATTAATATATATTTTATAAATCATTGTAAATAAAATAAACGTGTTAAGATTATTTTGTAAAGTAGTTTCTTTGCTTTTTATCGATAAAACAATTATAATAAATGTATACCCGAATAATTACTTTCTTTGTATCCTGAATTGAACTAAACATTAATATTTTTATAATAAGGTACTTCGTTCCTATTTAGTTAGTTTAGATAAAAAAAAGAATCAAATAATTACAGTCGAAATTACACGTGTTTTTTTTCATTTCTATTTATATTTATTTGTTTGTCTTAAGAGGTTAACAGCACAAATAATAAATTGATATGAAATGTAACTAGTGTAAGCCAATTACAAACCTCCACAGTTAGTAGAGTTATGGTTATATTAAATTAAGTATCAAAAACCAACTTAGTAAAAGATTATTCACATATACAATTCGTCAAACGACCTTCGTGGTCGACTGGATACCGGTACCGGTATTTATAGTAACGCCAGTCCGATATCCCGGCTTCGAACCCCTGGCTGTTGTAGTACCATCTTTGTTTGTGATTTCCGTAACACAAGTGCTTTAGCTACTTAACTTGGATTTAGAACAACGTATGTGATGTTGTCTAATATTTATATTTAGTATTTACTTCTATATATCAAGTAGTAAATAGATACCTTCTAGGCAAGCGCGTCACATCCTAGATCACATCGATGCTTACCATCAGGCGAGATGGTGGTCAAGCGCATGCCTATTTTCTATAAAAAAAAAACAAAGTGTCGTTGGTTAGTCTTGCAATAATTCGCAAAGTAGTTGATGGATTGCGACGAAACTTTGGTAAGTTGTTGTAAGCATGACAAAGATGGTTTGTAAATACTCAGCAGAAAAAAGAGCAATGCGAAACACGCTGGACACAGATAACCACTTGTCAGTCCGCTACCGCGCGCCCCATTCTTCTCAACAGTCCCAATGCTGCGCGAATTGTAAAAAAAAAATGTGGGACTCTTAGATAAAAATACCATTTTCTCGCTAAATAATGAAGCTTGTACCAAACGAAAAATCCTACCGTAAAGCAGATTAAATAAAGAATCCACCAAGGAATATTTGCATTTCTGCAACTCAAAATATTATCGTAAATTAAAAAAAACCAGAAGGCCACGCGGAAAATTGAAAATGGTAGCAATAGCTACCAGGGACTGGAGAGGGATGTTGGCTTTCGGTAGCAATTGCTACCGTGGACTGACAAGTGGTTAGTTTTAATTTAATAAAATATATTATTACATTTATATAAAGATATAATTTAAAATTGCAGGGAAACTGGGTAATAACCTATCTCTCACGAACAACAAACGATGTAAATTGATTTAATGGGAATAACAGCCAAAGTGGCTTCAGAAGTAAAAGAAACGAAAATATTATTTATTTGCTTTTTATATATGGGTTTCTTAGAGAGTTAGAGGATTATAATGAATATATAATAATAATATTTCTTACATTCACACCAATTAGCCCAGCCCATAGTAAGCACTATATGGATTGTGACATGGATACTAGGGTAATGAATAGGCATAAATATACGATAAATAGATATGTAATATTTATAGAAATATTTATATATAAATACCAATGACTCAAGTACAAATGTTCGCATTCATCATACAGACATATGCTCCTTCCGGCTCCTCCTTCTCGAACCCAAGACCGTTGGTGCGAAAGGCAGAATCGCCGTCGTTGCATCGAACAATGTCAATAATAGCTAAAATGGTAAACAACACTCAAATTTAATATTTGTCTGGTTGACCTTGACCGCTATCTCGCCTGATATGAGCGATAATGCAATTTATGATGTGACGCGCTTGCCTAGAAGGATTCACTCGTGACTTGAAAACCCCTAAATTGAATTTATCAGGAAACAAAAACTCAGGCAAAGAGTACTCGTGACTACTCTTTAGCGGTATGGATTACAAAAGTGGAACCAAAACGCTCAGTGCGCCTATTTGTAAGTCTGATTGTCCGATGAAGAAACAAACGGAACAAGGCTGTGCAATTCTACTCTGCACACTCTCCGAAATGTATCTTATTAAAAACGGATAGGCTATATCTACATATACCTTCCGTCTATGTTCAATGCTTTTCTGTTTATTATGAAAAAAATCGTCATTTTTATGTTAGTTATTTTCAAGATTAAGTGTACCAGAGGTTATTAATTAAATAATACAAGTGCGTAGTTTAAGCTACACAGGCATAGTCTTTATTTTTTAAATAACTGTAATGACTTTAACATATTTTGTGTTCGATATTATGCTCAGGCATAATAAGCATCCTTTGAAGAGTTTATTTTCCAGTATACATTTCTATTTATTTCCCTCATGCCATTGATCGCAATTGTAACATACTCGTAAATAATTTCCTTATTTTCTGTCTTACGATATTTTGTTTTCATTCATATTCTGCGTAGTATTAAATTGTCTTAAGCACAATGTAGGCAAATAACGAAATGACAAAGGCAGATAAATGACAGGAAAATGAAAGGCAATAATTCCATAATATCAGCAGAAAGATCTTGTTTAAAAATATGTAATAACAGTAATTTATTTTTCTTTAAAAATTTAATAAAAACATAACAGATATTAAATGGTCTTTTACTATTAGTTGAAATTAACTGTCAGTAGATCTTATATACGCTAAATATATAATATTTTTCAGCTAAATTCAATCCATGCGGTTACTATGGTCAGTTTGATAGTGGTGTTTTGTTAATTACCTCTTTATTATCATCCACATTTTAGCCGAAATCTTTTTTCAGCTGTACAGTAATCTCTCCTACAAATGGGGCGGTTCGGCATTTTGCAGGTGGGTTGAAGATTGCCGTCATTATTTACATTACATTACTTGAACAAATCTATATATATTCAAAACTTCTTTAACTATTACTACTACTAACTTTAAGGGTATATCAAAATAACTGCAAATTTAAAAAACTTTTTATAAACTTTATTATTATTTGTTAATAAAACGAACTATAAAGTTAAAATTCATAATTTTTTTTGCAGAGTTCCTATGACCACCTTTCAGCTCCAGGAAATGATCAGCTCTATGTCATCATGATATTGCATTATCACGCGATATACATATACATGCAAAATAATATATAATTATTTAGAAGAACGTTCTAAAATTTAAAAAAATATGTCAACAATTTTTTTAAATATAAATAGAACCACTTTTCCCTGATTTCTGACGCGTTTATACTTATTATTAACCCTTACTTTTGTAATCCTTCACAAGAGACGTGATCACACGATGACTTCTAGCCTTTTAATATTCCAGGGTTCCAAACTATTAAACACATAAAGATAGTATTATATTTACTTATTTTTATAACATCTATGATTATTGTAATCTTCTGAGTCTACTACCAGTCCGGAAATTGGGAGGCCCCTCTGAGACTAACTGCCAAAAGAAACTCGGACCGACCTCTATCTTATATTTATTATTTACATAAAGACCTCACTAAATTACTAGGTTTCGCAGTGATGTGTGTATTTCGCACATTTTTATTCGTGTGAGAACTAAGTAATTTAATATATATGTTACCGGCAATGTGTATAATCCGGTATTGTATACAATACCTAGGCAATGTATAGAATACCTAAAACGGGCAGGTAAAGTATACAATAGAATTTATTTTACACTTTACCTAGGTATTCTATACAATGCCAAACTTGCAGCAGGTAATGTAACACTCGAACGCAAAAAAACGCAACCTAACCTAACCTAAAGTTGATAATAAAGTTTATTTCAAGTAAATACAACATGTTTTATTTGTCCGCTATTTGATAAGTAAGTCTGTTAAGATTTATTGATATTAACCGGCTTACCTAACATTAGTTTAGTCTTAAGATTTATTTATTTTACACATTACCGGTGAACCAGCAGGTATTCTATACAATCCCTAGGAATTGTATACAATACCTAGGTAAAGTATGAAATGGACAATGATATTCATGATATTTCATACATTGCCTGGACGCCCCAGGGATTGTATACAATACCTGAATTATACACATTGCCGGTAACATATACACTAAAATCATAGACATGCCTGGTTCATAATATATTTATTTATTTATTTTACTATTCTTGCATGTGTGTTCTAACTCAAAAAAAAGAACCCTTCAATTTGACTTCTGAATACTTGAATAAAGACATTTATTAATATTTTATCATGCCAAAACCATGTATTTAATTGCTGCATAAGATTTTACCTACTTTTTATCGTATAAGCATTCCCTTAGTATGCATTACACAAGCCTTACAGTGAAAGGCTAGGCTAATTGGTATCAGTGTAAAAAATATTATTTGATTTACACTGGTATATGCGACGCTGTTTAGACCATTCAATTACTTAAGAGAAACAGAACAAAACTGGTCCTTCGAGCATAACTGACAAACTAATAAGTAAAATCATCCAGCATCTTTCACATTTTATTATATTCCTTCGGGATTTACTTCCGTACCAGGATAGAAAATTATATTATCCGGCAACGTTTGCTTATATTCTTATAAATCGAGTCCGTATATCAAGTATTATTGATAACCTCCATCTTTCTCTATTTTACTTCACCTTTTTTAACCTTAACAAGATTGAGAGCTAATGAAATTGGTTTTGGGTTATAGCATCATATAAAATAATACAACGGATTTTTTTACCTTACCAATCCAATTATAAATCTGAAAGAGGAAAGAAAAAATGTTTTTGACACTATAAAAAATAATGAATTGACATATATTTTTACTAACATTGACAAGCATGCGGTAGTAACAAATTATTATATTCTTTTTAAAACCCTTTTTATAAGCACGGCTATTTATGCATCCATTTTAAAATTATTAAGTTATAAAGACAGTGTTAGATCGACTATCATTGGGTTGGTATAACATAAATGTGTTTGTTTCGTGCATCAACTTACCTCTACAAATTATCTCTCACGATTAATCATGTAATTATACGATAAAAAATAATCACTTTTTAATATAATATTTACAACAACTATAATAAGTGATATTATTTAAGATTAAGTACATCGACGTATATATCTCTTTTTTTGACGTGACAACGTCTTATAAATTGGTTTGCCGGGTGACACTTCAAGAAACTGCGTTACGCTCCGCTCACGTTATGCGCTCACAATGAGAGCGAGTGAGAGGCACGCGTCCCTTCCACTCGGGCATGGTTAGCCCGCCTAAGAGCGAGAGAGACAGACATAAAAAGTGGAAGGGACGCGTGCCTATAAATTAATGTTTTAAATATAATTCTTTGTATAAATAAATGTTTTAAATTGTTACTATTATTTCATCCTTCTTCCTACTATACGAATGAATATTCACATTAAAATTATTTTACCACTCAAAGTCGTTGTCACGTAAAACTTTCGCCCGTATACCGACTTTACAGGCAACCAATTTTTTCCTTGGAACAATTTTAGACGAAAATTACGCACATTTTTTTCCTCATACAATACTGATTCCGGTCAATCCGGATCTCTGAAGGACTCCGGTTTAATCCGGAAACCTGTTTACAAAATACTTTTTTGTCGCTTTTCTATAAAATGAGAGAAATGTGTAAATATTTTAAAAAGTATTGATTTTTTAACTTTTTTTCTTTTATATTTTTAATAACTACATAATCCGTTGTTTGGAAATATTATGTGTTTATTGGTTAACTTTGCCTTGCCTTTTGGTGGTTTGAAACCAAAAAGAAGGCATATTAAATCCATTTATCAATATTAATACATATTAAATAGTTAGAATTTTTATTAAGAATACCTTAAGAATGATTTGGTCTGTTAAATTACTGTAGTATCCCCAAAACAAAAGGTTGGATAACATTGATCAAGTGCCCATAAGTATTGACCTTCAGTCATGGTATGCTTTACTTCATACACTTTGCACTCATAGTATAGAATAACTTTGATTTTCAAACAAGAGTTCAGATGAAGTAAGTACCACTAATATAAGTACAACTAGAATCGTTCCTCTAGTAACGTCACAGTTGGTCTCACCCTAACAATTTTCGCAGTTCACTCATTAACGTTAATTACTCCCAGAGAGACGGATTTATTTCTTTGTTTTTGCTTCGCAAATAGCAGTTAAGCGTCTGTAGGCATTATTGAGGCGTTTTGTTGCGTGAGACCAGACTTTTAACCACATAAGTAAATAAGCTTATTTATGTAACTATTAATACTAATGCCAGTGAATAAACTCGAAATACTTCTTGAAAATAACACGTTTAAAATACTTCACTTAGTTAAACAACATTCAATACTGGTTTACTTAAACATATTTTAGAATAAATATTAGTCGATCCCACAAATATTTTTAGTGCAACTAAAGCTGAGTTGATAACTATCATGCAGGATCAACGAAAAGTACAATTGTAAACATTGCGCATAGATATAACACAATGTGTCAAGAGAATACAATATAAAGGAAACCTGAAACACGCTTACAAAGTTTTATGACCACTAAATAGTAATTGGTGCTATATAGGCAGAATAGTTCGTTGTCTCCGAGCACAGATACCAAGCTTGGCTAAAGTAATCCCCTCTTCGCTGAATTAATGTTTGAATATATGTAGGTATACTGTTCCTACCTTATTCTGCAATTATTCCACAAAGAGACGATACTTATTCACTCGTGACTTGAAGACCCCTAAATTGTATTCGTCACGAAATAAAGATTCAGGCAAAGTTTCACTCCTTAGCGGTACGTATCACAAAATTGGAACTAAAGCGCTTAGTGCTCTTTGGTAAATCTACCATTTAATGGTGTCGCCTATTTTTAGGTAAGTCTGGTTTTCCGACGAAAAAATGGGGACGATGGAACAAGGTTGTTCATTTCTTCAATACTCTCCGAAATGTATCCTATAAAAACCTTCGGTCTATGCTCAAGGCTTTTGAACTTTTTATAAAAAAGATCGTCATTACAGATAAAGCTCTTGGCTCTCCTCTCAATGGAATCGAGCGTCTGGAGCTGGTATCGGGCGGAACCGTCACAAAGATGAGAACAATACTCCATACACGACCGAATTCGGGTTTGGTAAAGGATGAGCAACTGTTCCTTCGTGAAGTATCTTCTCATCTTTGTCAGAATGCCAAGTTTTTTTGAAGCTACTTGAGCCTTGCTCTCAATGAAAGAACCAAAATTGAGAGTTGGTAACAAAGACATACCGAGAAGTTCAAGATTCACGGATCCACCTCTGAAAGTAGTGGTCAAGTCGAAAGGACTCGTTTTAGCGGATAAAAGACATGCCTGGGTTTTTGACGGATTGAACCTTACCAAATTGGCATCACCCCATTCGGAGACTGCCTGCAGAGATACGTTCATGCGGCTGACTATGGATCTGTTCAGCACTGGCTCGTGCATCAAACATATAGCTCTCTACAACCATGCTTCCATCTGCGATACCCAAAATACCGGGCAAAACCAAGTCATTTATATGTAGCAGAAAAAGTGTTGCAGATATGACGGATCCCCGAGGGACGCCGGCAGTGATAGCCAAAAGGACCGTCGAGCTACCGTCAATGACAACTCGTATTACCGATCTTTCAGGAAGTTCGATATCCAGACATACAAACCAGTAGGAAGACCATATGACAGCAGCTTGCTAATAAGGCCTTTAATGAATAACGAGATAGAACTGATTAACCTGCAGGTCGAGTGCTCCAAACAGTGCCAGTAAGATTTCAAAAATATTTAATTCAGATTGGAATTCCATCGAAATAGGAATATGCTTGTATCAAACAATCACACTTGGCAGAAGCAGACATATAGAAAACGACTGCAGTTATCAACGCAAGCAACACATGTTGGGTTAAGGCCTATTTTAACCCCCAAATGAATGATGAATTAACGATGTTTTTTAAAGATAACGAAATAAGAGCGTAATATTAGCAGTTCTTCAGTTTTCATTAGCTACGCTACTTTGTGGGTGACCCCCGACACAAAAAGAGGGCTGTTAAAGTTTGGCTTCGAAGTAAGGTTACCATAAAAACCGGTATGCGAGCAACTCGTCCACGGAGGGCGTCAAATCATAATGACTTTAAAATTGAGAAAAACTTTATGTAGAGCCAACTTTGCATAAAAGTCAGGGTAACTCGCCATCAACATATATAAATAACTTACTATCAATTTAGCTATGCCATCAGGCAAACGTTTCCCATATAAATAATTAAAAGAGATAAAGCGGGTGAAATCTCAGCCAAGAAGAATAAAGGAATGTAATAAACATAGAAACATATGAAGAATCTAATATTTTTAATAAACTCCGACAAATTTACGACTGTTCGAGAGATAGGGTAATAAAAATATGTGCTTCGCAAATGGAAGATCTGGAAGGGTGCATATTTTTTCCTTCTGGCTCTTTGTGCATGGAACCATAATTTAGAAAGTTAGTGGAGCATGTGATGATAATTATTCATTATTTTTTTCCTCTATCCTCATAAAAGAGGTCGTTCAACTTGGTATCTGAAGTATGCGGAGTTGTGGGTTTTGTAATGGAAATTTTATGCATGGAATATTCCATATTTTTATTGCTATTTATTTATTATATATACATGCGGCAACACGTAATACCCATTTCAGTATTCTGATATTATAAAAAAATGCTACAGTAAAAGCGCTTGGAAATCATACATTATTTACATATTTGACTCACTTCACTAACAATATTTCTATAACTTTTAAAATACTCTCCGAGCCCTCGGGTAGGATCAACACCCACGCGACCTTTTGCAAATGCCGACCGCTAAGCTTCTCGGTAGCCCAAGAGAAATATATAAAATACTGTTGGTGTAACTATTCCATAAATAAATAAACAGGTATTCCATACGGATGAAAACACCACCACCCACATGGCCACAATGCGGATTATTGGGACCTAACAAATGCAAATAAATTATTGGGCACTCAATTGATTATTACCTCTTTTCTCATAGGCTAAGCGCACCAACTGCTACGCTATCAAGTTTAAGTTAATACCTTCCAAAATTTTGATCGAGAACATTATGTAAAAGGAGTATATTGTAACAGCTCCCGTAACGGAGTCGAAACATCAGGATTAAATATAGAAGACGTGGTCGATTAAAAGGTTGGAGGGTCACGTTTACATCTCGGTTCATATATGATATACATCAGATATTTCCACCACACAGTAGGTATTAACCTTTAATTCATACACTATGGAACTGTGAAATAGCAATAAATAAATATAAATTCGTAAATATCCTGTAGCTACATTATTGTTACTCTTTTGTATTTTTTATTGATCATAAGATAAGAATATATACATTATTTTCTTTTGGAATTCAAGTATGTGAAATAAGTAATAAGCTTGCTCATATTAATTTAATAAAAATAAATTGATATATATATATATATCTACATTCACACCAATTAGCCTAGCCCAAAGTAAGCACAGTAAGGCTTGTGTTATGGATACTAGGGTAATGGATAGACATACATATATGATACATAGATATGTAATATTCATAGAAATATATATAAACACCCATGACTCAGGTACAAATGCTCGTATTCATAATATAAACATCTGCCCCTACCGGGATTTGAACCCAGGACCATCGGTGCGTAAGGCAGGATCGCTACCGTTGCACCAAACGGTCGTCCCTTATTGGCCAGTTACTAGTGGTTTTACCCTCCATTATGAAATTATACTGTATTGCCGACGAATCAAAATAATTCGCGATCGATACAGGTTAACTGGCAACACAACACATCATTAACCGTACTACAAAACAAGTACCGACAGTTCAGTTTGACGTCATAATTGAAATAATGAGACTGAAGAGCAAAAGTTTTCTACCAGACAAATTTGAATCGGTTGTTTGGGACTAGAGGTGGAGGTCAACTGACGTAAATTAAAAAAAATTGACTGTAGTAGATGGATGTGTTGCCTATCATCTCAATCGAAAGATTTTGTATACTGGACTGAAACCCCCCCTTTAAAGAAACTCGTCAGCTTCAATAGAAGTAACGACCTTTACAATAGTATATATTGTCACCATTATAATCCTCAAAAACAATATTATTCTATTACTACAATAATAATAGTTATATGGTTATATTACATCGCTGAATACAACAAAGCACGTTTTGAATAGGTATACCTTAACATAAGTAAGACATACAGAATATAAAAGACAAAAATAAGCAACATAAAGATGTATGTCAAGTATTTGTCGATAATAAGTATGACAGAACCCCCTCCCTGGTGCTGGTACAACTAAGCATTTTTTTCTTTTCTCTTGTTAAATGGCCTCCTTTAACACTTGAATAAACCTGCACTATTTTATATGATAAGTAAGCATATTAGTTCTACTTGTAAGTGCTATCTGTATTTATTTCATGCTTCTGTACTTTTACCTAGCTGTCAGTTTCCCTAAAATTGTTAAATAAATAAATAAATTATACACAGTCGGGTATAAAGTGACAAATTTCAGACTCCAATATGTTCTGACGAAATATAAAAGGACCCGTTCTGTTCATACGAAAATCTGAATCCAGATGCTTCTCTATATCGAAATATCTTTCTCTTTAATTTTCACCAGGCAATATCATAAACTGATTGATTTTCATGACCTCAATGATCGTATTAATGGCGCCACATATGAAGCAGAATGAACACCGTGGGGAGAAGGGATCATTATCCACCACGTTGGCTCAGTGGCTGCTAATGGCAGGAGCCTTCTAAAGCAGAAAAGGGCTGGAGATAATAATTTTGATCTCCCATCTTATGAACGGCTCTTGAGAATTTCGCGTGAACTGATATTTAAAATTATGATCTCATTCTTAACCAAGGATTATATAAATTGACTGAAAACCCTGGTCATTTTGATGACACGAAACGTAGCGTTCAGCAGGTATGTTAAGATTAACATATTATTTAAACAGTAGAGAAATTTTATTTTTTAAGAAGAACGAAGAATATTTAATATAAAGACATGTTTTTCAATTAACATGAAATACTGTTAAGTTCAACGGTAGCGATATTGCTTTTCGCACCGATAGTCATGGATTTGGATCCCGCAATGTTTGTGTAGTGAAGAAAGAATTATAAATAACCAAGTAAGGGGTATTTATAATTATTTCTAGGAATTCTACTACTACGTTTGTCCGTTTCCCTAAATTCCATAACACAGGCCTTACAGTGGTTATTTTGACATTAATTGAATTTAATAAACCGTCGTGTCAAGGTCTACAAATATTTTAACAAGTGGCTCGTTCATTAAATCATGACCAAATTAATTCCGAGCGTGCAAAAAGGAGTATAAAACGTAAACAACCTCCACCAAATTGAGTAAACAAAAGCTAAGCCCGTGTTCTTTTTCTAATATTGGTAAGTAGGTTAAGAATTTAGCGAAAATATATTATTTAAAGAGCATTATGACCTAAACTTGATATATTTTTAAAGCAGCCTGCTTGCCCCGGCTTATAACAACAATATTTTTATGGATACACGTCAGCTTCATATCTTTCCATAACTGTTTACAACTGGGTTTTCTTTTTAAGTTTTTCGCCCAAATATTTAAGTCCTATGGTGTTAAAAAGGAAAGCTAGGTGGTGCTAGGAAAGCAAAACGGAGTTAAAGCGGAGTAAAATCAGCGTCAATCTGACATAATTGTTCTTAAAATGTCTCGCCTAAGGTGCGTTATGACTGAATGTCGTTCACGCCACTTTGTATACCGATCATAGTCAGCAATACATTCTAGCTACTGAGAGTTTTGGGAGCATATTATATTTTTGCTTGAGGGTTCTACTGTAATTGTTTATTACACTATGTTATTTTTGTATTAGTTAACTAACGTTAGTTAACCAAATAAATAAATGAAACTTAATGCGATTGCTACTCGTTCTAGGCTTATATCTACTTCCTTTTTTCTTTTAGGACTTGCATGTCGACTCTGTATTACACAATCTCACTGTTGAGCTTCGGTAGTTTGAATGTTAAACATTTGTCAAACATCTATCGCGATGTTGCAAACCAAAAGTCATTGAAAATTTTCCTTTAAATTCGCCTTCAAAAGGCAAGTTGAAGAGTATCTCTTTGTACGCTTATCAAGGCGTTAATCTTTATTCTATACTTTCTTATGCGTGTGTATATCTCTTACATATGCCGTAATAATTTTATGTAAGTTATTATTTGTTATCTATTTTCCGCATTCATGAACTTCGTTTTTGTTTTATGTAGGATGGGTTCACTCTTGATTCCAATCAAGCCCGGGGGCCAAGACAGGATCCACGATGGAACGAGCTAACCCAGAAATTCCCTATTCACCCTGGTTTGGAAAATGGGTTCTCGGAAATACAGACGCAGGGAGGCAGTTTTTCCCAAAGGTTGTCCAAAGAATATAATCTCTGCCAACCTGTCCATCTAAGAATGGTTTTACAGCCACAACGCACTGATAACGAAATAATTAATAAACCACGCCACAATTTTACTATACCTGGTTAGGATCAATGTGGTCGTTGGTTGACAGGCGTTTTTGACTTTTCATGAATACAACAATTTGACTTATATTGAATTGCTTAACCGGATATACGGCAAGGAAGCAAAACCAATAGTGCAAAAGAGTACATTAATAGAGAACATACAATACAAGGCTAGGCCAGAAGATTGAAGGCAGCTGCTGCATCATGGCTGCAGTCAGAAAGCAATAGTGAGAAATAAGGAAGCCCACACCAAGACGATCCGGAAAAAGGCTAGAGAAGTAGATGAGTATTTCTGTACCCAGCTTTTGGTCAGTGAAGAATTCCAAGCTTTTAAATCCATCAGTTGTACCGCTTTGTATACAATGCCACTCAATTACACAAATTTTTACAATGACAATAATTCGAAGACTCCGCAAACGCGTTGTGTGATCAGCGTTATGGTTCGATGAGTTGCGTTCCCATTTTTTTAATGTGACATACACAAAAGCCATAGAATTTAAAATAAATTTATCTCGATAGCAGAGCCGTTTCTGTATCTCAGTTATTCAGCTGACCGGTTTTCATATTGTATGGTTGGCATACTTTAGCCTGGAATAGCCGTCGATCATGCCAACCCTAAATATTTCTACTCATATTTCGCAAATTTTGCCCTTGGGAATGGCTCTAACATTCATCTGATGAATTAATTTACTTCCAGTGAATACATAAAGGCCGTCCGTTTTATACTATTAGTTATCTGTTAACAAAATATGATATTTAGGAAGAGGAGAAATTCAAAACCATTAATTTAATGTATTGAACGTTTTTGAGAAATGTAAGACTGCTTTAATAATACCTAGTAATAATGAAAATAATCAAATAGTGAAAATTACGTCCCCAAAACTGCTATATAACCCGTTGAATTAATTACCTTCGGGTATTATAACATTAAGAATTTCAGAGGGACCACCTTTCTATGTACTCTATATTTTTTCCAAATTTGTAACGCAATCAATAATTTTCTAATCTGTGTTTGTTCCTCAAAAGTGTGAATTAATTATGTAATTGTTACAAATACATTTGGCGTGAATTACAAAGGTTTAGTTAACGAAGGATTAAAAATCTGATTTTCATACAATTTATTTATTGATGGAAAAGATAAATTACTTTCCTAATACTAATACTTATTATTCGAACAAAGTAGGTAACGAAAATAGCTGAAATAAGCAGGAGTGGTGAGATCAAAATTATACTAAATTTAAAAAATCTAAAAATCCCACGTTTTTCAATGTCCTAAAAAGAATGAAATAACCCTGCGGGGCAAAGCGAGGGGCCACTCAAAACGTGGGGGCGCATATTACTAAGAGGAGATTTTAAAGAGATGAATGACATGCATTGATGCCGATTATTGTAAAGATGCGCCCCCACGTTTTGAGTGGCCCCTCGCTTTGCCCCGCAGGGTTATTTTATTCTTTTTAGGACATTGAAAAACGTGGGATTTTTAGATTTTTTAAATCTAGTATAATTATTTTATTCTTTTTAATTATTAACTCAACGAAGTAACCATGTGTTACGCAACAATCGGATAAGCCCCATACAAAAGTGAAAGTTGCCGAAAGTGGACCTGAAAGTGCATCTGGAAAGTTGAAAGTTGCTTTAGAGTGCATTGTCATCGGGTTCTGAACTATCCTGAAAGTTTCAGCTTTCTAGCTTATCGGAAAGTGCCTCAAATTTAAGTTGCAAGATTTTGCCCGGACAGACAAACAATAAGAAAAGTGAGATAAGAAAAACGTGGTAAAATACGAGGCATCGACTCAGCAGTGCTACTGTAGCGTTCCTACCTTCTGCGCCAAAGGTCCCGGACACAAATCCCAGAGGCATTTGTTCCAGATTTGTTTATATATTTTTTTTGTTTATGTATTCTATACATTAGCTTAGCTTAGTTTAGGACTCAATAATTGTAGAAAGTTGTCTTGACAAAAAGCAGTCACATGTAAAGACTGTTGTCTAACTTGGTGATATCGCAGATGCGCAATTATAATGTTTTCCGTAAATTATATTAATATCGTAACCGATAGCATAATTGGCATGTAACACGTGTGTACATTAATAATACAAGTTAGAATATCTAATTAGACTACCCAGCAACTAATCAGTCAACTTAAACAATTCGTAATGTTTTTATTGAATGAAACATATCATTATCATCAGAAGTTTATGAAATATCCCAATGATTGGACCAATTATAGCCCAAAAAAAAGCTCAACAACAACACCCATTAATTGATTAATGATTACAATGAAAAATATCATCCTTGACGAACAAACAACAGAATTAGCAGCCCACAACAACAATAACCGTACTCGAGAATAAGAAGAATCGATAAATCGTAGACGTATTTACGTACGTATACGACGGTATCTTATCCGAACACTCGTTGAAGGAAACAATTCCATTTCCTAGTCTGATTTTTCCGAATGTTTTCGTCATTCTAGGAAATTATATTACAGCCAATGTTATTAGTTGCGATGAATAAGAACGTTAGAAACATTTAATCTAATGCTATTTTAGGGGATGATACTATACTTATTTGTTACAATACAAAACACTTATTAATTATCCCATTTGCTAAGCCTTCTCTATGAATGAGAGTACAGTAATGATAATGGGCCACAACCCACCATACACTGACTGACGGACTGACGGATTTGCTAACGAATGGAGATGCAACCTAATGTATTTAATTATTTTTATTCATTACTTCATATGATTTTAATTTAAATAAAGATAAGCATAAACGTAACCTGACCCAGCATATAAACCTTGTATGCCTTTACAATATTGATGAACACAACAAAATTGTAATTAATGATTACAAAATTTTTGAACTCATTATAATTAACTTAAATCAGTTCAATGTAAACGAGATTAATGTCGAACAATAAATTGAATTAAAAGAAAAATCAATTTATGAAGTAATAAAAGGTGTTCCTGTAACATAATATATAACTAAAAATTGATTGAATTTAAGATAAAAATGAAAAAGATATCAATAAAAAAATAACGGGTCCTGCTCTTATCACCAAAATGCTTTAAAGTTTTAAGATGTTATGGGACATCCTATCGAAGGCCTTAATGAAATCGAGCTTGAAAAAAAGCGCATAATTATGCTTAAACAAAATATCCAACATTTCTTGGGTTAATTTAGAAACAGCAAAAGTTATCGAACGACAGTCTGGAAGCCATACTGGTCATATATGTAAAATTTCCGCAATAACAGTTTAAATTTTTATCCATCACCATTTAGCGAACCTTCGCAAAGGTTATCCATCGTTAACGTCGTAATTGACTTGGATCATCAGCATTAGCCTTTATGAGTATTGGTGTAATGATTGATGTTTTTATAAAATCCAGCAGTGCCTTTCATCAAAATATTACTTTCTAAAAGCTGACAGAAGTTTTTAAAATTCACCCGCACATTAACCAAACGTTTCAGGTAACAACTAAAACACACTCAAAAGTATAATCAGTATAGCCCGTTCAGTGACATACCCACGTATAGAAGAATTGTATTTACTAAGATATTATTTTGGTTTATGATAGAAAAAAAATATAATATAAAGATAATAATAATGTTTCTCACACCAAGCGCTGTAAGGTTTGTGTTATGCATGCCAGGGTAATGGACAGACATACATAAATGACTCAGGTACAAATGCTCGCATTCATCGTATAAACGTCTGCCCTTTCTGGAAGTCTGACCTAGGTCCGTCGAATGGAATATCTACCGTTATACCAAACAGTTGTCAAACGTATATAATACCTACTCATGCTTGTGTTTAACTCTAACAACAATTGAATTGCAATTAAAAAGGATCGCGTAGCATATAATAATTAAAATCTAAAAAGAGATTTCCAGAAGGTTCCAATTTTATGATCCGTACCACTAAAGAGTGGCACTCTTTGCCTGAGTCTGTGTTTCCTGACAAATACAATTTAGGGATCTTCAAGTTACGAGTGAATAGGTGTCTTTTAGGCAAGCGTGTCACGCCCTAGATCGCATCGTCGCGTATCATCAGGCGAGATCTAAGTGCTTACCTATGCACGATAAAAAAAGAGATAATGAAAAACAGAGCATATTTGGGAGATAATCTTGGAACCACCAAATCTATTTGAAAAATGTTTTACATCATTACTTGAAATGGACCTTTAAGAAGAACATAGAACATACCTTTTTTCTCAATATTAAAATGAACAACCGCTAATTACTTATAAACATCAAAATGTCATCGGTTCGCGATTCTACATGGAAGATCAAGTACTAATGAGAAAAAAGGAATCGGATCAAAAACACGAATAGTATTATTTTTCCGCTATTTCATTTCACAAAAAGGTGTTAATCGAGTGGTCGCTCTTCAACAGTTTCATTCCGTTGCGTAAAACAGGGCATACCGTGGGTACATTATACCACTTAAGGCCAATTAAATTTAACCTTCTGAAATCCGAGAAGTCTCGAAACATTATATTTATTCACCTGGCAAGCACTCCATCGACCGTAATGGCTTTACTTAGTGGGTGGGATCAATCTACATTTTATGGTACTGTTACGTCGAAATAACAGGAAATTTAATGGGATCCTTTTCTTTACTACTCCTCTCTCTCCTTCCTCTTTTTCTTTGGAATAAAATCATAAGGCATTAATATACGGGTTAGATATTTTGTTTCCCATTACCAGTTAACAATTTATATCCAATTATGCCAGGTAAATTAAATTCTAACATGAAATCTAAAAATATTTTGTCTCAGAATAATTTTCTATCTAGCACATTTAAATTAAAATCAGCTGATATAAATACATTGTACTTTCAGTATTTTTCCTCATATAAATATTTTTTTCATATAAATTATTATAAAAACATCTTTCTTTTTTTTCTGTAAATAGTTTTCTTACATCTGATTAACGTGACCAACGACGTCTATAATAATGTAATGTAAATATTGCTTACCATCTTTAGCTTTAAATATTATCCCTACTATATAAAAGAAGGACGTTGTGGGTTTGTCACCATAAATAGTTACCATAGTTACCATAACCCTAAGAATAACAGTTTTGACGTGATAACGTCTTATAAATTGGTTGCGGCTGGGAGTCACTTATGAAAAAGTGTAACGCTCGGTAACGTTACGATGAGTCACCGAACGAGAGAGAGGCCCGCCGAATGCCTTGCGTCTCTCTCCCACTCAACTATGATCGGTCTGCCGCGCGCATTGTGCAATTTAATTATATTCATATCAATAAATATTCTACCGAGAAAAAGACGTTGTCACGTAAAATCTTCGCCCGTAAAACCGACTTTACAGGCAAAAAAAAAAAAAAAAAAAAAAAAAAAAAAAAAAAAAAAAAAAAAAACCGACTTTTTTTATAATCAATTAACGTTACCATAGCAACACGTGGCCGGGTTATAATAGCTACGCGTGGCCGAGTTATACCAGCAACGCGTGGCCGGGTTAGCTAGTAAATATAAATATTAAACAAGGTCACATACATTGTTCCGAACTCAAGTTAAGTAGATTAAGGACTTGTGTTATAAATTGAGAAACAACGACAGTACCACAACACTCAGACCCGAGCCAATAAACAAAAGATAGTTTTCTAAATTGACCCAACTGGGGATCGAACCCGGGACCACGGAGTGACATTACCATGAAAACCAGTATGCAAACCACTCCACCACGGAGGTAATCAAGCTATAATTCTAAAAAAAAGATAATATATTACCTTATTCTCAAAAATACAACAATATACATATAAATTCTTAATCTTCCTTATCAGACTTATAACTTTAATGAAACGCCCCGAGCTCAATAAATGCCAGCGGGAATCATTCAACCGTTTAAAGGAGTCTTCCAAATATAAATATTTATGAATTTACCTGAGGTGTAAAAATGGCAGCTCTGCGAATTCACCGTTTTATCTTTACCTGAAAATATGAGGAAACATAAATTAATTATACATGCCTTTTTCACACAGAATGATGTATTTTGTTTCGGCGGAGTACTTTCCGGATTTGATTTCATCAATTAGTTTAAATGCCGTGTTGAGTCAATAGGGTCAAGGAGGTAACAGTAACTCAGTCGACAACAGTGACTCATTAATGTTTCCAGGTTAGACAAAGCATAAAGTAGGTTTTGTCTCTTTTGCACACTATAGCACGTAACCCCCAAACGAGTTTGAACTAGTCGGCCGGCCGGTGCAGTGTCGTTGTGTTGTGTCACAGAGAGAAAACAAATTTCGCTTGGATGAAATTAGATTTTAAGGTAAGTTTCTCTGTTTTTTTTACGTAAAATAATGGCAATTGGTTATGACTTTTATATTTGCTGGTTGATAAATATTGTATAATCTTCATTCATACAGTTTTATTATGAGAATTGGATTTTATTTTTATTGTTACTAAACAAAGTTTTCAAAATGGCGTAGTAGTGCACTGTGACTCAATTTTAAAAAAGTACACAGTGGCTCGTGAGTCACTGTGTACATATGTACTAGTACCAATAATTTAAATACTTATAATTGCTACATTTAAAGGCTTTTTTTTGTTTTAAGAATGCCGCGACCCCAAAAGGAGAGAAAAATAGGCAATGTCCCTGCCGGGAGGATAAGAGAGGGATTGCTATTAATTGGAGTTGGAGTCTCTTTTGCCACTTTAAAACGATACCATCATAAATTTAAAGATGCTCCTTCGCTGGAAAATTTGACATCATCCCAACTAGAGCCCAATTATTCAGTCAATACGATTTTCACAGCCGAACAAGAGATTACACTAAAAAACTATATAATGCTCTTCTATTTTACGGATTAACAGCCAACGAAAGCCGGAGACTGGCATACGAGTGTGGAAAAATTAACAATTTAAAAATGCCCTTATCTTGGGAGGCGAAAGAAATGGCCGGCAAAGATTGGTTAATTGCTTTCGGACGCAGACACAATATAACGCTGAAAAAACCTGAAGCCTGTAGTCTTGCCAGAGCTACCGCTTTTAACAGGAACAATGTCGACAAGTATTTTGACAACCTTGAAAATATAATAGCTTGAAGTCCTCATTTTTCCGACGGCACCAGGATTTTTAATTTGGACGAAACATCAACCACTACCGTACAAAAACCACAAAAAGTTCTCGCGCCAATGGGACGAAAGACTATAGGTAAAGTTACAAGTGGTGAGAGGGGCACATTGATAACAACATTCTGTATTATAAGCGCAAGTGGAAATTTTTTACCCCCTGTTATGGTCTTCCCGAGGAAAAACTTTAAAGATCATATGATCAAAAATACGCCACCTGGCACGCTTGGTTTGGCAACGCCGACTGGCTGGATGAATTCGACTATTTTTCCAGAGGTAATAAAACATTTTAGTAGTAGGGATTTGTGGGTTCTGGCGCTTCAGGATACTAGCGCATAAAACAAGCTCCGGGTGAGCTTGTTTTATGCGCTCCACTAACCTAACCCAACCAGTTTCTTGAATGATTGTCATAGGCAACCTAACCTCGCATGCTTTTCATAGGAAACCTAATCTAACCTATCCTAACCTCTACCTTGAATTATGCTTTTCATAACAAGCTAACCTAACCTAACCCGTACCCTGTATGCTTGTTACAGAAAGCCTAACCTAACCTAACCCGTACCTTGTATGCTTGTTTGTTGAATAAAACCATTTTCTACCAGCCTTTAAAACTTCATAAATTAAACAACCAAGTCATGTTGCTAAACACATTTATTCAAAAATCATATTAAACATCTTACTTATAATTAAATCATTACTTATTCTATTGACAGTAGAGAATTCATTTACAAAATCGTTCATCAATACACCATACATTTTTGCATAAAGAAATACTAGACAATATTTTCCACATACTGACGTAAAGTAACTTTGCAGTTGCTTATGATTGTATACCCACTTCTTTGTATTTTTTTCCAAGAACAATTTATGAAACCCCACCGGTTTTCGTCCGAAAGAATCAAAGTACTCGCCAACTCCATTACTATCAATGTGAATACCCACCCAGTGAGAACCAGGCTTGGAATCCGGATCCAAATTGGCTACAATGAAAGCAGGTAATTGAACAATCATAGGCAATCTGTTCGCTGCAAATACATTAGATGTTAATCTGTTATCAATTTTACTCATAAAGTATTTTATTTCTTGACTATCCATCATAGCTCATGTTAGCGGTACGATAGAATTCGTATTTCCAATTGAATGGAATTGTATGCTCCACCCGTATTTAACTATTGTAATCGACACTCACATCGCGGTTTTTGTTAATTTCCACAACATTATCGAACTCTGCATAAATAATACAATTGAGTGTTGTTGTCAAAGCTGTATCAAAGCGAACCTCTAGTCTTACACTTCCATGTCTAACTAAGTTCCAATGTGAGCTCGAACTGGCCGAAAGATCTGGAGTTAAGTCAAAAGCTAATAAACAGTATCCTCCTCCATAGTCTTCTCTTGCTATTGAATTGCCTTCGTTCAAAAAGTGAATGCCGGTGCCAGAAAACAATGTTTGATAGGTCGATGTAATCAATCCATCTTTGAAGGATGGTTGTAATGTTTTTGAATGGACCTGTTGGCCATCCACATATAAACTAAATAAATTTATACCATGGTTATCAAAATTAAATGGATTCTGTGTTATACAGCCATTAAATGCTGAATTTTTAATAAAGCCTATAATACATCTTTTAGGTACTTGTCCGAGGAATATGTTATCCAAAGTTTTGCCTTGAACTCCCGATGGAATAGTTAGAACTTTAACTTCAGCTCGAGTAATCGGATATTTAGCTGTTGTCGTTGCTAAGACTTTTTGATGTGCTATTAGGACAGATGGATTTATTCGAGCCTTACGAACAATGAGACTGGCGTCAGTGACTTCATTCCATTGCTAGAAAACAATGTTTGATAGATCGACTCTACACCATTTAGTAAGAACTATGACTACCTCATTTGTAATCGCAAAAATATTCCATTACTGATGACTGTCCCTGTTATTGTTGCAATCATAATGGTGAGCTACCTCATTACTTATCTAATTACCAACTAATCACCTAAACTTTCGTTTTTGCTACTATGGGCTACTGATATTACTGCATTCCAACGATACGGAAGCACTATAAAACGCTTAGAACAAACTAGAGCTACATCAGTACTTTAATATTTGTGTGTAGTGCAAAGTGTTGTGCTTCTGAAGTCTACAAAATGTCGGTAAGTGACCTTTATTTTTTTCTTTTTTATTTACTTGTTCTTACAATGCTTTGATTTTAATGTATGAGCAAGATTGTGTGTATTAAGTTGAGTTATTTGTATTGTTGCAGTACTCTCCAAATGACATAATCGATGATCAAGAATGCAATACATTAAAACACTTTTATTACCCAATATCTGATAGTCAAGAATCTTCTCCCATGCCGGTAAAAAGAAAAGCAAATACTTCCGACCTTGATGCCTTCTTTGACCAGAAGGCTAAGAAGAAGAAAGTTTCTTCGACCGTGGGACGTAGTTGTCAGGGGGGCGGAGTTTCATGCATATCATCAAATGAAGACGATTTGAAAACTTCGACACATTTGATAAAAATCGAATTATTTGATTTGAAAAAACTTTCTAAAATACCTTTACAAGAACATTGGAAGCACGCAGAAGTTCGTGTAAAATATTATACGAATGAAAATAATATCAACTTTAGTAAAACCAAGGAAGTGGTTTACAACATAACTAAAGGAATTGCAGAGAAAGCGGGCTGTAAAAAATACCATTTCAACTCATGAGCACAATAAGCTCATTTACTAATGATTATTCAACTAATTTAGGATACCTTTTATCATTATAAGTATTGAATTTTTATGCATATAAATACCACTTTGCCTTCTATAAGAATCACTAATTTCAATCGAGATGTCGTTCAACATGGACACTATTGAAAGCGAGGACAGCTTTGAACAAGAAATGTTCAAATTATGTCAAGAAATTGAAGATATTCAATACGTACATGAAACAACGCAAAGATTTTGGGAGCTGTGCTGTTTTGAAGGAAACGAGAACAATACACCTAGGTGAGCTTTACCTATATTATTTCTTATTTTCACTACCAAACAATACTTTTTTTAAGAATAGACGTTTAGTATTTTATTGATTTTTCTCTCGTAACTTCTAATCGTCGACTTTCTCATAATATTTTGACATTTATTTTATGTTACATGTTTTTCATTTCAGTAATAGTCTCCAATCTGGGAGGGGAATCAAAAGAAAAGCAGAAGATCATTTAGAAGCTGGACCATCCAATTCATCTGCTTTGCCGGACGAAAGTCATAGTGAGCGAACTTTATGTGAAGCGTGTAATGTTTGGGTGAGAAAAAAATACTTTGCTAACCATTTAAAGAGTAAAGCTCATAAAAACAAAGTCATTTCAACATGTCAGGAATTGAATAATGTAAGTTTGATTGACTCTGCTTTTGGATCTCGTGTTAGAACATATAGAATATATTTAGGTAGCCAAGAGACATTAGAAACCCCCGAAAAGTTTTTGAATAATAATAAAGACAAAATTATCTTCTTGCTCAAATCATGCTTAGATGAATTGACTTTAATTAAAGTGAATTTTATCATTCATGCTGATTTCACCCAGGAAACCAAAGATTTAAAAAACACTTTTGATTTTCAAAGTATGAATTACACATTTGCCCTAGGAGACGAATTTGAAGCTCTTATGCATAAAATCTGCGAATACTTTTCTGTCAAAATGAGTGACTTCGAAAAAAAAGATAGTGGATGGACTTTGAATAAAATACAATATTTAGATATGAACATAAATAAATTTAGTCCTTTAAAAGGATCATCGTATATAGAAGTACCGAAAGATATACAAAATAAAAAGGCGGTCATAAATGTCAAAAATAAAGATTACGAATGTCTTAGGTGGGCTCTACTATCTGCTTTGTACCCGGTGTCAAAAGATGCTAACAGAATATCTTCGTATTTACCTCATAAGAGCAAATTAAATTTTTGTAATATAAGATTTCCAGTAAAATTACAAGACATTAAAAAGGTTGAGCTTTTGAATAATATAAGTATAAATGTTTTTGGATTAGAGTACAATTCTAACACTAAATCAAATACCGTAATTGGTCCTCTACACTTCACAAAAACGAGGAAGGAGCAGCACGTAAATTTGTTGTACTTAACTAACGGTTCCAATGGTCATTACTGCTTCATTAAAAACCTGTCACGACTTGTTAGCAAACAAGTAACTGGTCGAAATGAAGCAATCCATATTTGTGATGGATGCCTTCTACATTTTGCAACACTAAAAAAATTAAATGATCATCAGAAACATGACTGTGCTCATATTGTTACAGAAGTTCCAAGCTCTCAAAAAACTTTTAAAAATTGGTTCAATGAGAACCAGCCATCTGACAAAATTTTATTTAATCAGTTTGAGCGAAAACTTAAATTACCTTTTGTTATTTATGCAGATTTTGAATCGTTCCTTAATCCGATTCACACTTGTGATCAAGATCCTACAAATGCGTATACAAATAATGTTCATAAACATAATGTTTATAGTTATGGTTATTACTTGAAATGTTCCTATGATGATAAACTGTCGAAATATCATTCATATACCGGCCCCGACTGTGCTAGACATTTCATGGAAAGCATAAGTAGTAATATTTCGAATATTCAAAGAAGAATATTTTTTCATAAACCTTCTTCCGCATCGTTTCAAACTGAACACGATAAAACAGATCATTCCAAAACTTGTTTCATATGCAGTAATGATTTAGGTTCTGACTCTGTAGAATATTTTGAATGGTCTACTGGTAAATTTCAAGGAATGGTGCACTCCCATGCAAAACTAAATTTAAATATCCACGTTACATACCTGTATTTTTACATAACTTGAGTAATTACGATGCGCATTTTATTGTCCATGCCTTAGACTTTCAACAAGGTGTGGTAGATGTAATTCCTCAAAATAAAGAGAAATACATCTCATTTTCTAAACAAATTTTTGTGGACGGACAACAAATAAGTATACGTTTTTTAGATTCCTTTAAATTCATGTCTTCCAGCTTAGATAGTCTGGCCAAAAATCTAAAATTGGATGAATTCACAGAACTAAAAAAGCAATTTCCCCTTTATGAGGACTTTAAACGTTTAATCAGAAAGGGGATATTTCCATACGAATTCGTGAAGTCATTTGATTCTTTAGAGAGTTCAACACTTCCCACCAAAGAAGATTTTTACAATTCCTTAAGCGATAGTAATGTTTCTGATGAAGACTATGCTCATGCTCAAGATGTTTGGAATCATTTTAGATGTGAAACAATGCTTGACTATTCAAATTTATATTTAAAGACAGATGTAATGCTACTAACAGACATATTTGAAAATTTCCGTAATATTTGTTTAGCAACATATGATTTGGATCCATCACATTATTACACTGCACCTGGGTTGAGCTGGGATGCGATGCTTAAATACACTGATGCTAAGTTAGAGTTATTAACTGACTTTGATAAAATAGCTTTCATCAAAGCTGGCATCAGAGGAGGAATATCGCAATGTAGTAATCGATATGGAAAGGCTAACAACATGTATTTGGAAGATTACAATCCAAATGAACCTACATCTTTCATAGCTTATTTTGATGCTAATAATTTATATGGGTGGGCTATGTCTCAATATTTACCTACCGGAAATTTTGAATGGGAAAATACTAAAGTTGATTTTAACATATCCGACACTTGTGATTATGGTTATATTCTGGAAGTAGATCTTGAATATCCCAACGATCTGCATGATTTACACTCTGATTTACCACTTTGTGCGGAAAACATAGTTATCGGCGAATGTAAAACACAAAAGTTAGTCCCGAATTTAAACAATAAAACTAAATATGTAATTCATTACAGAAACCTCAAACAATGTGTTAATTTAGGGTTAAAGTTAACTAAAGTGCATAGGGTGTTGAAGTTTAAACAGAGTCCATGGCTAAGAAAATATATTGATTTAAACACGCAGTTAAGAACACAAGCAAAAACAGATTTTGAAAAAGATTTTTATAAATTAATGAATAACGCTGTTTTTGGCAAGACCATGGAAAATATAGAGAAACGGGTAAATGTGAAATTAATTACTCACTGGGATAGCAGAGGTAAAGTGCAAGGTGCCCAATCATTAATATCCAAACCAGAGTTTCATAGTTTAAGTATATTTTCAGAGAACTTGATTGCAGTTCAATTGCGCAAAACAAAGTTGTACTACAACAAGCCAATTTATTTAGGGTTTTGTATTTTAGATATATCTAAAACCCTTATGTACGACTTTCATTATAATTACATGAAGAAAAAATTTAAAGAAAATGTTAAGTTATTATATACTGATACAGATAGTCTTATTTATCAATATTTTACAGAAAATTTATATTTTGATATAAAACCTGACCTAAATGAATTTTTTGATACTTCTGATTATACAGAAGATAATATCTTTGGTTTCCCTATGTTGAATAAAAAAAGGTTAGGTTTCTTTAAAGATGAAAACAATGGAAAAATATTAAAAGAGTTTGTGGGGTTGAGGTCTAAATTGTATGCAATAACAGTAGAAGATAAATTCATTGCACGAGCGAAAGAAGTGAATAAATGTGTAACAAAGAAAATGAATATGAATAACTACAAGCAATGTCTCTTCGATAAACAAATCAAATTTTCAAAAATGTATAGATTCCGGACAATAAAACATGTAATATTTACTCAAAAAATTAACAAAACTAGTCTATCGTATAACGACACAAAATGATGTATTTTACCCAACTCCACAGACACACTAGCATGGGGGCATTATAAATTAAGAAATATTTTGTAAGTTGTTTTCTGTGACTTTCTTCATTTTTATGGTAATGTATTATATAATTAAGATTTTTTGTTCAATAATCATTTTAAAACTTACCGCTATTTTGTAGACTTCAGAAATATAACACTTTGTACTTAGACACACTTCTTAATATTTTGTGATTTAGATTTAAGATATTTAGTATAATAAATAATTTACTATCTGAAAAATTTGAGTATTTTTAAATCAATCCACATTTCCTTATCCATTCATTCCTAACATAGATTTTAAACAAGCAAGACATAGATTTTGTTCAACATGAAACATTTTATTCATCCATTCACAGCTATTGTGGCTGGTCCAAGTGGATGTGGTAAATCTAATTTTGTTACTACTTTCTTAAATTGTGTGAATGATGTTTGTGATCAAACATTTCATAAAACATTATGGTGTTATGATGAAATGCAGCCACTGTACAATTTAAGTAATGTGGAATATGTCCAAGGAATACCCGATTTAAGCATGTTTGATGGTAAACTACCTCAACTGCTTATCATAGATGACCTAATGAGAGAATCTGACGGCAGGATAGTCGATATTTTTACAAAAGGCAGTCATCACAGAAATCTTAGTGTATTTTACATAACCCAGAATTTATTTCATCAAGGGAGAGGTCAACGTGACATATCATTAAATGCTAATTATATAATTTACTTTAAAAACCCAAGAGACAAGACGCAAGTCAGATATTTAGCTCGTCAAGTATGTCCAGAAAATACAAAATTTATTGAAGAAGTTTATAAAGATGCCACCAAAGTTGCTCATGGATACTTAATGATTGATCTGAAGCAAAATACTGATGACAGCTATCGAATCAAAACGAATGTACTTTCTTCAACAAAATATTGCACAGTCTATATTCCCAAGAAAAGCTATAAATAGTCGCATCACATACAATGCTAATCATTGTGAAACCATGCATAGGAGAGTAAAAACGCACCAACATCTATTGAAAGCATTACATACTCTGAAACCAAAATATCAAAAACTGATATTGAAAGCATGTGATGAAGAAGAAGTAAACGTTATCTGCGAGTGCATCTACAACATTTTAAAAGGTAAAATTCCACTTAAAGAAAAGGAAAAGAAACATTTAAAGAAATATAAACACATTTTACGGAAAATTATATCCAAAGGTAAAAATATAGCAAGAAAAAACATCATCGTGCAGAAAGGGGGAGCCTTTCTACCCATAATACTAGGTGCTGTGATAAACGGTTTACTGTCTTCGATAATAAATTAAACATGCAGCACGCGAAAAAAATGTTACTTGTAGAGCCGGAACTTATGAACAAACTAAAGGCTCATAATATTCACGAACCTGACAATTCATTATCACGACTCGATGATGAAATGCAAAAAATCTTAAAGAGTTCACTTAATGATCACGAAAAATGGGCTTTGTATTCTCAAGTTTTGCAACGATATTTACACGTTGTTGAAGAAGGTAGAAAACCACTTAAAATTTCATTATTGACCGATACCGATGATGAAACAGTGAGGTCTGATGATACTAAAGATACAATTAAAGAAGAAAAACAAGAGGGTACCATTCCAGTTGTAAAACCTACTCCGATCAATGAAGATGTGACCCGTCAAAATAAAGGAACGATCGCTATTAAATATCAAAACAGTCCGTCGAAAATACTTGAATTGATCCCTAAAACTTACAAAAAAAGAGGTGGAGTATTGTTGCATTATATCTTACAAAGTCATCCGAAAATCTGGTGGAAAGAGAATGGAGAAGTAGTTTTAAATAATACAGTTGTACCTGGAAGCAATATATTCGATTTAGTAAGTGATTTTGTGAGACCACTTAAACGCCCAAAACCGGTGGGCTGGGAAAAATTTGCATCGGCGTTAGTGGACATACGAGTACCTTTTTCCTGCATTGGTAATCCTACATCTCTAGAATATATGACACAGTTGCAGACGAAAGAGCTGATACAAAGTGATAAGGACACTGATTCGGACACTCAATACTCAACTCCTGTGACAACTACTACTAATAAAAGGTCAAAAAGAACGATTGCTTGGGAAAAATGGAGCCCCTACTAGATTTAGCAAACATTTACTATGATGTTTCACATCCCGCTGGATTTAGTAGCATAAATAATTTAGCCAAAGCAATGAAAGGCAAATTGAACCGCGATGACGTAAAAACTTGGTTACAGTCGCAAGAAACTTACACACTCCATAAACCTATTCAAAAACGATTCCCAAGAAATAAGTATATTTTATCTAATTATAATGAACTATGGCAAGCTGATTTGAGCGACATGCGTACATATAGTAAATATAATGATGGTTATAAATATATTTTGTGTGTTATTGATGTATTTAGTAAATATGCCTTTGCACGAGCAATGAGAAGTAAGACCTCTGAAGTTGTCAAAAGCTGTTTTGAGAGTATATTTGCCGAAGTTAATGCCACTCCTCGTCACATTCAATCTGACAAAGGTACAGAGTTTGTATCAAAAGTTGTTAGGGACTATTTCAAAAGTAAAAATATTAATTACTACACAACAAACAATCTTGACATAAAAGCTAGTGTTATTGAAAGGTTTCAACGAACTCTCAAAACTAAGATGTGGCGTTACTTTACTTATAAAAATACGTACAAATACATCGACATCTTACAAGATTTAATAAATTCATACAACCATAGCTTTCACTCCAGCATAAAGATGTGTCCATGCGAAGTGAACAATGACAATATTATGACCGTTTGGGAAAATTTATACGGAGCTAAGAAAAAGAAAATACAGATAAATGAATATCCATCACTTCGAATAGGGGATCATGTTAGAATAACTAAATATAAACATATATTTCAAAAAGGGTATGAAACCAATTGGAGTGATGAAATATTTGTGATCAATTCCATTATTGAACGGGCTCCTTGGGTTGTATACACATTAAAAGACTTGGAAGGTGAACCAATCACAGGAACGTTTTACACAAAAGAGCTACAAAAAGTTGTCTATGATCCCTCCACTAAATATAAAATAGATAAAATTATACGATCACGACGCATTCAAGGTAGAAGAGAAGTGTTAGTCAAATGGAAAGGTTATCCTAACAAGTTTAATAGTTGGATCCCGGTATCAGATTTAGAAGAGACATGAGCGAGGACAGTTTTTATTTAACTCTTTTGAGCAATAGTTCAACTTCATACTATCCAGAAAATACAACCGCCAATTTCTTAACAAAACTACCAAAAACTATAAAGTTAGAAGGTGAATGGGACGTTGGTTTGGTGGAGTTTCATTATCCATGTACAATGTTTAATGTACAAGAACATGAAAACATTATATACATAAAGAAAAGAACACTCGTACAAGATGCCCAGGATTCAAAAAAGGAGCTAAATATAATTGCAGAATTCAAGTCTCATATTCCAGCAACGACGTATGACAGTATTAATAATTTTTTAAGTGCCTTTAATGAACACTCATTGTTGAAAAATCATTTTAGACTAAGGTATGATGAAATATCGAAGCTGGTTACAGCAACTCGTCATAACACAGACTTGATATCTGTAATGTTATCACCTCAATTGAGTCTTCAACTAGGTTTTGCACCTCATGTCGACTTAGTAGCAAAACCGAATGGAAAATATCCGATTAATTTATATTTAGGGTTACCATCCCAACTCTTCATTTATTCGGATATTATTCAACCGCAAATAATAGGTGATGTGATGGCATCGTTGGTACGAATCATACCTTTGGATCCAACAAAGTACATCTATGGAGCATACAAAGTGCACACATTTTCACCCGCACACTATTTACCAGTTATGCGCAGAGAATTTGATACAATAGAAATAGATATAAGAACAAGCGTGGGTGGTAGAGTTCCATTTCAGTTCGGTACATCGTGTGTTAAACTACATTTTCGGCGCATAAGATGAATAGAGCAATAGTTAATAGCCCTTGTCCGTATCAGAATTATTATTCTCATCAGGCAGGATCTGGAGTTGGGATTATATATAAGGGCGCTGCTCATCAACGTGGACACGGTATTGGAAGTTTCTTAGGAGGTTTGTTTAGGACCGTTCTTCCTTTGTTATCCAATGGACTTCGAACTGTAGGAAAAGAAGCTCTTAGTGCTGGGGTTGGATTATTATCAGATATGGTGAACTCGCATCCCGTTGAAGAGTCAATAAAGTCGCGTTTCAAAAATGCTACAACCAACTTGAAAAGAAAGGCCGATGATAAAATAGACTCACTTATGCGCGGGTCTGGGTATAAAAGAAGCAGAAAGTCGAGCTTGTCACTCATTTCACGTAAAACACTGCGAGGAAGTCGGTCTAAATCATCCAAGAAAACAAAATTTGAAGATATTTTTTCAAACTAAAATAGTGAATAACTATGTCTTTTTTACATAATCATTCATGTGAATGTGCCAAGTCAGAGTTGGATTTATTCGCTTTACCATCAACTCAAACAAGTATTGAAAGTGGACAATGGATCCATTATAAACCAATTTCATCATTAAGTGATGATGGTCCATTAGAATTTCAAGTGCCTGGTACTGGTGATGATTATATAGACTTGTCGCATACCATGCTTCATATAAAAGCAAAGATTGAATATTCTGCTTCAAATGATGTCCAAGGAACTACTCGAATTGCGCCAGTTAATAATTGGTTACATTCTCTATTCAGTCAATTAGATGTGTACTTAAATCAAAAACTTGTGTCTCCCCCAAATAATACATATGCATATCGTGCATATTTGGAAACTTTACTTAACTACGGCCCTGCAGCAAAAAACTCTCATCTGACCTGTGGTTTGTGGTATGGTGACACTCCTTACAAAATGGACGCTACAGATGACACAAATAAAGGATTTACCAAGAGACAGGAGTTAGTAAAATTAAACGAAGATATTGATATGATCGGTCATTTACATGGAGATATTTTTAACCAAGAAAAATTCTTACTAAATGGTGTAGAGATGCGTGTCAAATTAGTTCGTAGCAAAGAAACATTCAATTTAATTTGTAATACATCTGATGCCAAAATTAAGGTTAAAATCACTGACGCCAGTCTCATTGTTCGTAAGGCTCGAATAAATCCATCTGTCCTAATAGCACATCAAAAAGTCTTAGCAACGACAACAGCTAAATATCCGATTACTCGAGCTGAAGTTAAAGTTCTAACTATTCCATCGGGAGTTCAAGGCAAAACTTTGGATAACATATTCCTCGGACAAGTACCTAAAAGATGTATTATAGGCTTTATTAAAAATTCAGCATTTAATGGCTGTATAACACAGAATCCATTTAATTTTGATAACCATGGTATAAATTTATTTAGTTTATATGTGGATGGCCAACAGGTCCATTCAAAAACATTACAACCATCCTTCAAAGATGGATTGATTACATCGACCTATCAAACATTGTTTTCTGGCACCGGCATTCACTTTTTGAACGAAGGCAATTCAATAGCAAGAGAAGACTATGGAGGAGGATACTGTTTATTAGCTTTTGACTTAACTCCAGATCTTTCGGCCAGTTCGAGCTCACATTGGAACTTAGTTAGACATGGAAGTGTAAGACTAGAGGTTCGCTTTGATACAGCTTTGACAACAACACTCAATTGTATTATTTATGCAGAGTTCGATAATGTTGTGGAAATTAACAAAAACCGCGATGTGAGTGTCGATTACAATAGTTAAATACGGGTGGAGCATACAATTCCATTCAATTGGAAATACGAATTCTATCGTACCGCTAACATGAGCTATGATGGATAGTCAAGAAATAAAATACTTTATGAGTAAAATTGATAACAGATTAACATCTAATGTATTTGCAGCGAACAGATTGCCTATGATTGTTCAATTACCTGCTTTCATTGTAGCCAATTTGGATCCGGACTCCAAGCCTGGTTCTCACTGGGTGGGTATTCACATTGATAGTAATGGAGTTGGCGAGTACTTTGATTCTTTCGGACGAAAACCGGTGGGGTTTCATAAATTGTTCTTGGAAAAAAAAACAAAGAAGTGGGTATACAATCATAAGCAACTGCAAAGTTACTTTACGTCAGTATGTGGAAAATATTGTCTAGTATTTCTTTATGCAAAAATGTATGGTGTATTGATGAACGATTTTGTAAATGAATTCTCTACTGTCAATAGAATAAGTAATGATTTAATTATAAGTAAGATGTTTAATATGATTTTTGAATAAATGTGTTTAGCAACATGACTTGGTTGTTTAATTTATGAAGTTTTAAAGGCTGGTAGAAAATGGTTTTATTCAACAAACAAGCATACAAGGTACGGGTTAGGTTAGGTTAGGCTTTCTGTAACAAGCATACAGGGTACGGGTTAGGTTAGGTTAGCTTGTTATGAAAAGCATAATTCAAGGTAGAGGTTAGGATAGGTTAGATTAGGTTTCCTATGAAAAGCATGCGAGGTTAGGTTGCCTATGACAATCATTCAAGAAACTGGTTGGGTTAGGTTAGTGGAGCGCATAAAACAAGCTCACCCGGAGCTTGTTTTATGCGCTAGTATCCTGAAGCGCCAGAACCCACAAATCCCTACTACTAGCGCCAGAACCCACAAACCCTCTGATTGGCTGAACACCTGACAGATTCATCTAAAACAGTAGGTATGAGTAAGTTCGGCTAGGCAGCATTGGAATATTGCAAACCTAATGATATCCAAGGCCCCATAACCTCGGCCACAGTAGGCTATTAGCAATACAAAGAAAGCGAGCCGAGCATAGTACAAAAGGGTGCTTAAGTAATGAGGTAATTAACTTTTTTTTTTTTTTTTTTTTTAGCAGACCTTCACCGAAGTTCGACAAAAATGCGTTAGAAATAAGTGCGCCAGAACCCACGAATCCCTACTACTCATTTTGTTAAACACACAAATTCCTCAAAAGAAAATCCGTCTATATTAATAATGGACATACGACTTGGGTGAGATAATTGGATCTGCCTTTCAAAAAGCGATGACTCAAAAAAATATAACGAGCTCTTTTGCAAAATGTGGAATTTTTCCGTTTGATCGACACATATTCACAGATGAAGATTTTCTGCCAAGTTCGGTGACTGATCGTCCTTGCCCAGTATATAATCGAGATGAGGAGGCTTCAACACCCGACTCTGTTAGCTTACTTGATGAAAACACACCTATCATTACAACCACAGAAGCAGCAGCATCCCTCACAAGCGCATCATCTACGCCTATAAGTACAAACGTCCGAGCTATTCCACACTTCGGAAGCACACCTACCACGTGTACCATTACAAGCGCCCAATCAGCTTCAGCCTTCGTAATTACGCCACACACGTCTGCTATTACAAGCACCAAAGAGGTTCCAGCTTTAATAAACATGCCAATAATATCTGCACCCACCCAAGAAACATCAGGTTTTGTAACAACGCCATCCATGCTTACCATCACAAACACGCCGCCGTCTATATTCGCCCAACCATCATCAGCTATTATGAACTCCCCCTCTGTGACTACAAAAAAAAGTAGTTTTATGTCGCCATTTGAATTCAGAGATTCTATACAAGCTGGTCCTAGAAAATCTAACAGAAAACGTAGAGCTGGACGCAGCATCATAGCTACCGATACTCCCGAAAAGGCCAGGATTGAACAAGAAAAAACTGCTGCTAAACGGATAAATGAAGCCAAAAAAAAGAAAACTTGCCGAGCAGTACTTGATAGCGACGAAGAAGAAGTGAATCAGAATGATGAAGTCCAATTGGCAGACTCTGAAGATGACATTAACTGTTCAGAACAGCAAGAAGATGACGATGATGAAGAAGATGCCAAAGTAATTTTTACGGAGACAGACTTAGAGAACCCTTTACCTCATTCATATCAAGAAGGAGAATATGTCATAGTGCAATTAACATCAAAAAGGCAAAGATTATTGTATATTGGAAAGGTAATAGAGGAAAGAAATCGTAAGCTTGATTACTACATATCATTCTTAAAACGTAAGTCTGGGACTGAAGATTTGTAATGCCAGATAATCCTGATCTGTCGCTTGTAAACGAGTCTGATTTAAAATATATATTGCCAGTGCCATCTGTGGTTGGGACCTCTTCTAGGCCATACTATAATTTCCCTATTGATTTTTCTTGTCTACCCATGTGTTAAATTCTTTCAGAACACTATGATGTTTTCATCTTAAAACTTTTTTCCTTTGATTTTGATTTAATACTAATTATTAGACTTATTTTAACATTCTGTGATTATTGTGTGATTATTAAAAGTTATAATTTTTTTTTTTATTTTAGGATGGGTTTGCTCTTGATCCTAATCAAGCCCGGGGGCCACGACAGAATCCACGATGGAACGAGCTAACCCAGAAGGTGCCTATTCACCCTGGCCTTGAAAATAGACGGGTTATAAGTTCTCGGAAATACAGACGCAGGGAGGGAATTCCACTCCTTTGCTGTGCGCGTTATGAAGGATGTTGAAAAGCGCTTGGTACGACAGGTAGGAATATCAACCAAGAAAGGGTGGTAGCCTGCAGTGCGTCTGGATGTCCGATGGAAAAAAGGAGATGGCGGTATGAGCAGATGCAGCTCTTGAGCACACTCTCGAAAGTACAGTCTGTAGAAGACCGCCAGCCAGGCAACTTTGCGGCGATGAGCTAAGGTGTGAAGCTTGCTCTTCACCAATTTGTTGTCCCCGATGAGCCTCTCAGCTCTGCGCTGAATCGTGTCCAGTGCAGCAAGTTGGTATTTTGCTGAGCCATCCCAAAGGTGGCAGCAATATTCCATGCAAGATCGGACTTGAGCTTTATAGAGTGTTAAAAGCTGTCCTGGCGTGAAATATCGCTTGACCTTATTTAGGACGCCCAGCATTCTGGCTGCAATTTGAGCTTTGGATTCGATGTTGGCGCCGAAGTTAAGGTCTGAAGACAACTCCATGCCAAGAAGCTCGAGGCTGTCGGTCACAGGTACAGATGTACCTCGGAAAGTAGGAGTGAGGTGGAAGGAACTCCTTTTTGCCGTGAAAAGACACGCTTGTGTTTTGGAGGCGTTGAAATTTACGAGGTTACTATCGCCCCACTGGGAAACGTAGTTTAGCCTCTGGTTTATTCGCTCAACCATGGCCTCTCTCATGAACATCACGTCGTCGCCGCTGGCTTTTGCGCTAGACAGGTATCTCTCTACATCAGTACTGTCGTCTGCATACCCAACAATTCCTGGTATTAACAGGTCATTAATGTGCAGCAGGAAAAGCGTCGCAGAAAGAACAGACCCCTGAGGAACTCCGGCATCAATAGGCACTGAGTCAGAGGAGCAGCCATCGACAACAACTCTGATCGATCGTTCAGTCAGGAAGTCGGCTATCCAACTGCAAAAGTCAGCGGGGATACCGTACGCAGGAAGCTTGCGCAGCAGACTTGCGTGCCAGACCCTGTCATAAGCCTTCGAGATGTCAAGTGACACGGCAAGTGCTAATTAGATTAATGTAAAGACTGCCGGTAAAATTATTTAGTCAATACTGAATAAAACTTACTTATAACATAATGGTTCCTTTATCTACATTATAAAAAGGCTGATAATGGCAAAGATTATTGTTAATTAATGTTTATTAAATTTCCAATTTACATTATTTGACATATTAATTCTTACTTAATTTTTTAAGAAAAGTCACATCTTAGCATTATTTGTAAGACAAAGAGTTTGTAGACTGTTAGAATAACTTGTTTTTTTCTTTAATAAATATACAAAACTTGAATTATTTTGACTATTTTTATTACTCCTTTTGATGAGTCACTGTGTACCTTTTGAGCCACTGTGGACCCCAGGGTTGGGTCACTGTGGACACCTGGGTGTGCACAGTGGCTCCAAAATCTTTTTTTTTGTTTTCTGTTATTTATTTTATTTTAAACCTATTTTATGGAATTGTGTTGATGCAGTGTTAAACTATAATAGTAAATGAATAATATGTATAAGTTTCATATCAATCCAGTAAGGATTTATATTTAATTTAGCTTTTCGAAAAACACATGAGTCACTGTTGCCTCCTTAACCCTATATTAATATAAGCGTAAACTTTTTGCTAATTTTTTGGTTGGCTGTTCTGTTCTTATGTTTGTTAAACTTGTCCACGTAACCTACGGTCATAGGTTTGAATCCCACAAGGAGCATATGAATGACGATAGACATTTCTAACTGAGTAATAGATTTATTTTACTTACTAGTACGGAATAACACACTTTTTTACGGATTTTGCGCATAATTTATTTTATATTTGTTCAGGACGTTTCGACTCCTTTACCGGAGCCGTTATCACAGGATGCCTAAGATAATGATCGTCATATATTTTCTACTACCTTCACAATATTCTATTCGGGAACTTCCTAATTGTCATATTTTTTATACAAATCAAATTGTTTTATTTTTACCAATTATTTAGATATTAAATTCTCACAACGATTACATTGTATACTACTGAGTCTACTTTCAGTTCGGAAATTGGGCGGCCCTTCCGAGAAGCACTAGCGAAAGAAACTGGGGCAGGGGTTACCTCCATCTTACTGTCATCACTTTCAAAAAGAGCTAACTATATCACCAGGTCTTGCAATGTGTGTCTTTAATAAAATTAATACCTTAATGTGCGCGAAAGTGTAAGAACTAAATACTTACTAGTATTTAAAGAGGTTTCTAGATAGATTTTTATAACATAACGATCAGGTTTAAATTATAACGAAGTCAATTTAAATTAGATGTAAAATACCTTTTTCCGGAAACTGAAATGCATTTGTTTAAGTCTTTTTTAAAACTAAAACTTTGTTCACAGGATAACTAAGTACCTTAGTAACATGACGCATGGTACACGGATTTAAGTAAAAACAAATAAAAGCGTTTAGGTATCCACAAATCAAGTCTTTTTAACAAGAAAATGCGCGTTGTAGGAACCAAAAATATGTGAAATCTATACATATAAATAAAATTGGAGTGTCTGTTTTTAATATTGAAATACCCGTTTTTTACTACATGCATATGAATATATATACGGTACATACACCAAAATAACATTATTTTTTTCAATTTTTGTCTGTCTGTCTGTCTGTTTGTTCCGGCTAATCTCTGAAACGGCTGGACCGATTTTGATGGGACTTTTATTGGCAGGTAGCTGATGTAATAAGGAGTAACTTAGGCTACTTTTATTTAAAAAAAAATAATGTTGCAATATTCCACGCGGACGAAGTCGCGGGCGGCCGCTAGTTTCAAATAACTTTAAGAGAAATCAATTCATGAAAAAAAAACAATTTTAACCGGTCCACCACTAAGAAGGTCAGATTAGAATGGAAAACCTTTCGATATCCCTTATTACATTTTTGAAAGGAATTCAATTTAAGCACAGTCGGCGTCGACTGAAATATTCAAGTTCGTAGAATAGGTCACTCCTAATCCGAAAAGCTATCATCGGGTACCGTCTACCTGATATAAAATCTTAAATTTTAAATGTCAAGAAATTGAATTGAATGAAATTGAATTTTCAGGTTTTGAAACCAGCTTAAGAAGAACAATACACACATTTTTTTACATTTTTTTATTATTAATTTTCAGATTTTTTATTGAAATTATTTCAAATATGACTTGTGCACGTGAATGATTATTATGGGTTATATTTTATGGAATTATTGTTTGCAAAACATTTATTATATTTTGTAATTGTACTTTAAAAATGAACATTTGCACATCGAAATCACGATAGAATATGTTGGAAAATAGTTATTTAGGATAAACATATTATCAAACAAATAAACCTGATCTTAACAGCCTATAGAGTTGATGGGCTTTTCTATCTAAAAGTCCTCCACTGCTCAATGGAAGCCTCCCCCAAAAAATGAAAGGTTTTGCCATTTTTTTGCGCCCTTAGTGACGTGGGCACCCTCCGGACAGGGGAAGGGAGGTGGTGAATGCATCATGGATACATCGGGCGGCCGAGAGGTTATGTCAGACTCGTACTGACTAAACACCACCTAGTAAGTGCCATATCCTAAGAAGGCTGTATAGGCTTCATCCAGGTTTTGCCATAATCTATTTGACAATTTATCATAAATTGGAGATCACAGTAACTGACCATAATTCAGATAATGCTGCCACCCATTTGATGTCTTACGGGCGGTGTAATGTGGTATCTCTGATATCATTATCCACCTCTTACGACACCCTTAAATGTAAAGGCTTGATGCTGTTCTCCTCTGCCGGATACCACATAACTGATGAGCACTAACCACCTCAAAGTTCAACTGGGATCCACAGCTTAAAGTAGTTTCCGTAACAGAATATAGCTTAATTTTTTTTTCTCATCTATCCTTTAACATGCCCATGAAAAAGTTTAATTTCTGATAAATAAATAAAAGCTGTCAATAGGGCTGTCGATTTTTGTAAAACAAATAATTCCCAGCGAGTTTAAATGTGACCTAAATTTATTGGTTACAAAAATATCATATTCGAGCGACATCACAGAATTCCAATATTTCAGCATTGTACTCGTACTGCCGATAGAAGCCATCCCGCATTTAAAATTTCCCGTTGGTGTATTTTGAATGTCTTGTTGAATATCCATGACCGCAATCGTTGATTGATACAAAGATCAATCAGAGAAAGGTTCTTTTTCACATTTTTTCTTTTTAAAAGGATACTCTTCTTTATTATACAAATGATCAAAAACAAATCAATAGAAAATACCCAGACGCCATATGCCAAGTTAGCTAGTCTATATAATTTATTACTACAATTGTTCCACACTAATATGTTACATAGATAAAAGTTGAATACTAGCTGATAACTGGAGGAGATTTTTTTGAATACATTTATTTAAATTTAATGGTAAAAGAAAGTGGGATTAATAATAATTTTTCCTTCCTTTTTATTTAAGTACTTAAGAGTAGACAATATATTTAGATTATATTGAAAAGCAACGCAAGCTCTATTTTGTAAAATGAATATATCATCAATGTTAACAGCTCAGCTAAATAACAAGAGCGTATAAGTCATTGTAATATGAAAATAAGCGTAAATAAACCCTTATTACAGTTTCAATGTCAGTCATTAATCTTTAAGAGCATACGTCAAAAAATTAATACTACCCGACAGGGCATTTATATAGAGATCCCATTGTTTGCATTATATCTAAAGTAATACCTATAAACTTATTGGATTTCACAGGTTTCAATGTCAGTTATTGCTCTTATGCTTTTAACATTAGACGCCGCAGAATAGTCTGTCAGATAATGCGTCGATACGAGGATCCAATTGCAGCCTTCAGTCTAAAGTAATGCCTAACAACTTTGTGAATTAACAAGTTCGACTGTTTCGCGTTTATTGACGCATAGGTAAAGTAAATTTTACATACTTTGCTTTATTCCAGGTGAACCTTAAAATATTAATAGTGAACCAGTCCACTTCTTTATAGTGAACACTGTTTCCATCATTTAAAACCACACAGACTCTATCAGCTTTAAAAACTAAAGACGTGTCAATTACAAACAATACTGTCTCACACAAGTTTTTTGGAAACTTAGAGAGCCCATTTAATAAGAAATAGTAATTGGCCCAGTATACATCCCTGTGGTATGCCTATAGGGATTGGATCCAGAAATCTAAACCTCACCTAACATATATACATATGCAATGATGTCAATAGTTTTAGCAGTCTTATTAATAAAATCGCGTTTTTATAGACTTGGTTTGATGGTATAACGTTAAACACTGGTTGTTGTCCTAAGTTAAAAAAAATCACCAACATATTGATGTCTCCCTATATTAGTAACTTTCCTTAGAATAGGCCTAACTTAGGTTTGACGAAACCGTAGAGAGAGTGGATTAAAACCAATCTAGTCAGATCTAGTGTAGTATCACCATCACCATTAATATATCACAACTTACTGCGTTAACACGTATAAGTGAGTCCTAGTAACGACCTATCCAATGTTGCTTAATCCTGCATTCATTAGCTAAATGCGCGCCATCGAATAACATCGCAATAGAATTGTTTGAACAAAAATATCAACAATACTTATGATATTTAATATTTGGTCTCGCCACTTTCACTCACGACACCAAAACACTAGCTCATCCAATTCACTTTTTGCACTAAAATAAATGTGTGCTGTATTATGATAATTAAACATACGCAGTAAATATGAACACGACAGCTGTAAAAGAGGAATATTTTTAATGTAATGTGAAGAATTATCCTTTTTTGCCAACGCAAAAGTACATATAACATTTCAAAGCAAAAAGTCTCGTCGCATTTACCTCGTTATTTCTGTGTGAATATTTGTATCCTAGTTCTGCAAATAAAAAAATGTGTAACGCGTATATATTAAGTAGGTAAATATTTTCTCGATATTTCTTTGACTGAATGACATGCTATATAAAATGTAGGTTTATTTATTAAATTAAGACTAATTTATACGAAGTCATATGGTATCCAGCAGAGTAGAATGGAACCAATTTTCCACACTTAAGTGAGTCGTAAATGGCGACTAACGATACGAGAAGTAAATTACCGTTCACATCACGTAGCCCACAAAATTGACGTTTTCTGAGTTACGGTCTACTACTGCTTTCTCCGACCCGTCTGCCAGACTTGGAGATTACGTATAAAATCTCCCGTATTTGGGAGAGGCTTCCGTCAAGCAGTGGACGTTTCGGGTGAGATAATAATGATGATGAAACGCAAATGAAACGAAAATGACTAAGTGAGACTTTCACCGGAAGTCACTTAACAAAATTAGCTTTCAACAAAATTAAGATGACATTGCATGTCTGTTAATCACTTGAAGTTGAAGGAAAAATAATGATATTTAAATATGTTTAGCCTTAATCGTATTTAGGGCCTGTTGATGAAAGTCTATATAATACTTAAATTCTTATTAAAGTTAGTTCAAAATTTGGTCCTCATGGTAGCACACTCAAGATACAAGAGGAATTTCCGCGTTATACGCTAGCTCTTGTAGCTTCGAAACCACGTTATAACCAAAATATCGCCATAAAAAACTTTGAGGTATCACATAAACAGTACCTAATAATATCCTCATTCTTGGGGATATAAACACCATAAGGAGTTATGTTAATAGTCCACAACTCAACAGATGCCTGTTACAATGACGGATACAATGTGTCTTTCTAAGTACGGTGGAGCTTTAAATAGCAGATTGTTAGTCACCCATCTTTAGGTCTATTTGTTGTGAAAGACCTCTCGATCGGGAAACGGAGTGATATTCCAGTTGATGATATACAAATTAAAATAAATTTGATCTTTTTTATGAACTTACGATTTAAAAAAGCAGAAATTGATTCTAATGCTTAGGAATCTTCTCCACTAATATTTTTAATTTTGATTGAAAAAAAAAGAAAAATACTATCTATTTACACGGTTCATTTCTTCGATATCGAAATTTCTCAAATATTAATAATTCTAATTTAATGTTCAGAATATAATTTTAAAATTGCTTATTTCTAAGATGGATGTCAAATGTTACACATCATTTGCAACTACTGTAAGGCTCGTTCGGTTTTTTTTTTGTATAATACGTCAACGCGTGGCCAGGCCAGCTAGTATTTTATAAAATTATCATCAGTTTAAATAAACAAAAACTGTATAATGTTTCCTTTCTCATTTTCTGCTACGTTAAATCTTATGAATTTATGTGTCTCTCTTTTTACTGTCGCGTTTCATCGACTTTTAAATCACAACGATGCTAAAGAAGTTTTCACTTCAATAATTAAAATTTCATGTTCGACTAAGTGATTGAAAATGCACAGAATTGGCAGTATAACAAAGTGACATCACTTGCTTGTTTACAGTTACTGTCAGTCTGAGTTTTACGTATTACGATTTGAAAGCTTAAAAGTTTGTTAACGAGCAGTTGACGTCATGACATCAAGTTACATGCGTGAAAATGTCTACGGCGTTTTGGGCAGGTTTTTGTTCATTTAATCTTCTTCTTCTTCAGTCTTTCGTCACCCAATGCTGAGTGTAGACATCCTGCATTACCCGCCATTCTTCCCTTTTTTGGGCCTTCCTCTGCTAGAAATTTGACCAGATCGTCAGTCCACCTCATCGGCTGTCTGCCCACACTCCGACGACCAGTTCTTGGCCTCTATTTGAGCACCTTCTTCCCCCATCTTCCATCCGTTCTACGCCCTATGTGTCCCGCCCATTTCCATTTTCTTTTGGCGATTTCTACGGCTTTATTCATTTAATATTTGATGTTCATTTAATATTTGATGGTAAATATTTTCATAACTTTCAAATGTGGAGGTATACATAAAAATGTTGCGAGACGCATTCGTAGTACATTTAACAAGAAACGCAATTTAACAGCGTCTGTATAAAGGTAGAGTGAACGGGTAGCCTAAAATAAACGCACTTAAAAAAAGCTTATAAAATAAAAACCACTTTTAAATAAAAAAAATATATTGTAATTGTATAATATAAAATAATTATTATAACTTTATATAAATTACTTTTAACTACCATATATAATTTAAAATCACACACACACCCACACATTCATAATAAGTGGCCAACTTCATCCTGCTGGTTTATGCTATGTCGCTTTTGCGGCCAACTTCACACTGTAACTGTTGTGTTGCAGTGATGCACGCGCATCGTAAAATTTCACTCTCAACATTTTTTCATAACGCGCCTAAAGAAGTATAACTTCAAAAATATTTATGACCTCTATAAAACAATTCGATAAATAGGCGCCACGTAAACATCTCATGTTTTAATCATAACGAAATATGAGATGGGATTAATTGTGTTATCAGCAATAATTTATAAAGATTTACAATATCATGGCATTTTGCCAGTCGTAAATGTTACCTCATAGTTTTACTAAGACTGGATGGAGCAAGTAAGGAACATTCAAGTTTGAAGGCCGCTGGTTACAACTGTAATGAACCCATTTTTTGCGCTAAAGATCCCGGGTTCAAACGGTTGGGACATATGTTTGTGAGATGAGCATTTGTTCCCGAGTCATGGTTGTATATATACTTATTTGTACGCTATTTATCACTTATAATACAGTCTGTGCTTAGTTTCGGACTAAATAGTCGTAAGTTGCCTTAACACCTTGAGTGCGAAACTAGAGGGCCTACCATCATCTTTTAGCGTGATTCAAGTTCGATTGTCAAAGTGAGACACCGATATACGCGGTCTATAGTGGCGTATCTTTTTAACAGCTAAACTTGAATCGCTTTAAGACGTGATGGTAGGGCCTCAGGTCTAAACGTCTTGTATATATCTCACTTACAATGCGGCTAAGAAAAGTATAGTATTCCTTGTCGTGCGGAAGGCATAACTTCAATTTGGTTTGGTGTAGGGAAAAGATGAATATATATCTGAGATGTATTTTTAAAATAGAATCCAATGGTGTGCCTACCTTAATACCAGGTTTAGACACCTGGCACCACGAGGAAGCCAAAAAAAGGATTTAAGTTTCTTAAATAATATAGGGTCTATAAGCCTTGTGCTGCCACAATGGAAGTTTTATTACCAGGTGTATTAGCCTTGTAATGGAAAGTGTTGGAAAGTTACAGCCGCAGCAAACATGTTAAATAAATAAATTCCAGACGAAAAGAGAATAATATTTCAGAACTGTTATTCTGACTCTGTTCATTTCAAATATAACAACTTTTTCACCGCATATTGCGCATACTTTATATTTAATGCTGACGTTACGACACCTTTACATGAGCCGTGATCACACGATGGCTAAGGCAATGGTCGTCAATGATGCGTGAAAATTTATTTAAATGTTTAATGTGCGTGGAATTGTCAACTAAATATTTGAACGCTGTTTCTTTCTCATCGTTTGGTGTAAAAGTATTACATTTAATGTTGTAAGTGAAGAGATGACGGCGTAAGAAACAAATGCACGTTATAAAAATCACTTGAATCATTCATAATTTAAAATAATTATCATTTCTGCCGAAGTATATTCACAGCTAGATTACAGCCGCCAATAAAAATAAAGGTTTAGCCATACCATAACATAAGTCTTCATCTTTTTCTTTATTTGTGGCTTGCACGATTTGTGAATATAGCCAGTATCAAGTAAGTATAATTGCCTTTTCTTGAGTATTTCTTTTCTTAATTTGATGATGATGAATGAACAGTAAAATACATTTTCCCCCCCTAGGTTTCAGTAAATGGGTGAGGTTTTACTGAAACCTCCCCGTGGACTTCTTGAGAAAGTTGGAAAAGACAACTTGTGCTATTTTATTACACTTGCCAACACTCTTGTGTGTTCACAAACACTTAGTGGTTGATAATCCACCATTATTACGCACACAATCCACAACAATACAAATTTTAACAAGGGAAACAAAACCACCAACGTGACGCTTCCCGCTCCCGCCAAAAAGTCCGACCATAAGTCTTAAATTGTTGTCTATTTTATGGTCTACTTTCTCGTTGGCCATAAAACTAGAGACACTTCTGTCTATGTTGATAACCCCCAGCATCATTAGTCATGCCAATCTTTAGTTTGATAGGTTGGTTTTATTCTGATATAATAAAAAGTTTACCCAATTCTTAGTAACTGGTTACTTCAATAGATTTATACTTATGTTGGCAAAGGTATCCTCTCAGTCACCTGCTATTAACTTTTACCTGCTCATATATTAAGTAATTTCACCTTCAAGTAATTCACATTACATTTCTAATTAATGTATACTACTGTTCTTTTTCATTAACTTCAAGTTGTAATGAGTAATGTTTCACTCGACAAAGCGTGTTTTTAACCGATTCGTTGCTGATGACACGCCTGTCGTGACATCGCTTGTTTTTGCGTGTGGCGCTAGCCACTGAAACCGTGTCATTTTTAAAACGATGATAACTCCTTCAAATCAAGTTTTAGGCGTAATCAACCCTTCATTTTTCACGTAAATCAAGCTCGTAGCCTTCGTTTCTGTAATTGTATGTAGCAACGAATCGGTTAATACACACGTGTTTTTTCAATCTGTATTTTGATTATATATATCCATAAAGAAATTTTAAAATAAAAACCTGATTTATAGTTTCGAGTTGACAAATGATTATAACAATTACTTTGACTCATCCATCATGGTAACTTGAAAAACATTTTTATATTGGTTGCTCGTCTGGGTAACAACTTTAACCCATGAAAACTAACTCCTAAATCAACTGAACGTTGCTAGAAAACCACTACAGGATCGATTTTACTTATTCATAAGATGTTCAGGATTTAGCTGTCCCAAACACACGTAACGCGAATAATAAAACCCTAGATCAAACTTGTGATGTGGCTCAACAGCTCGGTAAATCAGGCGTCATGCTCGTGAACACTTGTGGTCTGTGGATATGGATAAACTTAGATACTTATTTCATCTAGTTACATTTTATTAAATTTTAAAGATGATTGTGGTTTTTATTAACTAAGTAATTGATAGAATTCCTAAATAACCGAAATACCAAAAACAAACTTATAGGAACTGAAAAATTTAATAAAACTTTATATCAAGTGGAAAAGTGATTACTTCTCAGATAAAATATTAGACTATACCTTAGTTATCCTATGAACACGACCTTAAAAAGGGTACCGAAACGCCGAATTTATTAAAACAAGATCATGCAAAGTAAATTAGTTGCTTATCATGTTTTTTTTTATTTTTTATTTAGGATGGGTTTGCTCTTGATCCCAATCAAGCCCGGGGGCCGTGACGAAATCCACGATGGAACGAGCTAACCCAGAAGGTGCTTATTCACCCTGGCTTTGAAAATAGACGGGTTATAAGTTCTCGGAAATACAGACGCAGGGAGGGAGTTCCACTCCTTTGCTGTGCGCGTTATGAAGGATGTTGAAAAGCGCTTGGTGCGACAGGTAGGAATATCAACCAAGAAAGGGTGGTAGCCTGCAGTGCGTCTGGATGTCCGATGGAAAAAAAGAGATGGCGGTATGAGCAGATGCAGCTCTTGAGCACACTCTCCAAAGTACAGTCTGTAAAAGACCGCCAGACAGGCAACTTTGTCATTTTAAAGTCTTTACTAACTCTATACGAAGTTTCGTATGCAGAAGTTTTCGCCACGATCGAAAAGAAATGAAAATAAATAGTCGATGATCCTTTAAAATGTGGAGATTTATCAATGATTGAAATAATATTCACTATAGTTCAGATATTTTGGTAGAATAAGTATTTTTTGTCAAAAAAACCATTTAGTACGTGTATTGTTTTAAACTTTCATGGTCACTAATATTAGCATATATTAAAACGGGATTGTTATCATATATTCTATTTGAGGGTCCGATATTTCAAAATAGTTGCACGCATCATATCGTCTCTTGGTCTTCTTTCAATTAATACACATAATAAATCCATTTTATAAGTAACAATTAACTAACCTACTAATTCACACAAAGAGTTCAAAAATGCAAGTCTTTAAAGATCAACCGACTACTACTGCCAATATTAAATGGCCTGGGCAGCACGACAGTCGTACCGTAAGGCTATTAAACTCACAGCAAAATAGCCGAACTGGGAAATAAAAATAAATGAACAAATGAAAGTAAATCTTATTCTAATGCAATTAAAATGAATATATTTTTTAATCATACATATTTTGTTTTCATTTAATATTTTTCAATCATAATGCCAAATTTCTATAAGATATGAAATATGCTAGTACAAAAACGACTACCCTACCTCTGAGCCCTCAGGTGAGAAAAGAACCCACGACCTTTTTCTATCCGGGCGAGTGCTCTGACCGCTGAGCTATAGAAACGCTGGCAGACGCGTCGAAATTTACAAACTTATTTCAACTTCTACTATGAGCTAGTATCGTTACACCAATGTTGAACGCTTACTACCTTGAACGTCGAAAGTAATATTTTTACAAATAAAAAATATTCGATAAAGATGGAACCAGCTACATGTAATAATGTATTTCATTTTATTTTTTGCATTCAATAATGCCATATTTTTATAAGATAGGTATATAATACGCATGTAAAAAACGACCACGTCTCCAAGCCCTCATTTTTTTTGACCGACAAGAAATACGGGCGCAAGAAACTCGTCAGTTTTAACAGAAGTAACGACATTTACAATATTTTTATATTGTTAACATAAATAAACAACACAAAACAATATGCTTAACTTTTTGGCGGGAGCGGGAAGCGTCACGTTGGTGGTTTTTTTCTCTTGTTGAAATGTGTATTGTTGTGGATATTAGTGCGTAATAATAGTGGATTATTAACCACTAAGTGTTTGTGAACATACAAGAGTGTTGGCAAGTGTAACAAAGTAGCATAAGTTGTCTTTTCCTGCTCTCTCAAGAAGTCCACGGGGAGGTTTCAGTAAAACCCCACTCATTTACTGAAACTTAGCAAAAAATATATAAATATATAACTGACAATTATACTTACTTGACACTGGCTAAATACACAAAACGTGCAAGCCATAAATAAAGAAAGAAAAAGAACAATATGGTTACATTATATAGTAGATTACAACAAAGTCAACAATTTTCTGTTTAAATCAAGTATATTCAAACATTACAGTGACATTGACGATAAAAATAATAAAGTTACTTAAAAACATAATATAGAGACAACATTTTAGGTAAAGGCCATTTCCAATAGTACTAGTAATGTAATGAAGACCCAACTCCCAAGACAGTATCCGTTCACGAGCATAACGAATGAGCTACCTCTTTAACCATATATTAGGGAACGTAATTAAAGACCTGACATGCCACCAATTTAAAGATGTTTTATGACAGCAAGCCACACTGCAACTGCTTATAAAAATATTATTGTAGATTACTAAGATAAGAGGCTAAATAATCTTTATATATATATATAACTAGCGGCCCGTCCCGGCTTCGCACGGGTGGACAAAATTCTTTAAATTTTTTTTAGCATTCAATATAGCCTATGACACTCAGCAAAAATGTGCCTTTCTATTGGTGAAAGAATTTTTAAAATCGGTTCAGTAGATCCGGAGATTACCCCTTACAATTTAACAAATATACAAACACACAAACTTTACTTCTTTATAATATAAGTATAGATTATACAGAACATGTGTATGTCACTGAACTCCTCCTAAACGGCTGATCCGATTTGAATGAATTATCTTGTATGCGTTTGGGTGGCGCCCTGGATGGTTTACATTCACAAATTAGGCAAGCAGATGGCGCTGCAGTCGGCACAGCAACGCGTGACCGGGTCAGCTAGTGTAAATATATATTTGGAGAGTGTGCTCTGGAGCTGCTTATGTTCATACCGCTATCTCCCTTTTTCCTTCGGACATCCAGACGCACTGCGGGCTACCACCCTGTCTTGGTTGCTATTCCTACAGTTACAATTACAAGCTCTTATCAACATCTTTAATAATGCGCACAGCAAAGGAGTGGAACTCCCTCCCTGCATCTGTATTCCCGAATATTTATAACCCGTCCGTATTTAAAACCATGGTGGATACGCAGCTTCTGGGTTAGCTTGTTCCATCGTGGCTTGATTGGGATCAAGAGTGAATCCATTAAAAATATATTACTCAATATATTACTCCATCCTCATGAGACAAAAGCTCCTATGTAAATAGAGATAAAAAATAAGATTGATAATTAACGAATATTAATACAATAATTAATGTTATATATTCTTCGTCAAAATTACATTCGTGACCATCATGTGACTTTTACTCCCATGCATCGTGATTTATTATATATTTGACCTTGTAATTAACTTTGGACATGAGCGTATTTTTCACTTTGTGTAACTTTATTAAAAAAAAGCTATTCCATCCCCAAGAATGAACCTCCTATTTTTTGAAGTTTAAAACTTGGAACGTCAATTTTATTTTTATTTCTTGTGTTAAAATTATGTAAATTCAAGTTGGTTCATCAAAAACATTGAATAAATTAAGTAATTTGAATTAAGGTGCTCTCCCGAGAGATGTGATGTAATAGAATATTTATATTGACATCAGTACATACAATTTTTTTTTTTATAATTACTGTGTTTATTTTCAAAATTTGTACTTTGACTCATTACTATTTAGGGTTTTATAAACACGTATATAGTATATAGGTTTCATCTAGCTCCACACATGATAACTCAACAATTACTTATTTGATTGGGATACTATAAATTTGCGTATTTCTTAAATTATTCTATTGAATTATGCAAAATTAACATAGACCCACCTTTGTCGGCCGATTTTCTATTAAACAATCTTACAATTTTATTATTATCCATATTACTCATCAATTTATGAGTTTTAGCGATTACTCAGTGACACATAACACAGTATTTTCGTAGTTTAAATATAGTCTTACTTGTAACTTACTAATTACAAAAAGGCCTTGTAAATTGTAATGGTATATCTTTAATAAGACTTTTGCCATTACAGGACGAAAAGACTCCACTATTGTCTCATATAGTATTTTAAAATATTATAAGAATATATTACGGTGTCCAGTCCAATTTGTTTTCCTGTAAGAAGTTACTTTTTGTTAATAAAGCGTTTCTTGACTATTGTTTGGAATTTTTATCACTTTATAAACTACTATGGTGTATGCACCAATAGAAATTCCAAAAGATCAGGCAGCCGTAGTCTGTCGGTTAAAATGTTAGCTTTTAGCCAGACCGAGTTCTATCCTAGCCCATGAACCCATTCGTAATACAAATATCTTTATTTACTTACTACGGAGCGTTAATGGAAATATGAATAAAATGTTTCACCTATTGTGAATATTCTTATTAAAAAAAAAATACACAGACTGCAGTGCAAAGTAAGACGTAGTAAGAAAAAAAAACTTTTTCAAAGGCAAGGACCTCTAAAGACTAACCAAAAGACTTGAGATTGACGTTATATATGAGACTGTGTAGTCTTAAATTGAAAAAATTATGCTTCAGTAAAATTACTATTATGAATCTCGCGAGGTTTTCACAGGACTTTTCCATCTCTATCAAAAAATGTTGAAGCGTCCCAAACTACTTTCGTGACTAACTTTAAGGTTTTCATACTTTATAGTTTTCTTATCAACAATATAAGTATTGTTTTAATTTTATATAGCTAGTACGGCACGACAGTCATAACGTAGGACTATTTACGTAAAATTTAAATTAATTATTTTAAATTGAAACAAAGTTTTTAAAATTATTTGTTTTGTGGCAGCAACACGCCAGTTACCGACTAGTAATATTAAAAAAAATCATAATTTAAAATATGCTTTATAAAAATGAAAATATTTATATCCAAACTTACGTACAGTCCATAAAATAGCGTTATTAGCGTTTCTTAAACAATGTTACGAACACCCTTTATTTTTTATTAAGTGCCACTATTATGCTGTTCGGTTCAGGTGTTAATTTTCATATCGCGTGATGCCGCGTGTATTACTAAAAGAGATTAGCTTTATATCGAACCGAGAAATGTTGAATTATAGCTTACATAATGGTAAATAGGACGCATATTTGTAGAGTTATAGTTACCAACACAACTACCAACCGAATACCTAAAAATTATAAATTAACTTGATTGATTTGGTTCCATTTTAAATGTTCGAGTGGATGCAGTAGTCCGTTTGTGTAAAAATAAAAACAAAAAGTGTCGTTTCTCGATCAAATACTGTGAGTGACATTTGTCGTGAAAAGTTTAGAGGGAGTCACGAGTTTCCAGACAGTGGTAGTGGTATCGAGGAATATAAAAAACTGGGACGGAATCGGCTATAACATTCACCCAATTAAAACTATAGAAACCCACCTTCATGAATAGAAAAACAGTCAAGGTTGTAACAAATAAAGAATGCAGTTACGGAAGCATCTAAAAAGCTTGCCCCTAACCTCACCAGATTTAAAAGTAACAAAATCCTTAAAATTATCGATAAAATGACTGATCATTGTTATCTCTACAAACACCTACTTATTATGGGTGTGACGGATAGACGGCAGGAGAAATTCCACAGTATGTACTAATGAAATATACAAGCGTGGCAGATCAACGGGTACAGCTTCTCCAGTCTCTACCATCGCTCCGGGAAGCTTATAGTAGTCTGAAAATCAGCAGTCTGCTGACTTTCCAGAATAAATTGGGTTAGTTGGAGTAAGAAAAAAAAATCTAAATCACACAGTATAGCCCAATCATGAGGCTAAGTTCGAATATAGCACCATTAAACTAACATCCACTATTTAAAATCTTTAGTTGTTTTGTGACAATGGCGCATCCAATTTTCATCAAAATATCGGAGCCTCAAGTAAAAACATGGTAAAACCCAGTTTTAAACGATACTAATGTTAGTAACCACGAAAAATAAAAAAAAATATCAAAGTCATTATTATATATCTAAAAATAATATAGTAATAGTAATATTTCTTACATTCACACCAATTAGCCTAGCCCAAAGTAAGCACTGTAACACTTGTGTTATGGATACTAGGGTAACGGATATACATATTATATGATACATAAAGAAGTAATATTAATAGAAAAATATATATAAATACCCATGACTCAGGTACAAATGCTCGTATTCGTCACACAAACATCTGCTCCTTTCGGGACTCGAACCCAAGACCGTTGGTGCTAATGGCAGGATTGCACAAAACAATCGTCAATATAATATTTATGTTTTCGAAAAGTGAATTTAGAAATAAATGAGGACAGGTTTCAACTTATTATTAAACCATACATACCTAATTCGCTCTCATTTCGGTCCCCCATCCTTGCCTGGCCTAAACAAACATCTCTAAGCATTAACAATCAACAGTGGAAACAGCTAAAAATAATATTCACGCTTTACAAGGTTAAATCCATTATTAACATAAAACGAAGCAGCTTAGTAAATAAACGGGGATAATCTCAAAAAACATTTTGTTAACAACATAGGACTCTGTAGGGAACTGTGAAAGTAGAATGTTGCTTGAAATTAAACATTTTCAGCGAATGTATTCAAAGTGATCACACGAATTAACTATACCAAGATACGCGAGTATCGACGTAAAATAATAACGTCGAATCGTTATTCCGTTCCTACATGAAACAATTAACAAATTACATTTACAAGTATAATAATAGGATTCCTAGGAATTGCCTTAAATAATTTCTCCTAATTTCATTAGGCACACTAAATTGGCATAATTAATATACGTTGCCAGGCTAGGATAGTTTTTTTTTATATTACTTAGTTTTCGATTCCTGGGTTTTTTTTATTATGGCGATATTTTGTATAACCCATGTTTGCGAGAGAAGTTTGTAATTTATTACGATAAGATAGTCCAGAATCCCTCCCCGGGCATACCATTCCATACATGTTTGGGTAAGAGTCTTGGGGGGGAAAGAGAGTAACAGAAAAGCTCTGAGCTGACTATACAGGAAAATTTACCATGAGTTGTAAGGACCATAAATATATGTATTGAAGATTTTATGTACATTTGGTATTAGTGGTGTGGTTATTTATTAATTTGATTGTTTGATTTTTTAATGTATTTTCGTAGCTTGGGTTAGGTGGTGCGTGGTAACACGATCCTGTAAATTACTCTGACGGAAAGTGATGTAGTACGTCGTAGTGCTTTTTAACCTTGGGTATGCCCACGCCTACGCTCCGTACGCTATTGCATTAAAGAGTCCCGCATGAGCCCGTTCGTTAACCCGCGACGGGATATCCGTAATGGATTTTTAAAACTGCGTGAAAAAAAAACGTTAGGATAGGTTATATAATTTTTAACCTTTACCAACCAGCAATGAATTATGCCTATAGTTCATGTGCCAAATGACATATATGGCTAAAAACAACTCGGTGAATAATATATACTATAAAAAGACCCTGAATTTAAACTAAGCTACGACTCCTTCCTATAAATACAATTATAATTTTATATGAGATTATATCTGGGACACGGATTGTAAATGGAGATCAAATCGATCACTTTTTATCTTTTTCGTGAAATCACAAACAAATTGTCATTATTGTAGATTCCTATCAATTTAATTCGAATTAGTATACTTATTTAAAACAGATACTTGTTGACTTTGTTACAATCAACGATGTAGAAACCACAGCACTTCTATTATTGTGATTATAGAATAATAACGATTATTGTGGATCATGTATGGTGACAAGGTATAATATTGTAAATATCGTTACCTCGTTAAAGCTGACGAGTTTCTTGCGCCTGTTCTTCTTGCCAGTTAAAAGATGTCCTAAATGATAGGTTAAGTGCATTTGAATATAGTTGTTATCATTTTTCAATCATATGGGTTGTATACGATAGTTAGTTTGTTGTTAAATGGGCTGTATTGCTTATCATATGTCATATCGACTAGTTTTACTTGATTATTTTATGTAGAGCCTCTATATGTCGTGCTCCGAAATTAATAGATTTTCATTATTTCTCGTGACTACACCAGCATCACAAGAGTCATTGCATCTTAATTAAGTACAAAGTAAGTCAAATACTTCCTCTGCTAGCCTGCTATCGAGATCCGTGCGCCACATCCTTAATTACACCTGATTATACTTACTACTTTAAGCTATGTCTTTTCCAGATAATTATACTCTACATAGTGATGTAAGTTTACTTACCGTACATTTTCTACGATAGACTTTTCGACTTTAGACTCTTTGCCGGTATGTGTGTTAACTTATTGTACAATTTCTGCGGTACTCTCTTCTTGACCATTACGACTCCACACATGTACCTTACCGTTATTTTTACAGTTTTAGGCAAATAGACTCCGTGTACATCTACATGTGCGTTACCTTGCCATATAATTTCTACGGTAACCACTTCTAGACAGTTATGACTCTACACATGAGCCTTACCGTATATTTCTTAGGGTTCTAATCAAATAGACTCTACACTCGTATGTGCGTTAATTACGACTTTTCACACAGCCATTGCTTTTAAATGTGTGGTATGGTACAGACCTTATTATACATTTGTAATAGTTCTAAACAAATAGGCAATATCGATATATCGGGTACCGTACTACAAAGGTTTAGCCAAACGGGAGTGACCCTACTGTTAAAGTCAAACGGTTCTGACGATTACGAGCACATGTGCCTTAGTTATGGATATATATATATATATATATATATATATATATATATATATATATATATATATATATATATATATATATATATATCACCGTAAAATTGTAATTAATGTTAGACTATAATCTATAAAGATTCTAGATCTATGCGTTAAATTGTAACAACTATGTTAAGGTTGACAACCTTAACATAGTTGTTACAATTTAACGCATCATTATCAGGTAGATTTTAATCTATCGAAATAAAACCGCCAAATTTCCCTAACTTATTCACATTCACACACAGTACTTATTCTAAGTTTGGCTAATTGGTGTAAATGTAAGGAATGTTATTGTTATTATCTCCGGTATATTCATTCGTTTCTCACAGTGTGACTCTTCTAGATAAACAGATTCTACATCGGTTGTTACAGATAATCACTAGTGTGTGACGGTCACGTTATTAAAGGGTTCCGACTCTTATATTTAATTAAACATAGACATAGGTAGTGCCACACTACGTTAAGAGTTTCATTAATATCTTGTATTCTGCCAAGGGCATCTCCCTAACGTAATACATTGTTCGCTCTTGTATTAATTACTGGACCAAGTGTCTCTGCGTGTCTTTTTGTTATATCTTATTGTTTTCTTATAATGATGTAAGGAAATATTTGTCTTATTACAAATTCACATATATCTAATAAATAAAGCCTGATTTAGGACAGCGCTATAATAAAATGGATTAGATTAAAACAAAACCGGCCAAGTGTGAGTCGGACTCGTGTACCCAGGGTTCCGTACAAACCTGTAGGTGTATAAGTAAAAGTTCACCCATCACGACACTCGATTCATAGTTATGGTATTTTATTGCAAAATGAAGATATAACAAGAAATTTAAGGTTTTCGGAATTTTTCCCTTTATATGTGCTTTATAAGCTGTTAAACATTGCTTCATGCCAAATTTCAAGATGGACTGGACCCTTTAGGTTTTGATTCCCTCGCGAGTAGTTGCGAGTTCGAAAATATGCGGCTTAAATTGCTATTTCTTTGGATTGCGTTGACATAAAAGTTTGATTTTGTTACAGCTCAAAGGTATTATAGACCTGAGTATTTGATATGAATTTCAATTTAATACCGGTACTCGTTCATGAGAAAAGAGGTAGTAACTTTAAAATTTCCAAAAATATTTTTTATTATATGATGTAACTAAAAATTTACGGTTTTTGCATTTTTCCTTTATCTGTACTATAAGACGTTACTTCGTACTCTTTTGATTCGTTTTGATTTCCGTGCGAGTTTTGAAAATATGCGGCATAAACGTTTGTATCTTTTGATTGCTTTGGCTTAGGAGTTTGATTTTTTCACAACGCCAAGGGACGGTAGGCCTGAGTATTGGATATAAATTTTAGTTTGATACCTCCACGCGTTACTGAGAAAAACGGTCTTGACAGACGGACGGACATACAACAAAGTGATCCTATAAGGGTTCCGTTTTGTCCTTTTGAGGTACGGAACCCCAATAAGATTAAATTGTTCTGCAAATCGCTTTTTTCATTGTTATCGCATATTTATTTAAAAAAAAACTTCATTAACTACTTACACAGCTACACCTATAAATTTAAGAACGTACATACGTATTAAAAACAAAAGAGTTAAGAAATACAAATTTTAAACAATCTGTATATTCAATAAACTAGTATAAACCGGCTTTATAAAGTAAAATGTTGCAAATTAACGCCAGTTTCAATTTCCAAGAAGGAAATGATTGCAATAGATAATTGGTTATGCACACCGCAAATGTTAATAAACCAAACACAAACGAGATGATGTTAGCGAGAGTAGGGTTCAGTGGCGTGGGGTGAAAAAAAAGGAAGGTAAAGCCGGACCAAAAAACGGCTAATGCGTAATTAAACAAAATATCATATTATAAAAAAATATGCAATAAATTACATACCTGACCTGAGTGTGTTCATGTGTTGTGTTAGTTTACCTTTTCCATAACTACGACGAAATGTTAGGTTTGGTGATTTGCTTGCGTTGCGTGCGTTGTATGCAATTTATCAGTTGTTAGTGTTCACCACCTTCACCATACATGACATCACTGGTATTATATGAACAGTGCATGTCGAGTATGATAAAAGTGGCTTTGAAAAAAGCCGTTTTAAGCACACGTCACTCGCACAGGGGTTATAATATATAGAAAAACAAGAACCAAAAATAAGTGAAACTTCACTTGCTGAACATATTCTACTAACTATATTATTACAAATGGTGAATGTTTTTACTTAATTACGCGAAAATGGCTTAACGAATTTGGATGAAATTTGGCATGCATGTAGCCTTGGACACGGAATAGAACAATCAACATGGCCTGAATTCCACACATACGAAATCGCAGGCATAAGCTAGCAAATAAATATCAGTAGAAATATTGGATGTTTTTATTTTGTTACTTGTCGTTTGTCGTCTGTCTTCGCCATATATATATTCTATAACCCGATAAATTTACGTAACATTTTTTTTGATAAATTATTTATTTATACATGATTTTAAATTATAAATTATTTTATTTGTATTCTAACATAATTCTACGGTTTTTCTTTACGAAATGAGCCAGAATCCTTTCATAAAAGTCGCTTTTTTGTTGCAATTTTAACAATAGATGTTTTTCAATTGATATTACTCCGAGATTTGATAATCTTGCCTCACTTTGGCTGTTTCGTGTATAAGTATGAATCCGCTTCAATGCCGAAAACGACCTTTCCGCGGAAGCCACCGATACGGGAAGAGTCAAAATAATTTGACATAAAATTAAAAGCTGAGGAAAAGCTTCATTCAACGTGGATTTAAAAAGATATAAATAAAGTTCGTAAACATCTAAATTACTAATTGATGAAGTACTGTATAAAACTTTTAATTCGTTTTTTAAGGCGTGAAAATTAAATATATTTGGAAGTTCGGATATTAATTTAGACACGCTTTCCTCAGGAAAACTACTACGGTAACTCGCGTATTTCGATTTGTTGACTAAATCAAGAAAAGTTAAGTTCTGAAAAGATGAATAACGGGAGTTTATTTGGCTTTTGATGTTATCTATTATTTCAACGAATAAACGCTTGTATTGTGTTTTTAAGTCAATTTCTGTATCCAGCCGCCGGCGTCGTCGTGGTGGTTCACAATATTCCTGAATACTACTGAAAATAAAATCAAATTGCTTTAAAAACTCTTCTGACATCCAAGATTGAAATGCATTTATTTCTCTAACTGAGGTTTCGATGTCGACTTGTTTGGTTTGAAGCAAAGCAAATAAAATGTCAGTTCTGGCAAAAATCTCCGAAAAAACATGTAAAAGGAAACAAAATTGCATATCTTCTAATTTACTTACAAACGCCTCCGACATGGATACAGAATCAACATCCCACGATTGGGGATCATCTAATATATGATTAAACGTTTCAATCATATCTAACCTGCAATTAAATATAAATAAATAATAAAATAAAATAAAAAGCCTTTATTTGATCCTGCTACAATGCTTCTTAATTTACTATTTATATATTTATAACACTATGTAAAGTTATTAGCAAGGTCCCCAGGTTGGGTAAAGGCCTCCTCCAAGGATGTCCACTTCTCTCTATCCTGTGCTATTTGCCACCACTTTGGGCCAGCGACTTTTTTTATTTCGTCCTCCCAGCGTGTTGAGGGCCTTCCTCTCTTTCTTTTTCCTTGAGGTCCTCTCCATATGGTGGTGCTGTAGGTCCATCTTTTGTCTCTTAGCCTCGCTATGTGACCGGCCCATTTCCACTTTAACTTTTGTGCGTAGTTTAAGGCATTAGTGGCTTTTGTTATTTCTCTTATCTTAACGTGTCTAATCTTATCTAGTTTTTTTATTTTAAGCATGCTTCTCTCTATTCCGCGCTGACAGACTGTTATTTTTTGCTTAACTTTTGCCGTAAATTTCCATGTTTGACATCCATATGTCAAGCATGGTAAGAGGCTAGAGTTCATTGTCCTAGTTTTCAGTTTTATTGGCATACTACTTTTGAAAATTTCTTTCAGACTCCAGAATTTATTCCATGTTCGCTGTACTCTTCTTTCAATCTCTAGTTCATTGTTATATTTTTCAAAGCTGATTGTTTTTCCTAGGTAAATATATTTGTCTGTGTAATCTAGTGGATATCCATCGACTTTTAACTGTTTTTTGAGGCTGTTAGTCATTATCATGGTTTTAGTGAGATTGATTTCAAGTCCAGCATCTGCGCTAGTTGTTTGTAAATCATTGATCATGAGCTGTAATTCTGAGTTTGTCTCGGATAATATTACTATATCATCGGCGAAACGCAAATGACTCAGAAAGGTTCCTTGTATGTAGATTCCTCGTTTGCTCCAGTTCAGTTTTTTGATAATGCTTTCAAGTATGGCTATAAATATTTTTGGCGACAAGGGGTCGCCCTGTCTTACACCTCTCTTTATTGCAAAGCTCGGGCCCAGTATGTCTAGCTTAATTCTGCCCATGTTGTTGTTATATATGTTTCGGATCGCTTTTAGATACACTTCGCTTACTCCCTGTTCTTTCAAGCTTTGCCAAACGTTATCGTGAGCAACCGTGTCGAAGGCCTTTTGGTAGTCAATGAATCCGAGATAGAGTGGTCTTTGTTGTTCCCGATACTTCTCTATAATTAACTCTAAGGTATGTATATGGTCTATCGTAGAGAAACCTTTTCGGAAACCGGCCTGCTCTACAGGCTGTCTTGCTTCGATTACGGGGCTGATTCTCCAGTTTATGATCGTAGAGAAAAGCTTGTACAGAGTTGGTAGTAGGCTTATTGGTCTATAGTTGCCTATATCTTTCGGGTCTCCCTTCTTGTATATTAAAATAATATTGGATTCAGACCATTGTGCAGGCGTTTCAGAGCTTTGTAATATCAGATTGAATAGTTCAGCGAGCGGTGTTGCCAGTATATGGTAAGCTGTCTTTAAAGCTTCGTTTGTTATGCTGTCTGTTCCAGGGGATTTTTCTAATTTGAGCCTTTTTATTGCTTCTATGATTTCATTTTCGTTAATTGTTTTTATGTTATCTTCGTTAACCTGTTCAATGTGGCCTTCATGCATGTTTATAGTTTGAGTAGAGTTTTTATTTTTTACTATGGTTAGTTGATTTTTATTGCTATATAGGTTTTTGTAGAAATTAGTTGCTGTGTTAATGATGTCTTTTCGATTGTTTAGGTCTTTGCCAAACTCTTTTAGTCCTTCTATCCAGGTTTTGTTTGTTCTGAATTCTTTGTAGGCCTTTTTCGTGCTGCCTGTGAGGTTTAGATGCTTTTCTAATGTTCTTTGTCTATATGTTGAATAGTCCTTCCTTATATATTTATTGACTAGCTTGTAGAGTGCGGAGAGTTCATTTTTCATAGATCTCGATTTGTTTTTTGTTTTTTGAAGTTCCTTCCTTCTTTGTAAAAGAGATGATGTACGTTCCGATAGTATCTTGTGTTGTTTGCGTTCCTTTCCCGTTGCTTGAGCTGATTTTAAACTCGTGGTGATTGCATTTGTGATGTTATCGTAACGGGTTTGTATTGTGATAATCCCGTGGTCATTACATTGCCTAGATACCATTCCTGATAAAGTTTCCCTGTAATTAGCTATTTCTTCTTCAGATTTCAGTTGATTTGTATGCTTAATACTGTAATTCACTCTACTTTTCTTTAGTTTAATTAATTTTACCTTTGATCTAATTAATCTATGATCTGATGGGTAGTTTAAGTTCATAGTCCCAATATCTTGGAATAATCTTGGTTGGTTTGATAATATATAATCTATTTCATTTTTAGTTTTTCCATCCGGAGATCTCCATGTCCATCTTCTGCTTAGTTTCTTCTTAAAACATGTGTTTATTATAGTTAGTTTATGCTCCAATGCAAAATCTACTAGTCTCTGTCCTCTTTCGTTCCTCGTGCCGCTCCCGAATTGCTTTGTTACTAAATGTTCTTCTTTCCTAGGAAGCCCGATCTTCGCATTGAAGTCTCCCATTAGTATGACATTATTGTGTGCTGTGTCTAGAGCTTTGTCAATCGTTTTGTAGAACTCCTCAATTTCTTCCTCACTTGCAGATTCCGTTGGTGCATACACCTGTATAATAGAGATTAAGAAGCCTTGAATGTTCATGTTTAGTACAGCGATTCGTTCCGTTATGCCAGTAAAGCTCTCTATATTGTTTTTATGTACTTTATTTACTATAAAGCCTACTCCATATAGGCCGGGCGTGTGACCTACGTAACAAAATATAAAATTTCTATGCTCTTCTATGTTGGTACCTAGCCGTCTTGTTTCAGATATTCCTATAACGTCGTATTTTGATTCTTGTATTGCTTCCTCCAATTCTAATAAACGTTCGTATGACGATAAGGTTCTAACATTGTATGTTGCTATGTGTATATATTGTGGTTTTTCTTTGTTTCTGCTCTTAGTCTTTGTGGTATCTATTTTTGGAGGGTTTTGGTCGAACTCTTCCACGGTGACCGGCCGGATTGGAAGATTATTTTGTTTGTTTCTTGTTTTTAATTGTGTGTTTATTTGTTCTGTGTCGGAGGAGGAGGCACTGAATTGCTATGCTTGTTTGTTTTGATTATTGTTCTTATTCGTTGTATTTTTGACTACGTAATTTAGTACTCCTTGTTTAATGATTCCTTCAGAGAAGCTGCTAGACCTCTTGACCGATGCAACAATTTGTTGTGTTTTGTTCTTTTTATTTATTTGCGTATTTTTCCTTACATTGGTTTCGGTGGCATTCTCGGGTGACATAGGCAGCTTCCTTTTAGTGTTATTTTTTGATATTATCAATTTATCATATATAATTTTAGCTAGGTTTCCCTTTTCTCTTTCCTGTTGTAGTTGTTCTTGTAGCTCCCTTCTCTTCTCCAGTACATATTTTGGAAAGTCTTCTTTAATGTAATAATGTGTATCTTTTAGTGCTCTTTTTTGTTTCAAAATTTTTATCTTTGTGCCTAGCGTTGTGAAGGTCACTACTATCGGGCGTAGTTTTTCATCTTTCTTTCCTATTCTTTTTATTTCTTGGATGTCGTTGTAGCTTATTTTTAGAGAAAGATATTGTTCCGTCCATATAATAAAGTTTCTTTCTAGGTTTTCGTATGATTTTTCATTCTCTTCTATGCCGAAAAATACCAAATTATTTTTCCTTGCCTGTCTCTCTAAAGCGTGAAACCTTTTTCTGATTTTCTACTATTTCTTTCAAATTTTCGTGATTTTTTTCCACTGCTAAAAATTTTTCTTCAAACATCCTGCTTATATTCTGTGTAACTTGCTCAGTAACATTATTACCCATTTCTCGGATTTCTTTTCTTTGATTATCCAAATCCTTCTTTATTGCCTCAAGCGCTTTCAAAACTTCGTCCATTATTTTAAAGTTACACGTAGCGCCCTCTTGTAGTTATTGGCGGAAGCCCGTAGCTGGGTGTTATCAGTGTCGATTAAAAATAGCGCTTTTATGTTTGATCTTTGTCGATGTAGTGCAGACACTGGCCGCTAGATGGCACTTTCTGAGTTTATTTTCTATCTATATTTCTATCGACCGTGAGGACTTGGATTTATTTTGTGTGGTTTTTAGGTTATGTTAGTTCATAGTTTTGCTTAGATGTACAGGACAAACCTGGTAGACTGCGCAAAAGGTAATTTTTTTGATTCACTTCACTTTTAATTTCAGTTTTTCTCAACACTAAGAGGAAAGTGGTTATTTTGTTGCATAGTGTCCTTTGTATTTTGATTGTTTTTTTTTTGTCACTATTTGTTCGTTTTTCACTAAAACTTTACACTTTCTGAATGTTATTTAACTTGTAATATGCTTATTTACAAACTGTATCACTTGAAATGCCGTAAATTATTTATAAGAAATATTTTAAACAGAGAAGATGTCAACAGTGGCACAGTGGCGCCCTCCCCCTCTTTTAATATTATTAATTAAATATAACATTAATAATGCGTGAATGATAATGCCATCGCGTTTCAGCTACTCCAGGCATACGACGGTCGGAAAACTGTTTTAAAAGATTTGACCGCTTCGACGATTTGTTGAAAAACCTGACAATTCCATTGATATGACCAAAAAATGATTTTAATTCCGAAATATTTTCCAAGGATTTGCTTAAAACCAAATTAAGTATATGAGCATAACACGGTACGAAACGTGCGAGAGGGCATTGACCCCGTACTAAAGACTGAACGCCTCCGCGTTCACCTGACATAACGGCCGCACCGTCGTATGTCTGACCGATCAATTTGTCTTTGCATCGATATTGTTCAAGAATATTAAGCAACTGAGTCGCTAATACAGCCGCTGTCCGGCTTTCACTAACGTCGTAAAAACCTACAAATCTTTCCTCCAGACCGTTTTCGGTTAAATAACGAAATATGACTGATAATTGTTCCCTATGACTAACATCTGGGGTTTCGTCTATCATGACTGAAATGAATTTAACTTGGCTAATCTCAGACCTAATCTCGTCTAAAATTACCGCCGCGATGCATTGTATAAGATCATTTTGAATGTCTCCCGAGAGACCGGTAAACACGGAGTGTGAATTAGATGAACATTGATCAAGATGAGAGTCTATAACGCTGTCGTACTTACTCAAATAAAACAATGTTTCTACATAATTGCCACGATTGTCTGAATTTAAGTTTTCACTATGGCCGCGGAAAGATAACTCCTGTTTTCCAAGAAGAACAACAGTGTCAATTAAACGTTTCATTAAGTTTCGATTACGCTCCACTTTTCGATTATGGGCTTCATAACTATTACCGAAAAATGTTTCTATTCTATTATTTCCAAAATCGTGTAATAATAAACAACTGCGTAAATGTTTTTCAGTTTGAGTATGTTTCCTAGCCGAATTTGTCAAATTATTAATGTCTGAAAAACCCGTTTTATTCCAAGCACTGTTTGTATCGGAAAACAACAAACATGGAAAACAAAATAATTTATTTAATTTGCAACTGCCCGTTAACCAATTGTATTTATCATACATAGAACTGTGAAAATGTTTGAAAAATCCGTCTTTACGCCTATAATCAATTTTTATATCGGGACAAGCCCGTCCATTTTTTATGATATATTTTTTATTTTCGAAAGATTGATTGGAGAACGAAGTTAAGTCATTTAATAAGTAATCTGTAAGACAACAGTCAATTTGTATCAATGCCGCCATTTCTCGTCTAACCGCGTCACGACAAATAACAAAGTTAAATAAACTATAAAGACAAACCTTTACGAGGAAACGAAACAAACTATTTATTACAGACTAACACAACACTCGGCAAGTAAAATTTCACTTATTTTTCACATCTATTCATTCACATAAACAATAATTCACATAAATGCTAATTTATAGCATAAATTACCCGTGCTGACCGTGACCGCGTAATGAGTGATCTGTGATCAATCAAGCGAGTGTCAGCCTCAAGGTCGAGGTCGCGCGAAACTAGACGCTCAAGCGAAACGAAACCTTAACGTGAGACAAATAAAGATTGGTAGGCTATCCGAGATCGAGTTATCTATAAACAATTATTACGAGGCTTTTGCATGTATTTGTTTATGTATGTGTGAGTGATTTGCATACATTTGGCATTTGTAAATTCCCAATATTTTGATCGGGTTGCCGGAGCGGAGGAGCGCGTCGCACTTGTCGCGTCATATGATTGTAAACTGTGTTTGTGTGCGTTTGCTATTTCAAATACATTGCGTATCTTGTATACGGGATATAGAAGAATATTTTTACAAAGCGCGCAATGTAATTATGGCGTTTGCAATCCGAAAGCCGTTGAACTTCGGCTTACATTACAAAGCGGGGTAAGCTATTATTGAAAATAATAAAAAAATTATTAGTGATCGCCAAGGCAACCCGATGGGAATCGTGTTATATGCACACGTCGCCACTGGTAGGGTTACCGTCAAATTCAAAAGTACTGGTAAAAATCCTAACATTGCTGTACTAATTCTTATTCAAACCATCAGTAGAGGAAGATTTAGCATAGATGATCATTTGAAATGAAAAAGGAATAAGGACAATAGATCATATCTATTTCCAAGCGAAAGCTCGGTAGTGCTGTTATAGACTTTTTACTGTTTCAACGAATTTGTAAAACATACTTGCAATAAAAAGCTCTGCTCTTATCTCCTGTAAAATTTGCATTTTTCGATGACCAGCTCTTTCGTTTGCACTATCTGTATATAACTCACCACTCAAGCCCAGGGTCAGGCTAACGACTGTAGATGCAGCCAAAATCAAGCACGAAAAAGCTTAAATATGTTTTGATTGTCCGTCCGATTACTAACTTTTACCAAAATTGCCTAACCAACTCAATCGAACAAGCTCTATCGAACTCTTGAGAGAACCCTTTATGGAGTACTACTCGTACTTAAGATACTAATAGCGTCGTTTAACGAAATGAATGAATGGATATTCTTTATTGTCCAAACAGGAATACATTAACGGTTAAATAAACACAAGAAGACCTTATCATTATAAGTGATTTCTTCCAGGCAACCTTAGGATCGACAGAAAACGTTGCCAACTCTAGGGTTTTTTTTGATAACGACAGTGATGAGGCAAATTTGCATATTTTTAAAAGTCCTTACGCCTTCTTTTGTTTTATTATTTAAGCATTCAAAACCGGTATAATTAGTTTAGTATTCAAAGTTGAAGTCGGATATATCCCAAGATATCCGTACAGATCCGAGAACCCGAGAGTGGAACATTTCTCCAAATTAATTAGCCAGTTCAATGCATACCTTCAAACTTTGTGTGTAGCTAACTACTAATTTAGTTAGGGATACTATTGGTGTTAAATCTTGTATAATAGTTGGTGGATAAACTGTTTAATTATATACACGTCAATTAATAATAAAAAAACCGTTGTGTGTACTTATGTACGCACGTAAAAAGTTATACTTCTTTTTAGTTATTTAAATTATTGTTAACTACCATATATCATTTAAAATCACACACACACACATTCATAATTAGCGGTCATTTTTTCAAAACGCGCCTAAAGAAGTATAACTTCAATAATAAAGTTTCGACGTATAAAATAATCATGACTTTGAAGCAGTGAAAAATCGTCTATTTAGTATTTATTTTATTTACCATAGTTTTAAATAAAACATCCTCATGTTATCGAAAAGAAGCTAGTTTTACAAAGTTGCTCCGCTGTAGTTTTAATTCATCCATTCATTGTACTGGAAGTGGCACGGTTAGTACTATTTTACTGTACTTGTTTCTTTTTTTTAAGACATCTTATTTATCTTTTGACATCGTCTGTTTATATACATATTTACTTATATTCTCGACCTTGTTATTTGAAATAAATGAAATTTGAAATTCTTTTTAACCCTTTCAGCGCCAGATTATTTTAATATTTTTGTGCCGTATGCCGTCATACATATAATCAGCTACGAGATAAATCGTACCTAGCATAGTAGAACATAAATCCCTTAGACTATGCCGACTACGAGTATAACCGTATACGTTGACTACAATAACGGGATGGGAGGAGTAGACCACTCTGACCAAATGATTTCTTATTATGAGAGTATGAAAAACACCAAATACTGATACAAAAAATTCGCTATTCATATTTTTAAAATGTTTATACATAATGCTTCGAAAATGCATAATAGTCAATCTGGCTTGAATAGATCGGAAAGAATAGCTTTACTGAATTTTACTGAAAATCTTATCAATTATCCACTTGTTAGGCCAAAAGTATATCGACTACTCTGAAAGACCAGGGCAGTCCAAAGAGGTCAATCAAAGTGCCCAAGTATTGTTGCAACATTATTTGGAATATATACCACCTACAGAAAAGAAAAGCAAGCCAACTAAACCTTGTGCTTTGTGTACCAAAAATAAGACTCTCAAAAAAATAAGACATAATGGGCAAAAATACCTATTTTTGCCCATTATGTCCAAAAACTTCGGCGTTATGTGTAGTTAATTGTTGTTAAGTTTATCACAGCTAAATTTATTATTCCTACTGCAGAAAAGTCGGAACTGTGGCGTCCTCTGTTTGTTTATACTACTTCTCCAGTACCTTATGTTTGTCATGTCATATCTTTATTCCATTAAAAGACTAATCTTTGATTTTATCATGTGTTTTCTTTGTTAATGCCAAACGTTCAAAATCCGACCTTGCCTGTAGTGCCAAGAACAATTTTTTTATAGGAGGTCCAACTAAATCTACGAATATATTCGTGGTCGGCACCATGCTAAAGACCCCCACTACGAGTTTTCTCGTAGCTGACACGCAAAAGTTTAATAAGGATGTCACTGTGTTTCAACATGAAGTTGATTTTCCGTACCTTCCTGTTAAATGCTATCCTAGATTACCAATAAAAATAATATACTAATAAATCATGATGGTATTGTGTATAAAAATAATAATACAATTCATACAACTCACTTCAATCATTTACTCGCAAACTGAACAGGCACTGGCCTGTACTTTAGATATTAAATTTTCAAAAATATTACTATTACCATTATTACTAATAGTCATAATGATAATAGTACTATATTTCTCTTTTAGACCATTGACAATATGAGTTTAATTAAACTATGTTATAAAACCATGTAATAATCACACGCTCGTACTCACAACAACAATTTCAAATCTCTTGTGTTTACTCGTGTATAATCTAATTCCATCTAGTTGTTAGCTTGTTAACTATTGTTAGGTTATTAAATAAATTATTAGTGGGTACCAAACTATTCAACTGCGTAGGTTATTATCAGTTTGTCTTATGAATAGCTAGAAACCTTTCGTCCCTTTCTCTAGAAGTCTGCTTTGTGTTCTAATTACATCATATGCGTCGCAGACTACAACTTTTAGCTTTGTGTAAAGTGCAAATTATACTAATTTCGTACTTGAGAATTCGTGAGCTGTTATGTATTTTAGTGTTGCGAGTTTATGAACAAAATACACCATTGACTAGGTAATAATTTTAATAGATGTTATCGACCTAGGAAGGATGCTAATAATAAATTTATTTATTTATTTATTGCACAACCAACAAGACCATCACTTTATAGGCATACTAGCTTTTGCCCGCGGCTTCGCTCGCGTTAAATTCGGGGTAGCACTGTTCCCCTTTCCTGAACACAGAAGAGAACTCAGAACAGAATTTTACACGTTATTTATTTTATTTTAACACACTACTATAGACTCTATTATATGTCTTTCCATTTGGGGTCAGAATATAAAGATTCTGGGCCTTGGACACACGCGAACATGCTACATACAGCTGTCCATGGGAAAAGCACGGCGTTTCTAAGTTCACCCTAGCCACCTTTAACAACCACTGCCATCTGTTATTAATTTTTGAACTAAACAATTAAACCTAACGTGAACATAATATACAATAAACATATCAGCGCCATCTATCGGAATCCATGAGTTACACTTATTTATGTTTATAATGTTTATTTTCTCAAAAGCTGATTGATTTATGGTAAGATTTAATGTTTTTAATATTGATTTATTTAATTCGTTTTAATTAAATTATTTTATTATTCGTTGTATTAAAGAACCTGTTCTAATTTTGCGGAGTCTCACACACATTGCCATCCCCTATTTTAGGGGCTGGGGGAGGATTTCTAAAAAATTGGCAGTTATTTTCGTTAGTAACAAAGAGTCTGTGTGCCGATTTTAGCTTCCTGCATTGAAAACTGCGAAAGGTCTCATATAAAATTTCACCCCCTCTTTTAAGGGGCTGGGTGCAGATTTCCAATAAAAAGTGATGGGTGATTTTTTTGGTAGTCATAAATAGTCAGCATACCAATTTTTAGCTTTCTACCTTAAAAATTGCGGAATGCTCCATACAAACTTCCACCCCCCATTTTTGTGAAGTGGGAGATTAGAAAGAGGCAAAAAGTAGCCTATGTTATTCTCCATCTCTTCAACTATCTCCACTTAAAAAATCACGTCAATTCGTCGCTCCGTTTTGCCGTGAAAGAAAGACAAACAGACAGACACACTTTCCCATTTATAATATTAGTATGGATACAGCATGTTTATAAGACACATTTCAAAGTGACGCCTTAATTAAAGGCTGCCTCGACATGCACAAAAATGTTTAGCAAGCTTACATATAATTCAAATAAGAGACCATAAAAGAGATTGAAAACATTAACTGTTAAAAAAATTGAAAACGCTGTGAACAGTGTACTGGACAGTGTACTGGGCAGCTGCACAGCCCTACGATGCAGATATCTTGGGATCGAGCTAAACTCACTAGTGCAACTGTCATGGTCCCACAGCGCACCCACTCACAGCTTAAGTTTAAATAAGTAATTCTTAGAAAAAAAAATAGATTAGAGATAAAACCCAGGTTTTGTATTTCAAATGTTTTCGCTTTGACGTTTCTACTTTCAACCCAGTAAAGTAGTTGCCGACTAACTATTCCGTAATAAAGTTGAAGCAAGCCAAGGTGGAACACTGCGCTAACTGGATAATAGAATTGAAGTAATGTATTTCTGTTCCCCGGGGACATTTGTCTCCGTTAACGAACTGACTGAGTTTTAAAATAACTTGACTGCGACTTTAGTTCTTATTATTGTGAATTTAGGAAGTGCTTTTCCACTGAAACAGTTCTATGCGTAGTGATGTTTAGTGGTTCATGAATTGACCAATCACAATGCTCCGCTACATTACAATAAAAACATTTCGATTTCAACAGATTCATTTATAATCATCATCAACAGCCTTTTAAAGTCTCCCAACGAATATATAAACTGTATCCCAGTGCTTAACATTCTAACATGGCTTAACATTCTTTTCGAATTATTTTCTGGTAAAAAACGATTTTGTTCCAAAACCAACGACTTACACCATGGGTTAAAGGCACAGAGTTTACTGACTTGGCCACCTCATGACGATTGAGGAAGATCGTGCTGTGAAACGAGCATACTTTGGACGGGCAGGTGGTCGTCGGCCGATTGCTCATCTCACGTACCGTTGGAAGGACTAGGGTGAAAAAGACTTGCGCGAACTGCAGGCAGATGACAGGCAGGAAGCAGCGCAGGATAGACCCAAATAGAAGTTCGTATTATATACTCACTTTAGGTTGCTACGCCAACTTGGTTAGTCAACTGATGGCTAGCTCCTGCGAAGCTTGAAAGATAAATCATTCATTGCTAATCATATATGACAGATACATATACCTATTTAAAACAGGGACATTAGATTTTATAAAATATGTAAATAAACATTATATTATGTGTCATTCATATATTCTTTTGCTGTATTTTAAATTGTTAGTATTTGTGTCGCTACGCTCATTAAGCACAAACTTCTAAAAATGTGTTATTTTATTAAATGTATGTACATTTATACATATAAATGTTTGTTTATTGTTTTATTTTCTATGGCATCGCTCGTTTATTTATATATTTTTACCGGTCGATTTGTAGAAAATGCCTTAAATAGCATTACGGACTTAATAGTCCACCTCTTACAGTATTTGCTGCAATAAAGAATAAATAAATAAAACACAAACGTTTGGCAAGGTGTAATGTACGTGTGTGCAGCAGCAAATAGGGTCAATGCTTAGTGTGATATCTTGTACGAAAGCAAAAGTATTGATTTTCGATTATCACCTTAGGGTGATAAAACGTGGGTAGCAGAACTATATAATCTATAATCTAAGATCACAAATTTGTTGTTTGTCTGTCCGCTCTTTTTTCCCGCTCTTTTTCCATTGTATCAATAACGTTACCACAGCATCGCGTTAACCGCAAGTAGTTCGTCTACCGGACGCTAGATGGCGCTAACGGAAAAATATTCAATAATAGAAAAAAAAAGTCGGTATACGGGCGAAAGTTTTACGTGACAACGACTTTGAGTGGTAATAAATTTTAATGTGAATAATCATTCGTATAGTAGGAAGAAGGATGAAATAATAGTAACAATTTAAAACATTTATTTATACAAAGAATTATATTTAAATCATTAATTTATAGGCACGCGTCCCTTCCACTTTTTATGTCTGTCTCTCTCGCTCTTAGGCGGGCTAACCATGCCCGAGTGGAAGGGACGCGTGCCTCTCACTCGCTCTCATTGTAAGCGCATAACGTGAGCGGAGCGTAACGCAGTTTCTTGAAGTGTCACCCGGCAAACCAATTTATAAGACGTTGTCACGTCAATAAAGAATTTTGTCCACCCATGCGAAGCCGGGATGGGCCGCTAGTTATGATCTAAAACCCTAAGGAAAAGTGATTCAACCTCCGCAATCATAAGCTGTATGCGCTTAGATTCTCAAATATGCTTGTTTGTTATTATTGATCAACTCATGCCCCGCTTAGTTTAGCTCCGCCTATATCTACCTCAGTGGAAAAGCACCTTTAAACTGGCGTTTTTCAAGAGGATCCATTTGATCACGCCACGCCAATAAATTCTTATCGGTAACCTCTCATATTTTCGAAAAACTTTAGTTTACGTTTTTAGTAATGTTTATAAACATTTGACTAAAGTTTTTGATTAAAGTTGGTGTTTTGTCCCAGATCTCATTAACGCAGGTTTCATTTATAACGAATAATTGTACTTTTAATAGATGGTTTGCTTTCAATAATTTTCAATTCTAGGTCGACAGCTTTATTAAGACTCATTGAAACGGTCGAACCATAGAAATATTTAATTTCGAAGTGACCTTTCCCTATTCTAACTTACCTTAATGCCAATAGAAACTTGTCTTGATTGTGTTGGAAATATTAATAGATTCTGAATCAACTAGAATAATATCGTTTCAACCAAATGTCAATACAAGGAATTTCAAAATTTTGACAATGGTATTTTATAAATAAAAATTAAAGTTTTTTCTGAAAATTTTAGTTCTTCTATAAAAGTAAATTGGTTACCATATTTGTTGTCAAACACACCAGAGAATTTTTTTAAATTATTAAAAGAAAAATATAACTAAGAGTAATTATACGATATTCTCAATAATTACTCTTACTCAAATTCACAATATGCAAAACATGCAAAAGTTTTTTAAATAAACTTTTTTATTTGAATAAAACACTTTTTTACGGATTTTGCGCATATTTTATTTTATATTTAATCCTGACGTTTCGACTCCTTTACAGGAGCCGTGATCAAAGGATGACTAAGATAATGGTTGTCATGTATTTTCCTTCCTGTATGTACCTTCAAAATATTTTAATCGGGCACGTTCCTAATTGTTAAAATTATTTTATATAAATCAAATTGTTTTATTCAAATGTGTAATATGCGTGGAAGTGTAAGAACTAAATATGTAAACTTTTTTATGTTAGGTAACCCTGAGCAATAACGATAAACAGAAAACAGTACGTTAACCTACCACAAACTGTCAATTAATGTATTGACATTAAACTGAAAATGATAGCTTTTTAACTTAAAATTAATACACAAATTAATGAAATCCAACAACATAAAAAACAGGCTGGTTGAAGCATTTCTCGTGACTTGATCAAAGGCTGAACATGGTACTTGTTCAAAGTTGTATTATTTCCAAGATTACTTAGCAACCCTTGCCCTAATAAACTATAAGGAAGATTGGCTATATTTTAAAACTGAACGAAGATAATTAGAAATCAAACCTGTCGAAACCATTAAGAGTAATGTCAGAGGCTCAACATTGAGACTCATTAGTTCCGAAAAGAAATTCCATGTTACACCCAACGAATTCCTCTCTCCGCCACAGAATTGCATCATCACAATGAAACCGAGCAATCGCATTCAAGTGCTGGTATCGGCTTTTATTCGATTCGAAGCCTTTTCACTATTCAACTCGAATGAATCGATATCGAGAATGCTTTAGTCAGCTCAAAGGGAATATTCTATTGACACAGTTCGAATTGGGAACTTTTTATTCCCCCTTTGATGAGGGCGACTTAATTTTTGGCTTGCTAAAGGTACCGAAGAATCATTTAAAATTATCCAACCTTTTCATGTGGTTGGATTTAGAAATCCGTTTTATTCCAGGCTTCGGTGAACTTGTGGCGTATAAAAGTTGCGTATAGCAACTTTAAAATAAAAATTATGTATATCCTTAAGATCGTTTGTACTTATCGTGCCCTCTTGTAATATCGTACACAATTTTAATTGGATAAATAAATAAAATCAAAACTTATAAAGGACCATAGAAGTGTCATTATATATTTACCGTTTTTTTTTGCGATTATAGACTAAAACGTAAAAATAATAATAGAGAATGGTATTTGTCAAAAAATAATAACATTTTAAAAGAGATAATACTACGCAAATTAAATTTAATTGAATCGCCTGTTCCAATCGCCAAGCTTTAGCGCTAAACCAAGAAATTGCCACTTCTCCAGTCACCCATTGCTTTTAACAGACGAACAATTAAGTCCTTTACAAATAACTTTCGATTAGTTCCCCATGAGCCTATTATTTCTACTGTAAAAGAGAGCTAAAACCGATGTGTCACCATATACAAACGAGCATTAATATGCTAGCTTCATTTAATTCGGCTGTGAATATAGCTGTCATGTCCGAAATGCTGTCGCATCAATATGGCATGGGGCTAAAGTGTCACCACATTTCGCGTCCCCTACTAGGGTCCTTGCAAAAAGGTAGAAGTGATATTTTATCAGGCCTTTTACCATCCGATCGCAACATACCGCCCGTCTCCAAAATGGTAGACAAACCAGCAGTCGCTAAAGCTCTGCATGTCGTTAATCGAAGCGTGCCTGCTCAAACGCCCTGCACTCCTCTGCAACTAGGAAATATATTGACCCAGGTCATGTAACCATTCCCCGCAGTGATACCGATGCGATTCGTTCGTCTTGATGCCGAGACGATATATTAGGCTTTTATTGATAGCGTGATGGTACAATTGTCTAGTAATGTACCGATGTTGGTGAAAGGGTAAGAATGCAGCCACAGACCTGACTTCCTTTCATATACTTTCAACAGGTGGGCGCGATCTACTCTGTTGTTACAGCCATCCATTAATACCCGAAACGTGCGCCTGCAGATAGGCTCGTCCCATTGTCTTCGTTAATGGAGTACTGTGGCACCCTTAGTGCACAGCGACACCCAACTTACCCCTCGCCTCCGAAAGTTCTTGTATCTCAATGCAACCCACAGATGAATTGAAAATACTACCGCGTAATGATCCCGAGGCACGCAGGGAAGACAAAAAGTTTTCCGTCCGAAACTTTTCTCACACCAATCCCGCCATTACGCGTAGGTATTTCACGTTTTCGATAAATTTGTGATTTTTAGAAATGCCCCAAAATTTAGTGGAGTTATGTTTTTTTTTTACTTAAAAACAAAGTTATTACTAATATTTCTATAAGTACTGAAGCCCTTTTAATATCGCATATCTTAATACCATTTCTTGATACCATCTTAATTATTAATGACGCTCTGTATCATATTTACTGTTGAAAACGGTATTAATGAAGTGGGAATAAGCTTATTCAACGGTAAAACTTAAGTCTACGATACCTATATGGTATCGTATGAAAACTTTGACATATTTATAACTTGAGCTTTTCCGTCGAAACGTGATCGAATAATGTTGAATCGAATGTCTTTTGTTATAAAAAGATTAATGAGCAGTGACGAAATAAATTTAGCCGACGTGAAAGACTTCGCTTTGTTTGCGTCTTCTCTTATATTTGCTTTTCGTGCGGGTTATATTTTTCTCGGTGTTACTGGTCATTACAAATATATCATATTTTTTTATTAGCCAAAAAGTCTAGTGCTTCTCAGAGGTCTCCTACAAAACCAATGTGAAGGTTTTACCATAACCTTCATACTTAACAACCAATATTCGAGTCTCGTTCAAGACGGTGATCTCTTACCATTGGCCCGTTCCCTCTTTGGCGGGTTCCTACACACATACGACAGCGTCAAATGGCAATTAATCTCGACGGGCAGACTGTTTAAAACCCCTATGTTCGAGGTAAAGGTACCTCGACTTCCTTAAAACCTCTAGCTAGTCCGGTGTGGTAGAATTAGAACACTGTAACACTGCGAAGAAACGGGCTTCGTACGCTTGACAGCCTAGTTAGAGGGCGCTCTAATGGACAGCAGCGATTTCTGACCGTAATTCAGAAATCGCTGCTGTCCATTTTGCGGTCCACGGGAGTTACGGTGATTACCTCCAGTACCATCGGTCGTCGTTTACGAAACCCCTTAAGTACGAGGGATTATTGCTATTCTACTCTACCTATCCTCAATTTAATCTTCATTTTTCATACTTTGGGCTAGACTATAATAATAATAATATTTATTTATTTGCAAGAATATGGATGACATAATAATAACCGACATATTCTTTTAATAATACAGCGAGCATATGTTAAATTGGATAGTACATTCAGTAAAAGACTGTCTCTCGCGAGTAGTACATTAAACACTGTCGAATGATAATAGTATTAATAATTCATAGCAATTCATTATAGGATATTATTATTAGATTAAAATTAAGCAAAATAAGTATAATAAAAAGATAGCTAATGATCTAAACAATAAGTTAAACAAAAAAAATAGTACCATGCAAGTCAAAAAAATAAAAAAACAAATGTCACAGTGTGGTTAACATAGTATTGGATTAATTCAAAATAATTATAAACTAGGTCTGCAATGCTGCTGCTGTTTGCAAATACTGAGCGAAGCACTACCTTGCTTAACCTCACCTAAATTTCATCAATGTAGTCTCAGCGGTGTGGCTGTGATCAGCTTTTGAATTTTTCTTTCGGTGATTATTCCTCCATGGTATGTCCGATTTCAAAACTTTTTTTTGCACATTAGTTACGACCACGGTGTGAGTTTTGGCGCCAAATTTCATCAATGCAGTATCAGCGGTTTGGCTGTAATCAGCTTTTGAATTTTTCTTTCGGTGATTATCCCTCCATGGTAAAGTCTATTTTTTTTACATAGCCTATGTCCGTCATGTTATAATCATCTATGTTCATGCTAAAATTCGTTCGTATTGGTTGAACCGTTAAGTAGCAGGAGGGAGACAAGCGAAATTTGTGAGTTGCCTAAAAGAGAGCTTCGCTCAATAATAGTTTACAATTTATCATTCACTAGCGACCCGCCCCGGCTTCACACGGATGCAATGCTCTACTATATTATGCATGTATTGTACATATAAACCTTCCTCTTGAATTGCTCTATCTATAAAAAAACCGCATCAAAATCCGTTGCGTAGTTTTAAAGATTTAAGCATAGATAGAGATATAGGGACAGAGAAAGCGACTTTGTTTTATACTATGTAGTGATTAAGTCATCAATATTATAATAATTTTTATGCAATAACATATTAAATAAGAATTTACTAATCGGTGAGAATGAAAAAAAAATGCCGAGTATTTAATCAATTTCAACAACTTGATGTCTTTATCTTTATTTGTTTCACTCCATAATTTATCGATTTAATACGTTGTCGTTGAATAACTATGTCACATGTGTGAAAAGTGCCTCATGGTTCCCAAATTACAGGTATTATTGACAATTTGTCAATGTCACCTGAAATTGGTGCTTACGGTTGATCGATATTGTTCGGCTGATTAACACAGAAGGACGTAAACTAAACAACATTGAACCATATCGTAAAATGGAGATTAGTCTACACGATAAACATATTATTATATATTCATTGTTATTTAATCATTTAATAGCTAAAGCAATTTTACTAGAAAACGTCTCAACGTCTGAAGCCAGAGACATTTTTAGTGTTATTGCGTTAAACACAAAGACATCCCATTTCATAGGTTTTTTATGTTAAGCGTTTAATAACCACATATCATCATCATCGTAAATGTCACATTTGGAGGACACAGGGCCTGCCTAATATTTCTAAATTTCAGACCAATCAGCCTAGTCCAAAGTAAGTATTGTAAGGCTTGGGTTATAGATACTAGGGTAACGGATCTACACTAATATTATAAAGAGGAAAGATTTGTATTTTTGCATTTTTGCATGTTTGCAATGAATAAACTCAAAAACTACTTAGCCGATTCCAAAAATTCTTTCACCATTGGAAAGCTACATTCACGCTGAGTAACATAGGATATATTTAATGCTAGAAAAAAAAATGTCCACTCGTGCGTAGCCGGGACGGGCAGCTAGTATTTAATACGTAGATAAGTTATATTACGTTATATTTATAGAATTATATAATTATTATATAATTATTATATATATATGTTATATTTATAAAATTAAGTTATATTTATAGAAATATTTATAAATATCCATGAGTCGGGTACAAGTGCTCGTATTCTCCACACCAAGCTCTGCCCCTTCCGAGACTCGAACTCAACACCGTCGGTGCGAAATTAAGGATTGCTACCATTGCACCAAACGGTTGTTATAGTCGTGAAACTGTAGAAAAAATTATACATAACCCGCAACATAATATGAAATAAAAAGTTACGAGTCTGGCTGGCAAAGAAATTTTATTACAGTTAAAGTGTTTTTTTTAATCGACGCCGCTATTTAAGTATTGATAATACAGAGTTCATAATTTAAATTTAAATATGATTCCAAAACTCTGATTATTGTATGAAATTTATTGAATTGAATTGAAAAATTGAACGGATGGTTATGGATAAAGTGGAATTTTATTTTTACACAACAAAGCGTTTTCAAGTAATTTATTTGTTTGATTTTTATTTTAAGCGAACGGTCACACTTTCTATAATAAACCTTGTCATTAGTTATACATGAAAAATGATGTTGGTTTTTAGAATGAAAAATTCTATTCTCTCTTAAAAATTAACATATATAGAAATAAGTCATTGGCTTTGCTTTCTATAATAAGTTGCTATTTTTTGGTTACTTTTCAACTGATAAAAATATTGTAATTAGAGAGATGAATTTATTTGAATGGAATTCATCTCTCTTTATTATTTTCAATGTAATGTAATATTTTGTAATCAATATTAATATTAAAACAATAAGTTCACAAATAACATAAACTGAATAGAAATCTGATACCCTATAAACCTCATCATGACTAATAAATATTTAAACTTTGAATTGTCTAATATTTTACTTTAAAAAATATTAAACAGGTATAAAAAATATTTTCATAAACTACTACGAAATATATATTATCTTTATCTAAGTCAAAAGGCCTTCCTCCCTCAAAAATGGGGATTTTTACTATAATCTCTTTGTTTAGCAGGTGGGTTGGAGATAAATAATAAGGAAAATGCTTCTACCCATTTTGTGGTCAAGGGGAAGCGTATGGTGATAAACTCCCATATCTTTCGCCTTTTCAACACCCTAAAGTGGTAAAATGTTGGTGCTTATATCACACCAACATTTAAAAATATTCATTTTATATTAAAAATATTCAATTTAAAAGTAATTATTGTATGACGTACTTTTATTTTTCTTTATCAAAAAAACAAATTAGCTATTAATATATCAAAAGTACAAATGATAGAATTAACTGTAAAATTTCTAATCAAGCAGCAATAACTTACAGCGTAGCGATGTCTGTTTATTGAGAAACGTTTATATAGGTCATAAATCTATGCCTCCAGGGATGCTATACAGACTAAGTTCAATAGAGCATTCTAGGTCAGCTTGCGACAGTGTGGTATGCATGACTAAGATTTAAAGGCTCGGCTAGTCTCTGAATAAGTTTAAATAGTGAACCGACCTGATGATATTCTGAAATGCATTTTAAACAGTGTAGATGCGATAATATTATCTTAACAATATATTGTTTTAAACTTTCATGGTCACTAACATTATAGTAATATAAGTTATTTACGGGATTTTACCATGTACCTTGTTATTGAGTTTCCGATATTTCGGCACTATTGCAAGTGCCATGATCACGGAGCGACTGAAGTAATTTCCCGCAATTACTCAATAACAAGGTACATGGTAAAAATCCCGTAAATAACTATTATTACTATAATTATCTTAACATCTCGCTTTCCGAGGATTGCCCTTCTAATTGAGCTATCTAGACCTTGAGAGACACGTTGAATGCTTACGACAAGTGGACATCTTGAGAAAACGTGAAACGTAACACTTTCTACTCATTTCTATATTAGCGTGTATTATTTATTTGTGTACACATAATGACCAAGACAAATAATCGTCATAAGTATAAAACGAGAAAAAAATATCCTGTAAATACATTCGTGTTAATTTACATTTATAAGTCCAAACGAAGCTATGTTGAATAGCAAGTTTGCTGGATTCGAATCTAGCATCATTAAACAAAATTCAAATTTATTTTATAAATACGAAAGTATCACAGTCAAATGTTAAAAAAAAAGAAATCTGATAGGTAAATTGAGAGATTAGAGCGTGTAAATAAAAAGACAATCAAGGTGTCTGTAGATTAATTGGAAGAGTATTTACCCAAATAGCAAGAGGGTTCAAATCCCGCCTGATGCCTGAGACAAGATTTTTTTAGTAAACATTAGTTAAATCTCTTAACTGTTCGACTTTATTATTTATCAATTATATTATTATCTCCCAAGGAAGGAATAAATTTGAAAACATGTACGTATGTACCATAGATACGGAATAGAAGGAAGAGTGTTTCACATACAATTATAGAAAACCCTAAGATAACAAAACTGACCTTATTATGTAAAAATGATTTAACGCATATAAAAGTCAAAATTATGTTAAGGGCCAGTTTCGGCTTAATACAAACACTCATTAAGGTCAAGACGCTACGCCATCGCGTATGTATGTGAAGCTATGGCGAGTAACATTGCATTAAAGGGAGCCGGCATAAAACTCAGAAAAACCTTTTGTTTTGTATCTTCTCATTTGGAAAAAAACAACTGTTTTACAGATTTTGGGGATAATTTATTTTATATTTAATCATGACGTTTAGACTCCTATACAGGTGCCGGCCTATATAGGTCACAGGATAACTAAGGCAATGGTCGTATTATATTTTCTACTATCTCCAAATATTATAATCGGGCACGCTCCTAACTGTTATTTTTTTTTATGAATCAAATTTATTTTGCATATTATATAGTTGTTAAATTCTCACTACGATTATTACATTATATACTACTGAGTCTACTACCAGTTCGGAAATTGAGAGACCCTTCCGAAAAGAACTGGCGAAAGAAACACGGGCAGGGACCGTCCTCCATCTTACTTTTATTATTTACAAAAAGAGCTAACTACATCACTAATGTAAGAATGTAGGGATTAAATTTGTATTTTCTCGTTTTGTTCGTCAATTATAAGGTGACCTTAATGCGAATACGCTGTACTTAAAAGTGAACATTACTAGCCATTACAACATTTTTAAAGTAAAAATGTGTTGAAATTGTAGTTCCAAATGCGGTGAGTGCTAAAGCGATTCTCTCTATGTAAATAGTTGTTTCGTTTTTAAAACAAAAATATTAAAATATTCTAAAGAAGCACTTTTTATTTGGGCTGTGTTTAATATAATTTGTCAATCAACAAGAAAAATAAGATTTTTAGCAAAAAAATATATATGAAACTTAAGTGTAATTAAAAATCCTGCAAAGAAGTTTAAGTTGAGCACTTGAACCTTCAGGCTATCTCTAATTCTATGCTAATCTTGTTGAGATCGAAGCGGCAAAAAACGAGTGTGTTTATTCTCCGTAATACAGCAGAATTCCATCACAATTTTCGTGGTGTCTCTATAGCGATGACCAACTACCTACATCTCCTTGATATAACAACTTCATTAAATTTTAACCACTGCAGTTGCTGGCACGACAGTCTAATCAAATTGGAATCACTTTAAAAAATTCTTTGTACATACGAGTGTTTACCAATACTTCACTTCACAATAGCTGCTTCAACTATAGAAATCGTAAATCAGACCGCTTATTTAATACTGATGTCACCTTTGGATCTGCGAAATACTAATTCACTGATTTCGATATGGTTAAAAATCCGACGAAGCGAATAATTTTCGACGTAGAGCTCTCGAATGCCAAACTGTCCGACCTATATCACAACCGTAGAGTACCTTATCTATCGGTTTCACAAAGGATACGAAATTAGTTAACGAAATATCTCTATAAATGTATCTCTATAATACAAGTAATAGCAAATTGGAAGTATAAATAATATTCATGACGCTTACCAGTATGATAACAACAAAGATACATTTTAAAACTCGAGTCAAAGTATCAGAAATCTTAAAATATTGCAAGTTATATGAAATGTACTAAACCTATTAATTCCAAACATCTCGAAGAGTTTTACATAAAAGTTTCATCGAATATTAAATTAAGTAGGAAACAATTATTAAAAATATATGATAAAGGCTAGCAACACTGTGTAGCGTTTCGATTATTAGGGAGCCATGTTTAAAGAATGATTAAAGATGTTTATTGTTTACAGTTTCGCAGGAGTCGAACGTCAGTCTACATAAAAATTATAAAGAGTTATATTGTCAGTTCGTTGTTTGATAGTTTCAATGTTAAAAGTTGTTGTGATATACAATCTTTTTTTATAATCAAAACTTATTTTATGACTTAAGGTACATATTTAAACGTAGAATATTATTTTTTACTTCAAAATATACTGTTGACAATGTTTACACGTTTTTAATATTTTTCCTATAAAAAATATTTCCAACACGTTATCAGCACGAAAATAAGTATTTTTGAAGTCTTTAGTGAGATATAATAATGGCAAATGGTAGTGGTGATGTTTCTGGAAAAGGATTTTCTTCGTCACTTCCATCATTTTCTCTTCGTAACAGAGATGGCTACAGTCTTTGGAAGTTCAAGATGCGTAATTATTTGATGCATGAAGATCTATGGGATGCAATAGATGGTTATCCAAGTCTTGAATATTGCTATTTTCTAATGCCATTATTAGAGGATCATATTTAGATGATAAGCCTCCCAATAAAATAGCAGCAAGTGAAGCATCTTCAATATTTTTGTCTATATCAGCCAAGTCCTGAGCAGTACTTACAACGGCATTAATATATGACTCAATATCATTGAAGCTATCTAAGGTATATCGGTACAGTTTCCTCTCTAATGCTAATCTACGTCCCATGCCTTTGTCTTCATAGGCATTTTGAAGAGACTTCCATGCTTCAGAAGCAGTTTTAGAATTTCTAACATGCGTTATAGCGGAGTCTTCTAATGTTAGACATATTTTAGTGAGAGCCTTTCGGTCGTTCCTTACCTTGATCGGATCGGAAGTTTTATCACCACTTGGATAACCATCTATTGCATCCCATAGATCTTCATGCATCAAATAATTACGCATCTTGAACTTCCAAAGACTGTAGCACCACAAAAAATTACAGAACATAAAAACTAAGTATAATTTAGGAACAAAAAGGACAAAAATATAAAGGCTTACAACATTACGTTATTCCCATACAAGATATACATTTATGATGGTTAACGTAGGTCAATGGCTTTGTTAACACATCAGCTGACATTTCTGTACTCTTAAGATATTTTAAGCCAATAATATTTTCTAATACCTTCTCTCTAATAAACTGATACTTGGTATCAATATGTTTAGTTCTGTTGTGGTACACGGGATTATTTGCGATATTTTGTGCACTTTGGCTGTCACTGTAAATCGTAACACAATCGTATAATTTACCACATACCTCATAAATCAAACGACGCAAGTATATGGCTTCTTTAGCGGCGTCTGTAAGTGCCATATACTCTGCTTCCGCTGAAGACAGAGCAACCGTTGGCTGCTTTCGTGAGGCCCACGCTACAGGTCCATTTCCCAGCTTAAAATAATACCCCGTGTATGAGCGTCGATCACGCTTACAATTGGCCCAATCTGCATCCGTATATCCAATCAAAGGACTTTCAGTTTTTCTATAAACAATAGAGTAGTCTATAGTCTGCTTTAAGTATTGTAATATACGTTTTGCAGCTTCCCAATGAGTTTTATTGAAACAAGTGTTAAACTGACTTAAATAGCTCGTAGCATATGCTATATCGGGACGGGTATTAACAGCTAAAAACATCAAAGATCCTATGAGATTTTGGTATGGATAATTGCACTCACCTGCGGTTCCATCATCTAACTTATTGTTTACCAAAGGTGTAGAATAGCCTTTACACGATTCCATATTAAACCTTTTAAGTATTTTTTCAATATATGTCTTTTGATTTATACGTATCTCATCACAATTTTTATTAACATTTATACCTAAATAATATGTCAAATTACCGAGGTCTTTCAAAGTGAAATGTTTTTGTAGATCAGATTTCACAATGTCAAAAATGCTGTCATTCTTATGAAAGACAATAATGTCATCAACGAAAATTGCCAAAATTATTATATCAGAACCAAAAAGTTTTTTATAGATACACGGCTCTGAAGGTAATTTTGTGAAACCAATACTACATAATGTTTCATTCAGTTTTGTATACCATGCACGCGGAGCTTGCTTCAAACCATACAAACTTTTTTGTAATAAGCAAACTTTTCTTTCTTGCCCTTTAACAACAAATCCTTTGGGCTGTTCCATGTACACTTCTTCCGAAAGATCACCATTTAAAAATGCAGTGTCAACATCCAGATGTTGCATCTTTAAATCGTATTCGGCAGCAAGAGCAAAGAGGGTTCGAAGCGATGAATTACCTTACAACAGGAGCAAACGTTTCATGATAGTCAACGCCTTCTATTTGACTATAACCCTTAATGACAAGTCTCGCTTTGTACTTGATAATATTGTTATGTGCATCCGTCTTGACCTTATAAAGCCATCTGCACGGAATAACTTTCTTGTCTGGTTTGTCCACTAGCCTCCATGTTTTTAATTTCATAAGAGACTGATATTCACTTTCCATCGCCATCTGCCATTTATCTACATCATCAGATGTAATGGCTTGTGTGTATGTCTGAGGCTCCAACATATCGTTCAGCGCGACACTGTACGAAAAATAGTCAGGCGGCTTACGAACTCTAGAAGGATAACGGCCTTCAGTTTGAGAACTTGTCTCAGGTTCATTCGGCGGTGGAATATCCGATGAAGCGACAGTTTCAATATCTGGCGATTGAATATCTGACGAAGCAACAGCTTCAATATCCCTATTACTATACAATGTTTACACGTTTTTAATATTTTTCCTATAAAAAATATTTCCAACACGTTATCAGCACGAAAATAAGTATTTTTGAAGTCTTTAATGAGATATAATAATGGCAAATGGTAGTGGTGATGTTTCTGGAAAAGGATTTTCTTCGTCACTTCCATCATTTTCTCTTCGTAACAGAGATGGCTACAGTCTTTGGAAGTTCAAGATGCGTAATTATTTGATGCATGAAGATCTATGGGATGCAATAGATGGTTATCCAAGTGGTGATAAAACTTCCGATCCGATCAAGGTAAGGAACGACCGAAAGGCTCTCACTAAAATATGTCTAACATTAGAAGACTCCGCTATAACGCATGTTAGAAATTCTAAAACTGCTTCTGAAGCATGGAAGTCCCTTCAAAATGCCTATGAAGACAAAGGCATGGGACGTAGATTAGCATTAGAGAGGAAACTGTACCGATATACGTTAAATAGCTTCAATGATATTGAGTCATATATTAATGCCGTTGTAAGTACTGCTCAGGACTTGGCTGATATAGGCAAAAATATTGAAGATGCTTCACTTGCTGCTATTTTATTGGGAGGCTTATCATCTAAATATGATCCTCTAATAATGGCATTAGAAAATAGCAATATTCAAGTAACTACTGAATTAGTGAAGTCGAAGTTGTTAAATGAAATGTCAAAGAGTACTACACAATCTGAGTCAGCTTTGCGGACAGATCAGAGTCACAAAAGTCAAACTAAAAAACCAAAGAAAAAGAAGCCCATCATATGTTATGATTGTAAGGAGCCTGGACATAAGAGGCCGGATTGCCCATTGAAGAAAAGGAAATCCACAGAGGAGAAGTCCTTGGTTGCATTAGGCATCGGTAATGGAAATTCGATGAACGATTGGTTTATTGACTCCGGGGCGACAAAACTACTTCAAGTAACTACTGAATTAGTGAAGTCGAAGTTGTTAAATGAAATGTCAAAGAGTACTACACAATCTGAGTCAGCTTTGCGGACAGATCAGAGTCACAAAAGTCAAACTAAAAAACCAAAGAAAAAGAAGCCCATCATATGTTATGATTGTAAGGAGCCTGGACATAAGAGGCCGGATTGCCCATTGAAGAAAAGGAAATCCACAGAGGAGAAGTCCTTGGTTGCATTAGGCATCGGTAATGGAAATTCGATGAACGATTGGTTTATTGACTCCGGGGCGACAAAACACATGACATCGCGGCAAGATTGGTTCGTAAATTTGAAACGTTTTGATATGGGTTCTGTAACTGTTGCAAATGGAGATAAAGTAGATTGTATAGGTGTAGGTGATATTTCTTTATGTACGAATTCCTCTGTAAATAGTATTTCTAATGTTGTATGTGTCCCTAATTTAAAAACTAATTTAATATCTGTATATAAGGCTGTACAAAATGGTTTCACAGTATTATTCGATAAGCAAGGCTGTAAATTTTTTGGATCTGATACTTTTTCTTTTTCAGGTAGTCCTATTCTGTTTGGTTCTGTTGTGGACGGGCTGTACAAGTTAAACTGTACTGTAAATACACCATGCGATAGAACTCGAGATGTGGCTATGGCTGAATCACTGTCTAATAAATACCAGTTATGGCATAGACGTCTAGGCCATTTATGCCGTATTGGGATGAATCTGCTAAGAAATAGTAAAGTAGGTATAGAATATAGCATTGTAATTGCAAAGCAAGCACGTAAGCCCTTTAAAAGTGTTGCGTTCAAAAAGGCAACATTATCACTTGAGTTGATTCATTGTGATGTATGTGGGCCAATGTCTGGCAATTCTTTTCAAGGCAATAGATATGCTTTATAACTAATCGATGATTATACGCGCAAAATATTTGTATATTTTTTGAATGCGAAATCTGAAGTAAAAGAAAAATTTAAGATTTTTCATTTACTTGTAGAGAAGCAAACTGGTCAAAAAATTAAAACTGTCAGATCTGACAATGGGACTGAGTTTATTAACGATGACTTGCAAAACTATTTTGCGATGAATGGAATCGTTCATGAAACATCAGTGCCGTACTCTCCTCAGCAAAATGGGGTAGCAGAGCGTACCATTCGGTCTATAGTTGAGAAAGCTCGCTCTATGTTAGCAGGTAGTTTTCTTTCGATATCTTTTTGGGAAGATGCTATTCAAACTACTGTTTACTTAAAAAATCGGTCTCCACACCGTGCTTTAGTTGGATCTGATACACCTTTTGAAAGATGGTTTGGGCACAAACCGAATTTATCACACCTCAAGGTATTTGGTTGTCGTGCACTAGTACATATACCATCATGTCAAAGGAAGAAAAATGATCTTAAAGCCGAAGAATATATTTTTGTTGGGTACACTGATGATCCGAATAGTTATATTTTCAGAAATGCTCATTACCCAAGAAAAATGATTAAAGCACGAGACGTTACATTTTTTGAGACCTGTTTTAAAAGTCTAAAGGAAACCGGGAATTCGGAGCAGGTGAATATTTTCAATCCTATTTTGACATTGACAAACAATGTAGAAATAGAAAATGAGCCTTCTGCTAGTACCTCTAGGGGCCAAACTACCGAATCCTGTTCTCCTTCTGAAAATGTGGATCAGTCTGTGTTGTGTCCACTAAGGGGGGATAGTAATAGGGATATTGAAGCTGTTGCTTCGTCAGATATTCAATCGCCAGATATTGAAACTGTCGCTTCATCGGATATTCCACCGCCGAATGAACCTGAGACAAGTTCTCAAACTGAAGGCCGTTATCCTTCTAGAGTTCGTAAGCCGCCTGACTATTTTTCGTTCAGTGTCGCGCTGAACGATATGTTGGAGCCTCAGACATACACACAAGCCATTACATCTGATGATGTAGATAAATGGCAGATGGCGATGGAAAGTGAATATCAGTCTCTTATGAAATTAAAAACATGGAGGCTAGTGGACAAACCAGACAAGAAAGTTATTCCGTGCAGATGGCTTTATAAGGTCAAGACGGATGCACATAACAATATTATCAAGTACAAAGCGAGACTTGTCATTAAGGGTTATAGTCAAATAGAAGGCGTTGACTATCATGAAACGTTTGCTCCTGTTGTAAGGAATTCATCGCTTCGAACCCTCTTTGCTCTTGCTGCCGAATACGATTTAAAGATGCAACATCTGGATGTTGACACTGCATTTTTAAATGGTGATCTTTCGGAAGAAGTGTACATGGAACAGCCCAAAGGATTTGTTGTTAAAGGGCAAGAAAGAAAAGTTTGCTTATTACAAAAAAGTTTGTATGGTTTGAAGCAAGCTCCGCGTGCATGGTATACAAAACTGAATGAAACATTATGTAGTATTGGTTTCACAAAATTACCTTCAGAGCCGTGTATCTATAAAAAACTTTTTGGTTCTGATATAATAATTTTGGCAATTTTCGTTGATGACATTATTGTCTTTCATAAGAATGACATCATTTTTGAAATTGTGAAATCTGATCTACAAAAACATTTCACTTTGAAAGACCTCGGTAATTTGACATATTATTTAGGTATAAATGTTAATAAAAATTGTGATGAGATACGTATAAATCAAAAGACATATATTGAAAAAATACTTAAAAGGTTTAATATGGAATCGTGTAAAGGCTATTCTACACCTTTGGTAAACAATAAGTTAGATGATGGAACCGCAGGTGAGTGCAATTATCCATACCAAAATCTCATAGGATCTTTGATGTTTTTAGCTGTTAATACCCGTCCCGATATAGCATATGCTACGAGCTATTTAAGTCAGTTTAACACTTGTTTCAATAAAACTCATTGGGAAGCTGCAAAACGTATATTACAATACTTAAAACAGACTATAGACTACTCTATTGTTTATAGGAAAACTGAAAGTCCTTTGATTGGATATACGGATGTAGATTGGGCCAATTGTAAGCGTGATCGACGCTCATACACGGGGTATTATTTTAAGCTGGGAAATGGACCTGTAGCGTGGGCCTCACGAAAGCAGCCAACGGTTGCTCTGTCTTCAGCGGAAGCAGAGTATATGGCACTTACAGACGCCGCTTAAGAAGCCATATACTTGCGTCGTTTGATTTATGAGGTATGTGGTAAATTATACGATTGTGTTACGATTTACAGTGACAGCCAAAGTGCACAAAATATCGCAAATAATCCCGTGTACCACAACAGAACTAAACATATTGATACCAAGTATCAGTTTATTAGAGAGAAGGTATTAGAAAATATTATTGGCTTAAAATATCTTAAGAGTACAGAAATGTCAGCTGATGTGTTAACAAAGCCATTGACCTACGTTAACCATCATAAATGTATATCTTGTATGGGAATAACGTAATGTTGTAAGCCTTTATATTTTTGTCCTTTTTGTTCCTAAATTATAAGTTCTCAAACTGAAGGCCGTTATCCTTCTAGAGTTCGTAAGCCGCCTGACTATTTTTCGTACAGTGTCGCGCTGAACGATATGTTGGAGCCTCAGACATATACACAAGCCATTACATCTGATGATGTCGATAAATGGCAGATGGCGATGGAAAGTGAATATCAGTCTCTTATGAAATTAAAAACATGGAGGCTAGTGGACAAACCAGACAAGAAAGTTATTCCGTGCAGATGGCTTTATAAGGTCAAGACGGATGCACATAACAATATTATCAAGTACAAAGCGAGACTTGTCATTAAGGGTTATAGTCAAATAGAAGGCGTTGACTATCATGAAACGTTTGCTCCTGTTGTAAGGAATTCATCGCTTCGAACCCTCTTTGCTCTTGCTGCCGAATACGATTTAAAGATGCAACATCTGGATGTTGACACTGCATTTTTAAATGGTGATCTTTCGGAAGAAGTGTACATGGAACAGCCCAAAGGATTTGTTGTTAAAGGGCAAGAAAGAAAAGTTTGCTTATTACAAAAAAGTTTGTATGGTTTGAAGCAAGCTCCGCGTGCATGGTATACAAAACTGAATGAAACATTATGTAGTATTGGTTTCACAAAATTACCTTCAGAGCCGTGTATCTATAAAAAACTTTTTGGTTCTGATATAATAATTTTGGCAATTTTCGTTGATGACATTATTGTCTTTCATAAGAATGACAGCATTTTTGACATTGTGAAATCTGATCTACAAAAACATTTCACTTTGAAAGACCTCGGTAATTTGACATATTATTTAGGTATAAATGTTAATAAAAATTGTGATGAGATACGTATAAATCAAAAGACATATATTGAAAAAATACTTAAAAGGTTTAATATGGAATCGTGTAAAGGCTATTCTACACCTTTGGTAAACAATAAGTTAGATGATGGAACCGCAGGTGAGTGCAATTATCCATACCAAAATCTCATAGGATCTTTGATGTTTTTAGCTGTTACTACCCGTCCCGATATAGCATATGCTACGAGCTATTTAAGTCAGTTTAACACTTGTTTCAATAAAACTCATTGGGAAGCTGCAAAACGTATATTACAATACTTAAAACAGACTATAGACTACTCTATTGTTTATAGGAAAACTGAAAGTCCTTTGATTGGATATACGGATGTAGATTGGGCCAATTGTAAGCGTGATCGACGCTCATACACGGGGTATTATTTTAAGCTGGGAAATGGACCTGTAGCGTGGGCCTCACGAAAGCAGCCAACGGTTGCTCTGTCTTCAGCGGAAGCAGAGTATATGGCACTTACAGACGCCGCTAAAGAAGCCATATACTTGCGTCGTTTGATTTATGAGGTATGTGGTAAATTATACGATTGTGTTACGATTTACAGTGACAGCCAAAGTGCACAAAATATCGCAAATAATCCCGTGTACCACAACAGAACTAAACATATTGATACCAAGTATCAGTTTATTAGAGAGAAGGTATTAGAAAATATTATTGGCTTAAAATATCTTAAGAGTACAGAAATGTCAGCTGATGTGTTAACAAAGCCATTGACCTACGTTAACCATCATAAATGTATATCTTGTATGGGAATAACGTAATGTTGTAAGCCTTTATATTTTTGTCCTTTTTGTTCCTAAATTATACTTAGTTTTTTATGTTCTGTAATTTTTTGTGGTCAGATGTTGTATGTACTTACATATAGGTTTTGATTAAGGGGAGGTGTTGTGATATACAATCTTTTTTTATAATCAAAACTTATTTTATGACTTAAGGTACATATTTAAACATAGAATATTATTTGTTACTTCAAAATATACTGTTGACAATGTTAACACGTTTTTAATATTTTTCCTATAAAAAATATTTCCAACAAAAGTAATCTTAAATTACTTATCCGATTGCAAAAAATATTTCAATAATAAGTAGAATATACTTTTATGGTTGACATATACATTTTATTACTAAAGTCGACGAAAAAATGGTTCATCGCTGCATTTATAAGAACACAGCCTTAACGGTTTTAATATTTTCATTTAAGAACTCAATAAGTTCTATTGAAAAGTTCCCGACAACATATATAATTTGTGACAAAAATGACAAAATGTGACAATAGTTTATATTTGAAATTATTTTTCACGGCCAATTTAAGTAGGTAATCATAAATTCTTCTAGCCCTAATACAAGTGTTGTAATCATGTTGGTAAAAATATGATACCAGTTTTTTTAGCTTGTGTATACGTGAAGGGTGATCTACGAAATCCCGGAACAAAATAATTATTTTCTATTTAAAACGTTAAAGCACTTTAACTCAGATGTCAAGTTACCAATATATACATTCTATTTTATCCGGGTGAAGTTCTATTTATCCGGGCGGCCGGCCCGCTAGTTTTAATAAAAATAGAAAAAAAAACATGTTTTTGTTATGCGTTAAAAGTCTTCCATTGTAATGATTGACGTTTAATTCGAGGGAAGAGCGTAAATGGGACATAAATATTTTGATTAATTCACTAAAATCCTATGTATCTCGAAAAAACGAATAAATATCGAAGTTTTTTGTGAAAATATGCAACAGTTTCTTTTTTTATATACAGAAAGCTTTATTTTACAAACATGTTTCATCGCCATTCATAAGGCAACATGCACGTTCTATGCGAATGAAAAGCGTAAAATACTGACTTCCGCCCATTTTTGTTTCGTTTAGATTTTTTAAACTTCACCTACGCACATATTTTTTTTATAAAGTTAACGTAGACGTAACATTATTATTTATACAGTTATAAAAATATCAAGAGATGGATTGACAAAAAAGTTGATTTAACCTTAAGCTGTATAACATTAAACATATAGATCCAGACATATAACGAGTAGAGAGTAAGAACTTTGACTTCCTAACTAATCTAGGTACCAGAAGTGTATTGAACCTCTACTTGAACCACTAATTAAAGGATTTTCACCATCTCAGCCGAATTATGACTGGAATCCTCCATAAAAAATGGGGATGGATTTTCCAGAAACGCCACGCATGACAAGCGGAATGGGAATCGAAGTAAAAGCCCCAATTTTGCTGCCTATTTTGTGGTCTACCCACTTGGCAGTCCCCCACCCCTCTCAACAGTCTCAATGCCGCACGAATTGTAAAAAGAAATTCGATTTCTTAGATAAAAATGCCATTTTCTCGCTAAATAATGAAGCCAGGACCAAACAAAAAATACTACCGTAAAGATGATTAAATAAAGAACCCACAGAATATTTGGATCTCTATAACTCGAAAATTTATCTTAATTTAAATAAAAACAGCAGGCCACGCGGGAATTTGAATATGGCAGCAAAAGCTACCAGGAACTGACGAGGGGTGTTGGCTATCGGTAACAATTGCTACCGTGGACTGACAAGTGGCTACAGAAGGTCCTTTGTGATTATCTCCAGTGTCATTGGTCGGCTTTTACGATACCCTTAAACGTGGAGAGATGGAGCTATTCTACTTTTAGACGATATAAGGGAAAATTAAGCATTACATAATCTTAAGTTAACCATAAATAAGACATGTAAGTAAAAGCCTCTACAGGTGGTAAGAAGCACTGTTAGGATGTCATAATCTACAGCGATATCGTAAAGATGCAAGCATCAACGAGAAGCACGTGCTTAGTTCTCACTGCCACGTCTATCGCAGATTTAAATAAAAACACTTTAAGATAAACCTTAGTCATCCTCCAAACACGGCTCCTGTGATCCAGGAGGAGTCCAAAGGTCAGGAATATATAAAATCACGTAGAACACATAGTTTACCCATCGGAATGCTAATCTTCCTTTCCTTCGTACAATTGGGAAAAGGGGTTATAACGTTTCAGGTTACTTAAATTTAATTGTTATTATAAATAAACATTTTTACAACTATGCTGTAAACAAAAATCTAGATTTATTTTGAATAGAATGTTGTAATATTATAAATGGATTATGTAGAATTTGAAAATAAGACTTGAATCAAGTTATTAAAATTTAGATATGACGAGTCATATTATAAGTTGCTTTATATAATTTTCTGCTTGCCAAATATTTAGTGTGATGTATAGCGGTTGTTGATTATCTTTATTAACGTCTATTAATAGTTTCATATTATAGAATATAATAATTTGATTTGATTCTTCGTCTGTGTCAACTTTTATTGTGATTTAATCAACATTCTAATATTGATATATTTGTTCTTAGTTTAAGACGATTGTTTCTCCTCTTTCCGGGTACAATGGATGGTAAATTTAATTAAATTTGACTTTGTAATTACTATTTACTTGAGCTTCTTGCACAACCATTGATACGATTGCCAGGAGATCAAGTTATACCCTCTGAAATTGAAAATGATCTTTATTACATAGAATACCAAAAGGTAGCTGCAAAAGTTAATACGACTGTACTTCAACCAAATTAAAAAAAATTAAATGTGAAATAGCCTCAAACGACTGGTTTAAAATTTACGTCTGCTTATTGTAATGAAACACTAGTCATGCTTGAAATTTTATAATATACTATATTAGCAGTATAAAAGGCACTTTAACAAAATGGAGAGAGAAAATCGTAATGATGAAATCAGCTAGGGCGAGTAAGAGCCCTGATAACCCAACAATTATGAATAAGCCTGGTCAGCTAGAAAGAGGAGGAGTTGAATTCTATTCAAGAAGTGTTTTTTCAATACTTCTTATTTAGGGTGAAGCATTTTTAGCGCTAAAACTCCAAAAAATATTAGAACAACATTACAGTACGCTCATACAAATATAATTCTTGCTTATACTGCAACGCAGCGAAATCGTTCGGATATGCGCTCACAATTCATTATATCCGGTAACGGTGCATAAAAATTATTAACCTTAAAGATTTGAGCTAAATAATCTTTCCCTGATCTCATATCCTGATCAGCCAAAACTCACTTACTGAACTTTCGTGTTTTTCCTTCACATCAATGTATGTAAAAATTTAATAATTGAATAACTGTTAAGATCTATTTTCTTTTTGAGAAAATGAGCATACTTTATAATAAATAATTTTTCATAACGCAACAGATATATTAGATTGTAATTGAAATGAAAAACAGCTTATCTTAGTTTGGTAAAATAAACGTTAAGATAATTTGTTACTTACTTAATATTCATGGTACTCATTTAATATTTTCGTGATAAATGTTTGAAAAAGGATTGTTTGAAAAATAATTTATGAGGAGCTCGCTAGAGATGTGGTTAGTATGGTCAGCGTATTTGGTCATCTTATGGGTCACCAAGAATTCCTTCGTTAATCAGATACCACGTTGAGTCATTGGCTTTAGACTACTTTCGAAGTCAAGTTATAAGTGTAATAATGTTTTGGTATCTGCAGATAAGTACTTAGCGTTTTGTTTACACTTTTATCATCCGTAACGCTAAAGAGTGGAACTCCTTGCCTGAGTCTATCGATCCTGACAATTTAGGGATCTTCAAGTCACGAATGAATACGAATCTCTTACGCAAACGCGTCACATCATAAATCACATCATCGCTTATCATCAGAAGAGATAACGGTCAATCGCTTACTTATTTGCTATAACAAAATCCATTGATTGGCATTGTTTGTGTATATGCTTTAGTTTGTGGCCAACAGTGCTTCTTGCATTTTTTGTGGTAGTCAGCTAAATATTTTGGTTTAATAGTTGGATTTGGACAAGTGACCCTGATTCTTTCAAATACCTCAATTGAAAAAAAGCTTGAAATCTCATAATCGTATTCAACGGTAATACCTAAATCAATCTTGCATATACATAGTCAACAAATCAAAATATCTATTACCAATTAGCCATCAGCCAGAATTGATTCTTATTGGGAAAAAAAAAATTACACTTTTCTAAGAGTAAATAAATACTACGATATGTTCCTCTCCTCTTTCATCATTTGTGGATTTCTTCGTTGTATAAATATTTATTTGTAAATTATCCTATTACTTACTTAATTAACTATTATTTTATTATTTTGTACATTTATTGATTATTATTATTTAGTTATTAAAACTTATCAAATAACAGGAGGCATCCTAGCGCAAACACCCCATAATCAAATTAATGTAATTTATTCAAAAGTCTTTTTACTTTATAGGGATCGCTTTTAGCCTTCGAATTAATTATAACTTCATTAACTTTGACGTTTCGATTTATTAATTAACAGGAGGTCGCAAGAAATTAATAAATGTATCGACCTCAGACAAATTAACAACATAATAAAACAAGATATTCATTCAGAAAGAAAGTAATTTAAAGTGAGTACATTTATATTTCGCGTATGTTTTCTCTATAACCACTAGAAGCATACAGAAAACTATGATCCGATATACTTTAAACACAGACGCATAGGTAAATATCTCCATAACATAGATATGAAGGTTACGCTCTAAAAAGGTCAACATCAAACTAAAACTTATTTATATATAGTTTAGGTTGATTACAAACGCTGATGAGGGTCTAGAATCTACATCATTCATATATCTAAAGCCTATCACCTTGTTCTGAACAACAAGCAAGAAACTTAGCAAGGGTTTTTTAACCCCTGTATTGTTTCTACAGATTGCTTAATTGAAATGCGACCTTATTGAATTTACCTATACGATTTAAAGCATTTTTTTTGTTACTAATCACATTGAATAAAAAAAATGTTAAGTCAATAGGTTTGTCATTGTAATAACTCATTTCTCGCATAATAAATTTTATACGATGAAGGCGTAAGTGATTGGCGCATTAGGTGGTTAAACGTCTTGATGACCGGCATCAATAATTTACTATCTTCTACTCTGCCATGTAGTGTCCTTCACACATAAAGGTGTCTTAACCTCTTGCCTACTCACCACCAATATTTTGGAACCAAGTTTTGAAATTTTCAGGATATGTTTCTTAGAACTAACAGTTTTCGGGAAAAATAGTGAAAAAATTCCCAAATTGGAAAATCTTCATTTTCTCAATGTTCTTTGCAAAGTACATTAGTATTAGATTATGTTGTGCTTTGTATAGTACATAAATTTCAGGTATCGTTTTAAGCATGTAACATATTATTTCAAATATGTAAATAAAATACTGACATATATATATTAATATCGTTTACTAATAAAGACTTAAAGAATCCAGTTTAGCAACATAAACAATAATGTAACAAAAGATAATAGTATCAAAAAAAAACATTCTTCTTAAAAACTAAAACTAAAAAAGCTTCTAAAGTAATCAGTCAAATATTAATAGTTATTAATGAGATCAAATATTTCTACTTATATGCTATTTAAAAAATATTTTCGTGAAATTGTGTAAAACAATTTCTACCAGGTACAAAACATAAAAAAACGTCACATTTCTTACAAACAGTTGTTCTTTTGTCGCATCCACGTCTTCTACAGCGATGTTGCTTTGCAGTATTATATTCAGGCAAATGATCAGCTTTGTGCTGGCGACATTCAGGAATGGGTATGGGTTTTACGACCACCTTCCTCTTTTTGTGTTTTGGTTCCAACTCCTCATATACCAGATCAATTTCATCATCGCTTTGGTTTTCACTATCGGTAATGAGCTTGTTACCTAACTCAAGCTTGTACTGACGTAGCTGCATAACATTTTTCTTCAGTGTTTCTTTTTGTCTTTCTTGCTCTCTGTACTGTAGCCAAGAAATCACAACGCATAAATCAAATAGATGCGAAATCGCACGAATGGTCCATTTTTTTGTACGGTTGCGAGAAGGACAAACTGAAAGCATTCGATCAGTAAGATCAACCCCGCCCATGTTTTGATTGTACATTTTGATAACCTCAGGTCTCATTACTTTTTCATATCGGCTATCTTTCTTAGACCATCGCTCACATTCATCATGCTTTTCATTGGAATAACACGAAGACATCATCAAAACGGGCTTATTATCCAGCCATCTAGTAAGTGCAAGTTTTTTACCTTCCCTGATTTTCACTTCTGTGCTTCCTCTTTGTTCCTTCCGAAATAGTCTCTCTTCTGTTAGAACACAGTCTCTTGGAACTCTGTTTTTTATAATTGTTCCAGTTGCATGAAAACCAAGTCTAAGTAATTCGTCGCATAATTTTACAGTAGTAAAATAGCGATCGAAAAATAACGAGTGTCCAGGAACCAAAGTCCTTGTTAAAAATAAGACAGCACTTTCGCCCAACCCAAATCCCTGACTTTTTTGGTCGGGGAAGGTGTTTTCTCCCTGATAGATGCCCATATCGCATACTATTCCTTGAGGAGATGCCAGAACAAAAACTTTGAGCCCAACGGGGTTAGGTTTGCCTGGGCAGTATTGGCGCATGGGGCATCTACCAATAAAAGGAATTATCATTTCGTCAATGCATAGATCTTTTGGCCGTTCTTGCATATGACATCCTTGTAAAATACGGTCGAATAAAGGTCTTATCTTCCAATACTTTTCTTTTCTTTGTTCAACCGTCACATCAGGATCGTAAACGCATTTCAGACGTTTTCTAATAAAGTTAAATCTATTACGATTCATAGCCATGACAATCGCCGGAATTTTCCATTTATGCAACCAGTACATGTCAATTTGCGGATACTAAAGGGCAGACATTATCATAGTTAAATTATTATAATAGAAAAATACTAGAAAAAATCGACTCGGGTCACAAGTGAATTCTCAGGCGGGAATCGAACCCGCAACCTTTGGAAATCCGGTCCAATGCTCTTCCAATTGAGCTACCGAGCCTTGCGAACACTCGTCGAAATTTTCTAGTACCTTCCTGATTTTACGCTGTAGGCCAGCGTTGTTTCATCAATGAGAGGAACATCCTCTCGTATTCGAAAGAAACATTTTTACAAATGTTTGGTCAATCGATTAAGATGAAACAGCCATGTTAGATTTATAATTTTTATATTTTTATGCATTTTCAATGCGATCTTATAAGATAAATTATTAGTGTTCGCAAGGCTCGGTAGCTCAATTGGAAGAGCATTGGACCGGATTTCCAAAGGTTTCGGGTTCGATTCCCGCCTGAGAATTCACTTGTGACCCGAGTCGATTTTTTCTAGTATTTTTCTATTATAATAATTTATCTTATAAGATCGCATTGAAAATGCATAAAAATATAAAAATTATCATAGTTATACCTATGTAAGTTTTTAGTTATTTTAGCGTCAAACCAAGTGATTTTCCAGTCTCCAGTATATGTACTCTATTTGTACTCTGTACCATTGTGGAAAGTATTTCGTCATCAATATATTGATCGTAATAATTATTCCATTCCCAAGCAGTTTTATCTATATGGTAATATGCCGGAAGAGTAAAATTTAATACCTCTGGATCAAAATTGTCTAAGTTCCAGTTATCTTCTTGTTCTTCGAGTAAGTCAATACTAAGACGTAACGCAGGCGACGATCTAGTACGTAAATATGAACTTCTACGCATGCGTGTACGTCCCCGCCCACGCATGGTCGTAGACCTAGCGCGTCCTCTAGTTGAGGCACGTGGCGCTGAGGAACTGGGGACTATTTCAGAATCACAAGAAATAGCTGGAGAAGGCACGGGAGCTTCAAAATTGACTTCGTTTTCATCAGAGCTACTATTTGACTCATGGTTACTCTGTTCAAGGAACTCGGGTGGAGAATAGGCAGGATCTTCATCTGAATCTTCTCCTGAGAAGTCTATTTCGGAGTCATTTAGTGCATCTGTGATATCGTGTTCTGATAGCACTGAAACAAAAGCATTTTTTTTAAAGTATAGCATTAATATCATTATGTACACCACAAAGTACAAATATAGTTTAACAGTTTAATTATTAAGTATCTACTTTTGTACTTTAAAAAGCACGTAGAAAAAAAAGGGTTAGAATCTCGAACACCATGAACCAAACTACAAAAATACAACTTCGCAGGTTGAACTTATTATTTTATTAATTAATTAAAATAAAAAGTTTTCGAAATTTCTAAAAATTACATGAGATGATAGTTGATTAACTTACCCATGCGAGTTCGACGTGCTGCGCGTGATTCCCCCGTCGCCATTTTTTTGGAAAGGATAGATGACACTTGAGTTTTAATATTTTTTTTTAAATGTAGATAGTTCAATGTTGCCAAAAAAATAAATATTTAAACGTTTAGGGTATAAAATAAACAAATCGATTATTTTTAAGTTTACGTACTATGCGAAGTACAGAAGAAGGTAAGAGGTTAAAGGCGACTAACGACACTAAAGGACATCGCCATTCCACATTCCGTATACCACAAACTCGGCAGCAGCGTTTTGTAGTTGAAGGCTTAGCTAGCCACTTTATAAGGTCGTATGGGTCACATTCAACCAGCCCTACCCGGCTGTCCTCGGCTTGGAAAGCAGCATTAGCTGTACCAATTTTAAATCAGGAGCCAAGTCTGCTGTGGTCAACTATAGACCTAAAACATGTTGATCAGTTTTTAGATAAAGGCCATAGGACGATAAGAATACCGAATCAGCCCCAGAGAGGTATCTGGCTCATAATTTTAGGAAATGTTGATACTCATAAGATACATCGATGCTGCAAGTTTCAGATTTTTATCTATTACCGTTTCTGAATAAATCGAAAAATACTGAAAATCAGTAAAAAAAATCATTCTCAGCACCGTGTGAATCGATTGATCTAAATAAAGGATATGTTGTGGGGCATGGTGGTAGCTTCTAAGAAAAAAAATATAAGCAAAATCCGTTCATAAGAACCTTTAAAAAAACGAGGTTATTTTCTTGATTTTAATTTTTAATCATGTTACGGGAACGCTAAAAATATGAAACTATTTTTTTTTAATTCCTCATTCAATTTTCGATGAAATTATGATCTTGGTGAAGTTTTTAAAAGGATACGCCATATTGAAAAAAAATAAAAACCGATTAGTTAAAATCGATTTCTTATTATGATTTAACTCTTGCAATAATAAAATACAGAACGTTTGCAATTACTGTACTAGTTGAAACAACAGAATAAACTAGGAACATTCATATAAAAATAAATAATAATAATATATTAATCTGATAATAGTACAATCTTCTAATAATTTGTGGCTAGTCCGCTTCGCTATCTTCATCAATCACAGTGGTGATATTGTCTTTATTGAATAAAGTATTAAGTATTGCTGCTGGTTTGGGGATTTTAGCCAAATATCGTCCATACGCGAGGTAAAAAATTATTGCAGCTACGTGGGAACAACAGCCAATTGTCCTTAATCCATTAGCACATTCGCAGCTATATCTTGATATTCCACTTCCTCCAATTGTATTTGGTTTATATTCAATAAAACATCTATAAACCTTTCTAGCAATATGGCGAGATTGTACTTGAGCCTTCAATATATTAGTTTTATCTCTGACAAACTGAATAGTCATATTAAGTGATTCATCCATCGTCTCTGCTAAATATGATATTGCTTGTTTATATTGATAGGAACCAGTAAATAAAATTTTCAAGTCTTTTTCGGTCATTTCTGGAAAATCTGTCAAATCACTAGACAGAATTGTCTCAAATGGAAGTTTTTTTCTCTGCCAACCATTTTTGTCGACTTCTTCAGCTAATGTATTATCAGTATTATTCCGAGATATAATCATTTCAACAATTTCATCTGAATACTCTGCATCAGAAGTAAGACGTTTGTTATACTGATTGTGAAGAAATGATGCAATTCTATAAAAACTTCCGACTCTGGGTAACATTATATTGTCGAATTTTTGGTCAAGTAGATGATATTTTTGTTTCAGCATTCCGTGTACTGCTTCGACTGCCCAACGAATTTTTGTGACATATCTTGACGCATTAGATTCAGCAGTTGTTAAACGATTTCGTTTGCCTTTTAATGCCGGCATCAAAACTTGATAGCCTTTTTCTTCCAAGTGCGCCTGAACGTCACGAAATCCTCGATCAACAACAAAAACATCACCAGGTTCCAGTAAATTGCAAATACCGTTAGGAGTATCAATAATGTCTTTCATTATAGTAGCGTCATTCATGTTGCCGTGATAGGGCCCTAACATATCTACTATGTATCCATTTGTCGAACAAATAGTAAATGGTTTACATAACGGTACTTTCTTCTGCAAAGAATAAGACTTTCTTTGATATGCGTTATTCGAGCTCTTTTGGTGACGAGCATACGTTCCATCGTAAATCAAGAAAAGCTTATCACTGCGATCAGCAAACAAACTTTTTAAAAGTAGTGATGAATTGTTTTGAATAAGATCATCTCGAGACACAGATCGAAAACCAAAATACCGAGGTAAAACATCCTTCTCAAATGATTGTATCACTTGTTCACAATATTTTGAAACCAACTGTTCATTCTCCAATTGTAAAGTCGCTGATATCAATCTGTTTGAATTACCAGTACGCAGCTTAAATAAAAATACGATAAGAGCTTGAGTGACCGTACGAGAATCTGTATTTCTCATAGTTGTTAATAAATCTCGCAACTCGATTATGTTTTCGCGTCTCAATCCAGTAAATATGTAAAGTTGTTCATCAGGTATACGAAAATCATCAATTTTATCAATCAGTGTAGAGTTACATTCAACAGCCAAGTGATCCATCATTTTAGTTAACTCTGACGATTTTAAAAAAGTCCAATTAGAATAAACTTGCAATAAATTCAAATCTTCAGTAAAAAAGCGTTTTTTTATGAGATGATCGCTGCAACATCGATTTCTATCCGGAATGAAAATTCTTTTCTTAATAAAGCTTTGCATACGAGCATCTTGAGGAACAACTACCAGATTTCGATTTGAAACAGAACACACACAGCAGTATTTGTGAGTTGCAACAGTTCTTTTAATTTGAACTTCAATACATTCTTCTGTATCATAATCACATACAACCTCTAAATTAAATGATGGATCATCAGTACTTGATTGAGACAAAGTCATAGATGATAAGTTCGATTCAGTTCTTTCCAACAATTCGCTTGTATCTGAAGGTAATTCATTCTCCAACGATGTATCCTGATCCTCGTCATCAAGTTTCATTTTCTTATATTTTTTTGATCGACAATTATTACACAAAACATCACCAACTACAATTGGATGATCAAAGATCGTTGAAAAGTCTTCAGCATCTTCATCAGATTGTATATATTTTGGAGTACCTCGCGTTTGTTTAATTAATTTTGAACAAATACAGCACTTTGGATTATATGTTTTAGATGTCGACATATTTTCACTTAAATAATAATATAGTTAGATAAAATTAATTATTAAATACAGAAAAAACCAATACGTGTTTAGAATATCAACAAATAATTTTTAGGTTATCTAAAAATCTGGCGGGTTTTCATGAAAATAGAAAACAGTGTTACCAGTTTTGAATTACAGTGCCATTTTATGGGTGCTGAATCAACTAATAATGAAGCGGGAAAGTTTAAACTCCCTAAGATGTAGTTGAATTATATAATAGTAGTTTATGAAACTGGTACATAATGAGGGGTATAATACAAGAGTGTGTAATACCTAGTGCAGTTTCATACACTACTTTATCTAATCTCATACATTGAATATATAAAATAAAAGATAGGGATTGATACAGTTTATTTATTGCTTATTGTAAATGTTAACATTTTGTATATTACAATGCCTTTACTGGTAATAGATTAAGACTGACTGCTGCTGCAGTCTCTAAAATGTCGGACGGCGCGGCGTTATATTTTCTTCACTTTCACTATCAGACATTTTAATAAACAACAATAATTATTTAGCGAAACACAACAACGAATTGCAAGGAAACGTATTGTGGCGCCAAAATTCCCGGTATCACCGCGCATGCGCCAAAGCGCTTGCAGCCACAGATAAAAAATGAAATAGTGCTGCTATACGAATTGGCGCAGTATTGTATCAATGGTCTGTAATCGAAACGTAATGAAAAAAAAAATATTACATTATTTTGTTACAGAAAAAGTGTTATAATTAAATCTTTTAATTTCATTTCGATATACATACCTACTATTTGTAAAGTTCGTCAATATAAACTTGTTTTGAGTTTTATATTTAAGATTTTACGATGTGAGAGTAGATAAACAATATTATTTTATACTGATTTAATAATTATAGTGATAAATAAAGTTTATAATAATGATAAGAGTTCATTATATGAAGAACAATTATTTTTATATGAATGTTCCTAGTTTATTCTGTTGTTTCAACTAGTACAGTAATTGCAAACGTTCTGTATTTTATTATTGCAAGAGTTTAATCATAATAAGAAATCGATTTTAACTAATCGGTTTTTATTTTTTTTCAATATGGCGTATCCTTTTAAAAACTTCACCAAGATCATAATTTCATCGAAAATTGAATGAAGAATTAAAAAAAAATAGTTTCATATTTTTAGCGTTCCCGTAACATGATTAAAAATTAAAATCAAGAAAATAACCTCGTTTTTTTAAAGGTTCTTATGAACGGATTTTGCTTATATTTTTTTTCTTAGAAGCTACCACCATGCCCCACAACATATCCTGTATTTAGATCAATCGATTCACACGGTGCTGAGAATGATTTTTTTTACTGATTTTCAGTATTTTTCGATTTATTCAGAAACGGTAATAGATAAAAATCTGAAACTTGCAGCATCGATGTATCTTATGAGTATCAACATTTCCTAAAATTATGAGCCAGATACCTCTCTGGGGCTGATTCGGTATTCTTATCGTCCTATGGCCTTTTAGAAGCCTTTATTTATTAAATTATATTAGGCGATGCAGTCGCTAAGCATAAAGCTACGCTAGGACCATATATTGGAGCGCAACGTAATAGGTACCTAAAAAATTTTTTTTTTTTGTTTCGATGGGAATTTTAGCGAATTTCAAAATTCGATATCGATCTGGTCCTAAACCTGTTGATTCGATTCAACACAAAAAATATTAAAATCGGTTAAGAACTCGGGAAGTTATGGCGTAACAGACATTGCGCTATTGAAGCTGATCCATGGGAGCTCCTCCTCCCATGGAGCCCTCCAATGGCATATTTAACACATTGGTTTTATAACGTAGCAATATAGGTTTTATGAACCTAATCTCGATGATTCAGGTCAGCAGTACACATCTTTAATCTAAGATTATAATAATAACTGGCGATGCGGTCGCTTAGCATAAAGCTACGCTAGGACCATATATTGGAGCGGAGCGTAATACTAAAAAAAGAAAAAAAAGTTTTTTCGATGGGAATTTTTGCGAATTTCAAAATTCGGGCTCACGTCACAATCTGGTCCTAAGCCTGCAGATTCGATTCCACAGAAAATTATAAAAATCGGTTAAGAACTCGTGAAGTTTTGGCGTAACAGACATTGCGCCATTGAAGCTGATCCATGGGAGCTTCGCTCACTTCGTCCGCTCCAATAATATTCTTACGTTTACAACTATAAGCCTAGTCTCAGGTAAGTAAATATTAAATAAATAAATATATCCTACATTCACACCAATAAACCAAGTCCAAAGTAAGCACTTTAAGGCTTGTGTTATGAATACTAGGGTAACGGATAGACATACATTTATCATACATAAATAAATAATATTTATAGAAATATAACAAACATCCATGACTCCGGTACAAATGCTCGTATTCATCATACCAACATCTGCCCCTTCCGGGATTCGAACCCAGGACCGTCGGTGCGAAAGGCAGGACCGCTACCGTTGCACCAAACAGTCGTCGCGTTCAAAATTAATAATATTGTTATATAATTGTTCTATAGTTTCCTATAGACCAACTAACAATGCGCTTTATTTCGTTATCCTTGGAAAATCCTTGCAAATTCATTTACTCTTCAAACGCTATCGGTACAAATTACACAATCAAACTCTTTAACGTATTTCCTTAATAAAAATTCAAGTTGAAACTGTTTCACTTTTAACTTGAGAATTATAAGCCATTCCTTTGATTCCACCTTTATAAAAGCTTGGAATCAGGTACATGCAACTTTTGTTTCTGTGAACTCGTATGAAAAGAATGTTTTTTGTGATATTTATTAGACTTTTGTCAGAAACTAGTCTTTGCTACGCCGAGTTTGTGAGCGGGTGCGGTAGGGTTTGTATGTGACTATTATTCTTGCTTAAAAATTTTCCCTTTGTAACCGCTTGTGTTTATATACTAGAGATTCCTTATCTTCTTTCGACATTTGTTGTGGGATTTTTGTTACGAATAATCAAGTCCTATTATAATCTATGCCACTTTTCATTTTCGACACAAAATACTTTCAAAAATAAGAAAATTTTGATAAGAGATGATTAACAAATATGCATTGATACTACGCGATGCCTAATATAATTCTGTAGTAATTCTTCTGTAATTGTATATACACGATTTGGACTTTTACATCCCTATCAATGTATTTCAGATAAAAGAGTTCCAACAAAACCCATAAAAGAAAAGGAAAACTGATCGGAAGTACGTAAATTAATTTTAATTGCCAACACATTTCTGCTTCTTATCGTTTGACGTCAATGATGGCTTGAGTATGTTCAAATAAACATAAGGTAAATTACCAATTAGCAATCAAAAAGAAAATCAAACGAAAAAATTTAAGGAAATCTAATCTTAGCCATGTGATGTATGACAGAGTACATTAGTACTAACTTCATGCCCTTTAAGGAAATCTAAATAAATAATAACAAGGGTAAAAAATCTCAGCTAAAAAATGAGGGGTTTTGCCATAATCTCAACGCCAGGCAGGCTGAATAAAGCCTCCGAGAGGGAGCGAGAAGAAACCGCCAATGCGACTCTTCTAATACGCAGGCGGACGGGGAGGTCCGGGAGGAAGGCGCTAAGCGCAATTGACTTCTCAGTAACACGGCCAGTGGGCTGTACTACGAGAATATAGGTGTCACTACCACCTGAACACCCCAGTCCTTAGCTAACGCATTTGGAGGGTGCGCCGCTCTCGCTCCTCTTCCAGAATAAAAGAGTGCTAAGAGTCGGCCGGAGTCGTAGGGGAGGTCTTAGACCGACTCTAGTCGGGCGGAAGGAAGGTGAGAGCGGCTTGCAATAACGCAAGTAGCCTCCTATCGCCGGTGCGGCTAGTCGGTGGCGAAGGGTTGATTCTACCGTCGTTATTGTACTACTGTCTACGTAGCAATAAGGAAGTGACACCTGTCAAAAGTATCATCCTACATTGGACAAGGTATAAATTGCTGTAAGTCACCTGTAATCGGATATCGCTTCTACCTGTTATCGGATTCGTATTTGTGTACTATGATACTGCGATGTCACCCGATAGCCAATATCGCAGTCAAATACACCATAACTCACAACAAAAATGTATTTGTCACTGTCGCGCCTGTCGCAACTCGTCTGTCGTCACTTGAATAATGAACTGCGTCGGGAAAAAGATGCTGTGAATTTTTTTTATCGTTCTGTAATGAAAGATAAAAAAGGAAACTTGGTCAGCCCGTTCGCGTAAGACACTCAATATAGTTTATAACTAGATATTAAAATATTATAAATTACTAGATGGCGCTGTAGCGCGTAGAAACACGCTGTCGTATTGTTTTTGCGGAAGAACGTAAGGGCAAGTATAGTTTCGCAATGTTAAGATAGCGAGACAATATGGTAACAAACACATACACAAATATTGTCATAATATAATGAGGATTAAAAATTATGAATATTGGACAATATCACATTTATTCTGAACCAAAATAAAGTAATTAACTTGGCACTTGTGTTATGTAATTCAGAAAATACGATGGTACCATAACACCCAGACCCAAATCGGTATGCGAGCCACTCGACCACAGACGTCGTCATTATCTACATTATATTATGACAATACTTTGTGTGTGTGTGTGTGTGCGTGTGTGTGTGTGATTGTTACCATACCAGCAACGCGTGGCCGGGTTAGCTAGTAACTTTAAAATTAAAAACGGCGGCAAAAAAGCTTAAGACTACTTCTTTGTGTAAGTTTTAGTATGGACACGAAAAAACGATTCCGTATTCCAAATACCCTAAAAACACTCATAATTAACGATACACACGATTCAATTTACTTCGTGATTATTTGAAGCGTTTCTACGGTTTCATAACATTTTACACGCTTTCTCAGTCAAAGTAACCATCGTTGATGCAAAATTGGTAACAGTTTCCCTCGTAAGTAACCAAGCAAATTCAGAGCAGACCGGATATTTATTGCTTTTAACTAATCAAAGGAAAATTTTGAATAAGAATAAATAAAAAATTGAAAATTTAATTTCCTGTTTATGTGAAGTATTTTTAATGAAATGTCTTCATACGTATTTTTATGACAGTTTTCAATTAACATATTTTATAATGACTCTAGTACCAATTAAGTAGGGTTCGAAATGTTTCCTTAACTTAACATCTTCACGGAATACTTTATACTTATCGGCGTACCGTGTAATAATAATGAAGCTTCATTTATTCCATGCATAGTACATAATAAACGATAGTATAATATGATAAGTTTAACTTATTTACATAATATTTAATAACAATTTAATATACTAAATAAATTATATTTTTAATTATGAATTCTATTCTGTAATTATATGCTTTAATTGAGATTTGTTTTAATGTGTCAACTACTTATATGTTTAATGCATGGACCCCGTTTGGGTAAAAGCCTCCCCCAAGGAATGCCATCCTTCTCTGTCATTAGTTGTACCGTGTAAAGACACGTATAATTATGTTAAACCTTCACCTTCTGTAAAAATATTTGAAAAATTTCAACATGATATAAAAAAATAAAGATATAATTAACGCTTTTAATAATCAGTTCAGAGAATATGTAATTTTTATGTCGTATGGTTATGATGTATTGAAACGAAAAAATATTTAATAGTTACTAATATTTATATACAAAAATTACTTTTAAAACTTACTTCAATTTTATGAAACAAATATTTATATGACTAGTTCAGAATTAAGTTAAGTTCTTACCTTAGGTTAGGTTAAGAACATGGACAGCCCTCTCGTAATTTGCTGTATCCGTAAAGGACTTAGGATTTAGTATTTAAGTTTTTTTTTCTTAAATATAACATGTATCTTTATACACTTAGTATTCATAAAAGTTCTGAATTTGAATATATAACAATTGAATGGAGTTTACGAAAATATTTGAATTCTAATTTTGTGAAATATAAAAAAAGCAATTTTCCTACAAAAGAAGTATTCACCCACCGCTGTCGCATTAAAATTGTATTTAAAAACTTGTAAACTTTAAATTTCGCCGTTTAAATTTTTAAGGTTTTTGTTAAACTTGGTCGGGTTTTATTCAAAACTTTTTTTTCTCACTTGAATGAGTTGGTAGGCATATTATATTTATTAGAATCAATCATTAATAGGTTAGACTCGACAGCCCAATTGATTAGCGCATTTTTCCTAATATTACGTAAGTTAAGCAACATTCGCAAAGACTAGTCCTCAGATCGGTGGTCAAGTAATAAGGAAGAAAGAAGCTCGGGAAAGGAAGAAAGCCGCTGATCACGGCTACATCTGCAGTGCTTAGAACCCAGTAACCCACGTGATGGGTTGTTTTCCATTGTCCCTACAGAATTTTTAGCCATAGATGTTTTTACCCTTTGAAGGACGTCAATAGTCTGGTAATGATAACTGACTTTCACAATAACAAAAATACAGTACTGCAAGAAATGTTCTAGGATTTATAAAAATTTGCTTTTAAAATCCTAAGTTACAATCGAAGGCTTAAGGGATTTTGTTTACCCATGTACTTTTGGCGATAAAAGTTAGTCACATTATGGCCCTCCCTTTCTGGTCAAAAGCTAGGTACGAATGCTTCCCCTGGTTCACAAGCCGAGCCCAGCCTTAAACCCAGAGAAGGGGGGTTTTGGCTTTCGTGTATGTTACTACAATGGTATAACTATGGTTCATAAATATTTAAAAAAGACCCAAGGGCAATAACTATGACCACAATCATAGTTGTATATGATTTGATATACAAAAAACAAAAATATTCAACATCTATCAAAATTATAAATAAAAATTTCCGTTTCGAATATATCGCTTCAATAAATTTCACGATCGCTGCCCCTCGCCTGGTATTTTAACGTGCAGCCGCAAAAATCTTGACTAAAAAACGAACAAAAGATCTCTTCACTGTTTTTATCACACAAGAGTGACGTTCAAAAAACCTCCTGTCTTTGACTGGCAAAACGCCAAACTAAACTGCGGTGTGTTCGGTTAACGTTGGTATGGAAATCCATGCAGCGATATTTTGTGAATCTGTTTTAGAAATACCAGCTGTTACGTCTGTAAGGGGTTTTATTTTAAAATAATATACCAATATCCAATCAAATCTTGTGATAGACATTCTTCAAGCTATGGCTTGAACATTATGGTAGGTAGTAAAATTAAAAAACCGGCCAAGTGCGAGTCGGACTCTCTAACGAAGGGTTCTGTACAAACTTTCAGTTAAGTAAAAAAATCACGTTTGTTGTACGGGAGCCCCCCCTTAAATATTCATTTTATTTTCATTTTATTATTTATTATTAAAGTAAAAATACAACTGAGTATTTTGTGAATATTTTAAGTGCCTACCTGTTGCCATTATTGATATCGAGCAAAAAAGGGCACAAAAATCGAGTTTTTTGTATGGGAGCCTCCCTTAAATATTTATTTTATTTTGTTTTTAGTATTTGTTGTTATAGCGGCAACAGAAATACATAATTTGTGAAAATTTCAACTGTCTAGCTATCGCGGTTCTTGAGATACAGCCTGGTGGCAGACAGACGGACGGACAGACAGCTAAGTCTTAGTAATAGGGTCCCGTTTTTACCCTTTGGGTACGGAACCCTAAAAAGAACAGTACTGTCTTACCTTGCATCATTTGTTAGATATTTATGGGGCTTAATAAGTTTTATAGTTATTAATTAGTGTTAACTTGGAGAGATACCAGTGCTTGGAAAATTCTAAATAGGTTTATAAAGCACTGTTATTAAGAAAAAAAATATTTTAATGTAATGTGCCACAAAAAAAAAAAAATGTGACGCAAAAAAATTCTTATCTGAAATAAAATTAACTATACTTTGTCCAATGTAGGATGATAATTTTGACAGTTGACAGGTGTCAACACGTTTTCTATATAGAGATAGATAGGTATAAAGTTGCTATTGCAATGTCAAGCCAAACATAAGGAAACAAACGCAACCTTAGTACGTAGCAATGAGGAAGTGACACCTGTCAAAAGTGTCATCCTACAAATTAATACATTGGACAAAGTATAACAAAATTAGCCTTTGTAAGTTAAATATTTTGGCATCTTTCGCACCCACGACGGTCCTGGGTTCGAATCCTGCTCGGGGTCAAAGGTTTGTACGGAGACAACTTGCATTTGTACCTGAGCCATTGTTGGTTATATAAACTACTATGAATTTTACATATCTGTGTATCTTATCTATCTCTTCATCACGCAGACTACCATGTTTTGTCTTTACATGACCCTGAAGTTTACTATATATTTAAGATATTACACAGTTCCTATTGGTGCTCCAATGGGGGCAAAACACGTAAAGAGTAATTGAAGGTGTAAGGTGTCGTTGTCTGCGTTTATTTGCGGGCGGGCGCTGCACTTTTTGCGGAAGAAAGCTACATATTTTTATTTTAACTAGATGTCGCTGTACCGAAATGAATCGCGCTAACGTTTCGGTTCTACGACTACAAATATAGCTAACCGTTCTTAGCCTTCTTGAATGTTATTCTTAGGCTTTTCCCGACAATATGGTAACAAACACACACACAAAGTATTGTCATAATATAATTAGGTTGATGGATATAGACTTTAAGCCAAGTGACGCCTGATTCTTCAAAATACTTAAGATATGATTAGCATAAGTAAATATCATTATAGGTATCTTGGTAGTTTATTCTTATGGTATGCGAGTAGGAGCTTTAACTCGGCATCGCAGGCCAGCTTGGATCTGTTTACTACAATTGATGCTTCGATAAAGCGAATTATGAGTTTAATATAATATTCTTTTATGACTCTTAACATTATAAGTGCACCTATACTAAGTTATTATGTATAATAGTGCTCGTTATATTTAAAACGATATTATTTGGGATAAAATGTAATTGGCTTTGTGTTGCTATGTATGTAAATTACTTCTTCATTGGAGATCCCATGGATCAGCTTCAATGGCGCAACGTCTGTTACGCCATAACTTCCCGAGTTCTTAGCCGATTTTAATATTTTTTGTGTGGAATAGAATCTACAGGTTTAGGACCAGATTGTGTAGGAGCCCGAATTTTGAAATTCGCAAAAATTTCCATAAAAACAAAAAAAAACTTTTTTTAGGTATTACACTCCGCTTCAATATATGGTGCCAGCGTAGCTTTATGCTTAGCGACTGCATCGCCTAGTTATAATAAATAAATAAATATGCACATTTGTTATCACAAACTGATTTTTATTCTAACGTTACGTTAACAATACGCAGACCGTTCGCGGCGGACGTTATCACAAATCACAAACATGACAGCGTATGAATCCATAAAAAAATAATCTTGTATTTCAATATGTCAGCAACTGTCTATAAATCTAAAGCAAAATCTAGCAAAATTGATATATAACTGGACTGCCAAATAAAAAAAGAAAAATGTTGTTTCAATCGTAATTTATTTTGTGGGTATGATACGTAGTTAGAAAGTAAACTCACAAACTAATATTAGATCTTACCATTGCCTGAAGATGGTATTTCATCTTAGCAATCGTATTTAGAAGTTTGCGACAAGGAAAATATAGAAATAACTTTACTTAAAAATAGCGTATTTTTTGTAATAATTTCATAACCATTAAAAATTAACTCTTATAAAAAATATTTTAATTATTATAAACTTTAATAGCGCCATATGAGGATGTGTATTAAAAAGGTGTTGTACATTTTTGGTGTATAAAGAGATTCTTCCAGCTTCAAAAACCTTTAAAAAAAAAGCCGATGTACTTCAAACGTGGTCCGTGGTGGTATTTAGATTGACGCATTGTTAATATGATTAAAAAAAATAACTTTCTATCACTCCAAAATAAAACCCAAAAGAATTCAAACGAAATATAAACAAAATAGTCTAATAGTCACTTACCAAAAGTATAAATTGATGTTTGACTCTAATAGTTTTAACCTCTTCTACTACCTGTAACAATTAATTATTTTGAGCATTATTAAATTATTCAGTATTTTTAGATCGTCGAAATATTTAGGATAAAAAAATAACAGTTTGTAGGTTAACTAAGTAACCGTTTTTTTAAGAATAATAATAATTATGAAGAATATCTCATTCTTAATATACTAATTATATTATGATAATACTTTTTGTGTGTGTTTGTGACCATATTGTCAGTTATTATAAATGTCAATGTCAACTATTAATAGAGTACGACGCCAGCTGGCAGCACCTTCGCTGTTGTTGTTGTTCGTAATTTATAACACAGCAACGCGTGGCCGGGTCAGCTAGTAGTAATAATAATATTTCTTACATTCACACCAATTAGCCTAGCCCAATGTAAGCACTACGTTACGTTGTTACGGCTTGCTTATGGATACTAGGGTGACGGATAGACATACATATATAATTCATATAAATGTAATATTCATAAAAAATATTTATAAAATATATAAAAAAAACACAAAAACATCTGCCCCTACCGAGACTCGAACCCAGAACCGTCGATGCGAAAGGTAAGAACGCCATCATTGTACCAAACAGTCGTCAAATATAGATATAGTAATAGTTGTCTATTAAGCAATATCAATACTTATAAAAAGAAAGTAACTTTAGTGACATTGTTTATATATGCAAGATAATCTTCGGAACCAATGAATCTATGTAGAAAGTACATTATTCTGGATGGAAATAGGCTGTACTTATTTTTAACCCCCGACGCAAAAAGAGGGGTTCAATTTAGTTTTTTTTGTATTACAGGTGTTTTACAGGCGAGTGTTCTTAGACATGTTTGATAAAAATCGAATGAGCCGTTTAAAAGTTATGAGTCTGTCTGTCTATCTGTGGCATCATAGCTCCCGAACGAATGAACCGATTTCAATTTAGTTTTTTTTGTATTACAGGTTTTTTTTACATTATGATTGAAATGGGTTAAATCGGAGAGGAATGCTACTATGTAACAATTTTCAGTAATGTCAATTTATCTTTATAACGTTACGGAATTTATCATAATCTATCATTCTACTTTATCGATTGCCATTGGAGGTTTTCACATTAGCCGTTCTTTCCCGGTAAGTATTTTTTACTCATATATGTACCTATATAATAATTTCAAATAATTCACTTAATTTATACTTTAACAAATAAGTAAAAAATTTTTGATGATTATTGGAGCAGAGCGAGCGGATCTCCTATTGATCAGCTTCAATGACGCAATGTCTGTTACGCCATTACTTCCCGAGTTCTTAACCGATTTTAATATTTTTGTGTGGAATCGAATCAACTCATTTAGGACCAGATTGTGACGGAGCCCAAATTTTGAAATTCAAAAAAATAAAAAAATATACAAGAAACATTGGCTCTATGGGATTTCCCATTGAAAAAAAGCGCACCTATTTAAAAGTTTTCTTTCTTGTGGAATTTTATTATTTTTTGTATTACGCTCCGCTCCAATATATGGTGCAAGCGAAGCTTTATGCTAAGCGACTGCATCGCCTAGTATTTAATTCACATTTAGTTATTTGATGACAATCTAAATTCAAAGTTTCAATTGGCTAAATTTTCAATATGGAATAATTAAAATGTCCGATGTTTCGAATAACTTCACAAACAAGGCATAGATAGGGTAGATATTGTATTTCTTTATCATTACGAGGAATAACAAAGTGCATGCTCCAATTAAAGCGGAGTAGAGGTAATATAACACTTGTATCAAAATCAATCCCACATGAGTTTAATAGTTAGGCTGATTCTAGGTGGTTTCTCCCAGTATTAAATTCAAATGTGCCGCGTTATTTGTTTTTATGTTTTTAGAATTTTATTTGTTTGGTCGACACTCCTAGCCTCACCTGCATTTACTCTATTTCCCATTCGCACTTACCTTGTCTCGCTTATTGAAGAGCGGGACGTCCGCGCCATCTATTGGTGGCAAATCATACCGCAATGTGGCCAACATGCGGGCAAAAAAAAGTAATGAGTTTCGCAAATTTAAATTGAACTAGTGATCTATCCGTAAACCCCAACAACAAACTATAGTTTTATGTAACGGTGTCTTCATGTGCGTAACAATAAGGAACGGAAATCCCAGAGACGTCCCCTGCAGCCTCCAGCATCTCACACCACGTGGCGGTCAAGTTATCATGCCCCCTTCATCTTCCTCCCATATTTGTTGTCGACATTAATTTTTTCATAGCGAAATACAGTCCACTAATTTTGAATCGCCCGCACAACCACTTTTTGATGAAATAAAGTAAAAGAAAATCGGTTGGAAACAGAAGTATTAAAAAACGAATTGAAGATATGTTTTAAGGAAAATACAGGTTTATGAAGTTGATGTTAATGTGAAGTAAAGAAAAGGTTTTGGTTAGCTGTAATAAAAAACTTTTTGTAACTAGTAGATACTTGGTTTCCAATAAGGTACACCATGGATGAGTTATGGTAAAGGTAATGTGGTTTTATTTTATGGATTTGGAATGGATGTATGTGTTCATTGACAGAAGTTCGAGAATAATTTGGTTGATTACAGTTTCTCATGCGATTGGACTGATCACCCAAGAACTATGAAACTCTTGTTAACCTAAATATTCATATGTGGAAATATTTTTTTTAAGATGGAAAAGAATGAAAGTAAGTAAATAACATGCTCCAATATATGGTACACGTTATGTTGTTATGGTACAGGGAGGGTCAGAACCTTCCATTCGATCATGGTGCGAACGAGCTTTCCTACGTAAGATAAGTTGGAGTCCAAAAGAGGCCACAACCCAATAAGGCACGAGAAGTTGTTTATTTTATTTCAAAAATGAATTAAATTCGACTATAAATAAATATAATGTACCAAGAAAATTAAATTTAAATGAAAAAACGCCGGCACCGAGTGATATTGTATAAGCAAACTACCTATTGTATTATATGTGTAGAAGTGTACCGAGTTATGTGGATTTTAATTCACGAGGGAGGTGTAGTGTGTGCACCTTCACATTACATTAGATATGTATAACGGCGAGGCCTCACGCCGGTCATCGGAATGCTCTTTATTATCCATGACGAGTTGCAGTGATCGTCAAAATAAGAGCGTGTATGGTTGAAGGATAGACTCCTTTATTATCTGAAACCACTTGCGGCCTAAAACCGCAAGTGATGCACGAGATTTCATGAAAAACGTGGTGATCCCCAAGATGGCGTTACAACCTCCTTGCGTGGCGGTCCAACGAAAAGTGACGTCCCGCTCGGTATAAACTATGAAGTAAACGTTATAGCTTTATAGCGTGCTAACGTCACTTTAAACTGTTTCACGCTTATAGCATGCTAATTAAACGTTTTACACTTATAGCACGCTGACAGTCTGTGCTTCTCAAGAGTCATCTCAGAAACGTTTAGTGTTGCCAACTTGCAACGCCTCCTCAGTCACGCCATCTAGGATTTCACCCAGGTACTAACCTGACGTTTTCCATTTGATTAAATCGTATTTTGTAAACAAATCTTTACTGACAAACATTATTTTAAGCTTAACCTCTAGAGTTTAATCTAATCTTAGGTTTAATTTAAATAATCGAATGCTTCGACATGTATATATGTAATAAAGTATAGTAATTAAAGTCAGTTAGAACGCATCACTTCTTTTATTCACACGTCTCCCAGGGTTCTTAATTCACAACTGCCAGTCGTTGACCTCAGGATGATTTTCTTTCTCAGACAAGCTTAGCAAAGGACACGATCCTCCCATAGAACACTTAAATGGGATCTTCCTACATCCAAAACTGCCTTTGCTCGTAGATCCTTCAGATTTATGAGCGCCTATTTCTATACTAAAATATTCAAAACTAACAATAACATTCTAAACATGACTGGAACAGGCTGCAGAGTACCGTTATACAAATGGATACAAACGAGGAGTTAATACTGCAGCGAGCTTGACATGATGATATTCATGAATCAAATGATAATGTGCTGTAGATGCATAGTCTCACATATATTGGATTGTGTATGTATGTATGCATATATGGGTAGACCTCCCCAAATTTTGCAATAAGTCTGCCCTCTATGAAATTCTCTTTGAATTGGAATATGGAAATATTTCTCCAGTTTTTTAAGTTTGCAAATTGTGCCACAAGTATGCAACCTACTCATATCGGCTAGATAAAATCGTTTCGTACCATAAGGGGTGGCAGATCGGTAAATTGTCACACATTCAAATCTTTGCCAATTGTTAGAAACGTGGCTTACTATATTGGCTTAAACTTAAGCTGCCATTGAAATATTGTCATAAATAAAAAAAATAAGACAGAGACAAAATAAACATGCTCTATCGCCAGGTATCTCTACCACTCTGCTCGGATTTGTAATCCTTTGAAGACGATTGTCATAAATTTTCCGTCCATTATCAAACACATGTAAATTTAATTTACAAACAAAAATAAGTAATGGTAATGAATATTTAAATGCATAGAAATAAATAATCTGAGAAAGTGAACATCAATTAAGCAGCATAAAAGGCACCAAAATGCGTACATTCGATGCGTCTGACAATACCCAATGACGGGCCATCCCAGCTGCGTCTTCAAAACAAATTATATTTCCATCGTTTTTCGTTCGTTTAATCTGAAATAGAACTCATTTCTTTCTTTTGTAGTCCTATTTAAAAAGTTATCATTTTTTATGACAGATAATAAGACTTTGTATAAGGGTATTGGAAAATTCAATCTATAGTTTTACAAAAAAAGGATGACAAATGTGACATAACAATAATACATGATACAATTTCTAACAAAAATCCGACTTCAATACTGACTTTTTGTACCTCTTTCGAAGGTACAGGCGTGATGTTATGTAATGTGACTGCGTAAAAATTGCATATTTATGCGATTGCAGCAATCGTGGTTGAATTGCTGTCATTTTTTGATGAGTTCCGTTGTCTGTCTCCAAAACTTATCATCCTAACCTAACCTAACCCCCTTTCAAACAAAAAACCGGCCAAGTGCGAGTCGGACTCGCGCACCGAGGGTTCAGTAAAATATTTTTATTATATGATGTAACAAAAAATTTACGGTTTTCGCAATTTTGTCTTTATCTGTGCTATAAGACGTTGCTTCGTACAAAATTTCAAGATTCTGAGTTCACAGGAAGTACCGTGTAGGTTTTGATTCCCTTGCGAGCGTCGAAATTTTACGGAATTTTGCGGCATAAACGGCTGTCTCTTTTGATTGCGTTGGTTTAGAAGTTTGAGTTTTCACAGCTCCAAGGGACAGTAGACCTGAGTATTTGATATAAATTTCAGCCTGATACGTCCACGTGGTCCTGAGAAAAAGGGTCTTGACCGACGGACGGACGGATGGACGGACAATAAAGTGATCCTATAAGGCTTCCGTTTTTTGCTTTCGAGGAATGGAACCATAAAAAGAATTTTTCAAATCCGTGTATATATGACGGAATTATGCCCGAACATACATATAAAAACAAACATCCGAATTGATTACCTCCGCCTTTTTGAAGTCGGTTAACTACATAATTAATAATTAACTACATTTTAATTTCATTAAATATTGAGTATTCTCTTATCATTTGGAAACTCTAATACTAAAATAATAGAATCATCCTGTGATCACGGCTCCTGTAAAGGAGTCGAAACGTCAGGATTAAATATAAAAATAAAAATAAAACATGCGCAAAAATCCGTAAAAAAAGTGTGTTATTCTATAATAATAGAAGTTTTTTATAAAAGAAATTACATTATAATTATATATTATAGAAGAAATTATATAATTTTGCCAACTGGTTTTATTCCCTTAGGGGTTGAACTTCGCAAAATCCCATCTTGGGCACCTACGTCCTAAAAGAACTCCCATAAAAAATATGTGACCCCTAGCACTTGTTTTCCGACATTTCATGATGACCTTTCGCTTTTATTTATGTACTTATAGATACATATATTTCTAAGTTAGAGCTCCTACTTTACAATGCTTTCAACAGGTGCTTCTCACTATTCAACTGTACATTTTTCTCGAAGAAATTCAAAAGGAGAATAGCTTAGCTTCGTGACCTCAGAGCGTCTGAAAATCTTACTTTAAAATTTCATTCCTTACTTATTTTTAAAATAAGCCCGCCGTATTGTCTAAATATGTTTTCGGGAATCTTATAATAATATTGTGTTTAACTTTTATGGTAACTTACATTCATATTATTAAAACAGGGTTATTTATAGGATGTTTTTTTCCGTGACGATAGCGCATGCATAATTTTTGTAGATTCGATATTTCGGTATAGTTGCATGCGCTATCGTCACGGAAAAACGTTATCATCAGTTTTCAGCCTCAACTTACATTAATATTAATTATAACATGATAATAATCCTGTTATAATTACCTACCATTGAAATAAGTGACTATGAAAGTTTAAAACAGTATAATATTACAAAAAAAAGTTGTTTGCTTTTTTGTCATCATGAGAATATCACCTTCACTTCCTGTCCTGAAAAAGGCCAGGTCAAAAGCAGCTTTGACTGACGAGCTTGTATGAAAGGCCTGATGAGAGTTGAAGAGGCAAGACATGTATGCCAGAATCGTAGAAAATCGTGGATCTCTGCCTATCCCTGCGGGAAAAACGCGTGATTTTATATATCTATATACGAGTGGATCCACGTCTTTTGTACGTCAGCAAGAGTCGAACTCAGTTCGCTTGAGTAAAATTGAACTCTCAACCGGTTGAATAAGATTGACTAAGAGTTAACCTCTTTAAAGAGTAACTGAAGGGTGTTTGTGTATAGTAGATACTTTCCAGTGAAGTAATTAAATAATTCCCTGAAAAAAAACTTTATCGATATCTGTAGTGAAAGATGCGTTTTAAAATTTAATACGTTACTGTTTCACTTTTATATCTTGAAAATGATTAAACTGACTCTGCTCCAAACTGTATGGGCGATCAGAATTGTAAAGCCACGATAACTTTTATGTAGTCACTCCACTAAAGTGAACAAGTTCCGAGTATCCTAGAACTTATTAACAAGTCTTGTTCATCGGGAATGATAATCAGATCGGAGGTTGTAACGAGTTCGATGAATATGGACGAATCGGGGAAAAGTGCCACCGAAGCGCTGAAACTTATAGCGACAGAGTGAAACAGAATTAATTAGTTGCAAGTTCACTTGTTATGTTAAATTTTAAAGCATTTGCTTCTGCAGGCTGTGGTTTTTATTGGGTACGATATCTAGCTAAAAATAAAGACAAGATATGGTGCTAGCGTAGCTTTATGCTTAGCGACTGCATCGCCTAGTAACTTAGAATAATATTTCTTACATTCACACCAATTAACGTACCCCAAAGTAAGCTCTGTTACAGTCTAGTCCAAACAGTTGTTGCTGTAGATACTGGGGTAACGGCTATTCAAACATTAATAATACATAGATATGTAATACTAGTTCCCAAACAGATACTTTTTCGTATTATTAACTGCCTGTGACAAAGCAAGGGTGTGACATTGTAAATAAACTACCGGCCTGTCCCGGCTTCGCACGGGTGGACAAAGTCTTTGATTTTGACGTGACAACGTCTTAAATTAGGTTGCGGCTGGGAGTCACTTATGAAAAAGTGTAACGCTCGGTAACGTTACGATGAGTCACCGAACGAGAGAGAGGCCCGCCGAATGCCTTGCGTCTCTCTCCCACTCAACTATATATGCGCTTACAATGAGAGCGAGTGAGAGGCACGCGTCCCTTCCACTCGGGCATGGTTAGCCCGCCTAAGAGCGAGAGAGACAGACATAAAAAGTGGAAGGGACGCGTGCCTATAAATTAATGTTTTAAATATAATTCTTTGTATAAATAAATGTTTTAAATTGTTACTATTATTTCATCCTTCTTCCTACTATACGAATGAATATTCACATTAAAATTATTTTACCACTCAAAGTCGTTGTCACGTAAAACTTTCGCCCGTATACCGACTTTACAGGCAACCAACCAGTTTTTTTTTTCTATTATTAAATATTTTTCCGTTAGCGCCATCTAACGTCCGGTAGACGAACTACTTGCGGTTAACGCGTTGCTATGGTAACGTTATTGATACAATGGATAAAGAGCGGGAAAAAGAGCGGACAGACAAACACACAAACCTCTGTGATCTTAGATTATAGATTCATAAAAACTTATTGCGAATACCCATGACTTAAGTATAAATACTGTTGGAAATATTTTTTATAGGAAAAATATTAAAAACGTGTAAACATTGTCAACAGTATATTTTGAAGTAACAAATAATATTCTATGTTTAAATATTTACCTTAAGTCATAAAATAAGTTTTGATTATAAAAAAAGATTGTATATCACAACACCTCCCCTTAATCAAAACCTATATGTAAGTACATACAACATCTGACCACAAAAAATTACAGAACATAAAAACTAAGTATAATTTAGGAACAAAAAGGACAAAAATATAAAAGCTTACAACATTACGTTATTCCCATACAAGATATACATTTATGATGGTTAACGTAGGTCAATGGCTTTGTTAACACATCAGCTGACATTTCTGTACTCTTAAGATATTTTAAGCCAATAATATTTTCTAATACCTTCTCTCTAATAAACTGATACTTGGTATCAATATGTTTAGTTCTGTTGTGGTACACGGGATTATTTGCGATATTTTGTGCACTTTGGCTGTCACTGTAAATCGTAACACAATCGTATAATTTACCACATACCTCATAAATCAAACGACGCAAGTATATGGCTTCTTTAGCGGCGTCTGTAAGTGCCATATACTCTGCTTCCGCTGAAGACAGAGCAACCGTTGGCTGCTTTCGTGAGGCCCACGCTACAGGTCCATTTCCCAGCTTAAAATAATACCCCGTGTATGAGCGTCGATCACGCTTACAATTGGCCCAATCTGCATCCGTATATCCAATCAAAGGACTTTCAGTTTTCCTATAAACAATAGAGTAGTCTATAGTCTGTTTTAAGTATTGTAATATACGTTTTGCAGCTTCCCAATGAGTTTTATTGAAACAAGTGTTAAACTGACTTAAATAGCTCGTAGCATATGCTATATCGGGACGGGTAGTAACAGCTAAAAACATCAAAGATCCTATGAGATTATGGTATGGATAATTGCACTCACCTGCGGTTCCATCATCTAACTTATTGTTTACCAAAGGTGTAGAATAGCCTTTACACGATTCCATATTAAACCTTTTAAGTATTTTTTCAATATATGTCTTTTGATTTATACGTATCTCATCACAATTTTTATTAACATTTATACCTAAATAATATGTCAAATTACCGAGGTCTTTCAAAGTGAAATGTTTTTGTAGATCAGATTTCACAATGTCAAAAAAACTGTCATTCTTATGAAAGACAATAATGTCATCAACGAAAATTGCCAAAATTATTATATCAGAACCAAAAAGTTTTTTATAGATACACGGCTCTGAAGGTAATTTTGTGAAACCAATACTACATAATGTTTCATTCAGTTTTGTATACCATGCACGCGGAGCTTGCTTCAAACCATACAAACTTTTTTGTAATAAGCAAACTTTTCTTTCTTGCCCTTTAACAACAAATCCTTTGGGCTGTTCCATGTACACTTCTTCCGAAAGATCACCATTTAAAAATGCAGTGTCAACATCCAGATATTGCATCTTTAAATCGTATTCGGCAGCAAGAGCAAAGAGGGTTCGAAGCGATGAATTCCTTACAACAGGAGCAAACGTTTCATGATAGTCAACGCCTTCTATTTGACTATAACCCTTAATGACAAGTCTCGCTTTGTACTTGATAATATTGTTATGTGCATCCGTCTTGACCTTATAAAGCCATATGCACGGAATAACTTTCTTGTCTGGTTTGTCCACTAGCCTCCATGTTTTTAATTTCATAAGAGACTGATATTCACTTTCCATCGCCATCTGCCATTTATCTACATCATCAGATGTAATGGCTTGTGTGTATGTCTGAGGCTCCAACATATCGTTCAGCGCGACACTGTACGAAAAATAGTCAGGCGGCTTACGAACTCTAGAAGGATAACGGCCTTCAGTTTGAGAACTTGTCTCAGGTTCATTCGGCGGTGGAATATCCGATGAAGCGACAGTTTCAATATCTGGCGATTGAATATCTGACGAAGCAACAGCTTCAATATCCCTATTACTATACCCCCTTAGTGGACACAACACAGACTGATCCACATTTTCAGAAGGAGAACAGGATTCGGTAGTTTGGCCCCTAGAGGTACTAGCAGAAGGCTCATTTTCTATTTCTACATTGTTTGTCAATGTCAAAATAGGATTGAAAATATTCACCTGCTCCGAATTCCCGGTTTCCTTTAGACTTTTAAAACAGGTCTCAAAAAATGTAACGTCTCGTGCTTTAATCATTTTTCTTGGGTAATGAGCATTTCTGAAAATATAACTATTCGGATCATCAGTGTACCCAACAAAAATATATTCTTCGGCTTTAAGATCAAATTTCTTCCTTTGACATGATGGTATATGTACTAGTGCACGACAACCAAATACCTTGAGGTGTGATAAATTCGGTTTGTGCCCAAACCATCTTTCAAAAGGTGTATCAGATCCAACTAAAGCACGGTGTGGAGACCGATTTTTTAAGTAAACAGCAGTTTGAATAGCATCTTCCCAAAAAGATATCGAAAGAAAACTACCTGCTAACATAGAGCGAGCTTTCTCAACTATAGACCGAATGGTACGCTCTGCTACCCCATTTTGCTGAGGAGAGTACGGCACTGATGTTTCATGAACGATTCATTCATCGCAAAATAGTTTTGCAAGTCATCGTTAATAAACTCAGTCCCATTGTCAGATCTGACAGTTTTAATTTTTTGACCAGTTTGCTTCTCTACAAGTAAATGAAAAATCTTAAATTTTTCTTTTACTTCAGATTTCGCATTCAAAAAATATACAAATATTTTGCGCGTATAATCATCGATTAGTTATAAAGCATATCTATTGCCTTGAAAAGAATTGCCAGACATTGGCCCACATACATCACAATGAATCAACTCAAGTGATGATGTTGCCTTTTTGAACGCAACACTTTTAAAGGGCTTACGTGCTTGCTTTCCCTCTACACAAGCAACACAACTAGTTTTATCTACAACGCTATATTCTATACCTACTTTACTATTTCTTAGCAGATTCATCCCAATACGGCATAAATGGCCTAGACGTCTATGCCATAACTGGTATTTATTAGACAGTGATTCAGCCATAGCCACATCTCGAGTTCTATCGCATGGTGTATTTACAGTACAGTTTAACTTGTACAGCCCGTCCACAACAGAACCAAACAGAATAGGACTACCTGAAAAAGAAAAAGTATCAGATCCAAAAAATTTACAGCCTTGCTTATCGAATAATACTGTGAAACCATTTTGTACAGCCTTATATACAGATATTAAATTAGTTTTTAAATTAGGGACACATACAACATTAGAAATACTATTTACAGAGGAATTCGTACATAAAGAAATATCACCTACACCTATACAATCTACTTTATCTCCATTTGCAACAGTTACAGAACCCATATCAAAACGTTTCAAATTTACGAACCAATCTTGCCGCGATGTCATGTGTTTTGTCGCCCCGGAGTCAATAAACCAATCGTTCATCGAATTTCCATTACCGATGCCTAATGCAACCAAGGACTTCTCCTCTGTGGATTTCCTTTTCTTCAATGGGCAATCCGGCCTCTTATGTCCAGGCTCCTTACAATCATAACATATGATGGGCTTCTTTTTCTTTGGTTTTTTAGTTTGACTTTTGTGACTCTGATCTGTCCGCAAAGCTGACTCAGATTGTGTAGTACTCTTTGACATTTCATTTAACAACTTCGACTTCACTAATTCAGTAGTAATGCCATTATTAGAGGATCATATTTAGATGATAAGCCTCCCAATAAAATAGCAGCAAATGAAGCATCTTCAATATTTTTGCCTATATCAGCCAAGTCCTGAGCAGTACTTACAACGGCATTAATATATGACTCAATATCATTGAAGCTATTTAACGTTTATCGGTACAGTTTCCTCTCTAATGCTAATCTACGTCCCATGCCTTTGTCTTCATAGGCATTTTGAAGGGACTTCCATGCTTCAGAAGCAGTTTTAGAATTTCTAACATGCGTTATAGCGGAGTCTTCTAATGTTAGACATATTTTAGTGAGAGCCTTTCGGTCGTTCCTTACCTTGATCGGATCGGAAGTTTTATCACCACTTGGATAACCATCTATTGCATCCCATAGATCTTCATGCATCAAATAATTACGCATCTTGAACTTCCAAAGACTGTAGCCATCTCTGTTACGAAGAGAAAATGATGGAAGTGACGAAGAAAATCCTTTTCCAGAAACATCACCACTACCATTTGCCATTATTATATCTCACTCAAGACTTCAAAAATACTTATTCTCGTGCTGATAACGTGTTGGAAATATTTTTTATAGGAAAAATATTAAAAACGTGTAAACATTGTCAACAGTATATTTTGAAGTAACAAATAATATTCTATGTTTAAATATGTACCTTAAGTCATAAAATGAGTTTTGATTATAAAAAAAGATTGTATATCACAACAAATACTCGTTTTTTCACTCAAAAATCTATCTCGGACTCGAACACAGGACTGTTGGTGGAAAGGCTGCATCGCTACAGTTGCACCAAACGGCGGTCGTAATAACAGTGGTTAACGCGTTCGACCTATGGTTGCTGAAGTTAAGCAACTTTCTCAGAAGCCATCATCAGATAGGTGACCATTAATTTACTATCTCGAGCTTCGTGTTCTAGAAGGTACGTTTAGCCAATGGTCTTGATTGTATCTACTCGTACGGTATTTTTTTTTATTAAGAGTGGGTTTGCTCTTGATCCCAATCACGCCCCCCCCGGGCGTGATTGGGATCAAGAGCAAACCCAAGACAGAATCCACGATGGAACGAACTAACCCAGAAGGTGCATCAAGCATCACTTGGCGGAAGTCAATATCCATTAATAAAAGAAAAGGAGGAGGGTCAATAAGGCGGGTTTTCGGCCCCTTTCATTTTTGACCTAAAAATTCCAGATTTTTTTTTTTATCTACTATATGGACTAACAAATCGATTCCAACCCAAACGGAATCACCTCAACCCCCCTCTCAAAGAAGCAGAATAATCATATATGATTTAATAATTTTTTTTTTTGCGGAAAACGTTTACTTTCGAGCAAAATGTACAGTCCGCCCGCTTGAAAATAAATGCGGAAATCGCAGACACCAACACAATTTGCACCTACAGTAACTACACTCTACGCTCTAAGTGCTCGATATTGCTCGATCTAACTGCTCCTAATGATGCTCCATGTAGAGGCGAAACACGCGTGGAGAGCCGTAGTTGGAGAAGGTGCAATGTGTCTGCGATTTCTGCATTTATTTACGGGCGGGCGTTGCATTTTGCTTGTTTTTTGCGGAAGTGAGCCACATATTATTGTTTTATTAATGTATCAACGATAGTCCACACAGTTGTTAGCACTCACCATTCCTCACTGAGAGCAACTAGCTTTGTTCCTAAGTTATTTTCCTCCTCAACTTCACTTCTTCACGCACATTTAAACCGTCTTATCAGAGAATTGAACAGCTAAACCAAGACCTAAGATTTATACGTCTTTGCAAGTTTAAAAAGTCACTTCTTTATTATATATTTTTTTATCTTAACAGAAAAGATATACGATTTTAGTGTTTACATGTTTTCATATTAGTTTAATTTATTCTAAAATATTTCTTTTTGCTTCAATAATTATTGTTGCCGTCACTTATAATTGTAAAAAACATTAAGCTTAACTAACCACTTGTCAGTCCGCGGTAGCATTTGCTACCATATTCGTATTTCCGCGTGAACTGCTGTTTTTTTTTTTTAAATTACGCTTATATTTAGAGTTACAGAGATCCAAATATTCTGTGGTGGATTCTTTATTTAAACAGCTTTGCGCTAGTATTTTTTGTATGGTCCCAGCTTCATTATTTAGCAAAAAAATTGCATTTTTATCTTAGAGTCCGACATTTTTTCTCACAATTCGTGTAGGATTGGGACTGTTGAGAGGGGTGGGCGGCGCGGTAGCGGACTGACAAGTGGCAAAACTTACCTGTAACCATAATTTCATTTGTCTATCTTTATTATGGTGGTGGTCAATAAATAAGCTGATGATGATGACATATTACAAATATACAACGACCTTCGTGGTCGACCGTCAACGACCTTCGAGCCAACGACATTGGCTCGTGTCTGGGGTGTTGTGGTACCGTCGTTGTTTCCGAATTCCGTAACACAAATACTTGAACTACTTAACTTGGGTCAGAACAATGTATGGGATTTTGTGTATGTGTAATGTTTTATTTTTATACGTACCTATTTTACCGTTTTATAGTTGAACCATTATTCTGATTATACTCTACCAAACAGAGTCGGGAATTCGATATCACTAAAGCAGACTAGTTACATTGACCAAAAGCAAATTATCCTTAATGTTAATTGAGTCTAGGACCGAAACTGCAATTAATAAACCTTATTATAAACTTATATTTGTATATATCGACACCTCCCACGGATACGGATTATTGCGCATTATAATTTAAAAATTAAGATATTTATTAGAACCGTGATCACATGTGATCAGGGCTCCTGTAAAGGAGTCGAAACGTCAGGATTAAATATAAAATAAAACATGCGAAATAATCCGTAAAAAAGTGTTTTATTCTAATGTGTAATGTGCGCGGAAGTGTAAGAACTAAATAAATATCTTAATTTTTAAATTATAATATAATTAATGTAAATATAATAGGTATAAAATCGAATTTTGTATAAAAAAATGTTACGACCATTGGCGTTGGAGGTATCGATATATCAAATCTATTTTATATAATTCAGATGTTTCTCTAGTTACATAAAAAAAATAGGTTCTCAATAGTAAACTCACCGATGGGCTACGACCGCCGTTCTTAAAGATCTGAATAAAGCCGCAATTGACGCTTTCACCGAAGAAGTCTTTAGTGAACTAAATTAAAGAAGTTTGTGAAAAACTATCCGATGACTTTGCCACAAAGTTGACAATAGCATTAGGTATATAAAACGAGGTCAAAAGAACTAATAACTACCTTAGTCGGCTTTAATAGTCGAATAACTGAAAATGTTTTTAAAATGGACTTTATATAGAAACTATTGTATGGGAAGCAACCGCAAATATAATAATCTTTATTTCAATAAGCCTTATTTATACTAAGATTTCTATTCCCCACACTAGGCATAGCCTGTTCTGTGAGGAAAGTAATCGGTTTACATATCAAATTGCGGCAAAATAGGACACCATTTGTTAACAATTTAAATGAAATGAGTTATAAACAACCTAATTTTAAAATCAGAATACCAACAAAAAAAGGAAAAATGTGGATGTGTGTGTTCGTGTGCATGGTGTGCATGCATTGTGCGTGTGTGTACGTGTGTGTGAGATTGCTGCAATCTTATTTCATGACCTTTTGAACATCTTCAGTTTCTAAATAACTCCAACCCATTAAGGTATTGGCGATTAGAGCTTTGGTTTTGCTTACAGAACAATCTTTGCAAACATTAGCAAATGTAAATGTAAGTTTGTTTGACATGACACAGAAGAGATGGGACCTTTTCACTCATTATCTCATTTTTAAAACATATGCTGTGATTGGCAAATAAAAAACATCACAAGTTTTTCCTGTCTTGTCTAAATCTTTTGAGTTATTAATAAAACTAGATGTTTTCGCAAAAAAAAGCCAAATACACTGTCCTCCCGGCCACAAATAAATTCAGATACCGCAAACAACGACACACTTTGCATCTTCACGACTCGTACTCTACACGTGTTTCACTCACATACGAAGCATCATCAGGAGCTGTGAATGTGAATATCGAGTAGTATTTTCCTTAATTTGGGGGAGTAAGTTCCATATTTAAGTTTTATTTAATGAAAAATTACATACTTTTATGAATTGAATTGAATTATTATCACTGAATTATCATTGATTTGTCTAATACAAAAAAGGAGTTAATTTTTTTTTCGATAAATTAACATTAATTTGTTGTATAGTAATAAACTATGAAAACCATATTAACTTTTCACTTAATGAAGTGGAAGAGAGATAGGTACGCCACAAGTCGAACGCTTAGGCCGATCGCCACTTGTTCCGCGCTCTCACGCTCAGCTCATGCGGAATATTACACTTTTTCGTGCGTGCAGCCGGCGTTCATCGATTTATAAGACGTTATCACGTCAAAAAATGAAAACCTGTAACAATAAATGTGAATATCGTGTAGTATTTTCCTTATCTTTTGGGGGAGTAAGTTCCGAAAAGCGACTCCCGATTCTATTAAATTCTTAATAGTTACCAGACTTCTATTCTTGAAAATTAATGCTACAAATAAATAGCAATAATTATTTTCTCTCCAATTAAAACATCAATTCATACATAAGCCATCCAATCCTCCTTTAAGCCAAGGTTTAAGGAAAAATCCTCTTTTCATTCTCTGCCTGAAAATGGTAGGTTAATTAAAAAAATGTTTTTTTTTCCCTCCAGTTAAGTATGAGAGCGTTGTTGTAATAATTTGGGGAATTAAATGGATTTCAAGAGTTCTTTGTGGCGATTAAGAATTTCTTTGAAATATGAACAGCCTTCCGTGAGTACAAACAAATTTCTTTAGAAATGGTGTACGTATTAACTGGTCAGAACTGCGACGGTTTAATAGGCTTGGCTTGTTCTTTTATAATCTTACTTATATTTTTATAAACTAGGTCGATGCTGTCGCTAAGCATAAAGCTTCGCTAGCACCTTATATTGGAGCGGAGTTTTTTTTGTTTCAATGGGAAATCCCATGGAGCCAATGTTTTTTGGTCATAACTTTCTTATTTTTGCGACTTTCAAAATTCATCACGATCTAGTCCTAAGCCTGTTGGTTCGATTCAGCACAAAAAATACGAAAATCTGCTAAAAACTCATAGAGTTATGGCGTCACATAAATTTCGTCAAGGAAGCTGATCCAATTAATAATATTTAATTGTATGTAATGTCTAAGTTACAGTGTTATTTTTTATGTTTGTTTGTGCCCGCTAATATCAGCTAATATCGACTGTACCGAATAACTTAGCCTAAGTTACATTTTATGTTTTTATTTATTTTTTATTTATTTATAATAGGGATAGTACACAGCACAAATAGAATTTCTAATAACAATTTTACATTGAATTTTGTAGGCCAATTACGACTATCCAACGATTTACAAATTCGGGCTCGAAATTTTGAAGATATTATCACCATAACAAAAGAAAAAAATTAGTATAGATAACATTCCAAATCACAAGAACAACAATGAAAACAAAACCAAGTAAGAAAAAAAATATATATATATTGATACCCAAGGGAAGCCGTACTCGTGCAGCGGATATTAATATTATTTTATAAATTAAATTACATACATATTGTATACTAATACTACAATACATACATACAACTTTAAGTAATATAAATAATAACTAATATGAAATAAATAAATGTATATTATGTATAAATGATACTATTGAAACCTAGTGCCAAAAAAAAAATTAGGAAAACAATAAAAACGATAACTGGACCTGATTCTCGTACTATCACAGCAAAAACAATTAAACACCCATATTAGTAATAGTTATTGTAATTAGTTGTCACTGCCATCTAAGTCATATATATGTTGTCTAATATTGTTCTGAAATATTTTTTTGGAACCAATGAAAATATCCACGTCGTGAAACTTTGAATTGTAGGTGGAGGGCAGTCTTGTAAACAGAGTTCTGTGCGTAGGTAGTATAGTGGTGCGGGACGTGCATCAGACGCGTATGCCTTGTTCGCCTTGGAGGGGTGTATAATGAAATAAGCTCTACCAGCTCCGGAAAAAATGTTAAACAAATAATTAGGGTTCCACTCAAAATATTGGTTGTCTGTAAAGTCAGTTTAAGGACGAAAATTTTACGTGATAGCATCATAAGAAAACATTAATGAAAAATTACATACTTTTATGAATTGAATTGAATTATTATCACTCAATTATCATTGATTTGTATAATACAAAGAGAGAGTTAATTTTTTTTTCGATCAATTAACATTAATTTGTTGTAATAAACTATGGAAACCATATTTACTTTTCACTTAATGAAGTGGAAGAGAGATAGGTGTGCCACAAGTCGAACGTTTAGGCCAATCGCCGCTTGTTCCGCGCTCTCGCTTGCACGCTCAGCTCAGGTGGAACGTTACACTTTTTCGTGCGTGCAGCCGACGTTCATTGATTTATAAGACGTTATCACGTCAAAAAATGAAAACCTGTAACAATAACAAAGCTGAAGGGTTTAATTTATACAAACGAGATAAGTTATTGTTAAGATGTCTATAGTATGTTTTTAGCCATTTACATTTGATTGATTGATTGTACTTAAATAACTGGGTCTGCAATGCATGCTTCTGTTTGCAAATACTGAGCGAAGCACTACCTTACCTTCGTTTGTGAGTTTTGGCGCCAAATTTCATCAATGTACTCGTAGTCTCAGCGGTTTGGCTGTGATCAGCTTTTGAATTTTTCTTTCAGTGATTATTCCTCCATGGTATGTCCGATTTCAAAAATTTTTTTGCACATTAGTCAAGACTACGTGAGTTTTGGCGCCAAATTTCATTAATGTAGTATCAGCGGTTTTTCTGTGATCAGCTTTTGAATTTTTCTTTCGGTGATTATTCCTCCATGGTAAAGTCTATATTTTTTTTACATAGCCTATGTCCGTCAGGTTATAATCGTGTACGTTCATGCCAAAATTCGTTTGAATCGGTTGAACCGTTAAGTAGCAGGAGGGACACAAGCGAAATTTGTGAGTTGCCTAAAAGAGAGTTCGCTCAACTATGGCCCGCGTGATTTGCAATATTTGCTTCCCTGTTTGAATCGGGTTTTATTCACAATTTAATTGGTTATCATTTTTAAATTTTAAAGCGCAAATCTTTCTCAGTTTTGAATTAAATCCTTTTTTAGTTCGTATACTTCCGTCAATCTCACGTTTAAACAAAATCACTTTTACCGGAAAACCTTTTTGCATTTTACAACCCATTTTTTAAAGAAGGTTGTAGGCTATTTAACATCACGCTACGAACTAAAGGGACTGAGCGAAACAAAAAATAAATCAGAAAGAGGGTTAAGTGAAAACGCAGAAACGTACGGGAAGACGCCTGGCATAAACCGTGCGTTACAGAGAAACGCCAAAATATTGTGTGGTAAAAAATTACACCACACTAACCAAGTCGTGAGCAACTGTTTGCAATACGAAAAATAGATATTTTACAGTTCGGTTGAAACTTGACCCATAGAACGACCATAGGTATATACTTATACCATGAGACCGGAAGAGGTAAAGGTAAAGAAGAAAAATACTTTGTCTGTATTCTTTTTGCTCTATATCTATTTTGGGGCTTTTATCCATATGGATACGCCAGCCCCATCGTATTTTCTCACAATTCTAAGTATAGTTTGTATAGACATAGTTTTTAACACCTAATGGAACTGTTAGGTGTTGAAAACTATTTATGATATGGAAAGGGAATCACTATGAGGATGAAACTGGCAGCAGAAAAACAGCAGCTTTTCGCAGCGACCAAATTTTCTAGAACTTTTTGGATTCATTTGAACATGTATAATTTTACATTCTAGTAGGTATTCAAGAGGGCTTGAATAGCCACCTTTGAATTAAGCTACTTAATTTTTTGCCGCATCTGATTTACTATTCTTGATGTATGTTGATGATGCCTTGATGTTTAAGTTTAGTTCGTTAAACAATAATCCCTTTCCGCCCTTTTCTTGACACAATCCATCAGCATATGTTGTATATCTTCGACCTTATTACATTCGCTACAGTAAGGGGAGTCAACTTTTTTCATGAAATAAGCAAATTACGCTGATGGATAGTGCCCTGAACGCAGTCGTAACGCCATTTTAACGTAGCTTCGATTTAGAGTAATGTCTTCAAACCAGGGTACGCGAGTTGGCTCTCCTTGTATGGACTTGTACCATATCCCTTTATCTTTGTTGTTATTATATACTCTTTATTGCACTTATAAAGTAATTAAACAGTTCATTAACATATAATAGTGAGCAATGGTGGGCTTATCTCTAAAAGAGACCTCTTCCAGCCAACCAAGGATATGTGGGGTAATTAAACAGGTAAGCGGGACAACTTAAGAGTGCAGATCATATAATATTCATATAATAAAATAAAAAAATATATAATCTCAATCAAAATTTAAAATAGCTATTATACTATGTCAATATACTACATAAATAGGAACTAACTATATACTACATAAATACAATAAATAAATAAAATTACACATTAGGACGGAGTGAAACATATACAAAAAAATTTTTTTTGCTCTTTTCAAATCTCCTGTATTATTAATTGGTGACCATATGTAAAAGCTTTATTCATGCAAAAAATCAAAGGTCTATGACTTTATTTTCAGGTGGCGCTTTAAGATAATAGTTTCAAAAAATCTAATATTTTTACTGATAAGCCTACCCTCAAAAAAGAGTTATTCTTACATTCTTTGCTTACAAATATACTGTTTTTAACTTCGTCTAAGTGTGATCTCGAAACAAAAATATAGTGTTTTCTTATGAAACTTTAATATATGGTTTTAAAATAGTGCCAACGTTAAGTAAATTTTCATAAAAAATGCCTAAAACGCGTAAAGATTTCCGGTGTCCTATATTTGGTGATCCAATCTAATTCAGTGATAACATGTTACCTTCATATTTTGATGTGATTAAACACTACTTATGGATTAGAAACGAAATGTTAGAGTTGAATAATGGAAAGGACCCTTCAATCAAAGACTTATGTAAAATGATTGCTTCCGATATTGAAACAATCTGGAGTAAAGCATCTATCCCTACAATTACCCATCAACAAGTCGTCTCTGGGCTGATTTTATATTATCAAAAGTACAAGAATGTGAAAAAATTACGTAATGACTCCAAAAAGCAGATATTCTACGTGTATCCCGAGAACTATGCAAATGTGTGACTAAAGTACCCGTTGCTAAGAAAAACTTGTAACGTCACTCCAAGTGCATCATCACCTGCCCCAGCTATAGTTTGGACGTCTGACAGTTCGTCTGACTCTTCTACATCAGATGAGGACGATGAATTACGTACTGCAGAATTATTATCTAATCTATCCCTTAAAAAAACTCAACAGATGGGAGATAAGCTGAAAAATCTTGCTACAACGTGCGATAGAACTGGAGTTTCTAATCGATCTGCAGCATTAATTGTAAATGCTGCGTTACTTGACTTAAATGTTATCAGTACTAAGGACTCATCAAAAGTAGTAGATCAAATCAAAATACGCAGAGAACGGCAGAAGATTCGTAAAGAATTGCAATCTATAGAAAAACACGAACCTTTAACGGCTATTTATTTTGATGGTCGTAAGGACAAAACTTTGACTATAACTAAGGCTAATAATATATCCCAAAGGAAGATTATATTTGAAGAACATATCTCAATCATATCAGAACCTTATTCTGAATACATCGGTCATCTTTCTATTGATTCAGGTAAAGCGGCTGATATTGAGAAAAATATTGTCGACTTTCTTGAAAACAAATATGAATTTCGTTCTTCTTTGGTGGCAATTGGATGCGATGGTACTGCTGTTAATACTGGTCGGAAAAATGGAGTCATTGTTTTATCTGCAAACGTCTGAAGCGCCCTTTACAATGGTTTGTGTGCTTGTTACATGCAAATGAATTACTACTTCTGCTGGCTATGTTACACGATGATAATCAACAAGTACGAGAGCTGGCTCTTCGGAGAGTTTTAAAGGCAAGAAAGTTCGTGAATTCCAGTTACCAGAGCTAAAAATAGATGCGACAAAATATTATGATTTGATAGAATGGGCGAAAGAGAAGATAACGGAACCTCCTGTAACAATGAAATATAGCGACTCGGAAATTACTACAAAAATTGCATCTGGAGGTAAATTGTTTGATATTGAGAAGAATGAGAAATACCCTTGCCACACTCAAGCAGTCGAAAGGTGTGTCAAACTTGTAACTGAGGCTTCGGCGTCTGTTTGTGGACCCGATGCTAGAGATGGTTTCATTCGTACTAGAATAAAATCCAGGCAAAAAATACCTATTTTTGACAGTATTTCCGTCTAAAAGAAGACACTGGGACTACTGATACTGAACATTAAAATGTTATTTTTATGGTTATTTAATATGGCTATTCATTATACTAGTAGTTTTAAGTATAAATTCAGTAGAATATAGAGTATTATTGTCAAATGTTTATTTGTAAGTCTTTTTTTTTCTTATCTTTCTACCTTCATACCTAATGCGCCACCTCAAGATATTGAGTTAGAAAGCTGGTATTTTGCATGAACATTTCCATTACGATGGATCACTGTTTGAGAAGCCAGGAAATATAAAATTCAGAAAAAAAAAATTTCGCTCCACCCTATTACACATTGAGTAAATAGATAACTATAGTAAAGGTTGTATGTAAGTTAGTTATGTTCAGACTATCATAACTGTTTCCATTCTTTTTGTTTCCATCCTTGAAAACATGCATTTTTAAGTTTACGAACATATTCAGATTGGTCTGGTAAATACTCAAGTACAACCCCCCGTTTGGCTGCTTCATTCATAGCTTACTGATCATTGTATGGGGTGAAGGGTTGATAACTTGAGTCACAGTAAATCCGATAGTCCATGAGCGGAAACTTAATGTAGAGACTTCAAGTGGAATCTGGTTGAGTATATACCTACAAGCAATGGAAATAATCTACATTTGATTGGTTAAAACATACAATATATGTTATTATTTACTTGTTTTATTTGCTTATTATTTCGGTATAAAAACGCAACTTTTCTTTCATATTGCATAAGAGTCGTTCTTCAGTGTTTAAATTATAAAAAAAAATATATTATTCGATCTTTAGGGTTCCTGCTTCTGGCCGATTTATTTATCGAATTTTATCCGTTTTTGTAAATGACTCTGCTTACATTACATTTCGCCGATAGCTCCCGAGAGGAGTGCACGTCCTAAACTTACAGTAAATGTTGGACAATAACACATCTGCGACTTAAAATCGGTCATAAAAGTTAAAGAAAAATCTGTTCTGTACGGAAACATTAAGGTTTTTTTTAATATAAGTGCCAAGTTATCACAAATTAAGTAGATTTGACCAATGCGTCAATAACGTAGTTATATCATTTAATAGATTATTGTAAGTAAAAAATTGCATTGACAAAAATGGCGCCCGCATCAAATATACTTAAAGGTGGCGGGCTTCATTAGGATCTCAATGTTCCATTTTACGGTGTGAAATTGAGCGCACGTTTAGTTTTGTTGGTTTGGGCTCGATTAGGTTTATTGCGACTGACGCGAGCGCGGTGATGCGTGAACACCGCTGCACGGATACGTCGTCGTTTGCAGGATACGATGAGCAAAAACAAAACGCACTCAATTTCCGAACGGAAATCCAACTCGTATTACGAGCTCTGTTGTCATTCGTAGGGAAACTAATTTTTGGCAAGCTTTCCGATCTTGATGCTTCGGTAACTGTTTTACTAACAATTTAATTTGCTACTGCAAATAGAATGTAACAGAAAGTAAATCAACTTGAACGTAGCGAGTAAAATGAATGGGATCTTTCCTGCCAATATCTCATTAACACCTATCGAAAGTCACTATCTGTTAAGTTAGTAGTTAGTCAGTAGTTAATAGTTACGTTCATTCACTCATAAAAATATTGAGGGGGTCAAAAAGACGTTGAAACTTTGTATGAAAACTTTACATTTTTTAAGTAAGTAGCGATAATCTTAGTAATAAGGCTGTTGATAACAAATAGACGTATTCCGCAGTTTCTAAAAAATATTACCTGAACCCGATAGATGGCGCTGCGAAAATGTTTTGTGTTTAATATATAGCAGGTATGCCCAAGTTCGTATGTCTGCTAGTCTATTTTATAGTTAATATGAATAGCGTCTGATTGAATCAATTGCTATTTTGTCAGACATGTAACTTTTAACGCTTCTTTATAATAATAGGTAAATTATTTAACTTGTCGATGTTGGTAAGTTATAAAACAAATAAATATTTCTTTTATTTAAGTAAAATTAAGTAAGTAAGTTACTTACATCTATGGACTATGTCTGAGAAGAAATAATTTTCATTTTTCATAATACTAAATTACCATTTAGTACACACACAATTTGTATACTGTATCTCATCGATATAAACTGTTTACCCTATTACTAAACAGTAATCTTTTCCTAAGAAAACTTGTGTAATTTCTTTTAACGATGTTTATATAATAAATATGGTTAACGGGGGCTGGCATCGAGATACTGAAATTGGTATTATTTCTACTATGTAAAAACATGTTATTTGTAGTCCACTATAGTATACCATATATATCTGTCTTTATGCTGTTAAATGTAACCTTTAACATGGCGGTCATAAATTTATAATCTAAGATCACAGTGGTTTGTGTGTTTGTCTGTCCGCTCATTTTCCATTGTATTAAAAACGTTACCATAGCAACGCCTTAACCGCAAGTAGTTCGTCTACCGGACTCTAGATGGCGCTAACGGAAAATATTTAGTAATAGAAAAATATTAAAGAATTTTGTCTGCTAGTATATACTCTAAGAACACAAATTTGTTATTTGTGTGTTTATCTGTCCGCTCTTTTCCCGCTCTTTTTCCATTGTATACGCGTTACCATAGCAACACGTTACCGGGTCAGCTAGTCTATAATCTAAGAACACAAATTTGTTGTTTGTGTGTTTTTCTGTCCGCTCTTTTTCCCGCTCTTGTTCCATTGCATACGCGTTACCATAGCAACGCGTTACCAGGTCAGCTAGTTCTTAATAATAAATATAAGACAAAATCAAATACATTGTTCTTAGCCCAAGTAGCTACAGCACTTATTTTATGGAATTCAAAAACAATGACGGTTCTATTACTCCCAGATCCGATAAAATGTAGAAAAGTTCGTTTTTACATTGACTCGAACGGATATCTAGGTGGGGAGTTACCATGAAAACCTGTATAAGAGCCATTCCACCACGAAAGTCGTTAATTCAAATGTTTACTCTCATTTCCACGTAAACCCTTAACGGATTGGAAACGGATCTATTGGAAATCTGTAGGGATTCATCTCCTAAACGGTTATCCCTTGCATTGTAGGTCAGCTGCTAAATCGATTTTCCTCGTTACGTGGCCCAATTACTTACATGAAATATGTGGTACCGATTTAACATGTAGCTAAAATATCTAAAGCAATTTCTAGTAGAAAAAAATCAACTTGTTTCAAGTGTTAAACGGAGGTCTAACTCGCTATTCTATTAAATTACGGAAATAAGTTGAGTTTTGTCAAGTGGTTTATAAGCTGATTACACAAGCTTACTTCCCATTTTGATGAAACTAAATTAAATTGAATATATTTTTTAGTATCTAACTTTCGATAACTAAGAAATTGCTAAAGAATTATTATATTTTAGATATTTAAACATTTCATTGCGTGATTGTCACTTCTAACGTTATTTTTATAAGAAAAAAACAACTCGTCTCTAGTGTGAAAAGATAATCTGTAACCTCTCGCTATCCGGGCGATTGCTAACTCTAACTGAGCTACCGACACCTTGACCGACCAATTAATTTTTTTCAGCCGATACCAACGGTCTTACGAGCCTTCCGTAACATGAAAAAGCTTATGAAAAAAATTTTTGATCACCCATTCGATGACCGGCCTTTACAAAAGGTGCTCAACCAACCAATAATCATACGCCGAGCGTGCTAACCGCCGCGCCATCAAGTTTTAATTACTTACTACGCTGGCTCAGCGACCCAAATTGGACCCATTTTTGCAAACAAGAACCAACCCACAGTTTGAGAACTATACAAAATGGTACCTAAACACTTATTATTTATAACATTTATAAACCTGATATTCCTAGATAGGCTACAGTATTCCACATGAGGTTAACAACTATTCATTCATTAATATACTATGTATTCATTTTGCACATTCTGTTTACAAAAGTCTCGTTTTCTCGAAACCAACCTGCTGTGGGTTGGTTCTTGTTTGCAAAATGGGTCCAATTGTGTCTTGGCCTCCGATACGAGAGGAGGCCTGTTGTCCTGGTCTTGTGCGGTATTTTCGCCAATCGTTAGTTTGAAGCTCGCGAAGATCCGCTTTAACCACATCACACCGTCGATATCGGGGACGGGACTACCGATCTTCGCCCTAGTGGTTTACTCGTGTAGGCCATTTTGCCGCTTCGATCTTCACCAATTTTGACGTGACAACGTCTTAAATTAGGTTGCGGCTGGGAGTCACTTATGAAAAAGTGTAACGCTCGGTAACGTTACGATGAGTCACCGAACGAGAGAGAGGCCCGCCGAATGCCTTGCGTCTCTCTCCCACTCAACTATATATGCGCTTACAATGAGAGCGAGTGAGAGGCACGCGTCCCTTCCACTCGGGCATGGTTAGCCCGCCTAAGAGCGAGAGAGACAGACATAAAAAGTGGAAGGGACGCGTGCCTATAAATTAATGTTTTAAATATAATTCTTTGTATAAATAAATGTTTTAAATTGTTACTATTATTTCATCCTTCTTCCTACTATACGAATGAATATTCACATTAAAATTATTTTACCACTCAAAGTCGTTGTCACGTAAAACTTTCGCCCGTATACCGACTTTACAGGCAACCAACCAGTTTTTTTTTAAATGGCCGAGTCAGCGAATTATTTGGGTTGTATTCGCTCGGCGTTTTTAGAGGCCTCTCACTTTCACCCGCCCCCTGCATTAGACATAACTATCATAGAAGGTATAGTTTCTACCTATATTGATCCTTTGATCTACTTGAGATAAACTGTTCAATATAACTTAAGTGATTTAAGCCGAGCATGCCTCCAAAACTTAACACAGTTAAAACAATTAGTATTTAAGGGAATGGTAATGAAATAAGTTTAATCCCTTTTCTTGTACACTTCACAGTAGGTATATGGACCTCTTTGCTTAGTTTATAAAAAATAATTCACATATTATGACAACCTTCATGGTCGAGGGGTCGCATATCAGTTTTTATGGTAAAACCACTCCGAGGTTCGATCCTGAAATTTTCGATGCTCTCTCGGGTCAATATTGGGTCGGTATTGCATACCAAAATATGACAAATTTAAAAAACTGACAAAATTAAAAAGCCTAATAAATGCCGGACAGGCCGGATACCGTCCAAATACGTCCGTTGGCCGCATTCGCATACAAAAAGCCTTACTGTGTCCGGCTTTACCTGGACGCCTGGCAACCCTATTTGAGGAATTATTAGGTAGGTATAAGAATTTTCGAACAAGTCGAAGTTCTATGTCGATACCACCATTTTTTGCAAATCCGCAACAACTAGTCACAAAAAAAAATGACAAAATTTTTCGTAGATAGAATGAGGAGTATGAAGAAGACGCTGCATGCAGTAATCGGCATCTTACCCTAACTATAATTTTAACTGGAAACATTTCAACAGGGTTGAACAGGTAGGTGCCTTCGTTATTTCTGAATTCCATAACACTACAAGCTACTAATTAGCTAATTATCTTGGGTTCAAAACAATATGTGTGCTGTTGTCTAATATTAATATTTATTTATATTAATTTCTTTCTTTCTTGCAATATATTAATTGAAAGACTTTCTTTAAGAATCATTGTTACTATCATGGATTCTTTAGTCATTATTCAGTTTTAAGTTGTTTAGCTCTAAGTATCACTATTCAGATGATATTTTAAATTGAGTTGATAAATATTTAAAGTACCTATGTACTTAAATCTCTCTGAAATGTACGCACGACTAAGAAAATTTATAGGGGAATGATGAACATTTATGTTAACCTATTTATCTTACTGAGAGAGCGTTAAAATCACATTTTGCACTAAATTTTAAGTCAGTTTGCATATTTTAAAGTATTTAACTTTAAAATAAGCAAGCTGATCCTCATAATATTTAAAATACTTATATTTTTTATCATTCTTGATTATAACCTTTCTCAATTTTACTCCAATTAGACTAACCCAAAGTAATAACTGTAACATTTGTGTTATGTATATTAATGTAACGGATAGGTATGTCTGTATAGATAAATAATCATGACTTAGGTACAAATACTCGTATTCATCACACAAAAATCTCCCCTTCCGGGATTCGAACTCAGGGCCTTCGGTGTGAAAGGCAGGATCCCTTCCGTTGCACCAAACGCTCGTCGTAGAGAGAAAGTAAGTCCAGTGAGGGATAAAGAAACTCTTAATTTTTCCAGAACGGCTGTAACGTGGGCATGAAAAAGGTCGTTGTTAGGTACTTATGCAAGAACGTGTCAGAAAGTAAGCCTTTATTGTCATACAAATATACGGAAGGTAAAGTTATATGTAACTAGATGTAACTCTATGACTAGCTTGTTAGTTTTTTGTTTTTATTTTTTATCTGTATAAAAAGAAAGTTCAAATACCAACTTCCAAAAAGTTTTTATTTCGTTAAGTTTCGTAAAGTTTATATTTTAATTCAAAGCAAAAAGTTCCAAGTAAAGTATTAAGTGTCTTGGCTGCATGGAACTTTTCGTTTTCTGTTCTTAAGAAGTGCGAATTGCGCGATAATTTTGCGGTTGAATTATTCATCTCTTTAGTGACAGTACATACTTCAATCAGTATCCGAGATGAATTCCAGTTTTGATAATCACGATTTTTTTATTGTCTTTATCAGAACTGAAACTAGAAAAAATTCCCGCCCAAGCAATCATTGAGAACTGGATAAGAACTTACTTTCTGAAGTCTATATCTAAATAAATACGATTAAGTACCAATGTCATGATTTAATGTCAGGGAAAAGTGAGAAAAATGAGCCTTAATTTCCATGTAAATTATAGTTAAATATATAACTTAAATATTTTAATAAATATGAAATATTTATTTGAATAAAACTGCACTGCTAGAAAATACATGACAACCATTATCTTAGTCATCCTGTGATCACGGCTCCTGTAAAAGAGTCGAAACGTCAGAATTAAATATAAAATAAAATAAAATATGCGCAAAATCCGTGAAAAAGTGTTTTATTCAGATGTGTAATGTGCTCGGAAGTATAAGAACTAAATAAATATTTACTTGTAAGAAAGAAAACTTAACATATGATTTTATGTACATTATTGTTTTATTATGTTTAAAGAAAACGGGAGGAAAACTTAAGTTTAGCATTATGGATATGATTCGAAAAATATTGGGAAAATTCAATCGCATCCTTCTCTGACCTCCTCCAAACTTTGGAAAATTTCTATTTACTTTTCACAAACAAATTTTTCCGAAAACTAAATACGAAACTGATAACGACTATATAGTTGGACTTATCATTTTCAATATTTAATTATACCACTAATGATTTAATTATCTTTAGAAGTCTCATACAATTGTAATTTCATTTCATTATTTATTTCTTCAAAGTATGTTTTTTTAATGTTATTATTGTACTCTTTCTTTATGACACATATTTATGGTGATTGCATAATATTGAAAAAAACATGTTCATTATAGTAATATAAGTTATAAACGGGATTTTTACCATGTACCTTGTTTTTGTTTTTATTGAGTTTCCGATATTTCGGAAACAAGGTACATGGTAAAAAACCCGTTTATAACTTAAATTACTATAATGTTAGTGACTATGAAAGTTTAAAACAATAAACATGTTCATGTTTTTTATTTATCTAAATTTGACATTATGAATGCATAAAATACTAATTAGTAATTATTAGTGGTTAAAATGTAAACTTAAGTTGAGAAATTACTTATCTTTGTCTTTAGAACATTGTTTAATCATATGAAGAGAAAATGGTACCTGTCTTAGTTGTAAATCTATACTAATATTATAAAGAAGTAAAGCTTGTGTGTTTGTATATTTGTTAAATTGTAAGGGGTAATCTCGGGATCTACTGAACCGATTAAAAATTCTTTCACCAATAGAAAGGCACATTATTGCTGAGTGTCATAGGCTATATTGAATGCTAGGAAAAATTTAAAGAATTTTGTCCACCCGTGCGAAGCCGGGACGGGCCGCTAGTATAAAATAAACCTATAAACATTTTCTATCAAAGGAATTGTCTTTTATTATCTTCGCAGGTGTAGTATGTATCACTTCAGAGAAAGTGCAATTACCGTTGAAGGAGATAGACAAACAGCTTTGAACTCAAACCTTTTTAAAGTAGTAAGTACTTCTAATAGCTTTGAATTGAAGCACTTTCTCCCCTATGTGAACAATGCACTGTTTCACGCACTTCTTCTAAGAACGTGTCGATCGTTTAGTTAAAACAATTTTAAACTTTTTAAATCCAATAGGATTTGTTTAAATTTCTTTGAGGGATTTTGAGTTAAAAAATGTATCATATATACATTTATTAACTCTATTACTTGCATTTTTTTAAATAGTTCTATCAAAAATATCAATTTGAAATATTAACCGCGTTTTTCGTTCCTATAAAAATCATTTTTTGTCTCTAAAAATTACTTTGTGACTTAGCGTGGTTTTGGCTAACGGACGGAAAAAGTATATATGTTTATATTTGTAAAATACATCTTTTATCTTTTTATTTATAAAAGCCGAAATGTTTCTGAAAAACATTTTGTATACGATATCACAAAATACCAAGAAAGTCGCACCTAAAATAAACAGTAACCACCATTGTGAATATAAATTATGTTTATGAAATTAAGGTACAGTACACATATTTGTCTTTTCTTGTAAATCAATTATTCTCTGTCAGTGTTCCAGGAAACAGTATGCAGCATAAATTATGAAACAAATTCAGTGTAAATCCTTAATGAAAGCAACGCCATACTGTGTTTACCCTTAAACATTTTTGTTTAAGATGAATTAGACGTGATTTGATTACAAAATTGGTATATTTAAGGGGGGTAATTAATTATACAACTAAATTCAACCCAATTAGAAATTAGAAATTAGAAAAAAATATTTACATTAGGTATTTTTACTTCAAATTGGGCTGATCGTAGCAATAATACATAATTAAGAGAGAAAATTTATAAACATTTCATTTAGGTATTCATTGATAGAATAGAGCCATTTATCAATTAAATAATCTTTTAATCTGGGTTCTAATATTAATCTAATCTAATAATAATCATAATTTAATTGCTTCTATAAATTTTAATAACTAATGCAAAAAATACCTTATGGTGGCCACCATAAGGTATAGAGTAAAATAGCACAAAGACTTCACAATTAACTATAATAGTTATATGGTTTATATGGTTGATATACCAAGGAGTCGCACTTCCATTTTCGTAAAATCTGTGTTCTTATTCCTTAACTCTGTTTAAGAATCAATTTAGTTTAGTTTTTAAGAAATTTTATATTAACTTGATAAGAGACTGAGCAAGGCTGGTGCTGAGAGCTGGGACACAGTTTTTACTAGTAGGTACAGCTATCAACGTAAAATATGTATGTGTCATCTTGTAGATTACTAATTAATTAGATTAAAAATAAAATAAAAAATACTATTGAATTTGATTTCCTACACAAAACTGGCATGAACGATAAGTCGTGACGCTGAGAGTTCCATGCTGAGATAAGGTCTTATTGGCCCCAAATACACTATATATGATATATTTTTCTGCTAATTTACTATGTTTTATATTTTTTGTGTGTTTAAGTCCAGTAAATATTTCTTTCTTCCTAAATTAAAATTCTTGTTTTTCTCCGAAACGTGGCTATCAGGTCAAATCAATTTACGAACTAACAGCAGCCCCAGCAGACGTTGTCGGGCCCTAAAGTTATTATGCCTGCGAAAAATCTTAAAAATAACTATTTTTGTCTATGATAAAGCACTAGCTCATTGTTTAATTTAAAAATGGAACAGTATTTATATGAAATTATTCGTCGAGTATATATTAAAATCGGACTTTGTGAAACAGGCTAATAACTAAAACAATTTACAAAACTAATTTATAAATTTAATGGAATTAATATTACAAGAACCCAATTTGAAAGTTGCTTAATTTAATATACTATAGATATATCAAAAGTAAACTAAAGACCTGTACAATATTAACTTAAATAACTTAAGAATAAAACTATAGAACATACATATGTATATTAAAAAATATTCTCGTAACCGAATTTGCTCCTGGAAATGTCATTTTATTCTTAAAATTCCGGAGTTGGAAGGCTACCAAGTACTGCAATACAGTAGTATTACGTTATAATAGGGTTGTCATACTTCCAGACTATGCTGTTTAATCTGCAAGTATTATAAACAAAGCCTTTTAAAGCTTAAGGCTGTATAACGCCTGCTTAGTTGTAATTTCCTCTATTATTCTGTTGAAAACTTTTGGTTCGGTCACACTGTTTTCGTGTTTGAAGTATCCACACTTGTCACTTTAAAATATTTTTTAATATTAAAAGACTTAACACATATGATGTTACAGAGGAAATTGACTCTGCAAACAAATTCATTTCAATTGTGTATAACTAGTGAGGATTATATAATTTTAAATAATTAAAATTTATTTTTATTTCAAAATCTAAAAAATATATATTCCATTTGCAACTTTATATTCAAGTAACATAGTAGTTAGATTGTGAGAGACTAGTACCTGAACTAAGCAGAAATGCCTGTATCTCAGAGCACCAGGTCTCCCCAGATGGGCAAAATGTTTACATTTTTAATTTCACAAAAATACAAATTAACTTTGATAAAAAAAATAAGCAATTAATATAAATGGAGCCGCGAGAATTTAGGACACATAATTTTTTGCTATGTATAAAATTACAAAAAAGACAATTGGTTAGCAGTTTGTGTTTAAAATGAAAGTGTTTGTTTGATCTTGCTATTCAAGGGAGCGTAAAAGATTTTCTGTTTCTTGTTATGTCAGACGTTGTAAGAATCAACAGATGATTAACAATTACGCTTGGTTAAACTAATAATGTTCAATTTCCGATCGAGGTTCTGCATAATGAGGTGGGAACATCCAAATTATTGAAGAGAGGTTGAATAGCTGAATCTACTGCACTGTGTTGTTTGAGTACAGTGAGAAGGATGGACAGGTGGCGGACGGACAGAACTTGACAATATTGATATACGAGGCGTGTTTTTTAAGTAAGTACCGTTTTGAAATTAAATAAGACGTGCTAAGATATCTCAATAATTTTATTTTTACATGATAGCCTGTACCTTAATCTACTTTACTACATAATTTCCGTCAATATTGAGGCACTTGTCATAACGTTGTACCGGTTTTTGAATGCCCTCCTCATAGAAGATTGCCGCCTGACTTTTTAAAAACTGCATCACAAATGTTTTGACTTCGTCATCGTCTTGAAGACGCTGACCGCCAAGGTGTTTCTTCAAATGCAGGAACAGATGGTAGTCACTGGGCGCCAGATCAGGGCTGTACGGAGGATGACCTAGAGTTTCCCATCGAAAAGATGTGATGAAATCTTTGGTCTGATTAGCCACACGGGCATTGTCATGCAGCAAAACGATGCCTTTGCTCAACTTGCCACGTCTTTTGTTCTCGAATGAACGGCGCAGATTGTGCAATGTCTTACAATAAGCTGCTGCATTGATTGTCTCATTACGAGGCAGAAACTCCAGAAGCAATACTCCTTCGGCGGCAGACTTCTATGAGGAGGGCATTCAAAAACTGGTACAACGTTATGACAAGTGCCTCAATATTGACGGAAATTATGTAGTAAAGTAGATTAAGGTACAGGCTATCACGTAAAAATAAAATTATTGAGATATCTTAGTACGTCTATTTTTTATTTGAAAACGGTACTTACTTAAAAAACACGCCTCGTAGTTCTTTAGTGAGGAATAGAATTGGTTTCATGGTGCAAAACTTAAGAACGGCTCTTTGAGCTCTTTCCAGTTTCATTAAGGTTGATTGGGAGACGCCACCCCAAGAGATAATACAATATATCTGTTAATTGGTGCCTTGATGCTGCCACTTAACTATCTTGCTGAATCTTAATAAATGATAAATGCTTGACGATTATAAAATATTTAATTACTTGATATAGGTACGAGTTCACAATTTTATTGACGTGACCTAATTATGTTAAAATATATTAATATTAAAATGACGCGGTAACATACTTTGTGCAGTGTAAACCATACAAAATCTATATCGACTTGCAAAGAGCTTTGTAAACTGACTTAACCAATTTCTATTCAAATACAAATCGTTAAGAAGTTTTGAAGGAAACTAACTCTTTAATTCCTTTAACCTGGAGTGTGACTTGTGCTTTAAAGAGACATCTGTCTCTCGTAGTTCAAAGGATGCTGCTACCATTTAAAAGCTCAAAGTAAAGCCCAAAGGTTTGATAAATGAGAGACTTCATTAATATCTAGTCGATCTCTTTTTAACATATTACAGTGACAACAGGGTATACATTAAATCGCTGTATTTTTTAGCTGTTTTTGTTATTTGGCACATAATTTTTAACTTATATGATTTTTTTTAATATTTTTCTATAAAGAAAAATTTTGATTGGCTAACAAGTTACTCTCAGACGGGACTCGAATCCGTGACATTTTGATGTCCGGTCCACTGCTTTCATATATTCTTTGTGAATAAATAATAAGAAGAAAGCATCTCTTGTACATATAAACTTCATCGTCAACCCTGACAACATGTTGCAAGTAGAACGGGCAATTTGCGAGATATCCTCAGCATCGTCATACAGCTTGTCTCGTGTAATAACTTCTCTAAAATAAACGAACTAAAACATAATTTCTCAGAAAGGAAAACAGACTCTGTTCTAATCGCATAAGTGTCAAAGATAGTCAGCAGATTTCATGTGCAACAATCTCGTTACATCTCGCCAAACTGTCATAAAAAGATTTGTTTTCACATCAATCTTGTGATTAGACATTCTTTATTCAAAACAGCATACAACGTATGTATCTGTTTCTACAATATTATAATCTATCCAAAAATGATATTAGTTTATTGTCTTCATAAAATTCCCATAGTTGCACATAATTTCCATAAAAGTATAAGCGAGAACTAGCTATCGTTAAAAAATAGTCATTTCGTTCATATTATATATATTGAATTTTCATTTATCTATTATTCATGCTATTTCGTATGATAAATTTTCAAAAAAAAAAATACCTGAATAAAAATTGACTCGTCTAACAAGTTATTTTCAAGTCCAATTCAGCTACCGAGGCTTGTGACCACCGGTCGAAATTTGTATTTTCTACCAGAGAATAACCAAACCAAGCAAAGTCGATTTTTATGCCAGAACGTCTTCATATAAGATGCAGGCAGCCTTGCAAAGTTCAGGTGCATTTCGTAACTCTTTTAAATGCTAAGTGCTTTGTTACATGTAACATTAAAGCTGTTAAAAAGTTACTGCCTTTTCTGATAAACGATAAAATGTTTTTTTCAATAATATAAGTTATCACAAATTTTATATTATGTATATTCAACATCTGCAGCTACGCCTGGGCCACTTTTATAATTGAATTTGTTATTCTTACGAGTATATCGGGACGGTAGACCGAACGCTGCAAATATAGAAAAAGCCACAAAGTTCTTGATCTTGGGTGCTTGTTTTTTCTTTTTGTGCAATAAGTTTCATGGTTTAATATATATTTCTTGTACAATATGTAAAGAAAAAATACTAAAGCAATGTATTAATATAATACGTTCATTGTTATTAAATTAAAATAAAAAAGTCATTAACCATACATTTAGAAATTCTTTAAATATCATATGCACTTTCCATACAAAGTTAAACATTTTAAAAGATTATTTTTAAATATAAAAAGAAAGAAAAATGTGATATATCTTTCTCGCCATTGGGGCTACCAGACAGACATTGGTTTGAACCCCACTTGAAGCATTTTTCTATATTTTATAAAATTGTAGTATTTGACCGCTACATTTTTATATTAAAAAGAAGTTTTTACTAAAATACATTCATATGTTTGAAACAACTTGATTACATTTACTTATTCATTCCGGATATAAAATCAGGATCAAATGGCTCCTGCTTTCAAAGGTTTTTTTAAAACAGTGTATAAATAATGTGGTTCGTTATCGCAAACCTATACAAGAGACCTTTAACTAAAGTGTAAAGTAACTCTAAAGTAACCAAGATAAAAGTAGGACGACTCCGTGGACCTATTTACCGTCATTTAACTAGTGGGTCACTCGATCGCGGTTCTTTTGCGGTCCTGCCTCGGTCTGGTAAAATATTATTAAATGTAAAACAATGTGTGCATTCAGACTATCCCATTTTATTAAATTTAAATTTAAATTATTGATTATCTAAATTAATTCTAAGTGATAACGATGTCTTAACCAGTGTGGACATTTGAAAAAAGTAATTTGTGCATAAATAATTGATTTTTAAATGATATTGACATTTTTCAGCCGCGAACATTACAAGGAATAAAAGACTTTAATGTTTATTTATTATTAATTATAAGCCAAATACACCCGACTTTGATTATTGACGGTACAAGACTGAATCGTGAACTGAGCCAGATTGTCTAATGTAAATAAATAAATATTTCTTACATTCACACCAATTAGCCTAGCCCAAAGTAAGCACTGTAAGGCTTATGTTATGGACACTAGGTTAACGAATAGACATACATATATGATACATAGATATGTAATATTCATAGAAATATCTAAAAAGACCAGTGACTCAGGTACAAATGCTCGTATTCATCATACAAACATTTGCCCCTTCCCGGATTTGAACCCGGGACAGTCGATGCGAAAGGCAGGATCACTACTGTTGCACCAAACGATCGTCAAACATGTGAACATGATTAGATTTTGCCAGACCGAGATCGGACTGCGATTGAACCGTGATCGACCTTAGAGTGTGGATCCAGCCTAAATGTGGAGTACTTGTCCATAGGCAAGCATAGGCCGCGTACAGGCCACCGTTTTTCATCGGTTCTTTAGATTAGAAACGTAAACGATGTAATTAATCAACCGATTATTTTATAGATATTTTAATTCAAATTAGACATTTAAAAATTACATGACCTCTATTACAATGGTATAATATTCTAACGTTAAAGTGTAGCTTTATGTGCACTCAAATGTACAACAAAACGAAATATGATGGTAGGAATAACAAGATTATTTGTTGGGATAAGAGTCCCTAAAAATAAATATCTTTTGTTGGCCAAATAACTTTTGTCCACTCAAGCTAAAGTTTAATCTCCTATATGGATTCATTCTAGACTTTGTAGAATTCTGGTATGATTTTTTTACTTTTTTTTCTCATCATCCCCTTTTAGGAAATTCATGTACCAACTTGTCCTTTTGTAAATGACTGCTATTTCTACAAAGACCTAGTAATAATACCATTATCACAATTTTCTTTACGATTTTTTATTATTATCCATGTTTCATTCAGTTAACTTTTGATCTACTGATCAAAACAGTACCTCTGTTGTATCTAAATATATTTAAAATAAGACCACTTTTACCGGATTGGTGTCGCATTTCATTTTTCTTTTATGGTTCCGTTCCTCGAAAGGACAAAACGGAACCCTTATAGGATCACTTTGTTGTCCGTCCGTCCGTCCGTCTGTCTGTCAAGACCCTTTTTCTCAGGAACGCATGGAGGTATCAAGCTGGAATTTATATCAACTACTCAGGTCTACTGTCCCTTGGCGCTGTGAAAAATTCAAACGTCTAAGCCTACGCAATCAAAAGATACAGCCATTTACGCCGCAAGTTTCCGCAAATTTTCGACACTCGCAAGGGAATCAAAACCTACAGGGTACTTCCCGTGAACTCAGAATCTTGAAATTTGGTAAGAAGCAACGTCTTATAGCACAGATAAAGTAAAAATTTCGAAAACCGTAAATTTTTAGGTTACATAATATAATAAACATATTTTATACGGAACCCTCGGTGCGCGAGTCCGACTCACACGTGGCCGGTTTTTTTTATATTCAGTTATTATTATTATCAGTTATTATTATTATCAGTTATCCTGTGAGCACGATTCCTATATGGAGTCGAAACGTCAAAATTAAATATAAAAAACAAAATTATATGCGCAACCCAGTATTATATCTAAGTATCATGTATGTTTATCTTTCTGGTGCCCTAAGTGTCCATAACATAAGCCTTACAGTGCTTATTATTTTTATTAATCTGGTATAAGTGGCTTTGATATGCGCGGAAGTGTAAGAATATCAAAATATCTTGTTTACTTCGGAACCTTGCTTCTTAATGCTTCATGAAGAAGGTAGAAGTTATAATTTTTGTTGACTTAACCTAAACAATTTCTATTTAATTTATATTTATTGAGGCTAACTTACAAATCATACACCTGGCATAATAATAAGTTTTGATATATGCAGAAGTGCTGTTTTTATTACAAGCAGCCACGGCATGCATTATGGCAAAGAAAAAATTAATCATCATAATCATAATATTCATAATAATTTATTTGCTTTTAACATGGTATAAAAGGTCTTACATATATTTATGTGCTCAACATATAAGGCCAACTTAGTGTCAGCATGCAAATTTTTAAAGCTAAACATATTTTTATACAATAAAACATAATAAATTTATTATTAAAACCCTGCTACATATTATAATTAATTATATGCGATATAGTTATACAAAATAGAGAAAAAAAATGTTATGTCAAGTTTTCTCAAAAAATTCAGTCATGCTGTAAAAATTATTTTCATTTAGCCATTTGTACAAATTTTTCTTAAATAATTTTTCACGTAAAAGTTGAATATTGAACGGTATCTTGTTAAAAATGAGTATACACATAGCCAAACAACTGTTATTATATTTCGCTGAGTTTGGCGTTACCTTCAAAACAAGCTTGTGAGGGTTTCTTTTTGAACGAGAGTTTGATTCATTCGCAGTTTTAAATAATGATTTATATTTATAAACAAAACAACATATTTCATAGATGTACCTACAATGATGGTAGTGGTAGTGAACTGAATTCTTGAAATATCGGTTGGCAGGATACATCAGAGGCGACACCAGTAATAGCCCGAAATCCAAAAAGCATGCGCTATTTCTGATATATAATATTCATATTCATAAGTGCTAAGGCTAATACCATTAATTAATTAAGAGAAATAATTGCAGGCAGACCACGCTAACTAGTGCGTCACCGAATTCATCTACAACAATTCGTGCTTCGGAAGGCGACTCCTCATCGTTGGCACGTTCTGCATCAGTGGTAGTAAGCGCCCATCAATGCATGTTTATGGATACGTTTCCACCAGAGCTAAGCGAAGTAGCTAAGAGGTGCGCGAAAAAATAATTAACCAACATGATTACTTTATTTATTACAAGCTGAATGCACTAGCCTTTGAAAAATTTGAACAGTTATTTACGGAATTTATTTTATTTTTATTTTATTTTATTTTATTTAAAAGGCACAATTACAGACAACAGACAATAAAACTTAAAAAAATAAACTAAGAACTATATAATTTTGCATGTCTGCGCCCAATTACAATTACGCACATCATTTTACAAATAAAACATATAAACTACATAAATATTAAATAAGACAACAATTAATTTGTAGATGACAGACACAAAATAAACAAATAACAAAAAATATTTACTATTTTGGACAGGACTATAACTTAAATAATGAGTTTTTAAAACATTGGATATTATTATTAAACATAATGTCGACTTCGGAACAAATTTCGTTATAAAACAAACACATTCTATGCATTGGATTGTTCTTTGAGACGTTATTCTTGGTCAAAGGAATGTGGAACAACTGTGGCTTACGCACTGACCTAGTAGGAACCTTAAACTTCAATAACTCCAGTAAACCGCTGTCAGACTGTCCATTGGCAATCGGATAAAGCGTGCACAAGTCACTCATCCACCTACGCTTTTCAAGGGTAATCATATTAAAATGACTCAAGCGATCTACGTATTCTGGTACTTTTTTACGTAGTCCACATTTGACACACAAAGCTCTAACGAATCTTCGTTGAATAGCCTCCACTCTATCTATGTGAACATTATAGATAGGAGACCATATTGGAGAACAATACTCGAGCACACTTCTAACCAATGCACTATATAGAATCTGCCAAGATTTTATATTTTTAAAAGGTCATAAAGCTCAGCATTTGATGGGCTTTGTTACAAATGTAATCATAGTGGTGGCGAAATGAAAGAGTGGAATCAAAATGTACTCCCAGGTCACGAACTGTTGTAACACGGGCAAGCGTAGATCCACAAATCGTGTACTTGAAATAAATGGGGTTTTTATTTTTTGTGAAGGAAATTATTTGGCATTTGTCAACATTAAGCGACATTTCATTATAATCACACCACTTCAAAACTGCGTTGAGGCTGTCTTCCAATGCTTCACAATCCTGAGTATAAGTGATGTGTTTAAAAATCTTGATATCATCCGCAAAAGCAAGACAGTTGCATTCTATTGTGTTGAGTAGATCATTGATGAAGATAAGAAATAGAAGCGGCCCTAAATTCGAGCCCTGTGGAACGCCCGAGCTTGGAAAAAATGGAACCGAATCATAGCCGTATAGTGCCACAAACTGAGAGCGGTTCTGAAGATAAGATGACAGCCAGCGCAACAAACTTCCGTGGATGCCCATGTGAAACGCCTTAATTAAGAGGATGCTATGATTAACACGATCGAACGCCTTTGCAAAATCAACATAAGCCGTGTCAACCTGTCTTCTATCATTAAAAGCAGTACACAAAAAATTGGTATAAATTAGTAAGTTCGATTTAGTTGACCTACCTTCAACGAAACCATGCTGTTTATCACTTAGTAAAGGTTGTATGTGATTATACAGATGCTGATAAATAATAGATTCGAATATTTTCGCAAACACGTTTAATATAGTAATCGGCCGATAGTTCTTAATATCTTTTTTGTCACCCGACTTGTATATCGGAGTGACTTTGCCAATTTTCCATAGTGACGGAAATGAGCCCTCGTTAAGAGATTTATTATATATAAGTGATAATGGTTCGGCTAATGCCGAAGCACACATGCGAATTACAATGGGAGGAATACCGTCTGGTCCTGCGCCTTTAGACATATCGACATTTTTAAGTTTTGTCAAAACACATTCTTTTTTTATTTTTATTTGACCAAGCGACAGATTATGAGAAGGAAACCCTGGAGAACAATTGGCCGTCTTATTTTTATTATATACTGATGAAAAGTATTGCGCGAACAGATTCACGATTCCCGCTCCCGATGCAGCCACACTATCGTCCAAATGCATACGGTTAGGTATGGTGTTAGTAACCTTTTTACTTTTTGTGTATTTCCAAAATGATTTTATGCTCACAGACAAATCCCTTTCTATGTTTGAGATATATTGTTTAAAACAATTATCCAACATAACCTTGGCCCGTGATCGCAACATCGAAAAAGTGTCGAAGTCCCTTGGATTTTTAAAAAGTTTATAACGGGTATGGTATTTGAATTTCAGTTTAAGAACTCTTTTCAGACAAGCAGAGAACCATACCGGATGCTTAGAATTGCGAACCCCTGTTTTAGGTGTATGTTCGTTAATTATTAAGTGCAACTGATTATAAAAGAATTGAACGAAATCGTCACAGTTAAACGTGTTGGCATGTTTCGACCAATCTATATCATTGAGCCTCGCAATGCAGCCCTCAAAGTCTGTCTTGTGAAAGCAGAGCTTTTCAGGGAGACTATTTGGAACTAAAAGCGGGAGTAGATCGTGAAATTCGAGTTCAAAAGCGGGATGGTGTACATCAAGACGACTAATAGGCACTGCTTTATGTAGTGTGAATGCATCAGAATGGTCAGCAATGGCTAAATCTAAAATTCTGTTATTGTGATTTGAAATATTGTTTAACTGAGCGACGTCGTTGGAGTAGAAAAAGTTACAAAGACCTTCAGATTTCTTACAGTAACTATTCAGCGGCGTCCTTGTTTCATAAGACCATATCAAATTACCTAAATTGAAATCACCAACAATACACGTAAAATGTTTTGCGTGAGATGAAAGTATGGTGGAGCATTTATTGGTTAATCCCAAAAAATCTTCTATAGGTAAATAATCAGGAAGATACACTACACAAAGGTTTATTACACGATTGCCATTGATATTAATCTGTACCCATAAATCCTCCACGTAATCCGATTGCCAATCGCTCCTAACAGTAAAATCAAGTTTTTTAGAGATTGCTACCAAAACTCCTCCGCCATGATGCTTACTGAATCTCTTAAGGAACCTGCTGTCTCGGTCTCTGCGTACAACCGAGTACCTATTATCGAACAACTCTGAGGATAGAATAGAATTATCGAGCCACGTTTCACAAATACATATTATGTCATAATTACAACTACCATGTACCTTGTTTTTTGCGAGTTTCCGATATTACGATTCCGATACATGGTAACAATCCCGTAAATAACTTATATTACTATAATGTTAGTGACCATGGAAGTTTAAAACAATAAATTTGAAAAGGTAATTGAAATACACTCATGAGCAAAGTCTCTTACCATATCGGTGATTATTCAAAAGACAAAAATGCGTGGAGTTAATAGCCTTCTTATTATTTTTCTTTTTTTAATAAAAGATGGTAACCGTATAAAATCCGTTCTGTGTAATAGTCATTTTTTCCTATACGTTTTGGTAGTTCAAAAACAGTTTGCTTAAATGTTTTATGTGTGTAATGTAACACATGAAAAGGGAGATATGAACAGCCCTTGCCGAGTTTCTCGCAGGTTCTTCTAGGTTCAAGGACTCCGGACATATAACATGGTGTAACTTTGAAGTTAATAGACGCACTGTAAAATCTCATTTTTTTTTTCTTTATTTATGGCTTGTACAATTTGTGCATTTAGCCAATGTCAAGTAAGTATAATCTTCTATGTTCTTGAGTAATTTTCTAGGTTTCAGTAAAGAAGTGGGGTTTCACTGAAACTTCCTCATGGCCTTCTTGAGAGAGCGCGAAAAGACACCTTCCAACCTGTTTTGTTTCACTTGTCAACACTCATGCATATTCAGAAACACTCAGTGGTTAATAACCCACCATTATTACACACTAATATCAACCACAACACAAAATTTAATAAGAAAACCAAAACCATTAAAGTGACGCTTCGCGCTCCCGCCAAAAAGTCCAATTCTCATATTGAATAAGAATTATTTCATATTTGATTTGATTTTTGATCTTATTTTCCAAGTCCCGCGCTGTTATTGGTGGAATTTTTCCTTACCACCGCTTAGCTAGCTTGCACAGCTCTCCTGGAAATACACCCTTAATCATGTGGTGTCCTGCAGAGTAGAATAACATCAATACTTTACACATAAAGGTGTCGTGGACTAATGGAACTAGAGGCAATCACAGTATACTTCTTAAAGACCATAAAGCAGCAACAGCAGAATGATGGTATTTTAATGCGATCTCTAACCCGCCCAGCATGGAGATTATGGCTATACCCTCCATTTTTGGAGTTGGCTTCCGTCTAGCAATGGACATCTCTAGACTGAAAGATGAATCCCACTTTGGGCCTACATAGGTTATGACCCTTTATCCATACGATAGTTATATCCTTAAGGAAGGCTCTGGGCTAATAGTGGAGACATTTACAAGTTGATGGTGATATTATCATTGAAGAATTACGTATCGCCAGTGTACAGTGACAACTTAGAAAACCAAATATTCTATCTGATAATTTGAAACTATATTTCACACTTATAAAGACTTTTTCGATCAACATCGACACTATAGTCCATGTCAAGGACAGATATATCTTAAAATTAAATAATATTAAACATATTAAAATTATGTGTAGAACTATTAAATTTTTTTATAATTTTTTATATATTTTATCTTCGATTATATCGATCTTATAAGATAAATTATTATAATAGAAAAATACTAGAAAAAATCGACTCGGGTCACAAGTGAATCTCAGGCGGGAAACGAACCCGCAACCTTTGGAAATCCGGTCCAATGCTCTCCCAATTGAGCTACCGAGCCTTGCGAACACTCGTCGAAATTTTCTAGTACATTCCTGATTTTACGCTGTAGGCTAGCGTTGTTTCATCAATGAGAGGAACATCCTCTCGTATTCGAAAGAAACATTTTTACAAATGTTTGGTCAATCGGTTAAGATGAAACAGATTTATAATTTTTATATTTTTTATGCATTTTCAATGCGATCTTATAAGATAAATTATTATAATAGAAAAATTCTAGTATTTTTCTATTATAATAATTTATCTTATAAGAACTATTAATCTTCTTCCACAAACAAAGCTTTTGAAAATTTACATCAAAGAAGGCTAACATTGTTACTTTTTAGTGAAACGGATTAAATAGATGCGAGAATTTGACATAAGCTCATATCCATCTATAAGTCCTTAAATATCTAGCTTACTTCCCACTTAATGCGGTCTTACATATAAGCGCTAATTAGGCGATTACTTATCAATATAAGTTACTTGTTACTCGAGATTAGTTGTGAATTCTGGGTTAATCCCTGAATACCCGATTTCCCGAGTGAGATTGCCGAGGGTGGGGACGGGCTCTAAGGACTCCGAATACGATATTGATACTATAATATATATATATATATATTATAACATGCAAACAAAAAAAAATATTCTTGAAAGTGGGAGTATATTTACGTATTTTTTTAATAATGGAAATTATCCATGTAGAGTTGTTATTTCGATAATTAACTATTAAAACCTGTGATTTCTTAAGGAGATACTAAATTCTATTCTCTAAATATAATACACTCGAGAGCAATGAATCCGGGTCACTTAAAGAATCCTAAAAATCTCGGAAACTAAAAATGATAAGTTAATGCAATAAATTGTATTTAATAGACAATGTAATACTCCTTAAATGAAAGTATTAAAACTTCTTAGTTATTGTAAAGTTATATCACTAATAAGAGCCACTTTCGAAGATGGAACTACGAAATTACAGCATTTGGTTTTGCTTTTGTTTGTAATCTGTCATTTATGTGGGTACATAAACCATGTTGATAGTGCTCTATATTCATTATTCAAGCTGAAATTATGTCGCTTACGCCTGAAGAATGCACCAGAATACTTACAATGCTGGAAACCGGCCGGAGTCAGCGCGATACAGCCAGGACTGTCGGTGTGTCGCTGTCAACAGTACAAAGAGTTCTCCGACGTTACGAAGAAACTGGTTCTAACCTACGCAGACCAGGAACGGGCAGAACCAGGTGTACCACAGCACGAGAAGACCGATACTTGGTGAACACCATGCTTCGAAATCGCTTTCTCACAGGAACTGAACTCACCAATCAGTTTCGACGCCTCGGAGGAAGTAACCCAAGTGCATGGACAGTAAGACGTCGGGTTGCTGAATCTAACTTAAAACCCCTTAGACCTGCAAACGGCCCTAAACTGGAGCGTGAGCATCGTATTTCAAGACTAAGATATGCCCAGAGCCACGTAAATTGGAGTATTGAAGATTGGTCAAAAGTTATGTTCTCCGACGAATCAAAATTTATGCTCTACAAGCACGATGGAAGACACAGAGTGTATCGAAGACCAGGGGAAAGATTCAAGCAAGCATGCATCGAAGAAAAAGTAGCCTACGGTGGTGGGTCTGTACTTGTGTGGGCCGGAATTTCTTCTGAAAGTCGCACAGAGCTGGTGATCATAGAAAACGGCTCTTTAACTAGCGTAAGATATGTGGAAGAAATCCTCAATGATCACGTTGGTCCATTTATGGTCAATTTAGGTGAGGATGCTATATTTATGCATGACAATGCCCGACCTCATACAGGTAGGATTGTGAATGACTACCTTCAAGAGATGAACATTACTCGTATGGAGTGGCCAGCGCGCAGCCCGGATATCAACCCGATCGAGCATGCTTGGGACGAGCTAGGCAGATGCGTAAAACAACGAAACCCTCCCCCAATCACGCTTCGTGAGCTCAAAATTGCTCTCACAGAGGAATGGGAGAATATTCCCCAAAATCGTATAAGGAACTTGGTGTACAGCATGCCAAACCGCGTAAACGCAGTAATGGAAGCACGAGGAGGCAATACGAAGTATTAAAATTTAAGAAAATCGTAATAAAGTTCAAACATTTCATGTTTCCTATTTTTGTTTTAAGGAGAGATCAGCAGTTTTTTTCTTTATGTAATTTTGTGTTAATAAAATGTATGGTGACTCATATTTTTTTACTTTCATTTAAGGAGTATTACATTGTCTATTAAATACAATTTATTGCATTAACCTATCATTTTTAGTTTCCGAGATTTTTAACATTCTTTAAGTGACCCGGATTCATTGCTCTCGAGTGTATTTACCTTAACCAAGCAAAACTTTATAATTTATTTCTGACCCTTAAAGTATTTGAATTTAGTTAGTATAAAAAAAATTACTTAAACACTTCCAAGCTAAATTAACTTTTAATTGAATTTATCAAGTTAAAAATAAATCGAGGTTCTCCAGGAAGAGTGGCCTCGGGAATCGCGATACTTAAGGAATAGCCCTGAATTCCAACTAACGAGATAAAACACTTCTCAACAAATCAGAGTCCAATTAGAAGTTATACGTAAGATACAAGAAATCTCTACTACACAAAGCGAAGGTATCCCTCCAATCAAACTTGGTAAATTCCAAATAAAATTAACAATTTTTGACGTGATAACGTCTTATAAATTGATGAACGCCGGCTGCACGCACAAAAAAGCATTACTCATTGTCACGTTCCGCCTGAGCCGATCGAGCAAGTGGGAGCGCGGAACAAGCGATAGAGAGGCACGATCGGCCTAAGCGTTCGGCTTGTGACGCATCTATCTCTCTTCCACTCCATTGACCGATGCGTCCGATTAGGAGAGAGACAGCGGCAGCACACAACCTTCACGTGAACTGTTTATGAAATGAAGTGAAAGTTAATGTCGTTTCTATTGTTTATAACAACAACAATTGCAGTAGGGAAGATAATTATTTTTTGCATTTTTAGAATTTGATTAGCGATATAATCTCTTATAATTGTTCTCTGATTATTAAAAAAGTAGTATCGGTCGGCGAATGCAGTAATAATAGGTTATGTTACAATTTACTCTAAAAAATTATTATGATTCATAAAGACTCGTATTAAAAGTCAACAACTTATAAACATGTGTGATATTTAATGAAAAATTGTATACTTTTATGATTTGAATTGAATAGAATAATGATAATTGAATTGAATTACAAAATAATGATAATTCAGTGATAATAATTCAGTTCAATTCATAAAAATATGCAATTTTTGATCAATGTATTCCTATGACTTTATCACGTGAAATTATCATCCGTAAACCGACTTTAGTGACAACATTTTATTTTCTTATTTCTTGGTTATGGGATTAAAACTTCTTCCTGTTGCATCATTTGTTGTCATTAATTACGTTATTTCTATTTATTCAAAGGTTGTCCTGTAGAGATTAGTCTAAGGCCTAAGCTATAAGACCACCTATTGCAGTTTATTGTAGCTTTGTAAGCTAATAATCTGAGTGTAACAAAAAAGTAATTTTTATATATTCAACGACTCTTTAATTAAACAGTACCTATAAGAAGTTTACCTCTTTTAATTCGGGTAAAGGAAAAAATAAGCCAACTGAGGGTAATAAGTGGGTATATCAAACATTTCAATGATAAATAGCTTACCTTCTCACATTAATTCTCCTTTACCCGCAGACTAGAAGGCGCCCAAACCAATCTCCTCACTGCGTAAACAACTAGATCATATTTCAGGATAATGTAAAAAGCATTTTTTTTTCGTAAATAATTTTACCTTAAAATCAGTCGCCTCTTTTTGACATCAAATTGTCATGTCACCTGATGTCTATTTTTCCCACGTTTTTCTTAGGTCGCTTTCTTGTCTGTTTGCTTGTCTGTCGTCATTTCTGTCCGGTTGGAATCTTGTATCTCAATTTTCAGGCACTTCCAAGTTTTGTTGTTCACAGGGCTTATTTAGTTAAGACATACTAACAGTTAACACATAAGGACATGAAAGAGAAAGATAAACATATAATAATATCCAATGTGAACACCAATAACAGACGTGTACAAGACTAACATATCAGAAAATCACAGTCAATATGTATAGTTTAAGAAAATAAAAATTTTAAATAAAGTTTAAATTTTAATCAAAATTAAAGTTAAAATTAAATAAAATTTAAATTTCATTCGAAATTAAAGTTAAAATTCAATTAAAATAAAATTTAAATTTCAATCAAAATTAAAGTTAAAATTCAATTAAAATAAAATTTAAATTTCAATCAAAATTAAAGTAATAACATAATAAATTTAAAAATCTATAATTATAAATAAATATATATTCATAAATGGTAAGACGTCCACATTAAATTTCACATAATTTAAATTTAATTTTAGTTTTTACAGTTTAAACATTTTCTTTCTTCTGTTCGTTTAAACATCTTGTTTCTGTAGCGTTTTGTTAGTTCTACAATTTAAAATATACTCGTAAGTTAAGGTTGAAAACTGTGACATATTACTTTTTTATAAAAATTGTAGTCAAGATTAATTTGGAGTACTTTACTTTAGTGATTTCAGAAAGATGGCTCTGGACGTATGAGAGGTGTTTTTCAATTAATGGACATACAATTATAAATATTAAATACTTAGACATATTTTTCATACCAAAAGGTATAAAAACAAAACATAAGGAGCAAACATTAGAAAGGTTTAACCAATATTTGCTTCATTTTGATTTATAAAAGAATTTTATTGAAAATATTGTCCTTATATTGTCTATCTGGCAAAACGTACAGGTGAATTTATCTAGTGTTTCAAACAAACTAGAATTTTTAAATGTTTAAAAAAAAGTAAAGTTGCGTAAAGTTTTTATCTAAGAACAGTTTATTCTATATTCTCTTTCTTTTTAGTGAATCTTTTATAAACACCTTTGTAATTACAAATCTGTAGGTTTAGCGGCTTAGACTGTGCATTGACTGGACTAGAGATGAGAGAGAGAGAGAGAGAGAGATACAATAAGATGTGATAAATTATATTAGATGGCAATTGATGTGTCCCTTATTCATGCTGTTTTGTATTTTCTAAATTAACCATACCACTTATCGTATGTCTTATTACCGTTGGAAATGCTTTTGCAAATTATTTAATGATACCATATAATGTTGTTATTGCTTTTCTTCCACATATAATTGGGCATGACCTCTAATTTCCTTTTTCTGCCTAAACAGTTATACTTATTGCTTTGGTAGATAAGATTTGCAAAAAGTTTTTATATTAACGGATGTCGACGGGGCTTAATCCTGAAAAGTACGAAAGAAAATTCTTTGAGTGAAATTCAAAGCTTATAAAAAAAAAATTAAAGAATATTCGTGATATCCACTTAACGATAACTTTCTTGCTTACTAAAATAGTGTAAGAACCAAATAGCAGTGAATAATATATGAATTTTTAGAATGGAATATTTAAATATTTATAAGCAATAGGAAAAGTTGCTTTTCTGATTAAGTAAAAAGCATATTTGCCTTTTTAATTTAAGGCAATAAGCTCAAGTCTAGTCAGGACAAAGCCTTTAGTATATTACTACTAAAAGACGTGCCTGCCACTCAACCCATTTGTTTATGGTCTAGCGAGTGATTGCAGATCAACAAGAACACGAAATAATACTAGATTTAAAAATCTTAATATCTATAATCTATTTTATTCTTTTTTGGTCACTGAAAAATGTGGGATTTTTAGATTTTTAAATCTAGTATTATTATTTTATTCTGTTCAATTATTAACTCAAAGAAGTAACCATGTGTTACGCAACAATCGGATAAGCCCCATACAAAAGTGAAAGTTGACCTGAAAGTGCACCTAGAAAGTTGAAAGTTGTTTAAGCGTGCATTGTCATCGGGTTCTGAGCTACCCTGAAAGTTTCAACTCGCTAGGTGACCACCTAGCGAGTTGAAACTTTCAGGGTAGCTCAGATATGTTAGTCTTGTACACGTCTGTTATTGGTGTTCACATTGGATATTATTATATGTTTATCTTTCTCTTTCATGTCCTTATGTGTTAACTGTTAGTATGTCTTAACTAAATAAGCCCTGTGAACAACAAAACTTCAATATTAAACAAACTTGTTTTCAGTATCTTTAAAAAGTGATTTTATTTATAGACGTTTGATCACTTGTTCGGAATTTCTTCTGGTAAGAGCGAAACTGGTGGAAGAGTCAGTAGATTTCAGTAACGTAGAAACTCTTCCGAATCTGAACTCCGCGGGTCAAATTACAAAATCAAACTTGAAGGCGCACTGCTATGTTTTTGTCCCAGACTATCTCTTTGTTCGTGCGACCAGATGTTTATATTTATATTTCTGAGAAGTTATTGAAACTAACAACTTAGGCATATTGAACAGGTTAACGGTATTTATATCATTTTTATCGGAGATCAAAACGATCGTCGTTTGTTCGAAAAATATATGTTAGATTTCCTTCGAAATTCGATGGTTGAATTGGTTGTATTGACCAACAGTACATACGAATAAAGCCGTGAATTTCAAAGCACGTATGAATTAAAAAAAAAGTTTTGGTCACCAACCAATTACCAACCATTGCAAAAGTTACTTAACCTCCATAATCATATACCGAACAGAAATGACTCCTCGACATTGAGCTCCTCTGAGTATATGTTATATATATTACATTGACCATTTTTATACTTTACGATTATACTTATATACTCGCAGCTTACACAAATATTGAACTCTATAATCAATTAAAGAAGTTTTCGGTGAGAAAAGAATAATTGGTTCATTTACTTTAAAGCCTTTTGTAGTGCAAAGCTAACGTTTACCGATCGTTTTATAACTTACATTGAACCAGTTTGATCCGGTTCTAACTGCCTCGGGTCAGTTGCTGAGTGCTAGTGTTTTTTTTTGTTGCAACGGACTAAAGCTCCGGTCTATTCGTTTCTCATTTTTGATATTTCCAAATAAAAATTAAGAAAAAACCGTAGCGAAATTGACAATTTTTAATTGTTTTCTCAAAAAGTTTTTTATTCTTATCCGGATCCTTTCGTCCTCCAGTCCATCCAGTGTAAGGTGGTACGTTTCATCAGTAATTTTGTGACGTCTGTCGTATGAAACAAAGTCTGAAACGACTTGTTTTGTTAATCATTGTGATGACTGGTAATTGAAACAACAAGTAGCCCTGAAAAGAGGTTTTCATAATCAGTACCCAGTCATCTTACAAAACGCTTGGAAAAATGAAATTGCCTGCCAGTGTCTATGTTTCCGAGAACATTAACCCTTAGAGCCCTTACTCGTTAGGAGTCCATAGCAGCGTCATCGCCAGCTACTGCACGCGACAAAATCTATCGAAATGTTTTTTATAATTGTAATGAAGAAGAAGTTGTCCCACTCTTAAAGAAACAAAGCAAATTAATTCCACTTTCTTCCACAAAGTTAAGAAGATAGTGACCAAACGAACTTACTAAAGGCTATATTATTAGAGCAATATTGAGTCAAACCGATACGAAACCTCAATTTCGGTTTTACTAAAGATAAAAGCACTACTGCTGTTGGAGTTGCACTTCTCAAAGGCATCTTTTGCAATCTTTCTAAGGCATTCATTAACGTCGATCATAGAAAACTTTTAAAGTTTTTTTATGGGTTTATTCTTAATCCCAACCAAGCCCGAGGGCCAAGGATCAAGGATAGAGCGTGCTAACCCAGAAGGTGCCTATTTGCAACATTAATTAATTAATAAATCTATAATCTAAGATCACAGTGGTTTGTGTGTTTGTCTGTCCACTCTATTACCCGCTCTTTTTCCATTGTATCAATAACGTTACCATAGCAACGCGTTAATCGCAAGTAATTCGTCTCGCGGGCGCTAGATGGCGCTAACGGAAAAATATTTAATAATAGAAAAAAAATAGGAATTTTGTCCACCCGTGCGAAGCCGGGACGGGCCGCTTGTATTAGATAACATCACATACATTGTTCTAAGCCCAAATTAAATATCGAAAGCACTTGTGCTACGGAATCCAGAAACAATGATCGTACCACAACACCCAGACCCTTGGAAATATAGAAAAGTTCGTTTTCTAACTTCAGGACCTAAGAGCGGTTCTACTATGAAAACTGGTGCGTGAACCGCTCGACCACGAAGGTCGTAATTGATCAATGAAAACCATTATGTCCCTCATACATGCAGTCATATTTGTCAACTAGAATTAAAAAGTTGTCATAAATAAAAGTTAGTCTTCTATAACCCTTTTAATGCCCTTTAGAGGGCGTGTCTCAATAATAAACCCCTCAAATATTAGGCCCTTTACTCTTTTTGGTCTATATTACTAACCTTCCTTACTATATCAATCTATTCACTTGTCAGTCCGGCCACAACAACAATTGCTAGTGATAGCCAACACCCCTCGACAGTCCCGGTAGCAATTGCTACCATATTCAAATTTCCGCGTGGCCTGCTGTTTTTTTATTAACGATGAATTTTTGAGTTACAGAGATCCAAATATTTTGTTGCGGATTCATTATTTAATTAGCTTTACGGTAGTATTTTTTGTTTGTTCCTAGCTTCATTATTTAGCGAGAAAATGGCATTTTCATTTAAGAGTCCGACACTTTTTCACAATTCCCGTAGCATTGGGACTGTTGCGAGGGGTGGAGCGCGCGGTAGCGGACTGACAAGTTTATATGTGAGACTTAAATAAAATTAATTTACAGACGACACCCTTAATTTTTAAGGTTTGTAGAATCAATAATTGCTCTGACGTTGTAAATAGTGTTCTATCAAAGATTTTACAATAGTTCATCAGTAATAATTTATAGTTAAATTATTTGATACTTTTTCACAATAAAGTCGAAGTGGTTGAAAACAAAATTTTTGGTATTAAATTAGATTCACGATGATCGTTTGTTGCAACCAATTCGGTTGCAGGTACAAATGCTCGTAATCATCACACAAATATTTGCCCCTCCCGGGACTCGAACCCAGGACCATCGGAGCAAAAGGCAGGATCGCCACCGTTGCACCAAACGGTCGTTGTCTTATATGAAGTTGTATTTTTTGCAGGGTAATTGACGAATTCGTTATTGAATTTATCGTCCATTGAATGAAACTATACAGATTTTTTAACTTTAAGTATAACATGAGAATTACTCTAGATGTTATAATAAATACCTCTGATTATTGTATCCAACAAAAGCGATTGAAAAAAATTACGCAACTCACCTGAAATGTTTACCCAACTCACATCATCTGGGTATAAATTTCATTTAATTTAAATTCACCTAATTTTATCATCCATCGGTTAAACGAGTTTTTATAACGGAATTTAATTAACAAAAAATAATATCTCAATTTTAAAAGGGTTCTGTCGGCATCATGGCGCTGTTTTTGTATCGCTTAAGTTATTCCTAAAAAGATGGTTAATTATTTTGTATAAAATTTGGATACCGTCGAACGTTAAGCAAACCATGTGTAATTGATGACTGACATATTTTTCTTTTGAATATTCTACAATACAATCATGTTTAAAATCAATTTCGCAGATATTTATGACGTTTTGAAGTAAAAACTTATTTATAATCGTTGTGATTTGAAAATCGATGAAACGAAAAAGCGACAGTAAAAGATACAGACACATAAATTCATAATATTTAACGTAGGAGAAAATGAGATAGGTAGCATTATACAGTGTCTCGTTGAAACGAAAAAGCGACAGTAAAATGAGAAACACATAAATTCATAGGATTTAACATAGGATAATATGATATAGGAAGCAATATGTAAGTGTGTTGTGTGTAAAGCTTGAGTGAAGGCATCACAACAACCGTGGTATTTTGTATACGTGTACGTATTACTTTTGAAGGTTTCACTTCTACCACGTGTGAATGCCTATTTACGGAATAATCATTATAAAAGAGAATTTTTGTTTGATATTCACTCTTGACGCTTAATAGTATTTGGGTTTTAGGCGTCCAAATGGTAAACCGCATTGTAATAAATCACGAAGACTAAGGCAGGATAAAGTGGTAGAGCGGCAAATGTATCTATAGACCTAAATTATTGCTCAATAATATCTAAAACAGGAGATACGATAAAAGAGTTATGGTTCACGAGTTAACATTCTAAATTGCTTACAACATTGTAATCTTCATTTTTTTAAAGATATTGGAAAAATACATTTTCCGTTTCGAGGAATATGCTGCTTTGCTTGGATAAATATATTTTTTTATAGTTTTACGGTATAAACAACATCACATAAAGGAAATTCGGTTTTCTAATTAGAATTTAGAGCTATGCAAGCCACTCGACCACCAGGTCAGTTGTTCTTAACAACGTTCAAACAAGATGATGTATTACTTAGGTAAAGGAACATCGTGAGGGCCAGTCGAGCTTATTTTGTTCTGGCGATGGCCAGATGACCACGCTTCCGTAAGTTATTTACGATGTAAATCTAATAGAGAACAGAGATCGAAACGATTTGAAAACAGTATTAAGAATTCGCTTAGGAAGCTCGCTCAGCTAGTATAAAGGACCACTGTGATCGTGAATTAAGCCCGTGATCAGAATATTCTAAGGTTTATTTTAATTTAATTTCTGACACTGACTGTAATTTTATTAGACGACTAAGTAAATTAGAGGATTAATTTGGAAATTGTATTTACTGTGTGTTAATTATTTATTTAAAGAAATGAGGGAAATTATTGGAATTTTGACTATACAATGCCTACAGCACGTAAATATAATATGTTTGACGAAATAATTCCTTCTCCAAAAATAATGATCAAACTCAATCAAATGTAATATTGTTAAAAGCTTATTTGTTATTTATTCCAAATATGTTTGGATCATTGGTTCTTAACGTGGGCGATAACGCCCCCTTGTGGGTGTTGGAGAGTTTCAGAGAAAATAAAAGGGGCATTCAAAAAGGGCAGAGGAGGCGTGGGCAGATGAAATAAGAATCTAAACAAGACTGAGAGTTAAAATACAGAGTATTAGATTATATACATTTCAATTCCCAAAATATAGTAATTATTTGTTGAGATTATAATATAATGCAAAAATATAAAACGATTAATTAATTATTATTTATCGGTTGCCCCGATCATATAATTTCACATATATTTCAATTAAACGTCTTCTTCCTCGCTGCTTTTTATTATTTCGATTTGATTATTTTTGTTTAAAGAAATTATGACTAGTATAAAATAAACTTGTCTCAGGTAAATCTACTGAAACAAACCTATCACTTGTTATTGAAGTTACACGGATTAGGCAAAATATTAATAGTATTTAACAATCAATGAAATCATAAAACAATATTTCATTTAAAAAATAATTCTTTTATAAATATAAATTAGGGGTCCAAGTTCACTCGCGTCCGTGGGATTTAACCCTCGATGTGGCCCCTAGGTGGTGCTAAATGAGTAAACCCCTTTTAGGTGGTAGACTACGGCCGCGGCGTGTTACCACCTACCAGACAAAGAAAACACTGCCAAACGGTCCCAACCGATCGTGTTCCAGTGTTGAAGTCTGGAGAAGCGAGTCAGAACAGTTGTTTTCATTACAAGGGCTGGTTATTTGAGATGTGTAAAAGGGAAATGTATTGGATATCCAAAATTGGAGAGCGGCGGGTTTCAAGGCACAGATTTTACGCTGGCTGACTGCAGATTGTTTGAGGCTCAAGTAGTAAGCTAGCCATTCACGAAAGACTGCCCCGCCATCTCGCTGGCACCCATGCCTGCTATGCTTATCTACGGTAACTCAATTACACAAGAACCGCGTAACGAGCGCTTAACAGTTACACTAATATGGCAGGGCTGGTCCTGATAAATTTCAGGAACAAAGGTCATTGTTTTTAAGTGCGCCACATAGAACAGCACTAGACGAATACTAAACGACACAAACATGAATTGATAAGGTATCTTTGGAAAGTCAACAGCTTATTTATAAAAACCTCCACTTTTAACTCAATTTTTAATTCTTAAGTCACTTACAGAGTTCCACCACTAATCTTTAAAAAAACTATTAAATATTATATTTGATTTCTCTCATTTAACATCAAAATTTAAGAGAAAAATCTTTATATTTTCTCTTAAGCCAAATTTGTTACTAGAATACAAAAGATGACCTGACACAAAAACTTTAGTTGATTGATTTAATGGCGACCGATTGGCAACGATACTGCCTTTCGCACAGACGGTCCTGGGTTTGAATCCCGGAAGGGGCAAATGTTTGTGTGACCAATACGAGCATTTGCACCTAAATCATGGGTATTTATAAATATTTCTATTGATATTACATATCTATGTATCATATTTGTATGTCTATCCGTTACTAGCGTATTCATAGCACAAGCCTTATAGTGCTTACTTTGGGCTAGGCTAATTGGTGTGAATGTAAGAAATATTATTATTAAAACTATACATGGGTATAAATAAAACACTTATAATTACTACCTTTTTATAAATGTTTAAATAAACATAAGATCAGCTACTAGCTTTCGTAACACACGTCATGTAAAGTAACTAATAATAAATAGAAAGAAATAGGACAGTTGAATACATTTCTTTTCATAAACAGTATGGTTATATTAAAATTATCAAGCTGCTGAATTTTCTTGTAGTATATCCGGCCAAACTATTTAAAGATAAAGATTTATGAATTTGAGTTTAAAAAAGATCAATTAATAAAAGTGATAGCAAATGAGAAATTTAAAAATTTAATTTAGCAATGATTACTAAGAATTTTAGCTGCAGAAGCAAAAAAAAATGGTCAATTGTTCTATGACTTCTAATTGCATTCCCATCTTCCTACTAAGCTGTTCGGAGATTTAGTACCGTAGCAACTTACTGAACACGGTGATTTACTGTTGTATTAAAGTAAAATCGAGCCTGATATTAACCAACTTAATAAATGCACCAAATTTGACATTTCTCATGTGTTTTGTTATAAATTTATGTCTTTTGGATGCAAGGTAAATAAGGTACTCCTCATTATAACAAAGTTTGCGTTTTAAATATTCTTCAATTTAAACTCAGAAAAAGATAGAGTTCATATTATTTCTTAAAACTATAATAGAGTATTACACATTTAAATATAATATTGGCAATAAGAAGCTGTTTTAAAGTCATGAGAAATTAAGATGGCAGGCTCAAGAAAAAAACATATTCTCAAAGTGGGTGGGCAAAATAAGTTTGAGAAACTATGATCTAAAAATTGGTGACAAGTATGACCAATTTATAGGTGATGATTATCGTGTTGTCATTTTATAAAACTTCTGAAAGAATGTTTTTATACACAACAATAAAAAACGAGAAATAATTTTAAACAATCTTTTTTGAGACGTTTGGACCTACCTTACGTTATTGTAATAGAGATCATTTTATTTTGTAAAGCATGTTTTCAACCTTATTTCAGAAGAGGAAAATATTATTCCGCACGTTTTCCCCAATTTATTTATCGTGTAAATTTCCTTGCTTTCCAGTTTATTAAAAGTACGTGTTTGAAAAGGGCAATTCCAAATTGTATCGCGTGCCTTTACTAATGGTTAGTGAAACTCGAACACGGACCAATTTAATCGAGTGCGAATAGTAGGGGTAATCCGTCTTGCCTCGACTTGAAATCGTTATTTTTTTAACTTATTCATAAACGTAACATTTTAATTAGCCAGGGTGAATGGGCACCTTCTGGGTTAGCTCGTTCCATCGTGAATCCTGTCCTGGCCGCTTGAATGGGAACAAGAGCGAATCCATTCAATTTTTTTTTTTTGGTGCTTGAAATTTATTTCATCTGATGTTAAGTGATGGTGAGGTCGAAATCATCAACCATAGAGAAACAGTCTATCATAAATCTTGCGGCGGAAGATGGAAGATGATCTGGCGGAAGATGTTGAAAATTGTAATGATGGATGGCTTATATAAGATAGTACAAAACCGTTGAGCTTACCACTACACAGAAATGGTTAAATACGAAATATATTCACTATTTACACTAAGTGAAAGTGGCACCTCTTGTGACAACAAAATAAATAAATCGAGTGAGTAACATGAGAAACAATATATTACCCTCTAAAAATTTACTATTCTAAATTTACTATCTAATTAAGTTGTAAGAAGGTAAATATAAATAAGTAGTATTACTATTGGTAGTAGTACTGTGGTAGTGCTGTTGGTAGTACACCAATACTACTACAGTACTACTGTGTAAGACATTTTTTTCGTTCCTCCTAGCACTACTACCAGTAATACCACCTGGTACTACTTGGTACCTAATAGTACAGGTGGTATTACTGGTAGTAGTACTTGGGGGAACGAAAGGGAAGAAAATGTCTTTCACTGTATACTTATCGATACCGTCGCTTCATGACCTTCAAAAGCGCATATTATACAAATATATATGAACAGCACTCGATTAAAAGTAAAATAAAAGAATTTTCCATCACAATTCAGGGAAAATGTTTTCTTCTTTTTAGTCCGCTTATAAAAACGTGGTTTTTAAAATTTTTTTTTACTTCTATTTATTTTAACGTGAATCCCAGGATTAATCCGAGTGTTTCTTGAATTTCTTTAAGAGTTATATAGGTATTGTTATTAATTTATTGTGGCTTATCTAACTGTTAAGTTTATGTTGGTGATAACTGAATACTGAACTGTCATCCATGATCTATATGTGGTAAAATTTTGATTTTTTTAGGAGCATCAGAAGTAGTTTAAATTTGAGTTATAAGATTAGAAAAATTTGCGAACAGAGAGTAGGACAGACAAAAACGAAAGCAAGTTAATAAAACCGTGGTTCCAGTTAATAAAATTCTGGTTCACTGTTCTCCCAATTCAGCTACCGATTCTTGTGAGCACCCGTTGAAATTTTCTAGTGCTTTATACTTTTTTTTAATATTTCTCTAAAAAATCGTAACTGATAACACCACATTGAAAAGCAATCGAAGCTTCTCTTACATAAAAAATGGAGCGTTAATAATCTTATTACTAAAAGCAGTAATCTAAAATACAATTTTAGAATGAATAAAAGAAGAAAGAAAAATGTTGCAGACTAATTTAAAACGTAAGATATAACGTACTTATCTTATGATCTGCTTATAAAAGTTAAATATTAATAATATTTCTCATAATCCCACCGATTAGCCTAGCCCAAAGTAAGGACTATAAAGCTTGAGTTATGGTTACTATGGTGACAGATAGACATTATCAGGTTTGGTACATAGAAATGTTATATTCATAAAAATGTATATATACATCTGTCCCTTATCGGACTCGAACACTGGACCGGGCGATTAACTTCTATGATACTGTATATTATATCATTCTACTTGATTTTTGATACCCTTAAGTGTGAACGTTGGTTTTCCACTCTACCAGATACCATACGGCTATGTGAAAGTAGATATTTTAAGACACCATAACACTTAATAAAGTGAGCACTGAATAGAATAGAATAGAATATGATAGAATAGGATAGAATAGGATAGGATAGGATAGGATAGGATAGGGTAGGATTGAATTGGATTGGATAGGATAGGATAGGATAGGATAGGATAGAAAAGAATAGAATAGAATATTTCTTTATTGCCATACTGTGTATAGTTTGCAGATTGAAATGCGATAGGTTTACATAAGTAACAACAGTGTACCCTCACCGGGCAATGTCTAAGTTCCTTAGAATATATTTAATTAAAACTATTTATGACACACTTATTAAACTACTAAACAACAAGATATAACTCTTTTTCTCAAAATTGGTCCTCTTCATACCATAATTCTCAGATAAAATTATTACGCGCAACTAGTAAGAACTTAAAGGCAAAATAATTTTCATAAAAATTCAGCAAAATATTTTTCTGTGGAAAAAGCGAATCTTTTAAGCTCAGTAATGAGTGTGAGTATTATATTTCTGTGGAATTATATAAATTCTTGAAATCAATATTAACTATTTAGTTCTAACAATTGAAAATGTTTAATTATTCTTTCAGTAGAGACCGTTAAGCAAAACTGCTACCACGAATCCGTAATCATTAAAACAAAGAAATAAAAATTGCTTCCAATGATGCCTTATTAAAAGAGTTTTAATATTACAAATTTTCTATTAAAAACAGAAATTATTAAAACTTTTTTATTAAAAAAAAGACAAACCCCTAATTTATTTTTCGAAAAATCTAAATTTCTCAAAACTGAAAAAGTTTTGCAAAAATATTTGACACACTGCTCTAGATATTAAATTACCTATCGCTTTAACTGAAAATCCCAAAAATAGGTGAAACCTTGATGTACTATTATGAAGGACCAAAAGAATTAAATTTTGGTCCCTCACAAAAGTACATTTCAATTAAAAACTTTAAGGCACAACAATTTATTCAAATTCAAGTTTTTAATACACATCATTTTATTTTAAAAATTAATCTAGAATTGGCATTTTGAAGAATTTGATAATCAATTCATTTGTATGCGCCAAAATATCATGGAAACATGGAATGTGTTCATTATTTATAACGCTGTATGATTTTATACATGAGAAAAAAATACAAAGACAAGTTAATAACATAAATTAGCGTCTTAAACTCAAAGTCTAGCCAGAGTAATGCTTTCATTTAGTATGCGTTCTAGACTGCAGTATTTTATGACAGCGCATCTCCAGTGGCCCATTTTGCATAATTCCTCATAACGTAATTGTGAAATGGAATGATATTCCTCTAGCCCTCGTCTTACAAAGGGATTTCTTCGACCTTTGTGATGTCCGAGTAGTTGGGGCTTTGCCAAATACCTACTCGAATAATGTAATAAATTTACCGACTAAAATTACTTACTGCGTATTGACGAACGGGAGTGATCTTTCTCGTGTTATCTGTAATCAAAAGATTTGGGTCAGTGACTATATTTGGTGTATGATTATTAACGTTATATCCAACATGGGTAATATTATTATCGGATTATATAGAAATAAGAAGAAAGCCGAGTGTTATTTTCGCTAACTGATCATCTACTTTTATCAAAGTTAATAAATAATATGAAATTAAAAAAACAACTACCGAGCTCTCAGATAGGGTGGAGAGGTCTCAGCTCGGAGAGGTGGTTATTTTTTATTGGTGTATTTTGAAACTTATAGAAATAGGGCATGGTGAATGAAAAAAAAAATACAATGTTTTGAAATATTTATAATCAATCAGATTAAAAATACCTATAAAAACAATCAAAACTCCGAGCCCTCCTCATCTCTCCGAGTATTTAATCTTATAGAAATATTGTGAATGCTAAAGAAAAAACATTAATTATTTCATTATACGTCCATACACAAAATTATTTTTCATAAAACAAGTCCTCAAAAGTCAACTGATTATAAATCTAAAATCTAAGATCACAGTGATTTGTATGTTTGTCTGTCCGCTCTTTTTCCCGCTCTTTTTCCACTGTATCAATTAACTTTACCATAGCAACGCGTTACCATATCAACGCGTTACCGGGTCAGCTAGTAATGTAATAATTTATTTATATTTTGTATTTTCAATGCTAAATTATTTGATGAATTTATAGAGAAATACTATATAAATCCAACTAACCTAGGCGGGACCAGACAATTTGTGAGCCGAGTTGATTTTTTCAAGTATTTTATTATAAAATTTTATCATATGCAATTATTTCTCCTCAAATCTATAATATGATTAAAAAATACGAACATTTGATCACATTTTATATAACACGATTAGTTGTAAAATAGTATATTCTTGGGAATATTCTGGTAAGAATAAGAGGGTCGTAAAAATATAAGTACCGCAAGATAAATATTATGTATGTACACATCTCTAAATCACGGCAAAGAATTTTAGATTGTAGCAAGATTTTTCATAATAAGCTTAGAGATGCTTGAGACTGCTTAGAGATTGTATTTATAAAAACGCTATGAATTGTACTTCTTTATAAAAATTTCGGAGGCATTTGTTTTTTATAAATTTACTGCAGAAAAAATATAAAATACGCGTACTAAAGGTACTTAACTTACTTTACTTTTACTTTTTTGCCTTTCACACCAACGAACGGTCTTGGATTCGAGTCCCGCAAAGGGCAAATATTTGTGTAATGTATACGAGCAACTGTAACTGAGTCATGGGTATTATGTATGTATCATATATGTTTGTTAATCCGTTACTAAATCCTAGCATTCATAACAAGACCAACAAACAATATTTACTTTAGGCTAGGCTAATTGGTATTAATATAAGAAATATTATTGACGACCGTTTGGTGCAACGGTAGCGATCCTGCCTTTCGCACCGACGGTCCCGGGTTCAAATCCCGGAAGGGGCAAATGTTTGTATGATGAATACGAGCATTTGTACCTTAGTCATGGGTGTTTTTATATATTTCTATGAATATTACATATTTATGTATAATTTATGTATGTCTATCCGTTACCCTAGTATCCATAACACAAGCCTTACTGTGCTTACTTTGGGCTAGGCTAATTGGTGTGAATGTAAGAAATATTTATTTATTTTTATTCAACTTTTATTTATAAACAGATAATCCTCAAAACAAAGCATTGTAAATATGTTTGTGTATATGCGAGATTAAGGAAGATACTGAAGACGCTCACCCTTATCATTCCATGAAAAAGATATTAATTATTAATATATACCGAAGCGGGTTAGTCGACCCGCTTCAATATGTTTTAACTTTTTAAACAAAGGCGAGATGATGGGGATCTTAAGTGGCGCAGACAAGACGACTAAGTATAGTGCCTTATATCCCCTCTCGACCCATTTTAGGGGAGGCTAATAAATTCTCAAATGGATTTCACACGAAAAGGGTTGCCAACTTTATAAAATACAATTTTAATAAAGAAACAGTGACATATTTTCTTCAGATGTTATAAAATCTTTTCGTGATAAAAAAATAAAGTGTTAAAGTAATATTATCTTAATTGAGGGAAATTTAAAAACAAGACCTAACTAATTTCTAGAAAATGCAAAAAATACTTATGATTGTATCCTGAGGGTGAGAAATGATGTTAAATAATTTTGTAATCGTAAACATCAATAAAAAATCCCTTATTTATTTATAGCATACATTATTATAAAACTTGGGCTAAAATTACAAAGCCTGGTTTAAAATTGATACTGTCACTCTCATTTATTAGATGGAAGACAGAGACAGCATCAGTTTAGTCTACTTCGAAAGTCTTTTATTCTACGTTTTATAGTAAGCCTGTAATATAGCTAGTTCCTCGATCTCTCAGTTTTATCATCATTTAACATCGCGTGAGTTAAAAGCCAAGCACTTCCCTGTTGCCAATAAAAAAGGGGTTAAAGTTTCGCACACAATCTAAATGTCACTTCTAGAGTCCGAGATATGAGACAGTTGGCAACCCTGTGTACAATATACCCTCAAAAGGATATGTTAGAATTATAATAGTGTATTATCTGAATATACGCAAAGTAAGATGAAACTCTGTACCGATTAATGACTCTAAAATTACTTGATAGTTTTTTATGATAGATTCATAATATGGTATAGAATAATAATAATAATATTTCTCTAGTTCTTTTTTGGCCTCAGATACACCATATTTGTATTTATTTTTAAATTTTCTTTTTACTATTTCATATGTGTCTCTCTCTTTTAAGTTGTTACTCATTTTAATTATATCCATTTTGTTGTTGTTTTGTTATTTTGTTGTTGTTGTGTTTGAGTCCGAAATAAATGTTTTTGACGTGACAATGTCTTATAATTCGATGGAGCCGGCTGCACGCACGAAAAAACATGACTCATGCGGCGTTACCTCGCTCTGAGGCGTTCCATTTAAGGCTTTAAGTGCAAGCGAGAGCGCGGAACGAGCGACAAAGAGGCACAATCGGCCTCCGCGTTTGGCAGCGTTCGACATCTGTCTCTCTCCTACTTGAGTGAGCGATGCGTCCGCGTGGACAGCTGCTATACAACATTTACATGAAGTGCAGTGAAAAGTGAATGTGGTGTCAATTGATTATAGCAACGATAATTGCGGCGATAAAGGTAATGATTCTTTCGATATTAAATATATGTTCAGTGATATATTGTCGAATATTCGTGCTTTCATCATTAAAATAAATAGCATAGGTCCGCTAGTGCAGCGATTGTAGATTATGCTATAATTGACAAAACTATAACAATAAGTTAACAGAACTATTTAAGTTTTTTATTTAATTTTTTGCATTCACAATGCAATATTTCTATAAGATATAAAATACGTGTGTAAAAAACAACCACGCCTCCGAGCCCTCAGATGGGACTCGAACCCACGACCTTTCGCAATCCGGGCGACTGCTCTGACCGCTGAGCTACCGAGACGCTGGCAAACGTGTCGAATTTTTACAAACGTATTCCAACTTCTACTATGAGCTAGTATCGTTCCACCAATGTTGAACGCTAACTACCTTCAACATTGAAAGTAATATTTTTACAAATATTAAACAATCAATTAAGATGGAACCAGCTATAATTATGTTTTTTATTTAATTTTTTGCATTCACAATGCAATATTTCTATAAGATATAAAATACGTCCATCTTAATTGATTGTTTAATATTTGTAAAAAAGTCGGTTTTTTTTTTTTTTTTTTTTTTTTTTTTTTTTTGCCTGTAAAGTCGGTTTTACGGGCGAAGATTTTACGTGACAACGTCTTTTTCTCGGTAGAATATTTATTGATATGAATATAATTAAATTGCACAATGCGCGCGGCAGACCGATCATAGTTGAGTGGGAGAGAGACGCAAGGCATTCGGCGGGCCTCTCTCTCGTTCGGTGACTCATCGTAACGTTACCGAGCGTTACACTTTTTCATAAGTGACTCCCAGCCGCAACCAATTTATAAGACGTTATCACGTCAAAATATTACTTTCAATGTTGAAGGTAGTTAGCGTTCAACATTGGTGGAACGATACTAGCTCATAGTAGAAGTTGGAATACGTTTGTAAAAATTCGACACGTTTGCCAGCGTCTCGGTAGCTCAGCGGTCAGAGCAGTCGCCCGGATTGCGAAAGGTCGTGGGTTCGAGTCCCATCTGAGGGCTCGGAAGCGTGGTTGTTTTTTACACACGTATTTTATATCTTATAGAACTATTTAACTTGAAAAACTAGTTCTGTTAAATTATTGTTATAGTTTTGTCAATTGCAATTGTACTATACAAATTGTACATTGTACAAAGAAAAAAATTACATAATTGAATTTATGCGTACAAATAAATGTAACTTGATCAATTCAATTGTGATTTCCATATACCTTCCTTCTCTATATTTATACAAAATATCTATCAAACAAATAAAATTAAAATTTTCTTTTGAAAAATGCAACCATTCCATCAGTATTTTCTTATAACGTTGTCACGTTCAACTATCGTCAGTGAACCGACTTTACAAACAATCGATTTTTTCTTTCTTTCTTTTCTTTCTTTCTTTCTTACATTCACACCAATTAGCCTAGCCCAAAGTAAGGACTGTAAGCCTTGTGTTATGGATACTAGGGTAACAGATACACATACATACATGATATATATATATATATATATATATATATTGTATTTAGAGAAATATATCAATATTTCTTTATTTATATAAATATCCATGAGGTACACATACTCGTATTCATCACCACCAAACGGTCGTCGATATAGAACAAACACTATAAAATTGTTCAGCGATAACAATCTGCATAGCAGTTTGATCTAAAACTTTTGTCACCTTATCAAATCTGTTGGAACGAGTAAAAAAAATAATTTAAGAAGTATTTAACAGTAATATTATACTAGCTTTTACCCGCGGCTTTGCTCGCGTAGCTTAGTAGTTTTAGTAGTTTAATGTAGACTAAAGATAAAACGTTATATTTCTATTGCTCAGGAACTGTACTTTTATCTAGATAAAAAGTACCCTATGTCCATTTCTGTACCCCTAACAAAGTGCATGCAAAATTTCATAGTGATCTGTTGAGTAGTTAAGGCGTGAAAGTGTAACAAACAAACAAACAAACACTTTCGTTTGTATAATATTAGTTCTTATTTAATTTAGGGTAAAGCGGCTATTTTGAAAAAAGTCACCTTTTTGATGAAAGTTCCGAAATTTCCAAAGTTTGAGACCGTGAAATCCACGTGAACGAAGTCTTGGGTAGCTGTTTATGTTGGTACATAAGTTTGTTTACCTTTGCAAATTTTAATTTTACAATACCTTCAATGGAAAAGGTAGCTTGTAACGAGGTAATTGGTAATATGTTTATTCTGACTACCTGACCCGGTAACGCGTTGCTATGGTAACGCGTATACAATGGAAAAAGAGCGGACAGACAAACACACAAACAACAAAAAAAATTCTTTGAGTATATAACGTTAATTAATACAATGGAAAAGATCGGACAAACAAACACACAAACAAAAAAAATGTGTTCTTAGATTATAGATTCGCTCACTATTTAACCTCCGTGGTCGATTGAGTTGCATAAATTGTTTGCAAATGTATAAACTTACACTCAGTATTGGACTTTTTGACTTTTTGACTTTCGCAACAACGGTTCCGGTTTCAAGTCCCGAAAGGGGCAGATGTTTGTGTGATGAATACGAGCATTTGCATTCGAGTCATGGGTATTTTTGGAGCGGAGCGAGCGAAGCTCCCATGGATCAGCTTCAATGGCGCAATGTCTATTACGCCATAACTTCCCGAGTTCTTAACCGATTTTTTGTATGGAATCGAATCAACAGGCTTAGGACCAGATTGTGACGAAACCCGAATTTTGAAATTCACAAAAATTCCCATCGAAACAAAAAAAAAAATTTTTTAGGTATAACACTCCAAAAATGTAGTGCTAGCGTAGCTTTATGCTTAGCGACTGCATCGCCTAGTATATATTACTATGAATATAACTTATCTTAGTATCCTATATGTATGTATATCTATCCGTTAACCTAGTATCTTTAACACAAGCCTTACAGTTGTTACGTTGGACTAGGCTAATTGGTGTGAATATAACAAATATTAATATTATATTGCCACTTCTAGTAACTAAATAAGTCCTTTGAGTTTATTTCCTGACTGTATTTTCGTTGTGTCAGTTGTCGGCATAACATTGACATCACATCATCGATGCTCATTTATCTTAATTAAACCTATTCAACAACCAAATAGGCGCTTTGTATCGGCCACACTAATAGTTGACATGTCAAATGCCGAAATCTGAATGAGGCGTCATATGTGATAATGCAATAAAGGGAATAATGCAAAAGGTGAATTGCTATTCTTTTTTCTGTTACTTAAACATTTAATTGCTGTATAACAAATTAGTAAAATAAAAATATGTAGCTCACTTCCGCAAAACTGCAGAAGCAACCAGCATTAATAACTTCAGTGCTCGTTATTGCACGGTCTAACAGCTCCTGATGATGCTCCGTGTGGGGGCGAAACACGTGTAGTGTAGTTGGTGAAGCTGCCGCTGTCTGCGGTTCCTGCATTTATCTGCGGGCGGGCGGGCGGTGCACACTGCTTGAGTTTTGCGGAAGTAAGCTACATATTTATATTTTACTAATGGATATGGACTTCCGCCAAGTAACGGCTGATTCTATAAAATATTTACATATCAAAAACAATTATTACTTGAAAAAAAAAAACAATTTTTATCAACAACAACTATGTTGTAATAAGTACCAATAACATCGGATGTGTACCTATAACATTGATGTCAGCTTAAGAAACACTTAGAAAAACTGTCAAGGTTTCCGTAGCTCAATCTTAGGCTGTGGGTTCGATCCTGCTTGACATGTGAGACAAGTTAAATTTTTTCTTGTGAACATTTATTTAGATATTTTATTTCATACCATGTGTTAATTGTATATCAGCAATCATTAAGGTCTTTATTACGTGTTCAGTAGAGTAGAAAATTGAATGATTGAGAATTGACCATTAAGTATGTATATAAGTTATTTTATTTAGTTCTTACGCTTCCGCGCACATAACACGTTTGAATAAAACACTTTTTTACGGATTTTGCGCTTATTTTATTTTATATTTAAACCTGACGTTTCGTCTCCTTTACAGGAGCCGTGATCACAGGATGACTAAGATAATGGTTGTCATGTATTTTCTACTACCTTCACAATATTTTAATCGGGCACGTTCCTACTTGTTAAAATCGTTTATTTTTTCATTTTATTTAGTTATTAAATTCTCACTACGATTACGTTGTATACTACTGAGTCTACTACCAGTTCGGATATTGGGAGGCCCTTCCGAGAAGAACTGGCAAAAGAAACTCGGGCAGGGGGTACCGACCTCCATCTAATTGTTACTATTTGCAAAAGAGCTAACTACATCATCAGGTCTTGCAATGTGTGTTTTTGTAGATATTAATTAATTAATTATTGGATCCCAAACAGGTGGAACGCTCCAAGCTTCGTCTCTATTGAAATTAGGATTAAAACAGTTGTGTAGTTTTTTATATTTTATTTGTATTTTGTAAATTTCACCCACGAAGGAATGTCACAAACTGGCGCCAAGTAAATTCCGTTCGAGTTTGACACAAGTAAAGCCATCTAGTTCATGACTGTTACCGATACGACACATTGACTTACAAGGACATAAAATGTGTGTAGTGGAAATTGTTAGGAATTATTTGGTTTGTTACAGTAATGTTACGCAGGGATATATAGGGTTAAAGGGCTTTAAAAAAATGAAACTTTCCAGTAAACAATCGCCATACAAATTGGCAATTTCAAAGATAAAAAAAGAAAGATAAACTATTAAACCAATGAATACTAGCGGCAGCGTGTCGATTCTGTAACATACAATTACACTGTCGAGATTCCCTAGCTCAAATGCTTTACATAAATAATTATTTATATTAACTCTTCAGTGTTAAATAGAAAAACTACAAATAGAATCAAACTCATAAACAACTTCATAACTAAACAAAATTTATAATACCTGAAGACACAATATTTTGTTGTATTAATCTTTTTTTTATAGTAGTGCCTAGCTTTTTTTCCTTATCTCACAGAAATTCGGTAAGTTCCTGTAGTGAGATATACACGAAGTGCTACGTTAAAATTGTAAATAATATAAATAAATGTCAACATCATAATTATGTCGACTTTTTTGGCGGGAGCGGGAAGCGCCACTGTGGTGGTTTTATTTTTTATTTTAAATTTGTGTTGTGGTTGATATTAGTGTGTAATAATGGTGGGTTATTCACCACTGAGTGTTTCTGTATATGCATGAGTGTTTGCAAGTGAAACAAAGCAATGAATGGTATCTTTTCGCTCTCTCAAGAAGTCCACGAGAAATTTTCAGTAAAACCCCACGTCTCTACTGAAACCTAGGTTAAGGTATTTCACTAATCATTCATCATCCATTGATAATCTATCATTCATATCATTCATATATCAACTCTCATTATCATTTCAATCAAGAAAATTGAAAGAAGACAAGGCTGTATGGCTTAGTACCTTTGCCTGCCTTTTGGCGAATCTAATAACAACAACATCATAATTATGTCATTTTAAAAAAGACAATGAAATAGCATGGAGTTTTATCTACCTTTGCACTACCATGAAGTATTCATGGCTCCTTTAACTCTTCCAGCCATTGCGTCATTTTGATCTGCAACGAAACAGATATTTGACAGGTGTCAAACTTTCTAAGTATTGAAACTCGAGAGCGAGATTGTACAATCGTCCCGCATTCCTCGAAAAGTGTCGCAAAGAAAACATCGTTCGTCTCAAACTTTTTGATCACAATACGAGTACTCAAAGGTGCCTCCAAAAATAAAGACGATCGACATTGCTAACAAAGAGTATTAACAACTGTGAAATTGTTTTCACATTCTGAGTGATTCTTTCAGATTAAAAGTTTTGACGGCTTTTTTGTGTCAATATTTTTTTTATTTAGTTCTCTTAGAGCTTCGCATTCGCTCACGGAATTAGAACACATTTTACGGATACTATAAAAGCATCACGTCAACCTAAAAAGACCTTTTCTCAGATCAGGGTGAGGTATTTGGAAATTTTGTATAATAAAAAATAATAAAATATTAAGAAGGCGTGCATACACTCACACACACGTACAAACATACACCCACCCACAAATGCACACGTACACTTTATTTGATTACTTAACATTTTGAGATTTGTGTAATAATTTATAATAATAATAACATTTCATACATTCACACCAATTAACCTAGCCCAAAGTAAGCACTATAAAGACTTGTGTTATGGATACCAGGGTAACGGATAGACATACATATATCATCAATAAATAAGTAATATTCATAGAAATATCCATGACTCCGGTACAAATGATCGTATTAATCACAAAAACATCGGCCCCTTCCGGAATTCGAACCCAGGACCATCGGTGCGAAAGGCAGGATCGCTACCGTTGCACCAAACGGTAGTTACTGTTAGACTACCTAGTATTCTGATAATATTGCTTTGTAACAATTATTAGTATTTATAATTGACTGGGATACTGAATTATACTTTTATATTTTTCATTCGTAGCTGTAGATACTTTACTGGTAAATTTAAAAAAAATATATATATTTACTGCAAATACAGGTGGTATTCACAGATTAAACATAATACGGTAATACAGATAAAACATAAGTAGCAAATTTGTTCAGCTCCATTCTGTTTTTGACATGCAACATTGGTTCAATCAGAAAACACAAAATAACTGTCATTGCAGTATATAAGTCTCAGATATAAGTAGATATATAGATTGATATCGTTAACTATACTTAAAACTGAAGTTTTTACTCTTTTGTTCACAGAACGGTCGCGAAATTTAGTACCTACCTGTTGAGCTCTGTGAGATTTATTTTTGTTTGATAAGCAAATATAACGATCGTTTGGTGCAACGGTACCAATCTTGCTTTTCGCAACAACGGACCTGGCTCGAGTCCCAGAAAGGCAGATGTTTGTATGAAGAATACGACCATTTGTACCTACCTCAGTCACGAGTATTTATATATATATATATATATATATATATATACTGACCCAGCCACGCGTTGCTGTGTTATAAATTAAAATAAAACCTATCCTATCTTTTAAATTAGATCAAATAACAGATAGTTGCGAAGTTTGATCAAAATCGGTTAAGTAGTTTAGGAGTCCATCGCGGACAAACAACGTGACACGTAATTTATATATATTAAGATATTAAAACTGATATATAATCAGTATTTTATTGATATTTTATTTCATTTTATTTTGATATTAATTATATATGATTACTTGAATATTTGCATATCGCTAGAGCGGTAAAACCTGTAATAACATTATAATATGAGACTTTTCTTCTTATACAAGAATTCTAATCCTATATTTTGTATGTCTATCCGTTATCCTAATATCCATAACACTTTATATATACTTTGATTACTTTGGGCTAGGCTAATTAGTGTAAAAAATGGTTGATGCGAGGAGATGAAACTGCTTATCAAGTATTATCTTTATATTCAATAGGTAATAGCTAAATGGTGAGGGAAAATCGTTCTCCAACCCGCCAATCAAGCTAATTAGGCTAATTATAGCGAAGCATTGGAATCTTCAAACTCGCTGCTCATTTTTCTGTTCTTTATTCAGTAAGTGCTAGTATTTAGTAATTCAAACTCTGATAATTTTGAACTAAAATTTGGAATGCCAGTTATCCACAATTAATTATTTTTTTTATATTTTACTCCTATAACGACATTGATATATTGAAAAACGAGTGGCGCTATATTGGTCCAAAATAGTATAAAAGTTATGGCCAAAAAGATCGATACGCTATCAAAAAGATAAGATTTTAATAATAACATGTTTTTATAGTTGATACTAGACATTCCTGTTACAAGTGTTGTGCAGTGAACACTATTTTATTAATTTATACTAGCGGCCCGTCCCAGCTTCGCACGGGTGGACAAAATTCTTTAATTTTTTTCTATTATAAAATATTTTTCCGTTAGCGCCATCTAGCGTCCGGTAGACGAACTACTTGCGGTTAACGCGTTGCTATGGTAACTTTAATTGATACAATGGAAAAAGAGCGGGAGAAAGAGCGGACAGACAAACACACAAATCACTGTGATCTTAGATTATAGATTAACAATTCAGTGTTAAAAATATGTTTAGTTTCTTCTCCATTTATTTCTTCCTTCAATACTCCATGTTATCAAAAAGAAACACATCTCTCACCATATACATATACTGAAATAAAATAATGTCATCAAGTGGACCGCCGCTACAACTTTGCCGCCCGCCGTTTATGACCCATAAACATGTAATAAAACGTCATAAATCCGAAGTGTGAACTGACAAAAAGTGGCTAATGGCCCGAGTTATACCGTGTAACCGTGGAGAGAAAAATTCTCAGCTCTATTGTTGAACTATGAAATATTTTTAAACGGACTCGGGGGATATTCGGAATCTCGCCACTCTTACTTAAACGAGGTGAATCTGAAAAATAAACACATGATATTTTCGCCATGTTAATTTCGTTGTTTACAAACACAGTACAAATCCTTTTAACCTGGGGGAAGTCGGGTGGGCCGCTAGTCTACACTAATATTATAAAGAGGAAAGATTTGTATTTTTGTATGTTTGCAATGAATAAACTCAAAAACTACTAAGCCGAGATCATAAATCTTTCACCATTGGAAAGCTACATTCACGCTGACTAACATAGGCTATATTTAATGCTATAAAAATTTAAAGAATTTTGTCCACCCGTGCGAAGCCGGGACGGGCCACTAGTCACTACATAGTATTAAACAAAGTCGCTTTCTCTGTCCCTATATCCCTATGTATGCTTAAATCTTTAAAACTACGCAACGGATTTTGATGCGGTTTTTTTTAATAGATAGAGTAATTCAAGAGGAAGGTTTATATGTATAATACATGCATAATATAGTAGAGCACTGCATCCGTGCAAAGCCGGGGCGGGTCGCTAGTAATTAATAATTTAAGGCGCCTCCGGACCTAATTTAGTTTAGTTTAGTCGTATATCGATGGAATTATGGCTCAAATCAGTTCGACAAGTTCAAGTTGAAACGGTAAAAATATATTAAAACAAAGACGTCACTTAATACAATGGACTGTCTTATCGCTTAAAGCAATTTTTGCCAGATAGAAATGGAAATAATAGAAAAATTATAGAAATCATTTTATCTAACTCATTTGATAAAAAATGTTTGTTATAATTATATTGTTGGAAATGGAAGCACCACATCCACCGCTCTACTATAAAAATCGAGGGGTGGTCGCCTCAGATGACGGCTTATGACCTTCTCCGGGTGCAAGCCAATCCCAGGTGGTGTTTAGTCAGTACGAGTCTGACATAACTATCGGGCCGGCCCGAAGTATCCATGGAGGATTCACCACCTCCCTCCCCCGAGTCCGCAGGGTGCATTTAGCATAAAAAAAAAAAAAAAAAAAAACGCCGCCTCTCTCCTTCGTTCGCTAGACGTCGACCTGTACGGAGATCTCTGATTTTTTTTGTTGGTGTGTGTTCGTTGTGCTAAATTATTATTAATTACCGTCAGTTAGAGTTGTCGTTGGTTTCTTTTTAAAAACATAACTTATTGCTAAATTGCTAAAAATATAATATAAAAGTATAAAAAACAAAATGTGCTGGTAAGGGTATTATATAAATCATAGGTGAAACAATGATATCTGACCAAATTAACCAGCATGCTAATTACGTATCTATGTTACTAACAATTCTCTTTTGAAATCAATTAAATTGTTACTTTTGCGAATATGGATGAACGATTTAACAGTTTCAGTTACTAACAGAGGTACTCTGAAACTGTCAAATCGTTCATTCATAAACGCAAAAGCAAAAACTTCTTTATTTCGAACTAGAATTGTTAGCAACAGCATTACGTAATCCTCATACAGATGACCAGCAAATAAAAAATAAAATTGTGCCCTATTTTACCTCGGTTGACTTATCACCTAACCGAATTTAACTAATAATGTAATCATGAATGTTGTTACAAATTTTAAAATAGATTTTTCTTTCAATCTTAAGTTAAAGGAGAACTTTTTTATTATGTATGAGCTTCCATATTGTGAAGTTAATTTATGCGGAATTTCTACTTAATCAAAGTTAAATTACCACACCAATATGTAAAGTTTTTTAGTTGCTTTTAAAGTTGAAAAGTGGCTGTAGATTTTTTTTATTTTTTGATAAGATACCTTTGCCCGCTGTTACCGGAATATTTCTACGAATATTGCTTACTTATGTAGATCCTAGTTATGTTATGACAATAGTGTGTGTGTTTGTTACCATATTGTCAGTAAAAGCCTAAGAATAACATTCAAGAAGGCTAAGAACGGTTATACGGCTATGTGTAGTCGTAGAACCGAAACGTTAGCGCGATTCATTTCGGTACAGCGACATCTAGTATCATTTTTAATGAATACGAGCATTTGTACCTGAGTCAAGGGTGTTTATATATAATTCTATGAATATTATATATCTATGTATCATATATGTATGTCTATCCGTTATCCTAGGATCCATAACACAAGCCTTACAGTGCTTACTTTGGGCTAGGCTAATTGGTGTGTATGTAATAACTATTACCCTAGAACTCATAACATAAGTCTTACAGTGCTGCTACGCCTGTAAAAACAACTACGTCTCCTAGAAGACACGTCGAAATTTACACACGTATCTCAACTTCTATTATAAGCTAGTTTCGTTCCACCAATGTTGAACGTTAACTACCTTTAACATCGAAAGTAATATTTTTACAAATAATTAATATTAGATTAAGTTTAAACTAGATATAATAAGTTTTAGTATTCACAGTACCATATTTCAAAACAACCACGTGATCCAGACTTTGTTTTGGAAAGGGAGTTTTGGTAAACGCAAAAAAAGAAATAAATACAAAATTATTATTGTTCAATTTGATAAGTTATACTGGGTAATATATACGTTTTGTATGTTATGTTGACTCCATTTGCGCTCACTTTTGCCACTTTGAGGATCTACGGCAAATTGAATCCCACTAATATACCTAAAGCACTAACTTACAGGTATAAAAACAATATTCAATCAAAAACTTAACCTAATAGCAATTTAATTAACTAAGTTCTCTGTTCTACAAGTATTTACCGAACTTGATTTAATTAGAGAATCAGATGGATCATGGAATTTAAATATAGACAGTGAAGAATTTTAATTTAACTCATCCGTGAAATATACTCGTATTTTTTTTATTATTCAAGCATTCTAAAGTTAAATTTTTAGCCTGTCTGACTCCTTATTCTTTTTCTAGAAAAAGAAACTTAAATTCGTTGGTGAAAAGTGGATTAAATAATTTAATACAATTTGTCAAAGTGTCAAATTTTCTCGACCAATTTTCAACATAAAATGTCAATTTGTTATCGCACAATCTGTTAAAGTTAACTTATGAACCTACCATTTCAGTAATAGCATCAGTTTTTGATTCCACGCTTTTAAATTATTATCATACTAAAACCTTTTTGACATTATTTTTATAAAAGGTTTTGAAAATAATAACTTATTCATTATTTTGAAACTATATTTTTTTCATATATCGCTGGTTTGCGAGAATAGGGACGGAAATAAAAACTTTTGATTTTATAGAATAAAGTTTTCCTTATTAAATCTGTTATCGCAAACCAAAAAAATATAATTGTATCTCTTACAGGCGCGATATCTGCGTTTCATCTCTGTTCACGATAATAATAATAATATATCAAAGATTTAAGACCGTTTGGCTTATTTAGTTCAATTTGACCGGAATTTTGAGTTGCGTCGATATTCTCGCAAACCAGCGATATGTTGCCTTGTTTAATACCAATAACCGACTATTTTAGAGGGAATTTGAAGCGTAACCTCAGTATGTTTTACGATATTCAAAAGTTTTTTCGATAATATTAATTAATGAATATTGACCTATGTAGGGGAGGAGCTTAATATTGTTTACCGAAGTGTTCTTCTTTTCGCTAAATGATCATGTTTTATGTTTCACGATCCTTTATATTTATACTATGTTCTAATCTCCCCTAATCGTATTAAAAAGAACTTAGACCTAATCTGTTTTCATTGGAAAATGTCTGAATGTTGAAAAATGCTGAAAAATAAAATTACATTATTCGGCAAATCTTGCTTTCGGCGAATAGTGCTTCATCAAACAACTCTGCGCCAGTAGGCGAGTCTTTACTGAAACCAAGAAGAACCAGGGCGACAATCGTGTTATTAATTATCCAACCATCATGCCTCATTCGTAAACTGACTCCCAGTATCATTAATTATAATCGAATCAAAAAAATAAAGGAACCAATGTAGAAAGTTGTATGCCCTTATCCCCTTAGTTTAAAAATATTGAAATGATTTTACTCAAGATATTATAATTTTATGATTCGTTTAGGTATTTTACGCTTTTATGCGACTTGCGGTCAACAGTCTAGAGATAATTAGGGATCTTCTGCATATTATTATTATTTTTTATACAATGTTTGATATTAGAAATAACACAGCCACAGCTGATTTCAGAACGAAGCTAGGAATCCCTACTAATATTATAAATGTGAATGTAAGTTTGTTTGTTATGCTTTCACGCAAAAACTACTAAACCGATAATCATGAAACTTCGTACATATATTCTTGAAGGTATTAGAAGTAACATAGGATACTTTTTAATGAAAAAAAATGTGTGAGCGAAGCCGCGGGTAAAAGCTATTATATTATATTTTATTCATGTTTTTTTACGTATTGCAGCTTTTCTATTAATATTATTATTAACAGTAACGGGAAAACTTCAAAAACTAGGCACGATAATCAGGGGTAGGCCAGTCAAAGGTCGACAACATGAGCAAGGTTAAAACTTGATGTGCCACCGTACACACATAACTATAGATGTTCACTTTCCAGAAAGATTAAGAAGTAACTTTGACACAAGAATATTCTTATAATTACTATTCGAAATAACGAACACCGCCAATGTAACTTCCTCTTTAATCTCAGAGTAAACTACTCTGAGTCTTTAATCTTCCTCGTAGACAAGTTCAGCTTATTTCTGTACCACAACTCTCTGAGAGCCAATTATTTGCACACTTAATAACTGCAAACAAGGAGACATCCTAGTTGATATTTACTAATATTGGTTTAATTACAAGGTCCATGTAAACAGGAGGAACTAATATGTTAGTTCAGAGACAATATTTATATTCCTTTCAGTTACGGCTTTTCTGAAAAATATGTAATGACGTAGTTTCTGTATGTAATTAACGACTAAAAATAGGCGTTTATGTAAAGAATGCTTGACTCAGAAATAAGGCGACCATATCGCCGCATGTTTCGAAACCTTTTGATAAGTTTTAATATGTTGTATAATAATATAATATTTCTTACATTCACACCAATTGGCCCAGCCCAAAGTAAGCACTATAAGGCTTGTGTCATGAATACTAGGGTAACGGATAAACACATAAATGATACATAAAAATGATATATTTATAGAAATATATATGTATAAATACCCATAACTGACTAATCCTCATATTCATCACACAAACATCTGCCCCTTCCAGGATTCGAACCAGAAATATCAGTGCGAAAGACAGGATCGCTGCTGTTGCACAAAACGGTCGCCCTAACCAATACACTCAACAAAATATACTATTACATAATATTATAATATCGATGATTATTTATATGACAAGAACACGTAAAATAAGTCCGAGTGGACACACCACTAATTACTGCAAATGCAGTCGGGACCGACGGTTAGCGTGACTTTCCAAGCACTCGACATAGTAATTTTTTGGTCACCAATCCGATTCGCGGCCCAAGCAAAAGTTGCTTAACCTCCGTAACGTATATATGTATATATATACATATGTATATATATGTATGTGTATATATGTATGTGTGTGTATGTATATATGTAAGTATACACGTATCAAATTAAAATTAATATGATTTCTTATAACATTATTAAATATTATTATATAATTCCTTTTTTTTTTTCTCTTTGAGGTTTGGTTTCTTTTTTAAGCTTATTTTTATGTTTTTTTTTTTCTAATTACTTGTGACACGTCCAAAAATATTATGGATGATTTTGGGGGAAACCTGTAATTAGCTTTACCATAGATTTATTACTTATAAGGTTAACTTAAATTGTTACGCTGTTGGTTTTTCAAAAATAAATAAAATAAAAAAATAAAAATAAAAATCCCACACTTTCCGTAGATTACAAAATGAGCAGATGCGTTTTAACAGAAGAAAAACGGTGTTGACGACTACGTGGTATATAATTAAAGACCTCTGTGATCGATTGGCTCGCATAACGGTTTTCGAGGTAACGCCACTTCGATTTAGGGTTGCCAACCGTACTATAATATATAGTGTTGTACTATATTTCTGGTCTTCGTACTATATACTGTTAAAGAATATATAGTACGCAAAAATACTATATTTTTCAACACTGAAACATAAGAGGTTACGAATATTTTTTGATCTACTTATAATTCTCATGCTTGAATATCCTTACCTATTGACTAGAGAATAGTGTAAGTGTATCCGATCGTACTAGATCTATGCGCATTCTGAACTTGTCAATGTCAAACGAACGAATCTCTGGTCACGTCACTGGTTTGCGTGAGTTGTTTTTGTTAAAATATGTTAGTTTTATTTTTTATTTTTAATAAAATACTATTCTTTTTATGAAATGTACTATATTTTATAACTTAGTTTGAAAAATACTTTATTTCGTTGAAGAAATGTTGGCAACCCTACTTCGATTCGATCCTCAAACTGGTCATTGTAAAAACACAGATCTGGGTATGTTTCCAAATTCCATAACACAGATGCTTTATCTACTCAACTTGGGTTCAGAACAATATACCTATGAGATGGTGTCCAATATGTATTTAACCAAATTTATTTTTCACTGATGATCAGATGAAAGTTAGGTATATAGCCAATGGGAACACTCTTTTGTTTTGATATTTTAAGTTTATTGATACGAGACACTATGATACGATTAATTTATTCATTCTGTCTTATAAATTCTACTTATAAACTTCAAATTCAAATTAATTTATTTGCAAAATTGTTATTTGCAAAATAACCGTACAAACTATTGTGAATTACTTTTTCGAAAACCTTAGAAAACGCTGAAATAAGGGTAATAGGCCTATAGAACTTCATATCTTCTCTATCTTGCTTTTTAAACAGTGGTATAACAATAGAAGTTTTAAGGTCATCGGGATATACTCCATTTTGAACACACTTGTTTATAATGTGGCTAAGAATTGGTGCTATAATGTCAGCTGATCATTTAACTGTCCTTATACTAATATCATCATAACCTGTACTGTTGGTATTTTTTAAATCTCTAATTACCTTTTTTTACTTCAATAACAATGTATAATGTTTGTACAATATTTGCACTTTAAAATGCTATCTTATAATATAAATTATTTTAATAGAAAAATACTAGAAATTGTAATAATATTTTAGAAAAATCTTACTTTATAACAAAATATGATAAAAAGCTTGTCAAAATTAGGTTTGCGAAGTGTAATAAACCATTTCTAAGACACATTTTGCTTTTATTACACACAAAATTCTATGATTAATGGAAGTTTCGTCATTCCCTAGGTGAGTTGTGTGATTTTTTATTCACCAAGCTCAAACTATGGTTATCAAAAATTTACATAGTATAGTTATTTTTTATTGTGCTAACGTAACATATAACGTGATTTATAATAATTTCAAATTTATTCGTGTGAAACTAAGCTGCTTGTTTCCCGAATAATTCGAACCTCATGTATTTTTTGATCTTCCATATCCGCATTTATTGCACATTCGAATAAAACCACCAACTAACCAGTTATCACGGCTCCTGTCAAAGAGTCGAAGTTCAAGATGAAATATAAAAAAAAAACATAGAAGCGTCGCACATAGGGGTATTTTAACTATCTACGCGGCCAAAAGTCGAAATAACAAAGTTAAAGAAATGCTACTGCATTTGACTACCTGAGGCAGGGGACACTCCAACGAACAATAGGCCGCCGTCCCCGCCCCTCTCCCTTTGCGCGTTACCTGGCAAACTCAGTCGGGACTTGATCATCGAACTTTGTGTACGTGTCAGTTATCGGCGATTTTTAGAAAGTGTCAACATTGTGAGCTAAACTGCAGTTTACTGTGTTAATCTGGTGAAAAGAAGCAATGGATTCGGAGACTACAGGTATGTGGCAATCTAAACGTTATATATTTAATGCAAATTGATTCTGTTTGATATGCTTTGAGTGGTCGAGAAGTAATGTCTAAAATCAGAAGATTTTTTTAAAGAAATTTATCTTTAAAGATGTATTTGTTTTAGTATCGGGGTAGATCCGGCTTTTTTTGTTATTCATGTTTAAAATTTAGGGTCTTAAGTAACGAATGGTATATAAATTAGCCGCGGAATAGCGCGGATACACTAAAGCGAGTACTTTGATCTTTTACAGTCGAAATTAGTGAAATATTAATTAATGTTTAAATGTTGTTCTAGGTTCAGGGGGTACCTCTGGATTGAGAATAGTGACTCGTAAATCACTCTTCGATAAGATGAAGAATGAAAATTTACGTAATTTAGAAAAAAAGCTATGTTTTTTGAAAGACCACCTTTTTACTCAAGACAACCTTACTGAATGTCAGTTAAATAAACTGAAACACAATTTTGCACATTTCAAATCAGAAATGAAGCAAAGGTGGATTAAATCCCACAAAAAAGAAGAGGTTTTCTTAAAAAACAACCATCTTTGGCTGGAAGGTACTTTCGAAATTCCAGTCACTACTACAAATCGTCAAGGTAGCCCTCGTAAATCATTTGGTGAATCTAGCGAAAGGAGCAAAAGAAGAAAAACTGAAGAGATCCGCTCCAATGTGGAGGATGGTGTTATAGTTCACGCAGCTCAAGTTGAATTAAGAAAATCGGGAAAACGTGATGCTTCCCACGTACTCCAAGATATAACAAGCTCTCCGACCCGTGCAACGAAGTACAAAAGAGCTTTCGATTCCACCTCTAAGTGTGGAAAATCATCGCGTCTAACCCCCATAGAAGCTTTAAAAATGTTTATAGATGCAGATTTAACACGAGGGCAGTATGAGGTTATAAGAAACACGAACAAGAAGTTTTTTCCGTGTTATAGCTTAATTCAAGAAGCCAAAAAGAAATGTTATCCTCCTCCAGAAGCGAGCACGGTAACGAGTACCTGCGCGGAGACCCAACTGCAACCATTAATTGATATAACTGTTAAGCGCTTATCGGAATTCTTAAAAGAAGTCTTATTGACAATAAAAGAGCAAGAGCGGAACACTTTGAAGTTGTTATGTAAATGGGGCTGTGACGGATCCCAACAAGCACAGTACAAACAAAAACATAACAATGAGGCTGACTCTGATGCATATATTTTTCAAAGCTGCTTTGTACCTGTGCGACTTATTTGCGTCAAGGACAATCAAAAGGTGTTATGGGAAAATCCAACTCCTTCATCTGCCCGATTTTGTCGTCCAATAAGATTTCGCTTCGTCAAAGAGACAACTGATATTACAAACGAAGAGATCAATTATGTTAAAAATTCTATTGATAATTTGGTTGCGACTGAGGTGAATATTGACGGAAAAAAGTTTTTGGTGCATTCCCAATTTGTAATGACAATGGTAGATGGAAAGGTTTGCAACGCAGCTTCTGGAACAACATCCACAAGTCGTTGCTATATTTGTGGGAAAACTTCCAAAGAATTCAACAATTTAAAGGACAAAAGGAGAATTTCAAAGGATGCTACTGAATTTGGTCTTTCCATTTTACATGCGAGAATACGATTTTTTGAAAGTATTCTACACCTTGCGTATAAATTACCTGTGAGAAAGTACCGGCAGAGAAAATCAGAAGAGGAAAAACAAATGGAGATAAATAAGAAAATCGAAATACAGACCAGGTTTCGTAATGAAACTGGTTTATTAAACTCTTTAACCTTTACATGAACCGGCTTATCGTTGAACTCAGTAACATTGGTCTAGGCTGCTCAGTCGACGGTGTATCTTTTAACAACATTAGTTACGCAGACGATATGGTCTTGCTGAGTCCCTCGATAAGTGCTCTCAGAAAACTGTTGCAATGTTGTGAACAATACGCAGTGATTCATGGTCTTGGGTACAATGTAAACAAAACGAAAATAATGTTATTTAAAGCGCGACATAGAAATGTTCTTGATATTCCACCAATCAAACTCAATGGAGCGTCACTGAACAGAGTTTCTCGTTTTAAGTATCTCGGCCACTGGCTTACTGAAGACCTCTCAGATGATATAGACATGGAAAGAGAGCGCAGGGCATTGGCAGTAAGATGCAATATGTTGGCCCGCAGGTTTGCGCGATGCACTAAAGAAGTAAAAGTCACCTTATTTAAAGCATACTGCCAATCTTTTTACTCGTGCAGCCTATGGGTTAAGCATACACAAAAGACATACAATGCCCTGCGTATCCAATATAATAATGCGTTCAGGATACTGTTGGGGCTGCCGCGGCACTGTAGTGCGTCAGGCATGTTTGCCGAGGCTCGCACACAAGATTTTTATGCCATAATGCGCAACCGAATTGCCTCATTGATGCACAGAGTCCGCTGCAGCGCCAACAGCCTTCTGTCAGTGATTGCGGACCGCTGCGACGGTCCTATATTAAGACACTGGGTCACTGTACACACGCCTCTTGCCGTGACTCGGTGATATAAATATTGTTAATTGTTACTAACATAGTTTTAAGTATTGTTTTGTTACTAACCCATTAATGGACTCTGTCTGAATGAATAAATATTATTATTATTATTATTAGTTGACATGCCGAAAGCAAACTTCGGAAACACTAATGACGGCAACACCAGCAGGAGATTTTTTGAAGATCCGAAACTATCCTCAGATATTACAGGAATAGACTACGAGTTAATATATAGGTTAAAAGTGATTTTGGAAACGATTTCTAGCTGATACGAGATAAATTTAGAAAAATATGAAAAATATGCAGACGAAACTGCTTGCTTATACGTAAAACTTTACCCGTGGCACCCAATGACGCCCACACTGCATAAAGTACTTGTGCACGGATCAGACATAATAAAAAATGCATTGTTACCCATAGGGCAACTATCTGAAGAAGCAGCAGAAGCACGCAACAAGCATTTTAGGTCAAACAGACAGGATTACTCAAGAAAATTCTCTAGAGTCCTGTAACAGAGACATTTTGAATAGGCTACTTTTAAGCTCAGATCCCTTTTTTAGTGCCTCAAGGGTAATAAAGAAAAATAAGAAGTCTTCTTTTCTTCCTGAAACATTGAGTTTGCTTGTATCTGCAACACCAAACCCAACAGACGCATTTCCATCAGAAAGTGAGGATGAGATAAATTGATTTAATGAATACTTAAAGTTACTAATATTAATAAAATCATATGTGTCATAATCATCATTATATTAGTGTATTATATCAGCATATTAGTGTAGGCATGTGACGGAATCACATTTTTTATTTTTTTTATTTTTTGTAGTTTTTTTCTTTATTTATGAAAATTATAAAAAAATAAACATTATTAATTACTGTTTATATTACACTTGTTTTATTTCCGTCATTAGCAACTCGAAAACCCAAACAAATATTTTTGGCCAGCGGACCCGGGTTTGAGTCACGGGAGAGGCAAATATTTGTGTGATGAATACGACCTTTGTACTTTGTGCGAGCCATGAGTATTTATATATATTTCTATAAATATTACATGAATATGTATTATACAATGTGTCCCGTCACCAGTGTCGGAGCCTTTCACGGTGTGAAATATGGCATTTTTTATCGACAAATTGCCCCTCAAATTTGGTTTTTCTCAAAAAGGCAATAATTAAAAAATATACAAAAAAGAATCTATTTGTTTTTCTTAAATTACTTTTTCTATTTTTTATTCCATGACAATTGAAACATGTGTAACTGTTCTACATGTTTAGCTATCAAATGACACCTTTTTAATTTTGATAGGACTTTTACATGAGTAGTGGTGGTTGAATTAGTATGAGAGCCCAGGTCTTGGTTACCAAGAAAACAAAATGGCGGCCATAAGAGAAACACAACATTTGAGAGGCAATTTGTCGATAAAAAATGCCATATTTCACACCATTAAAGGCTCCGACACTGGTGACGGGACACATTGTATATGTCTTTCCGTTACCATAGTATCCATAAAACAAGCTTTACCTTACTTTCTTTGGGCTAGGCTAATTAAAATAATATGCTATACATACAATCTCAGCTTCGCCAACTAATTTGTACTGCACTCTACTAGTGAGTTATGTATGACTTTCAACCTACGTGGCTTACCAGTTTTCATGTTGATCCCAGTCAAAGGACGGATTCGATTCCCATGTCGATGTAGAAAATGAACTTTTTTTGTTGGTAATCTGAGTGGTGTGGTACCGTCGTTGTTTCTGATTTCCATAACACTTGTCTTATATTTATTAACTATAAGACATAAAATACGCCTGTAAAAACAAACACGCCTCCGAGCCCTGAGGACATAACACTAGTCTTATATTTAAGTCTTATAAAGGGTCTTTCAACAAGGACGAGTAGATGTTGACACTGTGTGGCGGCCATGTTCTTTTGAGGGTATCTGTCAAATCTGTTGTATTTTATTCAGTCACTGATGCCAAATTACCATGGCAAGTTACACGATCGAGCAGCATGTCCAAATGATTAAACTTTATCATCAAAATAAGTGTTCATTAGTGCAAACGTTGCGCGCATTGCGTCCATTTTACGGCAGACGCGGTGGCCCTTCAAAGTCGACTCTCTAACGTTTTGTAGCCAAATTCGAGACAACCGGTTCGGTAAACAACCAACCAACACCCTTACGTCGAAGGAACGCCAGGTCGGCCAATAACATCGACGCTGTCCGTCAGAGTTGAGACTCCGAGGCAGTCGATTTCTCGCCGTGCACAAGAACTCGGCCTTTCGCAGATTTCGACTTCGAGAATTTTGCGCCGGGACTTGGGCCTGCACCCGTACAAGATCCAACTGACCCAGCAGCTCAAAGTTAATGACCATAGGCAACGCCGTTTGTTCGCTCAGTGGGCTTCGGTACGTTTGGAAGAGTACTCCGATTTTGGCCGAAAAATAATCTTTAGCGGCGAGGCCTATTTTTGGATAATTGGTTTTGTTAATAAGCAAAATTGCCGTATATGGGACAAACACAACCATCCACAAAAAGTTACTGTTTGGTGCGGATTTTGGTCTGGCGGCGTCATTGGTGCAAATGACGTTGGCGAGGCCATCACCGTAACCGGCGAGCGCTACAGATCAATGTTTAACATTTTTTTTGCCTGAATTGAACAATATGGACGTGGACGACATGTGGTTCCAACAAGACGGCGCAACGTGCCACACAGCGAACGACACAATGGACATTCTGCACGAACGGTTTGAGGGTAGGGTTATCTCTCGCAGGGGTGATGTGAATTGGCCGCCAAGATCGTGCGATTTGACTCCACTAGACTTTTTCTTGTGGGGTTTTCTGAAGTCGCAGGTCTATGTTAATAAGCCGCAATAGACCGATGCCCTGAAAGTGAAGATAAAGCAAGCCATTGCTCAGATTCAGCCGGTTCTATGCAGCAGAGACGTTGAAAATTGGACCTCTCGGATCCGTGCCACCGTTCGAAGCCGCGGCGGACATTTGAACGATGTCATAATTCATAAATAATGGCATAAATGGGCCTTTCAAATAAAATAAAAAAATCGTTAATATCTCACACACAGCTTGTTTTATTCAATTACAACATCGACCCGTCCTTGTTGAAAGACCCTTTAGAATATATTTATTTATTTTATTAAGACAACCTCAAGGACAATATGAAAGAGAGCGTATCCTGACAGAACTGTTTAGTGCAAAACATACCTACAAGATTATTATTTGATAATGATATAATAGTACATTATTCTACGAGGGCAGAAAGTAACCGATTACCGACGAAGGCGCTGTTTAAGGCTTTAATAACATCTTAGATTGGGACTATAAAGTGCTTTATACTACGCCTATGAGGAAAATAAAAGGCAATTGCTTTTGTTAAATTGTCTATAGAAATGAAGGGCCATATTTTTACTTTTTCATGGTATGGAACTTTATCGTCTCTGATGTGGTTGTATGGGCCTCCTTATAGGAAAACTTAAAAAAAATCGGTCGAAATAATTACGGTTCCCAACTTAGGGAATTTAACAAGAATTTATGGTGATTTTGGGGATTTTGATTTTACCTTTATATATAAAGTAAAGCGACCGTAGTCCAGATGTCATCTTTAACCGATTCGTTACGGATGGCACGTCTACCGTGCCATAATTTTTTTGTGTGTGGCGTAATAAGGCACGAAAGCCGTGTCATTTCGGAGTTAAATTAAGTTTTAGGGAAATCTACCTAGAATAAAACTATGTATCTTCATTTTTCACGTAAATCAAGCTCGTTGCCTTCGTTTCTGGTAATTGTAGGTCGCAACGAATCGGTTAACCCACGTGGACCGAGTTCGTTGCTTACTGATGTACTAAGGTCGCGGATCCAGTTGTAAAACAAGCATTTAACTTACCATGAGTGGTTAACAAGAATATTAATAATTTTTTAACGATTTTTTATATTCTTTATAACAAAAAATAGATATATTTTTAGAGCCCGAGATTCTGAAAATAACAAAATATTGCTTCTTGGCATTTAATTATATTTTTATAATGTTCAAAATAAGAAAAACAGCAGGAAAATAAATGTTTTTTTTAAACCAACAGCGTAACTATTTTATTTAACATAATTAGTAATAAGCCTATGGTATAGCTAATTACAGGTTTCCCCCAAAATCACCCATAATATTTTTAGACGTGTCACAAGTAATTTAAAAAACAAAAAAGACAGTTATAACCCTTAACAGAAATACTTAACCTATTCGTTTCTACATACAATTACCAGAAACGAAGGAAACGAGCTCGATTTACGTGAAAAATGAAGATAATTATAGTCTGGGTAGATTTCCCTAAAACTTAATTTAAAGGAGTTATCATCGATTTAAAAACGACACGGCTACAGTGGCTAGCGCCACACGCAAAAGAAAGTGATGGCACGCCAGACGTGCCATCCGCAACGAATCAGTTAATTAAGTTAGGTAATCCCAAAAATATGCATTAAAAGAAATGTGACTAATTCAAAGTAAACTAAAAATTTGATATAAAAAAGAACCTTTTTTTATAGAAATGAAAATAAAAACGTATTACATACTGGTTTACATGGTAAAGCCACTCGGATTCGATACCCGGTCAGCTCAATGTAGAGAACGAACTTTTTCTGTATTGGGTTGTGTCTGGGTGTTGTGGCACCGTCTTTGATTCTGATTTCTATGTTTGTGATGTTGTCTAATATTTATTTAAATTTGTTTATAATTGTTTGTTCGCATAAATACAACTATATATATACAAACCGGCAATTTTAAAAGCCTTTCAAGTCTGATTAAATCCAAACTTATGTTTCCATTTCTAGGTGTTTATCAGCCAATCACGCAAAAACGACTTAAGTAATTTGGATGAAATTTGGCACACAGATTGTTTACGCCTGATTCATTTTATACTTTTTATCCCAAAAAGATGAAGTGTTTCACCCTGTACTTACTGAGGGAAACCGAACACTATGTGAATAAAACCTCTGCCGAAAGCTAGTAATCGTTAATCATAATAACAAAAATAACTACCCACCTTCCACATTACAAAAAAAACAAAAGGCTGCTTTTCTATTATGGCAAAGCTTAGCAACTAGGTAAACGTATTTTCTAAGGATAAGGATGAATGGAATCTTGAAATAATGATGAATATGCTACCTGGAGCCGCGTAATAAAGGGGCTGCCTGAGCATTCTCCCGCAATAAATCCGGTTATACGGCGTGTAACTTAATCTAGGCTGATTGAGATACAGCAGAGTGTCTGAATATTGAAAGAGATGACGGATAAAATAGCCTCAGGCAAATAGCTGGTAGTGACGCGAAACTATCGGTAGTTGACCTTGAAAATCGGTTAGGATATCGACAGGACCAATCTTTTTGAAGTGAAAACTTCTTTAGCAGCGTTGTGATTTGAAAGTCGATGAAACGAAAAGGCGACAGTAAAAAGAGACAGACAAAATCATAAGATTTAACGTAGGAGAAAATGAGATAGGAAGCATTATGTACGTGTTAATACGTGTTTGTGTGCGCATGCGTAGTACTAAGCTTGAGAGAAGGCATCACAACAACCGTGGTATTTTGTATACGTGTACGTATTATTTTTGAAAGTTTCATTTCTACCACGTGTGAATTGCACACATGCTTTATTTTTTTCATTTAATTGCAAATGAATTTATATAAATGTACTTAAATAATGTCGCCAATATGCAAAGCAGTTTATTGGCGAGATAATACGGCTATTTTTTTACAGTTGGCTACATTATCTATACATCTATACATATAAATAAAATTGAATTGTCCATTTGTAATATTGAAATAACCGTTTTTACTACATGCATATGAATATATATAGGGTACATACACCAAAATAACATTTTCTATCAATTTTTGTCTATCTGTTTGTTCCGGCTAATCTCTGAAATGGCTGGACCGATTTTGACGGGACGTAATAAGGAGTAACTGTGGCATTAAGTACATATTTTGCGTGCAACAAAGTTTAAATAAATAAATTAATAAAAAAAATTGTGTGATTAATAAGAGCATTTATACCTGAGTCGTATTGCTATGAATATTTAATATCTATGTAAAATATATGTACGTCTATCCGTTCACCTAGTATCCATAACACAAGCCTTACGGTGCTTACTTTAGTCTACTTTCATTGGAGTGAGTGTGAGAAATATGAGACAAATTAATATATTATTATGGTACACATCGAAGTATTAAAATTCGTCAGTAAGGTTGTATGTATATTACAGTTCATCATAATACCAGTTAATATCCCCTTTTTTAATAAAAAGACTTCACCAAAGCTTAGAATTTCCCCACCTGCTTATTCTGGATTCTAGGCAAGTTCTTATATAATACCCTTTTCGTATGCGTAAAACGTCCTACCCGGGAAGGTGACAGTATTATTCGACGGGAACCTGAATAGATGGATGCTTAACAAACCATCGGCATGTTTATGACAAAAAAATATTCTGCACACTCGGCTTGGAAAGTAACAACACAGAGTAAATATTTATTTATTACAACCAACAACTACCATTACAGTTATACACCACCGCGATGGTGTAGTACAAATATTTACAATTGTCTAACTATGATCAATTTACAAATTAGAAATTAACTAATTTTTACACGCGACTTCGCTTAACATATTTAGTTCTTACACTTCCGCGCATATTACACATTTGAATAAAACACTTTTTTACGGATTTTGCGCTTATTTTATTTTATATTTAATCCTGACGTTTCGACTCCTTTACAGGAGTTGTGATCACAGGATGACTAAGATAATAATTGTCATGTATTTTCTACTACCTGCTTCGATCATATATTATGATCGTAGACTACCTGAACAATATTTTAATTGGGCACGTTCCTAATATGTATTAAGGTTGCTATAATTATAACATTATTTAGTCCTTTCACTTCCGCGCCTATCACATTTAAAGAAAACCTCTTTAACCAAAATCTATCGAAAATTGTGTGTATGTTAGAATTACTTCAGCAAAGGAAATCAATTCTGCCCAATATAATAGGGATATTAGTTTAGCTATTTACGGAAACCAAAACCAAAAACCAAATACATAATTGTTTGAAATTGAACAGAACAAAGTCGCCACACTCGTGTGAAATTGCAATACCAAAGTATTTTGTATCCCACCAAAATCATCTGGTGGTACAGATTATAATAGTCAGGTCTTAGTGGATTCTTTTAGTGAGACTACCAAGCAGCGTAACATTAGTACATTTCAACAATATTTAGGCAATTGCGTTATTACAACATACTCATTAATCATACGTAAAAAGATACTTGTATTTTTAAAATTATTAATGGCAATCAGCGAAATTTTGTGAGTGTTTACTCCAGACGAGTTTTAAACACTTAACATATCTATCTCCGAATAAGAAACGGAATTATAAACTAATCTTACGAAGATCATATCGTATACCTATGTATTTTTAATCCACAAACGTTATTCATTTACGTATATCTTCCCCAAGTTTGCCCACACCCTGAATTTTTACTTAAGATTGCTTGGAAGAGATTGGTGTAAGTGTTGTTTGTATGCTTACAGTATTCGAAACATTTTGAACTAAGCGGTAAGCTTTTTATTTCACTTCTTGAACAAGCTTTTAACGTTGAAAAGGAATTTTTACTCCTTGAAATAGCGAAGTAATAGCGAAGTCAAAGAGAAACTCTTTGCATCAAAAAGTACGGTAAAATCGTCCTGATAAATAAACACTAATTCTTAAACTAAAATGAAAGGAAAGGTTGAAAATTTTTATTCAGATGCATGGCATAGCATACGATCTGTAAAATACAGATAATACTACAACATTAAAATAAATGTATAAACCTATATTTTTGTTGTGTCATAATTTTTTATATCGTCGTTTTAAAGCCTTTATCTGTAACATACAGGCTCTTTAATACACCCGACAATTTGATTAAATTGTTGAAAATTTGAATAAGGGCTGCGAATTAAATATTTTGTGTTATTCAAAAATTTTAACTGCTTTCTAACAGCTGGGACAAGTTAATTTTTTTCTAGTAATAATTTGATTGTATCGAAGTGTGATTTAAATTTAAGTGTACCTACAAATTTACTAGTAAGGATAGAAAAGTACAATCTTAAAAAAAAATGTAAATATAATATCGTTTATAAATTTCGTGGAACCGAATAAAATAATGAATAGAACAGAAATAAAGTAATAATTGAAAATATGCCATTTAATAATAATTTTTATTTATATGATATTTTTAGTATTTATTTTCGCGTTTTTTGATATGACTGGTTACTGAACAATGGATTTTGGGAAATAATTTTCTTTTTCATAAAAGCAGGTGAATTTAAAATTAAACCCTATTGCCAAGCTTTAAGATTAGCTTAGCAATTTTATTATAATGAAACTTTTTCATATCTAAAAACAAACCTTTGTTTAAAAACTGTCAATGTCGTATCTTATTCACAAAAAGAAAAATAGAGACAGCATCAATTTAAATAAATAAAAATTAGAAAACATCACATACATCTTTGAAACCATTTGTGTTATGGAAATAAGAAACAACACCCAAACCCGACCCATAAACAGAAGTTCGTTTTCTATTACCCGGACGAATTAAACCCGGAATCTCGGAGTGGCGCCACCACGCCAACCGATATGCAAACCATTCAAATACTAAGTCGACGTTTTTTAGTAAGAGGGCGATACTTTCGGGTTTCCTTTCAGTTTGCTAAGAAATTCTGTAGGTACGACAATTAACCTACAAAAGAATGCATTGATATATTATTCGCAGCTAAGAAGGTTCGAAATGGGTAAGTAAAAGTAAGAGGCTAAGAACTGGTCTTCGGAATGTGGGCAGACAGCCGATGAGGTGAACCGACGATCTGGTCAAAGTTGCCGGAAAGTTCTGGCAGAGGAAGTCCCAGAACAGGGAAGAATATCGGATAATGCAGGATGCCTATACTCAACATTGGATGGAGAAAGGCTGAAGAAGTAGGAAGAAGAAAAGAAGTTGGGTGTTGAGAGTAGCCATCCCATTTAAAATAGTATTGTGCTGATATATTGTTGACTACTGACGAACGCTTGGAACATCGTAGAGGTTATTTTAGCTATCTTGACCCGGAGGGCCGCCACACTTTCAATAGAACAGAAGGTGCATTCTCTTGTGTTTAATTGGTATAAAATAAAATGAAACTAATTTTATTCAAATGCACTTAAAATAAGTTGTATTAAATCGTCCTACATTATTACCATTCACGACATCTTTGAACTGACAAGAAGAATGGGCGCAAGTAACTCGTCAGCTTTAACAGAAGGAACGACATTTACAATATTATACGTCGTTACCATATATCCACAAAAAAACAATATTATTCTTTCATCACAATAATAGCAGTGTTATGGTTTATTAACAACGTTGATTACAACAAAATCAACAAGAATTTGTTTTAAGTACTCTTTAAGATACTAGGCCGGATAGAGTATAAGGTAGAGATTACCACACTAGCTCCACCGGACCTTTAGCAAATCTAAGAGTACTTAGATGGGTTTTTAGTGGGTATGCCTCTAAGACTTTACCTAGCACTAGGCCGGGATGGGAGTAGAAGAGAATCCCACATAATTTGGCCATTCACCCTGCGACGGAGTATGCGTAACACATTTTCCCGTGTATAATGATGCGTAGCACCCTTGCCTTCGAAATATGGAATTCCTCATACATCATTTATGTTAAAAGAATTCAGGTCATCCAGAAAATCCAAATTATAAAACCAGGTATAAGCGATGTCATTTTCTCCCTTTCCAAGTACGTAGGAATACTGCTGACATTATATATATCTCAGTAAATTTGTAAGTAATTTTGTCGACTTACCCCAGCCACTTGGTTTCATTCATTTGAAAATCCTAACAAAACACGTACGTAATCATCGTCCTATACTGGTCTCGACGTCTAAAAGCAACTATCGCAAAAACTTCTTTTTTTACAGTGCTGGGGCAATTTTGGACAATTTTTCAAGCTTAAACCCGTCAGTAGACATATTTAACATAAAGACTGCGACTATAAAGCAGTTGATGGCCAATAATTATTTTAACAAATAAGATTAATATTATGTTACTGGTAGGTATGTTTTCTTTTTGCTTTGTTTTTTTTTCTTCTATTTTTTTATTTTACCTGTGAAAACTTGTAAATGACTTAAGTTTCTATAAAATATGCTGAGATTATTTTTGTTTACAGCTGTAAGTTTTCCAATCAAAATAAATAAATAAAACAAAAAAGGCGGGATAGGATCTTTTCTATAAAAAGCTCAAAAGCCTTGAGCATAGACGGAAGGTAGCAAGCCTATTATTTTATGGGATACATTTCGGAGTGTTCAGCAGAATTGCACAACCGTGTTCCGCCGTCTCCATTTTTTCATCAGACAACCAGATTTACAAATAGGCGACACCATTATGTTGTAGATATACCAAAAAGTCGCATTAAGCGTTTTAGTTCCAATTTTTGTCTGAGTCTGTGTTTCCTGGCAAATACAATTTAGGGGTCTTCAAGTCACGATCGAGTAGGTATCTTCTAGGCAAGCGCGTCACATCCTAGATCGCATCGTCGCTTACCTTCAGGCGAGATAGTGGTCAAGCGCATGCCTACTTTCTATAAAAAAAATAGGGTATAAACGTCCCGCATGACCCCGCTATCTATGTGTGACCGTATATAATTAGGGTTGCTTATCGTTGTCAGCGCAGGTCAACAGGTGTAATTTTAGGATTTATATCACGTTTTTAAGAAGTAATTTTCATTGCTTTGTGGATTAATGTAAATATAATGCATAAAGATATTTTTTACGTTACCTCATTATATAAATCTCGTCTGATTGATATGCTTCTAATTTTATTAAACTTGCCGGGATCATAACCTCCTAAAAGGCCATAATTTAGAAAACATTGCCCACTTTGTGCTCTACGGGAGGTAAATGGTGATTACATCCAGTAGTATCATTAGTCGAGACTCTTAAATTTAAAGGGTTATTGTTATCCCCAGTACATTGCGTATTTAGTTCTGACACTTACGCACTTCTAACATATTTAAATAAACCCACTTTAAATGGATTTTCTGCGTGTTCTATCCGATTTTTGGAGCTCTATACCCGAAGGGTCCAATGGAGCCGTATCACTCACGTGTCTGACGTCTGTCACACAAGTTTTACAGTCAAACGGAGTAACGGTCTTCAAATTTTCACAGTATAAGGATCTTGTTGAGCCAGAGCCATATAAATTAATAATTTAAGAAAACAATATGTTTCAATGTTTTAAGGGGAGCTCCTAAACATCTAAAGCTTGCCATATAGATAATATTATTTTATTTGAAAAAAAATTAGAAAACAAAGGAATGAAAAAGACTCAAATTCCAGTTTTTTATTTAAATTTTTGTAACGATATATTTAACTTTATATTTCCCTATAAACTTGTTTGTTTTTACGTACATTTCAGTAGCAAATTTACTATTTGGAATTCAATTGGGACGGAATAATAAATGTTCGAAGTCCGACACCCAATTGAATGGGTTTTTATATTCAATCCTGACGTCCCGACTCCTTTACAGTGGCTGGGCTCACCGAGCACGGCTATGATTTTATTTTAACCAAACTGCGTCTCAAATATGACTAGAAAAATATAACGAAATTTTATTTAAAATATCTCGAAATATTTTAGTAGTATAATTTTCCTTTTTTCATTACTTAATAGCGGACATAAATATCATCATCATCAGGTGATGAAAACAAAAGACATCCACTGTTGGACAGCAGTCTTCCTCAAAATATGGAAAAGTTTTTCAAAAATCTCCACTCTTAACAAGGCACCCTATGCTCCTGGATGAATGTGAATCTATGCTGATTCGACTCCCTCATGGAAGATGCCGTTCATCTAGAAAACCACTATGGTGGCTCGCTACTCTCGGCTTGAGATCCATTTAAGGATCTTGCCCTCCCAAAACCCGGTATCGTTGTTGCGGTCACCTGCGACCAACAACAATCACACATAAAAAAAACCCGGCCAAGTGCGAGTCGGACTCGCGCACCGAGGGATCCGTACAAACCTGTAGGTATATAAGTAAAATGCAATTATTACAGCTATTTTTATTATTTGATGTAACTAAAAATTTAAGGTATTCGCAATTTTTCCTTTATCTGTGCTATAAAACATTGCTTCGTATCATAATTCAAGATTCTGAGTTCACGGGAAGCACCTTGGCGTTGGCTTAGAAGTTTGATTTTTTCACAGCTCCAAGGGACAGTAGACCCGAGTATTTGATATAAACTCCAGCTTGATATCTCTACGCGTTCCTGAGAAAAAGGGTCTTGACAGACAGACGGACGGACGGACAACAAAGTGGTCATATAAGGGTTCCGTTTTTTCCTTTCGAGGTACGGAACCCTAAAAACAAGGCGAACGCAAGCTGATTGGAAATCGCATTAGAAGACCATAATTCAGAGAACACTGGTACCTATTTCGTTGTCTTTAGAAGGCGATTACCATTATCATTAGTTGCCTTTTACGACACTTTCATGTGAAGGGTTGGGGCTATTCTACTCTGCCGGACACTTAACGGCGTAAAAATAAAAGCATATACCACGATTACAGTCGAAAAATTGGTAAAATGTTTGTAAATTCATTATTGTGTTATTAAAACATCTTTCACAAATTCTCGAACATATATTTCCACAATCTTTAGCGTTTGTTGGATACGTAAACTCATAATAACCGCTCTGTTTTCGTTTGTTGTTTGTTCCTCTCGTTTTTAATTAAACCTTTTTCATATTACTGATTTTATGAAATAAAATAGCTGGGCCCGGAGTGTTTTGTAACGCTTCATGGCTGACTATATATACCTTCACAGGTTTCCGTACAACATATCAAAGTTCCATTTGTTTTGTTTCTAAAGTACAGTCGCGAACAATAATATATACGGTGTATATCTTCCACGAACCTTATAGAACCACGTCACACTAGATCGGTCGAAAACAAAGAGACAACAGTAAAGAAATAATTTGATGTAATATGACATGACTCGTGACTGTACAAGATTTACGTAGTTAAGTAGGAATTAGGTAGGTACCTTTGATCAACAATGGAAACTGAAAAGTCTGCGGTAAGGCTAATTTTATGTTTTAATTAAGGTTTATACTTGACTTTTTGGCGAGAGCGGGAAGCGTCACGTTGGTGGTTTTGTTTCTCTTGTTGAAATGTGTGTTGTGATGGATATTAGTGCGTAATAATAATAACAGTGGATTATTAACCACTAAGTGTTTGTGAACATACAAGAGTGTTGGCAAGTGTAACAAAGCAGCGGAAGTTGTCTTTTCCTGCTCTCTCAAGAAGACCACGGGGAGATTTCAGTAAAACCCCACACATTTACTGAAACCTAGCAAAAAATATATAACTGACAATTATACTTATTTGACACTGGCACACACAAAAAGTGCAAGCCATAAATAAAGAAAAAAAATCCTTGATTTTTTTTATTTCTTAAGTAGTTAAATTAATTATTGGTACATAACAGTTTTATTGTCCTCCAACTTGTAATAAAAGTATTTACCTGTATGCATTATTTATAACATTATAATAACTTTCAAACAGCTCCAGAAATACATATGTATTATATACCTAAACCAAATTTGTAATCTACATACAATAAAGACGTTTTATTTATCCTATCCCACATAATACGCTTTCTCACTTAAGGGGCGTTTTGGCGGGTCCCTTTGAAATCGTCTTCAACGGGTTTTATTGTATATTTAAGAGCTACGCGGCGTCATAATGATATGTTATTTCTTCTTTTACCTTGATCTTATGTAACGACACTATATTAATGTAAAATCACACATAATATGTTTATGATCACCCATCCTAAAACTGGCCCTTGTGAAGGTTACTTAACCTCTAACATATACCTCCATTTTGGTATAAAGACAACTTAGTTACATTCTTATAATATACTAGCTTTCCGCCCGCGGCTTCGCCCGCGTGGAATTCGGTTATATTGCGGTATAAAGCACAACTATAAGAAAACTTCTCATTCCCACGGAAAAATCTAAGAAGCGCGATGTAACGCTGGATAGAATTAGTTGTTAAACCAAAACTGAATGGTACACTATATTATATGTTTTCCCTTGTGGAGCAAAAACATGCAGATTTTGGGCACTGGAAACCCGGGAACACGCTACATAGAGCTGACCGTGCGAAAAACAATGTTTTTCCAAGTGAACTCCAGCAACCCTAAGGCCTTGTGCTTTATTAATGGTCATTGCAAATGAAACCCTTATAGGAAATTGTAGTCTTTTAAATTGAAATGGGAGGTCTGTGGGAATAATCGGAATCCGAGGAATGAGTCATTTAGTGAATCATTTAGCTTCAAAATTTACATGTTCATATTCGTTTGCAACATATAAGAAGATGTAAAAAAAACAGTTTAGATGATAAAACAAATTGTACGTCATCCCTCGGAAATTCCTTATTTTCGGGGATTCATTATCGTATCATTTAGCTTCTAAATTTACATGTTTATATTCGTTTGCAATATTTTACCTTGTTTTAAACGACACACAGCGCCATCTACAATCCATCCATCAAGCAAACAATATTTTTGTTTTTCCTCGGGAATATCAATTTTTTTTCAGGATAAAAAGTACCCTATTATTTAATCCGGACTTTTATCTTTACGTCTGCAAAATTTCAAAGTAATCGGTTCAGTAGTTACGGCGTGAAAGCGGAACAAACAAACAAATTCACTTTCCGATTTATAATATTAGTAAGGATGGACTCTGATAAGCAATAATGTGTGCACCCAGAAAAAGTCAAATCCGTAGTTATTGACGTATACTGTTAAAATCTGACGTATTTACGTGACAGCCGCTTGGTGCAACGGTAGCGATTGCGAAAGTTAAGCACCTCTTGCAAAGGCCCGATATAAGGGTGACAAACATAAAAAAGTTATGTAATTTAAATAAATAAATAAATAAATATTTCTAACATTCACACCAATTAGCCTAGCCCAAAGTAAGCACTGTAAGGCTTGTGTTATGGATACTAGGGTAACGGATAGACATACATATATGATACATAGATATGTAGGTAATATTCATAGAAATATATATAAACACCCATGACTAAGGTACAAATGCTCGTATTCATCATACAAACATCTGCCCCTTCCGGGATTCGAACCCAGGACCGTCGGTGTGAAAGGCAGGATCGCTACCGTTGCACCAAACGGTCGTCGTTTAAAGGCCATAGGACGATAAGAATACCGAATCAGCCCCAGAGAGGTATCTGGCTCATAATTTTAGGAAATGTTGATACTCATAAGATACATCGATGCTGCAAGTTTCAGATTTTTATCTATTACCGTTTCTGAATAAATCGAAAAATACTGAAAATCAGTAAAAAAAATCATTCTCAGCACCGTGTGAATCGATTGATCTAAATACAGGATATGTTGTGGGGCATGGTGGTAGCTTCTAAGAAAAAAAATATAAGCAAAATCCGTTCATAAGAACCTTTAAAAAAACGAGGTTATTTTCTTGATTTTAATTTTTAATCATGTTACGGGAACGCTAAAAATATGAAACTATTTTTTTTTAATTCTTCATTCAATCTTCGATGAAATTATGATCTTGGTGAAGTTTTTAAAAGGATACGCCATATTGAAAAAAAATAAAAACCGATTAGTTAAAATCGATTTCTTATTATGATTTAACTCTTGCAATAATAAAATACAGAACGTTTGCAATTACTGTACTAGTTGAAACAACAGAATAAACTAGGAACATTCATATAAAAATAATTGTTCTTCATATAATGAACTCTTATCATTATTATAAACTTTATTTATCACTATAATTATTAAATCAGTATAAAATAATATTGTTTATCTACTCTCACATCGTAAAATCTTAAATATAAAACTCAAAACAAGTTTATATTGACGAACTTTACAAATAGTAGGTATGTATATCGAAATGAAATTAAAAGATTTAATTATAACACTTTTTCTGTAACAAAATAATGTAATATTTTTTTTTTCATTACGTTTCGATTACAGACCATTGATACAATACTGCGCCAATTCGTATAGCAGCACTATTTCATTTTTTATCTGTGGCTGCAAGCGCTTTGGCGCATGCGCGGTGATACCGGGAATTTTGGCGCCACAATACGTTTCCTTGCAATTCGTTGTTGTGTTTCGCTAAATAATTATTGTTGTTTATTAAAATGTCTGATAGTGAAAGTGAAGAAAATATAACGCCGCGCCGTCCGACATTTTAGAGACTGCAGCAGCAGTCAGTCTTAATCTATTACCAGTAAAGGCATTGTAATATACAAAATGTTAACATTTACAATAAGCAATAAATAAACTGTATCAATCCCTATCTTTTATTTTATATATTCAATGTATGAGATTAGATAAAGTAGTGTATGAAACTGCACTAGGTATTACACACTCTTGTATTATACCCCTCATTATGTACCAGTTTCATAAACTACTATTATATAATTCAACTACATCTTAGGGAGTTTAAACTTTCCCGCTTCATTATTAGTTGATTCAGCACCCATAAAATGGCACTGTAATTCAAAACTGGTAACACTGTTTTCTATTTTCATGAAAACCCGCCAGATTTTTAGATAACCTAAAAATTATTTGTTGATATTCTAAACACGTATTGGTTTTTTCTGTATTTAATAATTAATTTTATCTAACTATATTATTATTTAAGTGAAAATATGTCGACATCTAAAACATATAATCCAAAGTGCTGTATTTGTTCAAAATTAATTAAACAAACGCGAGGTACTCCAAAATATATACAATCTGATGAAGATGCTGAAGACTTTTCAACGATCTTTGATCATCCAATTGTAGTTGGTGATGTTTTGTGTAATAATTGTCGATCAAAAAAATATAAGAAAATGAAACTTGATGACGAGGATCAGGATACATCGTTGGAGAATGAATTACCTTCAGATACAAGCGAATTGTTGGAAAGAACTGAATCGAACTTATCATCTATGACTTTGTCTCAATCAAGTACTGATGATCCATCATTTAATTTAGAGGTTGTATGTGATTATGATACAGAAGAATGTATTGAAGTTCAAATTAAAAGAACTGTTGCAACTCACAAATACTGCTGTGTGTGTTCTGTTTCAAATCGAAATCTGGTAGTTGTTCCTCAAGATGCTCGTATGCAAAGCTTTATTAAGAAAAGAATTTTCATTCCGGATAGAAATCGATGTTGCAGCGATCATCTCATAAAAAAACGCTTTTTTACTGAAGATTTGAATTTATTGCAAGTTTATTCTAATTGGACTTTTTTAAAATCGTCAGAGTTAACTAAAATGATGGATCACTTGGCTGTTGAATGTAACTCTACACTGATTGATAAAATTGATGATTTTCGTATACCTGATGAACAACTTTACATATTTACTGGATTGAGACGCGAAAACATAATGGAGTTGCGAGATTTATTAACAACTATGAGAAATACAGATTCTCGTACGGTCACTCAAGCTCTTATCGTATTTTTATTTAAGCTGCGTACTGGTAATTCAAACAGATTGATATCAGCGACTTTACAATTGGAGAATGAACAGTTGGTTTCAAAATATTGTGAACAAGTGATACAATCATTTGAGAAGGATGTTTTACCTCGGTATTTTGGTTTTCGATCTGTGTCTCGAGATGATCTTATTCAAAACAATTCATCACTACTTTTAAAAAGTTTGTTTGCTGATCGCAGTGATAAGCTTTTCTTGATTTACGATGGAACGTATGCTCGTCACCAAAAGAGCTCGAATAACGCATATCAAAGAAAGTCTTATTCTTTGCAGAAGAAAGTACCGTTATGTAAACCATTTACTATTTGTTCGACAAATGGATACATAGTAGATATGTTAGGGCCCTATCACGGCAACATGAATGACGCTACTATAATGAAAGACATTATTGATACTCCTAACGGTATTTGCAATTTACTGGAACCTGGTGATGTTTTTGTTGTTGATCGAGGATTTCGTGACGTTCAGGCGCACTTGGAAGAAAAAGGCTATCAAGTTTTGATGCCGGCATTAAAAGGCAAACGAAATCGTTTAACAACTGCTGAATCTAATGCGTCAAGATATGTCACAAAAATTCGTTGGGCAGTCGAAGCAGTACACGGAATGCTGAAACAAAAATATCATCTACTTGACCAAAAATTCGACAATAAAATGTTACCCAGAGTCGGAAGTTTTTATAGAATTGCATCATTTCTTCACAATCAGTATAACAAACGTCTTACTTCTGATGCAGAGTATTCAGATGAAATTGTTGAAATGATTATATCTCGGAATAATACTGATAATACATTAGCTGAAGAAGTCGACAAAAATGGTTGGCAGAGAAAAAAACTTCCATTTGAGACAATTCTGTCTAGTGATTTGACAGATTTTCCAGAAATGACCGAAAAAGACTTGAAAATTTTATTTACTGGTTCCTATCAATATAAACAAGCAATATCATATTTAGCAGAGACGATGGATGAATCACTTAATATGACTATTCAGTTTGTCAGAGATAAAACTAATATATTGAAGGCTCAAGTACAATCTCGCCATATTGCTAGAAAGGTTTATAGATGTTTTATTGAATATAAACCAAATACAATTGGAGGAAGTGGAATATCAAGATATAGCTGCGAATGTGCTAATGGATTAAGGACAATTGGCTGTTGTTCCCACGTAGCTGCAATAATTTTTTACCTCGCGTATGGACGATATTTGGCTAAAATCCCCAAACCAGCAGCAATACTTAATACTTTATTCAATAAAGACAATATCACCACTGTGATTGATGAAGATAGCGACGCGGACTAGCCACAAATTATTAGAAGATTGTACTATTATCAGATTAATATATTATTATTATTTATTTTTATATGAATGTTCCTAGTTTATTCTGTTGTTTCAACTAGTACAGTAATTGCAAACGTTCTGTATTTTATTATTGCAAGAGTTAAATCATAATAAGAAATCGATTTTAACTAATCGGTTTTTATTTTTTTTCAATATGGCGTATCCTTTTAAAAACTTCACCAAGATCATAATTTCATCGAAAATTGAATGAGGAATTAAAAAAAAATAGTTTCATATTTTTAGCGTTCCCGTAACATGATTAAAAATTAAAATCAAGAAAATAACCTCGTTTTTTTAAAGGTTCTTATGAACGGATTTTGCTTATATTTTTTTTCTTAGAAGCTACCACCATGCCCCACAACATATCCTGTATTTAGATCAATCGATTCACACGGTGCTGAGAATGATTTTTTTTACTGATTTTCAGTATTTTTCGATTTATTCAGAAACGGTAATAGATAAAAATCTGAAACTTGCAGCATCGATGTATCTTATGAGTATCAACATTTCCTAAAATTATGAGCCAGATACCTCTCTGGGGCTGATTCGGTATTCTTATCGTCCTATGGCCTTTATAAATAAAATATTATGTATACATTTTTTTAGTGCAACGGTAGCGATCCTACCTTCTGCGCGGGAGGTACCGGAGAATCCCGGTAGGGGTATATGTGTATGTGATAAACATAAGCATTTGTTCCCGAGTCATGATTGTTTATATACTTATCTTGACTTTTGACGACCGTTTGGTGCAACGGTAGCGATCGTGCCTTTCGCACCGACGGTCCTGGGTTCGAATCCCGGAAGGGGCAGATGTTTGTATGATGAATACGAGCATTTGTACCTAAGTCATGGGTGTTTATATATATTTCTATGAATATAACATATCTATGTATCATATATGTATGTCTATCCTTTAGCCTAGTATCCATAACACAATCCCTACTGTGCTTACTTTGGGCTAGGCTAATTGGTGTGAATGTAAGAAATATTTATTTATTTAAAAAAAAAAATCTATGTTCGTTCTATACATTATTTAGTACCCATAGTACAAACGTAGCTAAGTTTCGGACTAAATAGCTATTGTTAGTTATCCAGATTATCTTTATTTATTAAAGCGGCCCGTCCCGGCTTCGCACGGGTGGACAAAACTCTTTAAATTTTTTCTAGCATTAAATATAGCCTATGTTACTCAGCGTGAATGTAGCTTTCTAATGGTGAAAGAATTTTTGAAATCGGCTTAGTAGTTTTTGAGTTTATTCATTGCAAACTTACAAAAATACAAAAATATTTCCTCTTTATAATATTAGTGTAGATGTAGATTTAACATTGTCGTTGTTAGCAACCTTTTTTAGAATGATTTGTATTTTTTAATCTTTTATTGTTTATAGTTTTTTTGACTTCGAAGTTGGATGTCAGTCGTTTTTTATAGTTTGTATTTCTTTGATTTGATATTATATTAATCTTATGCCCTAAACGGATCGTGTTTTCCTCATAAACCAGCCCCCATTTGCTCTCACTTGCTTACATGTGCGTGTAGTGTTTGTATTTACAACAGAAATATTACAAACATTATGAAAAAGAGTTTCAAGTTATTTCAAGCAAAAAAGTACGAAAATAAATTATATCTTTTTGACAAATACGAAATCGCGCATACATCATTTGTGAAGAAGCTGTCAAACTCCTTAACACGATCGACATTCAAAGTGACGCCATGTTTCGTCACAATGTAAGGAAGTGGTATGACATCTACGAGTATAAACGTCGTGTTCTGAAAATCAAATTCATCTGGCTTGACATAATATTGCTTTTATGATTTTTATATATTTTTTTGTATATTTCAATGCTATCTTATATAATAAATTATTGAACTTATACTTCTTTTTACGCATTGAGGATGAAATTTTTCATATAACGGAAGTTGCACACGCATCATGCAACGTAAAAGCGACACCATGAAGTTAGCTGTTAAAGTAAATAGGCTTACTTCAAGATCTCATTTCAAAGTTTAATAACCATGTATAATTTCTGCCGCGCGTACATAAGTAAACGTACGCTTTTTAGGGTTCCGTAACTCGAAAGGAAAAGATGGAACCCTTATAGGATCACTTTGTTGTCCGTCCGTCCGTCTGTCTATCTGTCAAGACCCTTTCTCTCATGAACGCGTGGAGGTATCAAGCTGGAATTTATATCCAATACTCAGGTCTACTGTCCCTTGGAATTGTGAAAAAAATCAAACTTCTAAGGCAACGCAATCAAAAGATATAACCGTTTTTGCCGCAAATTTTCGACACTCGCAAGGGAATCATAACCTACAGGGTACTTCCCGTGAACTCAGAATCTTGAAAATTGGTAAGAACCAACGTCTTATAGCACAGATAAAGGAAAAATTGTGAAAACCGTAAATTTTTACTTACATCATATAATAAAAATATTTTTAATAATTGACCTTTACTTATATTCCTACAAGTTTACAAGTTTCAAGCGCGATTCATTTCCGTACAGCGACATCTAGTTATATTAAAAGTAATTTAAAATATTGCTCGTCAGTGTCCATATAACATTTAATACGAGCAATTTTACTGTCACAGTAATAGTAGCCTTTACCTTAAACTTATTATTTTATTCGTATGTGCAAATAACGTGATTGATAGTTTTGGAATCAATTTTTCACAATCGTTTTCAGCGATCGCTGATTTTTCCGGTTTAGTTTGGAAACTGTAGAATTTCACACTTGACTTGAATCTATGGAATATGCGCCCGGTGTGAAATCAATTTCACAGATTTACATATTGGATAAGATAAAAAAAAATTGTACAATATATATTTATTTACAATTAATATGGAAAAAAATTGGTTTAAAAAACAGGTTCGAATGCTAAAACTAATGTAGCTTTTCATTGAATGTTGATTTAACAAAATTGGTTCTGCTGGGAAAAATAAGATTTTAGGTTTAAACCGAAAAAGGGGTAATGACGAGTTACTGCGTTTTTTTTATTCCGCGCATCATTTGATAAATTTACTATACAAGCCTTGGCCGCAACAACGCTTTGATGGACTTACCCTGTCCCAATTTCCGAACCGGCTAAGACTCGGAAGTAAGCAGTTATCGTATAATAATAAAATCTTATCTTAATATTATAATTGCGAATGAAAATTTGTATGTATGTTTGTTGCACTTTTACGCGTACACTACTCAACCGATCGTCATAATATTTTGTACACATGTTCTCAATAGTATAGTAAAGGACATAGGATACTTTTTACAATAAAAAATGTTTCTGAAGGGCTAATATGTTGGCATATATTATCTATCCGACGAAGAGTTTGGGCAATTTGAATAGAATACAACGCCATCTAGCGTTCCATTTGAATTGCCTTTACTTATAAATAATTTACAGTACGAGCGAAGACGCGGTCAAAAGCTATTAATTAAATAAAATGCAAAGTAAAACAAACAGTTTAATTGTATACATTTATTAGTTAGGAAAGTGCCCTATACAAATATTGAAAGGTGTGATTACGGCTCCTGGAAAACAATTGGTGTTTCTTTTACAAATCACTATTTCGACTGTTCTAAAATATGTAAATATCTACTTTGACTAAATATAATGAACACAGAAAATAATTATCTTCACTTACGTGAATATTTAAATCAGTAAGTTCATTACAAGAGACAATTAAAACTAAGGAGTCCTTTCAAGAAATGACACGAGTAATTAAACCTTTGGACTCAAAGTTGATAATTTCCAAATTAATTAAACTTTCAAAACCACGGTGGTAATAAATAATAAATGTGTTTAAACGTCAACAGCAGAAATCAAAGAGTATTTTACAATTATTTACTTCAATAATGGTTAAAGTTAAATGACTTTTGTGTGAAATACAAATGAAAAATGTAATTGAGTATACTTGTTCTTGAAAAGGAGCTACTGGAATCCATAATGTCACAGACAGGTTACGATTTTAGTGCTTTGCCAAATCAAACCTTATTCCACTAGTCACTACAGCTATGAAATCAGTATAGACAGAAACAGAAACACTGTGAAGAAGTCTATAGTATTTACGATTTTTAAACTTATAAATTCCCAACCAGCTCATATGGCTTAAATTGTTATATGTATATTGTTTATATTAGTATAAATACTAGCTGACCCGGCCACACGGTGCTGTGGCTTAGTTATTATAATTTGATTTTTTTATTATAAACTAGCGGCCCGTCCCGGCTTCGCACGGGTGGACAATATTCTTTATTTTTTTTCTATTATTTAATATTTTTCCGTTAGCGCCATCTAGCGTCCGGTAGACGAACTACTTGCGGTTAACGCGTTGCTATGGTAACGTTATTGATACAATGGAAAAAGAGCGGACAGATAATTCTTTGTCTTGTTTTTTTTTGTGATCTTAGATTATAGATTAAAATTTAACCTATCCTATTTCCTAAGTCGCAACAAATCCAGCAATGAGAAAAAAAACATCAAAATCGTATGAGTACTTTCGGAGTTTATCGCGGTCAAACACGCTGACATGTGTGTGTGTGTGTGTATATATATATATATATATATATAAACATGCAACAACTCACACTCTAAACAATCATTAAGTCCCAAACTAGGCAAAGCTATGGGTCCTAAATAACGTACAGTACCAAGATTCGAATCCGGGTTTCTATGACACAAAAGGTCAGAACAGATAATTGCAACAATCGGCCATTAATTGAAGTGAGTACAAAAGGTTGATGATAATTTTATAAAATTTGCGATCCGTATTTATCATCAGGTAATTAATGTTCCATTGCTGGACAGCAGGGCTTTCCTACGGATTAAACTATCAAAGAGAAATGAGAAATAATTTTATCCGATGAATAGCCAACGCTATAATTTAAAAGGCAAGAACGCGTGGAGTTACTTCCTTTTTTATTTTATTTTTTTGTAATAACAGCACTGTTTACAATCCGTGCATTGTAATAGTAAACTTTTCCGGTATATAACTATTTTATTTTTATGGTATATTTTTTTAATTTTCCTTTTTTAGTATTTTTCTGTTAAAATATTTAATCATACTAGATAGCATTTAAAAACCCAAAAAAAAATTTAAAAATCTTAAAATAAAATGGCTGTTTCATCTAAATCGATTGTCTAAACATTTGTAAAAATGTTTCTTTCCAATACGAGAGGATGTTTCTCTTATTAATGAGACAACGCTGGGCTACAGCGTAAAAAGAAAAAGGTTTTAGAAAATTTCGACAGGTGTTCACAAGGCTCGGTGGCTCAATTAAGGGACTAATGGACCGGACATTCAAAGGTTAGGATTTCGATTCCTGTCTCAGAAGTTACTTGACAGCCGGGTCGATTTTTCTAGTATTTTTCTATCAAATTAAATTTACTATTTTATTTTATTTTTTTGGGACGAAAAACACTAGTTACATAGTTATGAATAAAAAATGTATTATAAATGTATAAACCACTTAATTATCCACGAATTTTTAATTAGCTATGTTGTGAAATTTTAGTATTTATATAAAACTAGCATATGACACAGGCTAGAACATATGCAAGTACATTAATTGTACCATTCCTCTACCTGCACATCACACACTATTTTCCAGTAAAGCTTCTATAAGATTCTTTTTAAATGTTGAAGCTGACTATGCATACAAATCTGTGTTCACAAAATTCATTATAGTTTTGAGCTAGACGACGCAAATGAAGATACTATTTTGCATAAATGCTATCATAAAGTGAGTTTACATTAATTAGTTTTGATATGTATCTGTATTTTGATAATTTTTGATATTTAAATGACCGTTTTTATTTATTATTATTATGCATTTTTTTTTGACATCATGCAATCTATAATCTAAGATCTCATATTTGTTGCTTGTCTGTCCGCTCTTTTTCCATTGTATATGCGTTACCATAGCAACGCGTTAACCGCAAGTAGTTCGTCTACCGGACGCTAGATGGCGCTAACGGAAAAATATTTAATAAAAGAAAAAAATTAAAGAATTTTGTTCACCCGTGCATAGACGGGACGGGCCGCTAGTTGTATTATGTTCATAAGACGATTTGGATATGATATTGATATTATATCTAATAATTTTGCATATAATTTGTATTGTATTACTATTTATTTTTTTACTTTTTTTTAAGTAGTGCTTGACATTTTATTATGCTTGTTCTTTTATCTTATAATATGAATAATATTAACTTGCTGGCGTTTTGGGCAAACTTTAAGTCAGCAAGTTTTTTTTTTAAATAATAAATAAATAAAGGTTCGCGCAAAACAGTGTTTGTTTGACACGACTCTGTAGCAAAAAAGGCTGGCGAACGCGAACCTCTCAGCCAATATACTGCCCTTGGTACAGTATAGTACAACTTATTATATAACTTGACGCTGTAAGATAGCCTTGATTTCAAAGATAAAAGCCAGTATTTGCTTAAGAATTCATCACATGATGTTTTGATACTGCTGCAACATCGGAACTGTAAGGTGCGAAGAAATTTATGCTAAACTATTTCTATTTCTTTTTAATACTTAAGTATTGATTTTCTTATAAGACGCTACGTATGAAAAAAATTGAAGAGTAAAAGGAGGAGGGCAATAAGGCGGGTTTTCGGCCCCTTTCATTTATGACCTAAAAATGCCAAAATAAAATTTTTATCTACTATATGGACTAACAAATCGATTCCACCCCAAACGGAACCATCCCAAACCTCTGCTTCTTGGGGGGGGGGGGGGGGTGAGAGGGGGTAGGGACCCCCTCCCCCCCCCAAGAAGCAGAATAATCATATATGACTTAATACATAAAAAAAAATTTTTTTGCGGAGCTGCTTAGAGTACAGATTTTTCATAGGTTATATTACTTTTGAGCTAAAAAATAAGAAATAAAAGAGCTCATAAATGAAAGGGGCCGAAAACCCGCCTTATTGACCCTCCTCCTTTAGTGATTGAATGACTCTTTTGTGCGCAACTAATCGTACGCACCTTTCACTAATATTTTGAAGTTTTGTTTTATTATTTTCTGTGCCTATTCAAAGACAATCATTCTTAAGAAGTAAACTCTGAGCTGACACATACACTTTTTTTTTTATTTGACTTATGGTATTTATTATATTGTAGATCCCAAATAATAAATGCATATAGTAGTTGAAGAAGTATCAGAGATTTATACAAATGGAGAAAGGAAGTGTGTTTTGAGAACGTAGCTACAGATTACTCAATAGTTACTACTCAGCGGAGGAGATAAGTGCAAAATCTGTGCATTTTTTGTATTGTATTAATTATATTAGTTATATGTTGGTCAAGAGTGAGTCTGCTGTCTACTGCGACAATCGAAATCTTGAAATCCTTTTAATTATGTAAGAATGGATTGCAAACTAAAAAATTGAATATTATAAAATTTAAATGTTTTGTAATATTCATTATGTGACATTTCGAAATATTTTCATTTAGTTTTTTTGGCTTCACTGTATGTAGAAAACCTATTGAGATATTGTTAAAGGTCTTTACAGTCGATAGGGCCAACAATGGGATTATTTTTGTCATAAAATGGAAATTTACTATACTGAAAACAATTATGAATATATCACTGATTCATTGAAAATATGCTATGTATAATATTAATTGAACTTGTATACATTAAATCCTGGATAATTTAATTAACAACGAAGTTAATGATAATTTTGCGGCCAGGTTAATGAGTATTATTTACATTTTATTTCAACATTCAGTGATACTAATCAAATTAATTCATTTAAGTCTCATTATTTCACCAGAATGGAGGTTAAATATACATATATTTTTGGTAAAAAATTAAACACGGACTTCAATGGCGCTTGATGTTGATTTTACTACGTATTAGAAATATAAAAATTATGACATAACTGTTTGTAACCCTGTTTTTAACCTGCTATGTGTGTTTGTCTGTCCATGGCACCATGGCTCTCAAACAGGTAAACCGATTCGGATGCAGTTTTATTTTATGAAAGCAGGTTTTCTAGCGGGTTCTTTAGAGTTGCTTAATCAAAATCGAATCAGTTTTTTCATATCCATTTGTTAGGTAGGTATCTTAACTCATAATGGGTATAAATTAACTGCTGCGTTAGGTTCCTGTATTCAGTAATAAACATTATAAAACACGATTTGTGCGTAATAATACGCTATCATAGAGCAACCATTTTTACGACTTCTAACAGAAACCTACTATTTTTGTCAATGTAAATGTTCGCTTTTCTTTCGTTCGCTTTTTTCTATATACAGTGTGTCCCGTCACCAGTGGCGGAGCCTTTAATGGTGTGAAATATGGCATTCTTTATCAACAAATTGTCCCTCAAATTTTGTTTTTCTCTTTCGGTTATAAAATGGCCGCCATTTTGTTTTCTTGGTAACCAAGACCTGGGCTCTCATACTAATTCGACCACCACTACTCATGTAAATGTCCTATCAACATTAAAAAGGTGTCATTTGATAGCTAAACATGTAGACAACAGTTGCACAGCCATCATGTTTCAATTGTTATGGAATAAAAAATAGAAAAATATAATTAAAGAAAAACAAATAGATTCTTTTTTGTGTATTTTTTATTTATTGACTTTTTGAGAAAAACCGGCAACAGTGTTAGACTGTAATGAACTCCGAATCTACTCACCTTGATGATTTTTCTTTCGTTTTTCTGGATTAGTTCCGACTTAAAACATCGGATAGGTTTCATTTTAATTTATAATTAAAAAGAAAATCCAAATAATAATAACTAAGCCATATATAGGTATAATATACGTATCTGTGATTGCAGTATTCATTGACCAGTCTTTTGTTTGCGACCAAGCTCTCTATCCTGTAATGTAAAATCTCATTATCAAGCTTTGATTGTTAGATTTTTTGACAATAATTAAATTTATGTATATATTTGGCATCGTGACTCAGTTTCACTTTTACAAAAAAGATGTTACGAAGGATGTGGTCGATTGAATAGGATCTTGATAGTGTTGCTTATTTTTAGGCTTATAGGTCTTGATTTACCTAAAAAGCATTCCGAGAATTTATTTCGTTGAGCAATATTAATTAATTAATATTAATAAATTTTGTTACACATTTTATCTTGATCTAAGTAGTAGCATATTTCATTTAATTTAAGTTTATTATCAAGTTTATTATAATTTATTCAGGTAGTTTATTATATATTTGAATACATTTAAAGCAAGTTTCTATAATTCTCAAAATACATCACTGGCTAGTTTAAAAGTCACTGTGACATTTTTCTCTGCAACATAACAGTGGACACAAATTTAAATAAAACAAATTTATTATATAATTACGGTTTTTTGCTCATAATTTTAATTAATCCCGACGTTTCGACTCCTTTATAGGAGCCGTGCTTAAAATACGTTATTTTAATTAAATGTGTAATGTGCTTAATATTTATTGGGTTTCAAACCCGGTACCTTTAGCGCAGAAGGTTGGTCGCTGCAGTTGCACCGAAAAATGTAGACAAAATTATATCACTCTCCCCGAATATTTTATTTATAAATTACATAACTTTTTTATGTTTGTCACCCTTATATCGGGCTTTTGCAAAAGGTGCTTAACTTTCGCAACCGCTACCGTTGCACCAAGCGGCTGTCACGTAAATACGTGAGATTTTATCAGTATACGTCAATAACTACGATTTGACTTTTTGTGGGTGCACATCTGCTTATCTGAGTCCATTTATTAAAGGAATGTAACTTGGTTGAATGAATAAATGTAAAATACTTTATTGTTACACATACAGTTATACAAATAGCTTAAAAAAATAGAGAACGGTGCTACAATATGCGGTCTTATCTCTTAGAGCGATCTCTACCAGACAACCTTTGGGTGGAAGGAAATAAAGTTATTAAGGTTAGCGGTGTTGATGAAACATAAAGAGACCGATATATTTTTTTATTCTGTCATACTTTTATTTTCTATCATACACCACATCCACACATCACATATATTTGAAATTGAATTCATACATTACTTAGGCTTAATTTCTTTAACTTGTCAATATCTAAAACCCGCCAAATACGATTATTTGCTGAGAAAATAAACTACAGACAGACAGGCGAGGATTCTTTCCATTGATGACGTCACAAACTTGATATAAGATCCAGATTCCATATTGTTTCCCCACATTTCCTGTGACGTAATGCTTTTACTGTTTAATGTACTGAATTAATATTATTCGGGGCATAAGACAATAGTTTCATATAAAGGATGAATATATTAAATTCCACACTAATGATCTTTGTTAAGGAATACCAATAACGTTATTATTATTATTTATTTAATCAGAACTGCCACATGGTACATATTAATTCATTGTTAAATAAATATACATTTTGTTTTTTGTCCAGATATGCACCACAGTTAAGGCGTACATAATATTCATTATATTACACAATCAGAAATATAAATATGAGACATTATTGGACTACAAATTACAAATATCATCATAAAAAAATAAAGCACATTAAATTTAAAAAAATGCAGTTACACACAAAAAAAAATTAAAATGTATCTGCACTAGTGAAACAAGGATTTCATAATTGTATCTACAACTATATTCAGTTTTATAATACTAAATACATGATTTGTATATATGTTTAAAGAACCTAAAATTAAAATCAAATCAAATCAAATGATTTTATTGTGAAATGTAGGTTAATTGTTATACAAAGATTGTTGTGAGGTTTAAAATGTCTCACTACATTTCCACCTTTTACAAGGTATACAATAATGACATGCTAAAATTTTGTTAAATAAATAATCAGTATGACAAATAATAATAAAAAATAAAAAAAATAGAAAAAGCAGATGTATAATGTCAAAATATGTTAATGTCAGATTTTTTAATTATTATTTGACTTGTCATTAGTAATTTTGGATTAAATATCCAATTAATTAAATTGTGCTATAATATTTTATAAGTTAATATATCATGTAAATCAATAATTATGACGTCATATCCATTTCATTTTAGGAAGTGTCGCTAAGGAAGTCTACCGTTGTGTAATATCTTTTGTTAATAGCAGCATCATTAAAGGCTTTTTAAATAGCTTAATTGGTAAGATCCTTATAGTATTGGGGATTTCATTAAATACTAGCTTTTACCCTCGGCTTCGCCCGCATTTTTTGACGTGACAACGTCTTATAAATTGGTTTGCCGGGTGACACTTCAAGAAACTGCGTTACGCTCCGCTCACGTTATGCGCTCACAATGAGAGCGAGTGAGAGGCACGCGTCCCTTCCACTCGGGCATGGTTAGCCCGCCTAAGAGCGAGAGAGACAGACATAAAAAGTGGAAGGGGCGCGTGCCTATAAATTAATGTTTTAAATATAATTATTTGTATAAATAAATGTTTTAAATTGTTACTATTATTTCATCCTTCTTCCTACTATACCAATGAATATTCACATTAAAATTATTTTACCACTCAAAGTCGTTGTCACGTAAAACTTTCGCCCGTATACCGACTTTACAGGCAACCAATTTTTTTTTCAATAAAATTCTTCTAATTCTTCTAATACCTCCAAGAATATGTGTACGAAGTTTCATGATGATCGGTTTAGTAGTTTTTGCGTGACAGCGTAACAAACAAACTTACATTCACATTTATAATATTAGTAGGGATTAGAGTTGCCATACCTATAAAGCTATAAGGCTTTTTAAGGAAATAGCAAAAAGGTTAGTCGACATCACAGGCGACCAAAGAGCTGACAGCTACCACGGACAAAGAATTAGCCTAGCTATTCAATGGGGGAACGCTGCCAGTATCTTCGAAACCTTGCCTAAAGGGACTCCTTTTATAAATATATTTTGGTAATTATTTTATATTTTTTAAGATGTCATCTATACTAATATTATAAAGAAGTAAAGTTTGTGTGTTTGTATATTTGTTAAATTGTAAGGGGTAATCTCGGGATCTACTGAACCGATTTTAAAAATTCTTTCACCATTAGAAAGGCACATTATTGCTGAGTGTCATAGGCCAAAAATTTAAAGAATTTTGTCCACCCGTGTGAAGCCGGGACGGACCGCTAGTTATATATATCCTTGGCTTGTTACAGGCGTATTTAATATGTTTAAAATATTGCATTTTAATTGCTTAAAAATAATAATAGCTGATTGTTAGACATTTGTAAAAATATTACTTTGATTTTGATGGTAGTTAACCTTCAACGTTGATGGTACGATACTAAGTATAGTAGAATTTAAAATGACCTTGTAAATTTTAACGCGTCTACCAGCGTCTTGGTAACTCAGCCGTTAGAACACTCGCCTGGATAGCGGAAGGTCGTGGGTTCGAATCCCACCTGAGGGCTTAGAGATGTAGTTGTTTAATAGGCAGTATTTAAACTTGTAGAAATATGGTGCATGCTATAAAATAAATAAAAACATGATATTTATCTTTGGATATTTACGATACAGCCAATTTGAACAGATAACGTTGCCTTCCGGGAACAGTATTGTTAGGAAAAAACGTTAAAATGGCCGATAAGGTTTATATTCGATTTTATAGGACTATATGTCCTGTATCTATGTCTGAATGAATTCTCTTGAATGTAATGACTTTGTTTCAAGGGTGTATTATCTTATACACTTATATATTTTCTACACTATATTAAAAAAAAGTATTGTTAACCGATTCGTTGCGGACGGCACGTCTGGCGTGCCATCACCTTTTGCGTGTGGCGCTAGCCACTGGAGCCGTGTCATTTTTAAATCGATGATAACTCCTTCAATTTAAGTTTTAGGGAAATCTACCTATAATAAAACTATCTTCATTTTTCACGTAAATCAAGCTCGTAGCCTTCGTTTCTGGTAATTGTATGTAGCAACGAATAGGTTAAGTGCATTTCTATTGCCGCTGGCCAACTATGTACGATTAAATATTGCACATAAATTTATTAATTTTGTAGTTATTTATATTTGGCGATGGTATCCCTAATTTAAGTAAAACTAATTACTGGCAATGAGTACTGACAATATCAATCTCACTTCCCTTTTAGAAATGAGCATGTGTACATTACCTTTTCAAATTCTTCAAAAATCCAGTTTGTTTTATTAGACAATAATAATAATTCGAGCGGAGTATACATATTATGAAACCTTGATTCCACTAGTGGAGATAAATATAAATGATACTTCATAATAAAAAAATATTGATTTACATTGACAAAGATCATTAGTGTAGGATTTAATATATTCATCCTTTACATCAAACTATTGTCTTGTCCTGAATAATATTATCATTAATGAAACATTATCATTAATGATATTAAGGAAATATTGTCATAAGATTTTTACATGTAAAGAAATTGTTACAGGAAGAAATAACTTATCTGAAGTGTCGACGGCGGGTCCCGTTTGAAATAATAAAGAAGTGAATATTTTCATGTTATAATTTCTTTACATATAAAAATTTTCTTGGCACTGCTTAAAATTAAAGTATCTAAATGGAGCTCGCTTGTAATGGATTCATCAATATTTAAATTATTTCCTCATGTCACATGACTACACGAATACCTTCACTCCTCAAGCTTCTACTACGCAGCGTTTTATATTAATAGTAATTTTGTAATTTTTCACAATCAATGAGCGTTTAAGAAGATACATATTGATATTTTTATTTTATTAATTAAATATAACCAAAAACCAAACAGCTTGGCCCGCCATATATTTCGTTAGTCAAAATTGGCACGCGAAGGAAAATGTTTTCCATCCCTGGTGTACACAATTTAAATACTTTGTTAAATTTTTATTTACACGCAATATTTATATTTCCTTTTTATTGAGATAAAATATTTTTTGAGATAATAATTAACGCGTTAATTTTTACCATCCGTGGATACAAAAAGGAGTTGAAATGCCATAAAACATTAAATATTGTCACCTGTGCGACCGCTCTTAATGTAGTACAATTAACTCAAATTATGAAGTTCTGTAAACATATTTGTTTAGATTAAATAATATTTAAAACACCGCCTTTATACAGAGAGTAAAAATAAAATTAATAAATATTATTAATTAGATTATAATAACATTTCATAGTTTTTAAAATATGTTATTTAGTTATATTTACAATATGAAATACCAATACGATTGATGGATAACCAAAAATCAATTTTAGAGTATTTTAACTAAAGTCCCTTACATTACTCTAAAAAATAAAAGTGAAAATGTTATTTTAAATTTTGTAATATATAAAAACAACTCACGTATTATAAAATGCTATATTTATGAATTAACACTTATTTTTTTATCATTTATTATTTTGTTCAAAGTTTAGGAATTATACTTTGTAAATAAAAAATCTCTTTTAATAATAAAATCAATTGATTAAATATATTAGTATATGAAATTGGTATTACAAAATTCTTATTTAATTAATTTGTAACTAGCTCTACTAAGCAAAAACTACAGTTAACAATTTTAAATAAGCAACGTTGTTCGAGACCGCGAATCGAGTATTTTATACTTCAAGATTTATTATACCGCACTAAAAATATATCATAACTTCATCGAAAAGTCATTACTGAAAGTTTTAACGAGCGTTTTATACACTTTCTGCAAACCCCAAAAACGTAATACTTACCGAACTTCTAATCTATTCACAGTTCACCATCACAAGCACGATATTCACTAAATTAATCTTTCGATCACAACCGTCACCGTTGATCGTCACTCACGCTGGGCACTAACAGTAAAATTACCACAACTTTTAAATGTCAACGGATTCGTAGCACTTCAGCGATGTGTAACACTACGCCAGCCGCGTCATTCGGCTACGAACGCGAAGCTGCGACTGTGCGTAGCATGACCTGACATCTATCGGTTATCTTCGCAGTAAACTAAAAATTCACACCGTAGGATAACTCAGTTACTTCACATCAAGCTCGCTATGTAACAAATTATTTATTAAAGCGATTTTCTTGTCTATTTTAGCGATTTTAGCTGGATTTCAGATTCTCATTAGACGTGTTTGTATTAGAAAAATTGGCGTCCAGGAATTACACGATGATTAAAATAACTATTGTCATAAATTAACTACCATAAGCCTGTACATAAGTCAGAAAAAAGTTTAATTTCCTTATTAAATTATTCGAAGAAGTGAGTTTTAGCCATCAATTAATGCGATAACTTTTATCATTACGATAATGTGATTCAATTGGTAGGAGAATTCGTATATATTTATAACTTCTTTTTGTTAAATTACCGCCAAGCTAAATACGTTACTCTGGGTCTAAACTGGTTTTTTTTTAGAATCAAATTTTCTTTATTTAAAAAGGTAATTCATCAATGTCGTATGATACGGGCCATTTTTAACTTAAAGCTATCAGAATTTAAATTGTTAATAAATATTTACAATACGTTTAATTCATTCTTATGTTGGATATAAGTTTTGTACATGATATCTGGGAAACACTTGCAAGAGGTTAAAGTTGTTAATTGTAACCATTGTACTAATTGCAACACCCTACATTTACAATTGTCTTATTTGATATAACATAATATGAAATAAGGATATAATTAATGTTTAATTTGCAGGCATCTCAACAATCGTTACAATCAACATTTGTATACGAGTGATCTTACAATTAAGCTACCGAGACCTTGACCTTGACCCAAAGAAATTTTCCAAGTATTTCATAAGCTGACGCCAACGTTATTTCTTCATGTTCTATGTTTTACTACTACCTGAAATATAGAAGTGTGATTATTTTACAAGTCGTTAAAACTTTTACAAGTTCACGGTAGCTTAATTGAAAGAACACTCGCCCGAATAGCAAGGGATTTTGGTTCAAGTTCCGTCTGAGAGCTGAAACAAATTGTTATTTTTCTTGTAATCATTTCTTAAGATAATAAAATCCCTGTTGTATTTTCATATGACCCGACGAAGTGGTAAAAAGATACTATACTTCATGTTCCTTTCAACTATTCCTAACAACACACTTTTTTTTGTAGGTTTGAATAATATCTTGGCACCAGTTTAGCTTGATTTAATGCACAAGAGATTTATTACCCAGGATAAGCTGTGGAACATTTAAACTTCCGATTATCTCTAAATCTGGTTCCCGTATGAAATAAAATATAGACGTGGTAATTTCTTTTTTTATCTATAACAATAATTTCTACAATCCTCTTTGTAGGGTTGTTACGTATTTATAACGGAATAAAGGAAATTATTTATCCATCGGTTTTTCTGTCTGTACCGTTTATTGTCTACTGGTAATAGATCGCGATGGATAAAAGTAATCAGATTTGAATAAAACACTTTTTTTACGGATTTTGCGCATAATTTATTTTATTTTATATTTAATCCTGACGTTGACAATTAAGAACTTGCCCGATTAAAATATTGTGAAGGTAGTAGAAAATCATGACAATCATTAGTCATCCTGTGATCACGGCTCCTGTAAAGGAGTCGAAACGTCAGGATTAAATATAAAATAAAATAAAATATGCGCAAAATCCGTAAAAAAGTGTTTTATTCAAATATGTAATGTGCGCGGAAGTGTAAGAACTATTTAGTTCTATTTAGAATCGGAAGCGGAACTTCCGATTCTATTTAGAATCGGAAGTAATATGTACCGTTTCTACATAACACTATTTTTATAGGTTGTGTCATACAGCTATTAGCATTTGTTAATTGTAACTAATTTATTACTGGTAGTTGAAGTATCCTCTCTTCAAACATCTCATGGGTAGTGGTGTGTGGTGCGGGTCGTTAAGTTCCCTTAGATACGGTTTAGCGAAGCGATGGCTGAATTATGCGTCATGCTCGTGAACGGGTTCTGTCTTGGGAGATGGATCTGTTTTATACTACCAATATTATCGACATATACTTCTATATGTTGCTTTCTTAATTTTCCGTTTATACTTTGCATATGATTGCTATGTTTAAATATATTTATTTAACACAGATACTAGTTGACTTGTAATCAACGATGTAATAGAAACATAACACGACTTTTATTGTGATAGGAGAGTAATATAGTTTTTTGTAGATTATGTATGGTAGCGATGTATAATATTGTAAATGTAGTTACTTCTGTTTAAGCTGAGGAGTTTCTTGCGCCGTTCTTGCTTTTCTTGTTGTCAGTTAAAAGACGTCCTCAATGGGTGGTAGGTAAAAATGTTGGACTATTCAAAACAACTTATTTTAATTTCATTTAAATAAATTTTCATTTTCTACACCTAGAACGCAGGGCTTTTCTTATGGATAATAAATAACTTAGAAAGAATGCGTCGTTACCTACCATACTGGCCGAATTTAGATTGCTAGGTGCTAAAGGCTTAAATTTGCCATCTGCAGCCAAGAACGACAACTAATTGATTGGAACATCTATTGATCAATAAAATATCAGTTTCCCTTGTTTAACATTTTAAATTTTAGTATTAGAATCAAACCAATTATATTATATAACTAGTCTAATTTGATAAATCTAAAAAGAAAACATTGGAAAAACAGTGAACTGGATGAATGAATGAATGAATTTATTTGTTCACAGAAAACAGAGTATAAGTATAGGTTTTAATTTGTAATTTTGTCCGTCGGTCTTGCCATCATCGGACATGTGAATATTTATTGTACATTATTTTAAAGCTAAAAATTATTTACATTAGTAAAATTTCATAAAATAGATACAATTGAATAAAATAAGTCAAATTAAATAAAATTGGTCATGAAATTTTGTCAAGTAATTATATAAATCAAATATTTATGTCAATTTTGGAGTCCAGGTTTTCCCTGACAGAGTAAAAACATTTTTTACTAGAAAATTAAACAATTTGCTTTTAAACAAAGTTAAAGGAAGTTCTGTTAGGGAATGCGGTAACTTATTATAAATTATAATACAGCTAGGATAACAATTTCTTTTATACAATTGATTTTTCATATTAGGAAATAAGAGCTTTCCACGGTGTCTTGTCGATTTTAAACCATAATAATCTTTCCTTTTGAATAAATATGCATGGGTCTTAACAAAGATATAACATTCCATTATGTACATTGATGGCAGAGTAAGTAAATTAAGACATTAAATGGACATCTAAAGGATGCGGGTTCGAGCTCCACCGGAGATTAACTTGTGTACAATTTTATGCAAGTATTTTTCTATTAAATGATATAATAAACATAGCTACACTTACTCTAGCTGTGTGATTTTTTTATAAACTTTTAAAGTGAAATAGCTTGTAATATGGGGTAATATTAATATTATTTTGAAGCTGATGATACACCGAAAAACTAAATAAATAGATAAACGGGAGTATAAAAATGCAAATATATAAAAATATTATTAAAAATACTACTTATAATAGAACCTTAGGCGCCATTCGCTTAGGTGCCATTGAGACAGGTGCCTTAAGTGAAATACGTCGTCCCAAATCCCCGATTGAGCTGTAACAGTTATTTGCAACAACTATACATGAGAAAAATTCACTGAAACTATTTCCCCGAAAAAATATTACGCGGGAAATATTCCTGGAAATAGCTGACGTAATCCCTTTGCCTCTATTTGCAATCCAGATTGAATCGTTAAATTTGTAGTAATCTTTTAGTAATATAACTGTTTTCGACAATTTTCGCATAGACAAAATACATATACAATTTTATTAGAAAAAATTATCATAAAAAATATTTTAAAAAAACCACGTTTTTCTCTTGTTACAAATGCACTAAAAAGGGTAAAATAAGTTTTTTTTTCTCTAGGCTATGTGGATCCGTAAATATGTTTAGTTTAAACTAACTGTAAAATTATACAATTAAAAACGTGGGGCGTGATATGGTGTAGTTGGGAATTTTTGAAGAACTTTTAAGTCATGTTGAATGGTTCCTTTTAAAATACGCCCCACGTTTGTAATTGTATAATTTTACAGTTAGTTTAAACTAAACATATTTACGGATCCACATAGCCTAGAGAAAAAAAACTTATTTTACCCTTTTTAGTGCATTTGTAACAAGAGAAAAACGTGGTTTTTAAAAATATTTTTTATGATAATTTATTTAACACTTTTTAGTCTTAAACCTTTAAAATATTGTATTGTCATCGTAAGCAAGGCTATATAAAAAATGTCAGCTCAATTGAATGTCTGAAAGTGGTCGAAAAATCGATCGCAAGATTTGACCCAAACAAACAAACATACAAGAAAGCAAGTTAAGAAAAACGTGGTAAAATATTAAAGAACATCTCGACTCAAAAGTTATTCTCTTGCGGGACTACAACCCGCAACCTATGGATGTCCGGCCTACTGCTCTTCCAATTGAGCTAACGACCTTTGTGAGCACCCGTCGAAATTTTCTAGTACTTTTTACATTTTATTACGCTATAGACGAGTGTTGCTTCATCAATGAAAGGAATATCCTCGCATTCGAAAGAAACATTTTCACCAATTTTTAACAATTGATGTAGATGAAACAGCCATTTTAGTTTATGTGATAAATCTATAATCTAAGATCACAGTGGTTTGTGTGTTTGTCTGTCCGCTCTTTTGCCCGCTCTTTTTCCATTGTATATGCGTTACCATAGCAATGCGTTAACCGCAAGTAGTTCGTCTACCAGACGCTAGATGGCGATAACGGAAAAATATTTAATAATAGAAAAAATATATAAAAAAATGTCTACCCGTACGAAGCCCGGACGGGCCGCTAGTCTATAATCTGAGAACACAAATTTGTTGTTTGTGTGTTTGTCTGTCCGCTCTTTTTACCACGTTTTTCTTAACTTGCTTTCTTGTATGTTTGTTTGTTTGGGTCAAATCTTGCGATCGATTTTTCGACCACTTTCAGACATTCAATTGAGCTGACATTTTTTATATAGCCTTGCTTACGATGACAATACAATATTTTAAATGATTCTACATTGAGTCCTTATGCAATAATAAATTAATAATTTTTCAATATAGAGAAAAACCCAGTCGAGTATGATGCGTCATATATGTAGTAACAACTACACTTAGCCTCTCATACTCATGATTGCCTCACCTCCTCGTGGTTGAGTCTGGTACTCCAAAAAAAATTTGGAAACCGAGAAGGCATAATATAATGTTTTATGAATTTTATGAAAAATAAATAAATGATTGCAAAACATAATAAAGTTTTTTGATTTTAATGAATTTTTACAGTTTTATGACATTAATCGATTGCAAGATTTGATTCCAAAGGTTTAAGACTAAAAAGTGTTAAATAAATTATCATAAAAAATATTTTTAAAAACTACGTTTTTCTCTTGTTACATATGCACTAAAAAGGGTAAAATAAGTTTTTTTCTCTAGGCTATGTGGATCCGTAAATATGTTTAGTTTAAACTAACTGTAAAATTATACAATTAAAAACGTGGGGCCTATTTTAAAAGGAACCATTCAACATGACTTAAAAGTTCTTCAAAAATTCCCAACTACACCATATCATGCCCCACGTTTTTAATTGTATAATTTTACAGTAAGTTTAAACTAAACATATTTACGGATCCACATAGCCTAGAGAAAAAAACTTATTTTACCCTTTTTAGTGCATTTGTAACAAGAGAAAAACGTGGTTTTTAAAAATATTTTTTTTCCCACTCTTTTTCCATTGTATACGCGTTACCGGGTCAGCTAGTTTTAATAGAAAATTCAATTGACATTTGTAAAACGACACTACCATCTATAAATAAAAGTGAAAGATGTAACGAGATGTCCTGAATATCTTCCTATATATACTAACAAAATTAATAGAAATATAATACCGAAGTCAAAAAGATTTCAATCGAATGCACCTGACATGTCTATTATGTTATATAATAAAATATCTAAAGCAATAAACCAACGGCCTTATAATAACTTCAAAACAGCACTTCGGAAGTGGTTAATGCAAAATTCTTTTTACAGCATTGGCGAATTATTCCTTATAACAAATGAAATATCAATGCATGGTCCAATTGACATTGTTAACTGTGGATTGTTGTTATTTTCTTATGTTATTATTATTTTTACATGTGCTTTAATTTTAGTTTCTTATTTAACATTAGAATGGAATTATAATTAGTAAATGATAATTAATACATATAAGAGTAAAATATAAATAAGAAAAAAATTGAAGTTATGACACATTTGACAAATTGCGACAGTATTAATTAATTTTGAGCCACTGAAAATTAAATTAATATTTTAAATGTAATTTTGTACTATTTGTTAGTAGCTAAATAGGTTTAGGTGTCTAATCATACAACATCTTGTAACACACCCTGTTTAAGGCAAATAAATTGAAATTGAAAAAAAAACATAAGATAACATTGGAAATACAAAAATATATAAAAAAAACATGTATTATGTTGAAAACGTTCTCCCGAGATAGTGTTCACACGCCTTTTTCGTAAACCGTTTCATAAGACAGTTTCAGCTAGGCTGCTGAGGCTTTTCTCCCTAGGTGAAGTTTAATCAAATTTAAATCGAAAAATCTTTTCCCTGTAGAAATAAAAAGTAAGCTCTTACATTCATTTATCCTTAAACTAGATAAGTATTACATCTACAGAATATTTAAATAAAAGCACTTTGACTGGATCGTTTTTATTATATTATTTTTTACATTTAATCCAGTCAGTTTTATTTGTATAAATTTAACAGTTAGGAACATACCCTATTACGAAATTGGAAGATAGTAGCACATATATGACGACCATTACCTTAATCATCCTGTGATTACAGCTCCTGTAAACGAGTAGAAACGTCAGGGCTAATAAATATATAAAATAAAATAAAAATTTAATTAAAAAAAAATAAAAGTGGTTAAATTTAAATGTGTGACGTGCGTGGAAGCGAAGAACTAAGTGTAAAACCTACTAAAAAAATATTTTCATAGTCTCTAAATTTAGTATTAATTATAAAGGGATTTTTACCATGTTTTTTTTTCAAGTATTAGCGATAACGCTTGCAACTGCGCCGAAATATCGGAGCCTCAAAAATAAAAAAAATATATGCTAAAAATCCTGTTATGTTTAATACTACTCTACCGAAAAGGTCTCGAAATATGTTTGTAACATTAAGAGTCAGAATAATCTTCCATCGAGTGAAATAACACGTAATAAAATAAACTTACTGATAAACAATTATATATATTTAGGTTTCATTTTAATTTATAATAAAAAAATATTGCAAATTATAATAACTGAGCCACGCGTGGCCGGGTCAACTAGTAATTTATAAAATAAATAAAATAGATATAGGAATTCAGTTGAGTTTGTATTTGTTCTGTTATTTATATGGCATGTGTTTACAATACTGAAAGCATTGCTAATCAAATAGTTACTTTATTTTAGTTGTTTTTGAAGTTTATTCTTCTTGTTTTGCTTTTTAAATGATGAACTGACTAATTGTTTGCTTTATATAAACTTTCTTTTTTAACCCTCGACGCTTAAAAAAATGTGTTTTAAGTTTGACCGCTATGTGTCTGTATGTATGTGTTTGATACCGTAGCTCTTAATCGTATAAACATAATTGGATGAGTTTTTTTTTTAATTAGAAATAAGATTTTAGGCAGCGCTTCTAAAACTGATTTTGCATGCACTGCTTTTTAGTAGCCGATTTTAACATCATCAAATGAATCCTAATTACTAGATATGTTACACACCCTGTTTGGAAGCTGGGTGCAAAGCCTGAAGGGGGTATTAGTATAGACTACCTAGAACATTTAAAGCTTTATTTGTCCCAATCACAGTCTGTGTCTTTTTAGGAAACTTTTACGATTTTAGTACCAAAATCCCAAAATCCCAATTAAGTGCTTATAACGCAAAGTTTAAGTGGAAGTGTCTATTTTTTTTAATGTACTATATTACTCTAATGTGTGTTTAATTATATCAAATCATTTTAAAGCACATCTTTACTAAAAAATCACTTTCAGACTATTTAAAATTAACAGAAACAAGTTAAAAGAAAGAAATGGATTTTTATTGACATTTAAAACTTAATTTTTGCTCTAATATCTTTAAACTGATATCTAAAACAATATCTGAGATTATTTTTTAGACTTACTGTGTAATAATAATAAACTTACCCGAACAAAAATGTAGAGAAGGGTCTTTGTTTAGTTGTGTAAATGCCGCCGTGCCGGCTGACGGTGTACCATAGCGAAGAGCTTCTTTATAATATATAAAGGTTATGATAAAAAAAAATTCGAACCTTCATTTAGATCGATTCGATCGAAACACCCTATATTATTTGTATTTCACTTTTTCTATTTTTTCTAGTTAATAAATTCCATTACTGTCGTTCTATTCAATGGCAACACTAAAGTTTTTGGTATCCTAATAACTAAATTAATAACTTATTTCTTGAGAGTTGTTGAAACTGTCTTGTTCTCTGTCGGTATTTACAGAAATCCGTCTACTGAAAGTTTAAGTCTACTATAGAGTTTTAGCATTTAACCCAAAATCTGAATAGCTCTCTATTCAGGTATTAGGTCTCTTGAACTGCTTAATTAGACATTGAAGTCGGAATTTTGTACTGATTAATACTCCAGGATAGTTTGTTATTAATGAAAGACTGTTAGAGTGTGTTATCAAGGACGGACGAATATTCAATTATGTCTAATTTTTTAAGTTATTTTCTAAACATTTTCCACAAAGTTTTATAAAGTATGTGAAAAGAAAATATACATTACCTACGTTCAAAAAATATCTTCTTGGAAATTACCTATAGGTTTTAAATATTATAAAGTAATTCTTTAAGATGGCACTTCCCCATCGGTTGAGATGTCAGCTTTACGCCAAGCTGACTGAGTTCGGTCCACGGCGATGTACTACGAACAGGGTACTCGTAAGGTACGATTCAGACCGACCGGCTCGCATCGGCCCGGCCCGGAAGGCATTTCACAATTTGCTAAAGGAAATTGAAACTTATAACAAGAAATGAAAGTTCATATTTCTGCCACATATACATTCCGCGGCCGCCGTACGGCTCTGGTCGGCTCCGGTCGGCTCCCGCGGCTGCCGCGGCATGCGTCCGCATCCATTCCGGTCCGAGCCGATGCGGGCCGGTCGGTCTGAATCGTACCTAAGACAAGCAATTAGTTTACCCCAGGTTAATTCATTTATAAAAAAATGTACGTAATACGTATTACATACAATCTGTCACATAAAACAAACCAATGAAAAAAGTAAGTACTATTTTAACGGAAATAAAATAATTAAATTTTTATATTTAATATAAATTGTGCACTCTTGATACTTAATTATTTCAACTAATTCATATAAAATGACTTTTTTTTATAAAACAACTCAAATATTTCATTTCGTTTTTCTAACGCCCTATATTAATTCAAATATTTTTAAATATACCATTTTTTTTATTTGTCTTTAGTTTATGTTTATTTTTTACTGGAAGTTCTTCAAGCAAAATTAATTATATCCACTTTTAGGCAGAGTCAAGGCCAAAATATTAATCTATTTAATGAAATTCGGTTAAGAATGTTATAAATAGAATTTAAATAATAAATACAAATTACTTTATATTTAATATATTTAAAAAATATCAATAAGCGATAAATGATATTCATTTTGCTCAGAAACAAAAATAAAAACAGGATGAATAATACGCCTTGTTGTCGACTAACGAATGATTACGCTATTTCGGAACCTATTTAAACTACACTTTTATTATTTTGGAAATGGAATTATGAAATACTAGCGGCGGGCCGCGCCTCCCGGCTTTGCACGGGTGGACAAAATTCTTTAAATTTTTTTTTTTTCTATTATTAAATATTTTTCCGTTGGTGCCATCTAGCGTCCGGTAGACGAACTACTTGCGGTTAACGCGTTGCTATGGTAACGTTATTGATAGAGCGGGAAAAAGAGCGGACAGACAAACAACTTTATGATCTTAGATAATAGATTCCATATAGGTGGGGCACAGACCCCACTAGGGTGGACTGTATAACTTGGGTGGTGATGGACGATGGTAATGTTGGATGGTGCCGTAGGGATGGTGACGTCAGCAGGGTAGCTTCGGCAAGGAAAAGTCGCTGTTCTTCTAAAGCTTGCAGTGAGGTTCGGAGGCTTCAGGTTTCTTCTTGCTTGTTCGAATGCTGGATCGGAAGCTCGGTCGGAAGTGATTTTGCATTGATTTGAGCCCGTCTTTTATTCGATATTTTCGGGTGACCCATCCAAGGTGGGGCAACCCATTTTGGGCCTCCGAACCTCACCCCCGCAAGTGCTTTCGCCTTTATTTATGTCATTATTTACACATTTTCTTATGACTACGACTTATTTTCTAGTTAATATTATTTATACTTATTATAATAGCATACAATATTCATCATAGGGAGAGCGGGAAGCTAGTGGCGCCGCTCTCGGCGCGGGCGCCCTTTTATTCTACCTCGCCTCCCGCCTCGGTCATATATAAACTGCCCCGCTCGCCTCTGTCGTCCCCACCCCGACTCCAGGGGAAGCCCATTCCATGGCAAACCACTGCCAAATTTCTAGGCGTCACCCTTGACCAAAAACTGACATTCTCTCCTCACGTCAAGAGAGTGTCTCGTAACGCGCGGTTTTACTTGGGGCGTCTCAACCCTATGTTGGGGCGTCACAGCCGCATGTCACTTCGAAACAAGCGAACACTTTATAAGGTTTGCATACGACCGGTGATGACCTACGCGTCCCCGATCTTCTCACATGCAAAGGCATCAGTCCTTAATAAATTGCAGGTGATTCAAAACCTATTCATACGTAGGGCCTCAAATTCTCCCTGGTATGTCCGCAACGCGGACTTGCACAGGGACTTTGAACTCCCTACTCTCCAACAATATTTCATAAAGGCCTCTGAACGTTTCTTCGAAACAGCAGAGAGCCACTCTAATCCACTTATCCGGGGCGCATCCAACTACACTCCTTCCTCATCCACGAACCCTCTGTCTAGGCGACCTAGGTCTGTCCTGACAGACCAACCCAGTCAATTGTCAGCTGACCTGAACCTCCTCTTAGAGGCACAGGAATCAGCCAAACGTAGAGCCAATACAGACCCATCAGGTCTACCCCAGTCCTCTCAGATGCCGACTGGCCCCCCTTCTGGGAGCCAGCCGACTTAACTTCATTCACGACTGACCCCCCTTCTGGGAGTCAATCGTTTTTTCTATGCGCTCTCTCACCTAGGTGAGTAGCGCTTGCGCCACCCCTCTCTAGAGGGGTGGTCGCCTCAGATGACGGCTTATGACCTTCTCCGGGTGCAAGCCAATCCCAGGTGGTGTTTAGTCAGTACAAGTCTGACATAACTATCGGGCCGGCCCGAAGTATCCATAGAGGATTCACCACCTCCCTCCCCCGTGTCCGGAGGGTGCATTTTGCATAAAAAAAAAAAAAAACCTCTGTCGTCCGCAGTAGAGTCAGTACGCCGTGCGCCTTCGTCCGAACCGGTTGTGTCCGCTCCGCTGTCTCGCGTCGAGCCCGACCGGCTTCCGTCGTGCGTTTCCGCCGCTACTCGCCCTCACCGCGCTCCACGCACCGCGCCCGCGCCCCGCGCTCGCGTGTGCCGTGTGCAGTGCCACTTACAAACGAACATAGATAGTGACTATTTCCGCGACAAGACGCTTATATCTGTGTAGTGATCGTCCTTCTGTGATCGTTTTGAACCACGACGTTTTTAATTGCGTTAAAAGCCAAGTGATTCCCCTGAGTGTTGCCCTTCCTACGAGCCTCCCACCCAAACACCACTACCCCCACCATACCTCCCACTACTTTCGTCGCCCCTCACCATAGTAATTCCCCCCCCCCCCCCCCCCCCCAACCTCTTTGTTTGTAACAATGAACACAAACAAAGCGTCAACGGACAAGAAGCCCCCGGATCGCCCGAGGACCTCACCGCCCAGCCGTGCCAGTACTACGGCCCCTGTACCATCGAGTGCGCGCAATACGCCCGCACCCGCAACAGCCACTACTACACCGAGACCCGCTACGCACTTCTCGAGACGCACAGCGGCTCCGCAACTTACCCGTGCCGTAACGAGCTGTTCCAGCGAGGTTGATGAACAACCCCGCCCTAGCACCTCATCGGGCACGCAACTCAGAGACCCTCGTCGACGCCTCGATGATGAAGACGAAGATTTCCACTGTGGAGACGAGAAACGTCCCCGTCACGGCCCCACGCCACCCAAACCAGCGGGCGCGAGCGCCTCGAGCGCCGCCCGCCCCTGCTCACCAGTGAACCTCGACATCGTACTGGGCGGGATGGAAGGACTTGCTAGTCCTCTCCCGCCCACATTCGACGACACCCGGTCCACTGTCTACGCCGGCGTGCAGCCTCTGGACCTAAACCCACGAGCATCAATGTCGTATGCACAGGTAACTGCCTCTTCATCTCCGTCACCTACGCCTACGCCTACGCCTACTCTAGAGCGTTCTAGGAATAACTCTCCGAACCCGCCTATTGCAACTAAAGGCTACCCGCCCATCATAGTAGAACATCTACCTAACTGGCCCTTTCACTTAGCGGCATTAAAGGGGAAGATAGGCCACACCCCCAACGCCAGGCCTTTTAAATCGGGTATTAGATTCATACCTAAAACAGCGGAAGAATTCCGTATCACCCAGCGATACATGGCCGAGCTGAGCGCAGAAGTACCCGATCTGGCGTGGTACTGCTACTCCCCAGAAGAGGACAAACCCACTAAAATAGCGCTAAAGGGAATCCCGGCCGACACGGACATAATTCAAATTAAGGAGGCCTTTGAAGACATAGGTTTCACCGCCACGCATGTGAGAGGCATCCGTGCTAAGAGAGGACGACACGGATGCATTTTCCACGTTCAGCTGGAGCACCTTAACAAAGAAGAGCAGGCCAGGCTCTTCCAGACAGACGAGCTCCTGGGCATGCCGGGCATTGAGATTGAAGCCTGGAGGCCGAGAAGCGGCCCCTCTCAATGTCACCGGTGCCAAGCATTCGGGCATAACTCTGCCAACTGTCATCGCCCGGTGAAGTGCGTTAGATGTGCAGGCCCACACATAGCTGGAGAGTGCCCACGCGACCGCGCTGAACCGGCAACATGTGCAAACTGCGGCAAGGCCCACACGGCGAATGACCGCCGCTGTAAAGCATTTTTAAACGCCGCCCGCCGCACCAACACCCACGTCCATCCGCCAGTGCCCACGGCCACTACCTCAGCACCCACGCAGCCGCCACCTCCCCCTCGCAGTGCCGACATGAGGGACACCCAGCCGGGAGCAACTCTAGCCCCCCCGGCCAATCCACCAACCCAGCGAGGCGCCCCAGCTCCATCCAGCCGCCGTCGCCGTCGCCGCCGCCGAAGCAGAGCCACCAGAGCCCCCTCGACTGCCCCGAGAGGGACCTCTACCCCAGCCCCCTCCACCCACCCTTTCCCCGCATCTCAAGCGGGTTTTCATCAAGGGGGGGCACCACCACAACCAACATCATACTCGTACCCCCAAGGGAGCACCCTGTTACCTCCACAGGTGCCCCCCCTGCTCTCACACCCCCCCCACCCCCCACCCATGACCGCTCAACCACTACAGCGGCTCTCAGCCCCGCGTCCAGACCCACGACTCGTACGAGACGCACACCAGCAAGCGGAAACCAATCAAGCCGCTCCATCCGCCTTCAGACCTCTACCACAGAGACAGCCGCGCCCTCCCAGAGCACCACAAATGACTGCCACCACACAGCAACCTACGTACCATCCTCAACCGCTCCCTCAGCACAACACAACGACGGCGCTACTACAAGCCCTCCAGATGTTCATCAACGTACTGCAAGGGATGATAGTGGAGATCTCCAACGGCGTCGACCCAACAACGACGACACTCAACGCAACTCGGAGGCTCACCCAAGGCATCCAAGGGTTCTCAGGATTGCATATTGGAACCCAGGAGGCGTGAATTGACGGGTCAACCAACTTCGCCTACTAGCTCAGATACAGGACCTACACCTTATCTTACTAGGCGAAACATTCCTTAAACCTAAAGACAAGCTATCAACACCCAACTACTTCATATACAGAAGAGACGAACTAACCGAAACAGGGACCCCATATAGAGGCACAGCGGTCCTAGTTCGAAAAGACATCATACACCATGAGCTGCCATGGCCCGACTATACATTCATAAGATCAACAGGTGTCATGATTAAAGTGGGCGGGGCCGAGCTTAAAGTCTATGCGGCGTACCGCCCCCCCAACTCCGGTTTTAGTTCGGACGACTTAGATTGCCTCTTCACAGACGACACGCCCACCTTGCTTATGGGTGACCTAAATGCCAAACACCCATTATGGGGGTCCAATATCACCAACACCGATGGTCGACGCTTATTATTAGCTGCTACAAACAGAGAGATAGAGATAATAGGGCCATCCGATCCAACCAATATCCCTACCGACTCTAACCAAAGGCCTGATATCATCGACAGCGCCTTATTCAGAAACGTCCGGGTGCAAATCAATATAGAAACAGTGTATGGGATGGATACTCAACACCAGCCTGTTCTACTCACCCTGGATGCCAACCCTGATGCAGTGATTCCACCACCACCTCGCTACAAGACCGACTGGGAGGCGTACGCGAGCGAGATGGCAAATCTCTCAGTGCCCGGCCCACTCTCCTCAGCAGCAGAGATTGATGTAGCAGTCTCCAAACTCACGGTGGAGATGCGCGAAGCCATGGAGCGGAATTCCAAACTCCAATTATCTCGCCAAAGGCCTCCACTTCCTGCCCACATCAAATCCAAACTGAAAAAGAAGAAGGAGCTGCTCTCACTATGGGCACGTATCCGCTGCCCCCGACTGAAAACCGAGCTGAACAAAGTGGCCGCCGAAGTCGCCTCCTTGGTTAAGACATGGAGAGGTGACGCTTGGCAGGCCACTATAGACAAAGCATCAGATGACAACTCTCAGCTTTACAAACTCCTGCGCAGATTTTCAAAGCCGGCGGCCTCCACCTGTCCACTTATTGACGAGCAGGGAAACAGGCGTTACTCCGCGCAGGACAGAGCCAACCTCCTCGCTAATCACCTGGAAGGACAATTTACCCCCCACCCCGCCGACCCAGACGCGGCGGTATTCCACGAGGATATTCGGTTGCAAGTGGAACAACTCCTGGCCGATACACCCCCACCATTACCAGGCCGCTTCTTTATCTCGCCGGCCGAAGTAAGAAGAGTGGTCACCCATCTCAATAAGAGGAAGGCCCCCGGCGGCGACCAAATCTCACCAATGGCCATCTCATCACTACCAAGACGAGCGATCGCAGCATGGACGCAAGTGATGAATGCAGCTCTACGCCTCAACCACTTCCCCACCCCCTGGAAGAGGGGCAGAATCGTAATGATCCCCAAACCAGGCAAAGATAAGCGCCGACCGGAAAATTTCCGTCCGATCACCCTTCTTAGCCATATGGCAAAGGTGTTTGAGAGATTAATACTAAGCCGCTTGAACCCATATTATGAACCGCGCCCGGAGCAATTCGGATTTCGAAGCGGCCACTCGACCACTCTCCAGTTAGCGCGACTCATCCACCACATGGCTTCCTCCATAAATAAGGAACACTGCACAGTGGCAATGTTCCTAGACATCGCGAAGGCCTTCGACAGAGTCTGGCATCAAGGCCTTATACACAAACTGAGCTCCACCGACCTACCAAAGGCCCTAGTTCATCTCATTGCCGACTACCTAAAGGAACGCTCATTTGTGGTATCAGTGGAAGCGTGCGAGTCCACCGAGCATCGCATCGAAGCGGGCGTGCCGCAAGGCAGCGTCCTCTCGCCAACCCTATACGGACTATACACTAATGATGTCCCCTCTATCAACGGCAGCCTCAAGGAATGGGAGCCCAAGGTTGAGTTGGCCTTATACGCTGATGATAGCGCTTTCTTCACATCATCAGCCTGGCCGAGTATGGCGGCCAGGCGCATGCAGAAGCAACTCGACCTTTTACCTGAGTGGCTCGCCAAGTGGAGGATCGCAGTCAATGTGAGTAAGACAACCGCCCTTCAAACAACGACTAGAAGAACGCCGCCCAAACTCACGCTCCTAGGTCAAACCATCGAGTGGAGCAACGAGGCCACCTACCTAGGAGTGACCCTTGACCGCACGCTCCATATGGCTAAACATGTGGATAAAGTAATCACAGCGGGAAGACGCGCACGCGCGGCACTATATCCCATATTAAAGTCCAACATCCCACTTAGCATCAAAAAGAAAATATATATGCAATATATAAGACCCACACTAATATATGCAGCACCAGCGTGGTATGCACTTTGCTCCCAGACGCAGCGCCGACGCCTAGACGTCGTGCAAAACCAATCTCTTCGCATCGCATCAGGAGCGGGCAGATACGTCCGCAATGACGTCATCGCGCGCGACCTCAAAGTTGCGCAGCTTGATGACGTCATTAACAACATCGCAAAGAGGATGTATGACAAAGCGGACCACGGCGCCCATACCAACCTACACAACATAGCACCGCAAGTTGATTCCACGCAAAAGAAGAAGAAATCAGTGCCTCGCAGCGTGCTTGCGCCCCCTCCACTTCCTCACCCTCCACCTCCCACACATCCATCTGCACTCACTTTACCACCCACAACTACAACCCCGCAACCCGACTGTACAAGTCGCGGCTCGCTCGCTGGCGCTGCCTGGGCCTCCCCCCCTCGGGGGGGGGGGGTCTCACCCGGCATGCAGACCGCGCCGAGAGCCGCGCATCAGTCCTCCACGCAAGCACGAGAGTGAAAAACGAGGTTGTAAAAAGATGGTTTTGCAACTAGCGACTGCTAATACCACCCAGTCGCCCAACTAACTCCCATCTTTTAGTCTGTTTTTCAGATTACAAATACACAATAGCCATGGGGTAGTCACCCCATGAGAAGACGCCCGGGCAGGAGCGTCAGCTCAAGCCCGCACCTGCAACTACAGCAGAAGAAGACCCGACCTTCTGTCGTCCGCAGTCGCATAGCGGAAGGCGAACGGGATGTTTCTATGTATTTCAGGTTAATAAGTAGGCCATTCATCATATTTTTATTGATAAAGGTTAACTAGAGAAATATACTACAATCTAAACATTATTACGTAACTAAAATAAACTATTCTTAATCTCGTAAAACACACTTGACGAAAGGAAGAAATGCGATCGTCCTATTGGCGCACCTATAAGGAGCAAGTCCTGCTATCTGCGAACATGCGTTTTGAACTACACTATTTTCAGACCTTCACATTAATCATTTATGAATTACTTAATTTACATTATAGGTGCTATTATACAGATAAACGAATCGTTTCGTCGTGAACATTTCTCCCGCCGTCGCCTTGCGATCTTACTGGTAGCACGACGATCTTCTTGGTGGGCCTTCGCAGAACGTGTCCCTTGCTGGTGGTGACGTCCACGACTCGAACAACTCCGTCCTTGCCGGGGTAGGTCTTCGTAACTCGTCCGCGCAGCCAGGTGTTGCGAGGTAGGTTCGAGTCGCATATGATGACCACGTCGCCGATGGCAGGAGGGGTGCCGACGTTGGAGGGCTCCCGCCGGTTTTGCAGTAGCGGTAGGTACTCTCGCACCCAGCGGCGCCAGAAGGTGTCGGCGAGCTGTTGGGCGCGTCTCCACTGATGACGTGCAGTTAGGTCGGACTCGTTGAAGGCGCCGGGGGCCGGAGTATGACAGTCGGGCCCAATCAGGATCATGTTGGGTGTGAGCGCAGGTGGGTCGTCCGGGCCCACCGCCACGTGGGTGAGTGGACGGGAGTTCACGGTCGCTTCGGCTTCGGCGAGCAGTGTCTGCAGGGTCTCGTCGCTGGGGCGCTGTGCAGAGTGGCGCGCAGGGCTTCCTTGACGGTGCGCACCATACGCTCCCATGCCCCGGCCATGAAAGGAGCGGCCGGGGGCAGGAAACGCCAGTTGACGTGTCGTGCAGCGGCGGCCTCCCTGATCGCCGCGGAGAGCTCCCGGTCGGCGCCTCTGAATGCGGTGCCGTTGTCACTCCACAGCTCCGTCGGACAGCCTCGCCTTGCTGTGAAACGGCGAAGGGCGGCGATTGCAGAGTCGGTGCTGAGCGATGCGGCTACCTCGAGATGTACCGCGCGTGACGTCATACACGTAAAGAGCGCGACGTACCTTTTCTCTCTGTGTCGTCCCACCGTGACTTCTAGTGGGCCGAAATAGTCCACTCCTGTGTAGGTGAACGGGCGTGCGTGGTGAGCGAGGCGCGCCGCAGGCAGATCTCCGGTAGATGGCGCGGCGGGCTTCGCCTTTTTCAGTCGGCAGGTGGCGCAGCGAACGATGACTCCTTTAACCGTAGGTCTTATCTTCATTATGTACAAGCGTTGACGTAACTCATATACTACTATTTCCGTGCCGCCGTGGTGTAGCTTTTCGTGTATATGGGCTATATATAACTTCGTATAGCTATGTTTTCCGTGCAGTACCGCCGGGCGGACGGTTTCTTCCTTGACGTCGCTGGCCTCCGCTATTCTGCTGCGAAGTCGTATTATATCGTCTTCGTCGATATATACACTTAGCGCGGCGAGTCGGGTTCTTGCTTGCGTCGTAGGCGTCCTATCTCTTTACTATAGCTGTCTTCTTGGACGGCGCGTATCCACGATTTCTCCGCTGCGAGTAAATATCGCGCTTCTAACAATATGAAGTCGTTGTGACGCGTAGGTGGAGTGGGTAAATCGTCGGGCTTGCGGGGTCTCGGGTTCGATTTTTTCCAAACTGCGTCCTGTGTTTCAGCGGCTCTTGTTCGTTTTCTGCGTGTCGCTGCCACTGTTTGCTTCTTTGGACGACAGAGGTCAATGAACTGTAGCACTCGCGCGGTCGCTCGCAAGAGACGTGTCCACTTAGAGAATCGTTCTATTTTCGGTAGATGACTGTATTCGGAGCGCGGTTGTAGTGTGTTGCACTTTTCTTTTTCTTCACCGGTCGCTTCGCGCGCTATTTTACTCTCCACGGGCCAGGTTGTTTCGGGTTGATACAGGAACCGGGGGCCGTGGTACCATCGGTGGTGCGGGTCGAAGTCGGTAGGTGTCGCTCTGGTTGCGTCGTCGGCTACGTTGTCGATTGACGGCAGCCACCGCCACTCGTTTTTCTTACTTAAATCTTCTATCTCGGCGATTCGGTGAGCGACGAATGTTTTGAATGTGCGTGGTTCGGCGCGTATCCATGCTAGCGCGGTGCGTGAGTCGCTCCAGTACGTCTTGCGAGTTATTTCATACTCGTGTTCTTCTGCGGTTGATCTTGCTAATCGAACTCCTAGGACGGCTGCTTGGAGCTCCAACCTGGGTATGGAGATGGGTTTCGTGGGCCTGACGCGGCTCTTCGCTGCTGCTAGGGTGACCTTGATGCTGCCGTCGCTCCGCGTTATCCGCCAGTAGGCTGCGGCGGCGTAAGCTTCTTCGCTGGCGTCTACGAATGTGTGCAGCTCGTAGTAAGCGGCAGGCTCGGCGTCGTAGCACCTCGGTATGCGAAAGTAGCTTAAGTCGTGTAGCCGTCGTAGCCACTCGCTCCATCTGTCGTGTAGCTCCTCCGGTATGGCTTCGTCCCAGTCCGACTTGTAGCGCCACGTGTCTTGCATTATTCGTTTCGCCGGCGTGGTCACGGGTGAGATGAGGCCTAGCGGGTCGAAAATGGACATCATGATGCTGAGCGCTTCTCTCTTCGTCGGTGGTCGCAGGTCGTCGAGTACTTCGGGCGGCGCCTTGGCGGTGTTGAGGCGAAATCGTATGCAATCTTCTTTTGTATCCCATAGTAGGCCGAGTGTTTTTTCCGTCTCGCTCCCGCCGATAGCGACTGTGTTTCCCTCTCGCTCTGTTAGTGCGACGACGGCGCTGATTGCGTCCTTTTCGTTGGTGGCCCATCCGCGTAGCTCGAAACCGGCTCGCCTGTGCACGTGGTCGACTTCTTTGGTGATCCGTTTTGCCTCTTCTACGTCGTCGAAGCTGTGCAAGTAGTCGTCCATGTAGTGGTTTGCTTCGATCGCGCGCGCGGCTCGTGGATACTCGGCGGCGTGTTCCTTTGCGTTTCTGTTTTTTATGTAGAGCGCCGTGCACGGTGATGACGACACGCCGAAGATGACGGAGGTCATGCGGTACTCCTCCGGGGGTCCCTTCCGCCGGTTGTCCCTCCACAGGAAACGGAGTGCGTCCCTGTCTTCTTCACGGATCTTGATCTACATAAACATTTCTTTTATGTCCGCCGACACGGCGACGCCTCGCTGCCGAAACCGCATGATTACGCCAGGTAGAGATTGTAATAGGTCGGGCCCGGGGAGTAGCATGTCGTTGAGGCTGCTTCCGTGTGATCTAGCGGCGGCGTCGTGTACGACTCTTATTTTCTTCTTTTCTGGATTGCAGACCGCGAAGTGAGGTAAGTACCACGTTCTGTCGCTAGGTGGCGTCCCTGCTCGTTCGGCGTAGCCCGACGCTAGTAGGTTGCCGATTCGTTCTTCATACTTATTCTTGAGATCGGCGTCGCGATCGAGTTTTCATTCGAGTGTGTGTAGACGCTTGAGCGCGTCCGATCGATTGTTCGGTATGTCGGTGCCCTCTTCTCGCCACAGTAGACCCGTTTCGAACCGACCATTAGGGAGACGTCGGCTTTTATCTTCTAATATCTTGAGGGCTTGCAGCTCGGGATCGCTTTTCTGTTTTCTCGGTTCGATCGATAGTGATTCAAGCGCGAAGTATTTCTTCATCATTTCCTCCATGTTATCTGCTTCGCGGGTTTGAGTTAGATGCGTGCAACAGTAGGCTACGGGGGCCGCGTGTGAGGAGCGGCAGCCGTGTAGCACCCAACCCAGCTGAGTCTTCGAAGCCACGAGTTGGTCGCGCCGTCCCTCCCGTATGTCACGTGATACGATCAGCTCCCAATTGTCTTGACCGATGAGTATCTTGATGACGGCGTTGGTGTATAGAAGCTCGTGCTTGATGTCCTCTAGATGCGCGCAGTTCTGCACCTCTCGCTCGCTTATCGTTTGAGTGGCGAAGTCTAGACTTGTGACGGTGTGGCAGATGTGCGGTTTGCCTCGGTTGTGCCTCCCCGCGATGCTGACGTTTACTTTCTTGCTTCTATTGTGCGCTATCTCTGTCCCGCTCACTCCTTGTACCCATAGTGGCTCGTTGGGTCCTTGAAGGCCGAGCGTGTCTGCGAGCGTTGAGTCGATGATGGTCACGGTGCTTCCCTCGTCGAGCAGTGCGTAGGTATTCACGGTGGCTTCTGGGCCCTGTAGGGTGACCGGAGCTATCTTCAAGTACGCGCGGCTCGTGTTGGTTGTGTTCGATGCAACTTGATCGATCGCTGAGGCGATCACTTGTTCGGGCTTGATCGGCGACGGTGATGCGGGCGGCGTTGTCGCCGCGGTCGGTGTCGCTCTCTCATGATGAAGCAGCCGGTGGTGTCGCATGATGCATCCTTTGAGACCGCAGGGCTTCGCTCTGCACACGACGCGGCGGTGTTTGCTTGATAAGCATCGAAAACAGATGCGATTCTTCTTCGCTATCTCCCATCGCTCGTTCGTGTCTGCCTTGATGAATCTTGGACATGTCGTCAGCTGATGCTTCTCGTTGCAGCACGGGCACGGTGACCTCTCGCTAGGCTTGGACGGCGTGGCTTCGGGCGTCGCATCGTATGTGCGCTCGATCTTCCTCTTCATAATTTTCTCTCTGACTTCATTGTTTACTTCGGGAGGAGCGTAGGGGGCGCACTTGTCCGCTTCATTGTTGAGGAACATCGCTATCTTCTTAAGTTCGGGCGTGTCTTCATCTTGTGCCGCGTGATCGTACCACTTGTTGCGTAGGATCGGCGTCATTTTTTCTATGATGAGTCGCAATATCTCCGGGTTGTGTAGGTATTGCGGTCGCTTGAGTATTTCTACGGTAGCTATAGTGTTAGCTACACGGCTGGCGAACACGCACAGGTCGCGTGGGTTGTCGGTCAGCCGGGGGAGAGTCTTCATCTTCTCCATTTCGCCGAGGAGCAGGGCATCGGGTCGACCAAATCTTCTTTCCAACGAGTTCATTATATCTTCGGGGGGTGGCTGACTGATCAGGAGGGCGCTGACGGCTTCCAAGGCAGCTCCCCGTAGACTTCTTCTTAATCTGGCGACGTTCTCGCTTGCTGAGAAGCTCTCCGCCGACTCGTTGAATGCTGCTCTGAAGTGCAGCCATTCTTGTGGTTGACCGCTGAACGATGGCAGTTCCGTAACGTACGTTCTCTTCGACTTGTTGGTGTAGATTGCTTCTGCTAACGCGGCGGACAGCGTATTGACGTCGATCGTGGGGTTCTTGCTGGACTGAATTTCTTCATCATTTTCCCGCTGTCTGCGTTTTTCCCTGGCGCAGACAACCAGTCCTTGCTTGACTCCGTTGACTTCTCTCGCTGTACTCCGAGGGGCCGTCGTTGCGTTTGCAGTCTCCTCCATAGGGGACAGTCGATCCTCTTGCGTCGGCTGTCTGTCGAACCAATCTGAGACTCGTTGCGGTGCCAGATCGTCTTCTTCTCCCGATTCTTCGGACGATGTTTCTGCTTCTCTTCTTTGTTGCCTTATTCTCTCCAATTCTGTTTCCGCCTGGATCCGCTTCAGTTCCAACTCGGCTAGCCTCTCTCTGGCCCCCAACTCCGCGAGGAGTTTCTTGCTGGGGGCTCCTGATCGGCGTGACCGAGCGGGCTTGGCGGCTCGGGCGGTCGGCGGCGGCATCAATTCTGTGGAATGTCGTTCCACGACGGTGGCTGTACTGGCGGCGGGCGTGGCTTGAAGCCCCGATGTGTCGGCCGGGCCCCCCACGCTGGGCGTGGCGGTTGTGGTCGCTCCCGTGCCGGACGTGGTTCCCGTTTCGCCGCTCCCGGACGTAGTACCGGTTTCTTCGCTTCCGTGTGTGGTGCCGGTTTCGCCGCTTCCGGTCGTTGTTGTGCTGCCAGATTCTTCCGAGGTGGGCTCTTCTTTCCCGAGGTTACTTCTGGTGACTACCATCTTGCTGTTTCAGTGATCCGGCTCGAAGGACCAAAATGTGGGGCACAGACCCCACTAGGGTGGACTGTATAACTTGGGTGGTGATGGACGATGGTAATGTCGGATGGTGCCGTAGGGATGGTGACGTCGCAGGGTAGCTTCGGCAAGGAAAAGTCGCTGTTCTTCTAAAGCTTGCAGTGAGGTTCGGAGGCTTCAGATTTCTTCTTGCTTGTTCGAATGCTGGATCGGAAGCTCGGTCGGAAGTGATTTTGCATTGATTTGAGCCCGTCTTTTATTCGATATTTTCGGGTGACCCATCCAAGGTGGGACAACCCATTTTGGGCCTCCGAACCTCACCCCCGCAAGTGCTTTCGCCTTTATTTATGTCATTATTTACACATACAATATTCATCATAGGGAGAGCGGGAAGCGAGTGGCGCCGCTCTCGGCGCGGGTGCCCTTTTATTCTACCTCGCCTCCCGCCTCGGTCATATATAAACTGCCCCGCTCGCCTCTGTCGTCCGCAGTCGCATAGCGGAAGGCGAACGGGATGTTTCTATGTATTTCAGGTTAATAAGTAGGCCATTCATCATATTTTTATTGATAAAGGTTAACTAGAGAAATATACTACAATCTAAAGATTATTACGTAACTAAAATAAACTATTATTAATCTCGTAAAACACACTTGACGAAAGGAAGAAATGCGATCGTCCTATTGGCGCACCTATAAGGAGCAAGTCCTGCTATCTGCGAACATGCGTTTTGAACTACACTATTTTCAGACCTTCACATTAATCATTTATGAATTACTTAATTTACATTATAGGTGCTATTATACAGATAAACGAATCGTTTCGTCGTGAACAATATATAAAGCGCGGAAGAATCCAAAATGGAAGCAAACAAAAATAAAAAAATATTATATCATGTATTAATTCTCATCAATTCCGCTTACTATCTGTTTACTACCGTTATTGACACACTGACAATAAAATGTACAGAATACCCGAAAAAGCATAGAGATTGAAAATAAAATCTATCATCCAGTATTGTGTACCGAATTCGATTTACTTTTCAATGCAAATAATCGAGATAGCGATGTTTGTTATTCACTCAATTCTTGCTCAATTCAGACTAAAAGAGTTTTCTGATTTCATTTTCTCCGTGAGGAGTAATAAACGGCTTTATTCGCCACTTTTCTAAAATCTTTAAAATCAATTTGGCAAATAGTCAGATCTTCTAGAAAATGCGAGAAAATGCTTTTATTGTCCTGTTTGCCATTATTACCATGCATTTAAAACTATTAGGGTAGCAAATTGTGGCTTGAAAGACTAATTTCCAAGGGAAATTCTATTAAAATCACAATTTGGCGACATCGACTAATTTGATTCCCAAGAAAACATAAGATCACTTTAACTGCTTTAGAATTACGACGTGCAAATTAGTGGACAAGTTAAATATCACAATTTAATAATAACTAGGCGATGCAGTCGCTAAGCATAAATCTACGCTAGCACCATATATTTAACATGAAAATAACATGTTTCGATGGGAATTTTTGCGAATTTCAAAATATTAAAATCGGTTAAGACCTCGGGAAGTTATGGCGTAACAGACATTGCACCATTGAAGCTGATCCATGGGAGCTTCGCTCGCTCCGCTCCAATAATATTTCTATCGACGACCGTTGCGAAAGGCAGCTTTCGCACCGACGGTCCCTGGTTCGAATCGCGGAAGGGGCAGATGTTTGTATGATGAATACGAGCGTTTGTACCTGAGTCATGGATATTTGTATATATTTCGATGAATATTACTTATTTATGTATGATATATGTTTGTCTATCCGTTACCCTAGTATCCATAACACAAGCCTTAAAGTCTTAAAGTCTTAAAGTCTTAAAAGCCTTAAAGTGCTTATTTTGGGCTTGGTTAATTGGTGTGAATGTAGAAAATATTTATTTATTTATTTATTTCTAACCTTCACACTAATTAGCCTAGCCCAATTTAAGCACTGAATGGTTTGTGTTATAGATACTAGGGTAACAAATAGACATACATATAGGATATATAGATAAGTAGTATTATATATAAACACACATGACTCGGCAAATATGCTCGAATTCATCATACAGATATCTGCCCCTGCTTGGATTCAAACCCAGCACCGTTGGTGCTTACGGCAGGATCGCTACCCTCGCGCCAATCGGTGGTTAAAATTTTATTGATTGATTAATTGTATTAAGGTTCTAGAGTGGCCTTGAAATTAGTTGCTAAGGTTGAATAAATGAAGTTAGTTGAACAGTCAACTAACTTAGGTATATATTTCACTTTATTTCGCTCTTCGCTCTTGATCCCAGTCAAGCCTGCGGCCGATACCGGATCTACGATAAAGCGAGCTAACCCGAAAAGTGCCTATTCACCCTAACTTTAAAAACGGACGGATTATAAGTACTCGGAATTATAGATGCAGGGAGGCAGTTCCACTCCGTTGCGGTACGCATTTTAAGAGATGTTGAGAAGTACTTGGTGCGACAAATTAGAATAGCAACCGAAATACGGTGGTACTCGCATTGAGTCTGTATGTCCAATGGAAAAATAGGGAAGGAGCACAGCTCCTAAGCATTCTCTGCAAAGTATTTTCTGTAGAAGACCGACAGACAGGATACTTTGCAGCGACGAGCTAAGGTGTGAAGCTTGCTCTTCAACAAATTGCTGTTACTAACGAGCCTCTAGCTCTGCGTTGAAACGTGTCCAGTGCAGTAAGTTGGTATCTTGCAAAACTATCCCAGATATGGCTACAAATTCCATCGGACCAAGATCGGACTTAAACATAATAGAGAGTTAAAAGCTGTGCCGATGTTAAATACCGTTTTTTATTTTACTGCAATTTGGGTCTTGGACATAGTGGTGGTGCTGAAGTTGAGGTCTGAAGACAACTCGTTTGTTTTCGGGAAGATATACAGATGTCGCTTCATAGTTATCACTAAATATAAACAAGAGGACACTCTTAATTTTTCCTCTTATGTACAGTCAACAGCACATCGAGCTATGCAAAACTGTCACATTTCTCCATTCTATTTTTAGTTTAAATTCAAAGTCATTTAGGTATATAGTTCAATATCGAGACGATTGGTTTGGCCGAGCGGAAGTGACGGTACCTTCAAAGCCGAACATTTGAGTCGTGAAAGGGGCTGATGATTGTGCAATAAATACGAGAATTTGTATTTAAGTTAAAGGAATTATAAATAAGTATTTTTTTGCATTAAATATATCAGTCACAAACTAAACAAAGTATGCAGTTATGCACTACTTACTAAATAACGTATAGAATACATTAATAAATATATTAAACACCATGGCTCGGAAACAAATACAAGTGACCCTACCTACTAAGATTCGAAACCGGGACCTTTGGTGCAGAAGGTGAAATCAGTACCATACCATACCAACACCAAGCAGTCGTCTCTATATATATTACTTATAGGTATATTAATATTAAATAAATCCTAAACACAAATAAAACCACGTAGACTGTATGTTCTGAAAAATAGCGTGATCTAAAATCAATGTTGGCGCCATCTATTGATACATTTTTCAACATACAAAATCAATTGTTAAATAACAAGTTTTACAAATATATTATGTCTCATCCGTTACCCTAGTTCATAAGTTCAAGCGTTGCAATGTTTTCATCGGGATAGGCTATGTGAATTAAAAAAAAACGGAAACATTTTACAGCTTGTGACAGGTTGACGTACACTATTCAGAAGTTGCGGTTTTTTTACATATCACAACCACAAATATGATAAAATAAATACATCCGTTCCTTAAAAAAATATAATGACTGCTTTATATTAGTATAAATTTGTGGTTGGTATCTGATCCTTGAATCGTATCTGCCATACGTCCACGGACAGAAGAAGATAAATGGTTCTAGGCATAGGAAATGAAGCGTGATCGAATGGAAACAAATGACTGTCGACTTCTAAGTTTAAAAAATATTTATTATGTATTTCAGAACTCATAGACATGAATGTATATTTTTAAAGAGAGAATAGTGCTACGTTATAAATTCCCTACAACTCACTTATGCTTCAGAAAAAAAACTCTTCTTACTGATAAAAATAGAAAAAGAAATAGAGCTAGATAAAATTTTGCAAAACAATATATTAACTGGACTGAAGCTGATTGGATTAGGGTTATTTAGTCAGATGAGACGAAAATCAACCCTAATCCAATCATCTTTATATGTATGTATGTATGTGTATATTGTTTTGCAAAATTTTCTCTAGCTCTATTTCTTTTTCTATTTTTTTCAGTAAGAAGAGTTTTTTTTCTTCTCGAAAGCTCGCATATTTGCTTTGTGTAATTACCGACGAACAGTTCGCTTACTCACTGACGTGCCAGTATCGCGCCTTAAAAGCGCCGCCGCTTCAGAAGCTGAAGACTCCTCACTAGATCTTAAATAGTGAGTAATTTTTCTCACGTCTCTATCTGATAATTTTTTAGTGCGACCACAAACATTGGCCGATATAGGAAATTTACATTTGGCTCTAATTCTTTGTGTTACTGATTGAATTACTTTAATTTTTGAGCAATGTATCTTGTCGATTTTCCATTTTTAAGCAACTGTTTAACAGAGTCTTTAATATTTTTTGCAATCGGTTTCATGATTGCATCGAAAATAAATGTATTAAGTTAAGCCGTTCACTGTGCTGTATCGAATTAGGCTGAGTAATACACAAAGCGAAATTGTTCATTTACGGTATAATCCCGACAAGTTTCAGCAAGTTTCAATAAATTTATACTTGAGCGCAAAGACGTTTGTAAATACGGTGCAAAAGTGAGTCAATCAAAATTAGTTATATTAAAGTTTTAAAACGTAGATACTGGATATTAATTATATATGTTAAGTAGCTAGTAAATTACAGTTTTAAATAATAATACATATGATTTGAAAAGATTTTAATAAATGCGATTATATTTAATATAATATAAAATGTCACAACATTGACTCAGTTATGCACCTCACTGTATATATATATAGAAACGTAAACGTCAAAAACGTTTTACTGTATATCATCAACATCAGCTTATGAATATTCTCACTAGACAAAAACCTTCCACTATCGATGGAAACACAGTAAACATTGAACAATAAACCACTCGTGCCCAATATGAATTAGCGAGTGCTAACGATTGCAGGCAGCCGGCATCAAATAAATAAATTCCTGACAATTCACAACAATTATTGCCCCTACCCGGATTCGAACCCCGAACGGAGGAGTTTAGATCGCTACCGTTGTACCAAGCGGCCATCGCTTGGTCTCATAGCTTATTGTGCCTTCCGATGTACGGACAATTTTTGGTCACCCATTCTATTACCGGCCCTAGCGAACCTTGCTTTACCGTTGCTGTGCCATCGAATTCTTCAATAAAACTGGTGTTTTATAGAAGAATATGATGACCTTTTGATCCGACTAAACTCGTACTCGCAATCTCAGAGATTGTAACGCTTGAAACTGACGTGCTGGCACTCGAAGTCGTATTTATAAATCAACTAAAGAAATAGTACCATCACTATATATAGCAAAATGCAATAAAAGATATGGGTGTGTGTACTTATGTACGCATGTGAGAGGTTACACTTCTTTGGCATCATGAAATTAAACTAGGTCTGCAATACATGCTGCTGTTTGCAAATACTGAGCGAAGCAATAAGATTTTTGAAGGGTGATTATTCCTTGATGGTGTGTCCGATTTGAAAACTTTTTTTGTACATTAGTCACGATCACGATGTGAATTTTGGCGCCAAATTTCATCGATGTAGAATCAGCGGTTTGGCTGTGATCAGCTTTTGAATTTTTCTTTCGGTGATTATTCCTCCATGGCAAAGTCTATACATAGGCTATGTCCGTCAGGTTATAATCATGTATGTTCATGCCAAAATTCGTTCGAATCGGTTGAACCGCTAAGTAGCAGGAGGGAGACAAGCGAAATTTGTGAGTTGCCTAAAAGAGAGCTTCGCTCAATAATTTATATTATAAAAAATACAAAGAATACATACCGACAGTTAACCACAAATCAATAAACACATTTAAAAACGCACTGTTTATAGTATTAAAACCACTTTTAAATAAAATTGTTATAATAATATTATATAAATCATTGTTAACCTTCATACAATTAAAAATCAAACACACACACACACACACATTCATAAATATTTGAGTAACTACCTTGAGCCAATTAGGGGCCAACTTCATCCTGCCGGTTTAATCCATGTCGCTTTTACGGGCAACTTCATCCTGTTACTTTTGTGTAACAGTGATGCGCACGCATCTTAAAATTTCACTCTCATAATTATTTCATAACGCACCTAAAGAAGTATAACTCCAACAATCTAAAACTTAGGCTTGTTATTCTACTTCACTTCGAATCGATGACTAATGAAATTTTTCAGGTTTTGTAGGTTAGTTACGCGCAAGATGGCGCTGATATCAGCTAAGAAACGCAGAAAATTCATCACTTTCTTTTAGTTTCGGTAGAACAAGTGAAAGAGTAATAGCCCGATCGAAAGGTTGAGTATTCGATTTTTGTCTGGCACCTGAGACAAATTGGGAGCTTTTTTAGTCCAAATACATTAAATAGGTACTTCATGTACATCTACATATGTTTTGACAATGTTATCGTGATTACTGCTTAGATTTTACTAGAAAATTGTCCATAAAAATTAAATTACATATCGTTTTAAAAGATAAAGATAAAAAGGTAAAATCTTTATAAATTAATTAAAGACGACCGTTTGGTGCAACGGTAGCGATCCTGCCTTTCGCACCAACGGTCCTGGGTTCGAATCCCGGAAGGGGCAGATGTTTGTATGATGAATACGAGCATTTGTACCTGAGTCATGGATGTTTGTATATATTTCTATAAATATTACTTATTTATGTATGATATATGTATGTCTATCCGTTACCCTAGTATCCATAACACAAGCCTTACAGTGCTTACTTTGGGCTAGGTTAATTGGTGTGAATGTAGGAAATATTTATTTATTATTTATAATCATAAACTTAAAGAATATGGCAAAACAACTGTAGGAAACTTAAACTACAAACAACAACAAAACTATTTTCATTAAATATGAGTTGTAAATCTTTTAAAAACTTTTCTTGTATACTAATAAGGCGTATAAGAAAAAATACTATTACAAGGAATGGAAATGAATATACAGTACTATCATTACAAAACAAACAATAAAAAGAAACAACTCCAGGCGTTCTCCTCTTTTAAATTTTTACCGATATTGGAAACATGATTTTTAACTTTTCGAAGGGCATTACAATGATGCAGTGGCGAGTGCCGCAAACGACCCCACAGAGCCTCGGCAGTCAGGTGGTACGTCCCAGTGGTTTTTTATTTCGGGTATGCCCCGCCTACGCTCCGTGCGCTAAGGTGTGGGAGAGTCCCACATATCCCCGCCATAAACTCGTGGCGGGTCGAATCCATAAAGGATTTTCCACAGGGAAAAGGAAAAAGGGCATTACAATGATATTATTTTATTATAGAAAGTAATACTCTACCCGAAAATCAGCCTCTTATTTCTGAAGTCTGAAAATTAAAACGACAAATTTATTTTTGTTTGTATTGTATGCATCTATATATGTTACAGTAAATGTGATTACTATGGTTATTATTAATAATAACCAGTAATTATTAAGTCTTACCTTATGATTTGGTTAGGTTAGATTATTGAAGTTTTATTATTAATAACACAAGTCAACAAAATTTGACAAAGTTTCTTACCCAGACACCTGAGTATATTTTCCCGAAGGATTTTGGTGTGCTGAATCCAAATCCAGTCGCGAGTCTGGATGTCCGATGGAAGAACAGGGAAGGCGGTATGAGCACATGCAGCTCCTGAGCATTCTCTTCAAAGTATTTTCTGTAGAAGACCGACAGACAGGATACTTTGCAGCGACGAGTTAAGGTGTGAAGCTTGCTCTTTATCAAATTGCTGTTACTAATGAGCCTCTGGCTCTGTGTTGAATCGTGTCCAGTGCAGTAAGTTGGTATCTTGCAGAGCTATCCCAGATATGGCTACAAATTCCATGCAAGATTGGACTTAAACATAATAGAGAGTTAAAAGCTGTACCGGCATGAAATACTGTTTGAGCTTATTTAGAATACCCAGCTTTTTTGCTGCAGTTTGAGTCTTGGACTGTAGTTGAAGTCTGAAGACAACTCGTTTGTTTTCCAGAAAATAATACAGAAGTCGCTTCATAGTTATCACAAAATATAAGCAAGGACACTGATGTACAATCAACAGCACATGGATATATGCAAAACGGTCACATTTCTCCATTCTATTTTTAGTTTAAATTCAAAGTTATTTAGGTATATAGTTCAATATCAAGACGATTGGTTTGGCCGAGCGAAAGTGAAGCTATCTTCAAAGCCAAACATTTGAATCCTGAAAGGGGCTTATGATTGTGCAATAAATACGAGAATTTCTGCTTGAGTTAAGGAAATATATATATATTTCTTTTTTTGTATTAAATTTCGGACACCTGACAACAAATATTTTAGTCCCAAACTAAGCAAAGCATGGGTACTAAATAACGTATAGAATACACTATAATAAATATATAAACCACCATAGCTCGGAAACAAATGCAAGTTCTTATCACAGAAACATGTGATCCTAGCAAAATAAGAAACCGAGACCTTTGGTGCAGAATAGACATGAGTACGTTATACCAAAACGTAACTAAAAACCGTTTTGAGTTTCATATCGAAACGTAACGTTACCGCAAAACATAAAACCGTTTTTCTCATAGCCAAAAAAGTGATAAAAGCATCATTTCATTATTTACAAAAAAAATTGTAAATAATATAAATGATCAGAAATATTATAAAAAAAAAATCGAACAAAAAATTATTGTAAATATGACGATTTTTAAATGCGCCAGAAAAGTTTTTAAGTTCTCATTTATTCACATTATATTAAAAATTACTAGTTTATACATTTAAGTTTGAACAAACTAGTCCTAAGCCTAGTAAAATCATGAAGGCATATCGTCATAACCATAATTACATAAAACTAAAAAAAAACTTGCGTTACGTTAGCTAACAGCGTTTGAGTTTTCAACGCGGTTGACGAGATGGTTTGGCTTTTTGCAGTAGCCAAACCATCTCTTCAACCACGTTAGTGATAACCAAAACTGAAACGGTTTCCAACAACGTTAGGGAAACTTCAAAACCGTTACGCAACGGTTTTCAAAAAATACCCATAACACCCATCTCTAGTGCAAAAGGTAAAATCAATGCCATTGCATCAAGTAGTCATCTCTATATACGACTTGTATATTGATATTAAATAAATCCGAACTACCTTTATAAATAAAACCACGTAGACTGTTTGTACTGAAATCTTTTTAATAAAATAGCATGATCTAAAATCAATGTTAGCGCCATCTATTGATACATTTTTAAACTAACAAAATCAACTGTTAAGTAACTTTTACAAATATACTTAGGTCTCATCCGTTACCACAGTTCATAAAATAAACGTTGCAATGTTTTCATCGGGATAGGCTATGTAAATTGAAAAAAACGGAAAAAATTTACAGTTTGTGACAGGTTGACGTACACTATTCAGAAGTTGCGGTTTTTTTACATATCACAACCTCAAATATGATAAAATAAATACATCCGTTCCTTAAAAAAATATAATGACTGCTTTATATTAGTATAAATTTGTGGTTGGTATCTGATCCTTGAATCGTATCTGCCATACGTCCACGGACAGAAGAAGATAAATGGTTCTAGGCATAGGAAATGAAGCGTGATCGAATGGAAACAAATGACTGTCGACTTCTAAGTTTAAAAAATATTTATTATGTATTTCAGAACTCATAGACATGAATGTATATTTTTAAAGAGAGAATAGTGCTACGTTATAAATTCCCTACAACTCACTTATGCTTGGAATACTTAAAGTTACTAAATAGTTAATAGTAACGATAGAAGGAATACAAAAGGCAGAATTAATATTTAAAGGCTATTTCAACAAAAACTTTGTTTTTTAAATCAAAATAAAACAAAGAATTTAGATAACAATGATTCTTTCATTGTATTCGTAAGAGTAAGGTTTGGCAGTTATGAATGAAAAATGATATCGACTTAGACCATGGTTACAGATATCGCTTCATTCATTATAATAAGACAAAGGTGTTTTATATTAAGTAACATCCCATACATTTATAATTTTTATATATTTAATGCATTTTTCAATGCGATCTTATAATATAAATTATTATAATAGAAAAATAATAGAAAAAATCGACTCGGGTCACAAGTGAATTCTCAGGCAGGAATCGAACCCGGAACCTTTGGAAATCCCGGTGCCTGTTCGATTCCCACCTGAAAATGCATAAAATATATAAAAATTATAAAACTTAATGTTTCATTTTAAATGATTGCCCAAACATTTGTAAAAATGTTTCTTTCGAATACGAGAGGTTGCTCCTCTCATTGATGAAATAACGCTGGCCTACAGCGTAAAATCAGAAAGGTACTAGATAATTTCGACGAGTGTTCGCAAGGCTCGGTAGCTCAATCGGGGATTTGAACAAATATATATATATATATATATATATATACACTCATTTGCAAAAAAAACGGGCGGTTTTGATTTTCATTCATCTTTAAAAAGATACAATACAAAAAAGATTTCAATCGTTTGTACACGTTACTGGCCGGTTTTAAAAATGCCGTGGTATTTAAAAAAGTACGTTCCTAATTCAAATTTTCATTTGATGCTCATTTTTACAGAAAACCCCTTTTTATCCTATATTTTTGGCGCGTAGTTCCAGAAGTTAACATCGACTTTCATAACTTTTATTCAATTTTCATCGATTAATTTCATATCCTTGACTGTCAAAGCTTTATTTATTGCTGTTTGGCTGTATCAAAAATGGTAGATAAAGTGGTAAAAGCTACCAAAATTATCGCGCTGCTTGAAGAGGGTTGCAGCCAATGCTTCGTGGCTAGGAGGCTAAATGTTAGTCGCTCGACGGTCTAAAGGACCTGGCAGCGATATCAGGAGACTGGTTCCGTCGAGAGAAGGCCTGGTTCTGGAAGAAAACCATGTACCCAACCACGGGATGATCGTTTTCTTGTGAGTCGCGCATTGAGAAATCGCAAATTTTCGTATTTGGATCTTAAGAACAACCTCCAAGAAGTAAGAAATGTGCATATTAGTCTATGGACGGTCAGGAGGAGGCTTCTCGCTGCCAATATACGCAGTCACCGCCCGGCCCGCGGCCTCAAATTACTCCGTGAGCACCGAGTTCACAGGCTTAGGTTCGCTAGAAATTGTGAATCATGGACTCAAGAAGATTGGAATAGGGTTTTGTTCTCTGATGAAGCCAGGATATCTCTGTTCGGTGAAGATCGACGTCGGCGAGTGCTAAGAAGACAAGGAGAACGCTTTGCAGAGGCATGTTTCGAAGAAATCACACCTTATGGTGGGGGCTCTGTTATGTTTTGGGCAGGAATAAATTCAATGGATCGTACAGAGTTAGTCTTCATTGAAAACGGCTCACTGACTGGGCATCGATACATAACGGAAATTCTAATTCCTCATGCACAACCCGCATTGGCCGCTCTAGGTGAAGACTCGATTTTTATGGACGACAATGCTCGCGCCCACCGATTTCGCGATGTTAAAACGTATGTTCAAGAGGTCGGCATTCGTCGTTTGGATTGACCAGCTCGAAGTCCCGACCTCAATCCCATAGAGCATGTCTGGGACGTTCTGAAACGACGTGTGAGATCAGTACAACCGGCTCCGCAGATCATCAGAGAGCTGAAGAATGTGATTACTGCGGAGTGGGAACGTATTCCTCAAGCAAGTATCCGGGATATACTCGCTAGCATGCCCAAACAAATTCCAGCTGTGATTTTAGCTAGAGGGGGTCACACTCGATATTAAACATTTATCTGCTTTTACTTTATTAAAGAAAAACAAACAAAAAAACTTTTTTATTTTTACTTCATGAGCATATGCACTACTAGCGAACATACACTACTAGTGAGGTTTAGCATTATTTCCCATAAATTGTATCAAAATTTTATGAAATACTGATGAAAACGATTATTTGCTTATTAATTTACCAAATTGTGAGGATAAAACTACCTATAATTATCAAACAAAGCAATATTAACATTTGAAATGGTTCATTGCTTAGGTGCCCGTTTTTTTTGCAAATGAGTTTATATATATATATACAGTGAGGTGCATAACTGAGTCAATGTTGTGACATTTTATATTATATTAAATATAATCGCATTTATTAAAATCTTTTCAAATCATATGTATTATTATTTAAAACTGTAATTTACTAGCTACTTAACATATATAATTAATATCCAGTATCTACGTTTTAAAACTTTAATATAACTAATTTTGATTGACTTACTTTTGCACCGTATTTACAAACGTCTTTGCGCTCAAGTATAAATTTATTGAAACTTGCTGAAACTTGTCGGGATTATAGTGTAAATGAACAATTTCGCTTTGTGTATTACTCAGCCTAATTCGATACAGCACAGTGAACGGCTTAACTTAATACATTTATTTTCGATGCAATCATGAAACCGATTGCAAAAAATATTAAAGACTCTGTTAAACAGTTGCTTAAAAATGGAAAATCGACAAGATACATTGCTCAAAAATTAAAGATAAGTCAATCAGTAACACAAAGAATTAGAGCCAAATGTAAATTTCCTATGTCGGCCAATGTTTGTGGTCGCACTAAAAAAATATCAGATAGAGACGTGAGAAAAATTACTCACTATTTAAGATCTAGTGAGGAGTCTTCAGCTTCTGAAGCGGCGGCGCTTTTAAGGCGCGATACTGGCACGTCAGTGAGTAAGCGAACTGTTCGTCGGTAATAACACAAAGCAAATATGAGAGCTTTCGAGAAGAAAAAAAAAAACTCTTCTTAGGAAAAAAATAGAAGAAAAAATAGAGCTAGATAAAATTTTGCAAAACAATATATTAACTGGACTGAAGCTGATTGGATTAGGGTTATTTAGTCAGATGAGACGAAAATCAACCCTAATCCAATCATCTTTATATGTATGTATGTATGTGTATATTGTTTTGCAAAATTTTCTCTAGCTCTATTTCTTTTTCTATTTTTTTCAGTAAGAAGAGTTTTTTTTCTTCTCGAAAGCTCGCATATTTGCTTTGTGTAATTACCGACGAACAGTTCGCTTACTCACTGACGTGCCAGTATCGCGCCTTAAAAGCGCCGCCGCTTCAGAAGCTGAAGACTCCTCACTAGATCTTAAATAGTGAGTAATTTTTCTCACGTCTCTATCTGATAATTTTTTAGTGCGACCACAAACATTGGCCGATATAGGAAATTTACATTTGGCTCTAATTCTTTGTGTTACTGATTGAATTACTTTAATTTTTGAGCAATGTATCTTGTCGATTTTCCATTTTTAAGCAACTGTTTAACAGAGTCTTTAATATTTTTTGCAATCGGTTTCATGATTGCATCGAAAATAAATGTATTAAGTTAAGCCGTTCACTGTGCTGTATCGAATTAGGCTGAGTAATACACAAAGCGAAATTGTTCATTTACAGTATAATCCCGACAAGTTTCAGCAAGTTTCAATAAATTTATACTTGAGCGCAAAGACGTTTGTAAATACGGTGCAAAAGTGAGTCAATCAAAATTAGTTATATTAAAGTTTTAAAACGTAGATACTGGATATTAATTATATATGTTAAGTAGCTAGTAAATTACAGTTTTAAATAATAATACATATGATTTGAAAAGATTTTAATAAATGCGATTATATTTAATATAATATAAAATGTCACAACATTGACTCAGTTATGCACCTCACTGTATATATATATAGAAACGTAAACGTCAAAAACGTTTTACTGTATATCATCAACATCAGCTTATGAATATTCTCACTAGACAAAAACCTTCCACTATCGATGGAAACACAGTAAACATTGAACAATAAACCACTCGTGCCCAATATGAATTAGCGAGTGCTAACGATTGCAGGCAGCCGGCATCAAATAAATAAATTCCTGACAATTCACAACAATTATTGCCCCTACCCGGATTCGAACCCCGAACGGAGGAGTTTAGATCGCTACCGTTGTACCAAGCGGCCATCGCTTGGTCTCATAGCTTATTGTGCCTTCCGATGTACGGACAATTTTTGGTCACCCATTCTATTACCGGCCCTAGCGAACCTTGCTTTACCGTTGCTGTGCCATCGAATTCTTCAATAAAACTGGTGTTTTATAGAAGAATATGATGACCTTTTGATCCGACTAAACTCGTACTCGCAATCTCAGAGATTGTAACGCTTGAAACTGACGTGCTGGCACTCGAAGTCGTATTTATAAATCAACTAAAGAAATAGTACCATCACTATATATAGCAAAATGCAATAAAAGATATGGGTGTGTGTACTTATGTACGCATGTGAGAGGTTACACTTCTTTGGCATCATGAAATTAAACTAGGTCTGCAATACATGCTGCTGTTTGCAAATACTGAGCGAAGCAATTAGATTTTTGAAGGGTGATTATTCCTTGATGGTGTGTCCGATTTGAAAACTTTTTTTGTACATTAGTCACGATCACGATGTGAATTTTGGCGCCAAATTTCATCGATGTAGAATCAGCGGTTTGGCTGTGATCAGCTTTTGAATTTTTCTTTCGGTGATTATTCCTCCATGGCAAAGTCTATACATAGGCTATGTCCGTCAGGTTATAATCATGTATGTTCATGCCAAAATTCGTTCGAATCGGTTGAACCGCTAAGTAGCAGGAGGGAGACAAGCGAAATTTGTGAGTTGCCTAAAAGAGAGCTTCGCTCAATAATTTATATTATAAAAAATACAAAGAATACATACCGACAGTTAACCACAAATCAATAAACACATTTAAAAACGCACTGTTTATAGTATTAAAACCACTTTTAAATAAAATTGTTATAATAATATTATATAAATCATTGTTAACCTTCATACAATTAAAAATCAAACACACACACACACACACATTCATAAATATTTGAGTAACTACCTTGAGCCAATTAGGGGCCAACTTCATCCTGCCGGTTTAATCCATGTCGCTTTTACGGGCAACTTCATCCTGTTACTTTTGTGTAACAGTGATGCGCACGCATCTTAAAATTTCACTCTCATAATTATTTCATAACGCACCTAAAGAAGTATAACTCCAACAATCTAAAACTTAGGCTTGTTATTCTACTTCACTTCGAATCGATGACTTTAATGAAATTTTTCAGGTTTTGTAGGTTAGTTACGCGCAAGATGGCGCTGATATCAGCTAAGAAACGCAGAAAATTCATCACTTTCTTTTAGTTTCGGTAGAACAAGTGAAAGAGTAATAGCCCGATCGAAAGGTTGAGTATTCGATTTTTGTCTGGCACCTGAGACAAATTGGGAGCTTTTTTAGTCCAAATACATTAAATAGGTACTTCATGTACATCTACATATGTTTTGACAATGTTATCGTGATTACTGCTTAGATTTTACTAGAAAATTGTCCATAAAAATTAAATTACATATCGTTTTAAAAGATAAAGATAAAAAGGTAAAATCTTTATAAATTAATTAAAGACGACCGTTTGGTGCAACGGTAGCGATCCTGCCTTTCGCACCAACGGTCCTGGGTTCGAATCCCGGAAGGGGCAGATGTTTGTATGATGAACACGAGCATTTGTACCTGAGTCATGGATGTTTGTATATATTTCTATAAATATTACTTATTTATGTATGATATATGTATGTCTATCCGTTACCCTAGTATCCATAACACAAGCCTTACAGTGCTTACTTTGGGCTAGGTTAATTGGTGTGAATGTAGGAAATATTTATTTATTATTTATAATCATAAACTTAAAGAATATGGCAAAACAACTGTAGGAAACTTAAACTACAAACAACAACAAAACTATTTTCATTAAATATGAGTTGTAAATCTTTTAAAAACTTTTCTTGTATACTAATAAGGCGTATAAGAAAAAATACTATTACAAGGAATGGAAATGAATATACAGTACTATCATTACAAAACAAACAATAAAAAGAAACAACTCCAGGCGTTCTCCTCTTTTAAATTTTTACCGATATTGGAAACATGATTTTTAACTTTTCGAAGGGCATTACAATGATGCAGTGGCGAGTGCCGCAAACGACCCCACAGAGCCTAGGCAGTCAGGTGGTACGTCCCAGTGGTTTTTTAGTTCGGGTATGCCCCGCCTACGCTCCGTGCGCTAAGGTGTGGGAGAGTCCCACATATCCCCGCCATAAACTCGTGGCGGGTCGAATCCATAAAGGATTTTCCACAGGGAAAAGGAAAAAGGGCATTACAATGATATTATTTTATTATAGAAAGTAATACTCTACCCGAAAATCAGCCTCTTATTTCTGAAGTCTGAAAATTAAAACGACAAATTTATTTTTGTTTGTATTGTATGCATCTATATATGTTACAGTAAATGTGATTACTATGGTTATTATTAATAATAACCAGTAATTATTAAGTCTTACCTTATGATTTGGTTAGGTTAGATTATTGAAGTTTTATTATTAATAACACAAGTCAACAAAATTTGACAAAGTTTCTTACCCAGACACCTGAGTATATTTTCCCGAAGGATTTTGGTGTGCTGAATCCAAATCCAGTCGCGAGTCTGGATGTCCGATGGAAGAACAGGGAAGGCGGTATGAGCACATGCAGCTCCTGAGCATTCTCTTCAAAGTATTTTCTGTAGAAGACCGACAGACAGGATACTTTGCAGCGACGAGTTAAGGTGTGAAGCTTGCTCTTTATCAAATTGCTGTTACTAATGAGCCTCTGGCTCTGTGTTGAATCGTGTCCAGTGCAGTAAGTTGGTATCTTGCAGAGCTATCCCAGATATGGCTACAAATTCCATGCAAGATTGGACTTAAACATAATAGAGAGTTAAAAGCTGTACCGGCATGAAATACTGTTTGAGCTTATTTAGAATACCCAGCTTTTTTGCTGCAGTTTGAGTCTTGGACTGTAGTTGAAGTCTGAAGACAACTCGTTTGTTTTCCAGAAAATAATACAGAAGTCGCTTCATAGTTATCACAAAATATAAGCAAGGACACTGATGTACAATCAACAGCACATGGATATATGCAAAACGGTCACATTTCTCCATTCTATTTTTAGTTTAAATTCAAAGTTATTTAGGTATATAGTTCAATATCAAGACGATTGGTTTGGCCGAGCGAAAGTGAAGCTATCTTCAAAGCCAAACATTTGAATCCTGAAAGGGGCTTATGATTGTGCAATAAATACGAGAATTTCTGCTTGAGTTAAGGAAATATATATATATTTCTTTTTTTGTATTAAATTTCGGACACCTGACAACAAATATTTTAGTCCCAAACTAAGCAAAGCATGGGTACTAAATAACGTATAGAATACACTATAATAAATATATAAACCACCATAGCTCGGAAACAAATGCAAGTTCTTATCACAGAAACATGTGATCCTAGCAAAATAAGAAACCGAGACCTTTGGTGCAGAATAGACATGAGTACGTTATACCAAAACGTAACTAAAAACCGTTTTGAGTTTCATATCGAAACGTAACGTTACCGCAAAACATAAAACCGTTTTTCTCATAGCCAAAAAAGTGATAAAAGCATCATTTCATTATTTACAAAAAAAATTGTAAATAATATAAATGATCAGAAATATTATAAAAAAAAAATCGAACAAAAAATTATTGTAAATATGACGATTTTTAAATGCGCCAGAAAAGTTTTTAAGTTCTCATTTATTCACATTATATTAAAAATTACTAGTTTATACATTTAAGTTTGAACAAACTAGTCCTAAGCCTAGTAAAATCATGAAGGCATATCGTCATAACCATAATTACATAAAACTAAAAAAAAACTTGCGTTACGTTAGCTAACAGCGTTTGAGTTTTCAACGCGGTTGACGAGATGGTTTGGCTTTTTGCAGTAGCCAAACCATCTCTTCAACCACGTTAGTGATAACCAAAACTGAAACGGTTTCCAACAACGTTAGGGAAACTTCAAAACCGTTACGCAACGGTTTTCAAAAAATACCCATAACACCCATCTCTAGTGCAAAAGGTAAAATCAATGCCATTGCATCAAGTAGTCATCTCTATATACGACTTGTATATTGATATTAAATAAATCCGAACTACCTTTATAAATAAAACCACGTAGACTGTTTGTACTGAAATCTTTTTAATAAAATAGCATGATCTAAAATCAATGTTAGCGCCATCTATTGATACATTTTTAAACTAACAAAATCAACTGTTAAGTAACTTTTACAAATATACTTAGGTCTCATCCGTTACCACAGTTCATAAAATAAACGTTGCAATGTTTTCATCGGGATAGGCTATGTAAATTGAAAAAAACGGAAAAAATTTACAGTTTGTGACAGGTTGACGTACACTATTCAGAAGTTGCGGTTTTTTTACATATCACAACCTCAAATATGATAAAATAAATACATCCGTTCCTTAAAAAAATATAATGACTGCTTTATATTAGTATAAATTTGTGGTTGGTATCTGATCCTTGAATCGTATCTGCCATACGTCCACGGACAGAAGAAGATAAATGGTTCTAGGCATAGGAAATGAAGCGTGATCGAATGGAAACAAATGACTGTCGACTTCTAAGTTTAAAAAATATTTATTATGTATTTCAGAACTCATAGACATGAATGTATATTTTTAAAGAGAGAATAGTGCTACGTTATAAATTCCCTACAACTCACTTATGCTTGGAATACTTAAAGTTACTAAATAGTTAATAGTAACGATAGAAGGAATACAAAAGGCAGAATTAATATTTAAAGGCTATTTCAACAAAAACTTTGTTTTTTAAATCAAAATAAAACAAAGAATTTAGATAACAATGATTCTTTCATTGTATTCGTAAGAGTAAGGTTTGGCAGTTATGAATGAAAAATGATATCGACTTAGACCATGGTTACAGATATCGCTTCATTCATTATAATAAGACAAAGGTGTTTTATATTAAGTAACATCCCATACATTTATAATTTTTATATATTTAATGCATTTTTCAATGCGATCTTATAAGATAAATTATTATAATAGAAAAATACTAGAAAAAATCGACTCGGGTCACAAGTGAATTCTCAGGCAGGAATCGAACCCGGAACCTTTGGAAATCCCGGTGCCTGTTCGATTCCCACCTGAAAATGCATAAAATATATAAAAATTATAAAACTTAATGTTTCATTTTAAATGATTGCCCAAACATTTGTAAAAATGTTTCTTTCGAATACGAGAGGTTGCTCCTCTCATTGATGAAATAACGCTGGCCTACAGCGTAAAATCAGAAAGGTACTAGATAATTTCGACGAGTGTTCGCAAGGCTCGGTAGCTCAATCGGGGATTTGAACAAATATATATATATATATATATATATACACTCATTTGCAAAAAAAACGGGCGGTTTTGATTTTCATTCATCTTTAAAAAGATACAATACAAAAAAGATTTCAATCGTTTGTACACGTTACTGGCCGGTTTTAAAAATGCCGTGGTATTTAAAAAAGTACGTTCCTAATTCAAATTTTCATTTGATGCTCATTTTTACAGAAAACCCCTTTTTATCCTATATTTTTGGCGCGTAGTTCCAGAAGTTAACATCGACTTTCATAACTTTTATTCAATTTTCATCGATTAATTTCATATCCTTGACTGTCAAAGCTTTATTTATTGCTGTTTGGCTGTATCAAAAATGGTAGATAAAGTGGTAAAAGCTACCAAAATTATCGCGCTGCTTGAAGAGGGTTGCAGCCAATGCTTCGTGGCTAGGAGGCTAAATGTTAGTCGCTCGACGGTCTAAAGGACCTGGCAGCGATATCAGGAGACTGGTTCCGTCGAGAGAAGGCCTGGTTCTGGAAGAAAACCATGTACCCAACCACGGGATGATCGTTTTCTTGTGAGTCGCGCATTGAGAAATCGCAAATTTTCGTATTTGGATCTTAAGAACAACCTCCAAGAAGTAAGAAATGTGCATATTAGTCTATGGACGGTCAGGAGGAGGCTTCTCGCTGCCAATATACGCAGTCACCGCCCGGCCCGCGGCCTCAAATTACTCCGTGAGCACCGAGTTCACAGGCTTAGGTTCGCTAGAAATTGTGAATCATGGACTCAAGAAGATTGGAATAGGGTTTTGTTCTCTGATGAAGCCAGGATATCTCTGTTCGGTGAAGATCGACGTCGGCGAGTGCTAAGAAGACAAGGAGAACGCTTTGCAGAGGCATGTTTCGAAGAAATCACACCTTATGGTGGGGGCTCTGTTATGTTTTGGGCAGGAATAAATTCAATGGATCGTACAGAGTTAGTCTTCATTGAAAACGGCTCACTGACTGGGCATCGATACATAACGGAAATTCTAATTCCTCATGCACAACCCGCATTGGCCGCTCTAGGTGAAGACTCGATTTTTATGGACGACAATGCTCGCGCCCACCGATTTCGCGATGTTAAAACGTATGTTCAAGAGGTCGGCATTCGTCGTTTGGATTGACCAGCTCGAAGTCCCGACCTCAATCCCATAGAGCATGTCTGGGACGTTCTGAAACGACGTGTGAGATCAGTACAACCGGCTCCGCAGATCATCAGAGAGCTGAAGAATGTGATTACTGCGGAGTGGGAACGTATTCCTCAAGCAAGTATCCGGGATATACTCGCTAGCATGCCCAAACAAATTCCAGCTGTGATTTTAGCTAGAGGGGGTCACACTCGATATTAAACATTTATCTGCTTTTACTTTATTAAAGAAAAACAAACAAAAAAACTTTTTTATTTTTACTTCATGAGCATATGCACTACTAGCGAACATACACTACTAGTGAGGTTTAGCATTATTTCCCATAAATTGTATCAAAATTTTATGAAATACTGATGAAAACGATTATTTGCTTATTAATTTACCAAATTGTGAGGATAAAACTACCTATAATTATCAAACAAAGCAATATTAACATTTGAAATGGTTCATTGCTTAGGTGCCCGTTTTTTTTGCAAATGAGTTTATATATATATATACAGTGAGGTGCATAACTGAGTCAATGTTGTGACATTTTATATTATATTAAATATAATCGCATTTATTAAAATCTTTTCAAATCATATGTATTATTATTTAAAACTGTAATTTACTAGCTACTTAACATATATAATTAATATCCAGTATCTACGTTTTAAAACTTTAATATAACTAATTTTGATTGACTTACTTTTGCACCGTATTTACAAACGTCTTTGCGCTCAAGTATAAATTTATTGAAACTTGCTGAAACTTGTCGGGATTATAGTGTAAATGAACAATTTCGCTTTGTGTATTACTCAGCCTAATTCGATACAGCACAGTGAACGGCTTAACTTAATACATTTATTTTCGATACAATCATGAAACCGATTGCAAAAAATATTAAACACTCTGTTAAACAGTTGCTTAAAAATGGAAAATCGACAAGATACATTGCTCAAAAATTAAAGATAAGTCAATCAGTAACACAAAGAATTAGAGCCAAATGTAAATTTCCTATGTCGGCCAATGTTTGTGGTCGCACTAAAAAAATATCAGATAGAGACGTGAGAAAAATTACTCACTATTTAAGATCTAGTGAGGAGTCTTCAGCTTCTGAAGCGGCGGCGCTTTTAAGGCGCGATACTGGCACGTCAGTGAGTAAGCGAACTGTTCGTCGGTAATAACACAAAGCAAATATGAGAGCTTTCGAGAAGAAAAAAAAAACTCTTCTTAGGAAAAAAATAGAAGAAAAAATAGAGCTAGATAAAATTTTGCAAAACAATATATTAACTGGACTGAAGCTGATTGGATTAGGGTTATTTAGTCAGATGAGACGAAAATCAACCCTAATCCAATCATCTTTATATGTATGTATGTATGTGTATATTGTTTTGCAAAATTTTCTCTAGCTCTATTTCTTTTTCTATTTTTTTCAGTAAGAAGAGTTTTTTTTCTTCTCGAAAGCTCGCATATTTGCTTTGTGTAATTACCGACGAACAGTTCGCTTACTCACTGACGTGCCAGTATCGCGCCTTAAAAGCGCCGCCGCTTCAGAAGCTGAAGACTCCTCACTAGATCTTAAATAGTGAGTAATTTTTCTCACGTCTCTATCTGATAATTTTTTAGTGCGACCACAAACATTGGCCGATATAGGAAATTTACATTTGGCTCTAATTCTTTGTGTTACTGATTGAATTACTTTAATTTTTGAGCAATGTATCTTGTCGATTTTCCATTTTTAAGCAACTGTTTAACAGAGTCTTTAATATTTTTTGCAATCGGTTTCATGATTGCATCGAAAATAAATGTATTAAGTTAAGCCGTTCACTGTGCTGTATCGAATTAGGCTGAGTAATACACAAAGCGAAATTGTTCATTTACAGTATAATCCCGACAAGTTTCAGCAAGTTTCAATAAATTTATACTTGAGCGCAAAGACGTTTGTAAATACGGTGCAAAAGTGAGTCAATCAAAATTAGTTATATTAAAGTTTTAAAACGTAGATACTGGATATTAATTATATATGTTAAGTAGCTAGTAAATTACAGTTTTAAATAATAATACATATGATTTGAAAAGATTTTAATAAATGCGATTATATTTAATATAATATAAAATGTCACAACATTTACTCAGTTATGCACCTCACTGTATATATATATAGAAACGTAAACGTCAAAAACGTTTTACTGTATATCATCAACATCAGCTTATGAATATTCTCACTAGACAAAAACCTTCCACTATCGATGGAAACACAGTAAACATTGAACAATAAACCACTCGTGCCCAATATGAATTAGCGAGTGCTAACGATTGCAGGCAGCCGGCATCAAATAAATAAATTCCTGACAATTCACAACAATTATTGCCCCTACCCGGATTCGAACCCCGAACGGAGGAGTTTAGATCGCTACCGTTGTACCAAGCGGCCATCGCTTGGTCTCATAGCTTATTGTGCCTTCCGATGTACGGACAATTTTTGGTCACCCATTCTATTACCGGCCCTAGCGAACCTTGCTTTACCGTTGCTGTGCCATCGAATTCTTCAATAAAACTGGTGTTTTATAGAAGAATATGATGACCTTTTGATCCGACTAAACTCGTACTCGCAATCTCAGAGATTGTAACGCTTGAAACTGACGTGCTGGCACTCGAAGTCGTATTTATAAATCAACTAAAGAAATAGTACCATCACTATATATAGCAAAATGCAATAAAAGATATGGGTGTGTGTACTTATGTACGCATGTGAGAGGTTACACTTCTTTGGCATCATGAAATTAAACTAGGTCTGCAATACATGCTGCTGTTTGCAAATACTGAGCGAAGCAATTAGATTTTTGAAGGGTGATTATTCCTTGATGGTGTGTCCGATTTGAAAACTTTTTTTGTACATTAGTCACGATCACGATGTGAATTTTGGCGCCAAATTTCATCGATGTAGAATCAGCGGTTTGGCTGTGATCAGCTTTTGAATTTTTCTTTCGGTGATTATTCCTCCATGGCAAAGTCTATACATAGGCTATGTCCGTCAGGTTATAATCATGTATGTTCATGCCAAAATTCGTTCGAATCGGTTGAACCGCTAAGTAGCAGGAGGGAGACAAGCGAAATTTGTGAGTTGCCTAAAAGAGAGCTTCGCTCAATAATTTATATTATAAAAAATACAAAGAATACATACCGACAGTTAACCACAAATCAATAAACACATTTAAAAACGCACTGTTTATAGTATTAAAACCACTTTTAAATAAAATTGTTATAATAATATTATATAAATCATTGTTAACCTTCATACAATTAAAAATCAAACACACACACACACACACATTCATAAATATTTGAGTAACTACCTTGAGCCAATTAGGGGCCAACTTCATCCTGCCGGTTTAATCCATGTCGCTTTTACGGGCAACTTCATCCTGTTACTTTTGTGTAACAGTGATGCGCACGCATCTTAAAATTTCACTCTCATAATTATTTCATAACGCACCTAAAGAAGTATAACTCCAACAATCTAAAACTTAGGCTTGTTATTCTACTTCACTTCGAATCGATGACTTTAATGAAATTTTTCAGGTTTTGTAGGTTAGTTACGCGCAAGATGGCGCTGATATCAGCTAAGAAACGCAGAAAATTCATCACTTTCTTTTAGTTTCGGTAGAACAAGTGAAAGAGTAATAGCCCGATCGAAAGGTTGAGTATTCGATTTTTGTCTGGCACCTGAGACAAATTGGGAGCTTTTTTAGTCCAAATACATTAAATAGGTACTTCATGTACATCTACATATGTTTTGACAATGTTATCGTGATTACTGCTTAGATTTTACTAGAAAATTGTCCATAAAAATTAAATTACATATCGTTTTAAAAGATAAAGATAAAAAGGTAAAATCTTTATAAATTAATTAAAGACGACCGTTTGGTGCAACGGTAGCGATCCTGCCTTTCGCACCAACGGTCCTGGGTTCGAATCCCGGAAGGGGCAGATGTTTGTATGATGAACACGAGCATTTGTACCTGAGTCATGGATGTTTGTATATATTTCTATAAATATTACTTATTTATGTATGATATATGTATGTCTATCCGTTACCCTAGTATCCATAACACAAGCCTTACAGTGCTTACTTTGGGCTAGGTTAATTGGTGTGAATGTAGGAAATATTTATTTATTATTTATAATCATAAACTTAAAGAATATGGCAAAACAACTGTAGGAAACTTAAACTACAAACAACAACAAAACTATTTTCATTAAATATGAGTTGTAAATCTTTTAAAAACTTTTCTTGTATACTAATAAGGCGTATAAGAAAAAATACTATTACAAGGAATGGAAATGAATATACAGTACTATCATTACAAAACAAACAATAAAAAGAAACAACTCCAGGCGTTCTCCTCTTTTAAATTTTTACCGATATTGGAAACATGATTTTTAACTTTTCGAAGGGCATTACAATGATGCAGTGGCGAGTGCCGCAAACGACCCCACAGAGCCTAGGCAGTCAGGTGGTACGTCCCAGTGGTTTTTTAGTTCGGGTATGCCCCGCCTACGCTCCGTGCGCTAAGGTGTGGGAGAGTCCCACATATCCCCGCCATAAACTCGTGGCGGGTCGAATCCATAAAGGATTTTCCACAGGGAAAAGGAAAAAGGGCATTACAATGATATTATTTTATTATAGAAAGTAATACTCTACCCGAAAATCAGCCTCTTATTTCTGAAGTCTGAAAATTAAAACGACAAATTTATTTTTGTTTGTATTGTATGCATCTATATATGTTACAGTAAATGTGATTACTATGGTTATTATTAATAATAACCTGTAATTATTAAGTCTTACCTTATGATTTGGTTAGGTTAGATTATTGAAGTTTTATTATTAATAACACAAGTCAACAAAATTTGACAAAGTTTCTTACCCAGACACCTGAGTATATTTTCCCGAAGGATTTTGGTGTGCTGAATCCAAATCCAGTCGCGAGTCTGGATGTCCGATGGAAGAACAGGGAAGGCGGTATGAGCACATGCAGCTCCTGAGCATTCTCTTCAAAGTATTTACTGTAGAAGACCGACAGACAGGATACTTTGCAGCGACGAGTTAAGGTGTGAAGCTTGCTCTTTATCAAATTGCTGTTACTAATGAGCCTCTGGCTCTGTGTTGAATCGTGTCCAGTGCAGTAAGTTGGTATCTTGCAGAGCTATCCCAGATATGGCTACAAATTCCATGCAAGATTGGACTTAAACATAATAGAGAGTTAAAAGCTGTACCGGCATGAAATACTGTTTGAGCTTATTTAGAATACCCAGCTTTTTTGCTGCAGTTTGAGTCTTGGACTGTAGTTGAAGTCTGAAGACAACTCGTTTGTTTTCCAGAAAATAATACAGAAGTCGCTTCATAGTTATCACAAAATATAAGCAAGGACACTGATGTACAATCAACAGCACATGGATATATGCAAAACGGTCACATTTCTCCATTCTATTTTTAGTTTAAATTCAAAGTTATTTAGGTATATATTTCAATATCAAGACGATTGGTTTGGCCGAGCGAAAGTGAAGCTATCTTCAAAGCCAAACATTTGAATCCTGAAAGGGGCTTATGATTGTGCAATAAATACGAGAATTTCTGCTTGAGTTAAGGAAATATATATATATTTCTTTTTTTGTATTAAATTTCGGACACCTGACAACAAATATTTTAGTCCCAAACTAAGCAAAGCATGGGTACTAAATAACGTATAGAATACACTATAATAAATATATAAACCACCATAGCTCGGAAACAAATGCAAGTTCTTATCACAGAAACATGTGATCCTAGCAAAATAAGAAACCGAGACCTTTGGTGCAGAATAGACATGAGTACGTTATACCAAAACGTAACTAAAAACCGTTTTGAGTTTCATATCGAAACGTAACGTTACCGCAAAACATAAAACCGTTTTTCTCATAGCCAAAAAAGTGATAAAAGCAATAATAAAACAAAAAAAATTGTAAATAATATAAATGATCAGAAATATTATAAAAAAAAATCGAACAAAAAATTATTGTAAATATGACGATTTTTAAATGTGCCAGAAAAGTTTTTAAGTTCTCATTTATTCACATTACATTAAAAATTACTAGTTTATACATTTAAGTTTGAACAAACTAGTCCTAAGCCTAGTAAAATCATGAAGGCATATCGTCATAACCATAATTACATAAAACTAAAAAAAAAACTTGCGTTACGTTAGCTAACAGCGTTTGAGTTTTCAACGCGGTTGACGAGATGGTTTGGCTTTTTGCAGTAGCCAAACCATCTCTTCAACCACGTTAGTGATAACCAAAACTGAAAACGGTTTCCAACAACGTTAGGGAAACTTCAAAACCGTTACGCAACGGTTTTCAAAAAATACCCATAACACCCATCTCTAGTGCAAAAGGTAAAATCAATGCCATTGCATCAAGTAGTCATCTCTATATACGACTTGTATATTGATATTAAATAAATCCGAACTACCTTTATAAATAAAACCACGTAAACTGTTTGTACTGAAATCTTTTTAATAAAATAGCATGATCTAAAATCAATGTTAGCGCCATCTATTGATACATTTTTAAACTAACAAAATCAACTGTTAAGTAACTTTTACAAATATACTTAGGTCTCATCCGTTACCACAGTTCATAAAATAAACGTTGCAATGTTTTCATCGGGATAGGCTATGTAAATTGAAAAAAACGGAAAAAATTTACAGTTTGTGACAGGTTGACGTACACTATTCAGAAGTTGCGGTTTTTTTACATATCACAACCTCAAATATGATAAAATAAATACATCCGTTCCTTAAAAAAATATAATGACTGCTTTATATTAGTATAAATTTGTGGTTGGTATCTGATCCTTGAATCGTATCTGCCATACGTCCACGGACAGAAGAAGATAAATGGTTCTAGGCATAGGAAATGAAGCGTGATCGAATGGAAACAAATGACTGTCGACTTCTAAGTTTAAAAAATATTTTTTATGTATTTCAGAACTCATAGACATGAATGTATATTTTTAAAGAGAGAATAGTGCTACGTTATAAATTCCCTACAACTCACTTATGCTTGGAATACTTAAAGTTACTAAATAGTTAATAGTAACGATAGAAGGAATACAAAAGGCAGAATTAATATTTAAAGGCTATTTCAACAAAAACTTTGTTTTTTAAATCAAAATAAAACAAAGAATTTAGATAACAATGATTCTTTCATTGTATTCGTAAGAGTAAGGTTTGGCAGTTATGAATGAAAAATGATATCGACTTAGACCATGGTTACAGATATCGCTTCATTCATTATAATAAGACAAAGGTGTTTTATATTAAGTAACATCCCATACATTTATAATTTTTATATATTTAATGCATTTTTCAATGCGATCTTATAAGATAAATTATTATAATAGAAAAATACTAGAAAAAATCGACTCGGGTCACAAGTGAATTCTCAGGCAGGAATCGAACCCGGAACCTTTGGAAATCCCGGTGCCTGTTCGATTCCCACCTGAAAATGCATAAAATATATAAAAATTATAAAACTTAATGTTTCATTTTAAATGATTGCCCAAACATTTGTAAAAATGTTTCTTTCGAATACGAGAGGTTGCTCCTCTCATTGATGAAATAACGCTGGCCTACAGCGTAAAATCAGAAAGGTACTAGATAATTTCGACGAGTGTTCGCAAGGATCGGTAGCTCAATCGGGGATTTGAACAAATATATATATATATATATATATATACACTCATTTGCAAAAAAAACGGGCGGTTTTGATTTTCATTCATCTTTAAAAAGATACAATACAAAAAAGATTTCAATCGTTTGTACACGTTACTGGCCGGTTTTAAAAATGCCGTGGTATTTAAAAAAGTACGTTCCTAATTCAAATTTTCATTTGATGCTCATTTTTACAGAAAACCCCTTTTTATCCTATATTTTTGGCGCGTAGTTCCAGAAGTTAACATCGACTTTCATAACTTTTATTCAATTTTCATCGATTAATTTCATATCCTTGACTGTCAAAGCTTTATTTATTGCTGTTTGGCTGTATCAAAAATGGTAGATAAAGTGGTAAAAGCTACCAAAATTATCGCGCTGCTTGAAGAGGGTTGCAGCCAATGCTTCGTGGCTAGGAGGCTAAATGTTAGTCGCTCGACGGTCTAAAGGACCTGGCAGCGATATCAGGAGACTGGTTCCGTCGAGAGAAGGCCTGGTTCTGGAAGAAAACCATGTACCCAACCACGGGATGATCGTTTTCTTGTGAGTCGCGCATTGAGAAATCGCAAATTTTCGTATTTGGATCTTAAGAACAACCTCCAAGAAGTAAGAAATGTGCATATTAGTCTATGGACGGTCAGGAGGAGGCTTCTCGCTGCCAATATACGCAGTCACCGCCCGGCCCGCGGCCTCAAATTACTCCGTGAGCACCGAGTTCACAGGCTTAGGTTCGCTAGAAATTGTGAATCATGGACTCAAGAAGATTGGAATAGGGTTTTGTTCTCTGATGAAGCCAGGATATCTCTGTTCGGTGAAGATCGACGTCGGCGAGTGCTAAGAAGACAAGGAGAACGCTTTGCAGAGGCATGTTTCGAAGAAATCACACCTTATGGTGGGGGCTCTGTTATGTTTTGGGCAGGAATAAATTCAATGGATCGTACAGAGTTAGTCTTCATTGAAAACGGCTCACTGACTGGGCATCGATACATAACGGAAATTCTAATTCCTCATGCACAACCCGCATTGGCCGCTCTAGGTGAAGACTCGATTTTTATGGACGACAATGCTCGCGCCCACCGATTTCGCGATGTTAAAACGTATGTTCAAGAGGTCGGCATTCGTCGTTTGGATTGACCAGCTCGAAGTCCCGACCTCAATCCCATAGAGCATGTCTGGGACGTTCTGAAACGACGTGTGAGATCAGTACAACCGGCTCCGCAGATCATCAGAGAGCTGAAGAATGTGATTACTGCGGAGTGGGAACGTATTCCTCAAGCAAGTATCCGGGATATACTCGCTAGCATGCCCAAACAAATTCCAGCTGTGATTTTAGCTAGAGGGGGTCACACTCGATATTAAACATTTATCTGCTTTTACTTTATTAAAGAAAAACAAACAAAAAAACTTTTTTATTTTTACTTCATGAGCATATGCACTACTAGCGAACATACACTACTAGTGAGGTTTAGCATTATTTCCCATAAATTGTATCAAAATTTTATGAAATACTGATGAAAACGATTATTTGCTTATTAATTTACCAAATTGTGAGGATAAAACTACCTATAATTATCAAACAAAGCAATATTAACATTTGAAATGGTTCATTGCTTAGGTGCCCGTTTTTTTTGCAAATGAGTTTATATATATATATATATACAGTGAGGTGCATAACTGAGTCAATGTTGTGACATTTTATATTATATTAAATATAATCGCATTTATTAAAATCTTTTCAAATCATATGTATTATTATTTAAAACTGTAATTTACTAGCTACTTAACATATATAATTAATATCCAGTATCTACGTTTTAAAACTTTAATATAACTAATTTTGATTGACTTACTTTTGCACCGTATTTACAAACGTCTTTGCGCTCAAGTATAAATTTATTGAAACTTGCTGAAACTTGTCGGGATTATAGTGTAAATGAACAATTTCGCTTTGTGTATTACTCAGCCTAATTCGATACAGCACAGTGAACGGCTTAACTTAATACATTTATTTTCGATACAATCATGAAACCGATTGCAAAAAATATTAAACACTCTGTTAAACAGTTGCTTAAAAATGGAAAATCGACAAGATACATTGCTCAAAAATTAAAGATAAGTCAATCAGTAACACAAAGAATTAGAGCCAAATGTAAATTTCCTATGTCGGCCAATGTTTGTGGTCGCACTAAAAAAATATCAGATAGAGACGTGAGAAAAATTACTCACTATTTAAGATCTAGTGAGGAGTCTTCAGCTTCTGAAGCGGCGGCGCTTTTAAGGCGCGATACTGGCACGTCAGTGAGTAAGCGAACTGTTCGTCGGTAATAACACAAAGCAAATATGAGAGCTTTCGAGAAGAAAAAAAAAACTCTTCTTAGGAAAAAAATAGAAGAAAAAATAGAGCTAGATAAAATTTTGCAAAACAATATATTAACTGGACTGAAGCTGATTGGATTAGGGTTATTTAGTCAGATGAGACGAAAATCAACCCTAATCCAATCATCTTTATATGTATGTATGTATGTGTATATTGTTTTGCAAAATTTTCTCTAGCTCTATTTCTTTTTCTATTTTTTTCAGTAAGAAGAGTTTTTTTTCTTCTCGAAAGCTCGCATATTTGCTTTGTGTAATTACCGACGAACAGTTCGCTTACTCACTGACGTGCCAGTATCGCGCCTTAAAAGCGCCGCCGCTTCAGAAGCTGAAGACTCCTCACTAGATCTTAAATAGTGAGTAATTTTTCTCACGTCTCTATCTGATAATTTTTTAGTGCGACCACAAACATTGGCCGATATAGGAAATTTACATTATGCTCTAATTCTTTGTGTTACTGATTGAATTACTTTAATTTTTGAGCAATGTATCTTGTCGATTTTCCATTTTTAAGCAACTGTTTAACAGAGTCTTTAATATTTTTTGCAATCGGTTTCATGATTGCATCGAAAATAAATGTATTAAGTTAAGCCGTTCACTGTGCTGTATCGAATTAGGCTGAGTAATACACAAAGCGAAATTGTTCATTTACAGTATAATCCCGACAAGTTTCAGCAAGTTTCAATAAATTTATACTTGAGCGCAAAGACGTTTGTAAATACGGTGCAAAAGTGAGTCAATCAAAATTAGTTATATTAAAGTTTTAAAACGTAGATACTGGATATTAATTATATATGTTAAGTAGCTAGTAAATTACAGTTTTAAATAATAATACATATGATTTGAAAAGATTTTAATAAATGCGATTATATTTAATATAATATAAAATGTCACAACATTGACTCAGTTATGCACCTCACTGTATATATATATAGAAACGTAAACGTCAAAAACGTTTTACTGTATATCATCAACATCAGCTTATGAATATTCTCACTAGACAAAAACCTTCCACTATCGATGGAAACACAGTAAACATTGAACAATAAACCACTCGTGCCCAATATGAATTAGCGAGTGCTAACGATTGCAGGCAGCCGGCATCAAATAAATAAATTCCTGACAATTCACAACAATTATTGCCCCTACCCGGATTCGAACCCCGAACGGAGGAGTTTAGATCGCTACCGTTGTACCAAGCGGCCATCGCTTGGTCTCATAGCTTATTGTGCCTTCCGATGTACGGACAATTTTTGGTCACCCATTCTATTACCGGCCCTAGCGAACCTTGCTTTACCGTTGCTGTGCCATCGAATTCTTCAATAAAACTGGTGTTTTATAGAAGAATATGATGACCTTTTGATCCGACTAAACTCGTACTCGCAATCTCAGAGATTGTAACGCTTGAAACTGACGTGCTGGCACTCGAAGTCGTATTTATAAATCAACTAAAGAAATAGTACCATCACTATATATAGCAAAATGCAATAAAAGATATGGGTGTGTGTACTTATGTACGCATGTGAGAGGTTACACTTCTTTGGCATCATGAAATTAAACTAGGTCTGCAATACATGCTGCTGTTTGCAAATACTGAGCGAAGCAATTAGATTTTTGAAGGGTGATTATTCCTTGATGGTGTGTCCGATTTGAAAACTTTTTTTGTACATTAGTCACGATCACGATGTGAATTTTGGCGCCAAATTTCATCGATGTAGAATCAGCGGTTTGGCTGTGATCAGCTTTTGAATTTTTCTTTCGGTGATTATTCCTCCATGGCAAAGTCTATACTTTTTTTACATAGGCTATGTCCGTCAGGTTATAATCATGTATGTTCATGCCAAAATTCGTTCGAATCGGTTGAACCGCTAAGTAGCAGGAGGGAGACAAGCGAAATTTGTGAGTTGCCTAAAAGAGAGCTTCGCTCAATAATTTATATTATAAAAAATACAAAGAATACATACCGACAGTTAACCACAAATCAATAAACACATTTAAAAACGCACTGTTTATAGTATTAAAACCACTTTTAAATAAAATTGTTATAATAATATTATATAAATCATTGTTAACCTTCATACAATTAAAAATCAAACACACACACACACACACATTCATAAATATTTGAGTAACTACCTTGAGCCAATTAGGGGCCAACTTCATCCTGCCGGTTTAATCCATGTCGCTTTTACGGGCAACTTCATCCTGTTACTTTTGTGTAACAGTGATGCGCACGCATCTTAAAATTTCACTCTCATAATTATTTCATAACGCACCTAAAGAAGTATAACTCCAACAATCTAAAACTTAGGCTTGTTATTCTACTTCACTTCGAATCGATGACTTTAATGAAATTTTTCAGGTTTTGTAGGTTAGTTACGCGCAAGATGGCGCTGATATCAGCTAAGAAACGCAGAAAATTCATCACTTTCTTTTAGTTTCGGTAGAACAAGTGAAAGAGTAATAGCCCGATCGAAAGGTTGAGTATTCGATTTTTGTCTGGCACCTGAGACAAATTGGGAGCTTTTTTAGTCCAAATACATTAAATAGGTACTTCATGTACATCTACATATGTTTTGACAATGTTATCGTGATTACTGCTTAGATTTTACTAGAAAATTGTCCATAAAAATTAAATTACATATCGTTTTAAAAGATAAAGATAAAAAGGTAAAATCTTTATAAATTAATTAAAGACGACCGTTTGGTGCAACGGTAGCGATCCTGCCTTTCGCACCAACGGTCCTGGGTTCGAATCCCGGAAGGGGCAGATGTTTGTATGATGAACACGAGCATTTGTACCTGAGTCATGGATGTTTGTATATATTTCTATAAATATTACTTATTTATGTATGATATATGTATGTCTATCCGTTACCCTAGTATCCATAACACAAGCCTTACAGTGCTTACTTTTGGCTAGGTTAATTGGTGTGAATGTAGGAAATATTTATTTATTATTTATAATCATAAACTTAAAGAATATGGCAAAACAACTGTAGGAAACTTAAACTACAAACAACAACAAAACTATTTTCATTAAATATGAGTTGTAAATCTTTTAAAAACTTTTCTTGTATACTAATAAGGCGTATAAGAAAAAATACTATTACAAGGAATGGAAATGAATATACAGTACTATCATTACAAAACAAACAATAAAAAGAAACAACTCCAGGCGTTCTCCTCTTTTAAATTTTTACCGATATTGGAAACATGATTTTTAACTTTTCGAAGGGCATTACAATGATGCAGTGGCGAGTGCCGCAAACGACCCCACAGAGCCTAGGCAGTCAGGTGGTACGTCCCAGTGGTTTTTTAGTTCGGGTATGCCCCGCCTACGCTCCGTGCGCTAAGGTGTGGGAGAGTCCCACATATCCCCGCCATAAACTCGTGGCGGGTCGAATCCATAAAGGATTTTCCACAGGGAAAAGGAAAAAGGGCATTACAATGATATTATTTTATTATAGAAAGTAATACTCTACCCGAAAATCAGCCTCTTATTTCTGAAGTCTGAAAATTAAAACGACAAATTTATTTTTGTTTGTATTGTATGCATCTATATATGTTACAGTAAATGTGATTACTATGGTTATTATTAATAATAACCAGTAATTATTAAGTCTTACCTTATGATTTGGTTAGGTTAGATTATTGAAGTTTTATTATTAATAACACAAGTCAACAAAATTTGACAAAGTTTCTTACCCAGACACCTGAGTATATTTTCCCGAAGGATTTTGGTGTGCTGAATCCAAATCCAGTCGCGAGTCTGGATGTCCGATGGAAGAACAGGGAAGGCGGTATGAGCACATGCAGCTCCTGAGCATTCTCTTCAAAGTATTTACTGTAGAAGACCGACAGACAGGATACTTTGCAGCGACGAGTTAAGGTGTGAAGCTTGCTCTTTATCAAATTGCTGTTACTAATGAGCCTCTGGCTCTGTGTTGAATCGTGTCCAGTGCAGTAAGTTGGTATCTTGCAGAGCTATCCCAGATATGGCTACAAATTCCATGCAAGATTGGACTTAAACATAATAGAGAGTTAAAAGCTGTACCGGCATGAAATACTGTTTGAGCTTATTTAGAATACCCAGCTTTTTTGCTGCAGTTTGAGTCTTGGACTGTAGTTGAAGTCTGAAGACAACTCGTTTGTTTTCCAGAAAATAATACAGAAGTCGCTTCATAGTTATCACAAAATATAAGCAAGGACACTGATGTACAATCAACAGCACATGGATATATGCAAAACGGTCACATTTCTCCATTCTATTTTTAGTTTAAATTCAAAGTTATTTAGGTATATATTTCAATATCAAGACGATTGGTTTGGCCGAGCGAAAGTGAAGCTATCTTCAAAGCCAAACATTTGAATCCTGAAAGGGGCTTATGATTGTGCAATAAATACGAGAATTTCTGCTTGAGTTAAGGAAATATATATATATTTCTTTTTTTGTATTAAATTTCGGACACCTGACAACAAATATTTTAGTCCCAAACTAAGCAAAGCATGGGTACTAAATAACGTATAGAATACACTATAATAAATATATAAACCACCATAGCTCGGAAACAAATGCAAGTTCTTATCACAGAAACATGTGATCCTAGCAAAATAAGAAACCGAGACCTTTGGTGCAGAATAGACATGAGTACGTTATACCAAAACGTAACTAAAAACCGTTTTGAGTTTCATATCGAAACGTAACGTTACCGCAAAACATAAAACCGTTTTTCTCATAGCCAAAAAAGTGATAAAAGCAATAATAAAACAAAAAAAATTGTAAATAATATAAATGATCAGAAATATTATAAAAAAAAATCGAACAAAAAATTATTGTAAATATGACGATTTTTAAATGTGCCAGAAAAGTTTTTAAGTTCTCATTTATTCACATTACATTAAAAATTACTAGTTTATACATTTAAGTTTGAACAAACTAGTCCTAAGCCTAGTAAAATCATGAAGGCATATCGTCATAACCATAATTACATAAAACTAAAAAAAAAACTTGCGTTACGTTAGCTAACAGCGTTTGAGTTTTCAACGCGGTTGACGAGATGGTTTGGCTTTTTGCAGTAGCCAAACCATCTCTTCAACCACGTTAGTGATAACCAAAACTGAAAACGGTTTCCAACAACGTTAGGGAAACTTCAAAACCGTTACGCAACGGTTTTCAAAAAATACCCATAACACCCATCTCTAGTGCAAAAGGTAAAATCAATGCCATTGCATCAAGTAGTCATCTCTATATACGACTTGTATATTGATATTAAATAAATCCGAACTACCTTTATAAATAAAACCACGTAAACTGTTTGTACTGAAATCTTTTTAATAAAATAGCATGATCTAAAATCAATGTTAGCGCCATCTATTGATACATTTTTAAACTAACAAAATCAACTGTTAAGTAACTTTTACAAATATACTTCGGTCTCATCCGTTACCACAGTTCATAAAATAAACGTTGCAATGTTTTCATCGGGATAGGCTATGTAAATTAAAAAAAACGGAAAAAATTTACAGTTTGTGACAGGTTGACGTACACTATTCAGAAGTTGCGGCTTTTTTTTACGCGTCACAACCACAAATATGAAAACAATGTTCCTTAAAAAAATATAATGACTGCTTTATATTAGTATAAATTTAAGGTTGGTATCTCATCCTTGAATCGTATCTGCCATACGTCCACGGACAGAAGAAGATAAATGGTTCTAGGCATAGGAAATGAAGCGTGATCGAATGGAAACAAATGACTGTCGACTTCTAAGTTTAAAAAATATTTATTATGTATTTCAGAACTCATAGACATGAATGTATATTTTTAAAGAGAGAATAGTGCTACGTTATAAATTCCCTACAACTCACTTATGCTTGGAATACTTAAAGTTACTAAATAGTTAATAGTAACGATAGAAGGAATACAAAAGGCAGAATTAATATTTAAAGGCTATTTCAACAAAAACTTTGTTTTTTAAATCAAAATAAAACAAAGAATTTAGATAACAATGATTCTTTCATTGTATTCGTAAGAGTAAGGTTTGGCAGTTATGAATGAAAAATGATATCGACTTAGACCATGGTTACAGATATCGCTTCATTCATTATAATAAGACAAAGGTGTTTTATATTAAGTAACATCCCATACATTTATAATTTTTATATATTTAATGCATTTTTCAATGCGATCTTATAAGATAAATTATTATAATAGAAAAATACTAGAAAAAATCGACTCGGGTCACAAGTGAATTCTCAGGCAGGAATCGAACCCGGAACCTTTGGAAATCCCGGTGCCTGTTCGATTCCCACCTGAAAATGCATAAAATATATAAAAATTATAAAACTTAATGTTTCATTTTAAATGATTGCCCAAACATTTGTAAAAATGTTTCTTTCGAATACGAGAGGTTGCTCCTCTCATTGATGAAATAACGCTGGCCTACAGCGTAAAATCAGAAAGGTACTAGATAATTTCGACGAGTGTTCGCAAGGCTCGGTAGCTCAATCGGGGATTTGAACAATATATATATATATATATATATATATATACACTCATTTGCAAAAAAAACGGGCGGTTTTGATTTTCATTCATCTTTAAAAAGATACAATACAAAAAAGATTTCAATCGTTTGTACACGTTACTGGCCGGTTTTAAAAATGCCGTGGTATTTAAAAAAGTACGTTCCTAATTCAAATTTTCATTTGATGCTCATTTTTACAGAAAACCCCTTTTTATCCTATATTTTTGGCGCGTAGTTCCAGAAGTTAACATCGACTTTCATAACTTTTATTCAATTTTCATCGATTAATTTCATATCCTTGACTGTCAAAGCTTTATTTATTGCTGTTTGGCTGTATCAAAAATGGTAGATAAAGTGGTAAAAGCTACCAAAATTATCGCGCTGCTTGAAGAGGGTTGCAGCCAATGCTTCGTGGCTAGGAGGCTAAATGTTAGTCGCTCGACGGTCTAAAGGACCTGGCAGCGATATCAGGAGACTGGTTCCGTCGAGAGAAGGCCTGGTTCTGGAAGAAAACCATGTACCCAACCACGGGATGATCGTTTTCTTGTGAGTCGCGCATTGAGAAATCGCAAATTTTCGTATTTGGATCTTAAGAACAACCTCCAAGAAGTAAGAAATGTGCATATTAGTCTATGGACGGTCAGGAGGAGGCTTCTCGCTGCCAATATACGCAGTCACCGCCCGGCCCGCGGCCTCAAATTACTCCGTGAGCACCGAGTTCACAGGCTTAGGTTCGCTAGAAATTGTGAATCATGGACTCAAGAAGATTGGAATAGGGTTTTGTTCTCTGATGAAGCCAGGATATCTCTGTTCGGTGAAGATCGACGTCGGCGAGTGCTAAGAAGACAAGGAGAACGCTTTGCAGAGGCATGTTTCGAAGAAATCACACCTTATGGTGGGGGCTCTGTTATGTTTTGGGCAGGAATAAATTCAATGGATCGTACAGAGTTAGTCTTCATTGAAAACGGCTCACTGACTGGGCATCGATACATAACGGAAATTCTAATTCCTCATGCACAACCCGCATTGGCCGCTCTAGGTGAAGACTCGATTTTTATGGACGACAATGCTCGCGCCCACCGATTTCGCGATGTTAAAACGTATGTTCAAGAGGTCGGCATTCGTCGTTTGGATTGACCAGCTCGAAGTCCCGACCTCAATCCCATAGAGCATGTCTGGGACGTTCTGAAACGACGTGTGAGATCAGTACAACCGGCTCCGCAGATCATCAGAGAGCTGAAGAATGTGATTACTGCGGAGTGGGAACGTATTCCTCAAGCAAGTATCCGGGATATACTCGCTAGCATGCCCAAACAAATTCCAGCTGTGATTTTAGCTAGAGGGGGTCACACTCGATATTAAACATTTATCTGCTTTTACTTTATTAAAGAAAAACAAACAAAAAAACTTTTTTATTTTTACTTCATGAGCATATGCACTACTAGCGAACATACACTACTAGTGAGGTTTAGCATTATTTCCCATAAATTGTATCAAAATTTTATGAAATACTGATGAAAACGATTATTTGCTTATTAATTTACCAAATTGTGAGGATAAAACTACCTATAATTATCAAACAAAGCAATATTAACATTTGAAATGGTTCATTGCTTAGGTGCCCGTTTTTTTTGCAAATGAGTTTATATATATATATACAGTGAGGTGCATAACTGAGTCAATGTTGTGACATTTTATATTATATTAAATATAATCGCATTTATTAAAATCTTTTCAAATCATATGTATTATTATTTAAAACTGTAATTTACTAGCTACTTAACATATATAATTAATATCCAGTATCTACGTTTTAAAACTTTAATATAACTAATTTTGATTGACTTACTTTTGCACCGTATTTACAAACGTCTTTGCGCTCAAGTATAAATTTATTGAAACTTGCTGAAACTTGTCGGGATTATAGTGTAAATGAACAATTTCGCTTTGTGTATTACTCAGCCTAATTCGATACAGCACAGTGAACGGCTTAACTTAATACATTTATTTTCGATGCAATCATGAAACCGATTGCAAAAAATATTAAAGACTCTGTTAAACAGTTGCTTAAAAATGGAAAATCGACAAGATACATTGCTCAAAAATTAAAGATAAGTCAATCAGTAACACAAAGAATTAGAGCCAAATGTAAATTTCCTATGTCGGCCAATGTTTGTGGTCGCACTAAAAAAATATCAGATAGAGACGTGAGAAAAATTACTCACTATTTAAGATCTAGTGAGGAGTCTTCAGCTTCTGAAGCGGCGGCGCTTTTAAGGCGCGATACTGGCACGTCAGTGAGTAAGCGAACTGTTCGTCGGTAATAACACAAAGCAAATATGAGAGCTTTCGAGAAGAAAAAAAAAACTCTTCTTAGGAAAAAAATAGAAGAAAAAATAGAGCTAGATAAAATTTTGCAAAACAATATATTAACTGGACTGAAGCTGATTGGATTAGGGTTATTTAGTCAGATGAGACGAAAATCAACCCTAATCCAATCATCTTTATATGTATGTATGTATGTGTATATTGTTTTGCAAAATTTTCTCTAGCTCTATTTCTTTTTCTATTTTTTTCAGTAAGAAGAGTTTTTTTTCTTCTCGAAAGCTCGCATATTTGCTTTGTGTAATTACCGACGAACAGTTCGCTTACTCACTGACGTGCCAGTATCGCGCCTTAAAAGCGCCGCCGCTTCAGAAGCTGAAGACTCCTCACTAGATCTTAAATAGTGAGTAATTTTTCTCACGTCTCTATCTGATAATTTTTTAGTGCGACCACAAACATTGGCCGATATAGGAAATTTACATTTGGCTCTAATTCTTTGTGTTACTGATTGAATTACTTTAATTTTTGAGCAATGTATCTTGTCGATTTTCCATTTTTAAGCAACTGTTTAACAGAGTCTTTAATATTTTTTGCAATCGGTTTCATGATTGCATCGAAAATAAATGTATTAAGTTAAGCCGTTCACTGTGCTGTATCGAATTAGGCTGAGTAATACACAAAGCGAAATTGTTCATTTACAGTATAATCCCGACAAGTTTCAGCAAGTTTCAATAAATTTATACTTGAGCGCAAAGACGTTTGTAAATACGGTGCAAAAGTGAGTCAATCAAAATTAGTTATATTAAAGTTTTAAAACGTAGATACTGGATATTAATTATATATGTTAAGTAGCTAGTAAATTACAGTTTTAAATAATAATACATATGATTTGAAAAGATTTTAATAAATGCGATTATATTTAATATAATATAAAATGTCACAACATTTACTCAGTTATGCACCTCACTGTATATATATATAGAAACGTAAACGTCAAAAACGTTTTACTGTATATCATCAACATCAGCTTATGAATATTCTCACTAGACAAAAACCTTCCACTATCGATGGAAACACAGTAAACATTGAACAATAAACCACTCGTGCCCAATATGAATTAGCGAGTGCTAACGATTGCAGGCAGCCGGCATCAAATAAATAAATTCCTGACAATTCACAACAATTATTGCCCCTACCCGGATTCGAACCCCGAACGGAGGAGTTTAGATCGCTACCGTTGTACCAAGCGGCCATCGCTTGGTCTCATAGCTTATTGTGCCTTCCGATGTACGGACAATTTTTGGTCACCCATTCTATTACCGGCCCTAGCGAACCTTGCTTTACCGTTGCTGTGCCATCGAATTCTTCAATAAAACTGGTGTTTTATAGAAGAATATGATGACCTTTTGATCCGACTAAACTCGTACTCGCAATCTCAGAGATTGTAACGCTTGAAACTGACGTGCTGGCACTCGAAGTCGTATTTATAAATCAACTAAAGAAATAGTACCATCACTATATATAGCAAAATGCAATAAAAGATATGGGTGTGTGTACTTATGTACGCATGTGAGAGGTTACACTTCTTTGGCATCATGAAATTAAACTAGGTCTGCAATACATGCTGCTGTTTGCAAATACTGAGCGAAGCAATTAGATTTTTGAAGGGTGATTATTCCTTGATGGTGTGTCCGATTTGAAAACTTTTTTTGTACATTAGTCACGATCACGATGTGAATTTTGGCGCCAAATTTCATCGATGTAGAATCAGCGGTTTGGCTGTGATCAGCTTTTGAATTTTTCTTTCGGTGATTATTCCTCCATGGCAAAGTCTATACATAGGCTATGTCCGTCAGGTTATAATCATGTATGTTCATGCCAAAATTCGTTCGAATCGGTTGAACCGCTAAGTAGCAGGAGGGAGACAAGCGAAATTTGTGAGTTGCCTAAAAGAGAGCTTCGCTCAATAATTTATATTATAAAAAATACAAAGAATACATACCGACAGTTAACCACAAATCAATAAACACATTTAAAAACGCACTGTTTATAGTATTAAAACCACTTTTAAATAAAATTGTTATAATAATATTATATAAATCATTGTTAACCTTCATACAATTAAAAATCAAACACACACACACACACACATTCATAAATATTTGAGTAACTACCTTGAGCCAATTAGGGGCCAACTTCATCCTGCCGGTTTAATCCATGTCGCTTTTACGGGCAACTTCATCCTGTTACTTTTGTGTAACAGTGATGCGCACGCATCTTAAAATTTCACTCTCATAATTATTTCATAACGCACCTAAAGAAGTATAACTCCAACAATCTAAAACTTAGGCTTGTTATTCTACTTCACTTCGAATCGATGACTTTAATGAAATTTTTCAGGTTTTGTAGGTTAGTTACGCGCAAGATGGCGCTGATATCAGCTAAGAAACGCAGAAAATTCATCACTTTCTTTTAGTTTCGGTAGAACAAGTGAAAGAGTAATAGCCCGATCGAAAGGTTGAGTATTCGATTTTTGTCTGGCACCTGAGACAAATTGGGAGCTTTTTTAGTCCAAATACATTAAATAGGTACTTCATGTACATCTACATATGTTTTGACAATGTTATCGTGATTACTGCTTAGATTTTACTAGAAAATTGTCCATAAAAATTAAATTACATATCGTTTTAAAAGATAAAGATAAAAAGGTAAAATCTTTATAAATTAATTAAAGACGACCGTTTGGTGCAACGGTAGCGATCCTGCCTTTCGCACCAACGGTCCTGGGTTCGAATCCCGGAAGGGGCAGATGTTTGTATGATGAACACGAGCATTTGTACCTGAGTCATGGATGTTTGTATATATTTCTATAAATATTACTTATTTATGTATGATATATGTATGTCTATCCGTTACCCTAGTATCCATAACACAAGCCTTACAGTGCTTACTTTGGGCTAGGTTAATTGGTGTGAATGTAGGAAATATTTATTTATTATTTATAATCATAAACTTAAAGAATATGGCAAAACAACTGTAGGAAACTTAAACTACAAACAACAACAAAACTATTTTCATTAAATATGAGTTGTAAATCTTTTAAAAACTTTTCTTGTATACTAATAAGGCGTATAAGAAAAAATACTATTACAAGGAATGGAAATGAATATACAGTACTATCATTACAAAACAAACAATAAAAAGAAACAACTCCAGGCGTTCTCCTCTTTTAAATTTTTACCGATATTGGAAACATGATTTTTAACTTTTCGAAGGGCATTACAATGATGCAGTGGCGAGTGCCGCAAACGACCCCACAGAGCCTAGGCAGTCAGGTGGTACGTCCCAGTGGTTTTTTAGTTCGGGTATGCCCCGCCTACGCTCCGTGCGCTAAGGTGTGGGAGAGTCCCACATATCCCCGCCATAAACTCGTGGCGGGTCGAATCCATAAAGGATTTTCCACAGGGAAAAGGAAAAAGGGCATTACAATGATATTATTTTATTATAGAAAGTAATACTCTACCCGAAAATCAGCCTCTTATTTCTGAAGTCTGAAAATTAAAACGACAAATTTATTTTTGTTTGTATTGTATGCATCTATATATGTTACAGTAAATGTGATTACTATGGTTATTATTAATAATAACCTGTAATTATTAAGTCTTACCTTATGATTTGGTTAGGTTAGATTATTGAAGTTTTATTATTAATAACACAAGTCAACAAAATTTGACAAAGTTTCTTACCCAGACACCTGAGTATATTTTCCCGAAGGATTTTGGTGTGCTGAATCCAAATCCAGTCGCGAGTCTGGATGTCCGATGGAAGAACAGGGAAGGCGGTATGAGCACATGCAGCTCCTGAGCATTCTCTTCAAAGTATTTACTGTAGAAGACCGACAGACAGGATACTTTGCAGCGACGAGTTAAGGTGTGAAGCTTGCTCTTTATCAAATTGCTGTTACTAATGAGCCTCTGGCTCTGTGTTGAATCGTGTCCAGTGCAGTAAGTTGGTATCTTGCAGAGCTATCCCAGATATGGCTACAAATTCCATGCAAGATTGGACTTAAACATAATAGAGAGTTAAAAGCTGTACCGGCATGAAATACTGTTTGAGCTTATTTAGAATACCCAGCTTTTTTGCTGCAGTTTGAGTCTTGGACTGTAGTTGAAGTCTGAAGACAACTCGTTTGTTTTCCAGAAAATAATACAGAAGTCGCTTCATAGTTATCACAAAATATAAGCAAGGACACTGATGTACAATCAACAGCACATGGATATATGCAAAACGGTCACATTTCTCCATTCTATTTTTAGTTTAAATTCAAAGTTATTTAGGTATATATTTCAATATCAAGACGATTGGTTTGGCCGAGCGAAAGTGAAGCTATCTTCAAAGCCAAACATTTGAATCCTGAAAGGGGCTTATGATTGTGCAATAAATACGAGAATTTCTGCTTGAGTTAAGGAAATATATATATATTTCTTTTTTTGTATTAAATTTCGGACACCTGACAACAAATATTTTAGTCCCAAACTAAGCAAAGCATGGGTACTAAATAACGTATAGAATACACTATAATAAATATATAAACCACCATAGCTCGGAAACAAATGCAAGTTCTTATCACAGAAACATGTGATCCTAGCAAAATAAGAAACCGAGACCTTTGGTGCAGAATAGACATGAGTACGTTATACCAAAACGTAACTAAAAACCGTTTTGAGTTTCATATCGAAACGTAACGTTACCGCAAAACATAAAACCGTTTTTCTCATAGCCAAAAAAGTGATAAAAGCAATAATAAAACAAAAAAAATTGTAAATAATATAAATGATCAGAAATATTATAAAAAAAAATCGAACAAAAAATTATTGTAAATATGACGATTTTTAAATGTGCCAGAAAAGTTTTTAAGTTCTCATTTATTCACATTACATTAAAAATTACTAGTTTATACATTTAAGTTTGAACAAACTAGTCCTAAGCCTAGTAAAATCATGAAGGCATATCGTCATAACCATAATTACATAAAACTAAAAAAAAAACTTGCGTTACGTTAGCTAACAGCGTTTGAGTTTTCAACGCGGTTGACGAGATGGTTTGGCTTTTTGCAGTAGCCAAACCATCTCTTCAACCACGTTAGTGATAACCAAAACTGAAAACGGTTTCCAACAACGTTAGGGAAACTTCAAAACCGTTACGCAACGGTTTTCAAAAAATACCCATAACACCCATCTCTAGTGCAAAAGGTAAAATCAATGCCATTGCATCAAGTAGTCATCTCTATATACGACTTGTATATTGATATTAAATAAATCCGAACTACCTTTATAAATAAAACCACGTAAACTGTTTGTACTGAAATCTTTTTAATAAAATAGCATGATCTAAAATCAATGTTAGCGCCATCTATTGATACATTTTTAAACTAACAAAATCAACTGTTAAGTAACTTTTACAAATATACTTAGGTCTCATCCGTTACCACAGTTCATAAAATAAACGTTGCAATGTTTTCATCGGGATAGGCTATGTAAATTGAAAAAAACGGAAAAAATTTACAGTTTGTGACAGGTTGACGTACACTATTCAGAAGTTGCGGTTTTTTTACATATCACAACCTCAAATATGATAAAATAAATACATCCGTTCCTTAAAAAAATATAATGACTGCTTTATATTAGTATAAATTTGTGGTTGGTATCTGATCCTTGAATCGTATCTGCCATACGTCCACGGACAGAAGAAGATAAATGGTTCTAGGCATAGGAAATGAAGCGTGATCGAATGGAAACAAATGACTGTCGACTTCTAAGTTTAAAAAATATTTTTTATGTATTTCAGAACTCATAGACATGAATGTATATTTTTAAAGAGAGAATAGTGCTACGTTATAAATTCCCTACAACTCACTTATGCTTGGAATACTTAAAGTTACTAAATAGTTAATAGTAACGATAGAAGGAATACAAAAGGCAGAATTAATATTTAAAGGCTATTTCAACAAAAACTTTGTTTTTTAAATCAAAATAAAACAAAGAATTTAGATAACAATGATTCTTTCATTGTATTCGTAAGAGTAAGGTTTGGCAGTTATGAATGAAAAATGATATCGACTTAGACCATGGTTACAGATATCGCTTCATTCATTATAATAAGACAAAGGTGTTTTATATTAAGTAACATCCCATACATTTATAATTTTTATATATTTAATGCATTTTTCAATGCGATCTTATAAGATAAATTATTATAATAGAAAAATACTAGAAAAAATCGACTCGGGTCACAAGTGAATTCTCAGGCAGGAATCGAACCCGGAACCTTTGGAAATCCCGGTGCCTGTTCGATTCCCACCTGAAAATGCATAAAATATATAAAAATTATAAAACTTAATGTTTCATTTTAAATGATTGCCCAAACATTTGTAAAAATGTTTCTTTCGAATACGAGAGGTTGCTCCTCTCATTGATGAAATAACGCTGGCCTACAGCGTAAAATCAGAAAGGTACTAGATAATTTCGACGAGTGTTCGCAAGGATCGGTAGCTCAATCGGGGATTTGAACAAATATATATATATATATATATATATACACTCATTTGCAAAAAAAACGGGCGGTTTTGATTTTCATTCATCTTTAAAAAGATACAATACAAAAAAGATTTCAATCGTTTGTACACGTTACTGGCCGGTTTTAAAAATGCCGTGGTATTTAAAAAAGTACGTTCCTAATTCAAATTTTCATTTGATGCTCATTTTTACAGAAAACCCCTTTTTATCCTATATTTTTGGCGCGTAGTTCCAGAAGTTAACATCGACTTTCATAACTTTTATTCAATTTTCATCGATTAATTTCATATCCTTGACTGTCAAAGCTTTATTTATTGCTGTTTGGCTGTATCAAAAATGGTAGATAAAGTGGTAAAAGCTACCAAAATTATCGCGCTGCTTGAAGAGGGTTGCAGCCAATGCTTCGTGGCTAGGAGGCTAAATGTTAGTCGCTCGACGGTCTAAAGGACCTGGCAGCGATATCAGGAGACTGGTTCCGTCGAGAGAAGGCCTGGTTCTGGAAGAAAACCATGTACCCAACCACGGGATGATCGTTTTCTTGTGAGTCGCGCATTGAGAAATCGCAAATTTTCGTATTTGGATCTTAAGAACAACCTCCAAGAAGTAAGAAATGTGCATATTAGTCTATGGACGGTCAGGAGGAGGCTTCTCGCTGCCAATATACGCAGTCACCGCCCGGCCCGCGGCCTCAAATTACTCCGTGAGCACCGAGTTCACAGGCTTAGGTTCGCTAGAAATTGTGAATCATGGACTCAAGAAGATTGGAATAGGGTTTTGTTCTCTGATGAAGCCAGGATATCTCTGTTCGGTGAAGATCGACGTCGGCGAGTGCTAAGAAGACAAGGAGAACGCTTTGCAGAGGCATGTTTCGAAGAAATCACACCTTATGGTGGGGGCTCTGTTATGTTTTGGGCAGGAATAAATTCAATGGATCGTACAGAGTTAGTCTTCATTGAAAACGGCTCACTGACTGGGCATCGATACATAACGGAAATTCTAATTCCTCATGCACAACCCGCATTGGCCGCTCTAGGTGAAGACTCGATTTTTATGGACGACAATGCTCGCGCCCACCGATTTCGCGATGTTAAAACGTATGTTCAAGAGGTCGGCATTCGTCGTTTGGATTGACCAGCTCGAAGTCCCGACCTCAATCCCATAGAGCATGTCTGGGACGTTCTGAAACGACGTGTGAGATCAGTACAACCGGCTCCGCAGATCATCAGAGAGCTGAAGAATGTGATTACTGCGGAGTGGGAACGTATTCCTCAAGCAAGTATCCGGGATATACTCGCTAGCATGCCCAAACAAATTCCAGCTGTGATTTTAGCTAGAGGGGGTCACACTCGATATTAAACATTTATCTGCTTTTACTTTATTAAAGAAAAACAAACAAAAAAACTTTTTTATTTTTACTTCATGAGCATATGCACTACTAGCGAACATACACTACTAGTGAGGTTTAGCATTATTTCCCATAAATTGTATCAAAATTTTATGAAATACTGATGAAAACGATTATTTGCTTATTAATTTACCAAATTGTGAGGATAAAACTACCTATAATTATCAAACAAAGCAATATTAACATTTGAAATGGTTCATTGCTTAGGTGCCCGTTTTTTTTGCAAATGAGTTTATATATATATATATACAGTGAGGTGCATAACTGAGTCAATGTTGTGACATTTTATATTATATTAAATATAATCGCATTTATTAAAATCTTTTCAAATCATATGTATTATTATTTAAAACTGTAATTTACTAGCTACTTAACATATATAATTAATATCCAGTATCTACGTTTTAAAACTTTAATATAACTAATTTTGATTGACTTACTTTTGCACCGTATTTACAAACGTCTTTGCGCTCAAGTATAAATTTATTGAAACTTGCTGAAACTTGTCGGGATTATAGTGTAAATGAACAATTTCGCTTTGTGTATTACTCAGCCTAATTCGATACAGCACAGTGAACGGCTTAACTTAATACATTTATTTTCGATACAATCATGAAACCGATTGCAAAAAATATTAAACACTCTGTTAAACAGTTGCTTAAAAATGGAAAATCGACAAGATACATTGCTCAAAAATTAAAGATAAGTCAATCAGTAACACAAAGAATTAGAGCCAAATGTAAATTTCCTATGTCGGCCAATGTTTGTGGTCGCACTAAAAAAATATCAGATAGAGACGTGAGAAAAATTACTCACTATTTAAGATCTAGTGAGGAGTCTTCAGCTTCTGAAGCGGCGGCGCTTTTAAGGCGCGATACTGGCACGTCAGTGAGTAAGCGAACTGTTCGTCGGTAATAACACAAAGCAAATATGAGAGCTTTCGAGAAGAAAAAAAAAACTCTTCTTAGGAAAAAAATAGAAGAAAAAATAGAGCTAGATAAAATTTTGCAAAACAATATATTAACTGGACTGAAGCTGATTGGATTAGGGTTATTTAGTCAGATGAGACGAAAATCAACCCTAATCCAATCATCTTTATATGTATGTATGTATGTGTATATTGTTTTGCAAAATTTTCTCTAGCTCTATTTCTTTTTCTATTTTTTTCAGTAAGAAGAGTTTTTTTTCTTCTCGAAAGCTCGCATATTTGCTTTGTGTAATTACCGACGAACAGTTCGCTTACTCACTGACGTGCCAGTATCGCGCCTTAAAAGCGCCGCCGCTTCAGAAGCTGAAGACTCCTCACTAGATCTTAAATAGTGAGTAATTTTTCTCACGTCTCTATCTGATAATTTTTTAGTGCGACCACAAACATTGGCCGATATAGGAAATTTACATTATGCTCTAATTCTTTGTGTTACTGATTGAATTACTTTAATTTTTGAGCAATGTATCTTGTCGATTTTCCATTTTTAAGCAACTGTTTAACAGAGTCTTTAATATTTTTTGCAATCGGTTTCATGATTGCATCGAAAATAAATGTATTAAGTTAAGCCGTTCACTGTGCTGTATCGAATTAGGCTGAGTAATACACAAAGCGAAATTGTTCATTTACAGTATAATCCCGACAAGTTTCAGCAAGTTTCAATAAATTTATACTTGAGCGCAAAGACGTTTGTAAATACGGTGCAAAAGTGAGTCAATCAAAATTAGTTATATTAAAGTTTTAAAACGTAGATACTGGATATTAATTATATATGTTAAGTAGCTAGTAAATTACAGTTTTAAATAATAATACATATGATTTGAAAAGATTTTAATAAATGCGATTATATTTAATATAATATAAAATGTCACAACATTGACTCAGTTATGCACCTCACTGTATATATATATAGAAACGTAAACGTCAAAAACGTTTTACTGTATATCATCAACATCAGCTTATGAATATTCTCACTAGACAAAAACCTTCCACTATCGATGGAAACACAGTAAACATTGAACAATAAACCACTCGTGCCCAATATGAATTAGCGAGTGCTAACGATTGCAGGCAGCCGGCATCAAATAAATAAATTCCTGACAATTCACAACAATTATTGCCCCTACCCGGATTCGAACCCCGAACGGAGGAGTTTAGATCGCTACCGTTGTACCAAGCGGCCATCGCTTGGTCTCATAGCTTATTGTGCCTTCCGATGTACGGACAATTTTTGGTCACCCATTCTATTACCGGCCCTAGCGAACCTTGCTTTACCGTTGCTGTGCCATCGAATTCTTCAATAAAACTGGTGTTTTATAGAAGAATATGATGACCTTTTGATCCGACTAAACTCGTACTCGCAATCTCAGAGATTGTAACGCTTGAAACTGACGTGCTGGCACTCGAAGTCGTATTTATAAATCAACTAAAGAAATAGTACCATCACTATATATAGCAAAATGCAATAAAAGATATGGGTGTGTGTACTTATGTACGCATGTGAGAGGTTACACTTCTTTGGCATCATGAAATTAAACTAGGTCTGCAATACATGCTGCTGTTTGCAAATACTGAGCGAAGCAATTAGATTTTTGAAGGGTGATTATTCCTTGATGGTGTGTCCGATTTGAAAACTTTTTTTGTACATTAGTCACGATCACGATGTGAATTTTGGCGCCAAATTTCATCGATGTAGAATCAGCGGTTTGGCTGTGATCAGCTTTTGAATTTTTCTTTCGGTGATTATTCCTCCATGGCAAAGTCTATACTTTTTTTACATAGGCTATGTCCGTCAGGTTATAATCATGTATGTTCATGCCAAAATTCGTTCGAATCGGTTGAACCGCTAAGTAGCAGGAGGGAGACAAGCGAAATTTGTGAGTTGCCTAAAAGAGAGCTTCGCTCAATAATTTATATTATAAAAAATACAAAGAATACATACCGACAGTTAACCACAAATCAATAAACACATTTAAAAACGCACTGTTTATAGTATTAAAACCACTTTTAAATAAAATTGTTATAATAATATTATATAAATCATTGTTAACCTTCATACAATTAAAAATCAAACACACACACACACACACATTCATAAATATTTGAGTAACTACCTTGAGCCAATTAGGGGCCAACTTCATCCTGCCGGTTTAATCCATGTCGCTTTTACGGGCAACTTCATCCTGTTACTTTTGTGTAACAGTGATGCGCACGCATCTTAAAATTTCACTCTCATAATTATTTCATAACGCACCTAAAGAAGTATAACTCCAACAATCTAAAACTTAGGCTTGTTATTCTACTTCACTTCGAATCGATGACTTTAATGAAATTTTTCAGGTTTTGTAGGTTAGTTACGCGCAAGATGGCGCTGATATCAGCTAAGAAACGCAGAAAATTCATCACTTTCTTTTAGTTTCGGTAGAACAAGTGAAAGAGTAATAGCCCGATCGAAAGGTTGAGTATTCGATTTTTGTCTGGCACCTGAGACAAATTGGGAGCTTTTTTAGTCCAAATACATTAAATAGGTACTTCATGTACATCTACATATGTTTTGACAATGTTATCGTGATTACTGCTTAGATTTTACTAGAAAATTGTCCATAAAAATTAAATTACATATCGTTTTAAAAGATAAAGATAAAAAGGTAAAATCTTTATAAATTAATTAAAGACGACCGTTTGGTGCAACGGTAGCGATCCTGCCTTTCGCACCAACGGTCCTGGGTTCGAATCCCGGAAGGGGCAGATGTTTGTATGATGAACACGAGCATTTGTACCTGAGTCATGGATGTTTGTATATATTTCTATAAATATTACTTATTTATGTATGATATATGTATGTCTATCCGTTACCCTAGTATCCATAACACAAGCCTTACAGTGCTTACTTTGGGCTAGGTTAATTGGTGTGAATGTAGGAAATATTTATTTATTATTTATAATCATAAACTTAAAGAATATGGCAAAACAACTGTAGGAAACTTAAACTACAAACAACAACAAAACTATTTTCATTAAATATGAGTTGTAAATCTTTTAAAAACTTTTCTTGTATACTAATAAGGCGTATAAGAAAAAATACTATTACAAGGAATGGAAATGAATATACAGTACTATCATTACAAAACAAACAATAAAAAGAAACAACTCCAGGCGTTCTCCTCTTTTAAATTTTTACCGATATTGGAAACATGATTTTTAACTTTTCGAAGGGCATTACAATGATGCAGTGGCGAGTGCCGCAAACGACCCCACAGAGCCTAGGCAGTCAGGTGGTACGTCCCAGTGGTTTTTTAGTTCGGGTATGCCCCGCCTACGCTCCGTGCGCTAAGGTGTGGGAGAGTCCCACATATCCCCGCCATAAACTCGTGGCGGGTCGAATCCATAAAGGATTTTCCACAGGGAAAAGGAAAAAGGGCATTACAATGATATTATTTTATTATAGAAAGTAATACTCTACCCGAAAATCAGCCTCTTATTTCTGAAGTCTGAAAATTAAAACGACAAATTTATTTTTGTTTGTATTGTATGCATCTATATATGTTACAGTAAATGTGATTACTATGGTTATTATTAATAATAACCTGTAATTATTAAGTCTTACCTTATGATTTGGTTAGGTTAGATTATTGAAGTTTTATTATTAATAACACAAGTCAACAAAATTTGACAAAGTTTCTTACCCAGACACCTGAGTATATTTTCCCGAAGGATTTTGGTGTGCTGAATCCAAATCCAGTCGCGAGTCTGGATGTCCGATGGAAGAACAGGGAAGGCGGTATGAGCACATGCAGCTCCTGAGCATTCTCTTCAAAGTATTTACTGTAGAAGACCGACAGACAGGATACTTTGCAGCGACGAGTTAAGGTGTGAAGCTTGCTCTTTATCAAATTGCTGTTACTAATGAGCCTCTGGCTCTGTGTTGAATCGTGTCCAGTGCAGTAAGTTGGTATCTTGCAGAGCTATCCCAGATATGGCTACAAATTCCATGCAAGATTGGACTTAAACATAATAGAGAGTTAAAAGCTGTACCGGCATGAAATACTGTTTGAGCTTATTTAGAATACCCAGCTTTTTTGCTGCAGTTTGAGTCTTGGACTGTAGTTGAAGTCTGAAGACAACTCGTTTGTTTTCCAGAAAATAATACAGAAGTCGCTTCATAGTTATCACAAAATATAAGCAAGGACACTGATGTACAATCAACAGCACATGGATATATGCAAAACGGTCACATTTCTCCATTCTATTTTTAGTTTAAATTCAAAGTTATTTAGGTATATATTTCAATATCAAGACGATTGGTTTGGCCGAGCGAAAGTGAAGCTATCTTCAAAGCCAAACATTTGAATCCTGAAAGGGGCTTATGATTGTGCAATAAATACGAGAATTTCTGCTTGAGTTAAGGAAATATATATATATTTCTTTTTTTGTATTAAATTTCGGACACCTGACAACAAATATTTTAGTCCCAAACTAAGCAAAGCATGGGTACTAAATAACGTATAGAATACACTATAATAAATATATAAACCACCATAGCTCGGAAACAAATGCAAGTTCTTATCACAGAAACATGTGATCCTAGCAAAATAAGAAACCGAGACCTTTGGTGCAGAATAGACATGAGTACGTTATACCAAAACGTAACTAAAAACCGTTTTGAGTTTCATATCGAAACGTAACGTTACCGCAAAACATAAAACCGTTTTTCTCATAGCCAAAAAAGTGATAAAAGCAATAATAAAACAAAAAAAATTGTAAATAATATAAATGATCAGAAATATTATAAAAAAAAATCGAACAAAAAATTATTGTAAATATGACGATTTTTAAATGTGCCAGAAAAGTTTTTAAGTTCTCATTTATTCACATTACATTAAAAATTACTAGTTTATACATTTAAGTTTGAACAAACTAGTCCTAAGCCTAGTAAAATCATGAAGGCATATCGTCATAACCATAATTACATAAAACTAAAAAAAAAACTTGCGTTACGTTAGCTAACAGCGTTTGAGTTTTCAACGCGGTTGACGAGATGGTTTGGCTTTTTGCAGTAGCCAAACCATCTCTTCAACCACGTTAGTGATAACCAAAACTGAAAACGGTTTCCAACAACGTTAGGGAAACTTCAAAACCGTTACGCAACGGTTTTCAAAAAATACCCATAACACCCATCTCTAGTGCAAAAGGTAAAATCAATGCCATTGCATCAAGTAGTCATCTCTATATACGACTTGTATATTGATATTAAATAAATCCGAACTACCTTTATAAATAAAACCACGTAAACTGTTTGTACTGAAATCTTTTTAATAAAATAGCATGATCTAAAATCAATGTTAGCGCCATCTATTGATACATTTTTAAACTAACAAAATCAACTGTTAAGTAACTTTTACAAATATACTTAGGTCTCATCCGTTACCACAGTTCATAAAATAAACGTTGCAATGTTTTCATCGGGATAGGCTATGTAAATTGAAAAAAACGGAAAAAATTTACAGTTTGTGACAGGTTGACGTACACTATTCAGAAGTTGCGGTTTTTTTACATATCACAACCTCAAATATGATAAAATAAATACATCCGTTCCTTAAAAAAATATAATGACTGCTTTATATTAGTATAAATTTGTGGTTGGTATCTGATCCTTGAATCGTATCTGCCATACGTCCACGGACAGAAGAAGATAAATGGTTCTAGGCATAGGAAATGAAGCGTGATCGAATGGAAACAAATGACTGTCGACTTCTAAGTTTAAAAAATATTTTTTATGTATTTCAGAACTCATAGACATGAATGTATATTTTTAAAGAGAGAATAGTGCTACGTTATAAATTCCCTACAACTCACTTATGCTTGGAATACTTAAAGTTACTAAATAGTTAATAGTAACGATAGAAGGAATACAAAAGGCAGAATTAATATTTAAAGGCTATTTCAACAAAAACTTTGTTTTTTAAATCAAAATAAAACAAAGAATTTAGATAACAATGATTCTTTCATTGTATTCGTAAGAGTAAGGTTTGGCAGTTATGAATGAAAAATGATATCGACTTAGACCATGGTTACAGATATCGCTTCATTCATTATAATAAGACAAAGGTGTTTTATATTAAGTAACATCCCATACATTTATAATTTTTATATATTTAATGCATTTTTCAATGCGATCTTATAAGATAAATTATTATAATAGAAAAATACTAGAAAAAATCGACTCGGGTCACAAGTGAATTCTCAGGCAGGAATCGAACCCGGAACCTTTGGAAATCCCGGTGCCTGTTCGATTCCCACCTGAAAATGCATAAAATATATAAAAATTATAAAACTTAATGTTTCATTTTAAATGATTGCCCAAACATTTGTAAAAATGTTTCTTTCGAATACGAGAGGTTGCTCCTCTCATTGATGAAATAACGCTGGCCTACAGCGTAAAATCAGAAAGGTACTAGATAATTTCGACGAGTGTTCGCAAGGATCGGTAGCTCAATCGGGGATTTGAACAAATATATATATATATATATATATATACACTCATTTGCAAAAAAAACGGGCGGTTTTGATTTTCATTCATCTTTAAAAAGATACAATACAAAAAAGATTTCAATCGTTTGTACACGTTACTGGCCGGTTTTAAAAATGCCGTGGTATTTAAAAAAGTACGTTCCTAATTCAAATTTTCATTTGATGCTCATTTTTACAGAAAACCCCTTTTTATCCTATATTTTTGGCGCGTAGTTCCAGAAGTTAACATCGACTTTCATAACTTTTATTCAATTTTCATCGATTAATTTCATATCCTTGACTGTCAAAGCTTTATTTATTGCTGTTTGGCTGTATCAAAAATGGTAGATAAAGTGGTAAAAGCTACCAAAATTATCGCGCTGCTTGAAGAGGGTTGCAGCCAATGCTTCGTGGCTAGGAGGCTAAATGTTAGTCGCTCGACGGTCTAAAGGACCTGGCAGCGATATCAGGAGACTGGTTCCGTCGAGAGAAGGCCTGGTTCTGGAAGAAAACCATGTACCCAACCACGGGATGATCGTTTTCTTGTGAGTCGCGCATTGAGAAATCGCAAATTTTCGTATTTGGATCTTAAGAACAACCTCCAAGAAGTAAGAAATGTGCATATTAGTCTATGGACGGTCAGGAGGAGGCTTCTCGCTGCCAATATACGCAGTCACCGCCCGGCCCGCGGCCTCAAATTACTCCGTGAGCACCGAGTTCACAGGCTTAGGTTCGCTAGAAATTGTGAATCATGGACTCAAGAAGATTGGAATAGGGTTTTGTTCTCTGATGAAGCCAGGATATCTCTGTTCGGTGAAGATCGACGTCGGCGAGTGCTAAGAAGACAAGGAGAACGCTTTGCAGAGGCATGTTTCGAAGAAATCACACCTTATGGTGGGGGCTCTGTTATGTTTTGGGCAGGAATAAATTCAATGGATCGTACAGAGTTAGTCTTCATTGAAAACGGCTCACTGACTGGGCATCGATACATAACGGAAATTCTAATTCCTCATGCACAACCCGCATTGGCCGCTCTAGGTGAAGACTCGATTTTTATGGACGACAATGCTCGCGCCCACCGATTTCGCGATGTTAAAACGTATGTTCAAGAGGTCGGCATTCGTCGTTTGGATTGACCAGCTCGAAGTCCCGACCTCAATCCCATAGAGCATGTCTGGGACGTTCTGAAACGACGTGTGAGATCAGTACAACCGGCTCCGCAGATCATCAGAGAGCTGAAGAATGTGATTACTGCGGAGTGGGAACGTATTCCTCAAGCAAGTATCCGGGATATACTCGCTAGCATGCCCAAACAAATTCCAGCTGTGATTTTAGCTAGAGGGGGTCACACTCGATATTAAACATTTATCTGCTTTTACTTTATTAAAGAAAAACAAACAAAAAAACTTTTTTATTTTTACTTCATGAGCATATGCACTACTAGCGAACATACACTACTAGTGAGGTTTAGCATTATTTCCCATAAATTGTATCAAAATTTTATGAAATACTGATGAAAACGATTATTTGCTTATTAATTTACCAAATTGTGAGGATAAAACTACCTATAATTATCAAACAAAGCAATATTAACATTTGAAATGGTTCATTGCTTAGGTGCCCGTTTTTTTTGCAAATGAGTTTATATATATATATATACAGTGAGGTGCATAACTGAGTCAATGTTGTGACATTTTATATTATATTAAATATAATCGCATTTATTAAAATCTTTTCAAATCATATGTATTATTATTTAAAACTGTAATTTACTAGCTACTTAACATATATAATTAATATCCAGTATCTACGTTTTAAAACTTTAATATAACTAATTTTGATTGACTTACTTTTGCACCGTATTTACAAACGTCTTTGCGCTTAAGTATAAATTTATTGAAACTTGCTGAAACTTGTCGGGATTATAGTGTAAATGAACAATTTCGCTTTGTGTATTACTCAGCCTAATTCGATACAGCACAGTGAACGGCTTAACTTAATACATTTATTTTCGATACAATCATGAAACCGATTGCAAAAAATATTAAACACTCTGTTAAACAGTTGCTTAAAAATGGAAAATCGACAAGATACATTGCTCAAAAATTAAAGATAAGTCAATCAGTAACACAAAGAATTAGAGCCAAATGTAAATTTCCTATGTCGGCCAATGTTTGTGGTCGCACTAAAAAAATATCAGATAGAGACGTGAGAAAAATTACTCACTATTTAAGATCTAGTGAGGAGTCTTCAGCTTCTGAAGCGGCGGCGCTTTTAAGGCGCGATACTGGCACGTCAGTGAGTAAGCGAACTGTTCGTCGGTAATAACACAAAGCAAATATGAGAGCTTTCGAGAAGAAAAAAAAAACTCTTCTTAGGAAAAAAATAGAAGAAAAAATAGAGCTAGATAAAATTTTGCAAAACAATATATTAACTGGACTGAAGCTGATTGGATTAGGGTTATTTAGTCAGATGAGACGAAAATCAACCCTAATCCAATCATCTTTATATGTATGTATGTATGTGTATATTGTTTTGCAAAATTTTCTCTAGCTCTATTTCTTTTTCTATTTTTTTCAGTAAGAAGAGTTTTTTTTCTTCTCGAAAGCTCGCATATTTGCTTTGTGTAATTACCGACGAACAGTTCGCTTACTCACTGACGTGCCAGTATCGCGCCTTAAAAGCGCCGCCGCTTCAGAAGCTGAAGACTCCTCACTAGATCTTAAATAGTGAGTAATTTTTCTCACGTCTCTATCTGATAATTTTTTAGTGCGACCACAAACATTGGCCGATATAGGAAATTTACATTATGCTCTAATTCTTTGTGTTACTGATTGAATTACTTTAATTTTTGAGCAATGTATCTTGTCGATTTTCCATTTTTAAGCAACTGTTTAACAGAGTCTTTAATATTTTTTGCAATCGGTTTCATGATTGCATCGAAAATAAATGTATTAAGTTAAGCCGTTCACTGTGCTGTATCGAATTAGGCTGAGTAATACACAAAGCGAAATTGTTCATTTACAGTATAATCCCGACAAGTTTCAGCAAGTTTCAATAAATTTATACTTGAGCGCAAAGACGTTTGTAAATACGGTGCAAAAGTGAGTCAATCAAAATTAGTTATATTAAAGTTTTAAAACGTAGATACTGGATATTAATTATATATGTTAAGTAGCTAGTAAATTACAGTTTTAAATAATAATACATATGATTTGAAAAGATTTTAATAAATGCGATTATATTTAATATAATATAAAATGTCACAACATTGACTCAGTTATGCACCTCACTGTATATATATATAGAAACGTAAACGTCAAAAACGTTTTACTGTATATCATCAACATCAGCTTATGAATATTCTCACTAGACAAAAACCTTCCACTATCGATGGAAACACAGTAAACATTGAACAATAAACCACTCGTGCCCAATATGAATTAGCGAGTGCTAACGATTGCAGGCAGCCGGCATCAAATAAATAAATTCCTGACAATTCACAACAATTATTGCCCCTACCCGGATTCGAACCCCGAACGGAGGAGTTTAGATCGCTACCGTTGTACCAAGCGGCCATCGCTTGGTCTCATAGCTTATTGTGCCTTCCGATGTACGGACAATTTTTGGTCACCCATTCTATTACCGGCCCTAGCGAACCTTGCTTTACCGTTGCTGTGCCATCGAATTCTTCAATAAAACTGGTGTTTTATAGAAGAATATGATGACCTTTTGATCCGACTAAACTCGTACTCGCAATCTCAGAGATTGTAACGCTTGAAACTGACGTGCTGGCACTCGAAGTCGTATTTATAAATCAACTAAAGAAATAGTACCATCACTATATATAGCAAAATGCAATAAAAGATATGGGTGTGTGTACTTATGTACGCATGTGAGAGGTTACACTTCTTTGGCATCATGAAATTAAACTAGGTCTGCAATACATGCTGCTGTTTGCAAATACTGAGCGAAGCAATTAGATTTTTGAAGGGTGATTATTCCTTGATGGTGTGTCCGATTTGAAAACTTTTTTTGTACATTAGTCACGATCACGATGTGAATTTTGGCGCCAAATTTCATCGATGTAGAATCAGCGGTTTGGCTGTGATCAGCTTTTGAATTTTTCTTTCGGTGATTATTCCTCCATGGCAAAGTCTATACTTTTTTTACATAGGCTATGTCCGTCAGGTTATAATCATGTATGTTCATGCCAAAATTCGTTCGAATCGGTTGAACCGCTAAGTAGCAGGAGGGAGACAAGCGAAATTTGTGAGTTGCCTAAAAGAGAGCTTCGCTCAATAATTTATATTATAAAAAATACAAAGAATACATACCGACAGTTAACCACAAATCAATAAACACATTTAAAAACGCACTGTTTATAGTATTAAAACCACTTTTAAATAAAATTGTTATAATAATATTATATAAATCATTGTTAACCTTCATACAATTAAAAATCAAACACACACACACACACACATTCATAAATATTTGAGTAACTACCTTGAGCCAATTAGGGGCCAACTTCATCCTGCCGGTTTAATCCATGTCGCTTTTACGGGCAACTTCATCCTGTTACTTTTGTGTAACAGTGATGCGCACGCATCTTAAAATTTCACTCTCATAATTATTTCATAACGCACCTAAAGAAGTATAACTCCAACAATCTAAAACTTAGGCTTGTTATTCTACTTCACTTCGAATCGATGACTTTAATGAAATTTTTCAGGTTTTGTAGGTTAGTTACGCGCAAGATGGCGCTGATATCAGCTAAGAAACGCAGAAAATTCATCACTTTCTTTTAGTTTCGGTAGAACAAGTGAAAGAGTAATAGCCCGATCGAAAGGTTGAGTATTCGATTTTTGTCTGGCACCTGAGACAAATTGGGAGCTTTTTTAGTCCAAATACATTAAATAGGTACTTCATGTACATCTACATATGTTTTGACAATGTTATCGTGATTACTGCTTAGATTTTACTAGAAAATTGTCCATAAAAATTAAATTACATATCGTTTTAAAAGATAAAGATAAAAAGGTAAAATCTTTATAAATTAATTAAAGACGACCGTTTGGTGCAACGGTAGCGATCCTGCCTTTCGCACCAACGGTCCTGGGTTCGAATCCCGGAAGGGGCAGATGTTTGTATGATGAACACGAGCATTTGTACCTGAGTCATGGATGTTTGTATATATTTCTATAAATATTACTTATTTATGTATGATATATGTATGTCTATCCGTTACCCTAGTATCCATAACACAAGCCTTACAGTGCTTACTTTTGGCTAGGTTAATTGGTGTGAATGTAGGAAATATTTATTTATTATTTATAATCATAAACTTAAAGAATATGGCAAAACAACTGTAGGAAACTTAAACTACAAACAACAACAAAACTATTTTCATTAAATATGAGTTGTAAATCTTTTAAAAACTTTTCTTGTATACTAATAAGGCGTATAAGAAAAAATACTATTACAAGGAATGGAAATGAATATACAGTACTATCATTACAAAACAAACAATAAAAAGAAACAACTCCAGGCGTTCTCCTCTTTTAAATTTTTACCGATATTGGAAACATGATTTTTAACTTTTCGAAGGGCATTACAATGATGCAGTGGCGAGTGCCGCAAACGACCCCACAGAGCCTAGGCAGTCAGGTGGTACGTCCCAGTGGTTTTTTAGTTCGGGTATGCCCCGCCTACGCTCCGTGCGCTAAGGTGTGGGAGAGTCCCACATATCCCCGCCATAAACTCGTGGCGGGTCGAATCCATAAAGGATTTTCCACAGGGAAAAGGAAAAAGGGCATTACAATGATATTATTTTATTATAGAAAGTAATACTCTACCCGAAAATCAGCCTCTTATTTCTGAAGTCTGAAAATTAAAACGACAAATTTATTTTTGTTTGTATTGTATGCATCTATATATGTTACAGTAAATGTGATTACTATGGTTATTATTAATAATAACCAGTAATTATTAAGTCTTACCTTATGATTTGGTTAGGTTAGATTATTGAAGTTTTATTATTAATAACACAAGTCAACAAAATTTGACAAAGTTTCTTACCCAGACACCTGAGTATATTTTCCCGAAGGATTTTGGTGTGCTGAATCCAAATCCAGTCGCGAGTCTGGATGTCCGATGGAAGAACAGGGAAGGCGGTATGAGCACATGCAGCTCCTGAGCATTCTCTTCAAAGTATTTACTGTAGAAGACCGACAGACAGGATACTTTGCAGCGACGAGTTAAGGTGTGAAGCTTGCTCTTTATCAAATTGCTGTTACTAATGAGCCTCTGGCTCTGTGTTGAATCGTGTCCAGTGCAGTAAGTTGGTATCTTGCAGAGCTATCCCAGATATGGCTACAAATTCCATGCAAGATTGGACTTAAACATAATAGAGAGTTAAAAGCTGTACCGGCATGAAATACTGTTTGAGCTTATTTAGAATACCCAGCTTTTTTGCTGCAGTTTGAGTCTTGGACTGTAGTTGAAGTCTGAAGACAACTCGTTTGTTTTCCAGAAAATAATACAGAAGTCGCTTCATAGTTATCACAAAATATAAGCAAGGACACTGATGTACAATCAACAGCACATGGATATATGCAAAACGGTCACATTTCTCCATTCTATTTTTAGTTTAAATTCAAAGTTATTTAGGTATATATTTCAATATCAAGACGATTGGTTTGGCCGAGCGAAAGTGAAGCTATCTTCAAAGCCAAACATTTGAATCCTGAAAGGGGCTTATGATTGTGCAATAAATACGAGAATTTCTGCTTGAGTTAAGGAAATATATATATATTTCTTTTTTTGTATTAAATTTCGGACACCTGACAACAAATATTTTAGTCCCAAACTAAGCAAAGCATGGGTACTAAATAACGTATAGAATACACTATAATAAATATATAAACCACCATAGCTCGGAAACAAATGCAAGTTCTTATCACAGAAACATGTGATCCTAGCAAAATAAGAAACCGAGACCTTTGGTGCAGAATAGACATGAGTACGTTATACCAAAACGTAACTAAAAACCGTTTTGAGTTTCATATCGAAACGTAACGTTACCGCAAAACATAAAACCGTTTTTCTCATAGCCAAAAAAGTGATAAAAGCAATAATAAAACAAAAAAAATTGTAAATAATATAAATGATCAGAAATATTATAAAAAAAAATCGAACAAAAAATTATTGTAAATATGACGATTTTTAAATGTGCCAGAAAAGTTTTTAAGTTCTCATTTATTCACATTACATTAAAAATTACTAGTTTATACATTTAAGTTTGAACAAACTAGTCCTAAGCCTAGTAAAATCATGAAGGCATATCGTCATAACCATAATTACATAAAACTAAAAAAAAAACTTGCGTTACGTTAGCTAACAGCGTTTGAGTTTTCAACGCGGTTGACGAGATGGTTTGGCTTTTTGCAGTAGCCAAACCATCTCTTCAACCACGTTAGTGATAACCAAAACTGAAAACGGTTTCCAACAACGTTAGGGAAACTTCAAAACCGTTACGCAACGGTTTTCAAAAAATACCCATAACACCCATCTCTAGTGCAAAAGGTAAAATCAATGCCATTGCATCAAGTAGTCATCTCTATATACGACTTGTATATTGATATTAAATAAATCCGAACTACCTTTATAAATAAAACCACGTAAACTGTTTGTACTGAAATCTTTTTAATAAAATAGCATGATCTAAAATCAATGTTAGCGCCATCTATTGATACATTTTTAAACTAACAAAATCAACTGTTAAGTAACTTTTACAAATATACTTCGGTCTCATCCGTTACCACAGTTCATAAAATAAACGTTGCAATGTTTTCATCGGGATAGGCTATGTAAATTAAAAAAAACGGAAAAAATTTACAGTTTGTGACAGGTTGACGTACACTATTCAGAAGTTGCGGCTTTTTTTTACGCGTCACAACCACAAATATGAAAACAATGTTCCTTAAAAAAATATAATGACTGCTTTATATTAGTATAAATTTAAGGTTGGTATCTCATCCTTGAATCGTATCTGCCATACGTCCACGGACAGAAGAAGATAAATGGTTCTAGGCATAGGAAATGAAGCGTGATCGAATGGAAACAAATGACTGTCGACTTCTAAGTTTAAAAAATATTTATTATGTATTTCAGAACTCATAGACATGAATGTATATTTTTAAAGAGAGAATAGTGCTACGTTATAAATTCCCTACAACTCACTTATGCTTGGAATACTTAAAGTTACTAAATAGTTAATAGTAACGATAGAAGGAATACAAAAGGCAGAATTAATATTTAAAGGCTATTTCAACAAAAACTTTGTTTTTTAAATCAAAATAAAACAAAGAATTTAGATAACAATGATTCTTTCATTGTATTCGTAAGAGTAAGGTTTGGCAGTTATGAATGAAAAATGATATCGACTTAGACCATGGTTACAGATATCGCTTCATTCATTATAATAAGACAAAGGTGTTTTATATTAAGTAACATCCCATACATTTATAATTTTTATATATTTAATGCATTTTTCAATGCGATCTTATAAGATAAATTATTATAATAGAAAAATACTAGAAAAAATCGACTCGGGTCACAAGTGAATTCTCAGGCAGGAATCGAACCCGGAACCTTTGGAAATCCCGGTGCCTGTTCGATTCCCACCTGAAAATGCATAAAATATATAAAAATTATAAAACTTAATGTTTCATTTTAAATGATTGCCCAAACATTTGTAAAAATGTTTCTTTCGAATACGAGAGGTTGCTCCTCTCATTGATGAAATAACGCTGGCCTACAGCGTAAAATCAGAAAGGTACTAGATAATTTCGACGAGTGTTCGCAAGGCTCGGTAGCTCAATCGGGGATTTGAACAAATATATATATATATATATATATATATACACTCATTTGCAAAAAAAACGGGCGGTTTTGATTTTCATTCATCTTTAAAAAGATACAATACAAAAAAGATTTCAATCGTTTGTACACGTTACTGGCCGGTTTTAAAAATGCCGTGGTATTTAAAAAAGTACGTTCCTAATTCAAATTTTCATTTGATGCTCATTTTTACAGAAAACCCCTTTTTATCCTATATTTTTGGCGCGTAGTTCCAGAAGTTAACATCGACTTTCATAACTTTTATTCAATTTTCATCGATTAATTTCATATCCTTGACTGTCAAAGCTTTATTTATTGCTGTTTGGCTGTATCAAAAATGGTAGATAAAGTGGTAAAAGCTACCAAAATTATCGCGCTGCTTGAAGAGGGTTGCAGCCAATGCTTCGTGGCTAGGAGGCTAAATGTTAGTCGCTCGACGGTCTAAAGGACCTGGCAGCGATATCAGGAGACTGGTTCCGTCGAGAGAAGGCCTGGTTCTGGAAGAAAACCATGTACCCAACCACGGGATGATCGTTTTCTTGTGAGTCGCGCATTGAGAAATCGCAAATTTTCGTATTTGGATCTTAAGAACAACCTCCAAGAAGTAAGAAATGTGCATATTAGTCTATGGACGGTCAGGAGGAGGCTTCTCGCTGCCAATATACGCAGTCACCGCCCGGCCCGCGGCCTCAAATTACTCCGTGAGCACCGAGTTCACAGGCTTAGGTTCGCTAGAAATTGTGAATCATGGACTCAAGAAGATTGGAATAGGGTTTTGTTCTCTGATGAAGCCAGGATATCTCTGTTCGGTGAAGATCGACGTCGGCGAGTGCTAAGAAGACAAGGAGAACGCTTTGCAGAGGCATGTTTCGAAGAAATCACACCTTATGGTGGGGGCTCTGTTATGTTTTGGGCAGGAATAAATTCAATGGATCGTACAGAGTTAGTCTTCATTGAAAACGGCTCACTGACTGGGCATCGATACATAACGGAAATTCTAATTCCTCATGCACAACCCGCATTGGCCGCTCTAGGTGAAGACTCGATTTTTATGGACGACAATGCTCGCGCCCACCGATTTCGCGATGTTAAAACGTATGTTCAAGAGGTCGGCATTCGTCGTTTGGATTGACCAGCTCGAAGTCCCGACCTCAATCCCATAGAGCATGTCTGGGACGTTCTGAAACGACGTGTGAGATCAGTACAACCGGCTCCGCAGATCATCAGAGAGCTGAAGAATGTGATTACTGCGGAGTGGGAACGTATTCCTCAAGCAAGTATCCGGGATATACTCGCTAGCATGCCCAAACAAATTCCAGCTGTGATTTTAGCTAGAGGGGGTCACACTCGATATTAAACATTTATCTGCTTTTACTTTATTAAAGAAAAACAAACAAAAAAACTTTTTTATTTTTACTTCATGAGCATATGCACTACTAGCGAACATACACTACTAGTGAGGTTTAGCATTATTTCCCATAAATTGTATCAAAATTTTATGAAATACTGATGAAAACGATTATTTGCTTATTAATTTACCAAATTGTGAGGATAAAACTACCTATAATTATCAAACAAAGCAATATTAACATTTGAAATGGTTCATTGCTTAGGTGCCCGTTTTTTTTGCAAATGAGTTTATATATATATATACAGTGAGGTGCATAACTGAGTCAATGTTGTGACATTTTATATTATATTAAATATAATCGCATTTATTAAAATCTTTTCAAATCATATGTATTATTATTTAAAACTGTAATTTACTAGCTACTTAACATATATAATTAATATCCAGTATCTACGTTTTAAAACTTTAATATAACTAATTTTGATTGACTTACTTTTGCACCGTATTTACAAACGTCTTTGCGCTCAAGTATAAATTTATTGAAACTTGCTGAAACTTGTCGGGATTATAGTGTAAATGAACAATTTCGCTTTGTGTATTACTCAGCCTAATTCGATACAGCACAGTGAACGGCTTAACTTAATACATTTATTTTCGATACAATCATGAAACCGATTGCAAAAAATATTAAACACTCTGTTAAACAGTTGCTTAAAAATGGAAAATCGACAAGATACATTGCTCAAAAATTAAAGATAAGTCAATCAGTAACACAAAGAATTAGAGCCAAATGTAAATTTCCTATGTCGGCCAATGTTTGTGGTCGCACTAAAAAAATATCAGATAGAGACGTGAGAAAAATTACTCACTATTTAAGATCTAGTGAGGAGTCTTCAGCTTCTGAAGCGGCGGCGCTTTTAAGGCGCGATACTGGCACGTCAGTGAGTAAGCGAACTGTTCGTCGGTAATAACACAAAGCAAATATGAGAGCTTTCGAGAAGAAAAAAAAAACTCTTCTTAGGAAAAAAATAGAAGAAAAAATAGAGCTAGATAAAATTTTGCAAAACAATATATTAACTGGACTGAAGCTGATTGGATTAGGGTTATTTAGTCAGATGAGACGAAAATCAACCCTAATCCAATCATCTTTATATGTATGTATGTATGTGTATATTGTTTTGCAAAATTTTCTCTAGCTCTATTTCTTTTTCTATTTTTTTCAGTAAGAAGAGTTTTTTTTCTTCTCGAAAGCTCGCATATTTGCTTTGTGTAATTACCGACGAACAGTTCGCTTACTCACTGACGTGCCAGTATCGCGCCTTAAAAGCGCCGCCGCTTCAGAAGCTGAAGACTCCTCACTAGATCTTAAATAGTGAGTAATTTTTCTCACGTCTCTATCTGATAATTTTTTAGTGCGACCACAAACATTGGCCGATATAGGAAATTTACATTTGGCTCTAATTCTTTGTGTTACTGATTGAATTACTTTAATTTTTGAGCAATGTATCTTGTCGATTTTCCATTTTTAAGCAACTGTTTAACAGAGTCTTTAATATTTTTTGCAATCGGTTTCATGATTGCATCGAAAATAAATGTATTAAGTTAAGCCGTTCACTGTGCTGTATCGAATTAGGCTGAGTAATACACAAAGCGAAATTGTTCATTTACAGTATAATCCCGACAAGTTTCAGCAAGTTTCAATAAATTTATACTTGAGCGCAAAGACGTTTGTAAATACGGTGCAAAAGTGAGTCAATCAAAATTAGTTATATTAAAGTTTTAAAACGTAGATACTGGATATTAATTATATATGTTAAGTAGCTAGTAAATTACAGTTTTAAATAATAATACATATGATTTGAAAAGATTTTAATAAATGCGATTATATTTAATATAATATAAAATGTCACAACATTTACTCAGTTATGCACCTCACTGTATATATATATAGAAACGTAAACGTCAAAAACGTTTTACTGTATATCATCAACATCAGCTTATGAATATTCTCACTAGACAAAAACCTTCCACTATCGATGGAAACACAGTAAACATTGAACAATAAACCACTCGTGCCCAATATGAATTAGCGAGTGCTAACGATTGCAGGCAGCCGGCATCAAATAAATAAATTCCTGACAATTCACAACAATTATTGCCCCTACCCGGATTCGAACCCCGAACGGAGGAGTTTAGATCGCTACCGTTGTACCAAGCGGCCATCGCTTGGTCTCATAGCTTATTGTGCCTTCCGATGTACGGACAATTTTTGGTCACCCATTCTATTACCGGCCCTAGCGAACCTTGCTTTACCGTTGCTGTGCCATCGAATTCTTCAATAAAACTGGTGTTTTATAGAAGAATATGATGACCTTTTGATCCGACTAAACTCGTACTCGCAATCTCAGAGATTGTAACGCTTGAAACTGACGTGCTGGCACTCGAAGTCGTATTTATAAATCAACTAAAGAAATAGTACCATCACTATATATAGCAAAATGCAATAAAAGATATGGGTGTGTGTACTTATGTACGCATGTGAGAGGTTACACTTCTTTGGCATCATGAAATTAAACTAGGTCTGCAATACATGCTGCTGTTTGCAAATACTGAGCGAAGCAATTAGATTTTTGAAGGGTGATTATTCCTTGATGGTGTGTCCGATTTGAAAACTTTTTTTGTACATTAGTCACGATCACGATGTGAATTTTGGCGCCAAATTTCATCGATGTAGAATCAGCGGTTTGGCTGTGATCAGCTTTTGAATTTTTCTTTCGGTGATTATTCCTCCATGGCAAAGTCTATACATAGGCTATGTCCGTCAGGTTATAATCATGTATGTTCATGCCAAAATTCGTTCGAATCGGTTGAACCGCTAAGTAGCAGGAGGGAGACAAGCGAAATTTGTGAGTTGCCTAAAAGAGAGCTTCGCTCAATAATTTATATTATAAAAAATACAAAGAATACATACCGACAGTTAACCACAAATCAATAAACACATTTAAAAACGCACTGTTTATAGTATTAAAACCACTTTTAAATAAAATTGTTATAATAATATTATATAAATCATTGTTAACCTTCATACAATTAAAAATCAAACACACACACACACACACATTCATAAATATTTGAGTAACTACCTTGAGCCAATTAGGGGCCAACTTCATCCTGCCGGTTTAATCCATGTCGCTTTTACGGGCAACTTCATCCTGTTACTTTTGTGTAACAGTGATGCGCACGCATCTTAAAATTTCACTCTCATAATTATTTCATAACGCACCTAAAGAAGTATAACTCCAACAATCTAAAACTTAGGCTTGTTATTCTACTTCACTTCGAATCGATGACTTTAATGAAATTTTTCAGGTTTTGTAGGTTAGTTACGCGCAAGATGGCGCTGATATCAGCTAAGAAACGCAGAAAATTCATCACTTTCTTTTAGTTTCGGTAGAACAAGTGAAAGAGTAATAGCCCGATCGAAAGGTTGAGTATTCGATTTTTGTCTGGCACCTGAGACAAATTGGGAGCTTTTTTAGTCCAAATACATTAAATAGGTACTTCATGTACATCTACATATGTTTTGACAATGTTATCGTGATTACTGCTTAGATTTTACTAGAAAATTGTCCATAAAAATTAAATTACATATCGTTTTAAAAGATAAAGATAAAAAGGTAAAATCTTTATAAATTAATTAAAGACGACCGTTTGGTGCAACGGTAGCGATCCTGCCTTTCGCACCAACGGTCCTGGGTTCGAATCCCGGAAGGGGCAGATGTTTGTATGATGAACACGAGCATTTGTACCTGAGTCATGGATGTTTGTATATATTTCTATAAATATTACTTATTTATGTATGATATATGTATGTCTATCCGTTACCCTAGTATCCATAACACAAGCCTTACAGTGCTTACTTTGGGCTAGGTTAATTGGTGTGAATGTAGGAAATATTTATTTATTATTTATAATCATAAACTTAAAGAATATGGCAAAACAACTGTAGGAAACTTAAACTACAAACAACAACAAAACTATTTTCATTAAATATGAGTTGTAAATCTTTTAAAAACTTTTCTTGTATACTAATAAGGCGTATAAGAAAAAATACTATTACAAGGAATGGAAATGAATATACAGTACTATCATTACAAAACAAACAATAAAAAGAAACAACTCCAGGCGTTCTCCTCTTTTAAATTTTTACCGATATTGGAAACATGATTTTTAACTTTTCGAAGGGCATTACAATGATGCAGTGGCGAGTGCCGCAAACGACCCCACAGAGCCTAGGCAGTCAGGTGGTACGTCCCAGTGGTTTTTTAGTTCGGGTATGCCCCGCCTACGCTCCGTGCGCTAAGGTGTGGGAGAGTCCCACATATCCCCGCCATAAACTCGTGGCGGGTCGAATCCATAAAGGATTTTCCACAGGGAAAAGGAAAAAGGGCATTACAATGATATTATTTTATTATAGAAAGTAATACTCTACCCGAAAATCAGCCTCTTATTTCTGAAGTCTGAAAATTAAAACGACAAATTTATTTTTGTTTGTATTGTATGCATCTATATATGTTACAGTAAATGTGATTACTATGGTTATTATTAATAATAACCTGTAATTATTAAGTCTTACCTTATGATTTGGTTAGGTTAGATTATTGAAGTTTTATTATTAATAACACAAGTCAACAAAATTTGACAAAGTTTCTTACCCAGACACCTGAGTATATTTTCCCGAAGGATTTTGGTGTGCTGAATCCAAATCCAGTCGCGAGTCTGGATGTCCGATGGAAGAACAGGGAAGGCGGTATGAGCACATGCAGCTCCTGAGCATTCTCTTCAAAGTATTTACTGTAGAAGACCGACAGACAGGATACTTTGCAGCGACGAGTTAAGGTGTGAAGCTTGCTCTTTATCAAATTGCTGTTACTAATGAGCCTCTGGCTCTGTGTTGAATCGTGTCCAGTGCAGTAAGTTGGTATCTTGCAGAGCTATCCCAGATATGGCTACAAATTCCATGCAAGATTGGACTTAAACATAATAGAGAGTTAAAAGCTGTACCGGCATGAAATACTGTTTGAGCTTATTTAGAATACCCAGCTTTTTTGCTGCAGTTTGAGTCTTGGACTGTAGTTGAAGTCTGAAGACAACTCGTTTGTTTTCCAGAAAATAATACAGAAGTCGCTTCATAGTTATCACAAAATATAAGCAAGGACACTGATGTACAATCAACAGCACATGGATATATGCAAAACGGTCACATTTCTCCATTCTATTTTTAGTTTAAATTCAAAGTTATTTAGGTATATATTTCAATATCAAGACGATTGGTTTGGCCGAGCGAAAGTGAAGCTATCTTCAAAGCCAAACATTTGAATCCTGAAAGGGGCTTATGATTGTGCAATAAATACGAGAATTTCTGCTTGAGTTAAGGAAATATATATATATTTCTTTTTTTGTATTAAATTTCGGACACCTGACAACAAATATTTTAGTCCCAAACTAAGCAAAGCATGGGTACTAAATAACGTATAGAATACACTATAATAAATATATAAACCACCATAGCTCGGAAACAAATGCAAGTTCTTATCACAGAAACATGTGATCCTAGCAAAATAAGAAACCGAGACCTTTGGTGCAGAATAGACATGAGTACGTTATACCAAAACGTAACTAAAAACCGTTTTGAGTTTCATATCGAAACGTAACGTTACCGCAAAACATAAAACCGTTTTTCTCATAGCCAAAAAAGTGATAAAAGCAATAATAAAACAAAAAAAATTGTAAATAATATAAATGATCAGAAATATTATAAAAAAAAATCGAACAAAAAATTATTGTAAATATGACGATTTTTAAATGTGCCAGAAAAGTTTTTAAGTTCTCATTTATTCACATTACATTAAAAATTACTAGTTTATACATTTAAGTTTGAACAAACTAGTCCTAAGCCTAGTAAAATCATGAAGGCATATCGTCATAACCATAATTACATAAAACTAAAAAAAAAACTTGCGTTACGTTAGCTAACAGCGTTTGAGTTTTCAACGCGGTTGACGAGATGGTTTGGCTTTTTGCAGTAGCCAAACCATCTCTTCAACCACGTTAGTGATAACCAAAACTGAAAACGGTTTCCAACAACGTTAGGGAAACTTCAAAACCGTTACGCAACGGTTTTCAAAAAATACCCATAACACCCATCTCTAGTGCAAAAGGTAAAATCAATGCCATTGCATCAAGTAGTCATCTCTATATACGACTTGTATATTGATATTAAATAAATCCGAACTACCTTTATAAATAAAACCACGTAAACTGTTTGTACTGAAATCTTTTTAATAAAATAGCATGATCTAAAATCAATGTTAGCGCCATCTATTGATACATTTTTAAACTAACAAAATCAACTGTTAAGTAACTTTTACAAATATACTTAGGTCTCATCCGTTACCACAGTTCATAAAATAAACGTTGCAATGTTTTCATCGGGATAGGCTATGTAAATTGAAAAAAACGGAAAAAATTTACAGTTTGTGACAGGTTGACGTACACTATTCAGAAGTTGCGGTTTTTTTACATATCACAACCTCAAATATGATAAAATAAATACATCCGTTCCTTAAAAAAATATAATGACTGCTTTATATTAGTATAAATTTGTGGTTGGTATCTGATCCTTGAATCGTATCTGCCATACGTCCACGGACAGAAGAAGATAAATGGTTCTAGGCATAGGAAATGAAGCGTGATCGAATGGAAACAAATGACTGTCGACTTCTAAGTTTAAAAAATATTTTTTATGTATTTCAGAACTCATAGACATGAATGTATATTTTTAAAGAGAGAATAGTGCTACGTTATAAATTCCCTACAACTCACTTATGCTTGGAATACTTAAAGTTACTAAATAGTTAATAGTAACGATAGAAGGAATACAAAAGGCAGAATTAATATTTAAAGGCTATTTCAACAAAAACTTTGTTTTTTAAATCAAAATAAAACAAAGAATTTAGATAACAATGATTCTTTCATTGTATTCGTAAGAGTAAGGTTTGGCAGTTATGAATGAAAAATGATATCGACTTAGACCATGGTTACAGATATCGCTTCATTCATTATAATAAGACAAAGGTGTTTTATATTAAGTAACATCCCATACATTTATAATTTTTATATATTTAATGCATTTTTCAATGCGATCTTATAAGATAAATTATTATAATAGAAAAATACTAGAAAAAATCGACTCGGGTCACAAGTGAATTCTCAGGCAGGAATCGAACCCGGAACCTTTGGAAATCCCGGTGCCTGTTCGATTCCCACCTGAAAATGCATAAAATATATAAAAATTATAAAACTTAATGTTTCATTTTAAATGATTGCCCAAACATTTGTAAAAATGTTTCTTTCGAATACGAGAGGTTGCTCCTCTCATTGATGAAATAACGCTGGCCTACAGCGTAAAATCAGAAAGGTACTAGATAATTTCGACGAGTGTTCGCAAGGATCGGTAGCTCAATCGGGGATTTGAACAAATATATATATATATATATATATATACACTCATTTGCAAAAAAAACGGGCGGTTTTGATTTTCATTCATCTTTAAAAAGATACAATACAAAAAAGATTTCAATCGTTTGTACACGTTACTGGCCGGTTTTAAAAATGCCGTGGTATTTAAAAAAGTACGTTCCTAATTCAAATTTTCATTTGATGCTCATTTTTACAGAAAACCCCTTTTTATCCTATATTTTTGGCGCGTAGTTCCAGAAGTTAACATCGACTTTCATAACTTTTATTCAATTTTCATCGATTAATTTCATATCCTTGACTGTCAAAGCTTTATTTATTGCTGTTTGGCTGTATCAAAAATGGTAGATAAAGTGGTAAAAGCTACCAAAATTATCGCGCTGCTTGAAGAGGGTTGCAGCCAATGCTTCGTGGCTAGGAGGCTAAATGTTAGTCGCTCGACGGTCTAAAGGACCTGGCAGCGATATCAGGAGACTGGTTCCGTCGAGAGAAGGCCTGGTTCTGGAAGAAAACCATGTACCCAACCACGGGATGATCGTTTTCTTGTGAGTCGCGCATTGAGAAATCGCAAATTTTCGTATTTGGATCTTAAGAACAACCTCCAAGAAGTAAGAAATGTGCATATTAGTCTATGGACGGTCAGGAGGAGGCTTCTCGCTGCCAATATACGCAGTCACCGCCCGGCCCGCGGCCTCAAATTACTCCGTGAGCACCGAGTTCACAGGCTTAGGTTCGCTAGAAATTGTGAATCATGGACTCAAGAAGATTGGAATAGGGTTTTGTTCTCTGATGAAGCCAGGATATCTCTGTTCGGTGAAGATCGACGTCGGCGAGTGCTAAGAAGACAAGGAGAACGCTTTGCAGAGGCATGTTTCGAAGAAATCACACCTTATGGTGGGGGCTCTGTTATGTTTTGGGCAGGAATAAATTCAATGGATCGTACAGAGTTAGTCTTCATTGAAAACGGCTCACTGACTGGGCATCGATACATAACGGAAATTCTAATTCCTCATGCACAACCCGCATTGGCCGCTCTAGGTGAAGACTCGATTTTTATGGACGACAATGCTCGCGCCCACCGATTTCGCGATGTTAAAACGTATGTTCAAGAGGTCGGCATTCGTCGTTTGGATTGACCAGCTCGAAGTCCCGACCTCAATCCCATAGAGCATGTCTGGGACGTTCTGAAACGACGTGTGAGATCAGTACAACCGGCTCCGCAGATCATCAGAGAGCTGAAGAATGTGATTACTGCGGAGTGGGAACGTATTCCTCAAGCAAGTATCCGGGATATACTCGCTAGCATGCCCAAACAAATTCCAGCTGTGATTTTAGCTAGAGGGGGTCACACTCGATATTAAACATTTATCTGCTTTTACTTTATTAAAGAAAAACAAACAAAAAAACTTTTTTATTTTTACTTCATGAGCATATGCACTACTAGCGAACATACACTACTAGTGAGGTTTAGCATTATTTCCCATAAATTGTATCAAAATTTTATGAAATACTGATGAAAACGATTATTTGCTTATTAATTTACCAAATTGTGAGGATAAAACTACCTATAATTATCAAACAAAGCAATATTAACATTTGAAATGGTTCATTGCTTAGGTGCCCGTTTTTTTTGCAAATGAGTTTATATATATATATATATACAGTGAGGTGCATAACTGAGTCAATGTTGTGACATTTTATATTATATTAAATATAATCGCATTTATTAAAATCTTTTCAAATCATATGTATTATTATTTAAAACTGTAATTTACTAGCTACTTAACATATATAATTAATATCCAGTATCTACGTTTTAAAACTTTAATATAACTAATTTTGATTGACTTACTTTTGCACCGTATTTACAAACGTCTTTGCGCTCAAGTATAAATTTATTGAAACTTGCTGAAACTTGTCGGGATTATAGTGTAAATGAACAATTTCGCTTTGTGTATTACTCAGCCTAATTCGATACAGCACAGTGAACGGCTTAACTTAATACATTTATTTTCGATACAATCATGAAACCGATTGCAAAAAATATTAAACACTCTGTTAAACAGTTGCTTAAAAATGGAAAATCGACAAGATACATTGCTCAAAAATTAAAGATAAGTCAATCAGTAACACAAAGAATTAGAGCCAAATGTAAATTTCCTATGTCGGCCAATGTTTGTGGTCGCACTAAAAAAATATCAGATAGAGACGTGAGAAAAATTACTCACTATTTAAGATCTAGTGAGGAGTCTTCAGCTTCTGAAGCGGCGGCGCTTTTAAGGCGCGATACTGGCACGTCAGTGAGTAAGCGAACTGTTCGTCGGTAATAACACAAAGCAAATATGAGAGCTTTCGAGAAGAAAAAAAAAACTCTTCTTAGGAAAAAAATAGAAGAAAAAATAGAGCTAGATAAAATTTTGCAAAACAATATATTAACTGGACTGAAGCTGATTGGATTAGGGTTATTTAGTCAGATGAGACGAAAATCAACCCTAATCCAATCATCTTTATATGTATGTATGTATGTGTATATTGTTTTGCAAAATTTTCTCTAGCTCTATTTCTTTTTCTATTTTTTTCAGTAAGAAGAGTTTTTTTTCTTCTCGAAAGCTCGCATATTTGCTTTGTGTAATTACCGACGAACAGTTCGCTTACTCACTGACGTGCCAGTATCGCGCCTTAAAAGCGCCGCCGCTTCAGAAGCTGAAGACTCCTCACTAGATCTTAAATAGTGAGTAATTTTTCTCACGTCTCTATCTGATAATTTTTTAGTGCGACCACAAACATTGGCCGATATAGGAAATTTACATTATGCTCTAATTCTTTGTGTTACTGATTGAATTACTTTAATTTTTGAGCAATGTATCTTGTCGATTTTCCATTTTTAAGCAACTGTTTAACAGAGTCTTTAATATTTTTTGCAATCGGTTTCATGATTGCATCGAAAATAAATGTATTAAGTTAAGCCGTTCACTGTGCTGTATCGAATTAGGCTGAGTAATACACAAAGCGAAATTGTTCATTTACAGTATAATCCCGACAAGTTTCAGCAAGTTTCAATAAATTTATACTTGAGCGCAAAGACGTTTGTAAATACGGTGCAAAAGTGAGTCAATCAAAATTAGTTATATTAAAGTTTTAAAACGTAGATACTGGATATTAATTATATATGTTAAGTAGCTAGTAAATTACAGTTTTAAATAATAATACATATGATTTGAAAAGATTTTAATAAATGCGATTATATTTAATATAATATAAAATGTCACAACATTGACTCAGTTATGCACCTCACTGTATATATATATAGAAACGTAAACGTCAAAAACGTTTTACTGTATATCATCAACATCAGCTTATGAATATTCTCACTAGACAAAAACCTTCCACTATCGATGGAAACACAGTAAACATTGAACAATAAACCACTCGTGCCCAATATGAATTAGCGAGTGCTAACGATTGCAGGCAGCCGGCATCAAATAAATAAATTCCTGACAATTCACAACAATTATTGCCCCTACCCGGATTCGAACCCCGAACGGAGGAGTTTAGATCGCTACCGTTGTACCAAGCGGCCATCGCTTGGTCTCATAGCTTATTGTGCCTTCCGATGTACGGACAATTTTTGGTCACCCATTCTATTACCGGCCCTAGCGAACCTTGCTTTACCGTTGCTGTGCCATCGAATTCTTCAATAAAACTGGTGTTTTATAGAAGAATATGATGACCTTTTGATCCGACTAAACTCGTACTCGCAATCTCAGAGATTGTAACGCTTGAAACTGACGTGCTGGCACTCGAAGTCGTATTTATAAATCAACTAAAGAAATAGTACCATCACTATATATAGCAAAATGCAATAAAAGATATGGGTGTGTGTACTTATGTACGCATGTGAGAGGTTACACTTCTTTGGCATCATGAAATTAAACTAGGTCTGCAATACATGCTGCTGTTTGCAAATACTGAGCGAAGCAATTAGATTTTTGAAGGGTGATTATTCCTTGATGGTGTGTCCGATTTGAAAACTTTTTTTGTACATTAGTCACGATCACGATGTGAATTTTGGCGCCAAATTTCATCGATGTAGAATCAGCGGTTTGGCTGTGATCAGCTTTTGAATTTTTCTTTCGGTGATTATTCCTCCATGGCAAAGTCTATACTTTTTTTACATAGGCTATGTCCGTCAGGTTATAATCATGTATGTTCATGCCAAAATTCGTTCGAATCGGTTGAACCGCTAAGTAGCAGGAGGGAGACAAGCGAAATTTGTGAGTTGCCTAAAAGAGAGCTTCGCTCAATAATTTATATTATAAAAAATACAAAGAATACATACCGACAGTTAACCACAAATCAATAAACACATTTAAAAACGCACTGTTTATAGTATTAAAACCACTTTTAAATAAAATTGTTATAATAATATTATATAAATCATTGTTAACCTTCATACAATTAAAAATCAAACACACACACACACACACATTCATAAATATTTGAGTAACTACCTTGAGCCAATTAGGGGCCAACTTCATCCTGCCGGTTTAATCCATGTCGCTTTTACGGGCAACTTCATCCTGTTACTTTTGTGTAACAGTGATGCGCACGCATCTTAAAATTTCACTCTCATAATTATTTCATAACGCACCTAAAGAAGTATAACTCCAACAATCTAAAACTTAGGCTTGTTATTCTACTTCACTTCGAATCGATGACTTTAATGAAATTTTTCAGGTTTTGTAGGTTAGTTACGCGCAAGATGGCGCTGATATCAGCTAAGAAACGCAGAAAATTCATCACTTTCTTTTAGTTTCGGTAGAACAAGTGAAAGAGTAATAGCCCGATCGAAAGGTTGAGTATTCGATTTTTGTCTGGCACCTGAGACAAATTGGGAGCTTTTTTAGTCCAAATACATTAAATAGGTACTTCATGTACATCTACATATGTTTTGACAATGTTATCGTGATTACTGCTTAGATTTTACTAGAAAATTGTCCATAAAAATTAAATTACATATCGTTTTAAAAGATAAAGATAAAAAGGTAAAATCTTTATAAATTAATTAAAGACGACCGTTTGGTGCAACGGTAGCGATCCTGCCTTTCGCACCAACGGTCCTGGGTTCGAATCCCGGAAGGGGCAGATGTTTGTATGATGAACACGAGCATTTGTACCTGAGTCATGGATGTTTGTATATATTTCTATAAATATTACTTATTTATGTATGATATATGTATGTCTATCCGTTACCCTAGTATCCATAACACAAGCCTTACAGTGCTTACTTTTGGCTAGGTTAATTGGTGTGAATGTAGGAAATATTTATTTATTATTTATAATCATAAACTTAAAGAATATGGCAAAACAACTGTAGGAAACTTAAACTACAAACAACAACAAAACTATTTTCATTAAATATGAGTTGTAAATCTTTTAAAAACTTTTCTTGTATACTAATAAGGCGTATAAGAAAAAATACTATTACAAGGAATGGAAATGAATATACAGTACTATCATTACAAAACAAACAATAAAAAGAAACAACTCCAGGCGTTCTCCTCTTTTAAATTTTTACCGATATTGGAAACATGATTTTTAACTTTTCGAAGGGCATTACAATGATGCAGTGGCGAGTGCCGCAAACGACCCCACAGAGCCTAGGCAGTCAGGTGGTACGTCCCAGTGGTTTTTTAGTTCGGGTATGCCCCGCCTACGCTCCGTGCGCTAAGGTGTGGGAGAGTCCCACATATCCCCGCCATAAACTCGTGGCGGGTCGAATCCATAAAGGATTTTCCACAGGGAAAAGGAAAAAGGGCATTACAATGATATTATTTTATTATAGAAAGTAATACTCTACCCGAAAATCAGCCTCTTATTTCTGAAGTCTGAAAATTAAAACGACAAATTTATTTTTGTTTGTATTGTATGCATCTATATATGTTACAGTAAATGTGATTACTATGGTTATTATTAATAATAACCAGTAATTATTAAGTCTTACCTTATGATTTGGTTAGGTTAGATTATTGAAGTTTTATTATTAATAACACAAGTCAACAAAATTTGACAAAGTTTCTTACCCAGACACCTGAGTATATTTTCCCGAAGGATTTTGGTGTGCTGAATCCAAATCCAGTCGCGAGTCTGGATGTCCGATGGAAGAACAGGGAAGGCGGTATGAGCACATGCAGCTCCTGAGCATTCTCTTCAAAGTATTTACTGTAGAAGACCGACAGACAGGATACTTTGCAGCGACGAGTTAAGGTGTGAAGCTTGCTCTTTATCAAATTGCTGTTACTAATGAGCCTCTGGCTCTGTGTTGAATCGTGTCCAGTGCAGTAAGTTGGTATCTTGCAGAGCTATCCCAGATATGGCTACAAATTCCATGCAAGATTGGACTTAAACATAATAGAGAGTTAAAAGCTGTACCGGCATGAAATACTGTTTGAGCTTATTTAGAATACCCAGCTTTTTTGCTGCAGTTTGAGTCTTGGACTGTAGTTGAAGTCTGAAGACAACTCGTTTGTTTTCCAGAAAATAATACAGAAGTCGCTTCATAGTTATCACAAAATATAAGCAAGGACACTGATGTACAATCAACAGCACATGGATATATGCAAAACGGTCACATTTCTCCATTCTATTTTTAGTTTAAATTCAAAGTTATTTAGGTATATATTTCAATATCAAGACGATTGGTTTGGCCGAGCGAAAGTGAAGCTATCTTCAAAGCCAAACATTTGAATCCTGAAAGGGGCTTATGATTGTGCAATAAATACGAGAATTTCTGCTTGAGTTAAGGAAATATATATATATTTCTTTTTTTGTATTAAATTTCGGACACCTGACAACAAATATTTTAGTCCCAAACTAAGCAAAGCATGGGTACTAAATAACGTATAGAATACACTATAATAAATATATAAACCACCATAGCTCGGAAACAAATGCAAGTTCTTATCACAGAAACATGTGATCCTAGCAAAATAAGAAACCGAGACCTTTGGTGCAGAATAGACATGAGTACGTTATACCAAAACGTAACTAAAAACCGTTTTGAGTTTCATATCGAAACGTAACGTTACCGCAAAACATAAAACCGTTTTTCTCATAGCCAAAAAAGTGATAAAAGCAATAATAAAACAAAAAAAATTGTAAATAATATAAATGATCAGAAATATTATAAAAAAAAATCGAACAAAAAATTATTGTAAATATGACGATTTTTAAATGTGCCAGAAAAGTTTTTAAGTTCTCATTTATTCACATTACATTAAAAATTACTAGTTTATACATTTAAGTTTGAACAAACTAGTCCTAAGCCTAGTAAAATCATGAAGGCATATCGTCATAACCATAATTACATAAAACTAAAAAAAAAACTTGCGTTACGTTAGCTAACAGCGTTTGAGTTTTCAACGCGGTTGACGAGATGGTTTGGCTTTTTGCAGTAGCCAAACCATCTCTTCAACCACGTTAGTGATAACCAAAACTGAAAACGGTTTCCAACAACGTTAGGGAAACTTCAAAACCGTTACGCAACGGTTTTCAAAAAATACCCATAACACCCATCTCTAGTGCAAAAGGTAAAATCAATGCCATTGCATCAAGTAGTCATCTCTATATACGACTTGTATATTGATATTAAATAAATCCGAACTACCTTTATAAATAAAACCACGTAAACTGTTTGTACTGAAATCTTTTTAATAAAATAGCATGATCTAAAATCAATGTTAGCGCCATCTATTGATACATTTTTAAACTAACAAAATCAACTGTTAAGTAACTTTTACAAATATACTTCGGTCTCATCCGTTACCACAGTTCATAAAATAAACGTTGCAATGTTTTCATCGGGATAGGCTATGTAAATTAAAAAAAACGGAAAAAATTTACAGTTTGTGACAGGTTGACGTACACTATTCAGAAGTTGCGGCTTTTTTTTACGCGTCACAACCACAAATATGAAAACAATGTTCCTTAAAAAAATATAATGACTGCTTTATATTAGTATAAATTTAAGGTTGGTATCTCATCCTTGAATCGTATCTGCCATACGTCCACGGACAGAAGAAGATAAATGGTTCTAGGCATAGGAAATGAAGCGTGATCGAATGGAAACAAATGACTGTCGACTTCTAAGTTTAAAAAATATTTATTATGTATTTCAGAACTCATAGACATGAATGTATATTTTTAAAGAGAGAATAGTGCTACGTTATAAATTCCCTACAACTCACTTATGCTTGGAATACTTAAAGTTACTAAATAGTTAATAGTAACGATAGAAGGAATACAAAAGGCAGAATTAATATTTAAAGGCTATTTCAACAAAAACTTTGTTTTTTAAATCAAAATAAAACAAAGAATTTAGATAACAATGATTCTTTCATTGTATTCGTAAGAGTAAGGTTTGGCAGTTATGAATGAAAAATGATATCGACTTAGACCATGGTTACAGATATCGCTTCATTCATTATAATAAGACAAAGGTGTTTTATATTAAGTAACATCCCATACATTTATAATTTTTATATATTTAATGCATTTTTCAATGCGATCTTATAAGATAAATTATTATAATAGAAAAATACTAGAAAAAATCGACTCGGGTCACAAGTGAATTCTCAGGCAGGAATCGAACCCGGAACCTTTGGAAATCCCGGTGCCTGTTCGATTCCCACCTGAAAATGCATAAAATATATAAAAATTATAAAACTTAATGTTTCATTTTAAATGATTGCCCAAACATTTGTAAAAATGTTTCTTTCGAATACGAGAGGTTGCTCCTCTCATTGATGAAATAACGCTGGCCTACAGCGTAAAATCAGAAAGGTACTAGATAATTTCGACGAGTGTTCGCAAGGCTCGGTAGCTCAATCGGGGATTTGAACAAATATATATATATATATATATATATATACACTCATTTGCAAAAAAAACGGGCGGTTTTGATTTTCATTCATCTTTAAAAAGATACAATACAAAAAAGATTTCAATCGTTTGTACACGTTACTGGCCGGTTTTAAAAATGCCGTGGTATTTAAAAAAGTACGTTCCTAATTCAAATTTTCATTTGATGCTCATTTTTACAGAAAACCCCTTTTTATCCTATATTTTTGGCGCGTAGTTCCAGAAGTTAACATCGACTTTCATAACTTTTATTCAATTTTCATCGATTAATTTCATATCCTTGACTGTCAAAGCTTTATTTATTGCTGTTTGGCTGTATCAAAAATGGTAGATAAAGTGGTAAAAGCTACCAAAATTATCGCGCTGCTTGAAGAGGGTTGCAGCCAATGCTTCGTGGCTAGGAGGCTAAATGTTAGTCGCTCGACGGTCTAAAGGACCTGGCAGCGATATCAGGAGACTGGTTCCGTCGAGAGAAGGCCTGGTTCTGGAAGAAAACCATGTACCCAACCACGGGATGATCGTTTTCTTGTGAGTCGCGCATTGAGAAATCGCAAATTTTCGTATTTGGATCTTAAGAACAACCTCCAAGAAGTAAGAAATGTGCATATTAGTCTATGGACGGTCAGGAGGAGGCTTCTCGCTGCCAATATACGCAGTCACCGCCCGGCCCGCGGCCTCAAATTACTCCGTGAGCACCGAGTTCACAGGCTTAGGTTCGCTAGAAATTGTGAATCATGGACTCAAGAAGATTGGAATAGGGTTTTGTTCTCTGATGAAGCCAGGATATCTCTGTTCGGTGAAGATCGACGTCGGCGAGTGCTAAGAAGACAAGGAGAACGCTTTGCAGAGGCATGTTTCGAAGAAATCACACCTTATGGTGGGGGCTCTGTTATGTTTTGGGCAGGAATAAATTCAATGGATCGTACAGAGTTAGTCTTCATTGAAAACGGCTCACTGACTGGGCATCGATACATAACGGAAATTCTAATTCCTCATGCACAACCCGCATTGGCCGCTCTAGGTGAAGACTCGATTTTTATGGACGACAATGCTCGCGCCCACCGATTTCGCGATGTTAAAACGTATGTTCAAGAGGTCGGCATTCGTCGTTTGGATTGACCAGCTCGAAGTCCCGACCTCAATCCCATAGAGCATGTCTGGGACGTTCTGAAACGACGTGTGAGATCAGTACAACCGGCTCCGCAGATCATCAGAGAGCTGAAGAATGTGATTACTGCGGAGTGGGAACGTATTCCTCAAGCAAGTATCCGGGATATACTCGCTAGCATGCCCAAACAAATTCCAGCTGTGATTTTAGCTAGAGGGGGTCACACTCGATATTAAACATTTATCTGCTTTTACTTTATTAAAGAAAAACAAACAAAAAAACTTTTTTATTTTTACTTCATGAGCATATGCACTACTAGCGAACATACACTACTAGTGAGGTTTAGCATTATTTCCCATAAATTGTATCAAAATTTTATGAAATACTGATGAAAACGATTATTTGCTTATTAATTTACCAAATTGTGAGGATAAAACTACCTATAATTATCAAACAAAGCAATATTAACATTTGAAATGGTTCATTGCTTAGGTGCCCGTTTTTTTTGCAAATGAGTTTATATATATATATACAGTGAGGTGCATAACTGAGTCAATGTTGTGACATTTTATATTATATTAAATATAATCGCATTTATTAAAATCTTTTCAAATCATATGTATTATTATTTAAAACTGTAATTTACTAGCTACTTAACATATATAATTAATATCCAGTATCTACGTTTTAAAACTTTAATATAACTAATTTTGATTGACTTACTTTTGCACCGTATTTACAAACGTCTTTGCGCTCAAGTATAAATTTATTGAAACTTGCTGAAACTTGTCGGGATTATAGTGTAAATGAACAATTTCGCTTTGTGTATTACTCAGCCTAATTCGATACAGCACAGTGAACGGCTTAACTTAATACATTTATTTTCGATGCAATCATGAAACCGATTGCAAAAAATATTAAAGACTCTGTTAAACAGTTGCTTAAAAATGGAAAATCGACAAGATACATTGCTCAAAAATTAAAGATAAGTCAATCAGTAACACAAAGAATTAGAGCCAAATGTAAATTTCCTATGTCGGCCAATGTTTGTGGTCGCACTAAAAAAATATCAGATAGAGACGTGAGAAAAATTACTCACTATTTAAGATCTAGTGAGGAGTCTTCAGCTTCTGAAGCGGCGGCGCTTTTAAGGCGCGATACTGGCACGTCAGTGAGTAAGCGAACTGTTCGTCGGTAATAACACAAAGCAAATATGAGAGCTTTCGAGAAGAAAAAAAAAACTCTTCTTAGGAAAAAAATAGAAGAAAAAATAGAGCTAGATAAAATTTTGCAAAACAATATATTAACTGGACTGAAGCTGATTGGATTAGGGTTATTTAGTCAGATGAGACGAAAATCAACCCTAATCCAATCATCTTTATATGTATGTATGTATGTGTATATTGTTTTGCAAAATTTTCTCTAGCTCTATTTCTTTTTCTATTTTTTTCAGTAAGAAGAGTTTTTTTTCTTCTCGAAAGCTCGCATATTTGCTTTGTGTAATTACCGACGAACAGTTCGCTTACTCACTGACGTGCCAGTATCGCGCCTTAAAAGCGCCGCCGCTTCAGAAGCTGAAGACTCCTCACTAGATCTTAAATAGTGAGTAATTTTTCTCACGTCTCTATCTGATAATTTTTTAGTGCGACCACAAACATTGGCCGATATAGGAAATTTACATTTGGCTCTAATTCTTTGTGTTACTGATTGAATTACTTTAATTTTTGAGCAATGTATCTTGTCGATTTTCCATTTTTAAGCAACTGTTTAACAGAGTCTTTAATATTTTTTGCAATCGGTTTCATGATTGCATCGAAAATAAATGTATTAAGTTAAGCCGTTCACTGTGCTGTATCGAATTAGGCTGAGTAATACACAAAGCGAAATTGTTCATTTACAGTATAATCCCGACAAGTTTCAGCAAGTTTCAATAAATTTATACTTGAGCGCAAAGACGTTTGTAAATACGGTGCAAAAGTGAGTCAATCAAAATTAGTTATATTAAAGTTTTAAAACGTAGATACTGGATATTAATTATATATGTTAAGTAGCTAGTAAATTACAGTTTTAAATAATAATACATATGATTTGAAAAGATTTTAATAAATGCGATTATATTTAATATAATATAAAATGTCACAACATTTACTCAGTTATGCACCTCACTGTATATATATATAGAAACGTAAACGTCAAAAACGTTTTACTGTATATCATCAACATCAGCTTATGAATATTCTCACTAGACAAAAACCTTCCACTATCGATGGAAACACAGTAAACATTGAACAATAAACCACTCGTGCCCAATATGAATTAGCGAGTGCTAACGATTGCAGGCAGCCGGCATCAAATAAATAAATTCCTGACAATTCACAACAATTATTGCCCCTACCCGGATTCGAACCCCGAACGGAGGAGTTTAGATCGCTACCGTTGTACCAAGCGGCCATCGCTTGGTCTCATAGCTTATTGTGCCTTCCGATGTACGGACAATTTTTGGTCACCCATTCTATTACCGGCCCTAGCGAACCTTGCTTTACCGTTGCTGTGCCATCGAATTCTTCAATAAAACTGGTGTTTTATAGAAGAATATGATGACCTTTTGATCCGACTAAACTCGTACTCGCAATCTCAGAGATTGTAACGCTTGAAACTGACGTGCTGGCACTCGAAGTCGTATTTATAAATCAACTAAAGAAATAGTACCATCACTATATATAGCAAAATGCAATAAAAGATATGGGTGTGTGTACTTATGTACGCATGTGAGAGGTTACACTTCTTTGGCATCATGAAATTAAACTAGGTCTGCAATACATGCTGCTGTTTGCAAATACTGAGCGAAGCAATTAGATTTTTGAAGGGTGATTATTCCTTGATGGTGTGTCCGATTTGAAAACTTTTTTTGTACATTAGTCACGATCACGATGTGAATTTTGGCGCCAAATTTCATCGATGTAGAATCAGCGGTTTGGCTGTGATCAGCTTTTGAATTTTTCTTTCGGTGATTATTCCTCCATGGCAAAGTCTATACATAGGCTATGTCCGTCAGGTTATAATCATGTATGTTCATGCCAAAATTCGTTCGAATCGGTTGAACCGCTAAGTAGCAGGAGGGAGACAAGCGAAATTTGTGAGTTGCCTAAAAGAGAGCTTCGCTCAATAATTTATATTATAAAAAATACAAAGAATACATACCGACAGTTAACCACAAATCAATAAACACATTTAAAAACGCACTGTTTATAGTATTAAAACCACTTTTAAATAAAATTGTTATAATAATATTATATAAATCATTGTTAACCTTCATACAATTAAAAATCAAACACACACACACACACACATTCATAAATATTTGAGTAACTACCTTGAGCCAATTAGGGGCCAACTTCATCCTGCCGGTTTAATCCATGTCGCTTTTACGGGCAACTTCATCCTGTTACTTTTGTGTAACAGTGATGCGCACGCATCTTAAAATTTCACTCTCATAATTATTTCATAACGCACCTAAAGAAGTATAACTCCAACAATCTAAAACTTAGGCTTGTTATTCTACTTCACTTCGAATCGATGACTTTAATGAAATTTTTCAGGTTTTGTAGGTTAGTTACGCGCAAGATGGCGCTGATATCAGCTAAGAAACGCAGAAAATTCATCACTTTCTTTTAGTTTCGGTAGAACAAGTGAAAGAGTAATAGCCCGATCGAAAGGTTGAGTATTCGATTTTTGTCTGGCACCTGAGACAAATTGGGAGCTTTTTTAGTCCAAATACATTAAATAGGTACTTCATGTACATCTACATATGTTTTGACAATGTTATCGTGATTACTGCTTAGATTTTACTAGAAAATTGTCCATAAAAATTAAATTACATATCGTTTTAAAAGATAAAGATAAAAAGGTAAAATCTTTATAAATTAATTAAAGACGACCGTTTGGTGCAACGGTAGCGATCCTGCCTTTCGCACCAACGGTCCTGGGTTCGAATCCCGGAAGGGGCAGATGTTTGTATGATGAACACGAGCATTTGTACCTGAGTCATGGATGTTTGTATATATTTCTATAAATATTACTTATTTATGTATGATATATGTATGTCTATCCGTTACCCTAGTATCCATAACACAAGCCTTACAGTGCTTACTTTGGGCTAGGTTAATTGGTGTGAATGTAGGAAATATTTATTTATTATTTATAATCATAAACTTAAAGAATATGGCAAAACAACTGTAGGAAACTTAAACTACAAACAACAACAAAACTATTTTCATTAAATATGAGTTGTAAATCTTTTAAAAACTTTTCTTGTATACTAATAAGGCGTATAAGAAAAAATACTATTACAAGGAATGGAAATGAATATACAGTACTATCATTACAAAACAAACAATAAAAAGAAACAACTCCAGGCGTTCTCCTCTTTTAAATTTTTACCGATATTGGAAACATGATTTTTAACTTTTCGAAGGGCATTACAATGATGCAGTGGCGAGTGCCGCAAACGACCCCACAGAGCCTAGGCAGTCAGGTGGTACGTCCCAGTGGTTTTTTAGTTCGGGTATGCCCCGCCTACGCTCCGTGCGCTAAGGTGTGGGAGAGTCCCACATATCCCCGCCATAAACTCGTGGCGGGTCGAATCCATAAAGGATTTTCCACAGGGAAAAGGAAAAAGGGCATTACAATGATATTATTTTATTATAGAAAGTAATACTCTACCCGAAAATCAGCCTCTTATTTCTGAAGTCTGAAAATTAAAACGACAAATTTATTTTTGTTTGTATTGTATGCATCTATATATGTTACAGTAAATGTGATTACTATGGTTATTATTAATAATAACCTGTAATTATTAAGTCTTACCTTATGATTTGGTTAGGTTAGATTATTGAAGTTTTATTATTAATAACACAAGTCAACAAAATTTGACAAAGTTTCTTACCCAGACACCTGAGTATATTTTCCCGAAGGATTTTGGTGTGCTGAATCCAAATCCAGTCGCGAGTCTGGATGTCCGATGGAAGAACAGGGAAGGCGGTATGAGCACATGCAGCTCCTGAGCATTCTCTTCAAAGTATTTACTGTAGAAGACCGACAGACAGGATACTTTGCAGCGACGAGTTAAGGTGTGAAGCTTGCTCTTTATCAAATTGCTGTTACTAATGAGCCTCTGGCTCTGTGTTGAATCGTGTCCAGTGCAGTAAGTTGGTATCTTGCAGAGCTATCCCAGATATGGCTACAAATTCCATGCAAGATTGGACTTAAACATAATAGAGAGTTAAAAGCTGTACCGGCATGAAATACTGTTTGAGCTTATTTAGAATACCCAGCTTTTTTGCTGCAGTTTGAGTCTTGGACTGTAGTTGAAGTCTGAAGACAACTCGTTTGTTTTCCAGAAAATAATACAGAAGTCGCTTCATAGTTATCACAAAATATAAGCAAGGACACTGATGTACAATCAACAGCACATGGATATATGCAAAACGGTCACATTTCTCCATTCTATTTTTAGTTTAAATTCAAAGTTATTTAGGTATATATTTCAATATCAAGACGATTGGTTTGGCCGAGCGAAAGTGAAGCTATCTTCAAAGCCAAACATTTGAATCCTGAAAGGGGCTTATGATTGTGCAATAAATACGAGAATTTCTGCTTGAGTTAAGGAAATATATATATATTTCTTTTTTTGTATTAAATTTCGGACACCTGACAACAAATATTTTAGTCCCAAACTAAGCAAAGCATGGGTACTAAATAACGTATAGAATACACTATAATAAATATATAAACCACCATAGCTCGGAAACAAATGCAAGTTCTTATCACAGAAACATGTGATCCTAGCAAAATAAGAAACCGAGACCTTTGGTGCAGAATAGACATGAGTACGTTATACCAAAACGTAACTAAAAACCGTTTTGAGTTTCATATCGAAACGTAACGTTACCGCAAAACATAAAACCGTTTTTCTCATAGCCAAAAAAGTGATAAAAGCAATAATAAAACAAAAAAAATTGTAAATAATATAAATGATCAGAAATATTATAAAAAAAAATCGAACAAAAAATTATTGTAAATATGACGATTTTTAAATGTGCCAGAAAAGTTTTTAAGTTCTCATTTATTCACATTACATTAAAAATTACTAGTTTATACATTTAAGTTTGAACAAACTAGTCCTAAGCCTAGTAAAATCATGAAGGCATATCGTCATAACCATAATTACATAAAACTAAAAAAAAAACTTGCGTTACGTTAGCTAACAGCGTTTGAGTTTTCAACGCGGTTGACGAGATGGTTTGGCTTTTTGCAGTAGCCAAACCATCTCTTCAACCACGTTAGTGATAACCAAAACTGAAAACGGTTTCCAACAACGTTAGGGAAACTTCAAAACCGTTACGCAACGGTTTTCAAAAAATACCCATAACACCCATCTCTAGTGCAAAAGGTAAAATCAATGCCATTGCATCAAGTAGTCATCTCTATATACGACTTGTATATTGATATTAAATAAATCCGAACTACCTTTATAAATAAAACCACGTAAACTGTTTGTACTGAAATCTTTTTAATAAAATAGCATGATCTAAAATCAATGTTAGCGCCATCTATTGATACATTTTTAAACTAACAAAATCAACTGTTAAGTAACTTTTACAAATATACTTAGGTCTCATCCGTTACCACAGTTCATAAAATAAACGTTGCAATGTTTTCATCGGGATAGGCTATGTAAATTGAAAAAAACGGAAAAAATTTACAGTTTGTGACAGGTTGACGTACACTATTCAGAAGTTGCGGTTTTTTTACATATCACAACCTCAAATATGATAAAATAAATACATCCGTTCCTTAAAAAAATATAATGACTGCTTTATATTAGTATAAATTTGTGGTTGGTATCTGATCCTTGAATCGTATCTGCCATACGTCCACGGACAGAAGAAGATAAATGGTTCTAGGCATAGGAAATGAAGCGTGATCGAATGGAAACAAATGACTGTCGACTTCTAAGTTTAAAAAATATTTTTTATGTATTTCAGAACTCATAGACATGAATGTATATTTTTAAAGAGAGAATAGTGCTACGTTATAAATTCCCTACAACTCACTTATGCTTGGAATACTTAAAGTTACTAAATAGTTAATAGTAACGATAGAAGGAATACAAAAGGCAGAATTAATATTTAAAGGCTATTTCAACAAAAACTTTGTTTTTTAAATCAAAATAAAACAAAGAATTTAGATAACAATGATTCTTTCATTGTATTCGTAAGAGTAAGGTTTGGCAGTTATGAATGAAAAATGATATCGACTTAGACCATGGTTACAGATATCGCTTCATTCATTATAATAAGACAAAGGTGTTTTATATTAAGTAACATCCCATACATTTATAATTTTTATATATTTAATGCATTTTTCAATGCGATCTTATAAGATAAATTATTATAATAGAAAAATACTAGAAAAAATCGACTCGGGTCACAAGTGAATTCTCAGGCAGGAATCGAACCCGGAACCTTTGGAAATCCCGGTGCCTGTTCGATTCCCACCTGAAAATGCATAAAATATATAAAAATTATAAAACTTAATGTTTCATTTTAAATGATTGCCCAAACATTTGTAAAAATGTTTCTTTCGAATACGAGAGGTTGCTCCTCTCATTGATGAAATAACGCTGGCCTACAGCGTAAAATCAGAAAGGTACTAGATAATTTCGACGAGTGTTCGCAAGGATCGGTAGCTCAATCGGGGATTTGAACAAATATATATATATATATATATATATACACTCATTTGCAAAAAAAACGGGCGGTTTTGATTTTCATTCATCTTTAAAAAGATACAATACAAAAAAGATTTCAATCGTTTGTACACGTTACTGGCCGGTTTTAAAAATGCCGTGGTATTTAAAAAAGTACGTTCCTAATTCAAATTTTCATTTGATGCTCATTTTTACAGAAAACCCCTTTTTATCCTATATTTTTGGCGCGTAGTTCCAGAAGTTAACATCGACTTTCATAACTTTTATTCAATTTTCATCGATTAATTTCATATCCTTGACTGTCAAAGCTTTATTTATTGCTGTTTGGCTGTATCAAAAATGGTAGATAAAGTGGTAAAAGCTACCAAAATTATCGCGCTGCTTGAAGAGGGTTGCAGCCAATGCTTCGTGGCTAGGAGGCTAAATGTTAGTCGCTCGACGGTCTAAAGGACCTGGCAGCGATATCAGGAGACTGGTTCCGTCGAGAGAAGGCCTGGTTCTGGAAGAAAACCATGTACCCAACCACGGGATGATCGTTTTCTTGTGAGTCGCGCATTGAGAAATCGCAAATTTTCGTATTTGGATCTTAAGAACAACCTCCAAGAAGTAAGAAATGTGCATATTAGTCTATGGACGGTCAGGAGGAGGCTTCTCGCTGCCAATATACGCAGTCACCGCCCGGCCCGCGGCCTCAAATTACTCCGTGAGCACCGAGTTCACAGGCTTAGGTTCGCTAGAAATTGTGAATCATGGACTCAAGAAGATTGGAATAGGGTTTTGTTCTCTGATGAAGCCAGGATATCTCTGTTCGGTGAAGATCGACGTCGGCGAGTGCTAAGAAGACAAGGAGAACGCTTTGCAGAGGCATGTTTCGAAGAAATCACACCTTATGGTGGGGGCTCTGTTATGTTTTGGGCAGGAATAAATTCAATGGATCGTACAGAGTTAGTCTTCATTGAAAACGGCTCACTGACTGGGCATCGATACATAACGGAAATTCTAATTCCTCATGCACAACCCGCATTGGCCGCTCTAGGTGAAGACTCGATTTTTATGGACGACAATGCTCGCGCCCACCGATTTCGCGATGTTAAAACGTATGTTCAAGAGGTCGGCATTCGTCGTTTGGATTGACCAGCTCGAAGTCCCGACCTCAATCCCATAGAGCATGTCTGGGACGTTCTGAAACGACGTGTGAGATCAGTACAACCGGCTCCGCAGATCATCAGAGAGCTGAAGAATGTGATTACTGCGGAGTGGGAACGTATTCCTCAAGCAAGTATCCGGGATATACTCGCTAGCATGCCCAAACAAATTCCAGCTGTGATTTTAGCTAGAGGGGGTCACACTCGATATTAAACATTTATCTGCTTTTACTTTATTAAAGAAAAACAAACAAAAAAACTTTTTTATTTTTACTTCATGAGCATATGCACTACTAGCGAACATACACTACTAGTGAGGTTTAGCATTATTTCCCATAAATTGTATCAAAATTTTATGAAATACTGATGAAAACGATTATTTGCTTATTAATTTACCAAATTGTGAGGATAAAACTACCTATAATTATCAAACAAAGCAATATTAACATTTGAAATGGTTCATTGCTTAGGTGCCCGTTTTTTTTGCAAATGAGTTTATATATATATATATACAGTGAGGTGCATAACTGAGTCAATGTTGTGACATTTTATATTATATTAAATATAATCGCATTTATTAAAATCTTTTCAAATCATATGTATTATTATTTAAAACTGTAATTTACTAGCTACTTAACATATATAATTAATATCCAGTATCTACGTTTTAAAACTTTAATATAACTAATTTTGATTGACTTACTTTTGCACCGTATTTACAAACGTCTTTGCGCTCAAGTATAAATTTATTGAAACTTGCTGAAACTTGTCGGGATTATAGTGTAAATGAACAATTTCGCTTTGTGTATTACTCAGCCTAATTCGATACAGCACAGTGAACGGCTTAACTTAATACATTTATTTTCGATACAATCATGAAACCGATTGCAAAAAATATTAAACACTCTGTTAAACAGTTGCTTAAAAATGGAAAATCGACAAGATACATTGCTCAAAAATTAAAGATAAGTCAATCAGTAACACAAAGAATTAGAGCCAAATGTAAATTTCCTATGTCGGCCAATGTTTGTGGTCGCACTAAAAAAATATCAGATAGAGACGTGAGAAAAATTACTCACTATTTAAGATCTAGTGAGGAGTCTTCAGCTTCTGAAGCGGCGGCGCTTTTAAGGCGCGATACTGGCACGTCAGTGAGTAAGCGAACTGTTCGTCGGTAATAACACAAAGCAAATATGAGAGCTTTCGAGAAGAAAAAAAAAACTCTTCTTAGGAAAAAAATAGAAGAAAAAATAGAGCTAGATAAAATTTTGCAAAACAATATATTAACTGGACTGAAGCTGATTGGATTAGGGTTATTTAGTCAGATGAGACGAAAATCAACCCTAATCCAATCATCTTTATATGTATGTATGTATGTGTATATTGTTTTGCAAAATTTTCTCTAGCTCTATTTCTTTTTCTATTTTTTTCAGTAAGAAGAGTTTTTTTTCTTCTCGAAAGCTCGCATATTTGCTTTGTGTAATTACCGACGAACAGTTCGCTTACTCACTGACGTGCCAGTATCGCGCCTTAAAAGCGCCGCCGCTTCAGAAGCTGAAGACTCCTCACTAGATCTTAAATAGTGAGTAATTTTTCTCACGTCTCTATCTGATAATTTTTTAGTGCGACCACAAACATTGGCCGATATAGGAAATTTACATTATGCTCTAATTCTTTGTGTTACTGATTGAATTACTTTAATTTTTGAGCAATGTATCTTGTCGATTTTCCATTTTTAAGCAACTGTTTAACAGAGTCTTTAATATTTTTTGCAATCGGTTTCATGATTGCATCGAAAATAAATGTATTAAGTTAAGCCGTTCACTGTGCTGTATCGAATTAGGCTGAGTAATACACAAAGCGAAATTGTTCATTTACAGTATAATCCCGACAAGTTTCAGCAAGTTTCAATAAATTTATACTTGAGCGCAAAGACGTTTGTAAATACGGTGCAAAAGTGAGTCAATCAAAATTAGTTATATTAAAGTTTTAAAACGTAGATACTGGATATTAATTATATATGTTAAGTAGCTAGTAAATTACAGTTTTAAATAATAATACATATGATTTGAAAAGATTTTAATAAATGCGATTATATTTAATATAATATAAAATGTCACAACATTGACTCAGTTATGCACCTCACTGTATATATATATAGAAACGTAAACGTCAAAAACGTTTTACTGTATATCATCAACATCAGCTTATGAATATTCTCACTAGACAAAAACCTTCCACTATCGATGGAAACACAGTAAACATTGAACAATAAACCACTCGTGCCCAATATGAATTAGCGAGTGCTAACGATTGCAGGCAGCCGGCATCAAATAAATAAATTCCTGACAATTCACAACAATTATTGCCCCTACCCGGATTCGAACCCCGAACGGAGGAGTTTAGATCGCTACCGTTGTACCAAGCGGCCATCGCTTGGTCTCATAGCTTATTGTGCCTTCCGATGTACGGACAATTTTTGGTCACCCATTCTATTACCGGCCCTAGCGAACCTTGCTTTACCGTTGCTGTGCCATCGAATTCTTCAATAAAACTGGTGTTTTATAGAAGAATATGATGACCTTTTGATCCGACTAAACTCGTACTCGCAATCTCAGAGATTGTAACGCTTGAAACTGACGTGCTGGCACTCGAAGTCGTATTTATAAATCAACTAAAGAAATAGTACCATCACTATATATAGCAAAATGCAATAAAAGATATGGGTGTGTGTACTTATGTACGCATGTGAGAGGTTACACTTCTTTGGCATCATGAAATTAAACTAGGTCTGCAATACATGCTGCTGTTTGCAAATACTGAGCGAAGCAATTAGATTTTTGAAGGGTGATTATTCCTTGATGGTGTGTCCGATTTGAAAACTTTTTTTGTACATTAGTCACGATCACGATGTGAATTTTGGCGCCAAATTTCATCGATGTAGAATCAGCGGTTTGGCTGTGATCAGCTTTTGAATTTTTCTTTCGGTGATTATTCCTCCATGGCAAAGTCTATACATAGGCTATGTCCGTCAGGTTATAATCATGTATGTTCATGCCAAAATTCGTTCGAATCGGTTGAACCGCTAAGTAGCAGGAGGGAGACAAGCGAAATTTGTGAGTTGCCTAAAAGAGAGCTTCGCTCAATAATTTATATTATAAAAAATACAAAGAATACATACCGACAGTTAACCACAAATCAATAAACACATTTAAAAACGCACTGTTTATAGTATTAAAACCACTTTTAAATAAAATTGTTATAATAATATTATATAAATCATTGTTAACCTTCATACAATTAAAAATCAAACACACACACACACACACATTCATAAATATTTGAGTAACTACCTTGAGCCAATTAGGGGCCAACTTCATCCTGCCGGTTTAATCCATGTCGCTTTTACGGGCAACTTCATCCTGTTACTTTTGTGTAACAGTGATGCGCACGCATCTTAAAATTTCACTCTCATAATTATTTCATAACGCACCTAAAGAAGTATAACTCCAACAATCTAAAACTTAGGCTTGTTATTCTACTTCACTTCGAATCGATGACTTTAATGAAATTTTTCAGGTTTTGTAGGTTAGTTACGCGCAAGATGGCGCTGATATCAGCTAAGAAACGCAGAAAATTCATCACTTTCTTTTAGTTTCGGTAGAACAAGTGAAAGAGTAATAGCCCGATCGAAAGGTTGAGTATTCGATTTTTGTCTGGCACCTGAGACAAATTGGGAGCTTTTTTAGTCCAAATACATTAAATAGGTACTTCATGTACATCTACATATGTTTTGACAATGTTATCGTGATTACTGCTTAGATTTTACTAGAAAATTGTCCATAAAAATTAAATTACATATCGTTTTAAAAGATAAAGATAAAAAGGTAAAATCTTTATAAATTAATTAAAGACGACCGTTTGGTGCAACGGTAGCGATCCTGCCTTTCGCACCAACGGTCCTGGGTTCGAATCCCGGAAGGGGCAGATGTTTGTATGATGAACACGAGCATTTGTACCTGAGTCATGGATGTTTGTATATATTTCTATAAATATTACTTATTTATGTATGATATATGTATGTCTATCCGTTACCCTAGTATCCATAACACAAGCCTTACAGTGCTTACTTTGGGCTAGGTTAATTGGTGTGAATGTAGGAAATATTTATTTATTATTTATAATCATAAACTTAAAGAATATGGCAAAACAACTGTAGGAAACTTAAACTACAAACAACAACAAAACTATTTTCATTAAATATGAGTTGTAAATCTTTTAAAAACTTTTCTTGTATACTAATAAGGCGTATAAGAAAAAATACTATTACAAGGAATGGAAATGAATATACAGTACTATCATTACAAAACAAACAATAAAAAGAAACAACTCCAGGCGTTCTCCTCTTTTAAATTTTTACCGATATTGGAAACATGATTTTTAACTTTTCGAAGGGCATTACAATGATGCAGTGGCGAGTGCCGCAAACGACCCCACAGAGCCTAGGCAGTCAGGTGGTACGTCCCAGTGGTTTTTTAGTTCGGGTATGCCCCGCCTACGCTCCGTGCGCTAAGGTGTGGGAGAGTCCCACATATCCCCGCCATAAACTCGTGGCGGGTCGAATCCATAAAGGATTTTCCACAGGGAAAAGGAAAAAGGGCATTACAATGATATTATTTTATTATAGAAAGTAATACTCTACCCGAAAATCAGCCTCTTATTTCTGAAGTCTGAAAATTAAAACGACAAATTTATTTTTGTTTGTATTGTATGCATCTATATATGTTACAGTAAATGTGATTACTATGGTTATTATTAATAATAACCAGTAATTATTAAGTCTTACCTTATGATTTGGTTAGGTTAGATTATTGAAGTTTTATTATTAATAACACAAGTCAACAAAATTTGACAAAGTTTCTTACCCAGACACCTGAGTATATTTTCCCGAAGGATTTTGGTGTGCTGAATCCAAATCCAGTCGCGAGTCTGGATGTCCGATGGAAGAACAGGGAAGGCGGTATGAGCACATGCAGCTCCTGAGCATTCTCTTCAAAGTATTTACTGTAGAAGACCGACAGACAGGATACTTTGCAGCGACGAGTTAAGGTGTGAAGCTTGCTCTTTATCAAATTGCTGTTACTAATGAGCCTCTGGCTCTGTGTTGAATCGTGTCCAGTGCAGTAAGTTGGTATCTTGCAGAGCTATCCCAGATATGGCTACAAATTCCATGCAAGATTGGACTTAAACATAATAGAGAGTTAAAAGCTGTACCGGCATGAAATACTGTTTGAGCTTATTTAGAATACCCAGCTTTTTTGCTGCAGTTTGAGTCTTGGACTGTAGTTGAAGTCTGAAGACAACTCGTTTGTTTTCCAGAAAATAATACAGAAGTCGCTTCATAGTTATCACAAAATATAAGCAAGGACACTGATGTACAATCAACAGCACATGGATATATGCAAAACGGTCACATTTCTCCATTCTATTTTTAGTTTAAATTCAAAGTTATTTAGGTATATATTTCAATATCAAGACGATTGGTTTGGCCGAGCGAAAGTGAAGCTATCTTCAAAGCCAAACATTTGAATCCTGAAAGGGGCTTATGATTGTGCAATAAATACGAGAATTTCTGCTTGAGTTAAGGAAATATATATATATTTCTTTTTTTGTATTAAATTTCGGACACCTGACAACAAATATTTTAGTCCCAAACTAAGCAAAGCATGGGTACTAAATAACGTATAGAATACACTATAATAAATATATAAACCACCATAGCTCGGAAACAAATGCAAGTTCTTATCACAGAAACATGTGATCCTAGCAAAATAAGAAACCGAGACCTTTGGTGCAGAATAGACATGAGTACGTTATACCAAAACGTAACTAAAAACCGTTTTGAGTTTCATATCGAAACGTAACGTTACCGCAAAACATAAAACCGTTTTTCTCATAGCCAAAAAAGTGATAAAAGCAATAATAAAACAAAAAAAATTGTAAATAATATAAATGATCAGAAATATTATAAAAAAAAATCGAACAAAAAATTATTGTAAATATGACGATTTTTAAATGTGCCAGAAAAGTTTTTAAGTTCTCATTTATTCACATTACATTAAAAATTACTAGTTTATACATTTAAGTTTGAACAAACTAGTCCTAAGCCTAGTAAAATCATGAAGGCATATCGTCATAACCATAATTACATAAAACTAAAAAAAAAACTTGCGTTACGTTAGCTAACAGCGTTTGAGTTTTCAACGCGGTTGACGAGATGGTTTGGCTTTTTGCAGTAGCCAAACCATCTCTTCAACCACGTTAGTGATAACCAAAACTGAAAACGGTTTCCAACAACGTTAGGGAAACTTCAAAACCGTTACGCAACGGTTTTCAAAAAATACCCATAACACCCATCTCTAGTGCAAAAGGTAAAATCAATGCCATTGCATCAAGTAGTCATCTCTATATACGACTTGTATATTGATATTAAATAAATCCGAACTACCTTTATAAATAAAACCACGTAAACTGTTTGTACTGAAATCTTTTTAATAAAATAGCATGATCTAAAATCAATGTTAGCGCCATCTATTGATACATTTTTAAACTAACAAAATCAACTGTTAAGTAACTTTTACAAATATACTTCGGTCTCATCCGTTACCACAGTTCATAAAATAAACGTTGCAATGTTTTCATCGGGATAGGCTATGTAAATTAAAAAAAACGGAAAAAATTTACAGTTTGTGACAGGTTGACGTACACTATTCAGAAGTTGCGGCTTTTTTTTACGCGTCACAACCACAAATATGAAAACAATGTTCCTTAAAAAAATATAATGACTGCTTTATATTAGTATAAATTTAAGGTTGGTATCTCATCCTTGAATCGTATCTGCCATACGTCCACGGACAGAAGAAGATAAATGGTTCTAGGCATAGGAAATGAAGCGTGATCGAATGGAAACAAATGACTGCCGACTCTAAGTTTAAAAAATATTTATTATGTATTTCAGAATTCATAGACAAGAATGTATATCTTTAAAGAGAGAATAGTGCTACGTTATAAATTCCCTACAACTCACTTATGCTTGGAATACTTAAAGTTACTAAATAGTTGATAGTAACGATAGAAGGAATACAAAAGGCAGAATTATATTTAAAGGCTATTTCAACAAAAACTTTGTTTTTTAAATCAAAATAAAAAAAAGAATTTAGATAACAATGATTTTTTCATTGTATTCGTAAGAGTAAGGTTTGGCAGTTATGAATGAAAAATGATATCGATTTAGACCATGGTTACAGATATCTCTTCATTCATTATAATAAGACAAAGATGTTTTATATTAAGTAACATCCCATACATTTATAATTTTTATATATTTAATGCATTTTTCAATGCGATCTTATAAGATAAATTATTATAATAGAAAAATACTAGAAAAAATCGACTCGGATCACAAGTGAATTCTCTTGGAATTTGGAAATACCGGTGCATGTTCGATTCCCGCCTAAAAATGCAAAATATATATAAAAATTATAAAACTAAATGGCTGTTTCATCTTAATCGATTGCCCAACCATTTGTAAAAATGTTTCTCTCGAATACGACAGGTTGTTCCTCTCATTAGTAAAATAAAATAAAAAATATGTAGCTTACTTCCGCAAAAGTCAACAAGTGTACACCGCCCGCCCGCTCGCAAATAAATGCAGAAACCGCAGACACCGGCACCTTCACAAACTACTCTAAACTACACGTGTTTCGCCCCCACACGGAGCATCATCAGGAGCTGTTAGACCGCACTTAGTTCTTGTTATTGCATAGCTACATATTTTTATTTTATTTTACATATGGATATGGACTTCCGCCAAGTAACACCTGATTCTATCAAATGCTGTTCCTCTCATTGATGAAACAACGCTGGCCTACAGCGTAAAATCAGAAAGGTACTATATAATTTCGACGAGTGTTCGCAAGGCTCGGCAGCTCAATCGGGAGAGCATTGGACCGGATTTCCAAAGGGTTCGTCGATTCCTGCCTGAGAATTCACTTGTGACCCGAGTCGATTTTTTCTAGTATTTTTCTATTATAATAAATTATTCTACTTCATTTCAAATAGATGATTTTAATGGAATTTTTCAGATTTTCTAGGTTAGTAACACGCAAGATGGCGCTGATATAAGCTAAGAAACGCAGAAAATTCATCAGTTTCTTTTAGTTTCGGTAGAACAAGTGAAAGAGTAATAGCCCAATCGAAAGGTTGAGTATTCGATTTTTGTCTGGCACCTGAGACAAATTGGGAGCATTTTTAGTTCAAATGCATTAAATAGGTATTTCATGTACATCTACATATGTTTTGACAACGTTATCGTGATTACTGCTTAGATTTTAAAAAATGAAATTACATATTGTTTTAAAAGATAAAAAGGTAAAAATTATATAAAATAATCATAAACTTAAAGAATATGGCAAAACAACTGTAGGAAACTTAAACTACAAACAACAACAAAACTATTTTCATTCAATATGAGTTGTAAATCTTTTAAAAACTTTTCTTGTATACTAATAAGGCGTATAAGAAAAATTACTATTACAAGGAATGGAAATAAATATACAGTACTATCATTACAAAACAAACAATAAAAAGAAACAACTCCAGGCGTTCTCCTCTTTTAAATTTTTACCGATATTGGAAACATGATTTTTAACTTTTCGAAGGGCATTACAATGATGCAGTGGCGAGTGCCGCAAACGACCCCACAGAGCCTAGGCAGTCAGGTGGTACGTCCCAGTGGTTTTTTAGTTCGGGTATGCCCCGCCTACGCTCCGTGCGCTAAGGTGTGGGAGAGTCCCACATATCCCCGCCATAAACTCGTGGCGGGTCGAATCCATAAAGGATTTTCCACAGGGAAAAGGAAAAAGGGCATTACAATGATATTATTTTATTATAGAAAGTAATACTCTACCCGAAAATCAGCCTCTTATTTCTGAAGTCTGAAAATTAAAACGACAAATTTATTTTTGTTTGTATTGTATGCATCTATATATGTTACAGTAAATGTGATTACTATGGTTATTATTAATAATAACCAGTAATTATTAAGTCTTACCTTATGATTTGGTTAGGTTAGATTATTGAAGTTTTATTATTAATAACACAAGTCAACAAAATTTGACAAAGTTTCTTACCCAGACACCTGAGTATATTTTCCCGAAGGATTTTGGTGTGCTGAATCCAAATCCAGTCGCAGAATTGCTCTATCACGTCAGGTTTATGAGATCTGAATCTAATCTAAACTAAACCAATGACAGTATATGTAGTATGAAGAAAAATTGAGAAAAATGAACTTCATAATACGATATATCAGCAAAAAAAAAGAATTTGTAAACAAACTCAACGCCATTTGAAAGTTCAAAACTTGTACTTTAAGATTACCCCTGTAGTTTCTTAGGTATACTAAAAACTAAAGGATCACATAACCTCAAAAATGGGCGAAAACGGCGTTTTATGCACTTTTAGGTTAGAATATCTCAAAAACCTGACGTGATATAGCAATTCTGTTACCGGATTTGGATTCAGCACACCAAAATCCTTCGGAAAAGTATACTCACGTCTCTGGGTAACATTTTTTTTGACCTGTGTAATTGTTGGTAATTATTAATAATTTTCAATTAATCACACTTACCGTATCATATACATAAAAGTGTCATAGTGTATTTTCATAGATATATAAACAGTACGGAGGCTTATCAATCAGTACTAATCCCATTTCCTTATCTATGAAGTATTTGATTTTACTGTCATAAACAACCAGAACTATTAATTAATATTAGATTTTACTAACTTACTTTTATGTAAGTTTCAAATGGAGTTGCATCGCAAACTATATTACTTTCCTTAACTTGATCAAGTATTTCGTCCGTTTTCCGGACGGCTTTATTAATGTCCAATTCAATTTGAGCTTCGACTCAAACGGTGTCCATTTTTAGAAAACGATTGATTGCCTTTTATTTTCGTAGAAATACAACGATCGTAACAAACCTTGACGTTGGAAATATTAGAAATACTTATGGTTAACTTTGTAATTCTGTTGCTAGTTATAAATAGGTACAGAGTAAACACAACATTGACACTTAAAATTAAAATATTAATATATAATATAAGATCACAGTGGTTTGTGTGTTTGTCAGTCCGCTCTTTTTCCATTCTATCAATAACGTTACCATTGCAACGCGTTAACCGCAAGTAGTTCGTCTACCGGACGGTAGATGGCGCTGTCGGAAAAATATTTAATAATAGAAAAAATTTGAAGAATTTTGTCCACCCGTGCGAAGTCGGGATGGGCCGTTAGTACCTACTATTAGATCTATAAGTATAGTTAAAAAGATTGGCGAACTATTGTTTTTATTAAATCTTACACCTCTTCTTCAGATGGACCACTTACCGAAAAACGTTCTAAATTGGCTTCTTTTTGGACTTTTAACCTTCAAACAAAACAGTAATTTACCAAATTCTACATAATAACAATTATGTTAAAAAAAATAACGACTTTATATTAGTGTGTCCCGTCGATTTTAAAATTAACGGAGTAGGTAGAAGAATGAGTAAAATGAAAAAAAAAATGCAATTGCATTTAGTATTATTTGTTTATTATCAATCATTTTATTACGCGTTCATTCTCCAGCTGTATGAATCAATAATTGAAAATGAGGTACATTTAAAATATGTATATAAAATATTAAACTAGTTGCAAATAACCAAAAATCTCTTGTTTCTGATAATTCTTTAATTTAAGACCTATTTACGAATTACATTGGCCACTGATGCTTAGCGCACAAATGAACAATCTTCACCTCCTTATAGGAAGGTATACAGCATATCTCTTCCTTCTTCCCTTCATCCATCTTCAGACTTTAACCATTGTGGTACTGTAAAAGAAAGATTTAGTGGATTGCCACGCCACTTAGAGGCTATTTTTCTAAATATTTTTTATTCTCATATTTCCAAGATCCCAGCGTGTATTTATATTTCGACTTATCCATAGAACAGAGTTCGATGTGCTCATGTGATCATGACTAGTTTTTTAGCTAAATGAGACCTTAACTCATTAAATTAAATAAAAAAATCGACTTATCCATAGAACAGAGTTCGATGTGATCATAACGCAAAAACTAGTTTTTTTAGCTAACTGAGATAAGGTCTCATTTAGCTAAAAAACTAGTCATGATCGCATGATCACATCGAACTCTGTTCTATGGATAAGTCGATTTACGTAGTGATTCCTACGAGAAGTGGTTTAATGCGAAGTAAACCTAATGTAAAGATGTAAGCCTCAAAAAGATAGACAGTTGCCCTTATGGGCTATGTTCTTTATGAATTGTGGTCTTTACGGGCAGTGTTCAATATGGAAATTGGTCTTTATAAACTAAAAGATCTAACATTGTTCCAGGACTCACTGGACAACAACTAACGCGCGTCTTCAATCTTCCAGGTGTGTTTTCTATAGAAACAGAGACACTTTTATACAAGTTCAATTTTCCGACACCGAGCAACGCAACTAAGCACAGTATATTCACTTTATCTAGTAGCGAATACATTTTTCTAAATAATATTTATACAAAAACTAAAATTGAAGCGTCAGGTTAACATTTAAATTGTTAAAAAAATATTAATGAAATTCGTGGTGGGTTGTGGCCTCCCTGCATACGGTGTTTTCATCGATATGGAAAGCATTGTGGCCCCTACATAGAGATAAATTCATATTCATTTATTACGTCTTGTTCTATATAGAAGCTGTCTTGAAAATAGGCCAGGTCAAAAGCACCCCTAACCGACAAGCCTGTATGAAACGTCTCATGAGAATCGAAGAAGCGAGATATGTATTGTCAGGATCGTAGAAAATGGAAATTAGTGGTCTCTGCCTATCCCTACGGGAACAAAGCGTGATTTTATAAATTATTATAATAGAAAAATACTAGAAAAAATCAACTCGGCTCACAAGAAAATTCTCAGAGCGGGAATCGAACCCGCAACCTTTGGAAATCCGGTCCAATGCTCTCCCAATTGAGCTACCGAGCCTTGTGAACACTCGTCGAAATTTTCTAGTACCTTTCTGATTTTACATTGTAGGCCAGCGTTGTTTCATCAATGAGAGGAAAATCCTCTCGTATTCGAAAGAAACATTTTTACAAATGTTTTGACAATCGATTGAGATGAAACAGCCATTTAGTTTTATAATTTTATATTTTATGCATTTTTAATGCGATCTTATAAGATAGATTATTATAATAGAAAAATACTAGAAAAAATCGACTCGGCTCACAAGTGAATTCTCAGGCGGGAATCGAACCCGGAACTGGTGCAATTGGGAGAGCATTGGACCGGATTTCCAAAGGTTACGGGTTTTCCAAAGGTTCCAAATTATAAAAGCGTGATTTTATGTTATCATATATTTTGTTTTATACATCTTAGGTGGTACAAAAATGGTTGGGTCATAAACAAGAGCACTGTAGGGCACAGAAAATTACTTGCAGAACTAGACACTTAATCACTTAATATTACGCTTATTTTTTTTATTCTTTTTTAACTAATTAACATACAACTTTTCGTTTAATAACTAGCTATACCTATGCATTTATTTATGAATTTACATTGCAATTTTTCTTTTTTATATTTTCTAAATTATAAACCAATATACTTAGAAATTTCTAATCTGTCTGCCAGTCTGAAAGTTTATCTTAATTACACTCCAAAATGGCTCAACACTTTTTTTTCGTGATGTGTCTTGCCGTCGATCGCAGATGACCGCTTCAGCGCCACAGCGTTTTGCAGCGGCAATATCTTGAGATAGACCTCAAATCAAGAGCAGCGAGCTACCGCAGTGATTTTCTAGGCAGGCGGCACATCCCTTGACGAAGTCACTACAGCATATATCTTGACGAAATTGCTACGGCAGTCCAAAGCCGGCTAGGTTAGAAAATTCTCTGTAACTGTTATACGATTTACTATACCAGTTTTCGCTCTGTTATCGTTTGGTATTTCATAATTTGAGTTTTGAATTTTAACCTATTTAATCGCAATATTCAGATTAGATTTTATTACAATCATGGACATAATTATAATTGTGTGATATATTAATTACAAATTAATTATCTCTATAACTTTTGGTTTTAGCTCAAGGAATAGGCAGTACGTTTTATTAAACCTCAAAACCATAACTAAGTTTTGTCATTGACTCATTGGTGTCACCTTTTAACCCTCTGTACCAAAAAGACACATTAGCAATATCCTAGATTCGTTTAAAGGCAGATATTGTTTGTCTTTGTTTTTTTGTTCGAAAAATATATTGAATAGGATTTAATAACCAAGTTTGTTATTATTAGAGGTATAGAGTGTCACACTTGTGGTGCGGCGCCGCACCACGACGCGGTGAACAGCGTTGCGCTGCGGGTGCATTACCCCTCCCCGCTTCGTCTCTCAGGTCCCAAGTCCGGCGCGCTGCAATGCGACGCTGCACGGCGACCTAACGCGTCCTTAAACGCGTCGTCTGACATGGTATAGTTATTTGTATGTAGGATGACGCAGCGGCACCGCTCAGGCACCACACCGCACCGTTAACGCATAGTGTGGCCTCGCACTTAATGTTTTTTCTTAATTTTATTGCATATAGTAACAAATAGTTGTATTTCAATATAATTTGTTTACATCGTTATTATTGCTAAGTTTTCAAGCCCATCATTTATGAATTTAGTAATAAATAATTGGTTTCATTTGTAAAGCTGAAGGTATAATTCTGAGTCTAAATACTTAGAAAACAGTAATTACTTGTATACGTGCTTCAGACGGCTTGGAAATCTTAATGTAATTAAAGTAATTATTTTAGATACAGTTACCAGTATCTCTTTATTATAATGAGAAATGCGTCAATAAGAAATAATTTTGTTCAATAAACTCTTTCTTTTTTTTTTTTACGGATTTTGCCCATATTTTATTTTATATTTAATCCTGACGTTTCGACACCTTTACAGGAGCTGTGATCACAGGATGACTAAGATAATGGTTGTCATGTATTACCTTCACAATATTTTAATCGGGCACGTTCCTAATTGTTAAAATTATTTTATATAAATCAAGTTGTTTAATTTTTACATTTTATTTAGTTATTAAATTCTCACTACGATTATAGTCTCCGGCAAATAAGTTGAACATGATTTTGAAATCACGTGACATGCGCAGTAGCAAGTTTAGGTACATTATTCACTACTGCGCATGTCACGTGATTTCAAAATCATGTTCAACTTATTTGCCGGGGACAATAGATTGTATACTACTAAGTCTACTACCAGTTCGGAAATTGAGAGGCCCTTCCGAAAAGAACTGGCGAAAGAATCTCGGGCAGGGGGAGGGGGAGCGACCTCCATTAAGTATTTGCCAGTTATTTTTATTTTCGTTGAATTCTTCTTTCTGTTTTTCTTAATTTAGGGACTAGTGTAATATTTGTGCTAATAAATTATTTGTGACCTAAACTAAGACAACTATTTTCACTAACAGGGAATAAAGGGAGAGTTTCCTTTGTATCTGAACCTTTTAAAATAATTAAACTTTTCGCAATTATAGCGAAGTTCAAGTCTGAAGTTTCCCTTTAATTGGGAGACTGGGCTCCCGTTTTAGATCTAATAGAATTCAGTATAATGTGCTTATCCATTTGTTGATCTTAAAACGGATCAGTGTTGTATAAGTAAGGCAGGGTTCTTAATTAAAGCGATTTCGAACATCATTAATATATATATAATATGCTGATTCATAGGATTCGTTTAATTTATTAATAAAAACATAATTATCTAGCTTACTTCCGCAAAAAAGGAAACACTGCAAAGCAAACAATGTGCTGCCCACAAATAGATGGAGATATACCAAAACAGCTACTCATTTTGCATCTTCACTAACTAATTTATACGTGTCTCCCTCACACAGAGCGTCATAAGGAAAATGTAAGACCGTGCAATATCGAGCACTTAAGGCGCCCCGTCGCGTAGCGCGTGGCCGCAGATTTTATTATTGTATGCAAGAATCTCAATTAATATAGAAAACACGCCTATGACAAAACACTGACGACGCTGGAACGCGCGGGTAGGCGCCCCGCGCGCAGATTCTACGCGGGAGCGTGGGGCGTGAAAAAGTAGGGTCAACTTGTATTGCTACACCGCGCGGGGAAGCAGATTACACCGCTAAGTTAGGCAGATCTGCGCCTCCGTCCCCGCGCGCGTTTTCTGTCGCTACGCGCACCGCGGCGGGACGCATCTCTAGTGTGTAAACCGCCTTAATGTGTAAACAGCATTATTCAATTCGTAACAGAAAGATAACATTAACCGATTCATTGCGGACTTTCTTTTGCGTATGGCGCTAGCCACTGGAGCCGTGTCATTTTTAAATCGATGATAACTCCTTTAAATGCTTTAGGGAAATCTATCCAGAATAAAACTTTCTTCGGTTTTCACGTAAATCAAGCTCGTAGCCTTCGTTTCTGGTAATTGTATGTAGCAATGAAGCGGTTAAAATAGTATATATAAATTTATCCAATTCAAAACGAACACAAATAATAAATACACAATAACCGGTCATGAAATTAATCTTAACACATATATATATATATAGTTTTCTATTTGCGATGTTTTACGGCAGATTGGTGATCAGGCAATGATTATGCTTATGCGCCAATATTCCCATAGGGGTATATGTTTGTGTGGTGAGCATATGCTTTGTTGGGAAATCGTCATCATTTATTATGTACTTATTCTATCGATTATTTAGAATCCATAATACAAGGTGATACTTTGGGACTAAAATAATTACTTTGAGTTGCCATTCTTATTATCTCACCTCAATAAACATATACCGAAATCGTCGACAAGTCACAACACACTCACACCATTAATTTAGTCTGAAACCAAACAAAGCTTGTACCATACGCCACCAAGAAAAAATTACAATAATAATACTTCTTAAACTCACACCAATGAGCCCAGTCCAAAGTAAGCGCTGAAAAGCTTGTTATGCACACACATATATATCCCAAATACAAATTCTCGTATTTATCACACAAACATCTGCCCCTTCTGCGACTCGAACCCGAAACTCCAAAAGTGAGTCTTTCTCGCTCGGCCAAACTGCTCGTCAAAACAATACATTGTTTTATAATATTTCTTACACTCACACCAAGTAACGTAGCCCAAAGTAAGCACTGTAAAGCTAGCGTTGTGGATACAAAAGTAACGAATAGTCATACATATTTCATATGCTATGTAATATTTATAAATAGCCATGACTTAAATACAAATGCTCGTATTTATAACACAAACATCAGCCCAGAATCATCATCACATCAGATCAAGAAACATTTTTACAAATTTTTGGGCAATCGATTAAGATGACAGCCATTTAGTATTTTTTTTTCTTTCGAATACGCGAGGATGTTCCTGTCATTGATGAAACAACACTGGCCTACATCGTAAAATCAGAAAGGTACTAGAAAATTTCGACTAGTGTTCACAAGGCTCGGTAGCTCAATTGGGAGAGCATTGGACCGGATTTCCAGAGGTTGCAGGTTCGATTCTCGCCTGAGAATTCACTTGTGACCCGAGTCGATTTTTTCTAGTATTTTTATATTATAATAATTTATCACCAAACGGTTGTTAATATTTCAGAATATGCAATATCTACAATATCGTTAATATAAGCTTACAACAGACCACGGATTTACGTCTATAAAAGGATTAACCAACATTCCCTAATTGGATCATTAATGATATAGATAACCGAATATTACTAGATAATGCCTTTGTCAGACCTGAAACATATAGCTTCCTTAGTATACTAAACAAAACTTTCTTTTGTAATAGTAGTTTATGATACTGTTGCATAATAAGGGTTCTTATAACATGAGTTTTTTTATAATATCACACGAGTGTTATAAGACCAAGTTATGTACAGTGTCATACACTACTTTATCTACTCTCATACTTTAATACGTAAAACAATATTGCAAACAAAACCAAACTTTGTTTAAATATTGAAAAGATTTTTTAAATGTCAAATGTTGGCGCCAAGGTGCAAACATCGATTGCGCATGCGTGTTGCGTCGTCGCGGACTCGTTCATTGAAACCTTTTTAAAGTAGAGGTTCAACCTCATTGGTCCAGCTGGAGGTTGTATGGGTGTATCGTTATGATTAAAAAGTTATATTATGGTACAGGTGTCCATAAAAGACCTGTATCGTAATTAAACTTTTTTTTTATTATTTTTTGCCTGTACGTCATGTTTGTCACAAGCATTTTGTTTTCAGTTTTAGAATCTTTGTATTATAGTATCAGAGTAGATAAAACTGATTACCTCATCATTATCGTCAGCCTTTAAATCTCCCCACAGCAGTACTACAGACCTGTCTTTGGGTGAATGCAATGGCGGCCCTAGGGCGTATATGTGGATTTACAGAGCACAATAGAAACACGTCATTGTTGAATAACGGTTTATTGAAGTGATTAAGTACCGTACAATGACAGCAACAAAATAAATGCAAATACCCTCACATTACAATAATTATAATTTTAACTTTGAGACTTACTATAACTTTAAAGTTATATATGTACATCCTATAGCGTAATTATAATTTTCTTTAATGCACCAAATGCGACAACCGTGCAACGGTAGCGATCCTGCCTTTCGCACCGACGGTCCTGGGTTCGAATCTCGGAAGGAGCAGATGTTTGTATGATGAATACGTGCATTAGTACCTGAATCATGGGTGTTTAAATATATTTTTATGAATATTACATTTCTATGTATGTCTATCCGTTACCCTAGTATCCATAACACAAGCATTACGATGCTTACTTTGTTGGGCTTGGCTAATTGATGTGAGTGTAAGAAATATTTATATTAGATTACAGGGCGCTGCGAGCAGTGTGACCGGGCGCCACCAAAAGACGATCGTGGGGTGTAAGGTTGCTTTTCCTGGTGGAAAAAGCCTAACCAAAACTAGATAACTACATCTTTTATATTTGAAGAAGCGCCACTTCTAGATCTTGCACCATTTAAAATTAATAATAAGGCTTGCACTGGGTGAATCGTTCCACACAGACCCCGTACGGTTTGGTGGATGCCAACGATTACAGATGCAGCTGATGAACGCGCCGTCCTAAGCAAGAAAATGAAAAAATCATTTTTTGGTGATCCATCTGATAACATTCCACTTTCTTTGTTAAAATTTAGAGTAAGAAATTTTATACTCCAAAGAGAGGGGCCCCCAAAACAAAGTTAAAAAAAATACAAATTTCGACGGGTTACTTTCGACTATCAATATAATTAGGGCCGTCTGTTGCCCCAGGGCTTCCACACGTCGAAATCCGTGCCTAATGTGCTGCCTTCATACAACAACATATAATATGCTAAACGTTGCTCTTTCTCTTTGTTACAGCCATTGCATGAAGAAATCCTTGATGACCTGGACAACATATAATAAATGAAATGGAATGTAATGAAAATGAAATGAAAAACTTTATTCACTATTCACAAACTGCACACATAACGAATACAATACAAAAATTAAAAAAGAAAGAAAAAAATACAGTGTGCAGAAGGAAATGGTCACGACTCAGCATATATGTCGAACCAGAGAGCTCGACACTGATTTCCTGTTCTGTCGTGCCTACATCGGACGAATAACAATATCACAATTAAAAAATACAAATGAGACATGCTCTAAAATAAATAATTAATTAAAAGCCAAAAAACAAAACAAATATACAATGAAAATAAAACAAAAAATGCAATAGGTGAGACTTACAATAAAAAGCAAGTAAATTAACAACATAGATAATACACACAACTTTATAAAATTGAATCCTTACTAATATTATAAATCGGAAAGTGAGTTTGTTTGTTTGTTTGTTTGTTCCGCTTTCACGCCGTAACTACTGAACTGATTGCTTTGAAATTTTGCAGAAGTAAAGATAAAAGTCCGGATTAAATAATAGGGTACTTTTTATCCTGGAAAAATTGATATTCCCGAGGAAAAACAAAAATATTGTTTGCTTGATGGATGTATTGTAGATGGCGCTGTGTGTCGTTTAAAACAACGTAAAATATTGCAAACGAATATAAACATGTAAATTTAGAAGCTAAATGATACGATAATGAATCCCCGAAAATGAGGAATTCCCGAGGGATGACGTACAATTTGTTTTATCGTCTAAACTGTTTTTTTTTACATCAACTTATATGTTGCAAACGAATATGAACATGTAAATTTTGAAGCTAAATGATACGAAAATGAATCCTCGAGGATTTCTCGAGGGATGACGTACAATTTGTTTTATCGTCTAAATTTTTTTTTTACATCTACTTATCCTGAAATCACTAAAGTCAACGAATTACTAATTGGTATAAGTATTAGTTACGTTATTTAGTTCTTGAGGTATGCGATAGATGGCGCTGGGTGTTTTTTAAAACATGGTAACGATGTGTTTTTTAAAATACATAAGAAGTGGAATGATAGCTTACGCTATTTAGTTCTTGAGGTATGCGATAGATGGCGCTGGGTGTTTTTTAAAACATGGTAACGATGTGTTTTTTTAAATACGTAAGAAGTGGAATGATAGCTCACGCTATTTAGTTCTAGATGTATGCGAAAGATGGCGCTGGGTGTTTTTTAAAACGGGGTAACGAAGTGTTTTTTTAAGATATGTAAGAAGTGGAATGAATTATATGAATTTTGTATCCAGCGTTACATCGCGCTTCTTAGATTTTTCCGTGGGAATGAGAAGTTTTCTTATAGTTATGCTTTATACCGCAATATAACCGAATTCCACGCGGGCGTAGCCGCGGGCGGAAAGCTAGTAAAAAAAAAAAATATTTATAATTATCGAGACCACTAAAGGGAAACACAATAATAATAAGAGGCTTGTCTTCGCCACCATCTTAGACAATAATTTTGAATATAAAGATTTTACGCTTTCTCTTGCTGGTATTTGATATTGATTTTTTTTTTCTTATTTTAGAAATGCAAAATACCTAGGTAACCAGTGCGCAATCTAGTCTCTCATAGAACTATTACCTGGAATCAATACAGCATTGCAAAAATGTTATTTTTTCTAATTTTACAAGTAAAAATTAATTAAAAAAACGAACTACACTAACTTCGATTTGAACACAAATATTTATTTATGATAAATTTATCTTCGTGTAGTTTATTTACTTACAAATTTTATGTATATCATTTAAAATGGTTGGTTTGTTTTGTCGACTTGGGTGTAAATATTTTAAGAAAGTATTAAGGGAATCTGGGATTAAATAAGAAAGTCCAAGCTAAGTACCACCCAGCACAGCCGTAGAATTTAGATTTGTTTTACGTTCGCTATAAATTAAATTTAGCGAAGTTTACAGTATTAGAGTGTTACTGTTACTTTTCTCGTGAAAATGTATCTTTTTGAGCTGTCTTATGTTACTTTTGACTATCGGTTACTGGCAACACTGGAACACAGACATGTAAACGTACAGCCTGGGTGCCCACTTCAACCAAACGTCTGGAGGGGCGCGGCGGAGCGTATTAAGCATGGTAATGCAAAGTGGCATCCTGAGTGCCGAATAAGCCGTGCGTGGACAGCAGTGGACTTGTGTGCGTCGAGCTGAGCGTCAAATTTAAGTTCTTCTTCTTCTTCTTTTGGTAAGTGGCTTGTTTTGTGTCTTCACAATTCCGCCAATGTCACGTGAGTAGCCTTTACACGTAAGGGAATGTTCTGCATTAAATTATAATAAAGATTTTATGTAAGCTCTTAGCACAGGTTTACCTAAAAAAAATATATAACAGCACTGGACATCACAAAGCATCACATATAAGAAATTTAGTAAAATCCCAAAATTCGACAGTTAAATGAGGCGGGGTTATCAGGCTAGTACATAGTTTAATATTGTTAATTGCCAGGAATTTGGACAAAATTTCGATAAGAGGGGGGTTTAACGTACTAAGGACGCATTTTATATTAGTAGGACGAGGGGTGTCATGAGGAAGGACATCATAGAGGCAAATTTAAGTTTAAACTTGTTTGTTTTTTGCAGCGGTGACACGAACGTGTACGGGATATCTTTCGAAGAAATAAATACAGAATACACCTGAAATATGGTTCACATTCAGTAGAAAACTATCATTTTTCTGCACAAAGCTGTATCGGTGGCGCCGCTACGTAGTGCGACTGATCGCCCTTGTTACCACCTGGTAAATGAAAGGAGACATAATGATCTGTCCGGAACTAGCTGAAAATTTGCTGCGGCTTGTCTGCAGCAATATATAGAGCTGGAGCCTTAAGACACCAAATTGGCAAACGACTGATGCTTTAGTTTTTATTTACTTGTGTTTTTTGTCTATTCCTATAGTTTTTTCTTGTTGGTTTTTTTTTTATTTGTTATTATGGAATTGGACAAATAATATATTTCCTTCTTTATCATCCTCTATATATGAATAACAGTTAAACTAACTAACTAGACTAGCGACCCACCCCGGCTTCGCACGGGTGCAATGCTCTACTATGAACATATAATACATATAAACCTACCTCTTGAATCACTCTATCTATTCAAAAAAAACCGTAACAAAATCCGTTGCGTAGTTTTAAAGATCTAAGCATACATAGGGGCAGAAAGCAGGAAGCGACTTTGTTTTATACTATGTAGTGATAACTAGGTGACAATAGAGGCTCCAATTGCAAAAAAAGAAAAATTAATTTACTTTACAAACAATTCCATACCACGATCGAAAGTACCACTCACAAATACTTAGCTCAGTGAATACTTAGAACAATCAGCCGGTCGTTACAATATACTTTGTCCAATGTAGGATGATACTTTTGACAGTTGACACCTATATAGAGGGTATAAAGTTGCTATTGCAATGTCAAGCCAAACATAAGGAAACAAACGCAACCTTAGTACGTAACAATAAGGAAGTGACACCTGTCAAAAGTATTGGACAAAGTATTACACATAAGTACTAAGTTAAAATATAGTTCGCAAAAGTTATAACTTCAGACGTTTAATGCTGAAAAGAAGCCTCACTCTCAAATGGGAAGATTTAGCCAGAACTCTCGCCCCAGACTTTGCCTTAATCTCCACATTTAGCAAGTGGATTGGAGATCGCAATAAAAGAACATAATTCCTAAAATTCTGCTGCCCATTTTGTGTTCTAAGGAAGGCGTATTGATCATCTCCAGACACCCTTTACTGTTGGCTTGGTGTTATTCTACTCTGTCAGACACCAATTGGCATTTTGAAGTGAAAACTTCTTTAGCAGCGTTGTGTACTTTTTGGGGTGGGTAAAAAATGTTAAACTCGCGTCAAGACACGTGACCTGATCGAAAATTCGGAAGTCAGGGCGCTTGCTCGAGTGTGCGTGTGTGTTTGTCGTCATGTTTGTGTACGAGAGCGCAATAAATGAATATTGTATTTAACCACATAAATGGTAGTACTTTTATACTGATAATTAAAGCAATTCGTGTGAAATTATTCCCCAACTATTCCAAAATACCAAAAATGCACAACGTTTATGTACATGTTTTCACTTCTGCCGGCACTCCCGAAGTGCAACACGTTGTTTTTTTTTTTTGCTGGCATGAGCGATGTTTTAACAAAAGTTACAACAATGAGCGAACAGAGGAACCGAGAAGGCAGCCCCTTCTGACACTTTAATATTTATAAGTTCTCTCCTATGTTGTATCGTTAGGTTATGATGCAAAAGCGTAAATATTTACTATCTAGTTACGATTGCCGACTCTAGCACCGAAGCCCGCCCACGCTCTATCTTTTAGTAAACAGATTTGTTATTGTAAAGCCCAGACGCTTGATCAGCAGAACGGATGCAGATAAACTTTGAATTCCTTGTATTAACTAATTAATATCTGAAACAATTCCATAGATCACAGGTAAGCTTGTGTAAAACCTGTATGTGTGTAAGTCTATAAATAGCTGTAAATTAGCCAGTAAATTAGTCTTAAGCAATATTGCTTACTTTACACTGTTATCAACTGCTTTTAAATTTCATAACCTCATTGTTAATAGCTTTATCAGTTAAAACCCTAGCTCTTATTACGAGTGCACAATGTTGGTATCCCAAAGGCTCATTATCAACTGTCTGCTTTATGATCTGAAATAGTTTATGGTTTGCCGCCGCCAGCAACGGCCGGAACCGCTGAAAGGGATATATTGTCCTCGTGGTCATTGTAAACCTCCAATTTTATATATGCATAATTCATTCAACGTGCAAAAATAAATCACAAACCGAGCCCTTTCTCATCAAAAGCCTCCAACTCAAAATGAAAAACGGTTATTTTGTTTTCCATTTTGAGTTGTGTTTGTGTTCATTATTGTTCATAGCCACCATACAAAGTTTTTAGTCGTAGTATGTGAGAATGATATTAATTAATACCTATTATGGGCTAAAAAAGAGCTGATGACCTTGAAAAGGCCGCTAGAAAACCTGCTTTCAAATAAAAAAGAACCGTATCCAAACCGGTTCACCCATTTTAGTGCTTCAGACAGATACTTAAACATATAAAAATATCAAAACTCATGTATAATGAAATAATTTAGAGGGCCTCGCTAGGCATCTTGCTTAGAAGCCTAAGAAGTTGACCCGGATTCGAATTTTGGTAGGTAGATGCTTACTATTCCAACTAGGAAAAACTTCCCAATGACGTGAAGCTTAGAGAATTAGAAAATTAGCCAAAATTCAGAATGGAAGAGAAGAGTAAAGAGGAAAATCGAATTGACAGTCATGCGGACTGAAACTAGCATTTTTTGAGAATACTAGCGGCCCGTCCTGGCTTCGCACGGGTGGACAAAATTCTTTAATTTGTTTCTATTATTAAATATTTTCCCGTTAGCTCCATCTAGCGTCCGGTAGACGAACTACTCACGGTTGATGCGTTGCTATGGTAATGTTATTGATACAATGGAAAAAGAGCGGGAAAAAGAGCGGACAGACAAACACACAAACAACTGTGATCTTAGATTTATAGATTAACAATACGTCGAATACATAATTAATATTCCCTCGTGGTAGGCTAATTGCTTGTGTTTCGAGTCGGGTCAACGTCCGTAGTAAATCGACAAGGATCGAATTCGATCCGCTTGAGTTGAGACCGACATCTCAACTGATGGACCGCGGCTGCCTGGATGAAATATATCGTAACTGACGATTGTTAAAATACTTTTTTTTATTTTTTTCGTAATGTGAATATTCTTAAAAGGGGCAGACTTTTATTAGTCAGAAATGAGGATATAAAATGACAGTAAGCTTAATTTAAATGCATCTTTTAAGTTCTTCTGAATAGTCTGAAAATGGTTTAACTACTACCTGCTTAGGACGTCATTTAACTGAAAAGAGAACTGCAAAATCTTCTTAGCTTTAAATAAAGTGTAAGTACATATACATTTTTACCTTAATATACATTTGTATTATAGGTGGACTTAATGCTAAAAGTATTATCTACCAGTCAATCAGTCAAATTTAAACTATCAAAGTTATCATACATGACCAATGCAAAATATCATAATTTTATATTATTTATTACCACCTTGACAGCAGTATTACTAGCTTCAATTAACTGCATAAAAATGTTCCAACCTCCTGTTTTTGTGACTTAAAAGTTAATATTATGTTACCTATTTGCTTTTTGTTTTTGTTCTACTATTATGTTGTTTTTTTTTTCCAAATTTACACTTTCGCACAACAGAGATTTCCACTGATTATACTAGGTCTGCAATGCAATGCTGCTGATTGCAAATACTGAGCGAAGCACTACCTTACCTAACCTCACCTTAAAAATTAACAATTGCCTCGAAAATATCGCGCACCAAACTGGTTGCTGATACTACATTGATGAAATTTGGCGCCAAATTTCATCAATTTTCTCTCAGCGGTTTGGCTGTGATCAGCTTTTGAATTTTTCTTTCGGTGATTAATCCTCCATGGTAAAGCCTATATTTTTATGTCATAGCCTATGTCCGTCAGGTTATAATCATGTATGTTTATGCCAAAATTCATTCGAATCGGTTGAGCTGTAAGTAGCAGGAGGGAGACAAGCGAAATTTGTAAGTTGCCTAAAAGAGAGCTTCGCTCAATAACAAAGGCAAATGAAAAAAATATTCTGCTTAAAGATGCTCATTTTCTAAATAAAAAACTAAAACTTCAATATACATGAGGTAAGTAATACAAATAAGGCCTACCTAATTTGAAACACTCATATCTTGATAATTATTTGAAAAAGGTGATAAATAATAGCAAGGCATTATTCTTTGGTTTATATATTTTAAGTAATTAAGAAAACATTGTATTTTTTTTATTAAAAATCACTCGAAAAGAGGTAATTCTGGAACATTAGCCTTGGGCCTTTTTAAAACATAGTGATTGAACAAAGCCTATATCCTTTAATTATAGGAATATTGTTATTAGAGTATTAATTATATAAAAATATATACTTCTGAGCCATTTATCAAGTGCTTTCATGAGATTCTTAAACAACTTTCAAAGTTATTTTATTAAATATTATGCTTAAATTTCTAGTCAGACTTGAAGTCGCATATTTACAAGAAATAAAGAATAATATAAAAAAAAACGTATCCAAACAAACAAAAATGAAAAAATTAACATATTTCTCAAAAATATTATTAAATATTGAAAAATAAGGCTAATATATGTATATATGGGTCAGCAAATAAGGCTTATATTAAAAGCAGGCTTTATTTAGTACATTGTACTTCATAAATGTCATAAGCATATTAAATTCGCATATTCTAAAAATTACAATTTAAAGTCATAATTACCTTTTTGATGAGTTATATTGTGATCTCTATACATTACTTGAAACAAAACTTCAAAGAATAACGTATTAAAATTCGATAAAAATTACGACAAATTAATAACGCGCAATGAAAATGCCCGTTAGTCACAAACGACCGGTCACAAGTGACGCTGTCACAACGTCACAACTCTCGCGCACTGTTTGCTGAGTCGTGAGGCTGTCGTCTATGCGTATGTGAGATATTTTTGATGTAAATATATTTTAACCGACTTTTCCGCACTACAGGCCTTATTTGAGAATAGGCTTTATTTGTATCAGGTACCTTGTCTCTTTATTTCTACCGAAATGAGAGACAAATGACGATCGCGGGGATAAGGCTGTTTTTTCTGGTGGAAAGGAGCCTAATCTAGAATAAACATATACTTTAACACTAAATTGTTACATTTTAAGAGGCGGGTATCAGTTTTGGATATAAAATTTAGTTGGGAATAGGAGACAAAATATATTCTCCATAACTAAATTATTATGTCTCAAGTTTCCCTGAGATAGGCCGAAGGGTATGGAAACCTATCAATAATGTACCTATACAAACATCTATTATTGTATCCATCTCCCATGGATCAGCTTCAATGACACAATATCTGTTACGCCATAACTTTCTGTGTTCTTAACCGATTTTAATATTTTTTGTGTGGAATCGAATCAACGGATTTAGGACTAGATCGTGACGGATTTTGAAATTCGCAAAAATAAAAAAGTTATGACCAAAAAACATTGGCTCTATGGATTTCATATTGAAACAAAAAGCGCGCGCTTTTTGGAAGTTTTCATTCTTATGGAATTTTAAAAGGAGGAGGGTAGCTAAGACTGGGTTTTGGCCTATTTTATTTTTCCCTAAAATAATTTTTTTTGCTAGTAAGTATAGATCATAAACAGTCGATTTGACCATAAACGGAACCTCAAACCCCCCTCCCCCCTTATTCACGCTTTTTTTCGCAAGAAATGGCATTAGGCATTCTTTCGTGCCGGGAGAACACGAGGGATATGTGGGACTCTCCTCCATGCCCCTACCCGGAATATATCCCGGGAGCCTTCCGCGGCCGCCGTCCCTCCAGGCAATAACGGAGAAAACTCAGGTACCATCCGGGGGTGCCGAGCGAGGGTCCTCAGTCGGGGAAGCCGATCCCGAGGGTCCTCCCCAAGCTTCCCGCTCGCGCCCGCGCTTCCAGCCTCTTGACCCAGCCTGTCCCAGCGGGGAAGGGTTGGAATAGTCCCTCTCACCCTTCGTGCGTTGAGGTTCCGTTTATGGTCAATTGACTGCTTATGATCTGTACTTACTGGCAAAAAAAATAAAATAGGCCAAAAACCAGTCTTAGCTACCCTCCTCCATTACTAAACATTATTGAATTATTTTTAAGTATTATTATTTTTTAGTATTACGATCCCCTCCAATAATATGGTACTAGCGAAGCTTTTTGCTTAGCTACTACATCGACCTATTCATTTATATTATAGTATTAATATGAAAATACCTTCTATTGACATCGAAAATACTTCCTTAAGAATAAAATGGTGTCAATAACCTTTATTTTATTGGGTAGGTATAACGTTTCGATGGATATCAGTAAGTGTATTGTACCTTTTACAATAGGGAAAATAATGTCACATAGAAAATCTATTCATAACATTATTGGATGTACTATATCTAAAATAAAATATGAATTTCATGAAAGTCGAAAAAAACATTTTTACCATTTAGGCAAACAGCCATTTAGTTTCATTTTTTTATATATTTTATGCATTTTTTCAATGCTATCTTTTAAGGTAAATTATTATAATAGAAAAATACAAGAAAAAATTAACTCATAAGTCCAAAAATTTCGACGAGTGTTCATAAGGCTCGGTAGCTCAATTGGGAGAGCATTGGACCGGACTGCAAAAGGTTGCGGGTTCGATTCCCGCCTGAGAATACACTTGGGAGCCGAGTCGACTTTTTCTAGTATTTTTCTATTATAATAATTTATCTTATAACATAGCATTGAAAAAATGCATCAAATATAAAAATTATAAAAATTCACCTGTTACTTTTGTGTTACAGTGATACGCACATCTTAAAATTTCACTCTCATATTTTTTTCATAACGCGCCTAAAGAAGTATAACTTCAAAACAGAACAATATATAGTAACGTTACTGTTGTAAAATTAATGGGTGTGAAAATAAAAATTTAAAATATACTTGTAGATATGATATTGAAAGAATTACAATTGATTTTGGTTTTTAAAAAGATTTTTCAAAGTCGTATTAGAATTCAAATTACATAATAAGAAGTATTAATATAGTAGGCATACCAAAAAATATTCCAAGAGTTACTTAACCGATTTTCATAGTAACGCAACGTCGAGGTCCCGGGTTCGATCGCCGGCCGGGTCAATAATGAAAACGATTTTTTTATATTTCTATGTTGGATAGGGTCTAGGTGTTGTGATACCGGCGTTAATTCTGAATTCTATGAAAGCACAAAAGTGCTTTAGCTCGTTACCTTGGGTTTAGAACAGTATTTTAATTATATATATATGTTTATATATGTTTAATTTTTAATGTTTTTTTAGTTTATTATATTTATTTATTGATACTATTTGTCTCTTTTCATATTAAATTAGGGATTAATACAATTTTACTTATTAAGCTCATATTCACTTTAAATATAATTTAAGAGTTTGTGCCCGCTTAACGAATAAATACACCTTATTTATTGCATTAATTTGCATTACAAAATACACATGAAAATATCTGCGTTCGTTGATCTGATTTATAGTCTCAAATAATTTATGGCGTGCATGTTAATTATAAAGAGAGATTAGAAATATTTAGTGAATCAAATTTGTGTTTTACAGTTATTTTCAAATAAATATTTAATTTAAATCTCTTTTGCAAGTTAAACATCGCGTTTATTCTGTTAATTTGATCCTGTGATTACGGCTCCTTTAAAGGAGTCGAAATATTAGTATTAAATTTAAAAATAATCAAGAGTTTATGTTTTGTTGATATGTTTAAGTGTAAGAACTAAATAAATAAGTACCTACTTGATTTCTCGTTTTATACGATAATATACTAGGCGATGCATTCGCTAAGCACAAAGCTACGCTACCACCATAAATTAGAGCGGAGCATAATACCTAAAAAAATTAAAAAAAATGTTTTTTTCGATGGGAATTTTTGCGTATTTCAAAATTCGGGCTGCGTCACAATCTGGTCCTAAAACTGTTGATTCGATTTCAAAAAAAATATATTAAAATCGGTTAAGAACTCGGGAAGTTATGGCGTAACAGACATTGCGCCATTGAAGCTGATCCATGGGATCCAATAATGCTGAATTAAAAAATACCATTTTAATGTATTTTAAAGAATACTCGCTAATTTTTAGACGGATATTTTGATTTTATACTTTAGCTATATGATTCGAAACATTTTCAATTCATTATAATGTAGAAAATGTAAATAATTTAACCAATTAATCAATTCACACTTTAGGATTAATTTTACTATTCGGATCCCTCCTTAGGTGATTCTTCAACATGTTTTTCCTATTATATGACCTACTAGCTGTTAGGCGGTTAACACACTGCACCGCGCCCCGTCGCGTAGCGCGTGGCCGCAGATTTTATTGTTGTATGCAAGTATCTCAATTAATATAGAAAACACGCCTATGACAACACACTGCCGACGCGGGAACGCGCTCCCGCGCAGATTCTGCGCGGGAGCGCGGGGCGTGAAGAAGTAGGGTCAACTTGTATTGAAAATCTGCGCGGGGAAGCAGATTAACCGCTAAGTTAGGCAGATCTGCGCCTCCGCGCGGGGGCGCGTTTTTCTGTCGCTACGCGCACCGCGGCGGGACGCATCTCTAGTGTGTGAACCGCCTTACCCGCGGCTTAGCCCGCATTTTGAGATTTCTTGACAATTTTTTTTTTTATATAAAAAATGTTTTCAATAAAAAGTATCCTATGTTACTTCTAATATCTCCAAGGATATATGTACGAAGTTTCATGATGATCGGTTTAGTAGTTTTTGCGTGAAAGCGTAACAAACAAACTTACATTCACATTTATAATATTAGTAGGGATGTAATTTTGCTGATTCTGCATTTTTGCCATATCGTCTTAAAAAACTTTATAGTACAAATAAAAAGTCCCCTGATCTTTTGAGCTTACGACCATTCCATGCAAATCTCAAAAAGGGAAAAAGGAAAGAGAAAATAGTACCTTTTGATCAAAGTAAATCTTAAGGGCCCGTGTATTTTTCGCGGTTAATCTACCGGAAACTTAGGTAGTGCTCAGGTGGAGAAAAATAAATCTCAGAGAATCACAGGGTTCATAAAACGGAATTGCTTACTCGGCTATTCGATAAAGATTTAACACTCATTTGCAAAAAATACGAATGGTTTTGTTTTTCCCTAAAAAAATATATAGTTAGTATGTACGAAAAAAGGTTGTATTCACTCGAAGATGTTACTAGCCAGTTATAAAATATGCAGTGATGTTTAAAAAATGTTTGTTTCGAATTAAAATTTTTGATTGAGGCTTGTTTATAGAGACAACAATTTTTACTACATTTTGTGGCGAGAATTCCCGACAATTAGATACAAGATAATCAAGATAATATCGACTCAAGATAATCTTTTTGTTAAATTTTCTTATTATGACATTTTAATTCACTGTTAATTATATTTACACGATCTCGAAAATGAAATGATTAAGGATAGCAAAATTATTGCGTTGACGGAAAAAGGTTGCATCCAGGTGTTTTAAGGTCAGAGACTAAATGTGATTTTGATCGACAGTCTGGAGGACTTGGCATCAATTCCGCCAATAGAAGGCCCGGTTCTGGAAGCAAGCCATGTACCGAACCACGTGATGATCGTTTTCTAGCGAGTCAAGCGTCGTGAAGCTATTCTTCTTATGTAGACCTATAGAGAAACTTGAAATAGTAAGGAATTTTCTCGCTGCTAATATTTTCTTTCTTTCTTTCTTTTTAGTAATCGACCAAAACAGCCTTGAAAACAAAGCAACTTATTTGGATAAAGAATAATACCAAAGAACGAAACACCTGGTATTATTACTACCGGCGTTTCTATTCACTTAAAACTTAAAAAAAGTAGTTATAGTGACATAAGGATGATAGTTGAACATTGGTGTCGCCAATCTTTCGTAGTTATTGATGTGATTTCTTCAACTTTTCTGTGTCATTAAGAATTTTTAGATAAATTCTTTATACCTTGGGTTACATTATTGGAATTTTCGTAGGGATCCCTTATTTTTTATAAAATTGAAAGTCCACCAGAAAGTCAATTGAATCAAATATTACTTAAAACATTTAAAATCGGATGAGTAATGTCGGAATTTACCTTCTTCACCCAGACTTACAAACAAAATATTATAATATTAATAGGAAAAAGTACCCCGCCACTAGATATTATTACTCATGAATTGAATCAAAATGCTATGTATGACACCTAATAAAAAGAAGAAAACTATGCCGTGCTCTTTAACTTTAAAAAATTTGCCTTAAACGTCAAACTACAAAAACTAAACAAATTAAGAACAAAAAACTTTGTTGTGGCTTAGGTAGCCTTTTTTTTCTGCAAAAGAATTCAGTAAAAATGAAAGCTAAGTTTCCTTGTATTTGTAGGCATCGGTCAATAATAAGGACAATAAAATAATCAACCTTGCATAAAAAAGAACTAAAAACATAAAAAGTTACCAAATATGTTCGAAAATTATGCCTATTGCAATTAAATCTTTGAGGTGAATACTGCAAAGTCAATGTTATTAAAAGGCAGGTATTTATGTATAGGTTTGATCTTTAAGTTATTATAGTTATTATTAACCTAGATAATAGAAATCATTATCATTTTACCGCCTGTTTTCACAAATTTAATAAAACAAAAACAAAACGCCCGTAATTTTTGCTTTGCATTTTTATCTTTAAGCAGCTGAATTGGCAACACCGGTAGGTGCTGTCAAATGAAACGTCAATCAAAGTAGTAGAAACAAGTTTTCGTATCATTTTCCCTTTCCTTTTTTCAACATTATTGGAGTGTAATTTTTGTTTGAAAATGTCGGAAAATGGGTACCACGATGCGTAAGAAAACTCAAGTATCGTTTGTTATACGCGAAGAGGAGGAGAGGCGCCATAAAAATGGCGTTAGTTCTTTGCAGCTCGACCCGAATCAAGGGAGGCTGTATTCAGCCGGTCGAGATGGTATTATTCGTGTTTGGAATACAGCTACAGGCGTCCAAGACAGATATATTCAAAGTATGGAGCACCACACGGATTGGGTAAACGATATAGTGTTGTGTTGTGGCGGCAAAAACCTTATAAGTGCTTCATCCGACACTACAGTCAAAGTATGGAACGCGCCGAAAGGATTTTGTATGTCTACATTGCGAACTCATAAAGATTACGTACGAACATTGGCCTACGCGAAGGACAAAGAACAGGTGGCCAGTGCAGGTCTAGACAGAGCAATTTTTCTGTGGGATGTTAACACATTGACAGCTTTAACTGCCAGTAACAACACTGTTACGACATCAAGCCTTGTTGGCAACAAGGAGTCGATCTACAGTTTGGCTATGAATCCACCAGGTACCATCCTTGTTAGCGGCTCTACTGAAAAAGTTCTCCGAGTCTGGGACCCGCGCAACTGTTCACGACTGATGAAATTAAAGGGGCATGCTGACAATGTAAAAGCATTAGTTGTCAGTCAAGATGGTTCTCAATGTGTTTCCGGTAGCTCAGATGGTACCATAAAACTATGGTCATTGTCACAACAGAGGTGTGTATCTACCATCAGAGTTCATTCTGAAGCAGTGTGGGCTCTATTAGCGACTGAAAACTTTACTCATATCATATCTGGTGGCCGTGACAGACTAGTCATCATCACAGAGTTACGTAACCCAGATAATTTCATGATTGTTTGTGAGGAAACAGCACCAATACTGAAGCTGTGTTTTACGGCTGATCAGCAGGGTGTGTGGGTCTCGACATCAGAGTCTGATATTCGTTGCTGGAAACTGCCACCGAGAAATTCATTAAGCTCTGATATGTACAATCAGAGTAACTATAATACAAATAATGTTTACCAAACTCAACCCTTATATCATATTCCTGGCGGACCTGCAATTAAACATTATACTGTTATGAATGACAAACGACACATACTAACCAAAGACACAAACAATGAAGTAGCTTTATATGACGTATTAAAGGCCTGCAAAGTTGAGGACTTGGGTGAAGTTGATTTTGAAGAAGAAGTGAAAAAACGTTTCAAGATGATTTATGTACCAAATTGGTTTAATGTCGATTTGAAGACTGGTATGCTAACAATTCACTTGGGGCAGGACGAGACAGACTGTTTGAGTGCGTGGGTCAGTGCCAAAGAGGCGGGTTTAACAACGGAAAATGATCAAAAAGTAAACTTTGGAGCGCTTTTATTGCAAGCATTGTTAGAACATTGGAACCATCCAAACAGAGTTAACGAAGCTGGTATGAAAGTAATAGGGAATAATTTCTTTAATGTACCACTCCACACTCCTTTGATCTTCAGTGAAGTTGGTGGCCGAACACTCTACAGATTGCAGGTAATTACAACTTCACAAAAAATTGACCTGGTGATCAAGGTCAGTTCAGTCAGCTTCAACTGTCTGCTTGCCAAAAATAATATTTATATATAATAAGATTATGTAATAACTAGCAACCCGAGCAAACTACATTATGCATGTATTATATATATATATAAACTTTCCTCTTGAATCACTCTATCTATTAAAAATCCATTGCATAGTTTTAAAGATCTAAGCTATGTATAGGGACAGATAGCAGGAAGCGACTTTGCTTTACTTTGTAGTGATATAAAAAGTATTTACTTGAACAACAACTCAAACAAAATACCTTTTTGTTTAGCAGACAATTTTCAATAACATTTACCATAATAAGTCTAAACCATTGTAAACTTTAATATACCATCTTAATTAAAGTCCATGCCACTAACTACATAAAATACCAGAAACAACAATTTTATTTATTATAACTATTTATAAAGAAGTATTTTATTAAATTGATGTTAGCTCCATAGAAGATTAGAATTGCAAATAAATATATTAAAGTAACAGCTTTTTGTTTTGTATTCTACCTAGTGTCCGACCGAAGGTGCAATTCTGGCCGAAGCCGAAGCTGATTAATCGGTATTCACCAAAACCTTCGGCCGAAGCCGAAGCCGAAGGTGTCATTAACCTTGAGAATTACGACAGTTACTTTGATCTCAGAATATACTAGATACATATTGTGAGAGCTTTAGAGATTTAGCCCAATAACGAGCCGAGTGACCAACATATACAAGTAGGTAATAAAATATTGTCTAAAATAAAAGTTTCAAATATACAATGTTAATTAAATATTTATTTACTTAAAGTAATTTTAACAAAAATAATCAAATAATCAGTCACATTTTTTTAATTATCAGACGAACACAAAATATTTCTATAAAATAATTGAGCAAAGTTTAATGCTTTCTCAATATCTATTTTTTACATATAATTTTTTGGAATTTTTGAGAAAATTAAATACTTATAAGTAATTTCTTAGGATAATTAAGTTAAACATTTTTGGTAACAATTAGACAAAATAAAAACTTAACAAGTTTTGGTAACAATTTGAGGCACCTTATTAAAAAATAAACTCACTTTTTTCGACTAGTCTTAATTAAAAATAGCTCTTTATACTTAATTATATGGCGAAGCAGTCATTTATCAAAATTATCAATAATATACCTATTTGGGAAAACTAAACTATAATAAAAACTTACAATTAAAAGAAAATATGAACATTTTTGTTCACTATTTGGAAAAAACCTTAGGTAGTAGAAGAGACTAGACTTAAAGTTATAAATGCACTTTAATCAGCTAATTCTAAAGATTCTCTAAAATAAAATAAAAAACATATTTTTCGATGAAAGTATACATAAAACAATAATTTCAGTTTCACAATAACTTCAATAGTTACTGTTTCTTATAATTAAATCATCATTACAAAATCAATAGAAAAACACATTTTGCAATTATTATGCAAGGGTTAAGTTTTTTTTTCAATTGGCGATTCTAAAAGACAGGATACCTTTTCTTAATTTTCATGACTAATTTTATTAATTATTTACTTTAATTAGTAATCAAAGTTGAACAGTCTTATATTGTAAGCTAAAAATAATAATTTTTCGGCATTCTCACCCATCAAATTTGACCGTTTGTCGGCATATATTTGCCCCGCAGCGCTAAAAAGCTGTTCGCTAGGAACGCTACTGGGGGAGCAGACAAATACTTGATTGCAGCTGGCTGTAGACAAGTATATGGGCTTGATGCCCAATATTCGTAAATATTTGCAGTTCTTAAAATCCGAGGATCTTTTAAATAACGACTAAGATGTTCTTGAAATAGCGGATAATTGTGTTCCAAATCCAAATCATTATCACTTGTAATGGGCAAACCAAGTTAATCGTGAGAATCCCATAATCCTTCATCGCTTTTTGGAGATGCATTCTCTGTATGTGGATTTGAGGTTGAACAAGAAGGTACATTGGTGTCAATATCCATATTGTCTGCACGAGATAATAGTTCATGTTGCTGTCGTAAGAGTGATGGTATTTCAGTTTTGGCGTTTTCAGTCTCATCGGCAGTTAAATAGTTAGTTTTGAAACGCGGATCTAATAGAGTAGATCTCCGTCTCGCTCTAGCATCGTTCAGTAAATTTCAAATTTTGACAACTAGCAAACCTTCGGCTTCGGCCAAACCTTCGGCAAATTTTTGGCCGAAGCCGAAGATTTGGCCGAAGGTGCTTTTTTGGCCGAAGGTGGCAGAAGCCGAAGCCGAAGCTTCGGTCGGACACTAATTCTACCTAATAAATATATTTGAATAAGTATATAAAAGCGACATTAATTATAATTTGCAATATAATACAATTATACATATTTTGTATGTTTTATAATCAATTGTCAAATAAGCTTAATTATATGTTAATTCATTGAATAATGACAATAATTACCTGCATCATTAATATTGCAATTTATTTTTTTACCACACACAATTTTACATCAAACAGACACAAGGAATGTATAATTATATTTTCAATTGTATATTCAATATTGCATAATTTATTGGTAGTTAAGTTACATCAGTATTTAAAATTGATTGCATGGCTACCTTTATCAGGTATAATATTGTTTATTTATTTATTTTCATAAAGGCACAATAACAGTCAACAGACACAATGCGCAATAAAAACACATAAGATTAACATCAAGCACCTCTGCACCCAATTACAATTGTTTACAGCACTTTTAAAATTTAAAGAAAATTAATTTAAACAATACAATAACAAGATAACCTAAGAAAAACACTAACAAAAAAATCAATGAAAAACCCTCAAAACAGTGTTCTAAGTAACCAAAGTGTGAGGTTGCATTTTGGTAAAAGTGCTTTACGAAAACTACTGATGCTACAATTAAATATATCAACCTCAGAGCAAATTTCATTATAAAATGAACACATTCTTCTTAGAGAACCATTTTGTGCAACATTATTTCTGGCAGACGAACTAATTAATGATTTCTGTGTGATTGTTTGTACATGGTATTAATCAATAAATATTAAAAAATAATGAGGCAATATTGATGTTCCCAGGTAGGAGATGCAGGTGGTGAAAACGAGGGTAACTTACTAATAGAGACTGTGCCATCTTGGGTGGTAGAAGTGGCAATAGAGATGTCAGCGCCCAATCTTAACAAGTTGCCCTTCTACTTGCTTCCGCATTCCAGCTGTCAGAGCAAACAGGATAGGCAGAAAAAGGTATTCACAGTTTATGCCATATCAATGCCGGAATTTAAGAATATGTATGTGTTGCATACTTAAATCAGAGTTGCCATGCATGACATGAACTACCAAGGGATATGTTTCTAATGAATAAAAAAAATCATTTTCTCAAGAATATTCAAAAAGTTTATTTGGTTTTAATTTACTTCATCATCGACATTTAGCATACTTATCTTTACCTATAGTGCATTGTGTATAAGGATCTGTAAACAAATTATCATCCTTTAATCAAAATATTATTGGATTATTCTACCATTTTTTTATAAAAAAAGACTTAAAAAAGAAATATAAATTCACTAAGTCATGCAACTTCAAGTAATGTTAAAACAGTGACCAATCAAAGTGCAAGTAATGAGAGCAAAGGAAATATTCCGTAGACTGCTATCTGTATATATTCAAATCATGGTTTTCATGTATTGAATTATACATCAAACAATATCACATTTTTTGTGTCTATCTTATATCATCTAATATAACTTCACCCTAGATCATAGCAACTTTCTATTGTTTGTGAGCAATTATTATAAGAAATTATCACATAACTTATGTGATTCTATAGTTTTATTTTTCAATTCATAAAACACAAATTAATAACATCTGCTTTATTTGTGCAGAGAACTATTTTATAATTATTTGGAACCGTGGCTTTTATAATGCAATATTACTTATATTATGCAAAATACGCTTCTCCATTCCATGTTTCCGTGTACTTAAAGACCATCACCTCCCAGGACCGACTAGTGGCCAACGACTTCATTCAGTGCCGTAAAGTGGCTGAACATGTGGTAGAGAAGATCGTGGGTGGTGGAGATACTAACGGTGCAAGTGCAGGCAGTGGGAAAGGGAGCGCCAATGAGGACAGTGGCAACGACTCTCCGGAAGAACGAGTAGAACTGTTATGCTGTGATCAGGTAAGTCTATAATCTTAATATATATAAATTACGTGTCACGTTGTTACCGATTTTGATCAAACTTCGTAACTATCTGTTATTTGATCTAACTTAAAATATAGGATAGGTTTTATTTTAATTTATAGCACAGCAACGCGTAGCTTGGTCAGCTAGTTAATATATATAAATGACCATATGGTACATCCTATCGCACTATCGCACTGATAGTCCTGGGTTTCGAGTCCCGGAAAGGGCAAATGTTTGTGTGATTAGTACGAGCTTTGTACCTGAGTCATGGGTATTTATATTTGTATATCTCTATAAATATTACATATCTTTGTATCATATATGTATGTCTATATCTGTTAACCTAGTATCGATAACACAAGCATTACATTGCTTACTTTGGGTTACTCTAATTTTTGTGAATGTAAGAAATATTATTTTTATTAATTTAAATCTTATTTAATTTATAGTAATGTTATTAGTTCTTTTTTATTATTGTTCAACTTTTTAATGTACTCGCACTTTAGCTGTACTCAAGAAGAGTAATTAAGTTGTAAATTCCGTTCTAGTATTAAGCTCATTAAATAAATGTCTAGTTGAGGTGTGTAGAGCTGCTGTGGACAACCCATAAAATATACTATAAACTCGGTTAATATATAACTGAAGCAATATTGAAACTATGCTTAATTTGTTGTAAAAATTTAAAGTTTTTATTCTTTAATACATTTATTAAGGTTCTGCTATAATTAAATATTTAAATAAATCAACTAGTTAACAAATAAAATTATAAATAAATATTTCTTACACTCACATCAATTAGCTTAGCCCAAAGTAAGCACTGTGAGGCTTTTGTTATGAATATTAGGATAACGGATGGACATACATATATGATACAATAAATATGTAATATTCATAGAAATATATTTAAACACCCATGACTCAGGTACAAATGTTTGTATTCAGCATACAAACATCTGCCCCTTCCGGAATTCGATCCCAGGACCGTCGGTGCGAAAGGCAGGATCGCTACCGTTGCACCAAACGGTCGTCGTGAAGTAAAAAAGAAGTTTTTATTCTTCATTATCAAAAATTGATCACTGAAACGTACAACCCGGTTACAATATCTGTGGACCTGATGACGTCACGTCAGCGCTTAGGAACGGTGCACAAAACAAGCATCATGGGGATAGTATTGTAATCAATAATAATTATGAACTATAAATAAAATATATTATTCTTTTCCTCTTTTATTATTTTATTTTTTTATTCCTTTTTAAGAGAACAGGATGGGGGCTTGACATTCCAGCGAGGTCCACAGATATTGTAACCGAGTTGTACTTTCTTCTGCTACAACACATTCAGAATACCTTATTATTAAGATTTAAAGTGTAAAATAATCCCCATTCTAATAAATAGCAACAACAAACGTATGTAAACAAACGTGACCACTTTTGATAACATTAATAATACTACGACGTACGCTTATGGGATCTTATCGAGGCGTGCACCTGTGTGAGTGCGTTCGTTTCGATCAAATAAACGTGTTTACTTTACTGTTGTACTGTACACATAGCCAAGAATTACTCATTGACATATACCTACACCTATTTCAGTAATTGTACAGAAATAAAAAGTTCTTATCTAAAGGCCATAGGACGATAAGAATACCGAATCGGCCCCAGAGAGGTATCTGGCTCATAATTTTAGGAAATGTTGGTACTCATAAGATACGTCGATGCTGAAAGTTTCAGCTTTTTATCTATTACCGTTTCTGAATAAATCTAAAAATACTGAATTTCAGTAAAAAAAATCATTCTCAGCACCATGTGAATCGATTGATCTAAATACAGGATATGTTTTGGGGCATGGTGGTAGCTTCTAAGAAAAAAAATATAAGCAATATCTGTTCATAAGAACCTATAAAAAAACGAGGTTATTTTCTTGATTTTAATTTTTAATCATGTTACGGGAACGCTAAAAATATGAATCTATTTTTTTTTAATTCCTCATTCAATTTTCGATGAAATTGTGATCTTGGGATTTTTTTTAAAACGTTACGCCATATTGAAAAAAAATAAAAACCGATTAGCTGCTCAAAAATTGATTTCTTATTATGATTTAACTCTTGCAATGATAAAATACAGAACGTTTGCAATTATTGTACTAGTGAAAACAACAGAATAAATTATGAACACTCATATAAAAATATTTTTTCTCTTTTCAATAACTTTAATATTAATATTTAATTATAAACTATTCAAATGTATCAATTATATTAATGTGTTAATAATAAAATCTTCTTATGAATTTGTGACTAGTCCTCGTCGCTATCTTCATCAATCACAGTGGGGATATTGTCTTAATTGAATAAAGTATTAAGTATTGCTGCTGGTTTGGGGATTTTAGCCAAATATCGTCCATGCGCCAGGTAAAAAATTATTGCAGCTTAGTGTGAACAACAACCAATTGTCCTTAATCCACAACAGTATTTGTGAGTTGCAACAGTTCTTTTAATTTGAACTTCAATACATTCTTCTGTATCATAATCACATACAACCTCTAAATTAAATGATGAATAATCAGTACTTGATTGAGATTCAACAATTCACTTGTATCTGAAGGTAATTCATTCTCCAACGATGTATCCTGATCCTCGTCGTCAAGTTTCGTTTTCTTATATTTTTTGATCGACAATTATTCCACAAAACATCACCAACTACAATTGGATGATCAAAGATCGTTGAAAAGTCTTCAGCATCTTCATCAGATTATATATATTTTGGAGTACCTCGCGTTTGTTTAATGAATTTTGAACAAATACAGCACTTTGGATTATATGTTTTAGATGACGACATATTTTCACTTATATAATTATATAATTAGATAAAATTAATTATTAAAAACAGAAAAAGTACGACCAATACTTGTATAGAATATCAACAAATAATTTTAAGGTTATCTACAAATCTGGCGGGTTTTCATGAAAATAGAAAACAGTGTCACCAGTTTTGAATTACAGTGCCATCTTATGGGTGCTGAATTAACTAATAATTGAGCGGGAAAGTTTAAATTCCCTAAAACGTAGTTGAATTATATAAACAATATTGTTTTGTACTGATTTAATAATTATAGTGATAAATAAAGTTTATAATAATGATTAGAGTTCATTATATGAAGAACGATCTGAACGACCTGGTGGTGGATGCTGTCCGTACGGGAGGGTCAAAATACTTCAAAACCCACCGTCCCAAATTGAAGAAACTCTCCGCACATACACTCGAACTCATGGATAAGAGACATGAAATGAGATTGCAAGACTCAGCGGATGCCCTACGTCATAGACAGCTTAATAGACAGATCTCGAAGTCGCTGACGAGCGACCTTCGCCAATTTAATACCGAGCGTATTAAAGAGGCCATAGAGCGGAACAAAGGCTCCAAAGTGTTCGCTAGCGATCTGTCTATTGGGCAAAGTCAACTGACGAGGCTGAAAACTGAGAACGGCAGTATCATATCATCGACTCCTGAAATCCTGAGAGAGATTGAGGTTTCTATAGGCAGCTGTATTCCAGTATTACACCAGGCCAAAGCAAAGCTCGAGATCCTAGAGCCAAGCTTACCCGACACTATACCGAAGATATCCCGGACGTCAGCCTGTACGATATTAGAATGGCCCTCAAACAGCTAAAGAACAACGAGGCGGCGGGAGATGACGGAATTACAACAGAGCTTCTGAGAGCGGGCGGCACGCGGTACTTAAAGTCCTCCAGAAGCTCTTCAATTCTGTTATCGTCCAGGGCAAAACGCAGAAGGCAAGGAGCAGAAGCGAGGTGATTTTGTTCTTCAAAAAGGGCGATAATACCCTACTGAAGAACTACAGACCCATATCGCTTCTGAGCCATGTCTACAAGCTATTTTCGAGGGTCATTACGAATCGTCTTGCTCGCAGGTTTGACGACTTCCAACCTCCCGAACAAGCCGGTTTCCGAAAAGGCTTTAGCACCATAGACCACATTCATACGCTGCGGCAGGTTATACCGAAGACTGAAGAGTATAATCGGCCACTCTGCTTGGCGTTTGTGGACTATGAGAAGGCCTTTGATTCGATCGAGACTTGGGCGGTGCTGCAGTCTCTCCAGAGGTGCCAAGTGGACTGCAGGTTTATCGAAGTGTTAAGGTGCCTATACCAAAACGCCACTATGTCGGTCCGAGTACAGAGCCAGAGCTCTAATCCTATCCAACTACAGCAAGGAGTGATACAGGGAGACGTTTTCTCTCCGAAACTGTTCACTGCTGCGTTGGAGGATATTTTTAAGCTTCTGGACTGGAATGGACTTGGCATCAACATCAACGGCGAGTACCTGACACATCTTCGGTTTGCCGATGATGTGGTCCTAATGGCTGAGACCTTGGAAGACCTGAGCACCATGCTCGAAGATCTCAGTAACGCATCCCAACGAGTGGGTCTTAAGATGAAGATGGACAAGACGAAAATTATGTTCAACGCCCATGTTATACCCGCTCCAGTAAATGTTGGGAACGTTACACTCGAAGTTGTTGACCACTATGTTTACCTAGGACATACAATACAGTAAGGTAAGTCCAACTTCGAGAAAGAGATCTCTAGTCGAATCCAACTCGGGTGGGCAGCGTTCGGGAAGCTGCGATACATTTTCGCGTCCAAAATACCTCAGTGCCTTAAGACGAAAGTCTTTAACCAGTGTGTGTTGCCAGTGATGACTTATGGCAGTGAAACGTGGTCGTTCACTATGGGTCTTGTAAGAAGGCTCAAGGTCGCCCAGCGGGCAATGGAGAGAGCTATGCTTGGTGTTTCCCTACGCGATCGAATCAGAAATGAGGAGATCCGTAGGAGAACAAAAACCGCCGACATAGCTCAAAGAATTGCGAAGCTGAAATGGCAATGGGCAGGACACATAGGAAGGAGAACTGATGCCGGTTGGGGCGGAAAGGTTCTCGAATGGCGACCGCGTGCCGGACGACGCTCAGTGGGTAGGCCCGCTACGAGGTAGACCGACGATCTGGTTAAGGTCGCGGGAAAACGCTGGATGCGGGCAGCACAGGACCGATCGTCGTGGAGATCCTTGGGGGAGGCCTATGTCCAGCAGTGGGCGTCGTACGGCTGATATGATGATATGAAGAACAATTATTTTTATATGAGTGTTCATAATTTATTCTGTTGTTTTCACTAGTACAATAATTGCAAACGTTCTGTATTTTATCATTGCAAGAGTTAAATCATAATAAGAAATCAATTTTTGAGCAGCTAATCGGTTTTTATTTTTTTTCAATATGGCGTAACGTTTTAAAAAAAATCCCAGGATCACAATTTCATCGAAAATTGAATGAGGAATTCAAAAAAAATAGATTCATATTTTTAGCGTTCCCGTAACATGATTAAAAATTAAAATCAAGAAAATAACCTCGTTTTTTTATAGGTTCTTATGAACAGATATTGCTTATATTTTTTTTCTTAGAAGCTACCACCATGCCCCAAAACATATCCTGTATTTAGATCAATCGATTCACATGGTGCTGAGAATGATTTTTTTTACTGAAATTCAGTATTTTTAGATTTATTCAGAAACGGTAATAGATAAAAAGCTGAAACTTTCAGCATCGACGTATCTTATGAGTACCAACATTTCCTAAAATTATGAGCCAGATACCTCTCTGGGGCCGATTCGGTATTCTTATCGTCCTATGGCCTTTGTTCATTAAATGCTTTGCTTCGTCATCTACGTCAGTGTACAGATATGAGAAAAGGTGATTGCCTGAATTTGTTTACAAAATAAAAAATATGCTTTTTATTCGATAAAAGCATTTATAATGAATTTATTGAATGTCACCAACTCGGCAAAGGGCAATTTTTTTCTCCATATAATGTTTTTAAAATTAAGAAAACTTTTCTAGAAAAATTAACTTTACAAAAAATTAATTAGAAGTATAGTTTTAAAGCAAAGGCTAATCAACTCCGTTTTGTCCTTTAAATAATCATCAATTCTGTAATAGCCCTTCCTTATAAAGGTTTTTTTTAATGTCACTTTAAGGTATTTGTAGCAGTCATTGTTACTATTAACATAGTATGCAGGATCAAGTGAAACTATCATGTTGTGATCAAGTAATGGACGATGTGTAGAACTATTACTCACCACAGAGCCAATGATAATTCGTATGCTCTTAATAGATGTCCATGTCAGCGTACAGAGAAGCGAAAAAGTGCTTGTCGCCACTGTATCAGTGATGTCTTATATTTTATCATAATTTTTTTTTATGACAACAGACAATAAAACTTAAAAAATAAACTAAGAACTATATAGTCTTTGCGCGTCAGTTCCAAATAGTTAATGATAACAGAGGGGACGGCTCGCGGGTGCCGTGTGACGCATCGCGCTCGGATCGACGTGTCGATAGGTCCTTGTCTAACACCGATGTTAAGTTTTCAACCGCGAAGTTGGTTCAATGTATTAAAAACATGAAAAGAGGTAAGTCACCTGGTCACGACGGTCTGAGCGTAGAACACGTGTTATACGGGGGCCATTTATTACATGGATTTATTTCAAATTTTTTTAACTTATGCCTGTCTCATTGTTATGTCCCTGCTGAATTTATGAAAACCGTTGTAGTGCCCATACATAATTCTATTAATTATCGTCCTATTTCTTTAGCTACCATCATGTCTAAGATCCTGGAGAGACTACTACATCCTGAACTTTTAAAGTATATTCAATTAAATAATGCACAGTTTGGTTTCCGTGCCGGTCTTTCGACTGATATGGCCGTTTTCGCATTAAAGAATACAGTAAAATATTATTTAAAACGAAATACAAGTGTATATGCGTGCTTTCTTGATCTTAGCCGCGCATTTGATACAATACAATATGACATATTGTGGGCTAAAATGGAGAGGACGGGTGTGCCCTGCGAGATATTGGGACTGTTTAAATATTGGTACGGAACCCAAACGAATGTGGTAAAATGGGGTAGTGACTTCTCCAAAGAGTATAGGCTGGGGTGTGGCGTGAGACAGGGCGGCCTCACATCGCCAACCCTATTTAACTTTTATGTGGATGGACTTATGGATGAACTCGGTAGGTCCGAAGTCGGCTGTTACATGTGTAATCAACCTGTCAATAACTTGAGTTACGCTGACGACATGGTCCTGCTGAGTTCCTCTGTAAGGGGCCTACGGAAACTTATCCATATATGTGAAAAATACGCTTCAAGTCATGGTCTAACATATAACGTGAATAAGACGCAGGTAATGATATTCAGGCACGACAAGACGAATATGTTTAACCCAGTTGTCACTCTGGCGGGATCACAGCTTAAAATCGTATCACATTTCAAATACCTAGGACATATCATAAAAAATAACTTAAATGATGACGATGATATAGAAAGACAAAGGAGAACCATTGCCGCCAAAAGTAACATGTTAGCCCGTAGATTTTCTCGGTGTAGTGTGCCTGTAAAAATTACCCTATTTGGCGCTTACTGCCAGCCGTTCTACACCAGCTACTTGTGAAAGAACTATACAAAAAAAGCATACCACACGCTACGTGTGCAGTACAATAATGCCTTTAGAGCGATGCTCAAACTTCCGTGGCGGTGTAGCGCGTCGGGTATGTTTGCGGGGAATAGGGTTGACGATTTCTATGCTGTAATGAGAAAAAGAGCCGCTGCCTTTATGGATCGCATTAGAATAAGTTGTAATTTAATAATTAGCGCTGTGTATGACTGTTGTAAATATGACATTTGTGATATTTAATTGGAATCGATTTAATGTAATTTATTTTAATTTGTTTTTATTTGATTATTATTCTTTTTAATAGTTTTATTGGATTGATTAATTTGATTGATTATTTTATTTTATTGATTTAACTGAAATGAATTGTATCCAATTATTTTAATCTATTTGTATTTTAATCTATTTGTTTTAATTATTATTATGTATGAAATTGTCTGTATTTGCTATTTGTGTTTGCTATGGGTGAATTTCCTGAAATAAATGATTATTATTATTATTATTATTATAATGTTGCATATCTGCGCCCAATTACAATTGCGCACATCATTTTATAAACTAAACATTTAAACTACATGAATATTAAAGAAGACAACAATTAATTTGTAGATGACTGACAGACATATAACAAAAAATATTTACAATTCTGGACAGGACTATAACTTAAATAATGAGTTTTTTTAAATATTGGATATTATCATTAAACATAATGTCGACATCGGAACAAATTTCGTTATAAAACAATCAACTTATTTAATTTAAATGGTCAAAATAAATGTTGGCGATTTTTGAATCTCTCAAGTGTTACCTTCTCATCTTATTTTTAAACTCGAATTTAAAATTTTATGTAGGTAGATAAATTGTTGGCTATACGTTACTATACTCATCTTTATAAATAATCTGTTTTAGGTACTTGACCCCAATATGGACTTAAGGACTGTACGCCATTTCATCTGGAAATCAAACGTAGAGTTCACACTACACTACAGAGTACTGAAGCAATGAAGGTACACCATGTATTTATATAAGTCACAACTTAAAATATATTACTCCTTACAATACCTAATAAAGGGAAAAAAGAATTTTAATACATTTATACACTGAATGATTGGACGAAGCCAGAGATTATGAAATAATTTATATGCATCAGTGTATACGTTCAGTTTCCCGAAGTTGGGTAGCTATTAATTATGTCGCTGAAAATATAATGACTGGTTGGCACTTAAGTATAGTGATGCAGAAAAATCAATTATCTGATAATCGATGATTTTCAACCTCAATCACCTATAATATCGATACTATCGATAGTGAAATACCATACGATACTATCAATAGTAACGACCTATTCCAATGATACTAACGATAGCAAGAAATTCATCAATAGTGTCGATAAAAATTTTAAAATATCGATAGTATTCTAAAGTAACTATCTATAGTATAGATAACCTGAGTGATTCGGGGCCCCTAGATAATCTATAGATACTATCAATACCCTATTTAATACTGTCGATAGATAGACAACACTACTAAAGTATTGAAATGTATACTGGGAATGGTGACGATGGTGGTGATGCATGGAATGACCACATGTGCTAAAAACTTATCGAAATTATTAAAAAGTGTTCTCTAAGTGACGTACTTGACACAAGATAATTTTTAAGTTCTCAAATATCCATATTTGTACAGTCATCGTAAAATATAAAATTTCTATTAAGACTTCATGTAGAAATATCCAATGTGATCTAAATGGATCTATTTAGTATCTCTCAAGGTGGTATGCCACTTATCCAAGACTTATTCAAGTCGCATTCGACTATAGTACATTTTTGATCAAATATTGGTGTTGCAAGATGTATTATGTAAGCTATCGTTATTTTGTTTTATAAATGGCAATCAATTCGTAAAGGATATTACTGCCAGTGTCAGTTTTGTTCATTTCTCATAGGTGTGCACCATTAGCTTTTAATAAAAAAATAAAACTGTAATAGAAATCAATTGTCGTAAGTAACAACACACAGACCAAAACACAGACTACAAAAAAGAAATCAAATAACTGCCATTCCAAACTGAAATGAATTAATAATCTGTGATACAAAGAAAACTTCATTCAAAATCATGGAACTGGGATGTAAACTTGGACAAAAATTGTATAATTTTTTTTATCGAAACTTGGATAAGTAGCGTACCACCCTAAATACTTGAAATATAGAATGTTGCCATCAATTTAAAAACTACTTTTTCCGATATATTTTATAACTCTGGTTGTACTAAAGATAAGTATTTTTTTACCTAATTATTTGGATTAAGCATTTAACGCCGACTGTTGGTAAATATTTTAAGAGCATATAGAATTTTTTTTGTTGTCTTATTCAGTAAACAATCTAGTTAAAACTTCTTGTTTTAAATTCATTTTTCATTTGTTGCTAAATACGTATTGGCAATTTTTTATGAAACAGATTTAAAATAGTGTGTTCCCAAGCTATCTAGTGATTCTAGGCTAGATTTTTCAAATATCGCCCGGCTCTGCGGTATACTCTGACCGTATTTAAATACTCGTGTTTCAGCCTCGAGCGTTGCACTCAATTGAAGCAGCCAGCTATTTGCCAACGGCTGTATATTTTTTCTATACAGCTCATGTTTCTATGTGTACTGGTGTACAAAAAAAATGACAATTTTGTTTACTGAATACCCATAACATTTTTGATACTACAACTATGAATTGTACGAATATAACATATGAATTGCTAAATTTCGGACTGTCGTTGACTTGTAGTAACAGCATTACTTATGTGTTTTATAGAAGTATTTGTTTTTTTTTTTTAAGAAAGAATGCAAATGTGAGCCTTAAACTCGTAAAAATCGCATTTTCGCATATGCATCTTTTGTTATGTACTGTTTCGTTAGGTACATTATTTGACAATCCTAAAATTTTCTATCCCTCTTCCATACTTATAGATAGAGTGGGAGATAGTATTCTTAAATTATTTTTAGTGCGGTATAGTAAATAAATCAAATATCGTTTAGACGCCATACCAAATTATCTGGTTTCGATTATAATATTTTAAATCTGGTATAATGAATCCTTATTGCACTGTCTTGCCGAATGAGTAGTCATCAAACTATCTAAAATATCAAAATTCACTAAAAATAATTCAATATGAAATGACAAATGTCAAGTTTTGGTATGTTGAATGTGCTGTTGTTTGTACTATACAATCAGATGCTAAGAGTGACTTTTGTAATGGTTTTTGTAGTCATGATAATAGAGTAGTTTTTCCAATCTCTATGAAACAGTTTATTCATTATTACCTGGGCGACCGAGTTCCACTTGTTATAACAAAGATTGCCTAGCTTTTTTACAAAAAGTAAAATTATTAGGCAAAGTCCAAATCCATGCTATTATAAAATTGTAAAAAGCTGCTTCTTTACATCGAAGACATTCCAGAAAAACAGTTGGAATAGGGTACTGAAACGGAAACGTGTTTAAAAAATGTTTAACATATTTTGATATGACTTTCCCTGTTTTAATAGATTCAGGTCCAACTTTTAAACAAAATGTAAGCCGTCTTTCATCTCATTTGGGTGGGTAGAATTAGAGACACAGCATGGCCTCTCCGTAATTCTTACCTTCATACAATGAGGTCATTTCAAATGGTCGTTGCGGGCAAATGTTACCATTATCCGATGATGCCCTCCACCAAGTAACATAAGCTGGGAGTAGGTACCTCCACGCGGTAAAGGCTGTAACAGTATGAAGAGGCTGAAACTCCATTGTGTCCTGAGGAAGCGCGATTAAAACGCGGGTAGAGGCTAGTCCGTTTCGTCGTATCAACGATATGACGTCCACTGTTGGACAAAGGTCATCCTCAGGGATCTCCACAATGACCAGTCCTGCGCTACCTGCATCCAGATGCTTCCCGCAACCTTCACCAGATCATCGGTCCACCTAGTGGGAAACCTGCCTACCCTTTGTCTTCCGATCCGTGGTCGGCACTTGTCAACTTTTCTACGCCAACAGCCATCAGTTCTTCGAGCTATGTGCCCCATCCCCTGCCACTTATGTAAGTTTGGCAATTCTGTGGGCTATGTTGGTTACTTTGGTTCTCCTACGCATTTCCTCAATTCTGATTCGATCACGTAGGGAAACTCCGAGTATAACACGCTCCATTGCCCTTTGGGCAAATTTGAGCCTTCTTATTAAGCCTAGTTGGTAAGGGACAACAATATTTAGCTTGCTTCTGCAAAAGCAAGCATTATACACCGTCTGTCCAATATAGATGACTGCAGACACGTATTTCGTCCCAAAACAGAGCATCATTAATTGGCAAACCGTGCTATATCCAGCTCCTGGTGTCCCTGTAGGAACGAAACACGTGTAAAGTAGTTGGTCGATTGTAGATCATAGATTTATAATAAGTCCTCGGCAACAGATTTTTAATTATTCATCATATTCAAAGCTCGATCACAGTTACACTATTATGGTTTTATCGTTATTTTAACTGGATAATTAACCGATATTTCTTACAGTGTTTTCATTCATTGGGGAATAAAGAAAATCATGATACCTGAAAACCATAAGAAGAATTTTATTGTATTGGAACTGAAAAAAGTAATGAAAGAAATTTAACAAAAAAGAAAATGTTAACCGATAAATTGATATGAATAAACTGTTATTTATTGATTTTGAAATGTTAATCTACTGCCTTTTTGCTTACATTATTAAATATAGAACTTATACTATTATTGTAATATTACTTAAAATATATATTGTGAATCATATATTGATATGTAGTATAGTACAATTCTGCCATAGAATAAATGACTATCATATAAAAAGTAGATACCTAGTCTTAGATGTTTCTGAAATGTTGCGACTTAGAAAGTTAAGATATTCTTGATATGATTTAGTCTAAAGATCACTTAGAGAATTCAGACAACTGGACACTTAATAAAAGACATGCCTTCTTTTTCTCAATTGTACAGTTTGAAAAGGCTAGCATGATCTTTTTAAATCAATTTAAGATTTTAAGATTGGAGTAAGTACTTGTATGTAAATATATTGAAGTAAAATGTATAAATATCTACAGGTATAATCTGTGGAAAGGGACTTAAATAGCGAAATATCAAATTTTTTCGCTCTTAAAATGTAATATTTGGTATTTCTGTGAGTTACGGTCCGATTTCTAACTTCTAGAGTTTGAGGGTGGTTAATTGACACTGAGCCGTGCTGTGCTTAGCTAAGCTGTACCTAGAAGTATTTCCTTTGCAAGTATTACTTGCTAAGTTCTTATAGTACTGTTACTTATTGACAATATTAAATTTTTCCGACCTCTTGTTTTTATAAGCTCATTTAAAAATGTATAAAATATTAAGTGACCTATTCATTTTATTGTTTGTCTTATTTTCATCTGTTAAATTTTTACTTGAAGATATTTAGGCAGAATCACTTTTCTTCCTTCATCTCGGTCAGGTGTCACTTTAAAATGACAATAATTCTGACCGCTTTTTTATTTTTCTGATAGAGACAAAGACAAATGATTATTCTGCCTGAAATCTTCAGTTAAAAATACAAATTATATTATAACAAAAAAGACGGAAAAAACGGATCACTTGATTTTTACTTTATTTTCAAATGACATTAATTCACGGAACGTTTAACGCCTTCGCTACTCTCAAGTGTGTTGTGTAACTTGCTAGACTACAGACTAAGCTACCACTGGTCAATGAGTTTTTGCACACGCTCAGACCATTAGTTTATAATTATTTTTGAAGTTTACTCCTTAAAAAAATATTTGCATATAAAGCGAACGGTATGTAAAAAAATATGAAGAATAAAATTTAATGATCAAATGACAACGTTAAGTTTTTGTGCGCAACGTATTGTGTGCATCTTTCACTTTTATTTTAAAGTTTTGTTTTATTACTTGTGTGCCTGTTCAAAGACAATCGCTCTTAAGGAGTAAACTCCAGTCATGACACACATTTTTGTTAAAAAGCAACGTGTGTAATTATAGCTATTAAATGATTAGTATATTATTTGTGTAAACACGTTTAGTGTCAGTTGTTTATCTATTTGACTGTGACGAAATAGACTCAAAACACTTTGTGAAAAATTTGTACAATAAGACAATCAGCGTCGAAGTGCATATGCCTAAAAGTACGTCCGCTTTATTAGTAAGTTTGATGTGAACCATAATACAAGTAATTAAAATAATTTATAACAGTCTCCTATGTCACACACCTAATGTTCACAATCGCGAGTCGTGGTAAATATCCCATGAAATAGTTGTAGTCTTAATTTAATTATCATTAATTTTATTGTCAAACAAATAAGCTAAATTGCTTGCTATTCGATGGCTTTGTTTAATGAACAATCAAAATTGTTTTATTAATTATTCAATGGACATTGTTATAATTTATCCGATATTGTGCTTATTTTATGTGATCGAATTAAAAATAAATAGGTATCGTTAAATTTAAACATTGCGTTTTATTTATCAATGATTTTTCCAAGACTTTCGAGGTGTTAATACGAGTTGTCATGGATGGTAGCTCGTCCTCGTCCCTCAGGATTGCTTTATATTAATGGCCTGTTTTTGCCCGGTATTTTAAGGTACGTAGATGATGACAGCACAGTTGTAGAGAGCTATATGTCTGATGCACGAGCCAGTGCTAAATGGATCCAGCGTCATAGGGAAGCGATGTCAGCCGCATGAACCTATCTCAATCAGTCTCCGAATGGGGCGATGCCAATCTGTTAAGATTCTCTCCATCAAAGACCCAGGCGGTTTAGTTCCAATTTTGTGATACGTACCGCTAAGAGTGGAACACTTTGCCTGAGTTCGTTTCCTGACAAATTCACGAGTGAATAGGTATCTTCTAGACAAGCGCGTCACATCCTAGATCGCTTCGTCGCTAACCATCAGGCGAGATAGCGGTCAAGCGCCTGCTTATTCACTAGCTCAAGACAGTTCTAGCGAACCCTACCTACGAAACTTTATAGCTACTGCTTCTTATCCCATTTCAAGGTTAAAGTTTACGTGAGGAGCACAAAATAGGTTTCCACTCTGATATTTCATTACATATGAAATAACATATGTTCATTATTTACAAATAAAGTACCTACTATAAATACGAAACCTGTTATGTTTGAAACTAAGTATGTATTAATATTGTACAAATATCGGTAAAGGTTTTTCGTAATGTACTACTAGAGTTGGAATTCATACACCGCGCATCAGAGGTTAATTTTATGAATTCTAAATCAATTCACCGTAGGAGTTGAAATATTATTTAATTGCTCTTGTTGGTAATAATATGAAATTGTTGACTATTAGTGTTCGACAACATGCCCGAGTGTTGGGAAGTTAAACAAAACAAAGGTAGTTATCTTCACACTTTCTTAGATGTACACAGAGGGTTCAGTAATTCGCCACACCTTTATTAAAAACTTGGAAAGGATTCTTCATTGGTCATTCATAGATCATCCATCATTTTATAATCTTCTTAATAAATTGATTTACGAATCAGCTTTTATTTTTATCTAAAGAAATCACTGAAAATAAAGCTGTATGAGCTTTGAAAGCTTTGCCTTCTCTTATGAAAAAGCCTAAAAAAAAACAAAAAGGAAACAAACAAAACAACTGTCAAGGACTTGACAGTCAATGTCAAAACATAACCTTTGCAATTTACCCATCAATATTATTTAACTCATGTAATAACTAACAATCAATATATATACTCAAATATGGGCGGAAGGTTATTAATTCGCTCACTTTATTGTTATTTTGCTAAGACAGCGCCACTCAAAAATAATATACCGTCATGTAACAAGTTATTTTTGGGAGTTTTCGTCAGAGGTTTAGCAACGAAGACCGAAAGCAAATATGTGGAGAAGAAACATTGCAATATAGGCACTATAGGTCACGTTGATCACGGAAAGACTACTCTTACTGCTGCCATAACTAAAGTTTTAGCTAATGATGGTTTAGCTCAGTATGTTTCATACGATGAAATCGACAAGGCCCCTGAGGAAAAAGCAAGAGGTCTGCAGACATTATTTGTCAGATATTTATACCTATATGCCACTTACATCACTCGTAAACAAGTCGGATAAATTAATTATTCTTTCTCAATACTCAATACTCAATTCTTTATTGCACTCCATAATGTTACTTAAAGATATTACATAGAAATGTTTTGAATCAATTATGGGCCCTGTTGGGCACGGCAGTTTGATAGGAGAGAGGAAGTAAATTCTAAAGCTAATAAATTAAGTTTGATTTTCGTTCGAATTTAATAAAATGATTTAAAATTATATTGTTAAAACTTTTTTATGATTTTTATAATTAAATGTACAGTTTTTATTGATATTAAATTTCCAATAATTTTTAGGTTATTGGAAATTTAATCCCTATATTATATATTTGTTTTAAATAAATAAATAATTAATTTAAATTCTGTAGCTTTGAATTATTTAAGATAAATTTTTATATATTCATTGTTATTGTTAATATTATTATTATAATTTATTTATATCTCAGTTATTATTCATATTCGTAAATGTCAATTTTACATGGATTATTCTAATATTATATTTAGCCTATTATTGTATAATCATTATGTTTGTTTGTCATTAAAATATTCATATATACTATAGTAGCTTTTGTCAACAAGAAATGCTTTTAAATTGTTTAAAAAGGTATTGTAATTACTTTCATTTTTTATGACCATTGGTAATTTGTTATATATCTTAATAGACATAACTAAAGGGCCTGAAGAGTGCATTGTTAATCGGGAAATTGGAAGGTTTAATCTGTTTTTATGCCGTAATATTTTTGTGGTATGAATGTTACTTCGCAGTGTGTAAAACTCTGGGTATTTACGTACAAACTTACATATTTCAAAAATGTATAAGCAGGTTACAGTCATTATTTTGAATCTCTGAAAATGGGGTTTACAAGAGTCAGTCTGATTGATATTCATCATAATCCTAATCAAATTTTTTTTGCGCGGTAAAGATAGTAGGTGCGTCGGTACTATTTCCCCACAAGATTATACCATAGCTTAGCCAAGAGTGAGCATATGCATAGTAAGCAGTGAGTGCAGTTGATAGATCTGTGGTTTTCTTGACTTCTCTAAGGGCATATGAAAATTTCGATAATTTAGCTCTAATCTTTTTCACATGTTGTTTCCAATTTATATGGGTATCAATAGTTAACCCTAGTAAGTTAAATTCGCTGACAATTTCCAGTTTATTCCCGTGAAAACTAAAGTTTATATCTAAAGGAGTCTTTTGGTGCGGGTGAAAGGTTATAAGTTTTGTTTTTTTTAAATTAATTTCTAGATTGTGCCTTTCCAACCAATATTCTGTTTTAGTTAAAATAGAATTAATGTTTTCATTTACGTTAAAATTATTTTTACTTGCAACGAGTAGGGAGACATCATCTGCGAATAAAACACAGGGCTCATTGATAGTTTTAGGTAGGTCGTTTATATAGATGAGGAAAAGTAGGCATCCGATCACACTCCCTTGCGGGATTGAGGCGCTAATATGTTTTGCGTTTGATCTAATGTGTTCTATTTGTCCAGTTTGGTTATTATAAAACTCAATCTCTACTGTTTGCTGTCTATTTGTTAAGTATGACTTAAGCCATTCGTGGGCTCTTCCGCGGATACCTATACCATATAATTTATCTAACAATATTTTAAACTGCACTTTGTCGTAGGCCTTCGTCATGTCTAGCAGTATACCTATTGCATATTCTCTATTGTTAATAATATCGAGAGCTCCTTGGATATATTTATAAACTGCAAGACTTGTCGACTTATTCTTTCGAAAACCATTTTGACATTTATCAAATATGTTATATTTCTCACAAAAGGAATAAATACATTCACACATGGCCTTTTCAAACACCTTAGAGGCTGTTGGTAAAATAGCTATTGGACGAAAATTATTTGGGTCACTTTTGCAGTTTTTTTTATGTATGGGTTTTATTAATGCATGTTACAATTGATCAGGGACAATGCCTTCTTCGAATGATTGGTTGATAAGTTTGTAAAAAGGTAAGGTTAACTCGTCAGCACAGTATTTAATAAGATTAGGTGGAATTTCATCAATTCCACTACTTTTCCTATTTTTTAGATTCTTAAGTATCTTATACACTTCGTAAGGATCTATTGGTCTTAGATACATTGTATTCTCAACATAGCCATTTACTGATATTAAATAATTTCAAACAAATTATTGAATGTGTATATTAATGGTTTTTTATATTAAAAAATAATAATCGATATATGTGATCAGTGTAAAAATAACTGATTTTTTACTTTTTTAACAAACTTGTAATAGATGGGAATTTTTTGACTGTTCTATAATTTTGGCTATTATTAGTATATGTAATGCCTCAACTGTCACATAACATTTGACTCCTACTGTACAAGCTCTGAATAGTTTTGTAGTAAATGATGTGTATTAAAAATGAAGTTCTACTTATGCATATGTCTTTAAATTTTCAGGTATCACAATTAATGCTGCTCATGTTGGATATAGTACAAAATTTAGACACTATGCACACACAGATTGTCCTGGTCATGCGGACTATGTGAGAAACATGATTTCTGGTACATCACAAATGGATGCAGCAATTTTAGTTGTAGCAGCTAATGATGGCCCAATGCCACAGACTAGAGAACATCTGCTATTGGCAAAACAAGTTGGAGTAAAATATATTTTAGTGTACATAAATAAGGCTGATATTGTAGATGATGAGGTTTTTATTTTTTTATTCTCATATTTTTTAAGTAAGCTAAAATTAAATGCCATATTTTGCACTATTATTATTGCTATATATATATTTTAGCATCTTAATCAGGCAGTGACTAGTATGTCTGGTCTATGATTGTGAAGGTTCAGCAACTTTCATAACAGACATTCATTAGATAAATTACCAAATATTCTATCTCAAGCTACTCTTTGCTTTCGAAAGCAAGAAAGCAATTGGCCCTGCAGCATCTGTGATTGGTTATTTTATTTCCTGTTGCCCCTACAGTACTTATTTTCTTCTTGTGTTTTAGTTGTAAAAAAAGTAATGTTCCGATGATAATGATATGATATGCGGTGTATGTATATGTATACACGATGTCTGAGTATAGCTGCAAACTGCATAGCAAATATAGATATAGGTATATAAACAAAAACTATATTTATATAGTTTTGTGCTTCTAATAGGCTGCTGACAATTTCTTTTATATAAAAAATTGACACTATTAGCTTAACTCGTAACAATGTGAAAACCATCACTAATAGTTCATTTTAAATGTTGTTTCAGCTTTTAGAATTAGTAGAAATTGAAATGAGAGAGTTATTGACAGACTTTGGCTATGATGGAAATACAACACCAATGATTTATGGCTCTGCTCTTAAAGCATTGAATGGGGAAGAGTCAGAATTGGGTTGGTAAATATTTTTTTTCAATTACAAAACTATTAATTTATAAATAACATCTACATAAAAACTGTAGTTCACTTCTATTTCATCAAAACACTAATGGCACTTTTTAACTTTGCCACCAATGTTTTAATATTACTTAATGTTTCACAAAAAAAATAAAATATTTATTTAAAATTTTACAAACATTCATTTGGTAAATGCTTCCCTTTACATATAATTTAATTTGATGTTTTACTTTCTATAGATTTGACATTCATTATTTAGATTTATTTGGCAAAATAATGTCTACACCACATATCATTTTTATAATATTTAAACCTTCTTTTTATTCTAAAACTTATAGTTGTTTTAGGTGTTACGATCAGTTCTAATTGCACCTAATTTTTTTTAACCTTAACTGTACGACCTAATTTAATTTGTTTCTTCTAGATAGATTTATTAACATACATATTTTTTTTTAAGTACAAGTTGTTTCTGGTTATTATCGACTTGTCAGTCCGCTACCGCACGCCCAATACCTCTCAACAGTCACAATGCTGTGTGAAAATGAATTGTGAAAAAAATGTCACACTCTTAGATAAAAATTCCATTTTCTCGCTAAATAATGAAGCTAGGACCAAACAAAATACTACCTAAATGTAAAGCTGATTAAATAAAGAATCCACCACAGAATATTTGGATATCTGTAACTAAAAAATTAATCTATAATTTAAGATCACAAATTTGTTGTTTGTCTGTCCGCTTTTTTCCATTGTATATGCGTTACCATAGCAACGCGTTAACCGCGAGTAGTTCGTCTACCGGACGCTAGATGGCGCTAACGGAAAATATTTATTAATAGAAAAAAATTAAAGAACTTTGTCCACCCATGCGAAGCCGGGCCGGGCCGCTAGTCGTTATCTAAAAAACAGCAGGCCACACGGAAATTTGAATATGGTTGTAATTGTTACCAGGGACTGAAAAGGGTTGTTGGCTATCGGTAACAATTGCTACTATGGACTGACAAGTGGTTATAAGCATTTGCTTAAAATTAACAATATCATATAATCAGTTATTTGTAATATGTTATTATTCTGTAATGTTGTTCTATGAGATAACAAAATTGTTTGTCAAATAATATGTTGTTAAATAAATTATGTGCTAGGTAATTATAATGTTTAGCAGTTTCTTTGGTAAACTTGTAGATATGACAAATATGTTGTGAATTGTTGCCTTTCAAGGAAATGTTTATGACTTGATAGAATACAAGGTTCAGATGTACTGTCGAAGCCTCTGGCGCCTTATCAGTCCTAAGTCGAAAGTCGCTTGCACACTGCACGATGCCTATCGCTCAGGCCACGCCCCGCTCCATTCATTCAACAATGGCGCGCGTGTGCAAACAAGCAATTCACGAACGCGTAAAGCAGATTGACAGTTGACAGTACTGATTATGATTGGCCGTAGTAAAATACGAAGCCAATTAGGGTCGTGTGGGCGTGTCCGATGCGATCAGTTCAAACGAATATTTCCACAAAGTGGTTGGTAAGGCACGAGAGACCTCGATAGTACCTTCCGGTATCCTGTCAAGTCAAACAAATGGATTTTTTTATATATATTTTCAGGTGCACCATCAATACGAAAACTATTGGATACCATGGATGAATATGTACCTACCATCACGCGAGATTTACAGTCACCATTTCTGCTGCCCATACACAACGCTTTCACTGTTCCAGGAAGAGGTACAGTGGTTGTTGGCACCATAAAGAAAGGAGTTATGAAGAAGAATGACGAAGCTGATCTGATGGGCTTTGGCTTTAATATTAAAACTACTTTGTCCGATATTCAGATTTTCAAGAAGAGCGTTACTGAGGTGAGATTTTTGTCATATGTTTCTTTGTTATATAACTATAATTCAACTTAATTAATCTGCTATGGTCAAAAAGCTTAAATTTTATAATATTTTGACATAACATTTGAATATTTATATTTATATAGAACATAATAAGCATCAGAGGAACAAAATAACGTAAATATTTTTTTATTTATATAGTGTAGCATGAATAGACTCTTAAATAAATATAAATAATTAACAAACAAAATAATGTTATTCAAAATCATACTGTATAAATTGCGTATCCTGGTATGCCTGTCATGCATGGCATGACAGGCATACCTTTCACACCGGCAGTCCTGGGTTCGAGTCCCTGTAATTATATATATTTCTATGAACATTACATATCTATGTATTATATTTTATATGTCTGTGTCTAACCATTACCCTAGTATCCATATTACAGGCCTTAAGGTGCTTTCTTTGGGCTAATCTATAATCTAAGATCACAGTTGTTTGTGTGTTTGTCTGTCCGCTCTTTTTCCCGCTCTTTTTCTATTGTATCAATAACGTTACCATAGCAACGCGTTAACCGCAAGTAGTTCGTCTACCGGACGCTCGATGGCGCTAACGGAAAAATATTTAATAATAGAAAAAAATTAAAGAATTTTGTCCACTCGTGCAAAGCCGGGACGGGCCGCTAGTCTATAATCTAAGAACACAAATTTGTTGTTTGTGTGTTTGTCTGTCCGCTCTTTTTTCCATTGTATACGCTTTACCATAGCAACACGTTACCGGGTCAACTAGTTGATGTTAAATGTAAGAAATATTATTATTATATTACACTGTAGTCCACACAAACCGTATATGTGAACAACCATTTGTAAAACTACCTCTGACTAACATGCACAATGGTGAATGTTCCAGGCTCTAGCAGGCGACAATGTTGGTGTTCTACTTAGAGGTATGAAAATCAGATCCGTGGAAACTGGAATGCTACTTTGTGCCGCTAAATGTTTCACGCTGAGCAACCATTATAAAGCGAAGATTTACTTCCTCACAAGAAATGAGGGTGGTAGGAAGAAGCCGGTATTCTCCAAATATGCTCAGCAAATGTTTAGTGGAACTTGGAATATAGCTTGCAGAATTGATTTGGGTAAGTAGTAGGGTTGCCACCTGCCACTGCCTGATTCCTTACCTTACCTTACCGTAGTCAAGGTAAGGATTCCTTAGTCATCCTATGATTAAAGGAGTCGAAACGACAAAGAAAAACAAAATTAATTGCGCAATTAATCCGGTAATTCGACTGTTACTGATTTTTTTAACTTCTAATAGTAATCTTTATTAAGTGTGCCGTACAAGAGATTTTATAAAATAGAATAGGTGACAGGGTAATTATTTTTATTTTAATAGAATATAATTAGGAAAATAAAGTAACATCATAAATATTATTCACAAGAAGTCTATGCTGGAAAATCTCGTATACGATAAATATTTTAGCCCCTGTTCCTGTGTGAAAGAACTTCTTAATCGAGAGATTACATGCTTTAGGCATAGCGTTAAAACTAATTTCGCTCAGACCTAGACGGCAGACTGATTGAAATTACTGAAATATTTTGAATTTTTATTAGTATTTTGTCAGTGTGTTTGTTTTTACGTTCGGAAGACTCCAATTGGAAAATCGTATTGTTTCGACGCAAAAGTCCAATTATAAAAAGATGTATACCGTCATACGAGAAAAAATATTTGTTGAACACTGAATATTCCCACATACGGAGTCTATTCACACGTGTCCCTAAAATAATGCCAATATAATATATTTTTTATTGTTATCAGAGCAATAACTAAATTCAATAAATTTAATAATACTGACCTACCTTTGTAATAGGTCTCATTTTTTAGTTTTTACTTAATTTGTCATTGAACTCATTTCGTTTTACATTTCAGATCCATCGATGCAAATGATGATGCCAGGTGATCACGGTGAAGTATATCTCACGTTACTGGAAGGCATGGTGATGACTCAAGGGCAACCTTTCACCTTTCGAGAAAACAACGTGACTGTAGCTACTGGTATTATTACTGAAACTCTTCCTTCTATAGATGTGCCTAATGGAAAATTAGGGAAAGTTGTCTTAAAATATGATTGAATCAGTTGTTAATTAGTTGTAGATATTGTTAATAAATTATTTATAATTAACGAGTGTGTTAAGTTCCTTAAAAGCCCATTTTAATATTTATTTAATTGGTAATGCTGTTTGTGTTTTCTGTTTAACCGATTCGTTGCTACATACTTACAATTACAGAAACGAAGGCTACGAGCTTGATTTACGTGAAAAATGAAAATAGTTCTGGGTTCATTTTCCTAAAACTTGATTTGAAGGAGTTATCATCGATTTAAAAATGACACGGTTTCAGTGGCTAACGCCACACGCAAAAAAAAGGGATGACACGACAGGCGTGCCATCAGCAACGAATCGGTTAAAATTTATCAGCCGCAAAAAATAAACAATTAAAAACAATTATCGTGTGATCACGAGTCCTGTAATGGAGTCGAAGCGTAAGGACTAAATTAAAAATGCAACTAAGAAATTTTATGTATTAACGCACATACATATTGCGGAAATATCGATTGATGAAAATGCACAAATTATCTATACATATAAATAAAATTGGAGTGTCTGTTTGTAATATTGAAATAACTGTTTTTACTACATACATATGAATATGTATACGGTACATACACCAAAATAACATTTTTTTACAATTTTTGCCTGTCTGTCTGTTTGTTCCGGCTAATCTCTGAAACTGCTGGACCGATTTTGACGAGACTTTTATTGGCAGGTAGCTGATGTAATAAGGAGTAACGTACTTTTATTTTAGAAAAACTCTTATTTTAGAAAAATAAAGTAATGTCCAAGTACTGTCCATTACTGCGCGCAGCTCACGCGCATGCCACCACTGTGCCGTCACGTCAGGCTACTTTCACCGCTTCTCCCACCAACGTATCAATACCAAAAAGGCCGCCTATCGCGCGGGCTCAGAACGGGCGAGCGTGCTATTGCTGATTTTTAATAAAAAAAATATTGCAAATTATAATAACTGAACTACGGCAACGTGTGGTCGGGTCAGCTAGTATATTGTAAATTTAAATATTAAGAAGGTAATGAACATAACGACTTTTTGCATCGTTACAAATTCGCGTTTGTAAAATACGCAAAACTAGCAAGCGTGTAAGATAGACGATTAGCAATCCTCTGACATTTATAATTAAGGTTGTTATCTCATATGTTGAGTCGTGTGATGATTGGATCGCTACTGCATCGCGTTTGAATAGCTGCAAAACGTACCTAGTAGTGTGTACAAGGCCTATTACCAGTTTAGAGATGGTAGTTATCTTTCGGCGCGCCTCCTCACTTTTTGTACCATGAGAATTTGGACTGTATCGGGAGAAAAATACAGGTAAGCGCGAAATATAACAGTAAGTGAAAAGCTAAGCTAAGTAAGTAAGCATTGTTGCATAAACAATGTGTCATCCTATGAGAATGATAAACTTGTATTACTACAACACTAATCCCCTCCCTCAATTAGGGGGTAAAGGTCTTCCTTGGGCAACCGGGACCAAGGACCTTACGTGCCTTCTGGAGCAGGAAGCAAAATAAGGTAGTAAATTTTTGGTCACCCTTCTGACACCCTTATGAACGTTACTTAACTTTTGCAATAATAAACCGAACGCTAACCGCGGCGTTACCCAGCTTTCAAGTGTTTGCGTTAATAATACTCAACATTAGAAAAAATCCTAATCACTAAATATCACCTTGAACTGCCATCTATCTAACCATTTGGTTTCTGCATTAAAAAACTAATTTAAACAAGCGGCCCGTCCCGGCTTCGCACGGGTGGACAAAATTCTTTAAATTTTTTCTATTATAAATATTTTTCCGTTAGTGCCAGCTAGCGTCCCGTAGACGAACTACTTGCGATTAACGCGTTGCTATGGTAACCCATATACAATGGAAAAAGAGCGGACAGACAAACAAAAAAAAACTGTGATCTTAGATTATAGATTATCTTCTTATTACTACCGAACAAGGGTTAGGGCAAATAAAACTGCAAAACATTTTATTCATTATATATTTTTTGTCAGAAGGTAATTAATACAGTGCCAAAACAGTAACAAAACATTAGTAAGAAAAAATTATGACTGCATCTAGCATGAACTACTGAATACTCAAATAAACAATAGACCCTATTCGGTTTGACAGGAGGACAACATTTAACACTTACATTTCACAACATTTGAACAAGACAGTTGGCATAACTATTTTTTTTTAATATAATATAAATTGTGAACTAGATTCATAACACCGATACGCCTAATGGATATTGTATTTCGCTACGACTTCTATTTTGGGCAGTTAAGTGTAATATTATTATTCTTTATAGTAATGCTTTTGTTTGACTATTAGAACAATGCAACAGAACGAAAATCGAATGAATTACGATTAAAATAAAAACTAAAATGCGTACTTTTTAAAATGCGGATTAATTGCGAAACAATAAGATTTATTTATTTTTTATTATTGTTTTGTTTAAATGGAATGTAAAACTAAGTTATCGGTAAATCAAAACCCAACAGAACAATTTTAAAATGAAAATTATCTTATAATAGAAGTCAACCATCGAAATTTCAAGGATATTTATTATTTTTTTAATACTGATAATCCCATTAAAATATAGTTAAATTTCCTAGTATTTCCAAAATTATATGATAAAACACCTGTCTTGATTGTTGAGGTCTAAGTCAAAGCATTACTATAATAAGTCGCAAATTATCACTCCACCACCCGCACTGTAATACTGCAAAGGCGCATAGCGCACCTAGAAAACGGTGACGTTCCTCCCACAAATATACCTGCTCTAAATCAGTCTGCCACATTTTAGCTGACAACGCGCCTGTATTTACTATAAACATTAATCACAAAGATACTTGTATACACGGATCTAACACGGAGAGAAAGAAGACATGTCAAAATATTATTTTAATGTTATATTAATTATTTTTTTTATGTAATTCCATCTATGTAAAATGCTATAGATACTGTCAGCGAGTGAGTGTACTACACTTACATAATACGTCCTTGGTCCAATGCAGAGCTGACATGACATCTTATGAAATACTATTTTAGCTTTATTAACAAACACTTTTTTGGATTTTTTTTTAATTTTTTTAAGTGTATTTTACCAGCTCATTTCGATATTGCACATCTCTCCTTCCACTCTGCTAATTCAATTAGTTTTAAAATATCTCAAGATTAAAAACTGGTACAAAGTTAAAACACAATGATGTGTTTGTAAAAAAATATCGATATCGATAGTTATTCATTGATATTAGCGGAGCAGAATATTTTACCAGTTAAAATTTGTTAAGGCTGTTTTATTTACCCCTCAGTTATGTAAAATTTCACATAAAATTAACATAACATTATCTAAAATTACGTACTTATCATGGTATACATAGGTCATCAAAATGCAGCTACTTATCAAATCATGATTATAATAGAACGTTCAAGAAAATCAATAAAGGTTTGTTATTAAATAAACATGTCTTTTACATAACGGAAGGGAACTAGATTTCCTCTAATAAATTATGCGTTATACATATTCATTTTATTAATCAGCAAACACTACTTTGTTTAAAAAAGTTATAATGTCAGATTATCGAGACGTGCATTATCAAAAGATATACATACAAATTAGCACACCATGATACAATATTTTCGCAATACCGTTACCACGGAATTAAGTTTTAATAAGCTCATAAAATTCGATATTCACCACAGACAGTATATTTTGTATTATTCTTTAAGTATCTTAAAACATCTAAGTATTTTTTAAACGGACAGATCCAAAGTTATATATGAGATAGGACTAGCGAATTTTTCATTTCAATCATCTATTCAATAAGTTCATCAACACAGTAATTGCACCTACAAAGCTTTGCTAAAAACAACAAATAACCGTAACAAGAAACAATTATAAAAAAACAGAATGCGGTTTTAAAAATACGTTAATAACGGGCATTTTGCAGTGGCAGTGTTGCTATTGATTAGACATGAAAATGCTAGGTATATAAAATAGACAATAAGCTTAACTTTTACATTGCATTTATTTTAGCCTGATAATCAATATTTCGACATCTCATAAAACCAATTACACTTCATAATACCTATTGGCTATTCGGTCGATAAAATACTGAAGTCATTTCATATTATGGTAAATATACAACTGATAGAATGTCAAAACATCTTTCCTTATACAGATAAATGTCACTGTGAATCAAAAAAGGGCAACATTTGCCAAGTTGGTTAAATAATAAACTGAATTAACACTGTCACTTAAAACTTAAATGATAAACATATAAAATACATTATTGGTGTCGACATATAGTGTAGTTTAGCACCACAATTAAAACTAACTATTCGATATTACGTATGCCCTTACAACAAATCCATAGAATGTAGGGTCAATTCCTTGCCATGTCGAACAGGGGATAATGAAATAAAATTGAAAATTCCGACGCTCAGCGAGCAGAGTCATAATACTTGTGTACTAACTTACACAGTACCTAATATGTAAAAATTAATTTACCAACACTTACAACTATGAAAATATTTTAGAAATTCTCACTTACATTTAAGAGGAACTGGCAAAATAAATCCTGTATTTTCCATTTTCAACTCACCATTAAAATACGAAAACCAAATTTGGTCCACACGTGTATAATTCATGATGCCATTCCTAAATATTGGACAGAAGTATTAACGGCGAGCGAGTAGCAAAAATATTAGTAGACTATGCACACTAAACAATGGCTCAAAATATATCGAATCCGCTAAATACCCAATAGCAAAAAATCCGCCTTATTTTACGGCAAAACCTCGTAGAAGCAATGTTAAACTTAAGAATCTAATAGAGTAAGAATAAAAACTGGTGGTAGATCCACAGCTTGTGGCGTATCACAAAGATTACATTAAAAACAGGACTGACCATCGTTATTGTCCACACTCATTCCACTATTAACACTAACATTTGCAACTAATGTTAAACATCCCATTACAATTTCCACCAACTACTCTTTAGTATAAAAAACAGTGATTTTTTTAAATAGAGTAGAGTATTTGTGCATATGATGCTGTACTGACAAAGCGGCCAGTGTTCCGCCAACGTCAGTCGACATGCCATATCGATATAATCCTAACCGTCACCGCGCATCCCTAATCGAAAGGACTGACACATAATTATATTATGCTAATTTAGTTACAATTTGTTCTAAACGAGGATTCTTGAAACCATGCATGGTTATTAAAACACGTAACTATTAGATTCGTAACTATAAGCATTAGGACCGTATCCACCTAATCTAACTTCGCTTCGTGGCAAAGGCTCCCGATATCAAACTACACAACTAGCATCATTTAAAATAGATAAAAAACCAACTACGATACACAATCTTGCAGGAATATCTATCTAAACAGTAAGTTACGATCGTCTACTACGACTCTTTCACTTTCATTTTCATCTCTTTATAAATATTCATCCGTAAATTATTATCAAATTCGATAAAGCTCTAAGATTGATCCACATTCACATAAATCAAAACTTCTCTTAGACACATTGGCCGTGTTTCTAAAGTGTTAAAATGAAAACCGCCTCGACGATCTGATCAATGATCTTATACAACATAACCATTATCCAGTCTTGCTTGTGGTACAATCACGACCACAACTAACGATTTCTAATGAGAAACATCTAACTGATACCTTAGCGTAGTGTGTCACACATATTTTGTACATTCAGGATTTCAGGAGCAAAAAATATAGATAAATTAAGGATTCCATTAGCCCGCTGCGTCTATAGTTTTAACAGCTTTCAAGTACGAAAATAATGTGAACGTCGACGTGATCTATATATTCACTAAAATCTCAAATATCTAAAACATTGACTAATTGATAAACAAAATAAAATAATCAACAATAGCTATATGAAATTACTCATGCATGTTTTTTATCTAACTACAAAATTCTAGCGTTCGTAAAGGTCTCTTAGGATATAATAATGATGCGCTACAGCCGTAAGATAGTTGTCCGAATCGTAAACTTATGGAATTTCACTAGTTGTGCAATAATGTAATATTCTTATTTTAAGAACACTCAAATTATACTTAAATAACTCAAAATGAAACGTCAAAATATCGTGTCTTTAGAGTCTGCGCCTGTACGCAACGGAGTAGAGGCGAGGGGCAATTAATTTGATATAAATTGAAAAGCTTTGAGTTACGGTTGAAAGAAGTATTCGCAGCACGCCTTACGACTGCGCTTGAGTGCGCGAAAGTTTTTTTTTTATTATACCAATTTCAATCGTATAATAAAATAGTAACTTAAGTCAATTTTTATTTATATCAAATTATTCTCTTCATCGCCCTTCCGTCGCTAGGGTCCTTAGGCGAAAGAAAGATACAATTCTTTCGCTATTCGGGCAGCGCAGAATACTAAGTTACAATTTTTTCAATGTTTAATATTTTAACACTCATCCTGCTAATTAATGACCTGCTAGTACAGATACTTTTGAAATGGAAAGACCAGCAGTGAACAAGTCTGGTTTTGCCAAGAAGTTTTGTTTGTTGTTGTTCTAATTGGGCGTCTTAACCAAGTTCTTCAGGCTATCTCCAATTGGAGCAATGGTAAGCTGGAACCGATGAAAAAACTAGGTGTTCTCTCAAATTTAGCAGTAATGGCAACAGCTGCTTCTGCTATACAAAGCGCAAATGAGACCAGTAATTAGAGTCTACCTCCTTTGGAATGGAAAGGAAATGCCTTGGAATAGATTGGAAAATGGGCTTTGCGTATCATTGGAGACCTAAAATTCGCAAATGCCTAATTGTCTGCCATTTACCACCGATACCCAGTGGTAGCCTTCTGTGGGTTTTCTATGTATTACACTCCAGAAGTGCACGACGAATTGATTCCATAGCCCATACGTCGTTTATATTCCAGCCATCCGCACAGAGCGGCATGCTTACTCTTCTCTGAAGCCAACAGCTAAGGAGTGAAATTTGTTACTGCTGATATAGCTTTTCGAGGCTAGAGTGAATAGGCTCTTTTTAGATGGACCTTCACCATATTAGACTTTGCTCTTTTCTTTTTAAAGACCCTTTTATCGGGTAATATTTATATTTATTTATATTTATATTTAAATATGTAAACATTGTAAAAATTGTGAGGCAGTGAGGCAGTGACGCAGTCACTACTGAAGTCCAAATTTAATTACCCACGCGTTTACAATTCGGACAACAACCTGGCAACATTTATTCGACCAAAATGACGACACTGTACCAAAAAGACTCGAACATACAAAACTATTTTACATTTTAAAAAAATGTAACGAGTCTCAATCAGTAAAGAGCCATCAAAACCCGTTGCCCACGCCTTGTTTCATAACGTGTTTTATATTTTTTTTAATTTTTATACAAGTCATTTTATTCGCTAGCACCGTTCTCATGCATCCGTTCGAAACGAATGCGGCGGAAACAACGGGTTGGCACGCGGGAGTCGAAAGGACGTATCACTGATAAACTTTAGGAAATTTTAGAATCATTGACTTACATATAAATATTCCACCTTAAGCGTTCACTATATTGGCTTTAAATTAAGTACTGAATAGTTTTGGTATTATAGATTTTTTCACATATTAAAGACTAAGTAAAGGACAATTCGTTACAATTATAATTAGGTTATATCACACATATATTCTTATAAAGATATGCTGTCACAAGCGTTGGTCACATAGAAATTCAGAAAAATGTTTCATTTATTACATTAGCACTTTTACTTAAAAAGAACTAAAAATAAACTTAAATATTAAATGTAGCGTTTTATTTTAAAAAGTGGAGTACGCCTGGAAAGAGCTTTTTTTGGAGTTCAAAGAAATGTTTTCATAAGAAAGCTTACACTATGTGAAAAATTCCAATGTAGTATGGACGGAAGGTACGATATTTTTGAGCTAACTCAAAGGGCGTTCATGATCCAGCATTCTTTTCGCAGACTGGGACGTTGGTTCATCTCTAATTCTATATTTACCATCGTAATTCACAGCCATCGAACTTTAAAGCTGATATACTCGCGTATATCTTCGTTTGTCGTAGGCCAATATTTTCAAAATTCGCAATAAATTAACTTAAAAATAAAATTCTATACCTTTGTCAACAATAAAACAAGTATTATTTTCACCATTTTTTTTATAATAACCAATGTAATTCTTTAATGAAACAACATATTTCTCTTTCATCAACGTCCCAATCTAAGCCGATCTAATTTAAAAGAAGCTAGTTGTGACACTTTCGACAGATAACCGATTTCCTAATAGCATATCTAGTTTCGAGGTATAACAAGCAAGCACTTTCTATACTTCATAGCCGCTGCATTTGATTTTATCATAACGGTCTAAACTTCGTATATATAAAAAAAGGTAAATAAATTCATCTGACAAATCAAAACTAAATAAATAATTAACAACCTATTCCACTTGCTGCATTGGAAATGTGATTTGATGAGTCTTATAAACCTAAGACATGTTTAACAAAAAAAAACTGAGTACTGAATTTTCATTAACCGATTTCTTCATCATCACTTTCTTTTGCGTTGGCGTTAGCCACTGGAGCCGTGTCATTTTTAAATCGATGATAACTCGTTCAAATGTAAGTTTTAGGGAAATCTACTCAGAATAAAACTATCTTCATTTTTCACGTAAATCAAGCCGTAGCCTTCGTTTTTGGCGATTGTATGTAGCAACGAATCGGTTAAAGAAATTGAAATATAGTTAAAACTGTATACGTGTATACCTATAAGGTAAATCTTTGCTTTAATGCAACTATTTGCTTATAGAAAAATTATAAGTGTATTAGCAATTTTATAGAACTATAAAATCTAACACAATAATCCATCACCTCAAAATTTCTGTGCCCTATTTAAGCCTCTATCACGTTAAGTATTAAGACTTTGAGCTCTTAAACCTAAAGATTCCTTTAAAAAAGGTTCGCATCTGTGTAAACATATACATTTACACAATGGCTTTTGCATTGCGTTAGTGATCGGCAGCTAAACTTTTAAGGCGATTTTACGATTAGAGAACAAAATAATCTATTTGAAAGTGTTAATTACTTTTTTTTTTAGGAATTTATATAATATTTTTCTTTTTGTTTCTCTACAATATTATTACGTGCCTTGAATTGTCTCAAGAATTTAATTTGATTTTATAAGTTTAAACGATAAATTAAAGAAAAAGACATCACTCCGCATTTCCAATGCAGCAAATGTGAATTTTCATAATCTAATCAACGGATTGATTTCAAAATCAAAATATACACTTTGTTTACTTTCCAATTCATCTAAGTAATTATTTATCCAATTACAAATATGATCATATTTCGTTACCCTTAGTTTGCGCGAAATTAAGTTCTTTGTAAAGCATCTGCAAGACAGAGATATTGAGGTAATAGTTTCAATATATGGCAACATTAGAGATAGTTAAAGAAACCTTGTAACACTGGAAAAGGGTGCCCACAGACTATGCGGTATAATTAATTGAAAATAATTTAGAACTATTTATATAGTATTTAGATAAAAACTTGAGTGATTGAAGATTAATATGTTCAATGTAATAATTGATATGATTCTATGGAAGTTAAGATATGAAAGTAATGTAAGTTTACTCATAAATAAAATTCTGCGTTACAACACAAACCTATTCCAGCAAAATTGTACACACCCTTGGTAAATATAAGAAGAGTAATAATAATTCCTAAAAACCAGCGTTGCCCAGGAAGATAACTTTGCCCACGGGTAAAAGTCACTTAAGTCAAATACAGGCAAAAATAACTGTTTTGCTCATGACTTAAAGTAGCTTTTTGTTTGTGGGCAAAATTATCCTGATCAGACTACCGCTGATCGGTTAAGGTAAATATAATTTTTAAAATATCAACTTTACATACTCGGGGTATTAAACTTCATTTACCGAGTCAATTTTCAGTCAACAACTTGAAAAATAATACATATATAATAATATGACTAACTACTAAAATTTGCTAAGAAACTAAACACTTCGTTATTGTGCTACAAATATTATTTTTGTAAGAACAAGATGCATACGTTATTAAACCTTCATATTAACAGTATCATTTCAACATTACGTTACAAAGAACTTGTAAAAATATATCGTTTTAGTTCATTGCGTATGTGACATTTTTTTCAGTCAATCTTGATTTAATCATAATATTTTGTCATATATTTGATATTGTTCAAAAATGAACTGTTAAGACGAGGGTTTTTCTATAAATTTTACTAAACACTAAAATTTATACGCTAAGTGCAAGTAATTGTACTAATTTCCTTTCAAATGTATCAAAAAATGGAAGCATTTACTTTGCATGAGGCTGGTATCGTTACCAATTCCAATTTAATTATTGAGGTATAGTATTTATTTGGAAATTAATCCTTATTAATAGTAAGCACTTGATTAATTTGTGAATTGGTTTAGTTTTTTATTATTATTTAATTATAAGCACGTTAACCAGCCCCAATTATTTAAATACTGCAATATCTTAATCGATGTCGCTTAGATTTAAGCTGTAAGGAAAATGCAAATGTATCAAACATAATAACACAGGCAAATAAAACGCTTTAAAAAAAAACACAACGTTTTAAAACAACAACTTTTGCTTTGTACGAACTGCACGTGACTTCAAACGCAAGTTCCGATACAAAAGGCACTACGCCTACCAAATATTAGAAAAAAATAACATTTAGGCTATGTTCACACTAAAGATTTTTTTTAATACTTACGTTTATTTCACAAAGCGACACTCGCAGTTGAAAGATAAAAATTTATGAGACATTGCTACAAGTTTTTATTTTATTCATTAGCATTACATATTTAGATATGTAACCTTCATTATAGTGAAAAGTAAATAGTTGTCTTTACACTCTGTCTAATATAGAATTACGTTTCAAATATATTATATTTCTTAAAAAGAATTACATTATGCATTTTTTTAGTAAATTATCAATATAGCTATATCGGTTGATTTAGAATAAATTAAACAATACGTGTCAGGCTCAAAAAGACTAGTTTGGTGTGAACACAGCCTTAACGACTTTTGCTTAAGCCGACAAACTATGAAGATTATAACCATAAACTCGGAATAGTGTCTATAATATTAACCACAAAATTCAAACATTTTTCCTAAATCTAACATGAACTAAGGATGGAAGATATCTAGGCTAACATTGTTTTGGTTTGAACCTGCCATATTTGTGCACCTTTAAAGGGATAGACAAACTCTTTTAAATACTAAAGCACTATTAAAAGTAAAAAAAAAAAATATTGCAAGCGGTATTAGATATTCCCGTACAGTTAAATATGAGCAATGCATTATAATGAGACTTTAAAAAAATAAACTTATCTATCTGATGTGAGGAACTGACTATCCAATTTAGTCCTACATTTGGCCGTTACAATTTTACTAAAGAACACAAGTGCGTTTCAGACGGTAGCGACTCGAAGACAGGGTTCAAAATCGCACAACGCTGCACGTATTAAAATTAAGAATTGACGAAAACTAACCGTTCAATCTAACGAAGCGATCCACACGTTCCCCCACCGTATAATCAATTCCTTCGACCATCGCAATAACTATAACTATACAAATTCATCGAAACAATATTTCAATTTGAATAAATAAAAAAGTGGTACACTTATACGCTAGTAGTTCATAACTTCATTTTATATAACTTTATGTTATTATTTGCACGAAACGTGATATATTAAAATAGTGTCAACTAGTCGTAGAAACATCACATTTTTAAGAGGTTCCATATACATTTAGTGTGAGCGAAACATTTTAACGTATATACCGTTTTGGTTGGGATCAGTCGAGTAACTTAGCATTGTTACTATTGAACTGCAATGACTAGAAGCTGAATTTTAGTTAATTAAAACGCAGTATAAAAATCCATACAAATTCATATAAAACTTTTTTTTATCAACATTAGCCAAATCAGAACTAATGTATGATCTAATTCCAAGTTTAAAATGATATATTTAAAGTCTGTTTTGCAATAATAGACGAATATTTGTTGTCTGCGAACCGTTATATCGAATCAAAAAATGTATTAAGATTTTTATACTTTGGTTACTGTGTTACATATAACATATATCCCTGTAATTTATTAAGTTTGCTTTTAGCTCTTCAAATCCATCCTCCAAATACCAGAGATATACAAATAAGTCTATCATATTTTAACACACTATGTCGATACGCGATACTTTTCTTCTAGACCAAACTGTGATTAAAAATATTAATAAGTGACAGTCGATATTGTTATATAAAAAGCGAAAATAATAACGACTATCGAATTGGGGTTAAGAGAAATATCACGTGATACAAGTATCGAGTATCGTCATTTGTCAGTACCACCGTTTCGCTCACACCAATCAACCAATTTGGCAAGTACTAGTCGCTAGCTATCTCTGCCGTCAATAGTCTTGACGTAATACTTTTATTACATAAACCCAGCCAAGCACGATTATTTAAATAACGCGGGATACTGGCGTACGAACTAACCTAAACACATCTAATCAGAATAACATCATACTATAATATATAGTTTTTTTTTTCATTTAATAATAATCGTGGTCTCAGTTATACCTGTGTATGTATTTTGCATATACACTTTTTATAATTTGATGAGTTAAATGCATGGTGGTTATTCTAAAAAGTGTTATACGCAATATTTATTTTATAATCTTTTTTATTGTTGATATGATATATAGGATTGCAACGACCCCACTCTTTAGAGCTACCATAGGTGTATATATAGGCAATGTTGGATATGGATTAAACATCTCTTATTATTTTTTTAATAACTGTCCAGCTTACATCTGGATGGATAATAGTGTCTGTAATATGTATTTTTTTTGTTTGTGTTATTAAGATATGTAATACGAGTCGTAATAAAAAAATATTTATGAAAATAAAAGTAACATTATCTTTAAGAATTGGGATGATGACTGAATTTTAATTTTCACGTCTCGTCATAATATATTAAAATACCGTAGAAAAAGATACAATCCTGTGAAATCAGAATTAAAATCGGCTTAGAAATACATTAGATACAAGCATTTTAAGTTGTTCATTTGGAAGCGATTAGACAGAGAGATCCGACATCAACAGTGACGTCACTGTTTAGTACGGCCATATAAACTCCATGTAAATTTCCGTTTTGCTAGAGGGAGATGGAGCAAAATATTCAATACCTTATATCTTGCTTGTTTTTAAAGTTATTCGAAAACCGATTTTTTCTGTCTGTGTATTATAGAAATGAACTTCTATTAAAGCAAAAAAATTTTTTTTGTCATCTAGCCTATTAGATCAATTTCTTTTTAATTTGCGTCACTTATTATCTGGATGTTTGATAAAATAAATTAATCAAGTTGAATGTCCAAACACCAACATTGCCTAATAACTGTAGAATTAAAGCATCCGACCTATAGATACAAAATTTTAGTTAACTAGTAATATTTTATCCAATCAGGATACCAAAATGCAAAGGCTAACTCGACCGCTTATATCGACGTAAGCGAGATAGACAAAGTCCATACTAGCTTGTTCCACAAGGAGAATTGGCATTTTCTCTCTCGTACATACAAATAAACAACTACAGCAAAATTGAGAACATTAAATACAGATACGTAAAAACTTTTCGTTTTTTTAAAAGCCACCAATCGAAATGCTTACCAACAAGATTATTTACTTGCAACACCAATTTACTGCCTAATCATCAACGTCGTTGTCTAAAAAGACATTTTAGAAATGGCAACCTTGAAATTATGTTGTTATTATATATATGCTGAAATTTAATAAATTTTAATAAATTTAATAAAATTATTTATGAAAGATAAAAATTTATATAAATATCATTTTCTTAGTTTTTATTAAAATACACCTAACCAAACTAAAATTAACACTTGTGTAAATAATTGTAAGGATTAATTATTAGCAATGTTGATACAAATAGATTTTATGGATATAGGTATAGATGTTATTTTTCTGTAAATCTTCCACGAGATTAAAGTTATAGTATGTTTTATTTTCTTAATATCATTCGCTTTTAGTTGAATATTGTGCTCAGTTGCACATCATTTTAATAGGCTAAGTAATTGTTATTTCTTTAAATATGTTGTATTCCAAGTTTTTTAAATTGTATTGTTATTTAACCCCACATAACTTATGTTACGGATGGTCGTCGATAAAAGTTGTATAATTAAGTCAAAGTGACATAATTTCAAGGTTACTGATTTCAATATTTAATTAAAAAGAATTTAATTGCTAAACAATGGTACGAGTATATATCATTAAGTTTAATTTAATTATCAGTAGTATAATTCTAAGGTTGTCGATTTTGACTAACAATTTGTATTTAATAGGTCCCGGTTACTAAGTTAGGATCGGTATAATTTTATTAATAGTGGTATAATTTCATTAAAAATGGTATAATTTCAAGGTTCCCAATTCTAATAGTTTTTTAAAAGGTTTTAATTAATAGGTCCCGTCGCTAAGTAGTGATACGGGTGTCTGTTGTGCATAAATCGGTTGTCGTACCTCTGGTTTTTGGTATAGAAGTCGTTGCGATTGTTCACCTTACGATAGTTGGGCGTTCGCCTTTGGTTATTCTTCTCTTGAGGTTTATCGGCCTGTTTATTAGGAGTTTTATCGTTTTTGGCCTCGCTTTTTGTTGGTTCGTTTATTGGTTTTTCCTGTGGAAAATTTACATTTAAATTTTAAATAACTGAAATATAGAATATACCAGAATAATTTTTAGTATTTCCTATATCTATAACCTCACATATATGTTAAGGGTTAGGGGTTACTGAAACGAGAGCAACTTTATAAAACTACTAGATTTCTTTCTTTTTAGAATTCAACTTGGATTTTTTATATGTACTATCGAAGCCTCTGGCGCCTTACCAGTCCTAAGTCGAAGGTCGCTAGCACACTGCAAGATGCCTATCACTTCAGGCCACGCCCAGCTCCATTCATTCAACAATGGCGCGCGTGCGCAAACAAGCAAGTGAGAGCAGATTAACAGTTGACAGTACTGACATCAAGGGCGATTTTAAAACTAGTTGGTTTTTTATTGGCCGTAGTATAAATCGTAGTAAAATACGAAGCCAATTAGGGGTCGTGTGGGCGTGTCCGATGCGATCAGTTCAAACGAATATTTCTACAAAGTTCTGGTAAGGCACGAGAGACCACGATAGTACAGAAACGAAATGAAATAAAAATTGGAGACTGACGCTATATAGAGAACTTGACTCTTATTAAATTTAGATTAGAACATGAAAAATATCTATGGTTATATAATTGATTACCAATATATTTTTTGTTTTCTAAGTAAGACATTTTTAGATTATGGTATTTTCTTTCTTTTTCTAATCTCAAATTCAAAAAGTAATGTATTTTCATATAACTTTACCGCACGCGCTAGCAGAGCAGTAATGGAAATACCTACTGCATATTTGTATGACAATTAAAACGTATATTTTGACCCATTCTTGCACAAGTACCAACATACTTACCGAGCAAGTGTAGTATATATTTTTTTAATAATAATTTTATGAACCAACCTCCTTAGTATCAGACTGTGTAAGCTTAGATGTACTTTGAGTTGAGTTGCTGGCAGTTGATTCTTGAGTTTGCTTCAGAGGTGTCGATTGCACTGAACATTGAGATGGAGTCTCATTCTGTAAAATCATTTGTTTGATTATAATATTCATAGACGATCGCGGTGTGGTATTAAGTGCGTTAGGGCTGCATAATGTTTTCATAGAAGTTTTCAAGTGCAAATACCTTAAAATAAGGGAATTAATTATAATAATAATATTTCTTACATTCACACCAATTAGCCTAACCCAAAGTAAGCCCTGTAAGACTTGTGTTGTAGGTACTAGGGTAACAGATAGACATACATATATGATACATAGATATGTAAAATTTACAGAATATATATAAAAATCCATGACTCAAGTACAAATACTCGTATTCATCACACAAACATTTGCTCCTTCCGGGACTCGAACCCAGGACCATCGGTGCGAAAGGCAGGATCGATACTGTTGCACCAAATAGTAGTTCAAATTCTTATATTTATTAAATTTTATATACTTAAGAATGATTCAATGTCAAAAAATATTGTTTATAAGATTATTTCTTAGAATGAGAACAATTTTAACGTATCCATAATAACAGAACATGAAGAGATAATACTGGTATTCGTCTAAAGTTACACTTGGAAAAATTCAAGGGGTGTGTCTAGGTCTCGGTTGCTAAAATCGAAGACCGCATCAATAGCCAGAAGCTGGGGTTTCCTCAGGCCAGTAGAAGTGTTATGTCAACAATAGATATGCTTAACAACGCATTATTCTATAAAATTATACAAATGGATTGTATAATTTTACATTTTGTTTTCCAGTATTTTTCTATTAAAATAATTTATCTTATACATATGGAACTAATCTCTGACATAATCAATCTTATCTATCACTAAATATATCTTCCTAAAGTAAAAATTTCACGAGAATTAGATTCTTTATTTGAAAGTATTTTGACCTGAAAATTTGTATGAATAGGATAGGAATATAGAATTATTATTTATTTATTATACAAAAACAAAAGAGAAACTAGATCCCATTTGTATGAAAGAACTTTTTTTACGGATTTTGCGCATAATTTATTTTCTATTTTTAATCCTGAAGTTTCGACTCCTACAGGAGAAGTTAATGGTAGTCATATATTTTCTACTACCTTCCCTATATTTTAATTGGGCATGTACCTAATTCCGTTTTATTCAAATGTGTAAGAAGTGTACGAACTAACTACATCCTATACTATAAAACTATAAACACTTACAAGAAGGGTGGGTGGTGGCGTAGGGGGTGGAGCCAGCGCAACGGTGAGCGTCAAATCGCAAAACATTGCACAACGAGCTCTTCTAGCGCAGATGCCTAACTGCTTTACAGCCTCGGCCAACTGGAGGATGGCTGTTAACAAAATAAAAAGGATTATTTTAATTTCTTACACTTCCTAGCATTACACATTTAAATAGGACATTTTAATAAATTACAGAAATTGCTTATAGCAAGATGTTATTTCAGCGTTACGGAGTTTAAGCAAGACAAAGATTTGATGATCCAATAACTTTTTCTTAAATCAATATTTTATATTATGTTTGTAAAAACTAGCGGTCCGTCCCGGCTTCGCACGGGTGGACAAAATTCTTTAAACTTTCGTTAGCGCCATCTAGCGTCCGGTAGACGAACTACTTGCGGTTAACGCGTTGCTGCTGACCCCTCCACGCGTTGTTGTGTCTCAGTTATAGATGCCGCTGTACCGAAATGAATCGCGCTAACGTTTCGGTTCCACGACTACACATATAGCTAACCGTTCTTAGCCTCCTTGAATGTTATTCTTAGGCACTATGATAACGCGTATACAATGGAAAAAGAGCGGGAATAAGGGCGGACAGACAAACACAAACCACTGTGATCTTACATTATAGATTATATATAATATTAGGCTATCATTTGCAGTACAAAATTATATATAGACATATCATCACAGGACAATTAAGTAATTTTCGTCGTACATGTGATAATACCTTAACAATATTTTAATAGGACACGTTCCTAAGTGTGAAAATTTTATTTGTTAATTTGTCTATTTTCTATAAATATCACCATCAAAGATTTCAATGAACAAAAATCCGCCAAAACGCTTAAGACACCTTTTATGCAGGTTATTCTTACTAACGAACTTTTAGCTGTCAAATCATAATACAATACACCCTACAAAAACATACACTGACATTTACTGTAAAGAATCAGTGACGTCACGCCAGATTCAGCTAACCCCGTACATTTTCAATCACATGGTCAAATATGAAATTTGTTTTTTTTTAATCATATATTTTAAAAGAAAGTGTGGGAGAAATTGTTCTTTAAAAACAATTTGACTGTTAAGTTAACAACTCTATATTGATTGATAATAATTAATCTATAATCTAAGACCACAAATTTGTTGTTTGTCCGTCCGTTCTTTTTCCCGCTCTTTTTCCATTGTATCAATAACGTAACCATAGCAACGCGTTAACCGCAAGTAGTTGCCTACCGGACGATAGATGGCGCTAACGGAAATACATTTAATAATAGAAAAAAATTAAAGAATTTTGTCCACCCGTGCGAAGCCGGGACGGACCGCTAGTAAATAATAATGATACCAAACAACAGTTCTTACATTTAGCTAACCAATGAAATCACTGTAAGGCTTCTATTATGGATACTAGGGATAGGAGAGATATACATATAGCATACAAAAATAAATAATATATAAAATACCCATAAATCAGGTATAAATGCTCGTATTCATCACACAAACATCTGCCCCTTCCGGGACTCGAACCCACGCTAAATGCTACCGGTACCGTTACACCAAACAGTTGTTAATTATTTGATTTAATGTTACTTACGGTCCTGTCGCATATATCTTCCCGCGTGTGGCGCCAATTCTCGTCGGCGAGCTGCCTGGACGGCGCCCACCGCACTACGCCAAGACAACATGGCGCTCTCCACTTCACTATGCGGGGCGCTGTAAAATTTATTTAATTATATTAATATATGAAATAAAATTAAATGAAAAATAACTTTATTCAAATGCACTTAAATAAGTTGTTTTAAATCGTCTTACAATTTTACCTACAACCCATTCAGGAAGTCTTTTAACTGACAAGAAGAACAGGCGCAAGAAACTCGTCAGCTTTAACAGAAGTAAATACATTTACAATATTATACGTCGTCACCATAAATAATCCACAAAAAGCAATATCATTTTTGTAATCAGTAGTAATCACAATAGTAGTAGTGTTATGATTTATTTATTTATTTAAAGAAACCAACAGCAATTACAATGAATATTTTGTCTTTACATATATAATGAAGGTAAGGCTAATGACAGGTCTCTCTGAATTTACAAATAATAATGCCTTACAGTGACGGTAGTTATCGACTGAGTAATAATGTTTTACAAAATCATAAGTTATGGTTAATTAAGAAATAGATTATAAATTCAAAAATTCACAGAAACTCATTTGTGACCTTTTGTTACAATTTTTTTAAAACCAATTTAAACTAAAATTAAAATATTTAATTACATTGTTGATTACTGTACGAATTTTTTAAAGTAAATATCCATTGAATTTATATACAGGGAATAAACGACAAATTTAAGAAAGCAACAAAGATGTGTTTTTTTTATTTTGAATGGGTTCACTCCTGATCCCACTCAAGCCCGGGGGTCAAGATAGGATCCACGGTGGAACGAGCTAATCCAGAAGGTACTTATTCACCATGGCTTTAAAAACGGTCGGGTTATAAGTACTCGGAAATACAGACGCAGCATCCACTCCTTTGCTGTGCGCATTATAACAGAAGTTGAGAAGCGCTTGGTGCGATGATGTTTAGTATATGTCAATATTAGTGAAGGTTAAAGCAGACCAATCTCCCGAAGCAGCACCCGTTCACGAGCATGCTGCAACCATCGCTTAACCATAACCAACCGTATAACCAACCATAAGGAACGTAACGACCCGCACCACATGCCACCATCATTACCATATTATCATTACCCTAGCTCCCTCTATTGAAGCGCACGGTCAAAATGGAATGGGTATAAATAACGGCACATTACCACAAACTGACCAATTTCCCAAAATGAAAATAAACTCTATTTTGTTCTAACACTTCTGCGCACATTACACATTAGAATAAAACACTTTTTTACGGATTTTTGCGCATGTTTTATTTTATTTTATATTTAATCCTGACGTTTCGACTCCTTTACAGGAGCCGTGATCACAGGATGACTAAGATGATGGTTGTCATGTATTTTCTACTACCTTCACAATATTTTAATCGGGCACGTTCCAGGGGGGGTCCAACAGGGGGACAGTAAGATGAAGGTCGGTCCCCCTGCCCGAGTTTCTTTCGCCAGTTCTTCTCGGAAGGGCCTCCCAATTTCCGAACTGGTAGTAGACTCAGTAGTATACAATGTAATCGTAGTGAGAATTAATTAAATAACTAAATAATATTTAAGAATTAAAATTAAACAATTTGATTTGTATAAAATAATTTAATAATTAGGAACGTGCCCGATTAAAATATTGTGAAGGTAGTAGAAAATACATGACAACCATCATCTTAGTCATTCTGTGATCACAGCTCCTGTAACGGAGTCGAATAAAATAAAATAAAACATGCGCAAAAATCCGTAAAAAAGTGTTTTATTATAAACTCTATTGTTAGGAGATTAAATTGAAAATCGATTGAAGCAATTTGCCAGTTTTAGATACCATGATGTGCTGATTGACTGTATTTAGAATTATTCAGGGTATTTATCCAAACAAGCCCAAACGTATCCATGTGAACATGTCTGTATAGATGTTAGATTTATCAATGTAAAAAAACAAAAGGACTTTTCATACACATTCCATCAGCTAATCGTTCATTTAGGTATGTACTATCGAGGTCTCTCGCGCCTTACCACTTTGTAGAAATATTCGTTTGAACTGATCGCATCGGACACGCCCACACGACCCATGCCTATCCCTAATTGGCTTCGTATTTTACTACGATTTATACTACGGCCAATCATAAACAACTAGTTTTCAAATCGCCCTTGATGTCAGTAATGTCAACTGTCAATCTGCTTTACGCTTTCTTGTTTGCGCACGCGCGCCATTGTTGAATGAATGGAACGGGGCGTGGCCTGAAGCGATAGGCATCGTGCAGTGTGCTAGCGACTTTCGACTTAGGAGTAATAAGCCGCCAGAGGCCTCGATAGTACGGGCATGTTAGTGTGTTTGCCAAACACCTTATATTTTCAAATGTGAACAAATTATTTTATTTTGAAATAGCTTATGTAATCAACTTGCTTCTATTAATTATATGAGTACTAAACACTTTATTGAAAACACCACATTAAGGAAATAACAAAACAAAAACTTTAAAAAAGTGTTACAATAGGCGGTCCTATCGCTCAAAGCGGATAACCTTTGGGTAGTTAGGACTGGTAGGTAACGTAACAGATTGCGGTGTAGACGAGAAAAAGTTAAAGATATAAATATACAGGCATTTACAATAAAATTTAGACGTTTATGCTTACTTAATGCCGGTAAAAATGGAACAGCACACACACTGACGATAAAAATAAGATGCCTTTGCAATGGTATTTTTAACAGCTGGAAACAGTTTCAATCTGTTTTGTTTATAGTTCACATCAATTTAGAACTTCAAAATATTAAGAACTGTTTTTAAAACATCCCCGTTTCTCAACTGTTTTCTATCAATCATTTTAAATCGGGACACGTGAAAAATGAACCTTAAGATCTGGAGCTGTATTTTAACTGTAAATCAACGTAAATCGAAGCCGACGTGACTACATTTCAACTGAACTGCAGTCTAAGTGCCAGTGCTAGTGCAGTTAGTATGCAGTTACGATGTGATCGTGTCAACTGCATTCTGAATGCAATTTGCAGTCAAGTTGCAGTAGAAATGAAGCTCGTGTGACTACGCCCTTAGTGTTAAAAAAACTCACATTTCAGCTAAATTCTTGACATCCTCTCGCCATGTGCTCGGGTCGAAGGTCGCCGGATCAATTCCGGTATCCTTCTCCTTGTCATTCGCTACATTCTCCTGTCCCCGCTTCAAAACAGTAATTTTATGATCCTCCGATTTCATTGGCTTCTTGTTCTGCGCTACGCAAACGCTTGCCCTTAACGTTTCCATTTTGCCCATTAGTGTTAATACCTGGAAAAGTAAAGAATTACTTTTTATACAGAAGTCAAGAGCGTTATAAAAACAGAATAATTTGATAACATATAAAAAAAACAACCACCTGGAAAAAACAACCACGTCACCGAGCCTTTAGGTAGGATTCGAACCCTATCCGAGCTATCTGAGCTACCGAGACGCTGGCAGGCGCATAAAAAATTACAAACGTATTTAAATTTCTACTATGAGCTAGTATCGTTTGCATTGTGAATGCATAAAAAAAATACGGAATAGTTAGAGTTAGTTTCTTATTCAAACCGAGGACTCGGATATGTGGTTTTTAAAGCGTATTTTGAACCTTATAGAATAGTTTAATATACAATTGACGTCTGATTGACGATTCAACCCCCATTTTTTTTTCGATACGATTAAAATGAGTGTCTACAACGTATGAACTAAGAACGATGAGCTAGTATCGTTTGCATTGTGAATACAAAATAAAAATACAGAATAACTTGAGTTAGTTTCTTATTCAAACTGAGGACTCAGATATGTGGTTTTATAAAGCGTATTTTAAACCTTATAGAATAGTTTGATATACAATTGACGTCTCTGATTGACGATACAACGCCCGCTTTTATCGATACGATTAAAATGAGTGTCTACAACGTTCGAACTATTGGCAAACAATAAGCTAGTATTGTTTGCATTGTGAATGCAAAAAATAATAATACAGAATAGTTTGAGTTAGTTTGTTACTCAACCCGAGAACTCGTGAGATGTGGTTGTTTTTATAAGCGTATTTTAAATCTTATAGAATAGTTTGATCTACAATTGACGAATTATTGACGACTCAACCCCCACTGTTTCTGAATACAACTAAAATGAGTTTCTACAACGTTCGAACTGCTGGCAAGTGAATGTAGTCAGTTAATAAATACTGTTCATACAATTATGATTAAAAATCGCGAGTAAACATTGATCCCTAAGTTTTAAGAAATAGAGTATAATTTGATGAGCTATTAAAATAAAAATTGATATTTTGGGTTGTCGAAATTGATATGACAATTATAAAACAATGTACATTAAATCACTTGAATTATCTGAAATTATTTTTACTAGAAAAATATCAACTTTTCTCAGGCGTCTAGAACTTGATTCCATAACCTTTTGTCATTCGGGTAAGTGCTTTTATACTGGAGCAACCGAGATCTTGAAGGGCTAGTAGTCTTAGTTTTATTAATTTTCGAGGAAAACATACATTATGTTAGACTTATACACAACACATATTGAATGCACATATAACAATAAAGATTCAACAGAATTAGATTTAAATTGTTTAGAAAATTTAGAGTTAGGAGAGATAGAAGATTTATTAGATTGATTAGGAATTAGAATTTGAAAAGTGGGATTTGTATGAATAAGAAAAAATATTTTGAGTTACAGAAATTGCTATGGTAATTAAAAAAAAAATACATTAAAACAGTCGATCTATCGGGACCTTGGTTAAATGTTCCAAGGGTTATTTAAGCTGATTATAAGTTTATTTAGTTTACCTTGGTGTGTTCCCGTAGCATGTCCACTGTTAGCCTATCAACCCTGGTCGGGCAAGGGGGTAGCCTGGGCACTGGTATAGAGTTAGACGAAGACACAGCTCTGCCTGGATATGCTAGTGCTAATCTTGCTTCTGTACGCTTCCTCTCTCGTTCCAACTGCCTCCACTGTTCATAGCAAGCGTCGAGGCGAGCGTGGAGTATACCTGATGATGTCGCTGCACCTCTATAAAAGAAAATAATGACCGATTGAAGTAAAATATACTCAGTAATAGATGGCGCTACTGTCCGGGTCCTGGAGTCCCGAGAGCATGTATACATTCTCGTAACCGATACGTGAAATCTCGATAGCAATGCAGAATGCTCTAGAGCGCAATTAATTTTTCAAAAATACAACTCTCAAGGTTCTAAGGTATAACAAAAACAAAAGACGAGCGGCGTGTGTACTATCGAAGCCTCTGGCGCCTTATCAGTCCTAAGTCGAAAGTCGCTAGCACACTGCACGATGCCTATCGCTTCAGGCCACGCCCCGCTCCATTCATTCAACAATGGCGCGCGTGCGCAAACAAGCAATTCACGAACGCGTAAAGCAGATTGACAGTTGACAGTACTGACATCAAGGGCGATTTTAAGACTATTTGTTTATGATTGGTGTAGTATAAATCGTAGTAAAATACGAAGCCAATTAGGGATAGGTATGGGTCGTGTGGGCGTGTCCGATGCGACCAGTTCAAACGAATATTTCTACAAAGTGGTAAGGCACGAGAGACCTCGATAGTACGTCATAAAAAAAAAGAAATTCGAATGTTTGGGGTATATCAGGGTAAAGTTTCTTACAAAGAAGAGGGGATGCTTAGAGGGTTTGGGCATGTAGAGAATGGATAAAAGAAAATTTTAAAGATAATCATATGAGACAAATCGGAATGGGCAAGTTGATATACCAAGGTCAACTGTCAAGAATCAAATGTCCTTAAAAAAGGCCAGGTCAAAAGCACCCTTAAATGACACGCTTGTATGAAAGGTCTGATGAATGATAAAGAAACGAGAGACGTATGCCAGAAAATTGGAAATCTGTGGTCTCTGCCTACTCCTGCGAGAAAAAGCCGTGCAGAGTATTTAAAATTGAAAAATGTACTAATGACATAGCTAGACTTCATTATATATACCTGAGCTCGATATTATACAATAAAATCAATTATAAATTAAATATTTATGAGCAATCTCACCGGAAATGTAAATTTATTTTAAATGAGTGGCTATTAAGTCAAGAATATGAAGCTATTGAGCTGTTGGCGAAATGATATTTGTAGGAATTTTATTTACCCAAACACACACACACAATCACTCACACACACACACACACACCCATTTAGGTAAAATTTATTAAATAGTCTTATAGTGTGTTAATGGTTAAATGTACAAGTTCGAGGTGGGCGCTAATAACTGCGACACAGTCATAGACTAATGCGGTTATTAACGTTAACTATGTTTTTTGTAAATTATTTATGGCATTAATAAAGATTATTATTATTTATTATTTTATTATTTATTCTATGTATGATTTAATTTTGAAGACTGATTATATCACAGCATGTGCACCAAAAAATAATGAATGAATACAATAAAATTTCCTCAGTAATAGATGGCGCTACTATTGTTTTGGTATATGTTTCTATAGAGTAACAAAACATGGCTAATATTTTTAAAATGGTACATAATTATAAATTTTTAAGAATTTATTTGTTTATTTGTTTTATTTCAAAAACCTGGATTAATATCACTCCAAATGGGATTCAGAATCGCCTTCTCTGGCACAGCTTTGGCACTAATTCTTAGATTTACGCCAAAAAGATGTCAATTCGAAATCCATATGATGGCACTTTTTTATTTGGCAGTTATTTCTCACCTCATATTCCTCATGGCATAGAAGGGCGCCAGAAGTGGCATATCGAGCATCGGAGAAGGCAGTACTGGAGGTGGCACTGGGGGACTTGGGCCTATCAACGCTCCTAAACCTGAGGATTAATTAACAATCATACCGTTAAATAAATGTTCAAAACTAACAAATAATATAAGGAATAGTAATACTAATAAATAACACTTAAATCACACACAGATAGGCTACAAAAAGGGACAAGTACAGCAAGGAAAAGTATACAAAAAATGTATCAATGCAGTGTTAGTGTTGATCATTGAATAAATAAATAAAAATAAATAACAGACATCCTAACATATAGGATGTCTAGAGTTGACAATAAGTAATATAGTTATAACCACAACAATGATAAGTGTCAAGTGATTTAAAAGAAATGCTTCAAAAATAAGGTGGTTTATAGCCAGTATTTTATTTAAGAAATTTGGAATCTTCTGAAGTAAATTTTGCTTTGAAAATTGCAGAATGACTCATGTACATTAAAATAAACTCAAAATTTCTTTAAGAAATTGTATTCTCTGATTTTTTCACATTTTTCACTAAAAGATTCCTTATAGTAACATAAGCATATTAACTTGCTACTGAATGTTAGTTTCTCAATGTGTATTAAACTTTGTGCATTCTATGTTAAATTAAAAATCAATTGTGGTTTTGCATACTAGGTTAAGGCGTTTGTTTATGCTGCATTGTACATACTTATAATATGGGATGGCTTAAGCTTTTTATCTTTTGGTAAAACAATAAGAGATAATTGCATATTACCGTATCTATAAAAGATATTGAATCAAATTACTCACCCAGATTAAACGGTGTGTTCTCGTGCAGAAACGAAACGTCAACGTTCAATTGATTTGGCGGCGGTCGGTTTCTCATGAGCAAGCTCATCTGCCTTGCCAACTCCTGGTTCTGCCTCATCAAAGCTTGATTGTTGCCAGTTAAAGGATTCTCGAAGTTCGTCCTCTGTTCGTTCAAGCCGTTCGCTTGGAAATTCTCTCTTGGCATAACAGAATTCATGTCACGTCTTTGCATAAACTCATTTTGGTGATAACCATTAGGTTTGAAATTCATAGCGTTCGCCCCAGAAACGGGTGTCGTTTGATTGGGAAACTCGTAATTCTGACCTATCGGACTCCGTTCGTTCATCTGTGACATCATATCGTAAAAGTTTTCTCCCGAATAGTTTTTCGGAGGCATCTGCTGGTAATTCCTGTTGTAAAACATTTTATCTTGCATTTTATTGAATTCTTCGTTCTGGTAGTGATTGTTTTCGTGCAATTTGAAATCCATATTGTTCTGCATGACGTTTTCGTCACGACGCTCCATAGACAAATTTAAATGGTTCAAATAATTTAGCAAGTCACCATCTTGGTTCGTTTCCTTGAAACCATTGTTAGGGTACCTTTGAGCATTATTAAAGGGGTTCTCATAGTTATTATAATTCATGTCCAGGTTTAAGCTGTTTGGTCTGTTAAAATTGTTCATTGGATACATATTCGAGTCAGGTAGCGAATTTCTTTGGCTCGGTTCGAAAAAATTGTAATACTTATCATCGTACTTCGGACTCGAGAATTGTGCGCCCCCGATCTCTTGGGCTGCGAGTCGGAGCAAGTTCAGCTGTTCCTGTGTGACTTCAGAACCGGTATCAGCCACTGTATCTATACCGAGTAGCGAGTTGACATTGTTGTCCGGATAATTGACGAAATTCGATCCACCAAAGCCGTTCTGCATGTAGTTGAAACCATTTTGGTCGTTTTGAAGGTAGTTGTACAAATTGTTTTGGTAGTTATAGGACGGTGGTATGAATGAGGTGTTCGATTCGCTTTTGGAGTATGGGCTAGATGGCATTCCACTTATAGCTTTTTCCGATGATTGAACAGAGCTGGAAAGACACAAATGCAAAAACTTAATAATAGTAGTTTATGATATTGATGCATAATAAGGGTTCTTATAACATGAGTGTGTTTTAAAAAAACGAGCCGTAGGCGAGTTTTTTTATAGTATCACACGAGTGTTATAAGACCAAGTTATGTACAGTGTCATACACTACTTTATCTACTCTCATACTATAATACGTAAAATAATATTGCAAATAAAACGCTGAATATAACAACAAATTTATTTAAATGTCAAATGTTGGCGCCAAGGTGCAAACATCAATTGCGCATGCGTGTTGCGTCGGTCGTCGAGGACTCGTTCATTGAAACCTTTTTAAAGTAGAGGTTCAACCTCCTTGGTCCAGCTGGAGGTTGTATAGGTGTATCGTTATGATAAAAAAGTTATATTATGTTACAGGTGTCCATACAAGACCTGTATCGTAATGAAACTTTTTTTTTTTTATTTTTGGCCTGTACGTAATGTTTGTCATAAGCATTTTGTTTTCAGTTTTAGAATCTTTGTATTATAGTATTAGAGTAGATAAAAATGTTTATCTACTTAATTTATTTGCAATATTGTTTTACATATTATAGTATGAGAGTAGATAAAGTAGTGTATGACACTGTACATAACTTGGTCTTATAACACTCGTGTGATGCTATAAAAAAACTCGCCTACGGCTCGTTTTTTTAAAACACACTCATGTTATAAGAACCCTTATTATGCAACAGTATCATAAACTACTATTATCTACTCTAATACTATAATACAAAGATTCTAAAACTGAAAACAAAATGCTTATGACAAACATTACGTACAGGCCAAAAATAATAAAAAAAAAGTTTCATTACGATACAGGTCTTGTATGGACACCTGTAACATAATATAACTTTTTTATCATAACGATACACCTATACAACCTCCAGCTGGACCAAGGAGGTTGAACCTCTACTTTAAAAAGGTTTCAATGAACGAGTCTTCGACGACCGACGCAACACGCATGCGCAATCGATGTTTGCACCTTGGCGCCAACATTTGACATTTAAATAAATTTGTTGTTATATTCAGCGTTTTATTTGCAATATTGTTTTACATATTATAGTATGAGAGTAGATAAAGTAGTGTATGACACTGTACATAACTTGGTCTTATAACACTCGTGTGATGCTATAAAAAAACTCGCCTACGGCTCGTTTTTTTAAAACACACTCATGTTATAAGAACCCTTATTATGCAACAGTATCATAAACTACTATTACAGTACCCTGTATCATGTTATCAGATATTATTATGATATCCCACCAAATAGCTTGAAGAAATGATAATCGTTCCAGAAAAACGATTCTTAAGTGGCGATTATGGACTAAAAATGCATTGGGTAGCTGTTTGAAAAGGTAGACCTTGTGAAAAATGCAGGAGCCATGTAATTAACGAATTGCTCATTAAGATGTTCTTTGGAGGCCTTCGTCCTTCAGTGGACTAAGTAATGGGATATCAGTTTTCACTGAACTTCGTTATTACTGAACACATCATTAAGGTACTATTAATATTAAAACTATAAAGAATTGTTGGCAAAATATACCCAGCACCACCAGTCATGTTGTTTTATTGCCATTTGTAAGCTTTTCAATATATAAAAATAAAGGAAATTTGTTTGGCACAACAAGGCAAAAAAGGTACGAAAAAAGTAGGAAACTATTGCAAACAATTTTTGCCTAATTATGTTACTGACTTAAAATTATTTTGTAATAAGGTTTTTTTTTTATTATTTGACCCGTAGGTTCATAAGCTCTGGCACATGTCAGATTCATGTCATAACTTAAGCTTAGCTTAAGAGTTATGATGAGTCTTTCAAAATTTATTTATTTAATAAGTCCTTTTGTCTATAGTTTTACACATGAACAGGTTATAGTCCACAAAATAAAACTGGTTGCCCATATTCCATAGACTAATTATAAACAAATATTTACCTGCTGCTCCCTTCTGAGGGTCCAGTTTCATCAAGGATTTTGGTGATGAGATCCTGGACCATTGAGTTTTCTTCCATAATGCGTTCCGACTGTAAAAAAAAAATATGTTTATAAGTGCTTGCAATAACTGAAATTACAGAAGTGTGAAAGCAGGATAAAAAAATATTTTAATATATTTGGCAAACTGCTCCCGATGCTCTTTGCCAAATTATTATATATATAATACCAACTATGTATTTCAAACATTATTTTTTTTTAATATAACCATATATTTCTCATATAAATTCCAATTAATAACTTAAAATTACTTGAAAAGTCTTCTATTATCAAAATGCAATCTTACGAAATCAAACATGTCTGACATCACATACACTAATCATTACTTTGTTAAAAAGAGAAACTTAATATTAACATACATACACACTCTTGCTCATACACATCATACTGAATGCACACATGCAAACAGACAAACACACATATATTATTTAAAAGTATTTTAGCCTGCTACTCTTCATTTTTCATCACAATTGTACTCAATATTTATTATAACTCATAGAAAACATATTAACCTCCAGTTGATATTTACATAAACTTTAAAAGGGGCATGGAATCAATTCCTATAAATAGATGTGACTAAGCAGACAGGATATTGTATCTTGTTGACAGATAAAATAAATGGAAAGAAACTCTTTGAAATTTGGAGTGCATAAAGCACTTATATAACACTAGCTGACCCAGCCACATGTTGCTGTGTTATAAATTAAAATAAAACCTATCCTATTTTTTAAGTTAGATCAAATAACAGATAGTTACGAAGTTCGATTAAAATCGGTTAGGTAGTTTAGGAGTCCATCGCGGACAAACAATGTGACACATAATTTATATATATTATTAAAATTGCATAAATTAATTAAACTCTTCTTATACAAAATTCTCTTCTTAAACACTTAATAAAAAATGTATGATAAACTAAAATATTTATGGTAAAAAATCGAGATCTAATGAATCCCAATCAAAAATTATGACTAAATATTTCTAAAGTTTTTTTTGTTTAAATAGATTCGAAATTGAGCTTGCACATGCTATAGATAGTAAATAAACATCCATAATTTGGAGTAAACACACTTTCACAACCTCATTCTGGGACGCTAACCAGCAACTCTCAATTTTGCTGTGAAGGTTTTTACATACTTCTAAAGTAATAAATTGGTTACCACACAATATCATTAAGTTCACACTTTAAGAGGTTCTTTATGGGCAAGTAATGTATAAGAACTGTTAAAAATTCAAGAAAATTGCATGTGTTCATATCAGAATTCAGAGAAAAACACACACAAAACCAAAATTTATTTATGGAAATTAGATTTGATACATGAATTTTTAAATGAATGTTGGACTAAGGTATTTGTGATATTTGGTAATAACAACAGTATCTCACTGTGGACCAATCTTATAAGAACTATAATTTACTTAATAGTTAACAAAATTTTTGAGGAATGCTCTAATTACTATCATAAGTAGGAATCAAAATATCTGTAGAGATAAAATTGTTTTTTTTTGGAACCCGAGGGCCTACCATCATCTTTTAGTGCAATTCGAGTTTCATTGTCCAAGTGAGACACTACTATAAGCGGTCTATAGTGGCATCTCTTTTTAACAGCTAAACTTCAATCGCTATAAGACGTGATGGTAGGGCCTCTGTGGGTGTTCCCACATTGCATAACATTTAAGTGTTAAAATGTAGATTGGTTTTTATTACAAAATGTCAAATATCTTTCGAAAACTGATTTTCAATCAAAAATAAAATTAATTGTGTAAGGATAGGTTAACATAATTTTTCACTATTCAACTTGACACACAAATACCAGTTTGTGGTTTTAAAATATGTCCTATCTTAATCTCCTTGACTTTATAACTAGACAAGTGCAACATTTATGCAACTAAATTGTTATTGACAGTTCAATGCTGTCAAATTGAATGTAAGTACAAATATAATCACCACAAGACTAGTACTTTGACCTTTGAACTAAATGTAGTTGATCAAATGCCTATAACTGCACATCTATCACTAAGAATCATAATCAATACAATTTTTTTTAATAAAGATGATGTTGAGGTTTACAAAAGGTTCGGAATAAAATTCATTTAAAAGTTCACAGGTAGAAACCTGTGACTTGAAGGAATGTTGGATTGATGACCCTGAGAGAATGCCCAGAAAAATCAGTTTAAACAACAACAGGTAGGAAAATATAGCAAAAGATAGAAATGTCATTTACCCAAATCGATTTGTAAAAAATAAATAAACTAATTAAATAATATCAGCAAAGATCATATATATAAAAATATATTAAAATTCCATATCACAGTGTTTGACCTACAAAACTACTCAACCAATTTAGATTTTATTTTTTTGCGGGATTTGTTCCAATTTAACATGTAGGATAGTTTTCATTTATAACTTAGCAACATATGGCCAGGTCAGCTAATAATATGTTAAATATTTTTGTTATCAATCATCAATAAATTATTTCTTAAATAATTTTTATCAGTATTAACTGATTAGAATATTTTGTTTGTGTATGTATATGGACAACTATTAAACATAAATATTTGACTCTATTGATTACCTTTTTTTTGAATTGCTTGTAGATATTTTACATTTTGGTGAGTTGGTGAAACATTAATTCATTTCTAACAATGTTTTTGATTGTATATTTTTTAAATAAAATTTAGTCATGGTGATAGAATTATATTATATGACAGATAAATGACAAAAAGTCCCAATGGAAATAATACAAATAACTCCAAGGTCATGATTACCTTTTAATAACAACATATTTCATCACATGTAGCAATGATACATAGTTATTTGTTGTATTTCAACTTGTTGTATTTTAATATACTTAATACAAACAAACACAGCACAAGAGAAAACTATTTAGTAGATAGCTAATGTTATTTCATTGACTTACAGTAGGTACATAATAGGTATATCTCAGTAAACATTGTTAACTTACAATCCCATTCTTGGATCTTTAAGTGAATGGGTGAAGCAATGAAACTACAATCTAGTGCATACAACGAAGGACGTCAAACAAACAACAATACTCAGAGAAAGTAGAGACAATCTTAAGCATATTGTTTGTCACATCTGAGCAACATTACCTAATAAGATTCCGTCAATAAAGATATCTTTAACTGGGAATAAAAAAGGAGTTGTGTAATAACGTATAATACTTTGGTTACCTTGTTATTTTGTCCTTCTAACGTGCAAACTACATAATTCTAAAAATATTATGTGCATTCTTCAGATGTCATCATTTAACTCGTAAGGAAATGATCGCACTAACACCACACGGATCAAATCACTCGAACTCGTTACACTCACCACGAACACACTGTAAGGTCTATCGATGATGATAATAACAAACACTTTTTTTCTACTTTGACGACGTGAATGAATATTTTCCCGGATTTTAGGTGAGATTGACAGGCCAAGACATTTACTACACCCATTGGAAAATAGCACAACATCGCAATCAGATCACCACTTACCTGATCTGGTTCATTTTCGACGGTTTTGTACGCATTACCTATGTGACATAAATCACTGAAGGCCATTTAAAATAAAAGTTATTCTTTGCCACGATACATACGAGCTTTCGGTGCTAAGCCATTTTTCGGATGACCTACATGCGTATGTATGTATATAGACTTGTATTGTACGTGCACTACACTGACGACAGTGTTGCTGTTTCGGAACTTTGCTGTGCTGTCTTACAATCAACCATTGAAAAATATAATTAATTTTAAAAACTTACTTGATTCAATCCAAAGAATTATATTATTTATAAATAAATCTTGTTGATATTTTACAATTTTCCCGCGCTTTCTAAGCATTAATTATTTTTTAAATATTACTTTTTATTACTTACTAATCGGTCATGGTCAACGACAATGAGCTTTAATCATCTTTAAAAACCTGTGTGCTCTGCAAAAAAATATGAAATTTCATTATATATTCCCTCTATCAATTATATTTTAATGATCAACTCCAATAATACTTTAGATTGAAATCTCTTAATAAAAAAACTTTTATCCTACAAGTAATGACTGTTTATTTACATATTCGGTACTTGGATGTATTATACTAAAACTCTATACTACTATAGACTATGACTCTAACCAAAAGCAATCTAAGTGACGCATAGTACAATGCATCATTATTATACATATACTAGCTGACCCGGCCATATTATAAATTAAAATGAAATACATCCTATGTCTTAAGTCAAAACAAATCCAGCAAGATGAAAAAAAAAATCGCCAAAATCGGTTGAGTAGTTTCGGAGTTCATCGCGGTTAAATACTGTGAGAAGTAAATTTTTATATATATAGATGGTTGGGGCTGAGAATAAAGTTGGATATGGGACATCTGTTGGGAGCGGGAAGCTTTACTTTAGAAGTTTGGGTTTTCTTATTACTATTTGTATTGTGGCGGATATTGATTATCTAATAATAGTGGATAATTAATCATTAAGCGTTGACAAATACAAATGAGTATTGACAAGTGAAACAAAACAGAAAAAGGTGTCTTCTCACTAGAAGCTTAAGTAAATTAAAAATACCTCTACTAAAACCTAGTGAAAAGTTCATGAGTTATTAAAGATTCTTTGTGCGTTATTATTTATCAATTAGCTCACATTATCATAATCACTATTCGTCATAATCATCTTATTATGAAGAGATAAGTGAAGACTAGATTGTATATGCTTTGTACCCTTGGTCTTCCCTCATATGAAAACATAAAAAAATAAACTTTGCATACTTTTGGTTGACACGCAATAATAACAAAAGCAGCTGGCAGATGGCGTCTAGATCGTAAATTATTGAATTGCAAAAATATACCTAGATAGCGCTGCAAGGTCTTTATTTGCATTATAGTCATCCGAATATTTTCATTTATATAATTTTACTAGCGGCCCGTCCCGGCTTCGCATGGGTGGACAAAATTCTTTAAATTTTTTCTAGCATTCAATATAGCCTATGACACTCAACAATAATGTGCCTTTCTATTGGTGAAAGAATTTTTAAAATCGGTTCAGTAGATCCCGAGATTACCCTTTACAATTTAACAAATATACAAACACACAAACTTTTCTTCTTTATAATATTAGTATAGATTTACGAATTAAATTGCAACACAAACTGATAATACTACTATGCCTCATTTCTATTTACATTAAATTATTTCTTTTTATATATATAACAAAGTTTTTTTTTGAGGGTATGTGGTCATGATAAAATATATTCCGACTTTTCAGTACTGATAATTATACTTATAAATACCGATAGAATGTTACGAAAATGTCTTTCAAATGACCTTATTTATGAAGTAAACACATATAATAAGATTATATGTGTTTCTCTTACTTGTTTTTGGATTTTTCAGTATTATGTATCTTGCTTTGCTCAGTGTGTACCTAGCTATGTGGAGGATTTGAATATGAAAATGGCATTATGAAAGACATTTTAAGGTCTTATTTGTTAAGGTTAGGTTAAATTAGGTTAGAACTATGACAAAAAAAGCACGAGCTGAGCTCTACTACCAAATGCATCGACTTAACGACATGTTAACAATTTCACAGGACGTCTTACGTACAGAAAAAAAACATTCTTTAAGCAGAATTAAGAAAATTAAATAACAATAAGTATATTACTTTATTGTAATATATATTTAAAAATAAAAATTAACTAGACGGATTCTGAATTTTAAGTGACGCCTGGTAGGTGCAACCAGGGGCGCCGAGTTTTTATAATTCCCGTGGGTGCTCCAGCTTTTTTAATGACATACCTAGATATGTACCTATTTTTGTTATTTAATAGACGATCATTGATTATATTACACAGTAGTTTGACATGTGCACCTGTAAATAAATATCTTATTTAACTTAAAATTATTTTTTATTCAATGCGAATGTATTTTGTCGAACTACTGCTCTATTTATAAATATGTCAGCAATGTTTTCAAGTTCCAAATCATCCGCTATTTCTCTGTTTGCATGCACTACCATGTAATTATTAAGTCTTTGCTGAGTCATAGTAGTCCTAAAGTAAGTCTTTATTCTTCGTAATGCTGAATATGATCTTTCAGCTGGCGCGCGTATTACGTATATTATTTCGGTACCTATATTATTTAGATTTAGTAAAAGACGAGAATGATATTTATTTTAGATATTCATAATCGTGGGTGCTCGGCACCCACTATTTACCTCTCGTGGGTTCTGGAGCACCCGAGCACCCACGGAGTCGGCGCCCCTGGGTGCAACGCTACCGTTGTTATGTCTACTGCACTGCACCCTCTCTACCAAACCTACAGTTTTGAGTTTCCATCCTGGTAGAGGCATACCATACTTTTTTCATTTTTTTTTTTCATTTATTATTTAACGTATTAAAAATAAATTACATTGTATTGTTCAAAAAACAGCGTATAGAAATCCACAAAGGTTTATAGCAACGCTGTTTAAAGCAAGCGTTAAGATACAATAAATACACTAGAAAAAAGAAATCAAGTTGATAAACTCTTTTACAAGTAGCAAATTAGGTACATAAAAAGGTCTTGAAAAAGTACTTATTCAATTCGTATCTTAAATTCGATTGAGTCAAACCATCAACAAGATCTGCGGGTAGTTGATTTATCAAGCGCGGTACGAGGTAAGCGGTAGTTCTTTCGCCGTAGACATTATTCGCCTTTGTTGTAAGCATTTTGTTTCGAGCGATCCCACGAGTAAATATAGGGTGATTCAATTTTTTTAAATTTTTATTGAAAAAGTTTTCATTTAAAATGTTTTTCTGAAATTGAAATTGGATAGGTAATATTTCACATAGTTGAAATAATTTAATTTCATCCGAAGAATGTTGTTTTTTGATGTTTTTACTTACAATAGTTTTTATTATTCTTAATTGGAGATTATAAATTAGATTTGTGTATGTTTTGTAAGTTCGTCCGTAGCTACTTAAACCATAACGTATGTATGAACCAGCAAGTGCGTTATATAACATTAATTTTACTTTAAAGGGTATTCGAGTCCTTAAAATAGTCATATTTTCTAGAAATTGTCTAAGTTTATTGCAGACATGAGCAATATGAAGGCCCCAATTAAACTTTTTATCGATTTTTAAGCCAAGATATGTATGAGAATTTACATTTTCTATGTAAGGGCAGTTGCAGATACTGTCACTGGATGAATGGAGACAGGAATAATTATGGGCCATCAGATTCTGAATAGGCGCTGGTCGGATATAGGGCGATACGATGTGGAGTAATTTTGTTTTTTTTGGGTTTATAACTAATCCAGAATCGTGGCACCACTTGGTTATGGCGTCAAAGTCGCATTGTAACTGACACAGAGCCTTTTTTGGATCCCTATCTGCCGATATGAGGCATGTGTCGTCAGCAAACTGGAAACACATACAGTTTTTAATGCAAGAGCTCATATCATTAACATAGGTCAGAAAGTGGAGAGGGCCCAATACGGATCCTTGAGCTGTACCGTGTGTCACTTTGACAGAGTCACTTAGCTGATTGTTAATTTTAACTGCCAGTGTTCGGTTGCTAATATAGTCTTTAAACCATGTTAAAAGAGGCCCCCTGACTCCGCAATGATCCAGCTTCCTTATCAACAGCTCATGATTGAGTGTATCAAAAGCTCGCGAGAAGTCTATGAACAACGCAAATACCTGTCGTTTATGGTTAAGATGTTCGTTCACTTTGTCAGTAAAACACGATAAAAGTACATCAGCACTTTTTCCTCTTTGAAATCCGTATTGGTTTTTATAAATAACTTTATGTTTCTTATAAAAGTTGTGGATTTGTTCACAAATATATTTTTCCACTATCTTGTCCACTGAGGAAAGCAACGTTATTGGGCGATAATTAGAGTAGTCACTAAATTTTCCCTTTTTATGAACTGGCCTTACATGACCATGCTTAAGTTGATCAGGATATAAGCCGGTTTTTATACTACAATTTATTAAGTTAGCTAGTGCAGTAGATACATATTTTCCTATAGTCTTTAGATAAGAAACTCTGATATTATCAGCTCCTGGAGCCTTTCTTGAGTTTAAGCGTTTCAAGATATTATAAATTCTATTGTCTGTGGCTCTTTGAAAGAATATACTGGAGTTATTTGCTTCGTCATAGATATCAACATTCATTGGACTTGAGTATTTAGGAATAATATCATGCACACCCTTTTGAAACTGTAGCGAGAAATTTTGAGCTATAGTTTTAACAGTGAGACCCTGAGCATCAAATGCTCCGAGTATTACTTCATCAATGGAGCGAGTAACACGACCTATCATGTGATTAAGTATTTGATAAACCTTTCTTGAGTCTTTGTAGTTATTTTTTATTAGATTCATGTAATAAGAATTCTTTTTCTTTTCTAAAACTTTGTGTAACATATTTCTGGATTTATTATATTGTAACCGTAACAAAGGATCGTTCCCACTTTTCCTCCAGGAATGAAAAAGCATCTCACATTTTTCGCGCAGCTTAATTACACTATCATCTATCCAAGGTAGTTTATTAGAGTGTTTGTTTTTACTTTTGCAAGTTTTTGAAGTTGAAGCTATTTAAATTTTTTCTTGAATAGAATTTTTAATAAATTTATAAATGTCATTACTACATTTTATGTCATTAGTCAACGACCAATTTACAGACTTCAATAAATTACCATTTATGTGAGAAACTGGAGCTTACCTATATGAACGTTAAGCTGAAAATCGAATGGTGCGATTTGTCAGTTTCATACATGACGGTTCAAAAGGTAAAGTTTTTGACGTAAAAACTTCTTTAGCGACGTTGTGCACTTTTTGGTATGGGTAAAAAATGCTAAACTCGCGTCAAGACACGTGACCTGATCGAAAATTCAAAAGACGGAGGGAGAGTAGACTGTCGGCGCGGCGTAGGAAAGGAATTAATACCCCCCTCTCTTTCTACCGCGCGGCGAATATGTATGCCCGCTCCTGCTGTTTCGTTTAAGCGGCGCAGGGCGCTTGCGCGAGTGTGCATGTGTCTTTGTTGTCATGTTTGTGTACGATAGCGCAATAAATGAATATTATATTTTACCACATAAATTATAGCACTTTGATACTGATAATTAAAGCAATTCGTGCGAAATTATTCGCTAACCATTCCAAAATATAAAATAATGCACAACGTTAATGTTCATGTTTTCACTTCTGCAGTACAACCTGTTGTTTTTTTTTATTACCTGACATCTGGGGTATTCCCCTATTTCCTTTTTGTGATGTTCAAGTCATGATTTTGTTTATATTTTGATAGATTTAGAAGTATGTTAAGACAATGACTTTTAAAATATAAATCATAATTCGAAATCTACCACCAAAATCGAAGAACATACCTGTAGTATTTGTGAGTACCCACAGACGTCAGCAATCCAAAAATGTGTTAACGTTACTTTTTGGACCATCCTTTATACGTTGATGTTGAATGAAAAACTATAGACCATTAAAATATGATATATATTTTAATATAGCTTAATATGATATCACAAGTTCTTTTTATTTTGTAACTAAAAATTGTCTGAAATGTTTTTTATATTTGTTTTTTTTTCATTAACCAATAAAAATAAGCGCTTATTTTAATATCAAGTGATATCTATGATTTATATGAATAAATGCATACAGTTAGATAGTAGGAATGAGATGAATTACAGACGAGCGGTATCGAACTGTGAGGGCCTTTGTGGCTGGGCATCGTTTGGAGTGCAATTGGATCAGCGCATAGCTTTGGTCACGAATGTAACTGAATTGCTCTGTACGAGCAATGGCATATATGGCAAGCACGAGTTGCGACAAGATTTAATTAGAAAGATATGTATTTTTATTTATTACTAGCGGCCCGTCCCGGCTTCGCACGGGTGGACAAAATTCTTTAAATTTTTTCTAGCATTCAATATAGCCTTTGACACTCAGCAATAATGTGCCGTTCTATTGGTGAAAGAATTTTTAAAATCGGTTCAGTAGATCCCGAGATTACCCCTTACAATTTAACAAATATACAAACACACAAACTTTACTTCTTTATAATATTAGTATAGATATAAAGAACAAACCACAATAATATACGTAGGTTAGGTACAATCATAAACTCATTCGAGTTTTACCGTGCACCTAAATCTTCGAGACCGATAGATATTAATAGTATTATTGCAATTTGTAGCTAGGGATTAAAAACTCAAAGAGGAGTCGGATATTGGTTTACTGTGGTTTGCAGTGCATCATAATCATATCTCTCACTCTGACATGTGACTAGTACGACATAGGTGCGTCATTTTAATGGTTGTTTAAAAATTTACTGGGCAGGTAGGTCATCTCAGCAGAAACCATCTACGGATAGTAGCTGCTTTCGACAGTGGGAGTGTCGGAATAAACTCCACGCTTAGCAAAGGGTTGGATGTCACATTAATAAATCATATTGCAAAAACGCTGCTGTTTAAGTTTTGTGGTCTATGAGGGTGTATGTTGATTATCTCCAGTATTATTAGTCGCCTCTAACATCCTTAAGTAAAGGGATGGTGCTATTCTACTCTACCGGGTAGTACATATAAGCAGCTAAAGTTCGATATCATGTTAGGTTAGGTTAGATTAGTTATGCCGGCTAAAGATAGAAGAAACTAACATTTACACCTCCTCGAAGATAAACCTAGGTTTAGCCGGCAAATCTTAAGTTTATGTTCACACCTACCTTTAGCCGTAACATATATACTAAATAGGTAAGTGCAGACACGTTAGATCTATGGCAAGTATAGACACACAAAAGTTGTTTGTGTGATGAATAGGAGCATTTGTACCTAAGTCATGGGTATTTATTCTATATATTATGGATAGGTATTCATGGGTAAAGTGAGTCCGTGCAGAGTCCTGGAATTTATTTAAATATCGTATTAGAGATCTGTGGAACCCATGTCGATAGGATATCTAGACTAGCTCAGTAATTTCCCAATAACATAACACAATTAGCACACACTTTTAGGTAACACTAACCAAACTGAAAAAAACATTGCTAAGAATATTATTAGGAACTATATACATAGACGACTGTTTGGTGCAACGGTAACCTCCTGCCTTTCGCACCGCTAGTCCTGGGTTTGAGTCCCGGAAAGGGCATTTGTATCTGACTCATGAGTCATTAATTTTATTAGTCATATAAAATAAAACACGGTTATTAAGTGACAAGGTATAATTTTAACACACAGGAATACAATATTAATGGTTCTTTAAACGGTTAATTCTACTGACAACGGTAATAGAATGTAGAAAGGTCTTTACTTCTCACGGATATACTTTTATGTTGATAAAATATAGAGATTAAATCATAAGGTAGGTTAATATTTACACTTCTTAAGTTTAGTTATAAGAAAGATAAAGTAAACGTCTATACTTCGTAACAATAAAGTAGGAGCGTCCACTCCAGACGACCATCAGGAGCGTAATGAATCACGAGCAGCACGCGGTCAGCCGACGCCATAAGCGATCGAGACAGAGGGGAGTCGAACGCGCGTCTACAGGATGTGACGTCACTCCGACGCACCACAGACGAGCGATAACATCCGGCCGTTCCTGCTTCCGCGCTCGTCCTCGAGCAGCGATTTAGTCTGATGCAAGAGCTGAGAACAATAGACACAAGCACATTTAAAGATTTTACTACGACTGGATGCTTTAGGAATCAAAGCACTTGATGTTCATATCGCACATCCGCCCAGCAGAGTAAAGCACCAGAATTTGGCAAAGTTAGTTATCCCATCGCCGGCCAACCAACTCAACCAAATGGTTTAAACCGAGTGATGTACAGAATCTTCTCAGTTGTATATCACCATGTATATGGAAACGGTGTTCACCACGGATATCCGTTGACCACTGTACAACTCTGGCACTCCACTGCAGCTAGCAAATGTTCGAAGTGATTGCATTTGACTATTATGTTTATTAACTCATCATAGGGGTTTTGATAGGTAAGTTTTAATGGCGAATTTTTCTAAACTTTATATTAATAAAAATGTTTTTACGACATTATTTTATTGAATTTTATTTTGTTATTACTTTCGGAAGAAAATGGTAGGTACTACGTTACCAACTTACTGTAATTAGCAATTGAAGTGTTCTTGTTACCTTCACGTGTGATAACATCCGGATCCGCAATTCTGATCCATGGTTTCATGTTCTCCACACACGCGACGCCATTGTAACGTTTGGAACTCCTCTCGGCTCCTCTCATGTCTGCAACTTTATACCGGTCGTGGCCAAGTTCTTCCATGATCTGAAACGGACCCTTGTAAAGAGGCATTAGCTTGGTACTTTGTCCGTCATTTGACATGCTTGGTATTTTTATCACAACCAAGTCCCCGACTTTATACAGCGGCGCTCCCTTTCTTTTCGCGTCAAAAGAGGCTTTTTGTATTGCCGCGTTTTTTTTAATATTCTCATCAACCTTGCTTCTCAAGGCTGTAAGATCAATCGTAGCCTCCGCCGTATTATCATCAGTAACCCCATCATTATTCATTCGAATTCGGTACCCAAAAAATACCTCGCTAGGGATGGCAGCAGTAGTTTTATTGATCGTGCTATGAATACCCTGTTGTATGCTTGTAATATGTTGATCCCATTTATTATTGTCAGTGTTAGCTCCCATACTACGCAATGCTTCTAAAATTGTTAAATTATACCGCTCAACTTGTCCGTTTGATCGCGGTATAGCAGTGGCTATAACGTGAGCCCTAATATTCCTGTCACTACAAAAGGTCTTAAAACAACTTGAGGTAAAGGCACTACCGGCATCACTGATTATGCGCTTAGGGTTACCAAATACTTTGAATATTTTGTTTAATTCAGAAATAACGATTTTAGATTTAGTGTTTTTTACTGCAGAAATGAAAACGAATTTAGTAAACGAGTCAACTACAACCAGCAAATAAGAGTTCTGTTGTGTGGATTTTACAAAAGGACCCAAGTGGTCTAAATGTAATGTATGAAATGGCCTTGCATATTTTGGGATTGGATACAGCTTACCGGGTTTCTTTCCGTGAATATTTTTATAATACCTAAATACAGTTTAGACAATTTTTAATATATTTGGTGACAGTTTTCTTTAAACGTGGAAACCAATATTTCGATCTAATTCTCTCTACTGTTTTATCCACTGCAAAATGTCCCAGGTCATCATGATTGGCCCTAATGATCTGCCAGACACATTGCTGTGGTACTAACCATCGCCTACCGTACTCAGTTTGACGATACACTTTATTACCAAGCAGCTCATACTGGTTAAAAATTAATTTGTTGGCATCGGCCTCACCTGACCGTAAAATATCTCTAATGCTGCAAATACATGGGTCCTGAAGCTGCACGGACAGAAGCCAGTCTCCTTCAGTTATGGACATCACGCTATCGGTTACTGAGATGCTATTATCCTCGACCGGATTGCGACTTAATGCATCAACGTGTTGCATCTGCGTTCCTGGTTTATGCGAGATTTCAAAACTAAATTCTTGGGTTTGTAATACCCACCTACCAATACGTGGAATGATTTCTTGTTTTTGTAAAGCGTATCTTACAGCACTGCAATCCGTAAATATTTTAAATTGAATTTCTAGTAAGTAATGTCTGAACTTTTGTAGACCTACTACAATAGCTAATAACTCAAGTTCGAAAGAATGATATTTTTTTTCTTCGACAGTAGTTTGTCGACTATAAAAGTGTACAGGTTGTTCACCATTCTCTGTAACTTGAACCATTATGCACCCTAAGCCGTCACGACTGGCATCAGTATATAAATAAACCGGTAAATTAGGATTAAATATCTTTAGAACAGCGTTTTCAATTAAGGATTCTTTGATATCAAGAAACGCTTGCTCCTGTTGAGGACCCCATTTCCAGATTGCTTCTTTTTTTAACAAATTTGTTAGGGGGCTACATAAGATTGCACAGTGCTTAATAAATTTTCGGAAGTAATTTATCAAGCCTAAAAATTGTCTTGATTGGTGGACAGTTTTTGGAATCGGGAATTTCTCGATAGCTTTTAGCTTTTTTGAACCGGGCCGAATACCACTTTCAGAAATGTCATAACCAAGAAATGTGATGTTATTTTGGAAAAATACACATTTATCTAAATTTATTGTCAAACCATTTATCTGGAGAATTTCTAATACACTTTCCAAGCAAGTTATATTTTCCTTTAAACTTTCTGTTCCAATGAGTAAATCATCCATGTAGCAGATAACCTTACCAAAACGGAGGTTACCCAAGACCGTGTTCATCAGCCTTTGAAAAACTGACGGGCCATTGCTTAAGCCAAAGGGCATTCGCAAAAATTCGTAATGACCATCAGGTGTGATGAATGCAGTCTTGGGTATCGCATCTGATTTTACAGGGATTTGATGGTACCCACTTTTCAAATCAAGAGAAGTGAAATATTTACAGCCTTGTAATCTGTCAATCAAGTCCTCAACTAAGGGTATAGGATATTTATCCTTAATAGTGATTTTGTTGAGATGGCGATAATCAATACAAAGCCTTTTCTCTCCCGTTGCTTTGTCTACCAACAATGCTGGGCTGGCGTAAGGCGAATTACTGTGTCTTATTATCCCATTCTTTAATAAATCATTAATGATTTCGCGAGTTTTATTTCTCTCGGCTTCTGACATGCGATATGGCCGAAAACAGACTGGTTTATTTGAGGTAAGCTCAATATCTAATTCAACACATTTAGTTTTTCCTAAAGTGGACAAATCCTTAGAAAAACAATGAGGGTATTTAGAAAGAATTGATTTCAGCAAAATTTCTTTTTGACTGTAGCAATCACTGCCTTCTTTGTCAATGTTTAATACTATTTTGCTTTTAAATGGTTTAAAAGTCAAACTATTGCACACACGGGTATACATTATGCTACTGTGTTCCGTAAAGTTTCGACCTATCAATAAGTCACATCCAGTTAATTCGTCAATAACATACAAAAGAATGGTCAATTTCACCGTATCTACTTTCAAATTAACGGTAATGGCTTTTGAAACTTGAATGGAAGTTTCATTAGTAAAACCCACTAAATTAATAGGCGATTTGAGATTAAATGTTTTCAAATTATACCTGTCAATAAAATCTTTTTTAACTAATGAGCATTCGCTACCCATATCGAAAAATGCTTCACATTTCAAATCATTGATCAAGACCGGTTTACAAAACTTTTGTTTACTTTTGGGTTTACTAATCATTTTAACTTCCAAGTCTGTTTCAGTTTTCGATATAGGTTTCGACTTGCATGCTTTCTCTAAATGTCCTCTCTTATTACAGGAATTGCACTGAATATTTTCCTTCACATTGCAATTATTCCGCCTATGACCTAATTCACCGCAACGGAAACAAGACACATTAACGTTAGGAACGAAATTACCACTATTGCTAGACAGTTCGGATTTAACTTCAGTCTTATTATTATTATTCCCTAGCATCACTGATGAATGGCGCGGTATAACTTTCGTTGAGGGATAACCTTTCTGCAATACATTTTTGTCAGACATGGTATATATTTTGCCATGTAAAAACGATGCTAAATCGTCACAACGAAGAAAACTGCCTGCTTCAGCAGCAGTGCTAATACTCGAGTCACCAATTGATCCTACGATAATCGAAACTATTTCGCAATCCTTAAATTTCAAATGTAACCTATCTATTTTGCCCTTCTGCTGAAAATAGAATTCATAAAGGGACTGATTTGGTAATGGCTTCGTTTCTATTAACTGCTTTAATAATGAAAACATATTTCGCTTAGTTTGAAAAGTATTAGATAATCTCTCACGCCACTGTCTCCAACGCCAACTAGTCCACATTGTTTCATTTTTTTGTAGCGAATCTAACCATGTTTTGGCGCTATTACGTAATTTTTGCAATCCTTGATATTTAATCATATTATCAGACCATCCAAAAGCACGAGAATTAGCCTCTAGCACATTTATCCACATATCTATGTCATCGATTAACGGGTCAAATTCGGGAATCACTGACGACAATACAGCGTTTTGACTCACGGTTGATGATCTTTTTCGGCGGCGTGTCCGGCGATCGAGGTCACTATTACTACTCGAACTGGAGCTCGAACTGCGTGAAGCCGAAGAATCCGAACTTGTAGCACGAGCTCTTCTTCGTTTTCGTGTTCGTGGCATGGTGCAGTCGATGAGTCGTATGTAATCCCACTTTTGATATAAAATAAAACACGGTTATTAAGTGACAAGGTATAATTTTAACACACAGGAATACAATATTAATGGTTCTTTAAACGGTTAATTCTACTGACAACGGTAATAGAATGTAGAAAGGTCTTTACTTCTCACGGATATACTTTTATGTTGATAAAATATAGAGATTAAATCATAAGGTAGGTTAATATTTACACTTCTTAAGTTTAGTTATAAGAAAGATAAAGTAAACGTCTATACTTCGTAACAATAAAGTAGGAGCGTCCACACCAGACGACCATCAGGAGCGTAATGAATCACGAGCAGCACGCGGTCAGCCGACGCCATAAGCGATCGAGACAGAGGGGAGTCGAACGCGCGTCTACAGGATGTGACGTCACTCCGACGCACCACAGACGAGCGATAACAGTCATTTATTTATTTAGGATGGGTTCGCTCTTGATCCCAATCAAGCCCAGGGGCCAAGACAGAATCCACGATGAAACGAGCTAACCCAGAAGGTGCCTATTTGAAAACGGACGGGTTATAAGTAGGTACACGAAAAATATAGACGCAGGGAGGGATTTTCACGCCTTTGCTGGGCGCATTATGAAAGATGTTGAGAAGCGCTTGGTGCGCCAGATAGGAATAGCAACTTAGAAGGGGTGGTAGCCCGCAGTGCGTCTGTATGTCCGATGAAAAAAGGGAGATGGTGGTATGAGCTCATGCAACTCCTGAGCACACTCTCCAAAGTACATTTTGTAAAAGACCGACAGACAGAAAACTTATATAAAAGTTTTATTGTTTTATTAAAGGCAAGTTTTATTATTTCCAGCCATTTCGTGTCATATACACGTTAACATGATTTTATAATTTTTATATATTTTATGCATTTTCAATGCGATCTTATAAGATAAAATATTATAATAGAAAAATACTAGAAAAAATCGACTCGGGTCACAAGTGAATTCTCAGGCGGGAATCGAACCCGCAAAATCAGGAAGGTACTAGAAAATTTCGACGAATGTTCACAAGGCTCGGTAGCTCAATTGGGAGAGCATTGGACCGGATTTCCAAAGGTTGCGGGTTCGATTCCCGCCTGAGAATTCACTTGTGACCCGAGTCGATTTTTTCTAGTATTTTTCTATTATAATAATTTATGTTAACATGATTGTGATACAACCAAAATGCTGAGACAAAAACGTTGTCGAGATAATTACATTACATGACCAAACTTTGCTTGCTAAGAATATATTGACTTGGTACTTTAAAAGTTTTAGTGAGACCAAGGAACGGCAATTTTCCGGCTTTAGCGTCACCTTATTGACCAATTGTAGATTTAGTCTACTTGGTATTCCTAGGTATATACTTTGTCCAATGTAGGATGATACTTTTGACAATTGACACCTATATAGAGGGTATAAAGTTGCTATTGCAATGTCAAGCCAAACATAAGGCAACAAACGCAACCTTAGTACGTAGCAATAAGGAATTGACACCTATCAAAAGTGTCATCCTACATTGGACAAAGTATAGTACCTTGACTTGGTTTTTTTGATTACCTCTCGTAAATGTATCACTGTTCTGTGCTTATGTATGTTACTGTACTCCTACACGACTAGATTGATTTTGATGATTTTTTATATATGTTTTATTGAGTGCTAGTATGCTAGAGATTTATCTACCAAGAAAGGGATTTTTGTAATAAAGGTTTTGTTTTTTGATGACTTCATTTTTTGATTTTGTTGTTATTTATATAAGCAATTATTTAAGCTCACCTATTAACTATAAAAAACTGGTTGGTTGCCTGTAAAGTCGGTATACGGGCGAAAGTTTTACGTGACAACGACTTTGAGTGGTAAAATAATTTTAATGTGAATATTCATTCGTATAGTAAGAAGAAGGATGAAATAATAGTAACAATTTAAAACATTTATTTATACAAAGAATTATATTTAAAACATTAATTTATAGGCACGCGTCCCTTCCACTTTTTATGTCTGTCTCTCTCGCTCTTAGGCGGGCTAACCATGCCCGAGTGGAAGGGACGCGTGCCTCTCACTCGCTCTCATTGTAAGCGCATAACGTGAGCGGAGCGTAACGCAGTTTCTTGAAGTGTCACCCGGCAAACCAATTTATAAGACGTTGTCACGTCAAAAATAATTAAACTATCTTTAATTCAAAGTATTACCTATACCCAGCGTGATATATAATACAATACTTTTTAGTTTTTTTTTGCTCGTCAACCTTCTTTGGGGTGCAAACGACAACTTATATCATTGTTCTATCGCAAACCATCGACAACCATTTGAGTTTTGGTAGACTAACGCACCGGCAAATGATTTTCATGATTGCTGTTATAGACAGATAGAACTTCAGATGAATTATAATTATATATGCTTACATTGCACAGAAAAGCTATCGTATTTTCGTAAACACCCCGTCACGTCGGCCATATTGGCTTTGTGACGGCCGACTCACCTGCCAGACACGAACCGGCTCCCGCTGCGAACATTATCCAATTTATCTCGAATGCGGGGATTAAAATGGGCAATGCTAATGACATCCCTTGATTGTTTGATTATTGCGTAGCGTACGTGAGTGGAAAATAGGCTGCTTTTGCAGATTAAACTGAGCAATAGTTACTGATAAAATTATTAAGTATTGTGATAAAAAGTTATGATAAAAAATAAAGATGATTTATTTCAGACAAGATTTTTAACATTATAGAAACATTTGCAATAGAAGATATAAATTCCGTCATTTAAATTAAAATGTAATAAAATTGGCAAGTGACAGTTATAAAATTACGATAAATATTGCAATTTGAACATATTATATTAAAATTAAATAAAAAACTTTTTATTTGGATATTGAAGCATACATTATATTTCAGCCTGACGTTTGCGTTGAAATGGACGAGGTTACTGTCACCCCACTGGGAAACGTGGCTCAACCTCTGATTCGTTCGCTCAATCATGGCCTCTCTCATCAATATCACGTCGTCACCGCTGGCTTTTGAATTAGACAGGTATCTCTCTACGACAGTACTGTCATCTGCATACCCAACAATTCCTGGTATCAACAGTTCATTGATGTGCAGCAGGAAAAGTGTCGCAGAGAGAAGAAGCCCCTGAGGAACTCCGGCATCAATAGCCACTGAGCCAGAGGAGCAGCCATCGATAACGACTCTGTTCGATCGTTCTGTCAGGAAATCGGCTATCCAATTACAAAAGTCAGCGGTGAGGAAGCTTGCGCAGCAGACTAGCGTGCCAAACCCTGACAAAAGCCTTCGAGATGTCAAGTGACACGGCAAGTGCTTCGCCGTGCATCTCGAGGGCCTCACCCCAGCAGTGCGTCACATAAACTAGAAGATCCCCAGTTGAACGTCCACGGCGAAAGCCATATTGACCGTCACTGAGGAGATCATCGTCTTCTAGGTACGAGAGCAACTTATTGTTCAGCACTTTTTCCATAACTTTACATAGTATGGAAGTAATTGCATGGGTCGGTACGACTACCTTTTTTGGGTACTGGCTGCACATTGGCAAGTTTCCAGGATTTTGGTACGGTTTTAGTTTTGAGAGAGAGGCGATACAGGCGTGTTAGCACAGGACACAACTTGGGCGCACAATACCTCAGTAGTCTTGCTGGTATACCATCAGGACCACTTATTCACGTCCAGACTAAGTAAGACTCCACGGACCTGCTTATTGTGAATTGTGAACTCCGATATTGAAGAATCACAGCGGTGTATGTTTGGTGGTTGTTGAGAGCCGGTGTTTAGACGGGAACTGCTTGCAAACAGAGAAGCAAATAAACTTGCTTTTTCAGTTGCAGTATTAGCCAGTGACCCGTCAGGTTTCAGCAAAATTATGTTTGTAAATAATATTAAGTGTCTGGTTCTGTAAACAATTTGCTGTTCTCTTACTTGACATAACCATTTTTCGTAACACCTATAATACAACAAGATGCAATAAACGAGTATGAATATATTTGTCAGTACTACTGAATCTCGAGGAGGCCACGTACAATTGGTCGAGGGAAAAATAGACCTTAAGACTTATTACGGTCACCTTTTTAAGGTCTTCGCGAAGCAAATGGTACCGGATAATTGTGTGTTCTTGTACTGTTGGAATATTATTGAGGATCTGTGTTGTAGGTTGTTGTTGTTCTGGGTTAGCTCGTTCCATCGGGGATTCTGTCTTGGCCCCCGGGCTTGATAGGGATCGAGAGCAAACCCATTCAAATAAAAAAAAAACATAATTTCGCCTCAACCATCATCACCTTAATAAAAATAAATTATTTATTTGCAAGATTTGCATTAGATTTTACAATAATTTTTCCAGCATATTCTACTCATAGCTTGGTGAACAAATATTCAGCATTAGCTATTCATTAATTCATTAGTTGAAAGACGTCCACCATTGGGCGGAAGTCTCATCCAAAAATGGGGGGTTTTCCTATAATCTCCAAGCTTATCAAGCGAATTGGAGATCGCAATAAAAACCATTTTCACCAAAACGCTGCCCATTTTGTGATCTTTAAGAGGTAAGACTAACCACTTACCACAAACTTAGGACGGCGGGGAAGTTCGTGTGTCAACAAAAGGGGGGTGCAATTGAAAATCAGCGTCAGCACTCAAGCTGATATAGCGCTCATTTGGTGCAACTCTGACGCAATTGTAAATGTTGTATTTTTGAAGAAGAGGGAAATTTTAGGTAGGGATTTTAAATACATTTCTTTTTTAAATTAGCATTACCTTAAAATATGACTACAAACGTATATTTTTCTTAGGTTCATATAGCTTCCAGCGAAAAATAGAAGAAATATAATTCTGTCGATGTTTTTCAGTAATGTAATTTCGACCAAAAGTGTAATTGCGTCACTGTTGCACCAAATGAGCGATAAGTTGAATTGGCCTGACATAAGCTGAATGTAATATAATTAAGTTTGTAAATCATATTAAGTGTCTGATTCTGTAAACAATTTGCACTTGACACAACCATTTTTTGTAATGGTACAACTAGCTGACCCAGCCACGCGTTGCTGTGGCACAGTAATTTTAATTTGATATATTTTTATTTAAATCAAATCAAGCTATCAATCAAAAGTATGATATAAGCTGAATTGTTCACCCATTTGGTACAGACGTAGGACATACTAAGTTTTTATTTGTTTTAATTTTTTATTACCAGGTACCATGTTGTATGCTACTGTTGCTTGTATGACAAGGCTTATGGGAGTTGAAGAAGCTATATATGTATGTCGGGATCGTAATAAGTGGAAATCTGTAATCTCTGCCTACCCCTGCGGGAAATAGGCGTGACACTATGAACGTACCTATATATTTTTTTTTTTTGGATTTTGATAATTGTTTTATTTTGTTCAGTTTTCTTTATTTATGGCAACAAACAGTTGTGTATGGTAATAATAATACATAATAGTAATAACAAATTTTGGTAACTATAGTGCCAGTAATATGAATATCTATTACAATATTTAATACAATCAAATTAAAAAAAAACCGTTGTGTGTACTTATGTAAGCACGTAAGAAGTAAGTTTCGCGGGGGTGAAGTTCAGGGGGTTGGGGGTGGTACACTTACCACCCAGACAAGGTGCCCTTAACAGTCAGACACGATAAAGTACAATTTACACAATTTACATTAAATTAGCGGCCAACTTCATCCTGCTGTTTAATTCCATGTCGCTTTTGAGGCCAACTTCAACAAGATAATTTTGTGTCCCAATTTGAATATGATAATTTTGTGTCACAGTGATGCGCGCTCATCTTCAAATTTCACTCATCATTTAAAGAAGTATAACTTCAAAAATAAAATACATTTGAACACAATTATACAATGTCACAAGGATGGTGACAAAACAATAAGGAAAAAAATGTTGTAGCTAATTGTTAAGAAAATATAAGTAGATATAGGTACTAATTAATTATCATTGACCAATTTATGTCCTAAATTTTTCTTTAATTTACAAAGAGGAGAATTAAACAAATCGATATCGTTGAAGTCGTTATTGTATATGTTGGTGGAACGGTAAATAAAGAAGTTACGTGTGTACTATTTACATCTAAGTACAATTACAATTTGTGTTTATACACTTTTTATCTATGTATCTATCACTGTTTTTGTATTACATATATGTTAAAGTTCTGTTAGTAGCAAATAAAAAGTGTACATGTTTATGGTGATTATCACCAGTATAATTAGTCGCCTTTTACAATAGCCTTAACCGAATTGTTGCGACATAGAATTAACAGAAACGAAGGCTATGAGCTTGATATTTGTGAAAAATTAAGATGGTTTAATTCTGGGCATATTTTCCTTAAACTTGATTTGAAAGTGTTATCATCAATTTAAAAAATGACACGGTTCCCGTGCCTAACGACACGCGCAAAAAAAATTATGGCATGGCAGACGTGCCGGACACTATACTAAGTCAATACGAAAATTCTATATCGAATCCGAACTATATCCAGTGAGAATCTCAGCTTCGATGATTTTCCTTTGCAAAGCAGTTATTTCGAGTCGAATTCTATTGTACGTTTAGGTGGAATAAGATTTCTAAGAAGCATTATCGGAACGTTAGCGTTCGTCAGAGTTTGATTATGAAATTGTGTGCAGGTATTATTTTATTTATTTATTCAATAAGTTTCATTGCCCATAAATATAATATGCTACAAAAGGCAGACTTAATGCTAAATGCATTTTCTCCCAGTAAACCATTGGGGGGAAAAAAGAGTATAGGTACAATGTAGATATCCTTTAACTATACTTATGTACCTATTCTCACGGTCTTGTTGCACAAGTTAGCATAAGTAATTATATCCCAAATATCTTGCCTTAAGGAGATGAGAAAATGCGCATTTTCGTAGCTAAGTTCCAATAATCTAAATTATTTTTGACGCTCTCATGGATCAGCTTCAATGGCGGGATGTCTGTTACGCCAAAACTTCCCGTGTTCTTAACAGATTTTAATATTTTTTGTGTGCAATCGAATCAAAAGGTTTAGGACCAGATTGTGACGGAGCCCGTAATTTGAATTTCGCAAAAATTCCCATCAAAACAAAACTTTTCTTCTTTTGGGTATTACGCTCCGCTCCAATATATGGTGCTAGCGTAGCTTTATGCTTAGGGACTGCATCGCCTAGTTTGGAGCGGAGCGAGCGAAGCTCCCATGGATCAGCTTCAATGGCGCAATGTATGTTACGCCATAACTTCCCGAGTTCTTAACCGATTTTAATATTTTTTGAGTGGAATCGAATCAACAGGTTTAGGACCAGATTGTGACGGAGCCCGAATTTTAAAATTCGCAAAAATTCCCATCGAAACAAAAAAAGAAAATCCTTTTTTTAGTTATTACGCTCCGATCCAATATATGGTGCTAGCGTAGCTTTATGCTTAGCGACTGCATCGCCTAGTTCATCAAAATTGCGTGCTGCATAACCATTGAAGTATACTTAAAAAGCATTCTTGTAAACGCGTTCTAGGAATTGAACACAATTAACCATCCCCATATTGTGAGTCTCCATGGTTTCCTAAGTTTAGGAGGATCTAAAATATTTCCAAAGTAAATAGCGACATTTTATGTAACTATATATACGTTCCATAAATAAAACTATATGAAACAAAAATATTTTTTTTATTATATACTGTTAGTGGAACTGGAATTGAGGAGAAGAATTATTTTAACACATTTTTTATGAAGTTTATGTGGTTAAAAATAAATAAATATCTTTTGAGTCTCTCCTAAATGAAAAGGAAGAAATGGAAGTTATCATGTGTTATCCTTTTGCTTTCACGATGGATATTATGAGACTAGAGTATAGTTATAGGTTGGAACCACAGAAAATAGCTAGTATTGTTCTATCTTGTTTGTAAGACATTTGGCGATTTTATAAGAGTTTTGGCACATGAGTTTCTTGCCCGATTCTTCTCATGTTAGCCCCTACGTTCGGAATCGGGTCGCTCGTGGCGATTACATGCGCGGCATCAACTCCGCGGATGTACTTGCCGCTAGCGCACGGGCTATTTTTATTATAAAAGAATATTATCTTGATTCTTCTATGTAAAATTGACGATTTTAAGTGCCCGCAAGGGCCTATGAAATAAAGTTATTTTGATTTGATTTGATTTGTTGTTAACTTAAACTGCGTATGCGCAGGTTGGTGGTACCTAATGTAAGCACCTACACATCTCATGCGATTTGCGAGTCTGACGAAATGTGGTTAAACAAAAAACACCCCTAACTTTTTGAAGTGAAAACTTTTTTAGCATCGTTGTGATTTTGAAAGTCGATGAAACGAAAAAGCGACAGAAAAAAAAGATAGACACATAAATTCATAAGATTTAACTTAGGGGAAAATGAGATAGGAAGCATTGTGTACGTGTGTTAATACGTGTTTGTGTGCGCATGAGTAGAACAAAGCTTGAGAGAAGGCATCACAACAACCGTGGTATTTTGTATACGTGTACGTATTCTTTTTGAAGGTTTCACTTCTACCATGTGTGAATTGCACACATGTTTTTTTTTGTAATTTTGTTATAAAATGTTCCTTGTCTTATATTATTATTGGCCAAAACATAAGTAAGTAATGAAAGTTTGATTTACTAATATCCTGAACTATAAGATTTTTAATATTTTATACTTTAGTAACACTAGTGAGAATAGCATCTACTTTTTGATTAAAAATAGAAACCAATAGCGTCAGTGTTTTGTAAACCACCATTCCCACATATCTTTTAGGGGTTAAACCAGAATTTATTTTTAAAATTGATTTCATTATCCTGACGTATTTCTATTGTTATTCATGTAAAATGTTTCGGATGTCTTTTATAAGTATATTTTGTCATTACTTATAAAAGATTACATTTGGTATTTAAAGTATTTATGCGCCCTCCGTTTTTTGTATTGGACACATGGCAGAGAATTATTTTTTCTTTTTAGTTGGCCTGAATAACGAAGGTTTTTAAAAAATAAATAAATGTAAATTATTTTCTTCTTTTAAGTTTTGTGTGTATGATTTCCAATCGCTCGATCTAAAATGTCAAGTAGTATTTATAATTTTTATATTTTATGCATTTACAATGCGTTCTTATAAGATAAATTATTATAATAGAAAAATACTAGAAAAAATCGACTCGGGTCACAAGTGAATTCTCAGGCGGGAATCGAACCCGCAACCTTTGGAAATCCGGTCCAATGCTCTCCCAATTGAGCTACCGAGCCTTGCGAACACTCGTCGAAATTTTCTAGTACCTTCCTGATTTTACGCTGTAGGCCAGCGTTGTTTCATCAATGAGAGGAACATCCTCTCGTATTCGAAAGAAACATTTTTACAAATGTTTGGTCAATCGATTAAGATGAAACAGCCATGTTAGATTTATAATTTTTATATTTTATGCATTTACAATGCGATCTTATAAGATAAATTATTATAATAGAAAAATACTAGAAAAAATCGACTCGGGTCACAAGTGAATTGATGGAAAAATCGACTCGGGTCACGAGCCTTGCGAACGAGTGTTCGCAAGGCTCGGTAGCTCAATTGGGAGAGCATTGGACCGGATTTCCAAAGGTTGCGGGTTCGATTCCCGCCTGAGAATTCACTTGTGACCCGAGTCGATTTTTTCTAGTATTTTTCTATTATAATAATTTATCTTATAAGATCGCATTGTAAATGCATAAAATATAAAAATTATAAATCTAACATGGCTGTTTCATCTTAATCGATTGACCAAACATTTGTAAAAATGTTTCTTTCGAATACGAGACGATGTTCCTCTCATTGATGAAACAACGCTGGCCTACAGCGTAAAATCAGGAAGGTACTAGAAAATTTCGACGAGTGTTCGCAAGGCTCGGTAGCTCAATTGGGAGAGCATTGGACCGGATTTCCAAAGGTTGCGGGTTCGATTCCCGCCTGAGAATTCACTTGTGACCCGAGTCGATTTTTTCTAGTATTTTTCTATTATAATAATTTATCTTATAAGATCGCATTGTAAATGCATAAAATATAAAAATTATAAATCTAACATGGCTGTTTCATCTTAATCGATTGACCAAACATTTGTAAAAATGTTTCTTTCGAATACGAGAGGATGTTCCTCTCATTGATGAAACAACGCTGGCCTACAGCGTAAAATCAGGAAGGTACTAGAAAATTTCGACGAGTGTTCGCAAGGCTCGGTAGCTCAATTGGGAGAGCATTGGACCGGATTTCCAAAGGTTGCGGGTTCGATTCCCACCTGAGAATTCACTTGTGACCCGAGTCGATTTTTTCTAGTATTTTTCTATTATAATAATTTATGTCAAGTAGTAGTTAGTATGTCATTATGCAACATTTGCTGCCTCGATTTTAGCGCCACCTGTGGATTTTTTCGGAACTAAATTTTTTCCAATTGAAATAAAATTTTGTAAATATCTCTGAAATTGTGATTGAATTATTTCGAAAAGTATATAATCATATATTGTCATCGAGTTCTGAGCTATGTTTAAAGTTTCAGAGGTCTAGTTTGTTGGGAAATGGGTGAAAATTGAGTGAAATTGAGACACCAAGAGAAGTAGAGAAAAACGAGGGAATATAATATAGACAGAACAAAACGAAGTTCAAAACTCTATAGAACGTTTAACATTTTATGAATAACAAATAACAGTGAATAAATTGTTGTTCATTCATCTCATTAAAAGGATTATAATATTTGCCCTTTGTTTCGTGTTATACAAATAAAATAATTAATTTTTTACTAAAGATAGAGTGTTGTATAAAATCTAAATTCGACTAAAGCAATGCTCTTTTTATGTTAAAAATAATGCTGGTCTCAGTTCATCGGCTTGAAAAACAAAAGGCAATTCGAATAAAGAATTCGATAGAAATCAAATCAAGAGTCTGTCGGCCGTAAGTGCAAGGGAGATCGCAATACCTGAAAACTCGGACGCTCGAAAGAGACGACCGCAACGTTAATCCTATTGGCTTATACTAGGCGACGTTTGCCACGATTGGTCGCCGTGCCTTATTGAACTGTCACTGAAGACCGCGGTTTAGGGGGTGAACGGTAATTCGGGGGCAAAGGGGGGTAAGTCTGGGGTAAGGGGTGGTGGGTGGAAAGCCGTTTCACAGAATGGAGTTTGGCGATTGACTTGTGGATAGTTTTTAGGGGTCCCTTTTGTTGTATTACTTTAAAGGGTCTGGTGGTCGATAGATAAGCGTTTCGTTTCATCTATACACCGTTTTTCATAGATACAACATTTTCTCCCTCTGCCTTTTTCTATTAGACGTATTTTCGATTAGATGAAATTTCATTTATTCAGTACAATTTTTTTTCAATCAGTAACTTTTCATTTAATTTACAAATTAAACTGATATTTTCCTTTAAGTAAGTATTAAATTAAGATTTATATATTACAATAAAAATATTATTAATGTCTGATTAAATATTTCTTTCTTTTTTGTTTTTACATTTCCGGTGACTCTCTTGGGTACATTTTGATAGTAAAGTCTGTTCATTCTAACTTGTCCTATTTGGTAAACAATATTGGCACAACTTTTTAACAAAATCACCCATTTAAAAATAAAATAATAACAAAGTCAATTATCTATTACAATAAATCGTTATTATAACTGAAACCTATTGAATCTAGTTATCAGTTGATTTTTAATGCTGCATTTTCAATAACAAGGAGTGCCAAGATTGTTTACCAAATAGGACAAGTTAGGATGAATAGACTTTATTTAAATAGTAGGTATATTTTTGGTTGACTCTTGTGGTTCTACTTAAAGAAAAAAATAGAAAAATAGATAAGATAATCATGATTGCTGGTATTAACTTTTAGTTAGGTTTGTTTGTTAGTAAGGTCTGTTTTTTAAGACGAATGCTTGGATTAATCGTCCAAGGAAGAATGGTAAATTTCCTAATAATTCGTAAAAAAAAAAAATTAAACATGTTAAAGAAATTTTATAGTTGTCCGAGATTTTGAAGTTATTTTTACCGAAGTACATGAATGGTTGAAAGGAAGTGCACTGTTTAAGAATTATTTGCTGGACTATTAAATACCTACTTGCTTACTTTCATGAAAGCAATTATTTTCCAGTTTACCTCATACAATTTTGAGAGAATTTAAGAACAAAAAAATATGGTGTTTTTCAAAAGCGCAATAAAATCGGGATTGTTATTAAAATAACATTTAAGAACTAGGCGATGTAGTCGCTAAGCATAAAGCTACGCTGGCACCATATATTGGAGTGGAGCGTAATACCTAAAAAAGAGTTTTTTTTTTTGTTTCGATGGGAATATTTGCTAATTTCAAAATTCTCCGTCACCATCTGGTCCTAAACCTGTTGATTCGATTCCACACAAAAAATATAAAAATCGGTTAAGAATTCGGGAAGTTATGGTGTAACAGACATTGCGCCATTGAAACTGATCCATGGGAGCTTCGCTCGCTTCGCTCCAACTAGCTTTAGTGCTTTAGTAATTAGTTAACAAGTTCACGGACTGTTGACAAATACAAATACATACAAATTTTAAACACTTCCATAAGATAAATGGCGTAACGTTATTCTAAAATAACATCTATTACGACAGTCGCTGCAGGCGGTACCGCAGTCAGGCGAATTGTCGTATAGGATACATCTTCTGTATCCTAATCCTTTATCATCCGTTCGTAAAGTGCGCGTCTTTTCCCCGCTGGAGACAGTGGGCTACTAAATTATCGTAATACTCTTTGTACTGAATGTTCGAAAAGTCCACGGCTGCAGACGACATGTCACAACATGAACAGGGGTCGTTCTTCTTTTTTACCGACAGTGAAACGACGTTTTTCTGTTTTTTTGGTTTTTGAACTATCCATAATTGTGGTTTCTCTGTGGAATTTAAAAGAAATTGCATCTGTGTTGTCATTAGGACTAATTAAAGTTTCCTTTGCGGCAAATATTAATTCTTTTTTAATATTGTTTTTTTTTTAAATATGTGACAGAGTGGCCTTTTTCTGTGGAGATCACATTTCGGTTTACCACTCTGTCACGGCATTCTACGGAAAACAAACGAAAAAATATGTTGGTTGGTGAAAATTAAAAATTACATAGATAAGAAAAATATGGACGTTTATTCGAACCGAATTAAAAAACCGTAAATATCAATACCATAATAAGACGAAGGGCAGACCATTGTCGGTAAAAAAGTAGAACGACCCACAGCTTTTTATAATAAGCTCAAAAGCCTTAAGCATAGGTACACGGAAGTTAGCTAGCCTAACCGTATTTTATAGGATAGATTTCGGAAAGTGTGCAGCAGAATTGCAGTCTTGTTCCGCCGTACCCATTTTTGAATCGAACAGTCAGACCTACAAATAGGCGCCCCCATCATATGGTTGATATACCAAAGAGTCGCACTAAACTTTGAAGTTCAAATTTTGTGATCCGTATCGCTAAATAGAGGAACTCCTTGCCTGAGTCTGTGTTTTCTGACACATACAATTTAAGAGTTTTCAAATCAAAGTTAGTAGGTATCTTCTAGGCAAGCGCGTCATATCCTAGATCGCATCAGCGCTTACCATCAGGCGAGAAAGCGGTCAAGCGGTTGCCTATCTGCACTAATATTATAAAGAGGAAAGATTTGTATTTTTGTATGTTTGCAATGAATAAACTCAAAAACCACTTAGCCGATTTCAAAAATTCTTTCTCCATTGGAAAGCTACATTCAGGTTGAGTAACGTAGGCTATATTTAATGCTAGAAAAATTTAAAGGATTTTGTCCATCCGTGCGAAGCCGGGACGGGCCGCTAGTATATTATAAAGAGGGAAAATTTGTATTTTTGTATGTTTGCAATGAATATACTCAAAAACTACTAAGCCGATTTCAAAAATTCTTTCACCATTGGAAAGCTACATTCACGTTGAGTAACATAGGCTATATTTAATGCTAGAAAAAATTTAAAGAATTTTGTCCACCCGTGCGAAGCCGGGACGGGCCGCTAGTTTATTATAAAAAAAAGTACTTCCTGCACAAAAATGTGAAGCACACACTAATACCTCCATATAACATGGTAAAAAACCTTTTTACTATGGCGCTAGCAACATTTCTAAGGGTGTGTTGTGACAGCTGTTCACGTAGGTCATTCTAATGGTAAGCAATAGGATCGGCTGTGGACGGAGTGCCAATATTGGCTGTTAGAAGTTCAACCGCTACAGCCGTAGCATTACAATACTATCATGTACAAATTATGGCTAAAGACTGTGTCAGTGAAGTGTTAATAGTCTTAAAAATCATTTGACAGTTTGATTTCAGAATATTTTGGTAAATAGAAACCGTTTTTAATTTTGTTTTTATCCTTGTCAAAAAGCAAATAATAAACGAAAATGGTGTTTCCCAACCCAAGATATATTTGGGTATCATATTGGGTACATCTTGGGTATACTGATACGTATATCCAATATAATTATTTAACTTGATACGTATCATCTAAAATTTCCTTTAGAAAACACAGTGAATCCTTGTGTTTGGCAGAAAAATGCGCTTGAGAGCGCTTGTAAGAAAAATGGCGATCGCTAAGCGATAAAAAGCAAAATGGCGGATTGTGGCAGCGCAACTGAAGTTAGCAAATGTGTCCTGGCTGAAAACTGTATAGTTTGTTTTTCAGCGCTGGTAAGCGCTCGCAAGCGCTTTTTTCTGCCAAACACACGGACTGTTTCGTGTTTTACATTCGCTTGAAGCAGTACATAGTCGATAGCGTTATGTATGTCATTTCCCGATCTGTTGGCCAATAAAGGCGCGAGTTGTGCGTTGACTTTTCCTCTCTGACGTCACTTTTGGCGGGAACTTTCCGTTGCCACGCCCTACGTGTTCTTATTGGGTGAAATATCAAATGTCATTGAGTGTATACTTCCTTTTTATACCTACCAACAGAAAGGTTGAATAATAAATTAGAAAAATAAAAAAAAACATTTATTTCAAACGATAAGGCCCATAAACAAACAAAAAGTTCACAATTCAAATTAAGAATTGGAATTATGACTACATATTACTTGAAATAAATTATTAAGCAAAATCCTATGCACCAAAAAATTACCAAAAAGTATATTAACCATAGTAAAAATTTGAAAAAGGCAAAAGTTTATTGTCACCAATTTAAAAGTGTAAAATGAATTTGAAAAAACAGATTAAATAAAATGTAAAAATATGTAGGAAATACTTTTATTATGAAAAAACTTCCATTGACTCATATTTAAATTAGCATTAATTTTATTTAAATTGCTTTTATTACATATAAGCTATTAAGATAAAGCAAAATCTGCCTTAAGGCTAAAACACCAAGCTCTAAAAATAATATTGATTTAATATTGACTTCATACACCTGCCTCTATCATAATATTTTTTTTCATGGAAGGTCCTTACTAAGTTTAATTTAAAAATTTATAAGTATTCGAATTTTTTTATTTCTTACTTATTACGGTTTTTAGATTTTTTTTTATTTTTTTTTATTGCAGAAAGTTGGCAAACAAGCAAACTGCCCACCTGATGGTAAGTGGTAACAGTCACCTATAATACATGTGGCTCTTGTGAGATTCGCAGCAAAACTGCAACCCCCACAAGAACCACAGTGTACGTTGCCAACTTGTGACATAAGATGTAAAGTCACTGTACCCAGTAATTTCACTGCCATATCTTACCCTTCAAACCGGAACACAGCAATGCAAGCACTGCTGCTTTGCGGCAGAAATAGGTAAGACGGAGGTACCTAAGCAGACGACCCTGGTACAGAGTCTCCCTCCAGTAACTCCAATAATCAAACAATTTTGATCGCAATCTATTTTAGTGTTGTTACAGGTGCAAAAGAAATGCGAACAGTAATTTTAAATAAAATAATATTAAAACAAACACGAATAAAGCTATATCTCAAGTATTCCATTTTCTTGGTTAGTTTCGCTAGTTTGTTCAATTGTTATTATATTAAAATAAGAACAAACCATAAATACAATCAAATATAATGCAGCCACTACTGGTTAAATAATAGGTATTGTAACTACTCGTGGCCCGTGAGAACGCTAAATCTGGCGCTAATACATATTTGGGATTTTTTTTTCTTTAATACTATATCTATCTATTTAAAAGCATTATAAAAAATAAAAAGACGGAAAAAGCACATGAATACGAATAATATATAGGTACAATAATGTGTATTTTTTTGTAGAGTCGATAGCACATCGAACTCTAGAGCAATAGAGACCATTTATTTTTAAGAGTGTATAACATAATGTGCTGTCGACAGTACCAACGCCAAAATCGACAGTGTAAAAATATCGCACATACGGTGCTATAACGTCACTTATGTAATTTTAGACAAAACTGAACTGAGTATGAGAAAATAGCCTCTACTCTACCTTTTTACTTTGCTTGCTTTTACTCTTAAATGAAGTTCAAAGTTGTAGCTTAATTGGAGCGGAGCGAAGCGAAGCTCCCATGGATCAGCTTCAATGGCGCAATATCTGTTACGCCATAACTTCCAGAGTTCTTAACCGATTTTAATATTTTTATGGTGAATCAAATCAACAGGTTTAGGACCTGATGGTGCCGGAGCCCGAATTTTGAAATTCGCAAATTTTTTTTTTTTTTTTAGGTTTTACGTTCCGCTACAATATATGGTGCTAGCGTAGCTTCATGCTTAGCGACTGCATCGCCTAGTTATTTTATTTATTTAGCCGAGAAAAACTATATGTTGTAAGGATGTTCAATTTTTAAATGCTCCCCCTAAAATATTACACCATTTGCATAAGTGACGTTATAGCACCGTATGTGCGATATTTTAATACTTTCGCCAAAACCCACGTAAATTGGGATCGCCCGCCATTTTTAAACAATTAACAACCTTCATGCTATTGACAGAACAGCAATTCCGTTCTGTAATTGGGAACCAAAATACCTATTCGATTTCCCGTTCAAAATCTACAGCGTCATTATTCTAAACGGCGGCGGGCAGGCAGAGGCAGCAGCGCTGTAATGCCACAAATTAAAGCTCAAAACGGCCGCTTAACAGCTGACCCAGAAAGTATCTCCCCGTTCAACCCCTTTAAGCAGACCAAATTTGTATTTTTCCCAGGATAAAACGAGTAAATTCAATTTATTATTGATATTCGACTATCGATCAATAAATTGGTATTTAGTTATTATTTTTTGTGATAATATTTAGGGGAAGTTTTTTATTAAATAGACATAAGTGTCGTTGATGATAATTAGATATCGTGATTCGTCTGTTCAATAGAACTCCTCTAAAATAAAAACAATATTAGTAAAAAAAATATATCAATATTTTAACTTTTCTCTTTTAAAAGCTCTTATTGATAGTCACCCCATATCCCAGTCTACCCCACATCAGACGCGAAAAGCAACGGGGCGGGGCGGCCACGCCTCCGCCAAGCTTACAGCGGCGGTACCGCGTCAAAAGTGCCCCGGTCGTCGCGACGGACACGGCTCCCTATCGTTTGCCGCGTTTAACACAATAAACTTCAACATTCCCGCGCTGTCAGAATAGAGCGGGAAATTATTAAAAAAAAAACTTCGTCACAAGGGTTTCAGTTTTAACAGCCATTTGTTGAATACTGAAAAATGAACATTTTATGAATTTCGTGTAGTAAATTTAATAATTAATATTAGAAGTTATTGTATTAGAAGTGATCGTTAATTGCAAAATGGAAGTCGCCCAGACACCTCTGCAGCTGACACAGGATCATCAAGACAGTCGGATTACTGGTAGGTACTGCCAATAAAAACAAAGAAAATTGTTTGTCTCTGAGAAATGACTGCTGAAAAGGATTCGGCGTGTTAGGATTAAATAAAAATATGAATCTTTTTTTAAGTCGAAACTATATAAATTGTTATGTTATTCTGTGTGTCTATTGTAAACAGAGGACTGCTTCTTTATATTATTCTGTTTGTAATTTCATCACAAAGCAATAAAACATACAATATTTAACATAAATTGTACAGAATCTTTTTCAATATCTTTGTTTCAAGATAAAGATGCGAAACACATTTTTATATAAAAACTATGTTGGTGCTTTGTTTAGGTATATTCATATCCACCTTTCTTGGTGAAATAATAAGTACTAACCTCTTTCCTTGTTAAGTCAATGCACCTTATATGCTGCTAGGTCTCACAAAATGAAACTATTTTTAATCTTTAAAGAGTCGAATTCCTCAATAGGCAGAAGTGGTTATTACAATCCAAAGTTGGCACGTTGCATTGGACGATACCGGTAAATTTGTGTGCCAATATCTGATACAACAATAAAATTAAAAAATAATAAATTAATCGGATAATCATTATGAGAAATACTTATTGATTGCTTAATAGGTTACGTGAAGTAATGTTATTTCCACGAGCATTGAAATAAAATTCTTCCGTATTTACATACCTAAATACGGTTACCCTAACCCTACGAGTATAAATAGTTAATGTGTATATTTATTAAATTAGTTATTTCTGTTTAATTTATTCAAATCAATATATATTGTTCTAAGCCAAGCGGTTCTGTGGTCTAATTGATAGAGTTTAGTTTCCATGATATATGACATAATTGTGTCGAATGTTATCTTTTCGTGTCATATATATAAGTAATTTATATAAGTATATTTTTATTATAAAGTGTAAGCAAATAACCACAGACCCACCTTATGGTAAGAGATAATTGTTGCTACGACACTATTCCTTTTATATGTATTTATCTGAACATCAAAATCTCTAGTCTTAAAAGAGGAATACACCGAATAAAACACTTTTTTACGGATTTTGCCCGTGATCACGACTCCTATAAAGGAGTCGAAACGTCAGGATTAAATATAAAATAAAATATGCGTTAAATCCGTAAAAAAGTGTTTTATTCAAATGTGTAATGCGGAAGTGTGAGAACTAAAAAGAGGAATTCACTTTAAAATTAATAATATTGGTTTTTTATTACACTAAAATTTACTAAAAATGAAGTTACTCTGACAACATCATCTATTTTGGACAAGACGTTTTTAAACGTATTGTAATCTAATAAGTAATATGTGTATTTTGATACTGTTTATTTTACCCCAAATATTAGACATTTTCAGGTTATTCGAGATCGCTTTGAGCAATAAGACCATCCATTTTTTGCTTGGAAAACATTTATTGTAATTGCAAATACAAAATCTCTTTTACTTATAAAATTAATGAACCAATGTCCCAATAGCTCAGGAATAACTTAAGAATGTATAGCACAGAACTCAACGTACACAACGTAAATTACTTTGATTTATTTCATGCTTAGAAATAAAATGTGTTCCTATAATAATATGTACGATAACTTTGAAACAATATTTTAATTTTTTCGTGTATCAAGGATATTAATATGCTTATGATGATTTCATTAGGATTCGAACATTTCGAAATTCCTACAAAGTTTTTACGTTTATTATTTCTAGAATTATTGGTATATTATTGTATTTTTTGTTATTTAAGTTAAATCCTAGGTTTTTTATCTAAAGAATTATTTCACAGTAGTTAGGCAGGACTCGAACTATATTCTCTAGTCAAATTGGAAGAAATTTGACTAGAGAATGTAGTTCGTAAAGCGAGATTAGGAGATTTTATTCTATGAATAGTTCCTAATTGTTAAACGTGTTAAACGTGCCCAATTAAGATATTGTGAAGGTACTAGAAAATACATGACAATAATTATCTTAGTTATCCTGTGATCACGACTCCTGTAAAGGAATCGAAAGGTCAGGATTAAATATAAAATAAAATATGCGCAAAATCCGTAAAAAGTGTTTTATTCTAATGTGCGCGGAAGTGTAAAACCTAAATATATTAATAGTTTTCTTTAGATTTTAAGTAGCATAAATTAGTAAATAATACATTTTCATATAATAAAGTATTGACAAAAATATAAAAATGAAAAATTATTAGTGAATATTCAAATTTTATACAATAAGGTTATAGTAGTGTGTAGCAATGAGAATTAAAAAAGTATTTTATTACCTTGACATATGTAGAAAATTTAATTTTCAATTATTTAAATGGACACAATTTATCTATTTTATCGGCTTGAGGCAGCCCATATGTTGAGATGTCACCTTAACTCAAGTTAACCTAGTTCACGTATGGACTACGGACCACCAGTAACATAAGCATTTAAAATAAAATAAAAATAAAAATCATTTAATTCAGATGATTCAACCCATACACAAGCAAATTATTCAAAAATCATAATTAATAACAACAATACTACGATTATATTAACTCAAATTAAAATTAAAACACAAATACAAACAACAAAATTCATACTAGCAAATAATTTACAAAATCAAATTAAATCAAGTCATAAATTAGATGTCACAATTGATATTATAAAATTAAAAGAAGTGATAAAATATAATAATAAATAATTAAATAATAAATAAACAATTAATGACCTACTATTGATTTCCTGGTATTACGATAACACCCCGCACCATATGTAATATGTAACATTTAGCCTTCCACGAGAGGTTTACGGGAATATTAGTAACTAGTCTACCGCATTGCACATATTTAAAAAAAAACATGTTTACAATGAAGTCACTTCACAGTCTAAGTCTTATTTTCAGTTCAAATCAATTCTTTTCCTGATCAAAAGATAATTCTGACAATCGAAACAGTCTTCCAATCAGCGCAGTCGCATTACAGCCAGTTTCAAAATCATCGTCATAGAATCCCAATTTGCATCCCCACTCCATCACCACTCTTCCACTAACATAAAAAAAAACGTAATATTCAAAATGCGAACCCAATACACCGACGCGAAAATGAAATTTCAAATCCCTCTTCGGACATACCCTGCTTAGCATTCAGTTCGCATCCTGACCGGGTAAAGTGCCAAATCATGGAGAGGCTGAAAATCAGTCAAATAGACATGGAGTTAGTGAGTGGCGCATCCTGAATACTAATGTTTGGAAATATTCTCTGAATATAGACGTCATTTGCATTAGGCGAACGGTAGAGATGGATGGATATTACCTTTCTTGCTCTAACTGTAGAGATGCCTATTCTTACAAAGTTTGATTTTCTTAGTATACCATTTTAAGGCACTGCAAATTACTTACACAAATTAAAGACCCCGTTTGGTGCAACGGTAGCCATCCTGCATTGCGTCCCGATCATTGTTCCTGGGGTCAAGTCAATTATATATATTTCTATTGTTATTTGATACTAGCTAACCCGGCCACGAGTTGCTGGTATAACACGGCCACGCGTTGCTGGTATAACCCGGCCACGCGTTGCTATGGTAACGTTAATTGATTGTAAAAACTATTATTCTTTGGCTTATGGTAACTATATATGGTAACAAACCCACAAAGTCCTTCTTTTATATAGTAGAGATAATACAATATATCATATACGTATATCTATTCATTACCCTTTATTACCTAGTATCCATAACCCAAGCTTTTTTTAGCTTTATTTAATTTTGAGCTTTTATCCTTATTGATACGTCAGCCCCATAGTATCTTCTCAATCACATCAATTAGAATGTATTTAGAATTAGAATAATAAAAAAAAACTAAATGACATATAAAATTGTATTGTATGTACGAAAAGGAATCACTGTTCGCTCAATTTCACTAGAGTGTATAATTTTTTAGGTGAATCTAATTTAACACAAGCCTTCCAGTGCTTACTTTGGGCAAAGCTAATAAGTGTTAATGTAAGAAATAAACATGCATATACAACTCGGTTACAATATCTGTGGACCTCGCTGGAATGTCAAGCCCCCTCCCCGTTCTCTTAAAAAGGAATAAAAAAATAAAAGAATAAAAGAGTAAAAGTATAATATATTTTATTTATAGTTCATAATTATTATTGTTTACAATACTATCCCCATGATGCTTGTTTTGTGCACCGTTCCTAAGCGCTGACGTGACGTCATCAGGTCCACAGATATTGTAACCGGGTTGTATATGTATGTATTGCATGTACCATAGTATGTACTATGGTTCGTAAAAGCTCATCGGTTAAGAGTGCATAAGCACATAAGGTCATAAGACCTGGCCTTTTTTCAGGATATCTCCTATTTGCTTCCTGAAAGTTCCCCTTGGTTGCTTTTAACGACTTGTCCATACACATTTGCCTCATAAACTTGTTTTCTTTCGTCCATCCTCTGGAAATATCCAATCTAAGCATCCCTTTGTAAAAAAAATATATTAGACGTTTATAAAAAGGCGGAACTTTACACCATATTGTAAATGAAAATATAGAGCAAACTGTATATAATTAAATTAATAATATTTTTTAAAATTTCTTTAATTAATTCGATGGTTCCAAAGATTGACCTCAAATGAAATAAGAAAAAAATGTGTTTACTTTTACTATTTAAAAATTAGAAAAAAATGATCTTAAAGTCCTAACTGCTTGTACAAACAAAGTGTTAACTAAACTTAAATGACTGTGTAGAAGGTAACTTTTTACCTAAAATTTCTTCACGATTTCGAAACAGAGCATAAGCTATATACCAGGAGGGCGCATCATTCGCCCTAACGGGCCCTTGTGAACGCAAAACTACTTGTGATTAAATTATTAAAAATAAAAATAAATAAATATTTCTTACATTCACACCAATTTGCCTAACCCAAAGTAAGCACTGTAAGGGTTGTGTTATGGCTACTAGGGTAACGGATAGACATTTATATACGATACATAGATATGTAATATTAATATTCATACTTGTGACTATTTGTACTTATACTCGTAATCATCATACAAACATCTGCACCTTCCGCGATTCGAATCCAGCATCGTCAGTGCAAAAGGCAAGCGATCGTCAAAAATTGCAGTTCGCTTGGTTAAAGCTGACTACTCAACGGTGGGTTACAATCACCTTACAATCACGTACCTATAGCTGCGAAGCTAACATTTCCGATTCAGATACAAATTGAATGTATAAAAAAGGTATTCTTTATTTCAGTATCAATTAATTGAAAAAAAAATTAAAGTAATATTCAAAGGTGTTCGTTTATGTATATCCAGTACGTCGAAATTTAAAACATTGAAATAATTCCAGCCGACCACTGATAACAGTAATTATTGAGAAAAATATTGACTTTATTATATAGCTATTACTTTAATTGATAATGAACTTAATTTCCTAATTTATTAAAGCTACTATAAATTGAATAAAGTAGTAAATAAAATCCAAAGTCTTAAGTTATATACCAAATAAAAAAAAATTAAGATAGCACCTGAATGTACAAGACAATGTAAACATAGCAGTTTAAGAATAGCTCTTATTTAATTGACACAAAAATGTGTTTTAATAAATTAGTGTTATGAATGATAAAAAAATACGTAATCAAATTTATTATAGCAGAGTTTTGAAAACATATTTACGGTAAGTAAGTTCATAAATATGCATCACAGTTTTTTTATTATTGTAAAACTTGATAATTATAAACACATATAATTATATGACACAGTGAATTAAAAAATAATTATTGAGCATTGTTTAAATCGGAAGCATTATAATATTTTGCATTTTTGAGGATTGCATTATTTATTTATTACAATTTCCTTACACGCTAACAGATGTCACCATCCAAAATGCTTATGAGTTAGAGTTTTTAAAAATGTCAAACTAAAATTTAACAAATTAATGATAAACTATTTTACTTAAAAAACTTACTTCGGGCTAGACTAATTGGTGTGAATGTAAGAAATATTTATTTATTTTTATTTGTAATAAATTAATTACAAGTAGTTTTGCATTCATAAGGGCCCGTTAGGGCGAATGATGCGCCCTCCTGGTATATAGCTTCCAAGCCGGGATCGCGAGCGCAACTTTTTTATATGCTCTGTTTCGAAATCGTGAGGAAATTTAAGGTAAAAATTACCTTCTACACAGTCGTTTTAATTTAGTTACCACTTTGTTTGTACAAGCAGTTAGGACTTTAAGATCATCTTTTTTTTAATGTTTAAATAGTAAAAGTAAACACAAATGTAATATAAATAAAAGTAGATTAATGACAATAAGATTTTACCATTATTAATTTAAAAACATAATTAAAATAATAAATTTAAACTAACGGCCCGTCCCGGCTTCGCACGGGTGGACTAAATTCTTTAATTTTTTTTTATTATTAAATATTTTTTCGTTAGCGCCATCTAGCGTCCGGTAGACGAACTACTTGCGGTCAATGCATTGCTATGGTAACGCATACACAATGGAAAAAGAGCGGGGAAAAGAGCGGACAGACTAACACACAAATCACTGTGATCTTAGATTATAGATCAAATAACCAATGTCAGTTTTAATATATAATAAATAAATGAAATAAAATGCACATGTCTTATATTTTTGTAATATATAACTGCTTTACTAATTATTACACTAGGATGATCGGCATATAGGTAAATACCACAGTTATGAGCGCCTATGAGGCATGCGCCATCGTATGGAAGAGCGATGTTCTACGTCAGTTCTTGTGCATCCATTTTTATGCCGTTTAAATTTATACTAAAGTAAGTGACGTACGGTTTAGCAACCGCACAGTTTAGGTCATATCAAAGTACACAGTCTTGCGTGTCAGGATTTTCCGCGACAATGCAATTTTGATTAATATTATAATTGGTTAAGCGTAAGCCACTTCCTAGCTAACATTAAACCATTACTTTTTCTAATTTGTGAATACCAATAAAACTATAAACCAGTGACATCTTTTAACTCAATTATTAACTACTATAAGAGTGTGGGACAACAAATCCTACATCTTGCTGGTCCTTGGAGCCTGTTATTATTATTATATTATTATAAAAATATAAAAAAGTGTGTGTATTAGCACGATAAGTTGAGCACAAAAAACATATTTTTTTTGCATACTGGGCGCCTTATATGAAGATAAATTCTTAAGGAGTAAACTACAAAAAACTTGTACGTAACAGTTTTTTCGGCTGCAAATTCAATTCATCAAAATATTCCACATTCCTCTTATTGGTTGAACTCTTAAATTCAAAAAGATACAGATCAATACGCAATAGTTTTACAAAACCCACAGTGGTCTGGATAAATCAGGTTCCTAGTGTCTCAACCTCTTACGTTACGAGTTCTATTTCTACAGTCTGTTCATCCTAACTTGTCCTATTTGGTAAACAATCATGGCACTCCTTTTTATTAAAAATGCAGCATTAAAAATCAACTGATAACTAGATTCAATGGGGTTCAGTCTTTATTAACGATTTATTATAATAGATTATTGACTTTGTTATTATTTTATTTTTAAAAGGGCGATTTCGTTAAAAAGTTGTGCCAAAATTGTTTACCAAATAAGACAAGTTAGAATGAACAGACTTTAGTCTTTAGTTTTTGAAAATTATCTTTTCTGTATTGTTTCTGGTCTGAGTGATTTTGATGTCTTCGTCGTTTACGAGTTTCTTACAAATACTGTTACTCCTATTCATTGGGACTGAAGAAATATTTGTTGTTACAGATAACATTATATACATAATATTATATTTACCTCTAAGATTGAAAATAACTACCATTGTTATAATTAATAATTAATACAATGTATTGTTAATAATTTTTATACCTTTATATACTATATATTTTACAAATACATGTACAATATATTTTACAAATATTCTCAAATTGTTATGAAACAAGTTCAATAACTAAAAATATCTACATCATATTATGACAATACTTTGTGTGAGTGTGTGTGTTTGTTACCATACCAGCAACGCGTGGCTGAGTTATACCAGTAACGCGTGACCAGGTTATACCAGCAAAGCGCGGCCGGGTTAGCTAGTAACTAAATAAAATTAACAATATATATTATTAGAAAACTCGGAAAAATTATGCAATACGAAAAACGCTGCCGTAGCTACACGCAGCTACGATGCTACGAGATTTCGTAGACGAGTTGAGACATAAGATAAAGTGAATTATTATTACTGGCTACATTATCTTAATACTTCTTCAGATAACAATCCTAATTCTATCCTGTATACGATAGTTTATATGTTCAGATATTTGTTAGTCAATCAGGCAAAAACAAATGAAGGCTTTTGCATGAAATACACAGATACTAGCTTATTACTTGAATTAACAAATACATAGCATACTATAGTAATACAAGTTACTTACGGGATTTTTACCATGTACCTTGTTATTGAGTTTCCGATATTTCGGCGTTGTACAATAACGGCGTTGTAAAAATCCCGTAAATAACTTATATTACTATAATGTTAGTGACCATGAAAGTTAAAAACAATACATAGCATACAATCACGGAAAAACTGTTAGATTATTAAAAAATACCTACAATGCTTATCTACTTAATATTTTCTTACGACGCGGGCAGAAGCTAGTATATAAAGGTATAAAAATTATTAACAAAAACAGAAACCACTTATTCTTGCCATCGTTACGAACATATTCTTATATCAAAATATTGTACAAATTTAAAATTATACAATAATGATGTTTTCATCAGTTTAACGTATAACATAACATTAATAAGATTTCAGAGAAAACTGTATAAAATATGGTTTCAATAATTTTCACTATTATTTTTCTTATCTCACCTCTTGTAATGTCTGTTATATGTATAAAGTTTTATTTAACGCGTAATGGTTTTTATACAAATATTAAAGTTCGTCCATTTATCTCTTGGTGATAATATAATTAAATATATCAGGGAGTTGTAAACCCGGAAATGCCAATAGTAAGATACAGATTTTAATACATAAAAAAAAATCTCATGTATTATTTCCAGATATCACACAAAACATTTTAATACAATACCGCTTCCTTATATTTCACATGTTACATAACGTATACTCCGATACATTTCAGGAAATGGGACGGGACGGGAGAAACGTAAAAGGGAATTTTGTAAGACACATAAAAAGTTCCGTTTGCGAAATTGGAAGTCAGGGGGGAGGGGAGGCGGGCAAATCCCGGTATCAAGATAAATCAATGTTTGTCTCTAGGAGTACGGCACTTAAAAATGCACAGGAAAGGCATGGAGGCGACGGAGAAATTGTATGTGACTGTGAAAAATTTTTTGGTATTGAAAGAGTTCTTTTCTTTTTTATTTTAAATGGGTTTGTCAATCCCAGTAGCTTAAGACTTAAGATTGACCGAGCCAACCCAGAGGGTGACTCTTCACCCTGACTTTGAAGACGGACAGGTTTTAAGTGCTCGGAAATAGAGACGCAGAGAGGGACTTTCACTTCTTTGCTATATTTTTTGCTTTCCTTTTTTAATTTATTTAAATTAACGAGTAGGCGTGAATTTTTTTTACAGTATGATATGACTAAGGATGTAATGAGTAATAATCATTAGTAATAATAAAACCGAGTAATAATCATGCGACATCCTTACTGTCAGAGATGGTCACCCTAGTACCAAATTTTCTTTTATTATGGGTAAATGGACAAAATTTCACAACGCAAGCTAATATAGCTTTGTGTGATTTGTGGAGCTGTACCGTCTTGTCCCATGTTGTGCAAGATCTTATTCCATAGTTAATGCCAAAAATAAGAGTTTGTAAGTCCATTCATATTTCATTCATATACAATGTCTCTTTAAAATTGTTATGTACCTCATTGCTGTGGTAATAATTAGGGTGTTTAACCTTTTTTTATCAATTTACATGTTTCAATTATTTTCCTATTAAAACAAATACAGTAGAGTTATATATAAAAAGAAACGCTTCTGTCGTCTCCATACGTTTACTGTTCCCGATCGTCGGAAACTTTGTCGCTTGCCGTTTTATTTGGTTTTCTTTTGACGCGGCAAGCCCTTGAGCCTCTCTGATTAATTTCACCCCTCAGCCCGGTTCGTGCTTAAAACCAAAGAGACGACTCCAATGCTTCCTTTGTATCTCTTTAATGGTTGCTTTTTATACTATTAAGGAGTAAAGCTGGCTGAAAAGGTAAAACAAGTTTTATCTTCGATGAAATGCTATAATCTTTATTAAGTCATGCCTTCACTTCACTTTAAGAGGTTTAATCTTCTCAGAAAACACATTATATACAGGAGACTTATAAGTCTTGTTGATGAGAGAGAATATACACTCGCGAGCAACCAAATCGACTCAAGCGCTACCTATACATTCAAACATTGTTATAAATAAAAGTATACAACATTTAAATACAAATAATATGTCATTTGAAAGCTTGAAACCTAAGCTTTAAAAAAATATCAACACTATTAAATAAAACAAGTACCAACATGTTCATTTGCGCAATTAGGGCGTATGGGACAAATTACTCACTTCGCTACCTGCGAGTTGCGCTACCCTCTACCCCTATAAAAACCGCCGTGAACCTTCAACCCTTACCAGTCGCTTATCAACAGTTGACCGATACACATTGCAATACCACACCTCAAGAAGCCGCTCAAGTTGTTGCCTTTGCAACAAGGACTTCACATAGATCAGTTTGTGTATTGGATATATTAGATACCCGATTATCACTACTAGTAGACTACAAAATGGACCGAGCATTTTCGGAATTATAGGCATTTACTGAATTCTCTAATTCGCTTATCAAGTGAGGTGATTATGGTAAAATTCCCCCATTTTTAAGGGATCTCCTTCCAGCAGTGAATATTTTACGACTACGATGATGATTATGAGACCAGTATGTTAGTAAGAAAATACAGAACAGAATTCTTTGTTTACTATTTTATATGTTTGCTTTTTAATGCTATTATAAATGATAAACTTTAATAGAAAAATATTAGAAAAAAATCGATTTGGCTCAGAAGTGTCTCAGGATGTACTCGAAATCTTTGTATATCCGGTCCACTGCTGTCTCAATTGAGCTATTGAGCCTTGTATATGGTCGAAATTGTGTAGTCTTTGTGTAGAGTTTACTGGGCTTTTGAAAGAAATTACTCATTTTTCTTTTTTTTTTGAGATGCAAAAGAAAAACATCAACGACCTTTAATCAATGCAAAGTTTTTAAGGTGTAACAGGTTTTTGTAATATTGATGACGTCTGTTTTAAGACAAATATTAATTACAATTTTCAGACATTTTTTTCCTTTTTAGAGCTCCATTTCTCGAAAGGAAAAAACGTTATCCTTATAGGATCACTTTGTTGTCCGTCCGTCCGTCCGTCTTTCTGTCTGTCAAGAGCCTTTTTCTCAGGAACGCGTGGACGTATCAAGCTAAAATTTATGTCAAATACTCAGGTCTACTGTCTCTTAGAGCTGTGAAAAAATCAAACTTCTAAGCCAAGGCAATCAAAATATACAGCCGTTCATGCCGCAAAATTTCGCAAATTTTCGACACTCGCACGGGAATCAAAATTTACAGGATACCTCCCGTGAACTCAGAATCTTGCAATTGAAATTTGAAACGAAGCAACGTCTTATAGGACAGATAAAGGAAAAATTAAAAATGATTTAATGAAAATATTTTACGGAACCCTCGATGCGCGAGTCCGTCTCTCACTTGGCCGGTTTTTTTTATAAAACAATGTTTATAATCAAGACATTAATCCATAAAATATTGTTGATTTCGTTTACTTATTTATATAAACGTTATTAATAATTCTCATCAAAAATAAATTCTGTACATCTGGATTCCGTGTAACGGGATCATAATATCAAAACAGGCATAATCCCGGATAGCACCAGGGACCGACACCGCATGTGCGACCCGCGGTCTCCCGAGGGAACAATCGGGGTCATATCGATTTTATATCAGGCACATATTGTCTGTGGTTTGAGTTTATACCATACCCATTTGTATTTTAACTCCTTCGGTAATTAGTAAATCTTGATACTAAGGTTTAACTTAAACGTAGGTAATAATAAGAATGTTTTTAACTAACAGCTAGTGTTTTTAGAGAACAGTTCTCTCTTATAAAACAATTGAACGCTGTTAAACGGTTTTTCTGAATTACTTAATTTTAACACACAGAATAGCATACAAGTTTTGTATTTTGTGCAGCGGGCAACGATTGTGTTATGGAATTTATGTGAAACATCGTAAAAATAATCGTTTGACTATTAAAAAAAGGTTTTTGAACTAAATTTTGTCGCTCGCGAAAGTACTTTTCAAATGGTGAAGAATTTCTAAAAAAGATTTATGATTCCAGTGATTACTATCTACATAAAAAAATCACAATTCGCCCTTTCTTTTTGATATTAGTATAGACTAGCTGATCGGGTAACGCGTTGCTATGGTAACGTTAATTGATAAATAGGTGAGTTTAGATTGTAATTAATCACTTGGCCCGGGCATTATTCATACTGCCTGCATTAATCACTTGGCCCATAACATATATATTACTGATATTACTGACGACAGCATATAATGCTAAGAACTCTAAAAATGTAATGGTCTTTATTATTCACTGGAGGGAGACTGTACCAGGGTCGTCTGCTTAGGTACCTCCGTCTTACCTATTTCTGCCGCAAAGCAGCAGTGCTTGCATTGCTGTGTTCCGGTTTGAAGGGTAAGATATGGCAGTGAAATTACTGGGTACAGTGACTTTACATCTTATGTCACAAGTTGGCAACGTACACTGTGGTTCTTGCTGGGGTTGCAGTTTTGCTGCGAATCACACCACATGTATTATAGGTGACTGTAACCACTTATCATCAGGTGGGCAGTTTGCTTGTTTGCCAACTTTCTGCAATAAAAAAAAATAAAAAAAACAATGGCATATATTAGGTAGAAGCATCAAAATGTGTAAGTGTAGTGTATTAAAATAAGGGGCCGTCCATTAATCACGTGATGTTTTTTCTGGCATTTTTTGACCCCCCCTCCCCCTTGGTGATACATGGTGAGGTTTCAGACTACCCCTCCCCCCCCCCCACACTATATGACGTGTATTTTTTAGTACCTACAAAGAATCTTATTTTTTTTAATATTTTTAAAATACATGTATAAGTATCATCTTATTTCATGATAGAAAATTAAAGACTACAACAATAACGTTTAGAGGTAGATAGAGAGGTTGCAGGTTTTGGGGTGGGTGGGATCTACTTCCTAGCGGTCCACCTCGGGCAACGGCATCACGGACCAACTCGGCCCGTGGTGACGGCTGATGATCCCAGCAGCGGTGGTATGCTCCGAAGGGGCCGCCTGGCTTGCGACCACCATCCTGCCGAAATCCGTCGCCAAGCAGCTATTGCTGCGTTCCATTGGAGGGCGGGAGTACCAGTGCCAATGGGGGTGTGTAATAAGTCAGTTGCGCAACTTAAGACCGGTTTTGGTATCTTGGCAATGCTGTACCTGGTAACTCATTCTGGAGGGTAGCGGATCCGAATCACGGTTTAGCCATTGGCCGACCGCAGTTATTGGGGGCCCAACAAGCGCGTGACCCACGCGTGAAAGACTGCCCCGCCAACTTGCGAAAGATCCCGAAATGCTCCACCGTGCCAGTTGGCGACTGGATGGGAGGACCCGGTGGCTATTTCGGGGGGATTCGGGCGTCCCCGCAGTTTCCAGGTGAGTTCTATTCTGTGGTTAGCTTAGCCTAAGAGTACTTTAATGGTCGACTGAATGCGATTGCAGACGTAATTCGGCAGGGAATGGAGTATTTTATTCCATTCTCCGACATCCCGCTCGGTTACAAGTCCCGGCCTTGGTATAATGCGGCCTGTGCACGTGCTGAGGCCCGAAAACAGTCTGCTTACTAGGCTTGGGTGCATGTCCGCGATCGCAAGGTCCGCGCACGGAGAATCCCATCGAAGAAGAGAGCCTATAATTCGGCCGCCAAGTCATGCAAAAGGGTTATTCTTAAAACAAGATTCGACCACATCAGCCGAATAGGGACGAAACTGTCATCCTACCCGAATGGAAGTAAACAGTTCCCTTTCGAAGTCAGTCGAATTTCTGCCGTCCTATTTCTTTGTTCCTTTTCTTCCTTTATCCTACCTTTGCTGAAACAGGTTTCAGGGTAACGGGTCACTGGCTCATTCTGCAACTGAAAAAGCAAGTTTATTTGCCTCTCTGTTTGCAAGCAGTTCCCGTCTAGACACCGGCTCTCAACAACCACCAAACATACCTCGATGTGATTCTTCAATGTCGGAGATTACAATTCACAATAAGTAGGTCCGTAGAGTCTTACTTGGTCTGGACGTGAATAAGGCCAGTGGTCCTGATGGTATACCAGCAAGAGTACTGAGGTATTGTGCACCCGAGTTGTCTCCTGTACTAACACGCTTGTATCGCCTCTCTTTCAAAATAAGAACCGTACCAAAATCCTGGAAGCTTGCCAATGTGCAGCCATTACCCAAAAAGGGTTTTCGTGCCGACCCATGCAATTACCGACCGATCGCCATCACTTCCATACTATGTAAAGTAATGAAAAAAGTGCTGAACAGTAAGTTGCTCTCGTACCTAGAAAACAATGATCTTCTCAGTGACGGTCAATATGGCTTTTGCCGTGGACGTGCAACTGGGGATCTTCTAGTTTATGTGACGCAGTGCTGGGGCGAGGCCCTCGAGATGCACGACGAAGCACTTGCCGAGTCACTTGACATCTCGAAGACTTTTGACAGGGTTTGGCACGCTAGTCTGCTGCGCAAACTTCCTGCGTATGGTATCCCCGCTGACTTTTGTAATTGGATAGCCGATTTCCTGACAAAACGGTCGATCAGAGTAGTTATCGATGGCTGCTCCTCTGACTTAGTGGCTATTGATGCCGGAGTTCCTCAGTGGTCTGTTCTCTCTGCGACACTTCTCCTGCTGCACATCAATGACCTGTTGATACCTAGAATTGTTGGGTATGCAGACGACAGTACTGCCGTAGAGAGATACCTGTCTAATTCAAAAGCCAGCGTGGTATTGATGAGAGAGGCCATGGTTGAGCGAACGAATCAGAGGTTGAGCCACGTTTCCCAGTGGGGTGACAGTAACCTCGTCCATTTCAACGCCTCCAAAACGCGAGCGTGTATTTTCACTGCAAAAAGGAGTTCCTTCAACCGCACTCCTACTTTCCGAGGTACATCTGTACCTGTTACCGACAGCCTTGAGCTTTATGGCATAGAGTTGTCGTCAGAACTCAACTTCGGTGCCAACATCGAATTACAGAAGTCGTAAGCCGCTTTCGTTTTGTACGCGTTTGGCAAAAAAATAAATACACGTCACGCCGCTTTTCGGTTCAGAATCGCGCGTTTGCTGAAAAAATAAATACACGTGATATATTACTACACCCCCCCTCCCCCTTGTGATATTTCGTGATTTTTTTATGGACCCCTTTAGAGCCTCACGTGATTAATGGACAACCCCTAATTAAAGCTTTATTGATTATCAACAATATGATGAATGATGTTCATTATTTGTACCGATATCCTGCAAATATACACGGCCATGCTCCACTTCATTATCGTCATCGTCAGCTATTACTAGTCACTGCCTCCTCTGTGAGGCCCCACAAGATGTACGACGCTCATTTATAACGACGACTATTTGACGACCTTTTGGTACAACGGTAGCGATCCTGCATTTCGCACCGTCAGTCCTGGGTTCGAATCCCGGAAGGGGCAGATGTTTGTGTGATGGACACAAAATCGACCTTAATTTTTAATACACTTATACTATAAAATCACGTTTAAAATGTCAGTATTGAACATGCTAATATATTACAGCTAATAGCTATAATAATTTTTGATATTGTAGCGTTGATTATGTTCAAAACATACTTCAATATATTAAAATTGAACTTTGGATACCACTGTGTGGTTAACAACATTATAATTTTGTAATTAAATATCTATATATCATATATGTGTGTCTATCCGTAAGTATCCATAACACAAGCCTTATCATTAACATTAACGCTTACTTTGGGCTAGGCAAATATTATTATTATAAAGATTTTTGCTTAATCCCAACACTTGACAGGTGTTCATGGGAACCAGCTATATTTACCAGTTTTCCAATTATTTTGTTATCTGAAAGGCAGAAAATACACAACCTTGGCAAAATCGACCATAATTTTGTATGCTTATTTAAAATTACGTTTATAATATCACTATTGATCATGCCAATTAATAACAACAAATATTTTTTAATAATGATCCTAAACACAAAATAACGTTAACAACTACATTAGTCAAAGACTGTTGCAGTTGTTAGCGCCCACCTCGAACCTATACAATTTACAATAATTAAACACCAAGGAAAATAAATTGACTGAATCTAAAGGCTATACAATTCAAAAATGAATGTAGGGTGTGTGTGTGTGTTTCGGTTTGCCTTGAATTTGTTAAAATAGAGACTCAACATCAATATGTATAATAATGTGTGATATTGTAGCGTTGATAACGTTCAAAACATCTTTAAATATATTAAAATTCCAGCGTCAGCTTAAGGGCGTAAACGCATCATCAGGTTTCATCCATATCCTCATTGGCGCAATTCTAATTCAATCTCCTTGGTTCAAAACTGGGATGTCATACGTGAATTCACGCCAATTTCAGAAACAAAAATTAAGTTCTAATAATCTTTTATACTTTGTCAAATGTAGGGTATAAAGTTGCTATTGCAATGTCAAGCCAAACATAAGGAAACAAACGCAACCTTAGTACGTAGCAATAAGGAAGTGACACCTGTCAAAAGTATCATCCTACATTGGACAAAGTATAGTTCCTCCGTGATAACAACGTAGGTAGTTAAATTACATTTAAATCTTAATGTTAGAGAACTCTAACGATTTAGTGATTAATTTTCTGTCTATATCTTCGTTGATTTCTATCATTAATGTTTATCTACAAACGTCTAAAAAAACGCTCCAAAAAGAATTAGTCGACACTGAATTTAATTTGTGTCGAATGGTTCCGCACAAATCGTACCGCGGGGGACTGTCGGCGACAACACGCTGCCCTCATCAAATTATCTTATTGGCATAGACAACAGAATCCACAGACATTCCAGAGAAAATTTAAAATGTACATTTTGCTTACGTTTGAAATCTATACTGATTTGACAATATTAAATGGGTTGGGTCTTGGTCAAAATAAACTGAATCGCGACTAATTATATTTAATTAATTGTATTTTTACTTATTTTCACTATTTACTACTAACTGGCAATTTAAGTGACAGGTTTTTTAAATAAACCGAAATCACGTTGATTTTGTTATTTGAAATTTTATTTGAAGGGAAAATAGTATGAAATAAAAGTATTTTAAAGTATAACCCTCCGGTAGGATCCGAAACTACGAAATTTCAAACTCTCAGGTAGACCTAGAAAAAATTATCAAAATAGTGACGGAGATCGATTAGAGCGAAATATAGCCGTAGCTCATCTGTTGAAATGTCAGCTTTAACTGAAGCGCATAGAGTTCAATTGTCACCGATGTATTACGGACGTAAACCCACATGTCATATAAGCATTTATCGCAAATTTTTATTTTCTTTAGAAGAGAAGTGCAGAAAGCTAACATTTAAAATTATATATATGTCACAAATACATTTAATTAAATTAGATTTTGTTTACTTCCGTATGGGTAAAGTCAACCATAATTTTATTTATTAACATAATTCACAGTTTTAAAGTAAATATAGAACATTAACTTCTAAAAGTGCTTACATAACGGACCAGTAACAGATTGAAATTTTAGTACTTAATTTTGCAATGGTCACTTAAGTTTAAAATCAAAAACTGTCAGTTAGGTAATGGTATTGATGAATATAAAAACGAATACATACGGTGATTGTGTTTTTTTCACTGTTAGTAACTCTTTTATGAATTTCTTAGATATCCCAATGAACTGAGGCAAAAACGCACGCAAATTACGTATTTGTATACTTTCACTGATTAATACTTAGAAAAAAAACTTTAAACAAAAAAAATTATTTAAATTATTAATAACTAGCTTTTACCCGCGGCTTCTCCCGCAATATTTTTTTTCAATAAAAAGTGTCCTATGTTACTTCTAATACTTCCAAGAATATATGTACGAAGTTTCATGATGATCGGTTTAGTAGTTTTTGCATGAAAGCATAACAAACAAACTTACATTCACATTTATAATATTTGTAGGGATTACCATTGAACGTCACTGTTTTGAATAACCGCTGTTTAAAAAAAATATTTTACCAGTTATCTGTGATTCTGTTCAATTATTCAAATAATATGACACAAAAAACAATTTCGCTAAATAAAACGCATGAAACAACTATGAAATTGAGTGTAAATGGAAACATAAAAAGACTTAAGTGAAGGGAAAAATTTGTGTGGCAATTTAATATTATGAAGTTTATTATGACATTTCTGCTTTATTCATTGCTCTGTCGCGCCCTGCATGTTGTGACTGCTCGTGACACTTAATATAGATAAATAAATAAACACAATGGCGGCATTGTGATTGTGAATCACCAATTATTGCTAACTAGCTTTGACGACTGTAATTCACTTTGTCTACAATTGATTCGATGGGATTTCGCACTTCGACGTGACTGGGATAGCAAGATAGAAAGGGATTTCGAATTAAGGTCTCAAGCGTTATTCTAAATGAGTTAGGATACTGTTATAATCATAATAATACTGTATGTTTCTTGTATACCGAGCACGGTACAGAAAATATACTTCACATCTTCACACAAATAATAGAGATAGTGTTACTTATTTATTTCTTGCAGATCACAATAAAAAAGCTGGAACATGTGACACCCTGCAAGGGCATAGCAATATTAATTAATTTAGCTATTGATTTCTAAATAACAGAATTAACATAAATAAATATTAAGTCAACTTACTTTAATATCAAAATAAGCAAGTAAAGCATCGTAGCTCTATGGAAATCAGAAACAACGAATATACCGTAACTACAAGAGCAAACACAAGAGATAATTTTTCTATATCAAATTGACTCAAACATCCCACCTATTCATCCATGGAGATTTTCAAAACTTTTACGATCCTATCAGTAGCATTCTCAAGCTGACGAACTTAAGATATTTTTTAATTATTACTATTCATCAAGTAATAGCGATAATTTTATAAGTTAAAAAATAATACTGGCAGTTACAAATCGAAAGATGTTATACAAGCCATATTGATCTTATAAGTGTGAGTAACTTATCCATAATGTCAGTAAATTTTATTGCCAACTAACTGTGAAACCACATCACATCTTATCCCCTCTTTGATCGTTAAGCGCCCACCAATCACTTAATTGATTTGTCACATTAGTGAACACTCTAAATTTTTATTGACTTTACTATTCATCTTAGTTCCAACCACGTTAGGTCTAAAATACGGTAGCAACAACCACAAAAACATTTTGAGGGGTCTCTCTAGGGAGTGTATTGGGCCCTATACTTTATTTCATAGCAAAGAGGCAATTCTATTAAAAGGGGTGAAGTTTGAAATGGTTATTTTATTAGCCCTATCGTGATTAAAAGTTTATAGATTTACATTTTTGAAATCAAATCATTATTCAGTTACGATACAAACTAAAAATATTTGGGGTGTAATCGTTTTATAAATCCTTAAAATAGTAATCTGTTTTATTGGATTGTCTTAAAGAATTTTCCTCTCTTTTTTACTAATATGCATATTAATACAGAGAAAAATATTACGGTACAAAAATCAGTATTATGGGGAGAGGTTTTTTTTATAACGAACTTTTTGGTGTTGATTTTATTATTAAATTCTTAAACAGAGCAACAAATGACGTTGTGTGGGTATTTGTCTTATCCACCTGACAAAAATATTCGTCATTTTGTTAGCAAAGATCTCGTCTCCAAGTAATATCAACCTTTAGAAAGTCACACAAGGCCACTCAGGAAGTTTTGCTAAAAAAAGTTTTTATGTAGGAGGCCCTGGCCGATTTTACTGCTTATAAACCGATTGATTTTTGAGTGTGATTTGATTTGACAAGTAAAAGCAATTATTGTTCACATATTGAATTTCCCTCCCATTTTTTTTGGTCTAAATTCAATTATCACGTCTTATTGAAAAATGAATCTGAGTTAAGCAAATTTTCGTGCAATTATTTTTTATGACTTTGAAATCATATATCCTAAAACCGGACAAGCCATTTGATATGATCCAGAAACAAAGCATCTTTCAATTGTTTGGCTCTTTTAAAACTAACCAACGCTTTCCAAAATAAAACGATCGTGGAGTGCGGCGAAAATAATTATCACTAGTTTCTTCATTTTGATGGAGTATCTGTTATCGATTTAATTATAAAATCGAAACAGCATTAACACTGAACGGTGAACTTCGCAATGCTCGCCAGAAGTTTTCACTGCAATGAGCAACAAGCGACTGAACACTGGGTTCCTCGAGTTGTTGTTACCACGACAACGCGTCCACGCAGCCCAAAATAAGGAACTTCCTGGATACCATACCGATCAAAGTCCCTAAAGCCCTGACCTGGCACCGTATGACTTTCTTTTTACTTTCTAAATTAAAAAGTGGGAGTTAGGAAAGGAGTGGGAGGTAGTCTGAGAAAGGAGTTTAGAAAATTGGTTCGGACCCATCATACATTGTATAGAGACTGGTGGAAAGTTCTTTTCAGTTTTTCAAAACTTTCTGAGCGTCCACGTATTATAGAGAATAACATAATTTTGTTGTATTTTAGAAACTTAAAGCGTCTGTTATGCGTCTGTTTGTGATTTTTCAAATTACTTACTGAAATAGTATTTAACTTTGAGAATGAGTTGACATTTCTTAAAACTTGTTGAACTAAATTATGTTTAACGATATTCCACCATCTTCATTGGGCTAAAATACGTTTATAAAAAAAACTCTGAGCTTTCAGTTAGGATTCGAAACCACGACTTTTCGCTATACGGGCCAGTGCTCTGACGACTAAGCTACGGAGACGCTGGCAGACGCGTCGAAATTTACAAACACATTTCAACTTCTACTATGAGCTAGTACCGTTCCACCAATGTTGAAGAATAACTACATTCTACAACGAAAGTAATATTTTTACAAATATTTAACAATTGATTAAGATGGAACAAGCTTTAATAGAGCTATAATTAAAAACGTATTATAAATCTTAAATAAATATATATAATGTTAAATTATTAATACCTTAATATTAATTTCCCAGCTGATGACAACACGTCGCCTCTTCGATGGTCTCCTCCAACGTCGGCTGCTTTAGTTGCTGCTGCGTTAGCACCTCCAGCACTAAGACCCTGGCTTCCAGACCCTCCTACAAAGAAATCCAACCACTTGGGTAAGACAGGTTGGCAAGGCATCCTTGGCATTTATTAAATACCATTGTATTTGAAAATATGAAATTTGTATCTTCAGAAGAGTAACTTATAGACAATAAACGCGGTACAAGCCACAAGAAAATAATAGGTGTTTAAAGTTAAAGACATTCTGTCTTCAAGCAACCTTTCGTAAAACAGTCACAAAGTGAACTAAACATACGAATAGATGCTTCCGTCATACATAAGTACTATAAACGGTCCTAGAGGAATCTTCTAAAATCAAACGCAGTCTTATTATTGTAATCTAATCAATTAGGTTGAGCTTTGTAGCGTTATTTACAAGCATTATCATTGAAAAGGAATTGAAAAATTTAGTTTGAAACAGTGACCTATATAAGGGCCAAGTTCGATTTATCCAAATGACTCCCAACCTCTACATTCTCCATAGGATGTTTTCATAAGGATGAACTACAGTGCAATGGGGGTACATTAATGATCCTGAAACCTAAATACTTTTATGTTTATGTTAAAAATTCTTCAACCCTGTTTTTTTTTTATTTTCGTATAGGTCTGGTGTGCGTGGTTTGTGCAATGAAAATTAAATACTTTTATGTTTATGTTAAAAATTCTTCAACTCGGTTTTTTTTTACTTTTCTATAGGTCTGGTTTGCGTGGTTTGCGGTGACACAAGCTCTGGGAAACATTATGGAATCCTGGCATGTAACGGCTGCAGTGGGTTCTTCAAGCGCTCAGTGAGAAGAAAACTCATCTACAGGTATCATTTACTTATTCTTTTGAACAAATGAGGGAAAGCCTTAATTGAATTAAGAACATTTAATTTTGAAGACCTGGGACCCTACCATTACCTTTTATCGCGATTCAAGTTCAGCTGTTAAAGAGGGACACCACTATAGGCCGCGTATAGCGGTGTCTCACTTTGACAAATGAACTTAAATTGCGCTAAGAGGTAGTACGCCCTCTGTGGAGGAATTCAATGACGCGTTCTGGCTACCATTGATCTTTTGCAAGGACCGGTCATGATTATTATATATTTGTTAATTTTTCAATGCTATCTTATAATAATATGAGAAATAATGTTAATAGTAAAATACTAGAGAAATCGACTCAGCTCACAAGTATAGGCTCAGGCGGGAATCGAACCTTCAACCTATGGATGTCGATGGTCCCAACATTTGTAAAAATGTTTCTGTTCTGTTGTGGATGTTCATCTCATTGTTGAGAACGCAGGCCTACAGCGTAAAAACTATAAAAGGTACTAGAAAATTTCAACGGGTGTTTACAAGACAAGTAGCTCAATTTGCTTTGCAGGTTGCGGGTTCGATTCCCGATTTTTTCTAGTATTTTTCTATTAAAATAATTAATCGAAATAATGTTTGAGGGTTCAGTACTAAAGTTAACGGAACACGTGTACACGTTGTAATTATCATTATATGTAAATCGAATTAATTCACTAATTTTGTTTGATTCTGACGCATAGAGTCACGATGTTAGTATGTTAGGAAAATTTATGTTTGAATAAAATTATTCCTAAAAAGATATTTATTTTTGAAATACCTGTAGCTACGCTTTTACATTATCTTAATATACATAATATAATTCTTCAGTACGTATGTCACTGAACTAAACGGCTAAACCATTTTTTTTTGTATACGTTTGCCTGGTTGGTTTGGTGGCTATGTGCGCTAAATTTCAACTCATAAAATTCGTTTTTCAATTGTCATTTCTTTTTAATAATCTACACTAATATTATAAAGAGGAAAGATTTGTGTTTTTGTATGTTTGCAATGAACAAACTCAAAAACTACTAAGCCGATTTCAAAAATTATTTCACCATTGGAAAGCTACATTCACGCTGAGTAACATAGGCTATATTTAATGCTAGAAAAATTTAAAGAATTTTGTCCATCCGTGCGAAGCCGGAACGGGCCGCTAGTGAATAAATAAATAGCAAAAACAGATTTGTTGTAATTCAGAAACGTCAGAAACAGATCGTTTTCTACTAGGGATGCGACTGCAATCCGGCGTCATTTTCTCTATTAAATCAAGATGATTTTCACCTTTCAGTCCAAACCCAACTGTTAGTTAGTTATTCGAATATAATTGAAGATGTAAATCACCTTTTTTTAATTTTATACTTTTTTTTATATTTTAACGACGTAACGGGAACCAATTGACCACGGATATCGTCACATATTGTAAATGCGTTTATTCAACTGATTCCGAACCAAACAGTCCTGTAAGTTTTAAATTAGGAAGTTTATTTTCATGTATTCAAGTATTAATTACAATAGAAGTAATATTACATACATTTACACCAATTAGTCAAGCCCAGTGTTAGCTTTGTGTTATGGATTCTAAGGCAATAAATATACATATCTATATATATATTTTTATATGTATGTATGTATGTATATGTATATATATACATATATATGTGTGTGTGTGTGTGTGTATGTATATACATCCTGATAAAGTTTGATATTTATGATACATGTATATATCGCAGTCATCTGGTTGAATTTGTTATTTTATTGAATGACTAGCGCGTTCATTGAATGACGATATTTAATTGAATGACTAAAGGACAACTCGTCAAGTTGCTTAATGTAACGTTCAACGTCTTGACTGAAAGTCATTTAGCATAGTCGTTGAATAGGATATAGCCGACTTTGTAATGTTTGGTTAGGTTAGGTTAAATCCATGCTGTCACACTAATTTATTAGGAATAACGCACTTTAAAGTAAATTTAATCAAAATAATATTATTAATTTATTATTATTAAGTAAGTTTCAATCACCTGACTGATTTTACGTCCGCTCTGTTTAAAGGGCTATGATCCGCTAACTAGTTGGACGTTGAGTGACGCTTGTTCAATCAACGTTCGGCCTAGTCATTCAATGAACGCGCTAGTCATTCAATCAAATAGCAGATTCAACCAGATGACGGCGACATATATATAAGACTTATAATCATAGAATAGAACTGAGATTCGTAGCTTGTATTCCCATACAAACATCTGCCCCATCTGGGACTCGAGCCCAGGACCGTCCTGCGAAACCGTAGACAAATTAGACTCAAATTAAGAAAATTCATTTGTCAAATAACTTTATTCATTTGTTTTTAGTCATGATAAAATAAAAAAAAGGTTGTAGAAAACTAAAAACAAAACTCATTTTAACTCTTGGATTGCATGGCTAAAAAGCTTAGCGTCTTTCTCATTTCAAAGACATGTTTAGGCAAGGGCACAAGTGCGGCCAGCATCTTAGATAATTCAATAGAAAATTACAACTTTAAATTGAATCTACAAAGTTATTTACTAACGTAATTTAGTAGATATCAAGGTGTAAGATAAATTATAATTTTATATTATCTTGTTAAAATAATAATTATTATAATCCATATACCTAACATTCAATCAAGAATTTCATATTAAGATATTTTAAATAGATAACATAAATAAATTACATAAATTTCTCTATAATACAGTAAAACTGCGTTTTTTTTTTAGTTTATTTTCTAACTATACAATCACAAGCAATAATATGTTAACACAGTAGAACCATGACATATTCTATGACATATTGTCTCTTTGCTTTCAGACGATTTATTGTGACACGGTTCTACGGTGTATATATGTTATTGTTAGTGATTGACATATAAGAATATAGTTTAGTTTTGTTGTTTTTAACTGTCTTCAAATAAAGGAGGTTATCTATACGACCCGTATGTAATATTGTCAGAATTGCACAATATTGTATATGTATATTTGTATATAATATGTTTATCTCGGCATATTAAAACGATGTGTAGTATTCCATTTTTTGGTATACTGTAATTTTTAGTAGAAATTAACTAATTAATGAGAAAATTGATGTTATTGTATAAAAAGCGTGGAGTGCTTTATACGACATTCTTCTCATACTAACTCTACAATTTGAAATAAAGCAAATAGGTCGATGCAGTCGCTAAGCCTACATCTTCGTAAGCACCATATATTGGAGAGGAAACTAAAAAAAAAAAAATAATATGTTTAGTAAATTTTAAATTTTCATAAGAATGAAAACTAACAAAAAGCGCGCGCTTTTTGTTTAAATGGATAATCCCATAGAGCTTATGTTTTTTGGACATAACTTTTTTATGTTTGCGAATTTCTAAATTCAGGCTCTGTTATAATCTAGTACTAAATTCGTCGATTAGATTGTACACAAAATTATTAAAATCGGTTAAGAACTCGGGAAGCTATGGCGTAACAGACATTTCGTCATTGAAGTTGATCCAGTAATCTTGGTAATTAATGGATAAAAAAAATACAACATTTATATTGAGCACCCAACGCTATTTAACAATGATATTAATTTTCTATTTAATTATCTAATTGTTGTATTAAAATTTACTTTTTAACTTTAGTTCGGTACACCATAAAACGGGTTTTTTAGTTTTTTTAAACTTATAACTTATAAATCATGCAGTGAAGGAAACAGCGCTTCTCGACTTCCTTTATAATGCGCACAGCAAAGGTGTGGAACTCCCTCCCTGCGTCTGTATTTCCGAGTGCATATAACCCGTCTGTTTTTAAAGCCAGGGTGAATAGGCACCTTCTGGGTTAGCTCGTTCCATCGTGGATTCTGTCTTTGCCCCCGGGCTTGATTGGGATCAAGAGCGAACCCATTCTGAATGAAAAAATAAAATAATACAATACAATTGATTTTTTTGTTTTTTCGATAAATTAATATGAAGTTGTTGTAATAAACAATGGAAACCACATTAACTTCATGAAGTGGAAGTGGCCTCTCTATCGCTTGTACCTCGCTCTCGCTTGCACGCTCGGCTCAGGCAGAACGTTATACTTTTTCGTGCATGCAGCCTGTGTTCATCGATTTATACGACGTTATCACGTCAACAATAATAAAATTTTAGAAATAAAACCTATTTTTTCCAAAAACTCATACCATACATTCACTATGAAAAAGTGAAAGAAATAAAATCGTGAACCACAACCATGTGTTGACCCAGCCTTTCTGTTTCATTACACAAACAGGTGATAATTTCAAAATGTAAAGCAGGATATACAAACACATCAGTTAATGCTCCATTTCTCAAATTAAGTAAGAAGTTTTCAATGGAAAAATTAATGTCAAACAGCATTGAGGTCACAACTGCGGCACAGAAGCGTAAACTGTGATACCAGCTAAGCAAGCGAACCAATTGTTATGAATATGAACTTTCTATGTGGGCCACTTGATTCGTGACAAGATATTGTGGCCATCTTAGTTACTATTAATTTTAAGTAGACTCGGTTTCACAATTCACTTTTATGAATAATTGATATGTATCGAACTATATGTATAAATAAATGCAAATTATAATAACTGAGCCACAGCGACGCGTGGCCCGGTCAGCTAGTAGCTGATATATAAATAAATAATTTAAATATTTCCTACATTCACACCAATTAGCCTAGCCCAAAGTAAGCACTGTAAGGCTACTAGGGTAACGGATAGACATACATATATAATACAAAGATATGTGATATTAATAGAAATATATATAAACAAGCATGCCTCAGGTACAAAAGCTCGTATTCATCATACAAATATATATATATAGTAGACACTCACAAATCACAAATATTGTTTTGAACCCAAGTTAATAAGCTAAAGCACTTGTGTTATGGAATTTAAAAATAACGAAGGTGCCACAACACCCTGACCCGAGCGAGCCAATATAGAAAAGTTAGTTGTTTACATTGACCAGGGCGGGGATCTAACCCGGGACCTTGGAGTGACTTTACAAATGAAACCGGTATCTGTATATCTGATCGATCAAATGCCTGAATTTGTTGTTTTTTTAGGATTATAACAAAATAGTCTCTCAATTCTAGTAAAAAATTGTACAAAGCCTTGCGACCAATCCCGCCTATTCACACTCCCGTCACTTTAGTTTAACTAGCTCCCGTGTCACTTATTTTCGTTGATAAGTGACCTATGTAGTTACGTTGTTTTTCATTTTATAATTTTCCCCATAAACTTGTGCGATTTCGCGTTATAATAAATGTTTTTGAACATGAATAAAACTATCCGACGACATATCGCTTCATGTTCTTGGTTACATTTGAGCTGACCAACTGAACCTATTAAAAAAATCTACCGCCATATAGTATATTATTTCAGATGTACGTAGCTTATAATGAACTAGGTAATTTATACCGGTTTTCATGGTAAGTATTTAATTTGGATTCAGAACAAATGGATAGATTAGCTCAATAGCATATTGGTTAGCTCAATCAGCTTTAAATTGTTGGGGTTAAGCATCTTTCCGCATCAGATGCAGCCAGACTAGTCTGTGCCGTGGTTCAATTACGTTCTTTATTTGTTGTTTAAAAAACATAGGATACAATGGGATTGACGTAATCTGTGTAAAAGTCAGTTAATAAAAAGTATCTTTCGCAAATTCCGGCTATGGATGAGTGACTCAACATTTATCACCTCTATCCCCTTCGTGTTTCAGAAGTCATGTTACATCGTTTGTCTCAACTGTATCGTGGTCATTTGCACCTTGCAATCTACACTCTGTGTCGTGTATTGTATCTTTATTTCTCTATGGTCATCACAGGTACCTGCAATAGGGATATTTACATACATACTCTTTGCCTGAGTCTGTGTTTACTGACAAATACAATTTGGGGTCTTCAAGTCACGAGTGAATAGGTATCTTCTAGGCAAGCGCGTCACATCCTAGATCGCATCGAAGAAGAACAGAAGAACATGTTTTGACATTTGCCCCCTATGATGATGACGGCTTTATTCTAATTCAGGATCATGTTCGGACTCACAGTGCTCGCTCAGTCCAAGCATATTTAAACCATGTGGCTATAACAGTGACGCAGAGGCCAGCAGGATCCCTGGGTATCAATCCTCCAAACCATGTTTGGGCCTTGTTAAAGTAAAGCATTAAATCAAGAATATCCCTCAGCAATCTAAGAGAACTGCAAAACGCATTACTTGAAGAGTGGCAGAGCTTGTCCCAAAATACATAACAGATAGATAACATAATTTGAAGCAACCCGAGAAGGATGGAAACGTTAGAGCACGAAGGGGATGCACACGTTATTAGTGTTATATTTGTTTAATTTTAAATATAAGTAATTTTTAATATATATGATTGTGTTCCCACGAAATAGAGAAAAAATTGATAAATATTTCTTACATTCACACCAATTAGCCTAGCCCAAAGTAAGCACTGTAAGGCTTGTGTTATGGATACGAGGGTAACGGATAAACATACATATATGATACATACATAATATTCATAGAAATATATATAAACACCCATGACTCAGGTACAAATGCTCGTATTCATCATACAAACATTTGCCCCTTCCGGGATTTGAACCCAGGACCGTCGGTGCGAAAGGCAGGATCGCTACCATTGCACCAAACGGTCGTCATATTGATGTTTTTATTGATTATATTTCATAACATTTCCTTTAATTTTTTTTTTGTCGTGGATAGGTAAGCGCTTGACCGCTATCTCTATCCTGATGGTAAGCAACGATGCGATCTAGGATGTACCTGCCTAAAAGATAGCTATTCACCCGTAACTTGAAGACTTCTAAATTGTCTTTATCAGAAAACACAGACTAAGGTAGAGTCTTAAAATCGATGTTAAATATTTATCAGTTTGTTACTTCATGTATAATTATTATTTGTTTTAAAATACACGTTATTATTTCTATCCTCTGCCTTTTTGAATGTTCCGTTTATTGTGCCGGTGTGTGTATATATAAGAATGAGCGAAATATTATTAGCCAATGTAGAAACAGGTGTACGCATCAGTTATTTGTTTCAGTGTCCTGTGATTCATGATAATGCATCAGAAAGTAGGTATTTCGTAATTTTATGTTTCATAAGTTATACATTGACACAGAACTTTAGTGGAATAATATTTAAATGTTTGTTGGAAATTTTCTGGGTTTTTTTTTCGTGAATGAGGAAAAGGTATTATCATTGATGTTACACCAAACACAAAACATCGTTTACAATTGGAAATCAACATGATTTTTAAAACTAAATTCGATATGCTATCTCGACCACAGTAGCTAGTTAACGTAAGAAAGGTTTCTGATTTGTTCTAAAGATTTTTTATCTGAGATGTCTTATATATTTTTTAAAAATAGCCCAAAATTACAAAACTCATTTTAAACAATAACATAAAATAAGCTAACTATAATAACTTAAACACTAAAATGAAAGAAACAAAAAGCCCTAAAACCAATTGAAATAACTCCCAAAAAGCACATGAAAGTAATTTTTCTGAATCCAATCATTAGATTGGTGCTATTAAGCAATACTTATAAATAAAATGCTAAGGTAAGTGTAAACCAGATGAGACATCGTAACAGTTATTCTACGGAAACCACAGTAGCTAGTTTACGAAAGAATTTTTTGCTGATTTTGAAAATCCTTTTATTTTTTTTGTTTATTAATATGCTTGTCTTACAAGCTAAGAGAATTAATTAATTAAGAATGATTAAAATACATTTTCATTATCTATAGATTCAGATTAATTATATAAAAAAAGATATTTACAATAAACAGAAAAATCCCGAAATCACAAAATTTATTTTAAGCAACAATGTAAAAAAACTAAGTTAAACAATAAAATAAAATTAAATGTAAAAAAACCAATGCCCTGGCCCTGCCCAATAACTTCCAAGAAGCACAAGAAAAAAACAGATACCAATCCAAGCAATAAGAAATTGTTATAATCTTATAGCACCAATGTAAACCTCATTTGTCCCTAAGCACCTCTCAAACAAAGATATGAAATCAAAACCATACCACATTAATCCACTTAATCCGTATCAAAAACTGCAACATGCCATGGGCCTCATCTGCGCACTGGCAGCCAAAAATGACAATGGAAAAACCGGGAGGGTACCACTCGTATCCACTTAATCCATGGTGGACATGTTTCTAATTCTTAATACATCTGTGACCTGTTAAAGGCGAGACTCGAGCTGTTACGATTAGCGATTGATTTATACTATTAGAATTGATTTTTACTATTGCTGGCTGGTTAGACTTGAATCTCTTTTTGAATTGGATCTTGTTTAAAATTATCTACTCTGAAAAATACATTGTTAAATTTTGTGTTTTATTTATACTTTAGACTTAAATAGAACAGTTTACATTGACAATTTAGTAAATATTTCGAAATGGACTTTATTCTGTTCAAATAAGAATCACAGTATGTTAATGGTGCAATTTTATTATGTTAGACAAGTTATGGGATTATATAATTTCATTTTTAAAAGGCAGTAAGATGCGGAATCGAGTAGGTCCTAATATAAAACTTACTAAAAATATAATGTGACATTAATTATTTATAGAGATGCTTGAAAATATGTTTTATATTGTATCGTGGGGCAATCTTTTCAAATTCATTTGAATTCGCCAGAAAAGGTAAAGAATATTACAAAATATAGTGACCTTTTATAAACAATTGAAATAGTTAATTTACTCTTGTTAAAAGCAACAATATTAATACAAACAAAACTGACACATAAAAAATATTGTAAAAATAAAAAGCAAAACAAAACATTAAGTAAGTTCTGTTTTAATGAAATAGCTTCTGTTACCGCTTCCGCTTATATTCAATGTTCTAACCCTAACCATCCCCAATCGTGGGTATTTAAATGGGATGTGAATTTAATTTTCGTTTTTTATGGGGTATTTTGGTTCCCTGCTCACTGTATAGCAAATTCTGTGTAGGGGTATCTTATGATACTTTGAAACGGGCAAGTAAATATTATTTGCATAGAAAAAATTGTATTGAAAGTCTTTTCTTCTACCGTTATCACTATCAAAGTTCTTGGTAGCTTAGATTTATTAAATCGAAGCTATTTACTTACGGTTGTCGTGGGAAAATGAGCCTTATAAGCTAGTTAACTTTGTCACAACCACCGAAATAGAAACTTATACCATTTTTCTTTATTCAAAACTAGTGGCCCATCCCGGCTTCGCACGGGTGGACAAAATTCTTTAAATTTTTCTAGCATTAAATATAGCCTATGTTACTCAGCGTGAATGTAACTTTCCAAAGGTGAAAGAATTTTTGAAATCGGCTTAGTATTTTTGAGTTTATTCATTGCAAACATACTAAAATACAAATCTTTCCTCTTTATAATATTAGTGTAGATAAAAGACTAACCGGTTTAATAGGCTGAATAGCTTCTATAAAGAAGTGTAGAAAAATCTGTCTTAGATGGAAATAAAAGCCGTCTCTTTTGCTGTACAAGTTCCTGCACAAAACCACTAAACAAACATTCGTTATTCCTACGAAATTTGTCAACTATTGGTACTATTTTTTTACCATATCATCTTAGCAATTGCGAATGAAATATTCTTATAATTTTTGAAAGTTAATGATGAGACTGCTTTTAACAGGTATAAGATTATTTTTATTTCTGGCTTTACAACAATAATGTCTAAAATTATTAAATATATTTTTCCTTTATTTATATAAATACTATCGCACTTTTAGTCCAAGTCAATAAATTAAACGTAGATATTTGCCCTTGAAACGTAAATGACTTAAACCTTTTTGATGATATCGAGCAATCGTTGTGAAGGCTCTCGTATACTGTAAAAGAACTAAATCTTTAAACGGAGTTTACTTTGAATTCAAAACTAAAAAATTGTATGGTAATTGTATGATTTTTAAAATAATACTATGTACTCTGTTTCTAAAATTAGGTGATGTATTACTACATCGTCAATACTACAGTCATTACAAGATGCAGAAAGCACCTTTTTTAATAAAAAAGATTATAGCTATTCTAATATAAATGGATTTATTTTATTTTTGCATTTAAAATACCATATTTAAAATACGCCCAAAAAAAAACTAACCACATCTCCGAGCCCTCAGGTAGGAAACGAGCCTACGACCTTTCTCTATCCCATATTAATAATAATAATATTTCCTACATTTACACCAATTAGCCTAGCCCAAAGTAAGCACTATAAGGCTTGTTTTATTTATACTAGGGTAACGGATAGACATACATATATGATACATGATAAGTAAAATTAATAGAAATATTTGAATAGCCATGACTTAGGGTTATCTCGTATTCATCACACAAACATCTGCCCCTTCCGGGACTGTTAACCAAAGGCCTGAGCGAAAGACAGGATCGCTACCGTTGTACCGAACGGTTCTTATATAACACTTAGAAAAAGGTAAATATGCAATTAATAAACTTCAATACACCATTAAATCCACCCCAAGTTACCATTAAATATTTGATATATAGTAGTATAAAAATTTATACATTTACACCGTTTTCTATCATCTGATGATATCGCATAAGACATACAAAGCGACAATATTAAAAACCGTTTAACATTTGGCCCACCCCAAGTGGCGTTCCAATTAATTCGCCACGCACCCCTGATGTTATTAATTTATTGTGCCAAGCCCTTATAGATGTATCGTCAAGTGTGACATGTGTCTTCTTTTACGTACACAAATAGGTATTGTTCGTCCTTTTTCCCTATAAGAGAATTAAAAACAGATGTGAGTATCAGTGAAACTATAATTATTTCAGAGAGTTTAAAGTTACAAAAAAAATCAAGTGGAATCAACTCTACTATACCATTAGAATACAAAAAATATTTTAATGGATGCATGTTATAAAGTTTATAATTTATTTAATAATTTCTATGTAACAATGATTTTTCACGTATTTTTTTTGTGGTTTATGGAAATTTACCTTTTTTGATATTATAATAATTTTTTTACACATTAAAAACCCCAGAAGAATACAAATAAAGTGATAAAATAAAACATAAATACATAACTGATAACTCACATCAATTATTAAGACCCGTACTAAGCAGAGCTTATACTAAATAATGTATATAATAGTAACACAAATACATTTAGAACAACCACGAATAAAAAACAAATCCGAATGCTACTAATATCCGGACGCCAAAAATATATGAAAATTAAATTTTATTCCACCGTTTGTATTAATATTGTTTTAGTAAATAAATAGGACTACAATAGATCTATAACATTTACAAAAAATCATTTTTCAAAGGAAATAATTGAGAGAATACAACAACTAAGAAAAGCAATCAAATCTGAAAGTTCCAAATCCGTATAAGGAAAAATACTCAATCAAACTGCTAGTACCGTGAATACCGCAAGCTGCTGGCGTAGAAACTAATAAAGATTAAAGATATTTCATTACTGGTAATCCCGCCCTAATAGGCTTATGGCCAAGTTGACATTTGTTGCAGTTGCCAAATATATTGATGAGGAAGAGTTTGGGACCCATATCAGCTCCCTGTGTTACACCACTTAAGCTGACTATTAATACTTTGATGGACGGTAGGTTTTGAAGAATGTAAACTATCTTAAAGAAAAATAAGCCATAATATACTAATAAATAATAAAGTAAGCCGTAACTACGTCGAGAAATTTGGTGCATAAAAAAATAAAATTACGTTGTTGGGTGTTCACACAAGCAAGCAGTTTAAATGTGCAGCGAAAATGATTGCCACTACGCATATGTTACAGCATTCAATGACGCTGACGTACAGCGACATTAAATAATGATTTTTAAAAATAAATAGAAACCGCGTCTTCTGGAATTGGAACTGGCGTCTTATCAAAGTGCCTTAATTATTACTAATGACGACTAATAACAACAGCGTATTTGCCGGGTTGGAAGGTTAAAATATACAATGGCTTGGCATTTTTGCATCAAATAATGAGACAACTTTAAACATATTTAGGAGGAAGGTTGGTGCAACAGTTCTAATACTGTATAGGACGTAATTTTGTATGACGAGTAAGTTCCAAGACCAAATAGCTTTAAAACAGTAACACATGCTGATCTGATAATGTATCTATCTTTAGTTTGAGATATAGAATTGGTGTGTTGTTCGGAGTTATTATATTATTCGAATTTGCGTCTTCTGGCGAGTTGTGTCAGAATATGATAGTTTAAATATTTGTGAGGTTAACATGTTACCAACGGAAACCATATTTTTTCTGAAATATCATTAAAGATCTATTGATTATTGGAATTTTTATAAGTACAATAGGTATGTTGTATTTAAATAGGAGCGGAACGTATTTATCTTTGATAACTTTTAGCAATTTACGTAAATAATGGTTTGCTTATTACATATTGTGTTTGTTTTAAGTTTTTAACTTTCTTAAAGAAAAAGATAGTTAAAAAAATACGAGTACTATTGCTTACTAATTTCGATACTTAAAATGTATTTTTAATGATAACACAATTATATATTTTTTTATTTTACTTAAAGAATTACGATTGCTGTCCAGATTTCATATAAAACCATGAAAATAAACCATAAAGAGACTTAAAAGAATTTGAATCAAGTTTACATCTTTCAGTGGCGCCCAACATGGGGCACACTCTGAATTATACTAAACGGGCTGACCTTTCCCGCCTAATGAAACAATACTTGTTTCAAACTTACCTCAGAAAGCCTTGTGTCTTGAGGAAACAAGAGCAGACGGCAGATTTACCCTTAAAATATCTAGTAAAAGTAATGTATTCTATTTTTGACAGATGTCAAGCTGGAACCGGTAGATGTGTGGTGGATAAAGCACACCGGAACCAATGTCAAGCGTGCAGATTGAAGAAGTGCCTCGCCATGGGGATGAACAAAGACGGTAAGAAAGATATAGATAAGTAAAATTCCTTAATTACATAAAGAAGGACCTTCTAGCAATGTTAGTACCTTCTTTGGCTTGAAATGGGGAATTCCATTTTTAACCCCGAACCCAAAAAGAGGTGTGTTATAAGTTCGACCGCTAAGTTAGTGTGCGTCTGTGTATCTGTTTGTGGCACCATAGTTCTTATATGGGTGAAACAATGTAAATAAGGATTCTTTTATTTGAAAGCAGGTTTTCTAATGGTGGTTCTAAGACTTGTTTTATCAAAATCAATAAAGTCGTTTGATGGTCATCAGCTCTTTTGTTAGCTGAGGTAAAGATATAAGACGCATAATGGCTATAAATTAAATAAATTTCTTGGTTGTACATGACTACAAAATATGTATATTGATATGCATAGTAACAAACATTATAAAACACGAGTTAAATCCTAGGAATTATTTATATTTTATCATTTTTTGTCTCATAAATTTCATGCCTGTAAAATCTCAACTAATAACATGCCTCTCTTGTTGAGGCTTGTTAACGATTTTAGGGCTACTATTGCAGTAGTTAAGCAACTTTCCCGAAGACTGCTCATGAGATAGATGATCAAAGTTACGTTCCGTCAGTAGTTTCTTTAAAAGTCACCAGTCGCAGCACTCGTCGCGCTAGTTTTCTTGTTATACCCAAGCCACGTACAAATTACGGCAAAACTATGGTCACGTTTGAAGGAGCACAATTTTATAGTAAAATTCCCTCACGTCTTAAAAGTGAAGACTCGTTTGACGTATTAATAAATTGAATAAAAATAATGTGTTAAGCGAGTCTCTCTATTATTGTAAGTAATTTTTAAATAGTTTCATCATATGCTATAACGTTTTTTTTTCTTTTGCGACCGCGAATTTATAAATAAGTTTTGTTTACATGTTCTCATGTAAGTGACAATATGGTGTCTTTATAAGAATAAATATCTTTAAACCGAAAGTATTGAATATGATGATTTCAGCCCTAATAACTTATCGGTATATGAACTTTATCGGTCTCTTTTTATTACATTATTAAAGCTTACTTATAAAACATACTATATATATATATATATATATAACATACATATAATACAGATATATATCATAAACCAACAAAACTAACCGGAATTAAGTGAATAATTTTATTAAATAATTATAAATATTTATGGCACCAATATTATAAATTTACGTTAAATTAATCAAGAATCCCGAATAAACGTCTACTTTTAAGTATTACCATTTTAAATAGAGGCATTTTACATCTATAAGTACACAATAAAATTGAAAATGTTTTTAACATTTCTTACTTTTATTTTTATCATTTTGAACAACGGGTTCTGATTAAACAATATATTTTAATAACTTTAAATAAATAGTTCACATAATAAACACCTGTAGCATATTAATTAATATTAATAATTTAACCCATTAATATTATATTGAGCCTACGAAAAATTAATAGCAATTATATACAAATAGTGAGATTTGCTTTGATGGGTTTATAATAAACGATAATAATCATACTATTATTATAAAATATATTATTAAATACAAAACTAGCGGCCCGTCTCGGCTTCGTACGGGTGGACAAAATTCTTTATTTTTTTTATTATTAAATATTTTCCGTTAGCGCCATCTAGCGCCCGGTAGACGAACTACTTGCGGTTAACGCGTTGCTATGGTAACGTATATACAATGGAAAAAGAGCGGGAAAAAGAGCGGACAGACAAACACACAAACCACTGTGATCTTAGATTATAGATTAAGCTGCAGCTAATATGGAACACGAATAACTCCATCATGTAATCACGCCGCCACAATAGTTTTATTATTTTCGTCATTAATATAAGGCTTTTATTAAAAAGTAATAATAAATTACTTTAAAGCTTATATCTTGTTTTTAACAAATTAAAAAAAGGAGGTCATCAATTCATATGTAGCTATTTAATATTGTTTATTACACAGTTTTTGTATAATTATGTTAGTCTATAATAGCTTCTAAACATGGATGCTTAATTTGATATGTGTGTATATGAATTGTTCCCGCAAAAATATATAATATAATTTTTTTTTTTTATATTTCTGATAGTTACGTAAATCTTCTTCAATATGATATGATATGATGTATACTCATCTATATATAATTGTTTTGGTAATTAAAATAATACAATTCGCGAAGGCGAGTAGATACTTATTTAATTTATAATTAAATTAAAAGATAAGGTAGACACATTACGTATTTCGTAATATATTTTTGATTTTATACTTTTTTGATGCATTCAGAGTGAAATTTTTCATGTAACGTAAGCTACGCACGCAGCATGCAATGAAAAATCGACACTATCAAGTTAGCTGTTAAAGTAAATAGGCTAACTTCAGACATTTAAAAATATAATAAAAAAGTATAACTTCTACTCGCGTACATAAGTACACGCGCGTATTTTTATTAATATTAAAAATTGAAAACCATTTAAAAAAATATTTACCTTTACTATTCAAACATTATGAACTCGTCTCCCTCAATATATTTCGCCTGATTAACTCTACGTGTGTTGCAGACAACAGCGCAGATTTGCGCGCTACTCGTGTTTTGATGTGTTTATGACATGTTTGTCTAATAGCGGATCAGCGCATACGTGGGAAGGAACTATGGGAACTGTTTGTGAAGCTTTGCTGACTTTAAACTCTAATATCTATGAAATTTCCAAATATTAATGTGATATAAGTCATAATGAAACAGAAATAGACATATCAATCGCTTTATTGTAATACGATTACTTAATTTTTCGTATTTTTTTTTCAAAGTTAAAACTAGTAAAAATAATTATATTTAGCGTCTTTACGTTCTACTCAAAATCGTTATTTTGAGTAGGACAATAGTGGTAGAAGAATGTCGTACATAGGAACCCACGCATTTCTTACAATGACATTACTTTTTAGTTATATTGAAATTTATTTTTTACTTTTTAGTCCGATATACCATAAAAGCGTGATTTATAACTTTTAACGATAATTTATTTTGATTTTTTCGTTCGATCTACTGTAGTAGAGTGATTTTTTTTTCATAATTAGTGGCATTTATAAATTTCGAGTTCTTCGTATTATTTTGAAAGGTTCTTTGAAATTTTTTGAAACGTTTTTTTTTAATTATTGTATTGTCACGGGTCTCTGATAAGTGTGCAAAGTTAATCAAATTAATCTTAGGTTTCGAATTGGGCAAAAATCGCATAAGAAGATTCCATTACAAACAAACAGACATACAGGCAAAGTTATTAAAAGCGTGATAATAAAAATGTGATATAATTTGTGTATGGCCAATGACAATCAACATAAAAAAAACCTTAATTCCTGACATGTTTACCAAATTAATAATTTAATTATTAAAACTGAACTGATATTGAGAACAAAACACAAGAATATCCTATTGAATAAAAATGCGTTGTCACAAAACATAAAAAAGAAATCTTGTAAATGAATAATGAAAATAATTAAAATTAATTATGTACTGGAACATAATTGAACATAGTTTTCTGACTGTTAACGACAGCTTTTTAATAAAACAACATAAAAACAAATATTTAAACGATAAAATACAGCAATAAAATAAAAATTGCAGAATAATAATAATACAAAAAACCTAAAAAAAATTTCACCAACATTGTTATACCTACTTATTTTAATAAGGTTACATTTCTTTGTAAAGCCTTAGCTGTACCTGAGGTGTTAGCTGTTTTTACAAAAAAATGCAATTAATTAGTGCAAAGAGAAAAAAAATATTATTTATTGAGCAACCGATATATTGAGCACGAAATACTAATAGATTCAGGAAATAGCATTTTTTTTTCACAAACAAATAACAATCTTAGCAAAATAGTCATAACGATTCAAGGACTCCAAACACTCAACCCTTTTAAAACTGAAGAAGATCATCTCACCTCTTTAGTGTGAACAAAAAGGGGTTAAAAAAATATTTTAAAAAGTTTAGCTAACACGCGCTCGCCACGTGCCGGCAACCGCGCCGTATACAAATTATGGCTTACGGATCCCTAAATTTGGTATACATTTTTTTCAAGTTAAGTCGTGCATACGTTTGTTAGTTTAGTTTGATTGGTTCCGTATGAATAGATTGGTGATGCAAATTGTTTTCAAGATTTTTGGTTTACATTGTTATTTGTTGTTTAGAATTCTATGGTTATTTAGTATTTTTTAATAATACAGCTATAGACTAAATTACGGATATAAGATTTATAAATATTGAATTGGTATAATAATGACCATTATAATAGATCATTTTGACTATTAGTAAGGTTTTACATAGACAAACTGTCTGGCAACATCATAGACGCTTACTAGCAAATTTTATTAATAGCAAATAATTAGCAATTAAATATTGAAATTTTGTTAGTACATACTAATTACGTGAAGATGACATAGATCTTTAATATATCATAAAACAACGGAAATGACTATACGAGTGTAAAAATAACTTTATATAAGTACACGCAAATAATGTGAATAATTACAGATTACCACACGTTTCCCACCGCAAACCCTTTACCATAATGCCCTTAAGCTCAATCTAATAAGTTGAGTTTCGGCGTCAACCACGCCCCCATTATAATGAGCGGCACATTCTCACAAATAAAGATAATTAAGCAAAAACTACAAAGCCAAAGCCTCAGGCGCTTCACATTCAAATAAGCACCCCTCGTTACTGAGATGTTTAACCGCAACTTTGTCTCCAAATCTGTTGGAAACGCTTTTTCAATTTTCGCCATCATTAAATTTAAGTCGCTCGCGTTGGTCACGTCTTTTTATGAATAATTATCGGAGTTTTACAGATGATGCAACACTGCTTTATACTTCAATAATTAGTTCAGAAACTGTTACAAATTTTAACTTAATCTAAAGTGAGGATTTTCTCACACACCTAAAGAACTTTGTAGAGAACTTTAGTAAGCTCGAAGTAATAAAGTCTATAAAAAACAATACAAACGAAAAAGTTAATAAGTAACTTCCGTGAAACAATGCAAATCACCAAAATGTAGCACTCAATTCGACAAACAAAAATCCCGGCAATCAAACTTGAGAGTCGAATTTCCATTTCCCCGATTACCATAACGCGAGTGCGCCCAACAATGAAACGTTGATCCAATTTAACACGAAAAGAAAGTGTCAAAAAGACGTTCTGAGGGAAGTAATGAGGGCGCAGAACGCTGCCCTGCGGCATCCCGAGGGTGGCTTTATTACTTTAAGCTTTGTATTATTTTGCTCCCGACGCTCTTGTGAAAAGGAACGCTTAATTCGGTTACACTTTGAGATGTCGAAGCGACGATCTAATTATCCTCGGTAGCTTGTGGCTCACCTTGTCAAAAGCCTCACCCTGTTCAGGTAACCGAATTCATCAGGGAGTCTCGCTCGTTTCAGATGTTTAATTCGGACGGCTGTTATAAACAAACTTCCAAATGAAGGATTGTTTATTCTAAGCAGAATATTCGATGAAATTATCATGGGACTCACCCTCAAATTTAGAATTGTATTTCTCCTATGCGACTTCTTTCCTTTTCAAAAGTATTTTTGAAGTAAAACTTCTTTACGCACGCTTGATTTGGGGAGTAAGCTGGTGAATGCGTGACGAGAGCGTTACGAAAAGTGTGATATACATATAGATGGAGTTAAAGAAGTTTTGCTTCAGTCGTGAGGTCTAAATCACACTCGTTTTTTTGTTAACGCAGACTTTTCAAATAGTTTTATTGAAAACTTACAACTTCCAAATAACTGTATAAACTTTATTTATAACTTTGAAAATATACTAATGAAGATTTGGTGTTATTTCAATATTTTAGTAGTCAGCAATAAAAATATACGGTTCGGTAAAAAAAGTTGGGGTTTCGAATCCTAGAGCTAAGACGAATGTTTTCAAAACATGCATTTTTATATGAAACATTTTGTGCTGTTTTCCACTAGTTGAAGATTAATTAACAATATCGTTAGAAGAGTAGAAAGCAGAGAATTAAAGATTCATTTGTAAAATTAAATGCTAATGGGATGACTTTGCGTTTTAATCCTAGGCTGTACCTTCTTCGTGCAGGTTTAAGCTCCGACGTAAAACAGTACAGTCGTGCCAGAAAGTGGTGTCTTTTAGGTAATGAATTTTATGGATCGGTAAATAAAGTTTCTTTTTTTTAATCACATGTTTTTTTTAAAGAAGTGGCACGTGCACATGATGTGTAATGACAAAGAGAAAATCGTCAATTGAATCAGAAACAAAAGGATAAGACTTTAAAAACATGTTTTGTCTGTTAATATGTCTGTCAATTTAACATTTTTGAACATAAAAATAAAATTATATGTGTGTACATTAAATTTTATACTTACCCAACTGTCATCTTTGATATTAATATAGGGTAAGCTTTTTTTTCATTCTTATATAAAGTCATTTTTACATTATTTTTTACTGTAATAACAAAAATACGGCGGGCAGTTGTGCTCTCTATTTCTACGAATATTTTAACAATTATTTTGAAAAAAAAACTTGATGAAAAGTATTAGATATTATATTACCTTTGAACGCGTTAAATAAAAATTATTTTTTTTTTACATAAATTATATATCTACATAAATATTGATTGTATCTTCCTTTATCAGTGACTCGCACGTGGCAAGTCAAATATCTTTATTTCTTTTTTTATATAAAATTACTTAGTAACGCGCAAAATTAATTGAGCCTATATTTGTTTAAGTACACGATCATACCTTAAATCCAACGTCGCGTACCCTAACACTTAACTGTTTATACCGGAGTTAAAGCTACAGTAACAGACACTGATTAATGCGATTTTAATCCCACCATAAAATCCCTAAATCCAGCCCTGTATTAATGGCCAGTTCACCCCTTAAGGTCACAAGTCTCCGCCCCCAACAACCGAAACTAAACTTTACCGCAGCACGAAACAAGTCAATTTGGAACAACGCTAAATCATGAAGGATGATTTCAAATCCAACGATATTTAAATTCAGATTCCTAACTTTTAAGACTGACAAGTGTGAATTCAAATGCAAAAGGCTTAGAGTTGCGTTTTCAACTGTCAGAGTATTAGTATTACATCCAGCAACAGCAGAAGTATAGTCTTTAGGTACATTTGTATACAGTTGAAATCGGATTGCGTGGTCGGCATCAATAACCGTTAAGCCGAATCAGTCCGACAGAAGTCGTTTTCGAGCAAGTATTAGGTTTTTACACGCGAGTGAGCGAGATAAAAGAATTCTATGAATTTCGCTTTTCGAATAAGGGTTTAGGATTGAGCAAAAGCTTGTACAGTGCACCTGATCAGTTTGATTTTATTTTTCAATTATCCCGGGTACATCTGTTAGTCGAGGTTCATTTTATTGTTTATTAGATAATGATTTATGAAATCTTAATTCCATATTACTTCTTGTTTAGTTTTTGAGAAAACACGGATCCACACTGTAATTTATTTTAACATATTTTAATAAAATAACATTTAATTTAAAACGTAGAAAATTATATTTTTTTCTTTGGCGTTGTATATTCCAAAGATTATCATAATTATTATTAATTATTCAATTTTAAATTTTACACTGTCATTGTTAATAGAATTATAAAGAAACGTAAAAATCACACCGCAAAGAAAAGAAAAAAAAATGGATAGACTGATGTTCTTTCCGTTAAAGGCTAAACACTAAGTTAGTTATTTGAGAATATAGAGGCTTTTTTCTTTGAATATATAGTTACAACCGAGTTCTAGGATCGAATTAAAAGTTATCTGAGTAAGGCGGGAAAATGATGCACTTTTGTTTATTTGTACCCAGTCGATAGTCGAGCGCTTATGAATCGGTACGCGTTGTTAAGTATTTTACTGATAAAACGCAATTTAAAGTTAGTTTTGGAATTGATTTCTTTCATTGAAAAATTTGGACCTCATTAATGATCCTTGCGATCAACCAAAGACTAAAGTCGATAATGACGGACCTCAAACTACATCAGGGTTAGGTAGGAGCAGCCTTCCAATTAAGCGACAGAATAATACTTATTCATTTGCCTTAAATTGAAAAGATAAACAACTTTGGAAAATAGGTGTAATTTCTGAATTTACTGAAAGACACCAGCAAGGTTACCTTAACTTATTGGGTGAGCATACTAATTCAAGGACTCTGTATCAACGTGTCATTTACAATGACAAGTAATAAGATAAGTGAGTGAAGTGTTGTTAATTGTGACTACTGGTGGAACTGATATACATTACACCTAAAAATATAATGATTTTTATTACAATGACATAAGTTAGAAGAAAATGTCAAAGTATAAAGTTGATGTGCAATCGACTGTAAAAATGGCTATCTAACAACCGAGAACACTGAATACCGATAAAACTCATTATATCACTTTTACACTCAGTATTTCCCAATATTTTAAATGACGAAATTAGTTTTTAAGCTTTGAGAGCGTTTTTTTTTTTGGCGTGAGCGGGAAGCGTCACGTTGGTGGTTTTGTTTATCTTGTTAAAATTTGTTTTGTTCATTAACATACAAGAGTGTTGGCAAGTGTAACAAAGGAGGGGAAGTTGTCTTTTCCTGGTCTCTCAAGAAATCCACGGGGAGGTTTCAGTAAAACTCCACACATTTACTGAAACCTAGGGAAAAATATATTTTACTGTTCATCAACATTAACTTAAGAAAATAAATTACTCAATAACTGGTATTTATACTTACTTGACTCTGGCTAAATGCACAAATTGTGCAAGCCCAAATAAAAAAAAGGGCTTTGGAGCAAATAGGTTTCATAAACTTATAGACCTGCTTGACCACACCACTTCTTCTTCCACAACTCTAATTTTTAAACAAAGAAATATCCCAACATTACAGGAGGATCGACTGAAAACTATTTTTTTTAACAATGTAGGGTACGTACTCCTTTGACGTCAACGCTAACTTCAACGTATATTCATTATTTTGATTAGAATTTGGATACTTATAATACGTAAATAATATATTTGAATACAACGACAAACAAATGAAGCAAGAAACAAGAAAGAAAAGAAAGGTTTGTAGCGACGTTAAAATAAATACTAAAATTACCCGGGACCGCAGGGTCGGCAACTATTTGGCAAAAAGACTAAATATTGTCATCCAGCTAGACGATACCATTTTAATCAGTAATTGTAATATATATTAAGTTTATTTTTACTTCAATTCGACCCGTAATATTTCCATTTACATATACTCTATAATATAATTAAATAAAAATACTTATATTATTTTTGTATTAAGTTATTGGGGTAGGTATGTTATTTTCCAGTCCATTAAACCCATATCAATTAGGCTTCGGAAATCAACTTACTCATTATTTAAACATCCCACTATCCCTTTCGTTCCCGGTCCAAAAACTAGCTGTCCCTTTCTCTCGGCGCCGGGAATGAGACCTCAAAGATGGCTGCTCAAGTGGGAGGGGCGATCTGATTTATAGTGGAGGGGTGGGGAGGGGATAACTATTCTTGTGTGTGTGTTAGTCACTTGCATACGGGTGGCATTGGTTTAACATTGAATTTTTCCAACTTTTAAATTCGAATTTACCTTTTAAAATGCAGTAGGTAATATAACTGATGGCTGTCAACTGTAAGAACATATGCTAAAAAGATTAGAGAAAAATATTTGCATGAAATCGTGTAAAAAGAAAATGTTCTATCATAGAAAAAACTGGATTTGAATTCTAAATATTTTTGACTAACCGGGACCGTTAGTGTAATCGCTAGGCCACTGAGGCTCTTACATACCTTTTCTTTGTTTGTAAAAGTGCCTTATTATAGAACTAATACACTATATAGATACCTACGACATTATGAACTGATTTGAATTCAATTACCGGTATCACGAAAAACTTGAAATATTTTTAAATAAAACTATTTTACTGAGTAAGTTTGCGCAACTTATTTAATTTTGTTTTCATATTTAATCCTGACTTTTAAACTCTTTTATATGAGCTATGATCACAGGGTGTCTAACGTAAGGCATAACATTAGTTATCCTATGATCACGGCTCCTGTAAAGTAGTCGAAATATCAGAGTTTAATATAAGAAACAAACTTAAATGCGCAACTAAGTAACCCAATGAAAGAGGTTTTATTGAAATGTGTAATAGGCACGGAATTATAAGAACTAAAAAACCCAATATAAGATAAATAATTATAATAGAAAAATACTAGAATCAATCGACTCTGGTCACAAGTCAGGCGGGAATCGAACTCGCAAGCTTTGGAAATCCGATCCAATGCTCTCCCAATAGAGCTACCGAGCCTTGTGAACACTCGTCGAAATTATCTAGTACCTTTCTGATTTTACGCTGTAGGCCAGCGTTGTTTCATCAATGAGAGGAACATCCTCTCTTATTCGAAACAAACATTTTTACAAATGTTTGGGCAATCGATTAAGATGAAACAGCCATTTAGTTTTATAATTTTTATATATTGGCTGGATTTTTTTTTAGTATTTTCTATTATAATAATTTATGTTATAAGATCGCATTGAAAAATGCATAAAATATATAAAAAATATAAAACCCAATATATTTGTAAAAAGTACCTACATATAAATGACGTAGAAGGAATTAAGAATAACTTTAACTTAAATAAAATTTTATCCAGCGTTTTCAAAAAGCCGTTTCTATTGTTTCTTCGTTGATCGCTGAATTGTGAGAGAGAAAAACCTCATCTGAAAAACGTAATTTACACTGCTTTTCGTCTCCTTGTTTCAGTCGAGCTCCCGTCTTAGGAATTTGCTTTTTTCCCACTGCTAACACTAAGTATGTTGGAAAGACATTTTTTTCAGATCATGTGGCTAAATATGTAGAAACAGTATGTTCAACAGTTGACGTCTAACTATATCTATGGTCGTTATTTGTTTATAATTTGGCCCTGTTGTGTCCGCTATTTAATTGTGTAATGTTACGGTGCAAACTTATTATGTACTGTAACTAGGCGATGCAGTCGCTAAGCATAAAGCTTCGCTAGCACCATAAATTCGAGCAGATCGTAAAAATTTAAGAAAAAAATTCCATAATAATGTTGACTTCCAAAAAGCGCCCGCTTTTTGTTTCAATGGGAAATCCCATAGAGCCAATGTTTTTTGGTCATAACTTTTTTATTTTAATGACTTTGCGTCACAATCTGTTAATTCGATTCCACACAAAAATTATTAAAATCAGTTAAGAACTCGGGAAGTTATGGCGTAACAAACATTGCGTCAGTGAAGCTGATCCATGGGAGCTCCACTCGTTTCGCTCGCTCCGCTCCAACAAATATTATTGTTTATAGAAATACTCATGATTTATTCCAGTACTCTTACCCAAGACCGTCGTCGGTGCAAAGGGCAGTAATATGAATTAAGTTAGTTTAAATAAGTTTTATTACACTGGTTATTTCCCAAATCAAATAAAGTTTGAAATGAGTTGATTAGTACTGTTTTTTAATTAAAAGGTACTAAAATTTCTTAATATAGAAAAGTAAAGCATTTTTCTCTCTTTTATAAGATTTTCAGTACTTTTAATGCAAATAAAAACTAAACGTAATAAACCTGTTATTGGATTGGTATTCTAACCAATTTTCAAAACTCACGACTGATGAAAACTCTCCCCTCCGGTCCCATGAGTACACAAGTACTTAGTTAAAGACGGTTCCCGATATAAGCTCACACACGGATGGTATAACATTATATTCATGGCAATAAAAGAAATGGAAAGAAGGTCGAACGCGAAAAACACGACGATAAAAAAGATTTTATTTGCCCGCCATTACAGTGAGAGATTTCATATATATCTACATTTATTATTCATAGTTATATCTTTAAGATGTGTCTTTTATATTTATAAAATTAAACGGTGGAAGGCAGTATTCTTTGCACTAAAATTGTTGTTTTTGGTATTACAGTTTAACTTTGTATTGGCTTACTTTAGATCGTAACAATAATTTAAAAGGAGAATGTAAAAACCGCTATAGAATAAAACGGCTAATGGCAAAACGAGAGCAAAACGTCCTCAATTCAAAAAATAGTCTACACATAAGAATTTGTTCTTAAATGGGCTGCAAAAACACGCAATTTTTGAAAGAGCTTGATACATATATATACCTACAATTTATTTTACATTCAGTTCTATTGTTTACTAGTAAATATTAAAAATTCTATCTGCACTAATATTATAAAGAGGAAAGATTTGTATTTTTGTATGTTTGCAATGAATAAACTCAAAAACTACTAAGCGGATTTCAAAAATTCTTTTACCATTAGAAAGCTACATTCACTGAAAAAAACGTTTAGTTTCTTGACAAATTAATAATTAGTTAAAAAAATGTGTATTTATTTTTTAACATGATACGCTTGCAACTGAAAATACGCTTAGGAAACATTAAAACATGCAAATAACAAATTTTAATTCGAAATGACAAAAAAGTAAATTTCTCGACGAATTGCAGTTAGGAGGTCTTGGCACTTCACTGTCAATGTTATGATTGGTAGGGTCAAGTCTTTTTGGATGGTCTACATATAGTACAAGCAAGCTATATGTTTACCAGATAATAAAATATTGTAAATATAAATAAATTGTTCTCAGGTGGGTGAGCGCTTCTCACAGACATTCTGTGATCACGCTTTTTTTATAAAAAACTAACAATAGTGTTCTTCTACATATGATGCCTTTAACATAACCAAAACTGACACTGGCTGATACTTACCTTTATGTATTGATTGCCATTAAAAAAACATAATTTGAATTATTATACATGCAAGAAAAAAAAATTAAAGTTGACGTTCTACATAAAATGGAACCTTAGAATAGATTTTATTATTAGAATAATGGAATATTAGATGAATGGAAACATCCAATGTCCGTCCAAGATATTTGTCTAATGCGACTTGACCCGTTTTTCAGATAACGGGCTTTAAAAGAAAATAAATTCCGTTTTATCATAAAATTTTAAAAGATCGTACGTGTAAACATAGCCTTTAAAAGCATAGTATATCTCCGTATGCATATGTTACGTATTGGGTATTCCCCGTACATACGTATCTGCGAAGTTAAGCAGTAAAAGGTGCCCGTTCGATTCCAAGGCAATAAAATCAAATGGGACTATCCCCCTGAGCAGTGGGTGATGGGTGGAGGCTATATCGCCACCCAACAGGAAGCACCATGTAACTGACAATTACAAACGAAAATATATTTAATATGTTTACCTACTTAGTTTTTTAAGATCTTTTTTATTTAGTGCTTTCATTTATGCGCACATTATACATTTAAATAACAACTAATTGACAATTTTTTGCGCATAATTAATGCCTCAGTCATCCTGTGATCACGGCTCCTGTAAAGAAGGCAAAACGTCAGGATTAATTATAAATCTTTTTTATCCAAAATTTTAAAGGACCTCCATCTAATAAGATATGTCAGTTTATTGTATCCTGAACAAGGCAACTATATACTAGGCGATGCAGTCGCTAAGCATAAAGCCACGCTAGCACCATATATTGTAGCGGAGCGTAATACCTATAAAAAGAAAAAAAAATTTTCGCTGGGAATTTTTGTCCGTCACCATCTGTTCCTAAACCTGTTGATTCGATTCCGAGTAAAAAATATTAAAATCGGTTAAGAACTCGGGAAGTTATGGCGTAACAGACGTTGCGCCATTGAAACTGATCCATGGGAGCTTCGCTCGCTTCGCTCGCTCCGCTCCAATTATAAATACTTAATATGCATTAGTACAAAAATTGATTAATTTTGATAGCATCGATCATCGATGACTATATCACAAATGTGTTTGGCTGGACTGGAGGTTGATTCACTAAGCAAGCTCTGGAAAATCCCTAAATCTAATTTGTTGATATTCATAGCAGTCAACAGCATTCGACGCACATTTTAGCGCACTCCAACAGCAAGTGCTGAACGTTTTCAATTGTTCATCATTCGTCACAGTCGGGTGAATCTTCTTTTTTCATCATGAAAGCGAACTTTTTGGTCGGATAGTGTCCACATCTAAGTCTATACATACCTTATAACAAATCCTAATTGTTTCTAATTATCAATACAAGAAGTATAATGAGCTTATTTTTTTCTTAAACTACTGTATTTCGTTCAAAAGCTTTTTAAAAAAAAAAATAAAAATTGATCTATTTATGACTCTTTGACACCGAGTTTTTATAATACTAGTTAATATAGCTGAATAGTTTTTATAAAGACTAGCTGCACCCGGCATGCTTTACAATGCTCTTTTTTTGCTGATTATACTATAAAATTTCCCTGGCATACTTACAACAACTAAACAAAGTTTCATCACAATTCGCTTCGCTTCGCGGCTTCGCTCGCATTTAAGCCATATTTTTTTTCAATAAAAAGTATCCTATGTTACTTCTACTACCTCCAAGAATATACGTACGAAGTTTCATGATGATCGGTTTAGTAGTTTTTGCGTGAAAGCATAACAAAAAAACTTATATTCACATATACGAGTATAATATTATTAGGATATGTGCTGTGTGCAGTGAAAAACTCTGAATATGGAATAAATAGAATTAAATAAGTTAATGGATGTAGAACTTGGAAAACTTAGAGTTAATAACTTATCCAAATTCACAAGTACCGATAAAAAATTATTGGTTGTTTACCACTTTTTGCATTACGTCACAAGCATTCGGGGGCAACTTTCCAGACTATAGGGGTTGACTCAAAGACAAAGGCATTATTTTTGCGGACGGTATATACGTGACATCGGCGGCAGTAGGGTCGACAAAAATCAGTTTTGTTACAAAAATATTTATTTTGTCACATTATAATCTTATCTTATACCTACTATGATGTCTTTACGTTTGTTCCTTATGCGTTCCGAAATTATTGATCAGATTAACACGAAACTTTTATAAAGTGTTGCAGACGTCCCCAAAGGACGCTCACCACTGTTTCTGGCCAAAAAAGTCATGTCAAGTCTGTTATGGATACTAGAGTAAAAAATAGGAATACATTTGCTATGCCTACTTACGACTTCCGTATTCAAGTGGTTTGTATACCTGTTTTCTACTCTGAGATCTCGGGATCGGCCCCCGGCTGGGTTTAGGTGTTAAGGTACCGTCCTTATTTATTAATTCGTGTATGTTATATCGTCTAATATTTAAATATTTACTATTCATTTATTTGTAAAAATAACTAATTAAAAAGGTTAGTATACATTATACAAACAAATTGGTGAAGAGCAAGCTTCACACTTTAGCTCATCGCCGCAAAGCTGCCTGTCTGGTGGGCTTCTACAGACTGTACTTTGGAGAGTGTGCTCAAGAGCTGCATTTGCTCATACCGCCATCTTCTTTTTTCCAACGGACATCCAGACGCACTGCAGGCTACCACCCTCTCTTAGTTGATATTCATACCTGTCGCACCAAGCGCTTTTCAACATCCTTCATAATGCGCACAGCAAAGGAGTGGAACTCCCTCCCTGCGTCTGTATTTCCGAGAACTTATAACCCGTCCATTATCAAAGCCAGGGTGAATAGGCACCTTATGGGTTAGCTCGTTCCATCGTGGATTCTGTCTTGGCCCCCGGGCTTGATTGGGATCAAGAGCAAACCCATTCTAAATAAAAAAAAACATCTACTCCATCCAGGACTAGGCTTCGGGACCATTTGGCTTCTAAGATAGGATCATTCCTGCTCGGCCAAACCGATGTTGATTGTTATAACCTAAAAGAAATATTGAATATTATAAAGAACGTCATTCACTTCCAAAGTGAAGAAACAAAAACTAAGAAATTGTCATATATCTTTAACTATTATTCAATAAGAAGCATAACTTTCTGTGCATGAAGAATGAAGTTTATTACATTATTTTAAAAAGACCTTTAACGAAGCCGCGCCATATGAACATTTAACAGCACATAATTCTTTACAAAACTGTCCATTTTCTCCATTTAATTTTCAGCTTAAAGTCTAATATATTGAGTTAAATAACAACAGAGAAAATTTGACAGCTGACGTGCTATTATCTGTGCAGAAAGTAAGAGTACCAAAAAATTGGTGTCAAACGACATTTATCTCATAACTAGCTTTTACCTGCGGCATCGCTTTCAGTAGTAGACTACCTAATAAAAGCTATATTTCTATCCCTATCTTCTATATAAATATTTAATTATAAAGAATGTTTCTAATACCAACATGAATAATTGTAAAAGCTCGCTTTTATGGAAGAGTGGAGTCTCCTGACACAGGCCTATGAGCTTAAAAGGGGATTCCAATTCCTAGCATTCTTGTTACTTGGTTTTTTTTAAATAAATTATTTTGTATTTGTATCCCTAGGAAACACTACTTTTTTCTCGTTGAAAGGTACCCTTTGTCCTTTTATTTACCCCTGACAAAGAGTCGAAAATTTACGGCGTGAAAGCGTAATAGACAAACTCCATTTTTTATTTATAATATAAGATATCATATCAGATATCATGTATGATGCGATATTTTTGCATTCATAATTATAATACTCAGTTATTCGTCGAATCATCATAAACAGAAAACTTTCTTCATCTAGGAAGCAACTTGCAGGTCGGCAAAGCAAAAGTATGCTCTACCTTCACTTAAACACTGGTTGGAGCAAAGTTTTCTATAAAATAGATGTGTAATGATAATCAGTCATTTAATACATTTCGAGCAGCTGCGCAGCTGTCGCTAATGCAGTTTTTGTCTTTACAGCGGTGCAAAATGAACGGCAGCCACGAAATACGGCGACCATAAGACCTGAAGCTCTGCGGGACATGGACCAAGAGAGAGCACTTAGAGAAGCGGCTGTAGCAGTCGGAGTTTTCGGGTAAGTTTAGTTTATTGTTAATAAAAAACTACCAAAAATCATTTGAACTCACAGTGGGGATATGGCTTTCCTGTGCTTAAAACTGTCTTAAGGAGAAATTAAATATATTCATTAACTAAAAATACAATTCAACAAGTTAAATAAAGGGAATTGTTGTTAATAAAACTTGTCAGACTGAACTAGCGGTTATGGTGTCTAACTCGGTTTACCAAAAGACACGGACGGACATTGGAATTCCGTCTAAGGCAGTTTTTTTTATACGTCAATAGTAAAACGTTTATAAAACTTATATGGTAACTATTGATGTTTCATGTAATTTATCTATCTCATCAATGAGTCGGATATAATAAATATCAAAACACATTTTAATTGTGTTATTTATTAATAAACAATGCTTGAAAATATTTTAAAAATAAGACTCGAGAATCTCTATCACTTTTAATATTAAGATTCAATGACTAAATCTTGATACTTAACAGTATATGATGGATATTTAATTATTTTTGCTGAAACTATAATAATTTATTTTTTGTTTTGGCATTGCATATTTAAATTAGTAAAAAGAGAAGACAAAATTCAGTTTTGCACATTTTCCGCTTAAATTTGTTTTGCATGCTATTAGGCCTTGCATGTACCCATATATTTAATGATATTTTTTCTATATTTTTCAAAAGTTTTCTTTTTATAACCGTCATTGCTACAATTTAATGACCAGTTGTTAAAGCAACAGTAGCGAGCCTGTCTACACCAAAAATAATCCTCTGTTTGAATCATGGCAAGGATCTTCATTTGTATGATGATCATAAGCATTTACTCGGGATTTATCGTTGATATGCACATATGTATGTATTATATCTGCTATTAAGTATACATAGTCCCATACTGGGACTAAAGAGTTGGTGAAGATTGTTTGAAAATTATTAACATTTATTAAATATGTTATTTTCCAATCGAGGCTATTAATATTATAAATAAAGATATTAATATTATAAATTCTATGCGAAGCCAAGTGTTATATATACAAGAAATTGGAAAAGAAATTTTCATGAAAATGAATATCCCTGAAATTATGAAACGCATCGCGTTCTCATTAAACATGTCGACGTTTTATGTTCTCAAAGAGTCAGGCTATAAAGGCTTTTCAGTGAATGAGTTTTGCATCGTGTCACTCGCGCGACAAAGAAACTACACAAAGACCGTTTCCAACAGAAAAGTCAAAGTGGAAACGCACCAAATCCGTGTCCCGAGAAATATCGAGGAAATGGACACAACAGTACCATAAAAAGGTAGTCTATTTCTTAAATTTAGAAATGTCTATTGCTTTTATTATTAGCATAGATGTGCTTTTTGGTACGTTGTACTTAATTATTTATTATAATGTGTTATATTAGTGAGCATATTAAGTGTAGACTCCCTGCTTTTTACCCAATTTTACCGAAAACAAGCCGAATGCTTGCTCTTTTGTAATCGAGATAAATATATGCCCGCAAAACAGATATTACAAGTGAGTAACTCTAATAATTATTTGATTGTGATTGTATTTTGTTAGGAATACTGTTAGTATACCTATATTGTCTATAATAAATACCATGGCTTAAATAATCCGTATAACATTAATAAGATATGATTATTTTATCTATACTTATAATAAATCTGTAGAGAGGTCAATTCTGTACATGAAATATATTTTCAAAATAACTATCAGGGGGTGATTAGTGATCGATACTGATGCCAAAAATTCAATCAGTAAAATTTTGTTTGTCTGTCTGTCTGTCTGTATGTTCCTTATAGAAACAAAAACTACTCGATGGATTTTAACGAAACTTGGTACAATTATTCTTCATTGATGAAAGTTGGTATTTATGTGTAATTTGGTCCAACTGAAGAGATAGGATAGTTTTTTTTATTATTATATTATTTCGCCTTACACATCAACGCGTGGCCAGATCAGCTAGTTTTTAAATAAATATAAACATTCTTACGAAAACAATAGAATCTAGGATCGTTGCCTACGTATACAGTGAAATAGACACACTCAATCTGAATAAAACCAACATACTTTTCTCATATCTTTCATATCTCATAGTGGGGAGAGTGGGCACATTTGGCATTCAAATCTCCCCAATCGAGGTAGTGCTTACTGTTGTACCAGTAAATCATTTGCCGCATGCAAATATGATATTTATAGTTTATACGGTATTCTACGGATCGGTTTATTATGAAAATAAGGAGGTAGGGACGAATGTGGATAGCTACTATTTTTTTTTAATTTACTTATGTTTTTGCATGTTTTATTGAAAATTACACATCTTTACAGGATATATAAATTTTTTTCTACAAGCTTTTGCCAGCGGCTTCGAGCGGAAAACCTTTTTTAATTTATATATTTTTTATAATCAACATCCCTAGAACTTCCATAAGGACATTCTAATTTATGTGCTTATATCAAATATTTTTAATACTTGTATTTTTTGGTTATTTAAGCATTGCTATTGCTACATTTTCATGTGTAAAAAAAAATAATTAAAGTGTCCGTTTCAGGTGCTTTTTTAAAGGTAATAATTTCTTATAATTTAAATAACGAATAATAAATTAATATTAAAAAATAAATATATTTGAGCCAAAATATAATAATAGTAGAAATAATAATAGAAACATATCGACTGCGAACTGTCAATATCTTCGGACTAATATTTTTCGAGAATTTTACTTTTCCATTTTAATTAAAAAAGTTTATTCACACGCTTTAGAAAAATCTCTTACGCGTTATTTTAGTTGCAAACGCATAAAATAAAAAATAAACATATTTCATTTTTGTTGTGTAAAATTTTTAACAGTTAAGTGATATTGGCACTTTGCCGTCGATATCTTGTCTGTCTTGTGTCGATATCTTGTCTAAAAATAATGTTTACATCATGTAGACATTATTTTTTGTGTATAATTTGAGCTTTAAAGATCAAGGATTCGATAATTAAGGTATTTTGATACATATTTACTAATAAAAGTACATGATAAATATAAGAAGGTACCTGTGGCTAATACTTACTGATTGGTACTGATTTTATTTACAAAGTAAGACCTTAACTGGTTGTGTGTCACTAAATGTTATGTCTTTTAGGCTTTGATCTGTGTAAATATATAAAATAAAGATAATTAAACAGATCTGATCATAATGATTGATCACTGTGAAAACATAAAAGACAAACATACAGTGGGTATTCCTCTGTCCAGACATACAAAAACACATTTTTTACAAATTGTTGTTTAGTTATGAAATTAACAAAGATGTTCCAAGTTAGTTAGTAGTAGGTTGATAGTTTGTAGTTTGTAATGTAATAGGGATTTTGTTTTGCGCTAAATAAAATTGTTTAATGATTGAAAGTAAAAGTTATTTCTACGCTATTTTCGTAATTACAAGAGGTACAGAATATATTAATGTCAAACATTCAATGTCAGCCTACAACTATGGATTGTATTTTGAAATGCAACCCAATTTAGTTGTGTCATTTTGTATTTTAATAGCAAAACTTGCAAAAAAATTAACTTCAGACGAGAAGATAGCAAACTTTTAAATGTTAGTCTTTTGTATGATTCCTTAATTAAGTATGCTGACATGAACACTACAATTTACTTGATTAATAACTATATTTCACTTACTAAGACGAGATTTTGGGAAATTTGATTCCTAAGGAGTAAAACGGGTTGGCAAAGTTTGTATGAAACTTCTATAGTTGTAATAGTAGGGTTTCCAAATTATTAGAAAAATCATTGTATAAAGAAATTAAAATGTAGTTTATTGTAAACCGACTTTAAAAAGGAGGAGGCTATCAATTAGAATGTTTATTTTTATGTATGTTCGGGTATAACTCCGTCATGTAAAGACGGATTTACAATAGTTATTTGTTCAACTAGAGAGGAAAGTTGGTTTTTTCAAGCGAGTGCTAATTTTGAATCCCGAGTAAGCGAAGGATTCTAATAATTGAATCACGAGCGTCAGCGAGTGATTCTACATTAGAATCCTGAGCGTCGTGAGGGATTCAAAGGCACGAGATGGAAATAACTTTTCTCTCGCGTGACACATACAACTTTTCACCTTAGCAGTGAGAACATTATTAGAGATATAAATGAAACAATATGAATTAAAATGAAACCACATATATTTGCAAAAACTAAGTATCTATTAAAATTTAAAATTACAGTTATTAAAAGTTACATTTTGAAAATGTATAGTTTTATTAGGAAGTGACACCGTGGAGTTTGCGATTCGATTTTGACTCGAGTCCGTTTCTATTTCTTTGGACTGTGACGAGACAATACTGTTAGTGAACGTTGGCGACTCGGTGCGGCTTCTTAGCGAATTTTCAATAGTATTTGTTTCTTTGGATGTAGAGGGGCGCGGCTTTGCATAGGGATCAGGTTTAAAGTTTAAAGTTTAAGTTTAAGGTTTAAAGTTTATACTTTGTATTATGCGTTTACAGATTTTAGACTTATTTTCGATCGAATTTTCAATATATCCTTCCGCGACCGTGTTTGACTTCCAGCCACCATGACGTTTTAATGTTGTGAGGTTGGCTCCTGAATCAGCCAAAAGCGTGGCCGAAGTTCGCCTAAAGCAATGTCCAGTGTAAAGGTGAGGCTCTTGTAATTTTAAAAAATTGGCTATTTGTTGTGGTGTCCCGCCTATTTTATTGATCCCATAGGCTGTTTTGAACACTTGTCATTACGATACTGCAAGAAAAATCGATCTGTTTTCGTATTATCAGGTCGTAATGCCTTATATTTCTCGACAATTTTGACATATTCGTCGCGAATAACAAAGGACCTGTCAATGTTTGTCTTTGTGTTGGGTAGGTTGACTAAAAGCAGTTTGTCAGAATGTTTTTCGATGGCATTTACAGTCAGATTTAACAGTTCGTTCGAGCGGCAAGCTCCATTTATTCCAATAATGAGGATAACCTGTAATAAATAAACATAATATTATTTATGTAAAATGTTAGTAATTAAAATGTATAACAAACAAAACCTAGTATTTAGCCACTTTCTTTACATAAGTAACTCGTATTTAGTAAATATTAGCGAAAATGGTTAGCGTACGTGCACATATATTACTAATTAAGTATAGACATATAGGTAGTAACTTACTTTTGCAGCGAGAAAATTGCAGTCCGGAGCTTCATTAAGAAATTTTTCAATATTAGATATTGAAAAAATGTTGGACTTTTTCGATTTGTGTCCTACTGACTTTCTTTTCAAAAATGCAATAAGTTTGGGATAAGTTTCAATATGAACATTATGTTTTGTCTTTATTGTAGCTTTTAACATCGAATACATACTCCATATTGTAGGTGATTGTTTCGTTTGTGATAATTCAATAAAGTACGACAATATTACATTCTCCGAGAAAGTGTTCGCGCCCTTTTCATGTCTCCATTTATTGAAAACATCATAGGTTTTTAGATATCTATCACATGATTTCTGAGGAAGAAAACTGAATTCAGCATTCAACACTTGTTGTTTTAATTCTTCAGGTGTTAAGTTACTGTTTTCGTCACTAGACTCACTCATATTTTATGAATTTGTGATATGCAACACTAATTGTAAGTTGTTATCTACCGAAAAACAAAAGAAGCAGAAAAAAAATTGATTTTTGTTTCCCGGTATTTTTTTAAAGTTACGTTCTGAAACTGTATCCGTAGTATTCTGTTGTACCAATAAAGATTTTTAAAACTATAAATTATTTGTGTATTATTTTGTAAAACATATTCTTTATTTTTTTCTTTACTTAAGTGTATTCATTTCATTTTATAATTTAATTATATATTTAATTACAACGTTACCGAATAATTTTCATTTTAAAGGTTTATTAGTTTCCGAACGACTTATTTTTTGACATTTAATAAATCGAATTTCGAATGACGTGTTTCGTACATAATGATAATTCGCAGCATACTAAATTCAAATCAATTTTCCTCACTCAGTGAGGGAAAACGCATTTCCCTCACTCTTTTTAAGCAGGGAACACAGTATGTTTGAGCTGCTAAGGTGAAAAATTCTTTTGGATTTTTGTTTCAAGTTTCAAAAGTGGGTCCCATTATATTTCATTTAGATAGGATATTTAGTTTTGGAGACTGACAAGGGAACTCTTCAAAAAATTAAGTAAGCATTTTGTAATTTAATCACGTCAAAATAGATGAACGGTTTTAATGGGATTCGGCACATAGGTAGATTGTATTGATACAATGTACAATTGCCGTAAGATCGGGTGGGCAATTGTCTCATATCGGCACACATCTAAATTTTTACGCGAATGAAGTCGCGGGTAGCAGCTAACGATAAAAAAATCTTATTTTATACCCCCTTTATTAGTGCTGTAACGATCTTTTTCGCTTAATTTGTATGTAGCAACACTACCTTCGGTCACTCAGTCACCCGTGGCCACCTTTGATCAGCCAACGTAGTTGAGGCTTGATCCACACGGACGGCCTGACGTCAACCAAGGGGCATCTATTTATGGAATTTCCGTACAAGCCAGTTCATTAAACACGTAAAGCTGTGTTTACAATGGAAATCAGTCGATTCGCCAGTTTAAAATCAGTGCTAAGCACAGTGGTTCTTTGCTCTATTTCGACACAAGCCTTACAGTGATTGCTTTGGGCTAGGCTAATTGATATTTTGAACAAAGGTCGAAGATCTATCGAATATATGATTTTTTTATTTATAAGATAACAAAGATCCAATGGTGTTAGTTAACAATTGACTTATATTCTATGCTAGTATATTATATTAAAAACTGACTGAACTTTAGAAACTAAATGTCTAATCGGCGGGCAGTCCCCACAATTAGCCATACGCTCCATAACGCCATAATGCCAGTGTAAAAGAGAAGCTTTGTTATAATTGGGGTAGCAAAAAGCTTTCCACGGAAAAGCGGTTATAGTGTCATCATTTTTTTTTATAAATTTGGTACTTTTCACAATATTAATAATAATATTTTATTTAAAGTAAGCACTGTAAAACTGTTATATACAATACAAATACAATATTAAATACAAATTTTACTATAACTTTAAAACCTACAGTAAGAAAAGCGTGAACTTTCTTTTTAAACGTAAACCTACTGGGAGAGCTCCGAATAGAGTCTGGGAGGCCATTCCAGATACGTATAGCTTATAAATATTTAATATTTATAGAAATGTATATGTTACCAGATATGTATGAAATCAAGGAATTGTATACAAATAGGAAATGTGTACAATTCCGATATTATTTAGGAAATGTATAAAATATTGTTTGAAAAACTATTTAATGGATAGATATCCTAGGAAACGTGTAAACCTCGGAGTGGTATATAATTCCAATATCGTATTAGGAAATTTATAAAATAAATGCTTTCTGTAATAAAACACGTTGTTAAAATGAGAATAATAAATTTTATTATAGCATTCATTGAGACAATCGGGTAACAGTCATACCGTAAAATATAATATGTTCATATTATCTTACTAATTAATGCTTCAAAAATCAACTATCTATTAACTTTCAACGTATCACAAAATCAACTTATATTATTCTTATAACCTAACCTAACCTTTTTTTTTAACCTTTTTATTGATTTCCTAGGAAATGTGTATAATATAATTTATTTCACACATTTCCGTGCGATTTTAGGAATTACATACATTTCCCAGGAATTGTATACAATGACGGATTACATAAATTTCCGTTAACATATATAAATAAACATGACTTGTACACGTGCTTGTAATCGTCACACACACATGGCAGATGTGTTCCTGCGGGATCCCAAGGATCGTCAGTGAAAAGCAAGATCACTACCGGTGCACCAAACAGTGGTCAACTGTATGTATCAGAGTAAATGAAACTTCAGTCACAGATGCGTATAGTGTTGACTTGTATTCTTTTTCAATTCGTTTCTTCATTAAGTTCAGTTTTCCCAATCAATGGCCTGCAGACCTCTAGTAATGAACCACTAGAGGTGTTGTGAACAACACAAGAGAATTTTTGATGTAGAACAACAATTTATCATTATTATTGATTACAATGATGGATTTGTCGTATATATAGTATCCGTTATTAATATAAAAAAATATGCAAATATATTTTTGTAAAATACGAGAAATTGTTGAACTGACTTTGTCCACAACTTACATATGAGGTTTAAATATCTAATTAATGCTAAATGAATACAATTAAAGAGTAAAAAAATTATCTTGTTCCAATACTAATATAAAGATTTTGATTGATATTATATTTATACATTGTTAGTACATATAGGTATTATTACTAAGCGATGCAGTCGCTTAGCATAAAGCTACGCTAGCACCATATATTGGAGCGGATCGTAATACCTAAAAAAAGAAAAAAAAAAATTTCGATGGGAATTTTTGCGAATTTCATAATATGGGCTCCATTACAATCTGGTCCTAAGCCTGTTGATTCGATTCCACTCAAAAAATATTAAAATCGGTTAAGAACTCAGGAAGTTATGGCGTAACAGACATTGCGCCATTGAAGCTGATCCGTGGGAGCTTCGCTCGCTCCGCTCCAAAAGACCTTGGGATAATTATTGACAACAATGATATCGAATAGTGTCAACTGAAAGCTGTCCACTGCTGAAGCTGATGCCTTCTCTAAAAATTGTAAGGATTATCATAATCTCCACGGTTGAAAATAGAAGACCATGATACGGTGATTGCCTTGAGTATCATTAGCCACCTTTGACAACCATTTAATGCAGGGATAGCGGGTTCAAGTCCCGGAAGGTAGATATTTGTGTGATGAAAACATTTGTACTTGAATTAAGGGTATTTATATGAATATAACATTTCTATTTATCATAATATACATATATGGTTAGCTCTTACCCTAGTATCCATAACACAAGCCTTACAGTGCTTACTGAAGGCTAAGCTAATTGGTGTGAATTAAGGAAATATTATTATTATAATACGACTAGCTGACCCGGTAACGCGTTGCTATGGTAACGCGTATACAATGGAAAAAGAGCGGGAAAAAGAGCAGACAGACAAACACACAAACAACAAATTTGTGTTCTTAGATTATAGATTAAGTTCGTGCTATATTACTTCACCGAACACCACACAAAGAAGTAGTATAATGCAGCGTTATATGATTTACCCTTTCTAACCACGCTTCTAAACACAGCCTAAGGTAAAGTGGTGATGCAATATTTTTAGTCGATTGAGTAAAAAGAATAAAGCTTCAACAGATTACGGTTACCACGGGTAATTCTACTTTATAAAGGATCAGCATATTTAAGAATCTAGAAGAGTCTTTGATGTACCTACTCTACGAGGTGAGGAAGGGTCTTAAAAATATAAAATAAATTAAACTTTATTTACCATAAGATGCAATGGTACTGTTACATAGCTTTTGAAATATGTATGTCAAAGATAGTTCCAGTTTTTTTATTCTCAAGTACGAACTCAAGAATTTATCTAGAATAATGTTTAGTATAATAAATAAAATCTGTCTCTTTCTTCCATTGATAATGTTCGTAAATTATTGTATATCACCTAAACTATATCATCACCTCAGCCTCAAGGGGAGTTTGTCACAATCTCCGTGCATGCGGGTCTCGTAGCAAAAGACCATAATACAAAAACCTTGCTGCCTTTTTTGTGGTATACAGGAGATGATTGCTTCCGATATCATTTGTAGTCTTTTATGACAACCGTAAATGTGAAGGGTTGATTCTTATCACTAAATCATTTATAATACTAGGTGATGCAGTCGCTAAGCACAAAGCTACGCTAGCACCATATATTAGAGCGGAGCGTAATATCTAAAAAAAAGGAAAAAAATGGAAATTATTTCGATGGCAATTTTTGCGAATTTTAAAATTCGAGCTCCGTCACAATCTGGTCCTAAACCTGTTGATTCGATTCCACACAAAAAAAAATAAAATCGGTTAAGAACTCGGGAAGTAATGGCTTAACAGACATTGCGCCATTGAAGCTGATCCATGGGAGCTTCGCTCCAATTAATTTAATTATGGTTTTAATGTGATGAGATAGCCGTTAATTGTTTTTAATGCAAATTTATAAATAATTCGGGGAAATAAAAATCTTAACACCAATCAGGGATTTTAAACTTTTTATAATTTGCGTCTTGATGCTTAAGAATTACTTTTACCAATATAATAAAAAAGCAGTATTTTAGTTTATGGATTATTAGTATTGATAAGAATTGCCCAAAGGATTTGAAAGATAGCATGACAGGTGATGGGTGATTCACTCATCAAGTGCCTTCTCTATTCTCATCGCCCGAGGAATTGTAGGAGATAGTGAACACTATGTGTGGTGCACTATACAGGAAAGGTATGAAAGTGAATGTCTGATGATGAAAATAATGGTTTTTGAAAGAGAAGAAAGTCTGAATAAATGTGATATTACGGTAGACAAAGAGTAAGTGGATCAAGTGGAAGAGTTTGTGTTCCTTCGATCAAGTTTACAAGGGATGGAAAAATGAATATGATATTGAAAGAAGAGTGAATTGAGGAAATCGAGTGAATGGGGCTTTGCACGCTTTTGTGAGCAGCCAAAATGTGTAAAAAAAGGCCCGGCTGGCTGTGCATAGAAACGTGTTGGTACCAACTCTAATGTATGAAAGTAAATCTTGGGTTTGGTAGAAGAAGTACGAATGTATGATTAATGCAATGGAAAAGAAAGCTTTAAGAAGAATAGCAGGAGTGAATTTAATGAATAAAATAAGGAATGATATGATAATAGAGTGGTGTGGTGTGAAAGAAGATAAAGTGACAAAGATAGAAAAAGGGATGCTTAGATCTTTTGGACCTGAAGAGAGGATGGACTTATGAGGCAAATGTACATGGGAACATCGGTAAAGGCAGACTAAGGCAACTTTTAAGGACCAATTAGAAGATGTCCTGAAAAAAGGCCTATTCAAAAGTACCCTTAACCAGCGAGCTTGTAGGAAAGATCTGATGAGAGTTGAAGAAGCGCGAGATGGTACCCGCGAGTTATTAAAAAATTTAAATTTAATATTAAACAATATTTTTTTTTATATAATATAATTGAAAAGCTTTAATTTACTGTTTCTAATAACATGTAGTAACATATCTTCCTTAAGTGTACAAAATTTCGTAAGAATCATTTTCTTTATGTTAAGGTATTTGGATTTTAAAGATGTTTGATTAAAGAGATATTTCAATTATAAAAGACTACAAATATTAAGTTGCGTATATAAAATCACCGATGCAGCGGTTACACCATACTTTCTATGATTTTAATTTTGGTATATTCTCGGTCTTTTTTGTACCTACTTTATTTAATTTTTTCAAATTATTATCTCTCGGTATATTCCTTAAGAGAATATGGTATAATATAAACTCGATACTGTGTACTTTAAGCCTCTAAACCGCACTTTGACTGTATCATGGTCCATTTTTCCTAAGTCGTCAATGTAGAGTGAATGTTAGACCGAAAAGTTTTAAACTTTATATTCCACTTATAAGGGCTTAAATCATTCGGAAAAATAACTTGTTTTACGAGGTTTTTACTCTACACAAACCTCATGATGTTTTCATCCAAAGAGAAGGACTATGCTCTTGCAGTCGGGACATCAATAGGCAGTAGCGGTCCTATTTTATATGGTATATTTTTTATATCTATAAGAGGCTTCCCTCCATCTGCAAGACTTTATTATTAAACCAATTGTTAACTCTCGATTAGTTTAGCAGCCTCATCCCCCGCGATCGTCGTTTGTTTTACATTTAGGTTGACATCGGCGCCCCTCTTCCCTGATGACTTCTGAAGATCAAATTCTTTGCACATATTTATGAACAGTTCAAATCTTGTTTCAGGCCTCCTGTTTCGTTAGCGATGGCGTTATCCCCGGCCCGGTATCCATTGCTATCACCGCATTATGCGACGTTGCCATCACAACCACCACCACCCGTGCAACCAGACTCCTCGCGGGACAATGATGAGAACACCAACCACAACACTGATAGCGACGGTAAGTGAAAGCCACATTTACCTTGTGTGAGTAGGTACGGTATTTTCTTTTTGTGTTCATATTTGTTAAATTTGTGGCAACTTTCAGGGGTTTATTATTATAATGTTGTTGCACCCGAGGGTTGGAGCCAGGGATACTCCTCGCCCTAGAGCTAAAACATAGCATGAAAAAGAAAGTAGAAAGATAGAGCGACAGAACGACAGAAAAGAAAGAGAAGAAGTAGAAATTAAAGAAATAAATCTGGTACGGTATTATTACGCAAGACGAGCTATTATATTTCTTGCGGACAGCGATCAAAGATTACAACCCCTGAACTACAGTATCGCATTACTCCCATTACTCCATAGTCCTGCACACCTTGGGCCGTCCCTTATGCCCCTTTCCCTATTTTTAAAGTGCAGAAGATGCATTATGCATTCGCCGAAACCGCTGGAAACGTCGCGGACGTTATGTGGGACTCTCCTCCACGCCCCCACCCGGCCTGGTGCCCGATGTAGGGTCGCAGGCCTATCCATTTAGGCAACGCCTGAATCAATGGGTTAAATTAGTTTGTCATGATTTATATATACGAAAAATCTTGTCAGCTTAAGTATAGCTTATTATTTAATTGAAGCGTTTGTACTTATCAATTTTGGGTTATTTTCTGGACCATTTCTTTTTAGTAGTGATGGATCTTATCTAAATACCTGGCCAATCCTATTTCTAGAATCACATAAAACTCCCTGTACAACTCTCACAGCACTACGATTACAATAAAAACGCAGGGAAGAAGAAAGGGTAAAGATATTTCCAAATTTGTGGAAATACAGCGTCTTTAAGCAGGCCATGGCTTCTTTATGTCGTGGCTGTAACCCAAAAACTAAGTATCCCCTTGGGCAGATTATAATCATCAGCCTGGTGTCCCCAATAAGCATTGGACACATACATCCTCTATGGATAATAACACCGTTCCGACAATGGTTCATAACCCACAAAGCGAATCCAGTGGAAATTGGTAGGTAACGACTGTTGGGATCTAAGTTTGTGTTGGAAATCCCTACTTCGAGGTTTATAAACCCCTTAGATATTGTTGTACGCTGATGTGCAGTGCGCTTTATAACGCGCGCTTGGGAAAAGAATCCTGGGATTTATCGCTATGATGGAATCGCTACTTCGAGACTGACACAGATATCGGCATGAATCGAGTATCGAGATCGAGAGAATCGAGAAGAGTCCAACACTTCTGTTTTCCGGCGAAAGAATATGTTTAATGCATTTTGCACTTGTAAAAAAAGTTCTAGCGACTGCAAGTACATTCGGGACGGATAAAAAAGAGCACCACTCCACTTTGGCAGATTATAAAGTTAAATGAAAGAATCCCATAAGAGGCGGCAGGAATATTCCAGATTTATTTTATTACAGTAGTCTGATGTTCGAGTTTTTTAATAGTTGACAAGTTTTTATTATTGCTTTACAGACGACAGCATTGACGTGACGAATGAAGAAGACTCCACGTCGTATTCACCTCCCTCCGTAGTCAGTTACACGCAGAACTGCGTTCCTTACAGGTAAACAAGTACTCACTATCACTAGATGAGTTTTGTCAATAGTGTATTTGTAAAAAGCTTATATAACGCTAATATTTTTATAGCAATCAAGTAATTTATATAACGCTTGATTGCTAAAATTTTTATAGCAATCAAGTAATTTCAGACAACTTTCGCCAACCATTTTGTCCTAAAATAAGTCAAGCTAGAGTACACTAAGAATACTCAACGACAACAGTATTGCGAAAAAAATATGGAGATACAACTATCACTTGAAACCAAATGCTCATTGCTTATTCACACAAACATTTCTTGGTTTCAAAACCAGGCCTGTTAGCGCAGTTGGCAGGATATTTACAGTTGTACCAATTGGTCATCTTTAAGAAATTTGATTTACAACAATTGTTTTTTTAACACCTGGTTTGATTGATGAAATTAAAAATACAATAATATTTGTTTTGTATTTCGTTTTGAATTACAATCAGTTTTTTTTAAGAAAATGTTTAAGTTCCGAAACGTTTTATAACATATTGAAGAAATTCCTACGCCGTTTAATAAGACAATTAACAGACTAGTTCCACAGTATTGTAGTATAATACTTTGCTACTTATGACCCTGTACTAAAAAGATTTAAATAAAAAAGCTAATTAGGGCATATTTTTAAAATTTTATGAGTTTAAGACGATCCCTAGATGGTTTAGATTTATATGTCGCCTCAGGTGGTGTTGCAATCGAGCAGGACAAACAATGTCTGCTGAGTCCTTTAGATACTTAAACTAATATAATTACCTAATAGTTAGGTAAGTCATAAGTATACACTATTAATATAATATCTAATATTTGTCTCCCACAGGCCCTTAGGTGTGGAAAGCGCGGCAGAAACCGCAGCACGGTTGCTCTTCATGGCGGTGAAGTGGGCCAAAAATCTCCCTTCGTTCGCCAGCTTAGCTTTCAGGGATCAAGTAAGACATCAAAATAGGACTACTAGTTAAACATTTAGTTGTTTAGATAGATAACTGATTAAAAGACTAACCCTAAACTTTGATGCCACTCTTAAATTATATCATCTTTATCAGCCTATTATTCTTATTGCTGGGACACAAGGCTTCGTTTCGAATGAAAACACCATATATAAACCACCTGCGCCCACGTGGTACAGATTTGTTGACGACCGTGCTACTTAACATGCCCCCGAAACAGGGAAAGAGTTCGAGATAATAATTTATTGATATCCGTTGATTGACCCCTGCGAATATTGCTTATCTTCCGCAATAATAGAAAGAACCTGTTAACCGCTACGCAATTCAGTTCCTCATAAATTAACGTGACTTATTTCGTTATCACAATCATGAACAATTGTTCTCAATTTTTAGGCCTAGTGAATTTTAGATTGCCTTTCCACTATACTCGCCACATTGTTGAAAAACTTTTTGCGCCACCGCCGCGTAAGACGAACTTCGGTCAAAATTCTCCAAACTCATTCTCAGCTAAACATATCAAGTTCCTACGTTAGAAATCGGAAACTGTTAACGTGCACCAAGACACAAATTAATTTTAAAATTAAAGATTAGGTATTGTTCTTGTTCACTCAACCAAGTCCACCAACCAACCAATTAATAAGTGCATTTGGTGTTTGTCTGTAATAGAATGTAATTAGATCATAAGTTTGTGTATTTTTAGAAAGTAAGAATAAATTGTAGCAATCGTTGACAAACCTGATAAATAAATGAATAAAATGACCTTGGCCGAAAGACGTCCATTGCTGGACGAAAGCAAGAAAAAGGAGGGGATGTTGCCACAACCTCCAGACGGTTTGGAGATCGCAGTCTTCTTTCTTCTTTGTCCTGCCCATGTTCCCATTTTATTTGGGGTCGGGCCTCCTTGTACTCCTGCGCCAGGATACACGATCCTGGGTTGTCGTAGATGTAAGGTTAAGGGCCTTCATGTCACGTTCTACCATGGACCACCATGTCGAGACCGGTCTTCCTCTACCTCGGGGCTGAGATGGAATGTTCAGTACAGTTTTAACGGAGTAGTTTTCGTTTCGCAGTAAAAGAAAATAATTCAAAAACGCTACTGTCCATATTGTAGTATACGGAAGTAGTTTAGGAGTAAGAATTACCGATACCTCCAGTGTCGGTGATCGTTTTTTACGACAGTTACCCTTAGTTGCGAAGAGTTGGAGCTATTCTACTCTGATGGACACCCTTAGTAATCAATATCACAATACTCTTAATAGCCGTGACTTGATAATCTATAAAATATTTCTAGATAAGGATATTGGCCATGGTTGTTTTCAAGATTTTAAAAGAAATGCTTTTGCGGTGTATTTGTAAGCTGTGCCTTGGTATTGCCGATTCTAAATATACTTCATTTTTGGTTTACAGGTGATTTTGTTAGAGGAGGCGTGGTCAGAACTATTTCTTCTGAATGCGATACAATGGTGCTTACCTCTTGACACGGCTTGCGCTGCTCTTTTTGGCAGCGATCAGACAGATCAGGGTAAGATTGTGTTTTTTACCAACTCTGCGCTTGAAAATCACTAGTAAACACAAGACAGAGCAAAGGCAGGTTCGGATTATACAAAAAACTTATCCTTGACACTTGAGGTATTTAATATGTATTAATAAAGAAATTTTGTTTTTTTTTTTAATAATGAGGGAAATTATAAATGTTTAACAAGTGTCTAAAGCAGTTATTTTATTTGGCAAATCAGACCCATCTAGCGGCGACTAGTCATTACCGCAATAACATAATTTCCGCACGCCATGTTATCTGTGAAGATGTAAATTACTTGTTCCCCGCTAGATGGATGAGGTAATCTGTGATAAAGAAAATTGGAGTAGGTCATCTACTGCGAGTTCCTATATCCACTGTCTATTAAATGTCCTATCTATAAGTACCAACTGCTCGTTCGTAACGTATTTTAAATGCGAAAAATATAACTACAATACCGACCTATCGAAATAGAGTTCATAGAATTTGGTAAGAAAAAAGCATTTATATTTAAGGCGACCTTAATCTCTCGTTAATGGTCTAAGACCTCCCAGTCTGCAGCTTATCATGTTTTTCATATATTTGATATATCTGATTACTAATAGTGTGAATAATACTATACATTAATAATATACACTATTTTATAGTAATTGTTAATAGTGTATAATATTAAAAAAAAAAAAACGTAAGGATGCGGTATGGCGGCGGCAGCAAATCAGCGATACCGCTATCAGATACTTAGCCATAATTTTATTTTATTCCAAATAATAATTAAATAATTATTTAGTTTTAATTCACCACTAATGCATGTTATAATAGTATAAAATAAATAATATATTTGCTTCAAGCAAATAAATACTTTTATATATTTCAAAATCAAAATAACTTTATTTCATAGGCCCTTGCGGGCACTTAAAATCGTCAATTTTACAAAATCAAGAAAATATTTATTTATTGAAAATGATTCACCAACAACATATCTCTAAACATTGAATAATTAACCTACAAACATGACTAGACTAAAAGACATGCCTTTATAGGTGAATACAGCTTTTTCCTTTCATTTAATCGTTAACTAAACAATAGATATTTTTAAGATAACTTACTATAAAACAATATAAATTATTATTAAACATTATTAAATATTATGTCTATTCTTCTACAATAAAGATATTTTCTTTTATAATGCGCTCTGTAAAGGAGTAGAACTCCCTCCCTGTGTCTGTATTTCCGAGTACTTATAACCCGTCTGTTTTTAAAGAGCGAACCCATTCTAAATAAAAAAAAAAAATCCTTGACCTATCTATGATAGAAGATTTTTCCATATATTTATAGATAGTATCTAGTAGGAATATATAGTAGGAAACTAACTAATTTGTAATTTTTTTATTCTTGTTATTAGAAAATGGCGTGAACTCTGTAGTGCTGCGGCGACTCCGCGAGGTACTGGCGCGGTACCGCGCGGTGCTGGTGGATCCCGCGGAGTTCGCTTGCATGAAGGCTATAGTCCTCTTCAAATCAGGTATGTACAGAAACGACTTGAGCCCATGTGGAGCCTGTGTTCAATCATTAACCTAGCACCCTCTCGCGCACACATTACCACAAACTGTGCAAATTCCCCAGTAGATAGTCAACTCTAAATTAAAGTAATTTGGCAGTTTTGGATGCCATTATCTGCTGACTGACTGTATTTAGAATTATACAGACTAAATAACCCTAACCAGCTAAAAATATATGTTAATCAATGTCAAAAAATGGAAATTGTAAAGAAAACGAATATCTGAATTAATTATATAAAATTAAATAAAACGAGTTAATTCTGAATTCCATATCACAAGTATTAAGCTATGTGATTTTTTTTTATTTGATTATTATTATTTTATTTGTTTTGATAGTTAAAAGTTTGTTTACAAGCAGGTGACGTCATCACATTAAGTTATCTGCATAAAGGTGTCTATAGAGTTTTGTCGGGCTTTTCAATTATTTAAACTGTGATGATGCTTGTTATAGAAATTATAGAAATTGACAAATAATTAATGAAACCCTAAATGTTTTTTGTTATAAGGCACCGTTTGAGATATTTTCGTAAAACCTGTCAAATTCCCTGTTGTCCTCTTAATTATTATTTTTTGTACAATTAACGTTGGAATAAAAAATGTAATTTATATTATAGTGTTTCATAGCTACATCTCGGGAATGCCGTAAGCTAAGTCAACTACTTAATTTTCATAATTGGTGCAAGGAATTTTTAGTTCTGTAATTGTTTTAGTTCTAAATAAAGATTATGAATTAAAAGGTAAACGAAACCTTGTCACCAGAGACCCGCGGCCTTAAAGATCCCCTGCAGATAGAGAACCTGCAAGACCAGGCGCAGGTTATGCTCATGTCACATGCGAGGGCGGCTCACGGAGGAGCCCCAGCACGCTTTGGCCGTCTGCTGCTTCTACTGCCGTTGCTTCGCCATGTCACGCCACACCAGCTCGAAGCCGAGTTCTTCGCTAAGACCATCGGCCGCACGCCAATGGAAAAGGTGCTCGCCGACATGTATAAGAATTAACTAATTTTTCCGAATTGCCAACTGCGCTCGTAGTTCGGCAACCAGCAATTTCATAAATGTAATAAGAATAAGGTAGCGAAAAAAGGAGCGATGTTAAAGTTGAAGAACTTTTCCAAAAACTGAAAAAACTCTGGAATGTCTTTTACTTATTATATTTGTATTGATAAACCACTCCTTATAACATCAGTTATTATTTTTAAAACATTATTGAAGTGAAAACTTCTTTAGCGGCATTGTGCACTTTTTGGGATGGGTAAAAAATGTTAAAGTCGCGTCAGGACAGGTCACATGATCGAAAATTCGTAATACGGCGCAGGGCGCATCAGTGTGTGTACGATAGCGCAATAAATGAATATTGTATTTTACCACATAAATGATAGTACTTTTATACTGATAATTACAGCAAGTCGTGAGAAATTATTTCCTAACCATTCTAAAATATCGAAAATGCATAACGTTAATCTTCACGTCTGCCGGCACTACCGGAATGCAACCCGTTTTTTTTTACCTTTTATGTTTTCTGCATTTTTTCAATGCTAATAGAATTATAAGATTTTTTAATTATTATTATTTTTTGTTATTTAGGCATTATAAATACTGTATATAAGTACTATCATATTTACTAGTATTAAGTAAAGGGCTGCTTTTTTGCCATTAAAAAGAGTCACTTAAATTTTATTTATTTATATGATACCTACATGAGAGAATTATTTCAGACTGAGAAATTAATAAGATCAATTTTATTTTATGTTAAAAACGAAAATGAAACAAGTTTTTTACGGTTTTTGCACACAATTTATATTTAAACCTGACGTTTCCACTCCTTCACAGGAGTCGTTATCACAGGATGACAAAGGCAATGAAACGTAAAGAAAGCAAAAGCCGCAAAAAAAGTTGTTTTATTCAAATGTTATAATGTACGGGGAAGTGTAAGAACGAAATGTGTCTAAAATGTAAAGAATATTTTAATCAGAGGCCTTAGTGCGAGTTTACGCGTCGACACTCGATACAGACAGGATAAAATAATACTCAGGATTTTCGATGAGCGCCCCTGGTGGTAACCATCAGGAACTACGAATCTTTACAGAAATCTGTAACGCGCTCGATAAAGAGTTTCGAATGCGTAAACTCTCACTAAGGTCTCAGATCTTATATTGTTTACGAGTTTCTATGTTATGATCATAACTTGCTAAATAAATGATTAATGTTAATACATAATTCTAAATCCCTTTACAACAGGGAGAAAACTTTTATGTATGCTTATTAAGCTTACTAAACTCGAAGAAAATTAACATCTTTATGGAGCCTAATCTTTAAAATTGTATATAAAAAGATGTTAGCTTAAATATATCCTATGTGTAATATAAACATTTAGATAGTTAGTACCTACAGCAACTGTGAATTTAGCATTTTAACTAATTATTAATAAGAACTGTACCTAAATGTAAATAATTAGTTTTAAACTATTAGACGGCCTCGATTCCATATTATGTAAGATGTCACAATACGACATGCCTATGTTATAATGATTATTAGTAGATAATAAAGATACTGCTTAAAGTTTAATTATATACCTGTATATCAATGTTAGAGGCCGTAATAATTATATCTAATGATAAATATCTTTAAATACAATATTCCTATGTTAAATATGTATATAAAATCCATAAAAATGCTATTTATTACACAACCAACCATGAATAGTAAACTTTGTTAAGGAGAACAGCTGTCTCTTTTAAAAAAAACAATTAAATTCGATGGAAATTTTAAAACTATGGGGATCAATTCTGCTGAAACAAAAAGAACTAAATGAGTTAATTTTTTCTGTGTCCAGACTTAAAAAGTGCTATCTATGTTCTAGTAAGGACAGTAAAAACCTTGCTCTCACATAACTAATCTGAAAGAGGATATTTATTTTTATAAATGACACGGCAATTAAGTATCTATTCAGAAATGTTATTTGTGCCAGTGTCTACTTTTAATACAAACTGCACGATGTTTAAAGATAATTGAGCGAAGCTCTCTTTTAGGCAACTCACAAATTTCGCTTGTGTCCCTCCTGCTACTTAACGGTTCAACCGATTCGAACGCATCTTGGCATGAACATACATGATTATAACCTGACGGGCATAGCCCATGTAAAAAAAATATATACTTTACCATGGAGGAATAATCACCGAAAGAAAAATTAAAAAGTTGATTACAGCCAAACCGCTGATACTACATTGATGAAATTTGGCGCCATAACTCACATCGCGGTCGTGACTAATGTGAAAAAAAAAAGTTTTGAAATCGGACATACCATCGAGGAATAATCACCCTTCAAAAATCGAATTGCTTCGCTCAGTATTTGCAAACAGCAGCATGTATTGCAGACCTAGTTTATAAATGATAAAGGAATAATGGATGACAAAAACTATTTTCACCTCACACACTCGGAAAAATTTTGGTTTGTCATTCAATTTCTGCGTGGAAAGTTGCGTTTTATCCGCTAGCGCGGAAAAGTGCTTTAAAATGAGAAACTTTCTATTCAAAGCAAAACATACATGGAACGTTCCAAAACGTCATTATAGTCTTTATAAGTTATATTTCATTCTTATTTAAATGAATACTATAATACTTCGTTTTGGTTTTATTAAATTATTTTAAGTTTTTTTATAATAAAAACAATAAGAAAAAATAATATTTAGAATATACTATTAGTTAAGCATAAGAATCTAACCCACATGATTTCATAACATATGATCAGATTTCGGACCACACGCGAAAAAGAACTAACAAAGTGATCTCTGGGGCTTTTTGGCGGGAGCGGGACTTTTCCACTCTAGCGGATAAAACGCAATTTCCCACGCAGAAATTAAATGACAAACCAAACAGTTCCGTGCGTGTGAGGTGAAAATAACTATCACCTTCTGCATATTTACTCCAATAATCTATTAACTTATGAAAGAAAGCGAAAAGACAACTCTGTATTTCACTTGCCATAATTCCGAACATATCAGAATATATATGTCGAAGAAATGGGGGAAACCCACCTTTTTTAAAATAAGCAGAACCGCTGGCATATCACTATACCACCGGTTCTACCACTACAGTAGCAAAGCTAACCTAGCAACCGCCTAAACTAAGCGTTATCTTATTGCAGCATTATTCATTAATTCTATTCACTTCGAAAAGCACATCCAAATGGATCTAAAGTTCTATTAGTAGAATAGTGATAATAAGTAAGGGGCATCTATCGAATACCAACAACACAATTTAAAAGGTCCAAGAACTATTTATTTCATAATTATGAGTTTTAAGAATCACAAAATTCAAAGAGAAATAAAAGCCAGTCTAAATAGCCTAAGCTAAGTTTATCCAATATCACAAAGTTGTTGTAAAATCGTTATAATAAGCAAGGGAGCTATAGAATATCAAAACACTATTAAAAAGTACCAAGCACTGTTTATTTCATAATATTCAGTTATAAGAAACACAGTAAAACAAATTTTCAGAGAGAAATAATAGCTAGTCCGACTAGACTGTACTAATTTTATTCCAAATCACAAAGGTCTTACTTACATGTGTTAACCGCTCGAAATTCCCAATAAGAATGACTCAAAAATTCGTACATCTAGCATTATGCATCGCCATCTTTCCCGCCAACACAATTATCAGGTTAGAGGGCAAAAGTGGCGCTGCAAACGCCTTAGTTTACACATTAGCGAGCAAAGGTGGCGCTGCAAATGCCCCAGTTTACTTTATTAAAATAACAACTTTGAGAAAACTCGGTATTAATCTTTATCGTGCAATTTCTTAATTCGTTTCATGATTTACAATGCTAGTTTGCTAATAAACAAAAGCCAAATAAGCAATAAATAGAAATAAGTGACTTACTCGTCAAAACACCATAGTGGTTTTTGTTAAATAAAACTATCCTCTTAATAAAATTTATCCGTAAAGTCACAATTTAGTTTTTGATAACAATTTCTTAATTAATTTTCTTATTTAACAAAGCACGTTTCTTTATTAAGAGATTAATCTAAACAATCTTAAGAAATAAGTGTTTTACTTTGAAACATCATGGAAGCACCATGATGTTTACTTAATCAAAACGATTAATCTTTATTAAATAGTTATTCGAAGAAGCATGTGCATCATTTCTTTTTGTTTTTAAGAATGAGCAGGATTTTTAAATTACTTTAGACAATCGTAAACTATCACATTAATTCAATCAAATAATTGCCTCGAAGTGTGTTCGCGGCGACATATATAAAAACTAAAGCGATAATCTCCCGTTTTCTCAGATTTACATTAAAGTGACAGATCATTCATTAAAGTCGTGATGGGTCTTATTATAATTTCTTTTAATAACAGTACTTATATAAAATAAAATGAAAAATCTAGCATATATTAAAATCTTTAATAAAAATCACGTTTGTTGTATGGGAGCCGCCCTTATATATTTATTTTATTTTAATTTTATTATTTATTATTAAAGTAAAAACATATTATTTTGTGAATATTTCAAGTGCCTACCTGTTGCCATTATTGATATTGAGCAAAAAAGGGCAAAAGTAACCGCGTTTGTTGTATTGGAGCCCCCTTAACTATTTATTTGATTTTGTTTTTAGTATTTGTTGTTATAGCGGCAACAGAAATACATAATTTGTGAGAATTTCGACTAGCTAGCTATCGCGGTTCTTGAGATACAGCCTGGCGACAGACAGACAGCGAAATCTTAGTTATAGGGTCCCGTTTTTACCCTTTGGTTACGGAACCCTAAAAAATCAAGTATGGTGGTTAATAATTGTAGTAATTGTAGGTACCTACATAATGATAGCCGGATCACAAACAAATGAACGTCATGCCTAGCACAGATTACGTGGGTTTTTACATTACCATTTCTCGTACGGTGTTCCCTATGAGGGAAGGCTTTATCAAAGCGTGTGTCAGTGCCATACAATGAGATTTCTCATACAAATATTTATTTTTCAAACCCGCTTGCAATCTCAGATACACGTCTCACTGCGTTGTGTGTTGTAATGCGTCTATAATAATAAGCAACGTCATAAAGAGCAATCACCTAATATAAAACAGTAGGAAAATGTTAAAAGAGTAAGTATTAATTTACTCTATAATAATATTTTCTATATACAGCACCTTGTGGAACAAAGCTCTTGTTCTCTTGTTGTTGACCTTTCGTGGAAAATGTATGCCAAAAATATATTTGAAATCAGCGGCTTACACAATAGTATAATACTCATTTTATGAATCAAATAATCATTTCAAAGTTATAAAATTTTAGAACATGCCTACGGAAGGATAACGGTAACGGAACTACAACATGTGTTGTTTTTCTTCCCTCGTTTTTCTCTACTTCTCTTGGTGTCTGTCTGTCTGTAACGTACAAATCTTGAAACTCAATTTTCACCCATTTCCCGACTAGCTAGAGCTCTGAAACTTTAAACAGAGCTCAGAACTCGATGACAATATATGATTACATACTTTCCGACATGATTCAATCACAATTTCAGAGAATATTTACAAAATTTAATTTCAATTGTAAAAAAATTAGTTCCGAAAAAATCCACAGATGGCGCTAAAATCGAGGCAACAAATGTTGCATAATGATATACTAACTGCTGACATTTTAGATCGAGCAATTGGAAATCATACTCACAAAACTAAAAAAAGAAAATAATTTACATTTGAAAACATTTTAAAAAACCCTCGTTTTTCAGACCAACTAAAAAGAAAAAAATGATTCTCTGCTATGTGTCCAATAAGAAAAACGGGGGGCGCATAAAAGATTACATTTGGTATTTATAGTATTTATGAATTATTTTTTTCTTTTTAGTTGGCCTGAAAAACGAGGGTTTTTTTTAATGTTTTTAAATGTTACGGTTATGATTTTATTTGAATTGATCCCCAAAATCATTTTTTAAATATAACAGATAATCTAACTGTTGTTTTTTCGCATTGTTTTAATCGATTTTGGACTAAACACTTGTGGATAAGCTCCTTAACTAAAATTGGTAACTTAATTATAAAAAAATGCCAAGAGATTATAAAATGTAGGTAAATGTAAATACTTAAATGTTTGTAGAATAAAAATGTTGTACAATTTTTGATGTAAGTAAATCTGATTGTTTGCATAAAACTATGAAACTAACTGCCAAACAGTAACTGTAATCGGTCAATCGACTTTCATTCTCCATTACATAAATAAATGTAAAAAACTTGAGTATCAATTGTTTCATTTTTATAAATTTGGACTATGACAAATGAAAATCTATATCAAGGCTGCTCAAGCATAGACCCACGGGCCACACAATGGCCCGCCGACGCATTTTGAATGGCAAGATTCAGAAATTCCCGCCAAGTTGAAAACAGCACTAGTCTTAAAAGTATGAATTTTTGGTGGATCATTGACGACTTGACTTCATTAGATAAATAAGTGATTAGACCAGAAGGACCATGTAGCGCAGCAGAGTGCAGCAGAGTAGCCGGTGAGCCTATTGTAGGGCTGGATGTTCAAGGGTTGCAAACAATGAAGAAGGCTTGATTTTATAAAATTAATATATTATCGACTCACCGACACCATGTACAACGAGATTGCAAGGAAGGAAGTGAACGAACGAACAAAATGTTGCTACACTTAATAATAAAAAACTAAACTTATAATGTTGCCTGCAACAGTGACTCGTCAAAAATTTTTGAATCATCCGTTTGGCCTCCTAAAATCTTGAGCAGCCTTGATTTATATCTACGGGTTCCGGGCTAATTGTATTAAGCGACACTCTGAGCGATATAGACTTTTATACATATTTGGAATCAGCAAATTATTCTGCGTCATTTGAGCTGGGTTTGGTGACGATCGGAGCACTTTTTTGTCGCTTAATACAACCGCATTTTAGGGGCCTATTTTGGACTGCAATGTATGAAGTGACACAAAATATTGACAAATTTAGGAACTGTGTACTTAAGCTCACTACCAAATACCAGACAGGCAATTAAACTTTTTTTCCTGGAGCAACAATTAACAGGCAAGTTACGTTAAAGCATTTAGCCTGACTTTATAAATATATAGAAATGTCGCTTAATACAATTAGCTTTATCTTGTTAATATACAAGAATGTCATTTAATACATTTAGCCTTTTTGTCAAATCCATACCCAGCGTCGATCCATACATTTAGCTCTGTACATGAAACGTTAGATGTTGTAACTTCAACTAATTATCTTGCAGTAGATAATGATATGTCGGTCGCATGAACTATTTAGGATTTCAACAGTAAACATTTAAAGATTATGGTTATACCTATTTTTCTTATTCAATATTTGATTTGTAGTGTCGTTTCAGTTATAACAAAAGTAAAGTTCTAGTTTTTCAAACAGTCTACCTTAAACGGAATAAGAATAGTAGACACATTAGTACAATCAAAATTTTATATGAATTAACCATTATAACTGCCAATTTTAGGTGGTCATTTCAAAAGTCACGAAACTTTCTACAGTTAATCCTCTATACCTACTAAAAATGAAAAGCCACTTCTGGTAGCCCAGCGTGGCCGGGGTAGACTACCCTAAAATTTGAAGGAGGGTAAGAAATAAGTTTTATTTTAGTTAAAGTATCAGTCATACAATTTTAGGAAATTACTTTCGACAGTATTTTATGTTCATGGGATTTTTGCCAGAGCATTTACATCTCTCCTAATTGTTGACAGAACGCTATAATTATTTATAAAATAAAAATCCATTTTTTATATTTCATCAGTCTTCAAATGTTAACAGAATAAATAAAATAAATAATAAATAAACAAGGTCTTAAATGTTTACCCACCCTATGTATGTACCTTTTAATTTATCAATGTTTTAACCGCCAATTTCTGCAAACTTCATTATTCAAGTATGATTAAAACAATTTTTTTTTAAAAATCAGTTGCTTAAACTAATTAGCCATACATTAAAAAGTTTAAGATATGGTATTTAAATCAATTAACTTAGGTTTTGAAATATGACCAACTCTTTGATTAAAGCACTTAGCCTAGAGCCATTATTTGCATGCCTAGCCGGTTAAGTCATTTAGCCTGGAATAAGAAACAATAATCATAGGCGGTTAGGTCATTTAGCCTGGAACAAAAAAAGTAAAATATGGGTCATTTTGTATTAAGCGACATTTATCTACGTTAAAAATAGGAATATTAGAAAAAAAATGAATCCGATTATGGGAAATATTGTTATAAAAACAGTTATATTATTCTTTTTTTTTTAAAAATGCGATTTGGAAAAGATTTTTTTTTTCTAAAAATCGAAACTAAACTGCTCTAGTGTAAAGTTACAAAAATGTCGGTTAATACAAATAGCCCGGAACCCGTCGAATTATGATTCAATTTCCGAGGCCTTCAGGAGGATCAGACTTCAGAGGCCCTAACCTGACCTTTTATTGCGATACAAATGACACTGCTGAAAAGAGATACCTCTATAGACTGAGTAGGGTGGTGTCTCACTTTAACAAACGAGTTTGCATCGCGCTACGAGATCATAGTAGCGCCTCGGCAGCTCAATTGAAGTAGTAGTCGCTAAGATAGCGAAAGATTGCAGGTCTTTCTGGCTAACTGGAATAGTAACCAGCTTCGCTTCTGAAGCTCTCAACCAAACTCTATATTTTATTTTATTTTGTTAAAGTGCCTCTTATAGAAATACGTCATGACTCATACTAGCCGATTTGAAGTGTTCTAAGTTTATTACACTCAGAAAAAGTGTAAGAAATAAAGGCTTAATAATGTTATTATCATCTTTGGTGATTACTGCTACAACATAAGGTTTACAAAAAAGCAGTACATGAGGCCTGAGTGTATAATTCTAATTAATGTGCAAATGTCACTTTCGCGTTCGAGTTACCATTTGTATGAAAGACCTTAACGCAAAGGAAATAAGGCCTGAATTTACAATGTTAATAACTCAGACGCCTTATTCCTTTCTATCCTTACTCCTGTCGCTTTTTTACAGAGTATAAATAGGTCTGAAATTATTATATCGAATTTTATCTGTAATACGACCGATTGATCGAACTTTAGTGACACTACTTGCGAAATCAAGCGGTCCCGTGTTCGTGTCCAAGTAGGCACAGTATATGTAAGATAAATGCAAGTATATGATACCTGAATCATATTTATATATCAGTATCTTAGTTTTGATAAGACAGGCCTGACGCTGCTTACTTCACTTGGTCTATTGCAAAAAGTCCTATTATGTTCTAGTTATTATACTTAACCGATTCGTTGCAACATACATTTACCAGAAACGAAAGCTACGAGCTTGATTTACGTGAAAAATGAAGATAGTTTTATTATGGGTAGATTTCCCTAAAACTTAATTTGAGGGAGTTAACCCAGACGTGCCATCCCCAACGAATCGGTTAATATTATATATAAATTCTGTTCCCACTTTAAATAAACCAGAACTTATAATCATAGACTGTCAAAAGTAAAGTAAAGTAAAGGAAGTAAACCTATTTATGTGAATATGTAAAATATATTTACGTATTAAAACGATCTAGAGTAAAAAACGATCAAGCAATTATATGGCATGGCAGAGGTCGTTTACAAAACCAGGTAAATATATTTGTAAGAGCTGTGGTAAAAGTGGCATAAAGCGCTATTTTACAACAAAAGTACGATACAAGAGATATATTATGTACTTGATAACGACTTATCGAGATGGGATGTGAATGACCTCTCTGTCGACTGAACCAACAGTCTCGACTTGCATTCATTAGATATCAAGGACCGTTTATGGTAATGCGGCTTAGTAATGGCGGGGTTTTCCAGTGTTTATAAAACGAGACTGTGAATTGGCATTTGCGTAATCGCATACCCAGATGATTTTTTCTATTTTGTTTCACATGATTGTACAACAAAGATAAAAAACAACGCCTATATCATGACGAAATCGCCTTTATTTTTATAATAATGGTAAATTATAAAACTAGTTTTTCCCATCAATGGGCCACCATAGTAACCTTATCTGTATGGATTGCCAATCCAGCGCGCAGCGCGGAATTTACACATTTGCCGCCTCAAAGCTATAAAATTTTTGCCGCCCCTACTGACCTCTAAAATTAGATGCACTGTTCACAATAACGTAAATTCCTTTTTTTAGGGAATAATCTAGTTTCAAGATGATTTTTACAACTTTTTGGGTATATTTTTAAGCTAAGAAAAGCAAAGCTTTTTTACTGCACTACCTACCCAGCCCCACCTCGTGTCCGCAGCCTTATTTTTTTCAGTACCTATTTTTTTTGGGCCAATTTTGCCGCCCTAAGCTTCAGCTTTTTCGGCTTCTATGGTAAATCCAGCACTGTTGGCAGGTTCTAACGACTGCAGCTGATGTGTAAAAAGAATAAAATCCTCAGGTGAAAGAAGTATCTGCATACAGGGCCGTCTTTAACGTATTGGAGGCTCTGGGCATATAAGAATAATGGGGTCCCTACGACTGACAGAACACTTATTTATTACTAGAATAGACAATGAAAGTAGTTAAACAAGATTATTATGGGCAAAAGTGGAGTTAGCTTCGCGCATGCAAAAGCTAATAAGCAAGTCGATAATATAGTCCCTAATTGAGGTTCGATTTACTCTAATTAAATGAGTTTTTCAGTAATAAATGTCGATATTGGTTTAGTGATCTGGCAGCAACTAAGAGGCCTATATCGATCGCGGGGTCTTGCACAGACTGCCCAGTGGGAAAGAGGGGTCTGTCTGCATAGTAGTAACTTATACTTACAACTTATTAGGCCGTTTTGAATTAACATTCTGACTTATAATTATTATCATTATATTATTTATATTCAAATAATCGATTTCAGAAAACTAGCTTCCAGTAAGAAATAAATTCATAAGTTGTAATTAGTAAGTATGGAAATAGAAACAAAAATAAAAAATTATAATCTTGTGTGGAGATTCACCTAATGTTGATGCAGAGGGATGTCCCGCCAGACTTTAAATACATACAGGAGACCATTAATGCTGGAGCGAAGTCAACTGAGCATGGAGACGGATCTTTTCCTTACTATGGCTAAGAAAATGTCTGCATGACTCTGATGGCTTTCACTCAATAGAATTCGTAGCAGCAGTAACATCATCCTTAATGTCATAGCTGATAAGATAACTTTGACTCTGGTATTATAAGGGCCTTTATTGGAATTTTTATTCATATATTTATTGTTTTGCCCAGTAATTACTAACATAGGATATAAAATAATTAATTGTTAATAACATACATGGATTGAAATATCTGAATTGATTTCAATTTGGATGCGCCTCCGTAAACATTCCTGAGGCGCTACAATGCCATGACAGCCTCAACAGTATCCTTAGTGTGCGTTATTTATTATATTGAAGACGTCTGCGCGCGACTTGTCGCTGTATGCCCGCTGCGTCGGTATAACTAGTCCAAAGGCTGCACATCTAATCAATTACTGAAAATATTCCAGGGGAATGGACGATAATCCACCAGGTGCTCACTAGTGCAGACGACTTCTGAGTTACCAATAAAATAACATGCCTTCCGAAGCACGAAGTCGAGATGAAAAATTTATGGTCGCCGAACCGATGAAATGCCTTTGCTAAAGTTGCTTAATAATTTATTTCTTTATTTCGCTAACAAAGATACATATATGTTAGCAACAATTTGGCAATTATTAACTTTTGGTTATTGATTATATAAATGTTGGTATTTAATTTATATTTATAGCAAAAATATCAAGTCTATAGTAAAGCAGTAATACAAAGTGTTTATGTCAACTCCAAATTATTAAAAAATATATGTTTGAAAACATCAAGATTTTAAATAATTGTCTTTATTATAAATCTCAGCTCTCACACACACATACCTCTGAATTGGACAATCGTAGGTACTTGTTCTGAGGCCCTAGTGTAAGTTTACGCATTCAATACTCGTTATCGAGCGCGTTACAGATTTCTATGAAGATTCGTAATTTCGGATGGTTACCGCTAGGGGCGCTTGTACAAAATCCATAGTAATATTTTACGCAGGCGATATCGAGTATCGACGCGTAAACTTACACTAGGGCCTCAAACTATGTCTTAACCGCGATCGTAAATCATCAAACGCCATTGCTAACGACCGTGTTGAATTGAAAACATTACGAGATGGAAATCACGGATTTCAGATTGATATTTTTAGCATAATATCCTATTTATAACTCTAGCTATTTATTTTTCCAAATCACCTTATCGATTTGTAGTTTGTAGATGATGAAATGAGGGTTTTCCTACGTCGCTTACATTAACATAAAACTTCTGCTTTTAATAGTAAACAGTGATTAAACACCCAGAAAAATGTTGCCCTACCTACCAATAAGCCATCGTAAATTTTTTGCACAGTCATTGAGAGAAGTTATTTTTAGTTCTTATAAATACTTTCGCGATCACTAATTGAATTAAAACAAAATTTAACGCCAACAAAACGTTACTGAACCTCTGTTTTATTTCATTTGGCAGAATGGTTTGAACTACCATGCTAATTCCGCTTCGCACAGTAAAAAAAGAACAAAATATGTGAATTTTCCTAATTTGATAAATTATTATAATAGAAAAATACTAGAAAAAATCGACTCGGGTCACAAGTGAATTCTCACTCACTCACTCATACTTCTGCCTGAGAATTCACTTGTGACCCGAGTCGATTTTTTCTAGTATTTTTCTATTATAATAATTTATCTTATAAGATCGCATTGAAAATGCATAAAATATATAAAAATTATAAAACTTTTCCTAATTTGCAAAAGTTATATTAGTATATAATTGGAAGTAAGCACCTGATTGTGGTTAAGCCTTTGCATTCCTTAAAACCTATCACAATAGAAATTGTATTATTTTGGGAATAGGGTTTCAAAGTAGGTAATTACAATGAAAATATGGATCAAATTCAGCAGTAAATATTTTTAACCCAACATAACAAACACATTATAAAACGCAGGAGGTTGGCTGAATAACAACTAATGCTGCTGAATTACTGATAACAATCAAGTGATGACACCTGAGGCCGTACCATCACATCTTATGGCGATTCAAGTTTAGCTGTTGAAAAGGGACGCCACTATGGACCGCGTATAGCGGTGTCTCACTTTGACAATCAAAATTGCATTGCGCTAAGAGATCATGGTAGGCCCTCTGTTTGTTTACAGAAAATATCACCCTTAAGTTTTTGTACGGTCTATCGTAAAACGGAATACGATTTGACCGCTAAAAGTCCGTATAAAGGTGTCTTAACTTTCTCGCGGGTTTTTTTATTTATTTAAACTTTGATGGTGATTTTATAGAAAATGGAGAGTATAAGAAAGAATTTATCAAATGGTAGATGAATTTAGCTATAAATGTATCGAACAATTTGAAATTTTCGTTAAACCTGTCAAACATCCCATTATCTATGGCGTGCGGCTATTGTCAAATTATAAGTGACAGTAAAATTATAAAAACGTGCAAGTAGACCTTCTTTGTAATAGTAGTCTTGTTTTCTCTTTCGTTAAAAACTACTTTATTATCAAACTGTTTGATCCCATTGGGGACGCTTTGACCGAAGTTATTTATAAGGAAATCACCTAAGTAGATAAAACTGATCTCTATTAACAACATACTGGGCAGAAAATGGAATGAAAAAGATCGTGAATAACCCGTACAACAAATATTGCCAAAATGAGCATTTTTAAATAAATCATATCTTTTTGAACGAGCTCTTTCAGGATCGGAGTCAAACTTATATATTACGATTTCAGTGGAAATCGGTGTGAGGAATTGGAGTTGGTCACCACTACAAAATGTTTTATTGCTGCTAATACCCAAGAAGTAATTGTCCATTGATTAGTGTTACTAGGTAATTTGTCGTGGTCATTCAAATACGAATGATGGAAAGTTACTAATTTGTCTAACGAATTATAGGATTAGTATAGCATTTTTATAGTACCTAAATAAGTAGGCGCTTGACCGCTGTCTCGCCAGATTATAAGCGACGATCGGATCTAGGATGTGACGCGCTTGCCTAGGAGATTCGTCAGGAAACAGACTCGGGCAGATTTCCACTCTTTAGGGGTACGGATCACAAAACGCATCGCTCCATGCCTTTGCTATACAACTGTCTATGAAAGTTATAAAAACTATGCATTTGAAAACGATGCTATAGCGCCTCTCTCGCTGCCGCCCCGCGCTACTGTCGTCGAAAATACGGCCATTTGGATAAAAATAATTACTGCCCTTAAGGTTTTTAACAATATCAATGAAATTCTAAGAGCTAATAGAGGATGAAAATCTATCTTGAAAAGTCCAATTTTGGCTTTAGTTATTATAATTTTATAAGTTAAAAATCCCCTTTCACTATATTTGTAATGGTTACATGGTTGTTTGCGTCACTTAAAACACTTGGAAATTTATGAATATAGAAAACACAAAATAATACAATAACAGGATAAAGCTGTGTATTTATAAGTCTCCCGACTGTTTGTCAACGTATTTTTTTATATATATTTCTCTCTCACATTGACACCAATACTTAAGCCAATTTGTAGTAGAAGAGTATAAAAATGGAAAATAGTCCTAGAATTATATACCTAAGTACATTTCCAACTGCTGCAATGCCTAAACCGATTTGTTGCGGATTGCACGTCTGCCGTGCCATCACTATTTTTGCCGTGCCGTGTTATTTTGAAATCGATGATAACTCCTTCAAATTAAGTTTTAGGGAAATCTACCCAGTATAAAACTATCTTCATTGTTCACTTAAATCAAGCTCGTAGCCTCTGTTTCTGGTAATTGTAAAAAAAAAATGTATGTCGCAACGAATCGGTTTTCTTTCAAATGGACACTATAAAAATACATACTAACATAATAAAATAACATATATATTTAAAGTAGATAAGATAGATTCAAACGTCAAAGGATAAAGCTTATTATAATGTGCTTTAGACATTCCTTCACAGAGCTTTCAATTATTCAAACGTTAAAGCCTGACCAGAAAAATAAAAAACCTTTCCATATTGCGGAATTTTTAAGAACTAATTTTCGTCTTACAATTTGATAGAAGATTGACAGTTAAAACACGAAAGCGACCTCCTGACAGGTTTTTTATATTTCTGGTCAGGCTTTACTGTAGAATATGAGTTAAGATTTTAAAACCAGACCTTATTCCTAAGTGTTAAGATCTATCAATCAGGTATTAACCCAAACGCGATAGCGTGACTTACATTGTCTCGATATAGGTATCCAAGTTTAAATCTCTTTGTTATCGCGCCAGTTTTAGAATATCTAATTTTAAAACGGTGTAATTAATTTTAAAACTGAAAGTTGTTCTAATAAATAAAAACTTGACTTCGTTTATGAATGACGCAAGCATTAGTAATTCAGCGATTAAAATTCCTAGAATAACCGCTGACAAGGAAAATACTCGCTTGTTGTGTTCTAAAACTCTTGTTATACATGTGAGTTAAACATTATGACATATAAACATAGTTGAGGCCGTAAGTTTTAATAAATATAGCACGTGTGTAAAAAACAACTACGTCTCCGAGCCCTCAGATGGGATTCGAACCCACGACCTTTCGCTATCCGGGCGACTGCTCTGACCGCTGAGCTACCGAGACACGTATTTTATATCTTATAGAAATATTGCATTGTGAATGCAAAAAATTAAATTAAAAACATAAATATAGCACGGTTATAATTATTAGAAAACGTGCGGGTTTGGGTCTCGTCTGATGGTAATGAGAAAACCGTTTTTCTACTCCTATAAAATGTAATCACGTTTTATATCAAAAATGCACAATCTCTCGATTGATTTACGTCATCGTAGAATATTTACCTAACATCCGGATAACATCTTATGCAGAGTTAACGACTCTACAATTATTATTTTAATCTTTGCCTACTCTCATTTGCCCTGCAATAGCGATACAAGAATGTAGTAGGTATAATAGGCAACAAGCAAACTTATGTATTTTAGATAATGTAGGTACTTAATTAGTATTTACAATTAATACTTATGCTTAATAACTTATCTGTGTAACTTTCCTAAGTAGGTACTCCGAGTTTATATCAAATCGTTTGTTGTTAGCTTTATTCTATTACCTACTGTCATTTAGGCCATATACATCTTTTATAATGCCCACAGTAAAAGAGGGGAATTCCTTCCCTGCGTCTTTATTTCCCAGTACTTATAACCCGGGGTGCAAGGTCTGATAGAACTTCCTAATGTGTCCAGCCCATTGTAGGTCCCACTTCACACGTGCGGTGGGAGCGACAATTGGTTCGGTATACGAAGGTGGATAATAATCCGACGTCATTTTCTCTTCGTTCTTTCTCTTTCCTATCCCTCTAGCTGTCTACCCACCCGTTTTCGGGCGAGAAATATCTGTAGCTTCAACCCCCAGATGTGACTACGACCACTAAAAACAACTAAACGAACTAATCAACAAAGTCATAACATAATCCTTGTGAATCAGTTATATATCTGAAATTTAATAAATAAGATCTTAAAAAAAGGAGTATAAATACTCTATCAATCAATCAATCAAATAATTTATTGCTCTCATGTGGTTAACAAGATGATAACAAATAGTTTTAGGTACCTTACATGAACCCTGTAAGGGTATTGCAATGTGATATTAATCTTAAAATTATTCTACATTATTAATAATTAAATTAAATTAAATTAAATTAAATCAAATCAAATTAAGCAAATTAAATTAAATTAAAATAAATCGTCATATTAATATTATTATTTGGAAATTAAAAATTTATTTATAGTATAAAAACATTTATCAGTCAAGTATATATTTATTTTTTTTTGGAAGGAGGTCAATTTTTTTTCCATTCTTATATCTATTGGTAATTTATTATATATTTTTATACACATATATTGGGGGCTTTGGTTAAGCATTGTTAAACGCGAAGGTGGAAGATATAATCTTTGTTTGTGGCGTGTATTTATATTGTGAGTATCCTCCATTTTTGTGAACGTGTGTATGTTTTTATGAACAAATAATGCTACATCTTGAATATATATTGAGGGTAGGGTTAGTATTTTGTATTTGAGGAAGTATGGTTTGCAGCTTTGTGTATTGCCTATATGAGCCATAATGCGTATACATTTTTTTTTGCATTATGAAAAGTTCATCCGCGTTCGTGCTATATCCCCACAACATTATTCCGTATCTTAAACGAGAGTTTGCATAGGCGTAATATGCTGATAGTGCAGTTTCTGTATTAGTGCATTGTTTAAGCTGATAAAGGGCGTAAATAAATTTTGATAGTTTTGATTTAATGACTTCTATATGGGACTTCCAATTTAGGTGTGTGTCTATGGTTATACCGAGGAGATTAAACGATTCCACTGTTTAGAGCTTGACATTTTGACAACTTATATCTAAATTCAAAGGAACCCTCTGATAGGAACGAAACTGCATGATCTTAGTTTTGTCTAAATTAATTTCTAAGTTATGATCTCGCAACCAAAGTGATACTTTTTCCAGAGTCTCGTTTACCATATGCGTTAGAGTGTCCGTGTTGGTACATTTTACTAGGATGGACAAGTCGTCAGCGAATAGTACTGGTAGCGTCGATTGATTCAGTAAGGTCTTAGGAAGGTCGTTTATGTAGATCAAGAACAGAACACATCCCAAAACACTACCTTGTGGGATGGAACCCGTTAATTTACTCTCCCCTGATCGTATAGTTTGTATCTCTGTGTTTGCGTGATTGTAGTTGCGAATCTCTACTACTTGTTTTCTATTAATAAGATAGGATTGGAACCAAAGATACGCTGGTCCTCTTACACCTGAGCCGTAGAGTTTACTTAATAATATACTATATGACACTCTATCATATGCTTTGGTCATATCAAGCAGCAGTCCCACAGAATACACCTTGTCGTTTATTTGCTGGAGTGCCCTCTGAACAAATTTAAACACGGCTGATGTCGTTGACCTCGATTTTCTGAACCCATTTTGACAATCATCTATAATTTTATGTTTCTCTAAAAAATGATATAATCTATTGAACATAGCTTTTTCGTATACTTTAGAAAAAGAATCACCCTATAAGTTATAAATTTATAACTTATAGGGTGAATAGGCACCTTCTGGGTTTGCTCGTTCTATCCGCTTTCCGGTCCCGCTAAAAGTCCACCAAACCAAACTTATATATTTTTAATACGAAAGTGTATCTGCAACGCTTTCACGGCATAATATAAGTACCAACAAATAAATATAAAAATTTGCCTCAAAAGGCAAATCAAGCAAGACGCGATGCCGTCTTCTGAATAAAAATTAATTCTAGTGGACGACTTTGTAATTAAGAACATTCGTTATCTCATTAAGTTGTAACCAGTAAACTAAGTAGAAAGTATATACGTAAGTGATAAATTATTGTAATAGAAAAATAATAGAAAAAAGCCGTCTTTTTTTCTAGTATTTTTCTATTAAGGTACCTGATACAAATAAGGCCTATGCTCAAATAAGGCCTGTAGTGCGGAAAAGTCAGTTAAAATATATTTACATCAAAAATATCTCACACACGCAATAGACGACAGCCCCACGACTCAGCAAACAGTGCGCGAGAGTTGTGCCGTTGTGACAGCGTCACTTGTGACCGGTCGTTTGTGACTGACGGGCATTTTCATTGCGCGTTATTAATTTGTCGTAATTTTTATCGAATTCTAATACGTTATTCTTTGAAGTTTTGTTTCAAGTAATGTATACAGATCACAATGTAACTCATCAAAAAACTCATATGACTTTAAATTGTGATTTTTAGAATATGCGAATTCAATACTGCTTATAACATTTATGAAGTACAATGTACTAAATAAAGCCTGCTTTTAATAAAAGCCTTATTTGCTGACCCATATATATATATATATTAGCCTTATTTTTCAATATTTAATAATATTTTTGAGAAGATATGTAAATTTTTTCATTTTTGTTTGTTTGGATACGTTTTTTTTATATTATTCTTTATTTCTTGTTAATATGCGACTTCAAAGTCTGACTAGGAATTTAAGCATAATATTTAATAAAATATCTTAGAAAGTTATTCAAGGATCTCATGGAAGCACTTGATGAATGGCTCAAAAGTATATATTTTTATATAATTAATACTCTAATAACAATATTCCTATGATTAAAGGATATAGGCTTTGTTCAATCACTATGTTTTAAAAAGGCCCAAGGCTAATGTTCCGGAATTAGGATGGTTGAGCCTATAGTTGACCAGGCACCGGTTGTTGACCACTTACGGCGTTAAGTGTCCATATTAAGTTTTCGCGCCATTAGGTGCTTCATTTTATCTTGGCTACATATTGTCGGTACTAATTTAAATATACCAATCACATACCGGCTAGAATTAGACAACCGATGAACCTTACAATTTCTTTTTACTTTCACTTGTTGGTGACTATTGTCATTCGGCCGCCATTATAGTAAGAAACGTGTTTTGATAGGTAAGAATATTTTTTAATTTATTTTGTATTGTTTTTGGATGAATTTTGCTCAGATCATTGATTTTAGTTATAAATGTATGTTTATTTTGGAGTAAGTAATGAATTTAAGGTGCAAGCAATATATTTCTTGAGTTATTTATCTGGTTAACAAAAGGTACATGATTTGATTAAGTGTTCCTGTAGTTGACCAGTTGGTCAACGTCTAGCTCACTGGAGTACTACTTTTTTTCCATTAGTTGACCAGTGGTTTGACATTGGTACTGCATACAAAACATAAGCTCCTATAATATGATTGAGCAAGCTCTTTAAAATATGATTTTTTTTCTTGCTTTAGAATCAATATGCCACCAAAAAAAAAATCTTTCTGTACAGTGAGAGCGATATTTATGAAGCGCTTAAAGAAATACAGTCAGGAAAGAAAATTAGAGATACGTGCCGCAAATTTAATATCTCCCATTCTACAATGATTAACAAAATAAAAATGAGACATCCCATTTAACGAAAAATGGGCCCGCCAACAATTTTGACACCTGATGAGGAACAATTGCTATGTCGGTGGATAAACGCAATGGCTAAAAAAGGAATTCCTATTAAAAAAGAGCAGTTAATAGAGACTGTCACTAAACTAATTAAAACCGACAATCGACCGACTCCATTCAAGGAAGGAATTCCAGGTAGAAAATGATCCGATAATTTTACGAAGAGAAATCCAGATATTGCGAAACGACATGCAGAAGCTATAAACTCTGCAAGAAGTGCAGTAACTGAAGAAGGGATAAGAAAATAGCATTCAGGATTAGAAGTTTCTGAAGACAAAAATATTGACAAAGAGAGTAAAGAATTTAGTACGATGGTGCTATCAATTCCAAATACTTTCAAATGGCCAGATAAAGAAGATATAATTTGGTACGCTAATGATAGCATAGTCGAAAAAGTAAATGCCCCTGTGTCAACTAATAATAGAGGTTCATACAAAGTGCCAGAAATGGCCAAATATCTTTTTTGGATTTGATTCCTTTCATCTGTAGTTTTACTTTTGAGTAATTTCGGGATATTGTTAGAAGTTGTATCTATGTTTGATATTAATAATAATTAAACCAAAAACATAGGTTACTTAAAAGGTTTGAAGATTAAGTGAAGTTATTATTTGTTTTTTTTATGTGATTTGAAAATGTGCCATTTAGACTTACGAATTTCTATTGTGATTGATATGACTGAAAATAGTAATTTACTTATTGGTCTCATTAGTACTAAGAACTAACCTTAATAAAGTTGATTATAAAATACATTTCCTTTTGTCGAATATAGTTTAATTTCACTTTATTTTTAAATGGTCAACCTCTGGTACAAATCTTGTCAACAACTGGGGCCTGCTGGTCAAAGTAGGGTACATCCCAGCTACATACCGATTATGTTAAACAATAAAAAAAACAAAAGGAATTGAGTGTTATCCTTTTAAAATATAACTTTTAACTAGGTAAGGCACAATATAAAAAATAAACTAGTAAGAAATATCGCAACTGGGTTATTTAAGAAAATTTTATAGTAATTTTTTTTCCTTAAATGGTTTGAGACTGGTACATTCATCCTACCTCTTTTCGAGTGATTTTTGATAAAAGATTACAATATGTTTTCTTAATTACTTAAAATATATAAACCAAAAAATAATATCTTGCTTTTATGTATCACCTTTTTCAAATAATTTATCAAGATATGAGTGTTTCAAATTGGGTAGGCCTTATTTGTATCACTTACCTTACAATAATTAATCATATAAGATGGCATTGAAAATGCCAAAAATATATAATTATAGGTATATGGGCAAGTTTCTCACTCTTTTATGTCAAATGGGACAACAGGAATATATTATTACAAAACTAACACAGTATTGCCAGAATATAATTTTTATGACATTTTACGTTACTTTTAACTTTCTCACGTTACCTTTATGGTACACGACTCTAAACGTTACTTTTACCATAACTATTAAGAAATAATAATTAAAAAAGAAACTACATTAAATACGACTTGAAGACAAAAATAATATAAAACATCCATGCTGTTTGTTTTGCGTTTTCTTCTCTATATTCGTACAGTTTTAGTGAGGTTTACAGTATTGGAGTCGTTTTCTATATGAAATAAGATAATGTTACTTTTGACTACCGGCTACTGGCAACACTGCTCTAACATTATTAAATTTTTCAACTCTCAGTAGTACTTACTTAAAAGAATTTTAGAAACTCGTCATTTTTAGATATCTTGATGACGTTCTATTGGCATTTAAGAACATCTTACTATTTAATAAAAAAATAATTATTAAACATTGTTATGTCATACATTAAAAAGCTAAACCGTGTCACGACTCTTAGTAAAATAGAACTTCCGACTCTGTTTACTCAATTGAGCGCGTTGTCCAAAATCAATAGTTGAGGAATATTGATATTGATTTTTTTTATTTTAATTTTAATACCCTTACTACGCCGTTATAAATATTAAATTTTTGGCATAACAACGTTTAAGAATTAGATATAAACAGCGACAGAACAAAAATTAGTTATTTTCGACTAGGTTGAACATAATTTAACATTTAAGTTGTATTGCCATGTCTACCTGGAATAATGTACCTATTTTACAATTTTGTTTAAACATATGTGCATATTAACTAACTCATCACAAAATCTGCTATTAATATAGTTTTCTATCAGAATTAAAATTTAAATTTATTCTACTAGAGTTTAAATTTATTCTACATTCTTGTAATATTATTTGCCCTTTGTATTAGTTTGTTATTCGACGTTACTTGACATTTGTATAGTTTAAAATAATTTATTTTTTTAATTAGTGATACTTATAGGATTTAGATTTATATTTAATAAGTTCATTGAGTATTAGAAATGTTTTAAATATTTGCACGCACACAAATTCGACAGGTCATGTTGTACTTTAAAATTATGCTATAAGATGTATTTTACCATGTCCTGGCAAATAAATGAGTTATTATTATTATATACAACTAGCTTTTACCAGGGGTTTCGCTCGCATTAATGTAAACTACCGATTTAAAGTTATATTTTTATCCCTTGGGAACAGTACTTTTTTCTGAATAAAAGGTACGCTTGGAAGAGTAAGTGTATGTGGAATTTCATTATGATCGATTGAGTAGTTAAGACGTGAACGTGTAAAAAACAAACTAATTATAAGGTTTTACTATCAGATATATAGCCTATCATATACGCAATCACATGTTATATACCAAATTTCATCGAAATCGGTCAACCCATTTTTTACTTATAGAAGGACATACAAATAGACAGACAAAAATATAAAAGAATTGGTATCCGTGAGTCATAAAAGGAATAATTATTATAAAATTTGTCAAAAATAAGAAATATACAGAGAGCCTACAGATTTCTTGAGCGAAGCTCTGTTTTAGACAACTCACAAATTTCGCTTGTCTCCCTCCTGCTACTTCACGGTTAAAGCGATTCGAACGAATTTTGGCATGAACATATATTATTATAACCTGACGGACATAGGCTATGTAAATAAAATATAGACTTTACCATAGAGGAATAATCACCGAAAGAAATATTCAAAAGCTGATCACAGCCAAACCGCTGATATTACATTGATGAAATTTGGCGCCAAAACTCACATCGTGGTTGTGCCTAATGTGCAAGAAAAAGTTTTGAAATCGGACATACCATGGAGGAATAATCACCGAAAGAAAAATTCAAAAGCTGATCACAGCCAAACCGTTGAGACTACATTGATGAAATTTGGTGCCAAAACTCACATCGTGGTCATGACTAATGTGCAAAAAAAAGTTTTGAAATTGGACATACAATCGAGGAATAATCACCCTTCAAAAATCTAATTGCTTCGCTCAGTATTTGCAAACAGCAGCATATTGCAGACCTAGTATATATATGACAAAGTAGAACACTTAAATTATAATTATTATATTAGCTAAAAAAAACTAGTTTTATGTAATACCTTTTAATAATTGTCCTTATCTTGAGATTCTGTGGCATAAGTCTTACAGTAAAGATAGCTCTACTTATTGATAACACATTTGTTAGGGTTCCCTAAATATTGTCTAATGAAAACAAAACAATGATATTATTGAGTTGTTTGCCTTTAACATAAGACATAATTTGCTTTGTACAAATAAGTCGTTTTAAAAAGTATTAAGTTTGTAAAATTAACTTAATTAAAATAAACTTTACATCATTGAGATAAGAGTCATTTGCGGAAACTATTTACTAAACATAAAAATGCTCTATGACCTTTGATAAAGTATTTACACTTGACGATACCAGCCACTAACAAGGTTATTCATAACATACATTGAAATATTAAGTTCATCATACTTATAATCAAACTGCTATGGTTGTTTTAGACATATGGTTAATTAAAATTTGTCAAATTAGAATTTATAAGTTTTGTTTTACTAATTTTAGAATTTTACATAGCAACAGTTGATTATCTGTATTGAATTAATATTTTATCTTGCTTCTAAATATAGAATAAACTGAAATGTAGGTTTTTAACCACATGTAATTAAAGATTCTATTGTGAGATAAAATTATGGTAAGGATTTTAAATAAATAAGTTTATATAAAAGTGAAAAAAATCTTTTTTTTAATGAGATCTGACCAATTTAAATGTTTATAATATTAAAACAAAAATTTATGCCATAACTTCAGATATTAAAATGTCAATTTATTATTTGACCTCTTTGACATTGGTGTTCATTAACATATTTTTCTTATGTTACAATATTCAACAATTTAAAAATTTGTGAAATTTGTTTTTTAAATTATATTAATGTAAAGAATGAAGGTATAATTTGTGACAGCAATAATACATTTGATATTTATTACTGAGTAAAAATCTGCATGTAATATACTTACCTAATTTAAAAAAAAGATATTAGCATCACAGACAAATGGAATTTTAATTGATTCTTAATTTGTAAGTTTGTAATATTTTAATATAAAGATGGTTCTTGATAAATGCCACCAAATACAATTGAGTTAGTAAATTTCTCTATTATCATATAACTAAATGGTCGGTTGGCATTAAACGTTATTACTCCGAAACGGTTGCTGAAATCGGCAACAGTTACCCCGCTAGCAGTTGTACCTTTTTCTGTCACTTCTATTTCAGCTTTGTGTATTATTCTTGAAACATGCAAAGGCATTCGTGCCATACGATATAATCTAGCTTTGGAGGCATCAAAGAGATCGGTAATATTTAATCTATCTCGTAAAACCGGTGTCAAGTCAAGATCAGATTCAATTTTGAACCGAGGAAGGAAGCAACTCACTTCATCGTCACCGTAATCTTCCCGGGCAGTTTTCAATTCTTGGAACATTTTATCTATTGTGAAGTTGTTAAAATTAAAAAACATATCTTCTAGAGAAACACCAGTATGTGGTAGCATGATTACCATGGAAAGACGGTTTTCTGTTCCATATGGCAATTCTAATATTCGGGCTTGTATTTCAGGTACATTTGCAAATGGGTAGGTATATCTATTGAACATCATATTCACTTCTCCAATTACTTTGCCATCGCTATTGTAAAATGGGCTTTTGACTGTAGAAGAAGAGTTGAATGGTACAGTCCACTGTCCCTTAAAATATACAGCGCTAGTTAAAACTAACTTTGTGTCTGCAAAGAAACTGCTATCTACTAAATTTTGTATTCTTCCCTTTGTTACGTTAGCAATAACTCTATTCACCAATCCAGCAGCCACATCTGACTGCCTAAAATCGAGAGGAACAATGTCAGTATCAAAATCACTTTTGGCCGACTCAACAAAGTCTTGAAGAGGCAGACCATTCTGATCAACAAACATAGCATTTACTTTTGCAAGTTCAACAACATTAGTTTTAACTTGGAGCCACTTCGCTATGTTTTTGTACTCATTACGTACCAAGTTACGATTCTTCATAGTAACGCGTATTACGTTGTTGATTTGATTTAAAGTTTCGCCCGCTGCTCCTTCAGCGGTGACCGCTAAAACTGTCCATACTGTGATTGGTGATATAATCAAATTAGATGTCTTCGGTTGTTCTTTGGACGTGTGATATAGGAGTTCAATGGAAAAATTACCAATCTTCTCAGACAACCCCCTCCGTAGACTGTCATCGGGCTTATTTAATAAACTGTTTTGTCCGTAACATAAAGATATTGTTAAAAAAACCAACTGAATAACGTGAAAACGCATGTTGATTATTTTATAATACTTATAACACTCCACTGCACATAAATAAAAAATGTAACGAGTTATTTCTTCAAGGTTTTTTCAATGAAAACACGTATTCACCATCCTGCCAGTAATAACTGAGGCCTAGTGACTGAGGTGAGCCGACGAGGAAAACTGACCGGTTTGTAGCTTTGCGCAGTTTTTTGTTATCGTCTCGCTGTGGCCACTTGTTATGTATTTATGGTAGATATTTTAAAAACCCAGAGCCAGACTATTATTTTTATGATACCGCACAATATTGACAGACTGAACAAAAACAAATGTCATTGGACTGGAATAGACAAGTTTTCTATTTCCCAATCCTTAATTACCCATATCCGGCATCGCTGGTTTTGGGGATTTTTAAAGATTTGAAATGGAGTACCTATCGTATTAAGCTCACCTTGATAAAATGGATGACCCACTCCCAGTTGTTTACCAACCAATGAAACTATTGATTTGGAAAATTGTGAATATAATAAATTGTAGATATATACTTACATGAAAAATAAAATATCCGTATAATATGAAAGTGTAAAATAATGTTTGTGCTTTTTGTATATACGAAGATATATTTGTAGGTACGTAGAAATCATTTCTCGTATGATTTTGGTACCTACTCCACTAATTAATGTTACATTGCAATGTTACTTGCGTTTCTATTTTACACACATAATGCTAAAAGCAAGATATGCAGCATGTATTTTTGTTGTATAAAAAATGTACTGTTGTATATAGATAAAATTATTTCGCAGATTAGTAGCACTAGCGATGCTCTATCTTTGGACTTCCACTTGACTCTATTTTTGGAGCAACCTGTATTATTTAAGTGTAAGAGGGTGATCATTCCGATGAAGCTAATGATCTCAAACAACACTGACGAAGCGACATCTATATTTCATTATCTGTATTAACTTCAATCTGCAGTACTTTGACGACCGCTTGGCCAAGAGGGAGTGACCCTACGAAGTCAAACGATACTGGGTTTGAGTCCAGAAACGGGAGATGTTTGTATGCGAACCTGTGTAAATTACTATGAATATTCCTATTTATGTAATATGGGTATAGTGTATGTCTTTCCGTTACCCTATATAAAACACACACCTCACGGTGCTTACTTTGGGCTTAGGATAATTGGTGTGAATGTAAAAAAATACTTTTATTATAATGTTACTAGTTTTCACTGCATAACAAAGGGGTATTTTTTTAGGCCTAATTTACCTAAAAGTTAAAAAATTAGGCTAAAACACTAGGTCTGAGGGGATATATTGGACATTATTTCTATGATTTGTACCTGTTTGGGGCCTCCGCGCTCTCTGAGTTGTCGCTTACTGTTTTCACTACATGTGACACATCTTTTTCTATTCATAGAATTTGTTTGTTAGATTGACATATTTCTTAGACAGAAAAACAATAAGGTGTGTGTATAGGTGAAAGACAGATCATCAATTCGCGGGTCGCCAGAGCTCGAGCTGCCTTTGTTAAACTGAGACGTATCAGGAAATACGTCGGGTCTTAAACCAAGACTGCTATGATCATGTTAAAAGATAAAATGCTTTTTCAATGCTGAAAGAATTGTAAACAAAACCACCATACCATGGCTTCGTAAGTATTTAGCTTTAAATTATGTTGTATTTTTATTAGAGCGGAGCTCCCATTGATCAGCTTCAATTGCGCAATGTCTGTTACACCATAACTTTCCCGAGCTCTTAACAGATTTGAATATTTTTTGCGTGGAATCGAATCAACACATTTAGGACTAGACCGTGAGCCCGAATTTTGAAATTCGCTAAAATAAAAAAATATAACCAAAAAACATTGGGTCTATCGGATTTCATGTTGAAACAAAAAGCGCGCGTTTTTTGAAAGTTTTCATTCTTATGGAATTTTAAAAATTACTAAACATAATTGAATTATTTTTTTAGTATTACACTCCGCTCCAATATATGGTGTTAGCGAAGCTTTATGCTTAGTGACTGCATCGATGCATTTAAAAGATCTCATTAAAAAAATGATAACTGTTATTATTATATATTTATAAATCATTGTAAATAAAATAAAGGTGTTAAGATAATTTTGTAAAGTAGTTTCTTTACTTTTTATCGATAAAAAAATCATAATTAAAAATGTTTACCCGAATTTTAAGTTCCATTTATATATATTATAGCTGAACCAGCCACGCGTTGCTGTTATAAATTAAAATAAAACCTCCTATCCTCTCCTATCTTTTAAGTTTGATCAAATAACAGATAGTTACGAAGTTTGATCAAAATCGGTTAAGTAGTTTAGGAGTCCATCGCGGACAAACAACGTGACACGTAATTTATATATATTAAGAAAGATATGAAAATGAAAATAACTTTATTCAAATGCACTTAAAAATAAGTAGTTTTGATTTAAAAATGAGAAGTAACGACATTTACAATATAATTCGTCGTCACCATACACACACCATCCACAAACAAAAAAAACAATTATTTTGTTATGACAATACTAATAGTGTTATGATAGTAGTGACAATACTAAGAAATGTATTAAGAGAGCATGTCATACTCTAACTACCAGTAATAAATTAGTTTTAAAAAATTACAAATGCTAATGCTGTATAATACAACCTGTAATAAATAGTGTCATGTTGAAATGACACATATTACTTCCATGCATCGCGATCTATTAAATAGTCGTTGACCTTGTAATAACCTTTGGACATGAGCTTATTTTTTACATACATTTTAAACTTATGATAAGGCAAATCTACTATACTTTGTGGAACTTTATTAAACAGTGCTATACCTTTTCCCAAGAAAGAGCCTCCTGTCTTTTGAAGTCTAAATCTTGGAACGGCAAGTCTATTCTTATTTCTGGTGTTAAAGCAATGTACGTCGCTATTTTTGACAAAAGTATTGTAGTGTTTTCGTACATAAATTATATTCTCATAAATGTACTGTCCCGCCACAGTAAGAACATTAATTTCCTTGAAAAGTCTCTGAGAGAATACCGAGGCCGAAGGCTGTATATTGCGCGGGCAGCTCTTTTCTGTAATACAAAAATGCTTTCAATATTAGCAGCTGAGCCCCACAACAACAACCCATAAGACATTACACTATGAAAATAACTAAAATAAATTAACCTTGCCGTTTCAATATTAGTTAAAAGCCTTATTTTTTTCACAGCATATGCCGCAGAACTGAGTATATTTCTTCTTTGTGGTGTTATAAAGTGTTTTGTATTTTATTGTGTAAATATATCTCTTATAGATAAAGACAACATTAAACGTTATAATCTTGTATTTGTTACTACCAGTACTAGTTGTAATTTTTGCGTAATAAAGAACATAATAAATAATTCAAATAAACATTAACTCGCCATAGTCGGGTAAAAATAAAATTATTCGATGCCTTTGACGTCATACGCGGAGTAATTTGTCCCTTTAATGATAATCACGTATTTCCCCCTTCACCAATGTTTGCGACTACTAACAGGAAACTTGTTTAATAAGGAAAATGGAGAACGAAAGCACAGATATCGGCACCTAATTAATATCATACTACGTAGGTACGAAAGTAACAGTTATGATATAGATCTATTAACTTCCTAGTTAACGTATATATTGCTGCGTTGCTGTGTTATTCGCGCTGAAGTGAATGATAACATAAAACTGCCTGTTTTTATTGTTTCAATTAAAAATATAGCAAAAAATAGATCAATCATATTATTTGGTTTTATAATTTATTTGTTTAACTTTTGTCTTGGTCATAGAATGTTATTTTAACTTAACTTGATTATGAAAATTCTGACCAAGACTTTCATACTTTTATGACTGAGATAATGATCTGATTCTGATGAGATCTGACTACAGATTTACTATATATTTGCAATTTATTTGATAAATAATCATACAAAATATTATTATTTACCTTCGAAGCCAATCGGCTCCGGTCCGAGTCCCGCAAGGAGCATGTTTGTGTGATAAAAACAAGCATTTGTAAATTTCTTTTAGTTATGTTCCGTTTTTGATCCTCAGTCAAATTGTATGGGATTATTAGCGAACACAGCTTTTTTAAACTCATTTGGGTTTGTCTAGGATAAATTGTATTTGACTCAGAGATGCCCAGATAGCGTGGTAAGTCACATGCATGTCCGTATCGATCATACGGCGTGCAGCAATGATCGTTCACATCACACCATCACAAAATACGTCACTGGATATTGACACGACCGCGCTTGAATTTTTTTAAACCCGCTGTAAATAATCGTCTTGCATTGTGCTTCATCGTTAAAAGCAGTTTTAAAGTAGAACAAGGCTCAACTGAGCTTCAAGAAGAATAAAAACTTTTTGTACTCTCACTGTGTGATATGATTGTACTTTACAGGCATAGTTTTTTGGGAGACCGTAATGTTCCAGCTTGATGTCGACTCATACAAATCCCTTTTAGAGGTTACAAAAAATTCCTATTGCATCCTGTTTTTTCTTTCAGGTGTCTAAATATCTGCTCTTTTAATAGATCAAAAGTGTAGTTCCAGCATCTGTGGTGTATTTACCTCTTGTACAGCCGAATGTTTTGTCATGCATAAGTTGAAATTATTTTAATAGAAAAATACTAGAAAAATTCGACTCAGCCAGGGACAGTGTGAACGTAGACAGCCGATGTATCATAACATAACATCTGGCAGTCAATGTTTTCCATAGGTGATATGACAGCGACTAGTATACGTTAAGTCAGAACCATAAGAATTAATAGAGCGAATTGTAGATTTACTCGACTACGGGGAAGCAAAAATGTTAGTATGTGATTTTGACCGGTGATGTATGTATGTTATTCTGTTTCTTCATTGCCTTTAACCTTTTATCATAATTTGACAAATGAGGTATATATTAAATAAAACAACCTTTTATCCGATATTGGCGGATATTATTAGGTACTTTATATTTAGTCCGACGTTTCAGCACCTTTACAGGAGCCGTGATCACATGATGATTCACGTACTCCCTTCGCAATATTTTAATCGGGCACGTTCCTTACTGTTAAAATTATACAAATCAAAATTGTAAATTTAGCAGTAACAGGAACATGTGACAACATTCAACATTAATCGGAAAGTGTGGTATCTATACCGAACTTTTGATAAATTGAAAAAATTAGCTGCACCTCACATCGGTATGGAAGATATTGTCTCGGCCAAATGAACTCCACTGTGGACAAAGGCCACCCCAAAGGATCTAAAGATATGTTGACAACGACCGGTCCTATGCTGCCCGCATCCAGGTGTTTCCCGCGAGCTTCACCAGATCGTCGGTGTCGGTCATCGAGTGGGAAGCCTGTCTATACTTCGTCTTCCGGTCCGTGGTTTCCATTCGGGAACTTTTCTGCGCTAACGGTCATCAGTTCTACGAGCTATGTGCCTCGCTCACTGCCACTTAAGGGCTGCGGGCTTTGTAGGTTACTTTGGTTCTCATATGGATCTCCTCATTTCTAATTCGATCACGTAGGGAAATTTCAAGCATAGGACGCTGCATCGCCCTTTGGTTGACCTTAAGCCTTCTTATTAGGCTATAGGAAGGGATCACGTCTCCGTTCCGTACGTTATCACTGGCAACACACGCTGGCTAAAGACTTTAGTCTTGCGACACTGCGATATTTTGGAAGAGAAGATGTCACGAAGTTTCCCGAACGCTGCCCAGCCGAGTTGGATTCGACGATTGACTAACTCGAAGACCATTGACGATTCTTGAAGTTAGACCTACCTAACTGGACTGATTGTCCCAGGTACACATAATCGACAAAAATTTCGAGTGTAGTATCTCCAACCTACAGAGGATTATGACACGGACACTTGACATAATTTCCGCCATGTCCATATAATTACGAGACCCACTTGTTGCTTGCTTTACTAAGGCCATTGAGCAAAGACCTAGTATTTTAAGGCCTCATCCATGACTACGATATCATCAGCAAATCGAAGGTGGGTGATGGATTCGTCGTTGATATTTATGCCGCTCCAGTCCAGAAGCGTGGAAACATATTCCAGGGCAGCGGTGAACAGTTTTCGAGATATTACATCTCCCTGTATCACTCCTCACTGCAACCGGATAGGTTTCGAGTTCTGAACCTGGAGGTGGCAGACATGATGGCGTTTTCGTACAAGCACTTCGAAGTTCGAGTTCGGGGAGGGGCAGATATTTGTGTAATTACAAGCATTTTTACACATAGTGTACAAATGAAATGAAAGCATGTGTACTATGAATATTACATATTTATATATAATAATAATATTTGTTACATTCACACTAATTATACTAGCCCAAAGTAAGCACTGTAAGGCTTGTGTTATGGATAATGCATAACGGATAGACGTAAATATATGATACATAGATAAGTTATATCCATAGAAATATATATAAATACCTATGACTCAGGTACAAATGCTTGTATTCATCACAAAAACATCTGCCTGTTCCGGGACTTGAACCCATATATGAATTGTGTATGTTTATCATTACCCTAGTATCCATAACACAAGCCTAACAGTGTTTACTTAGGGCTAGGCTAATTGGTGTGAATTTATGAAATATTCTTCTTATCAGCAATTTACGGATAGTGTTAAATATTCATTTTAAAATAAATATAAATGTAGAGGGTTTAAAAATAATTGAAACTACAATTTTTTAACATATTTAATCATCTACTGCATTATCACCGCCGCTTTTTTCTGCAATATATTCTTCATGTGCATCGACTAGAATCATGCCTATGGCTTTCATCAACCTCACTTTAAACCTAGATATTGTGACGTGGTCTTCATAAGTTATGGTTCTCAGATCCCTATCTATGTAAAACTGGAAAGTGTTCCATAACATTTCTCTGGCTTTCAATATTGTTGCTGCTTGACTGAAAAATAAAACAAATATTATTAGATGCATTTACATTAAAAACATATAGTCATTATATTATGACAATACTTTGTGGTGTGTGTTTGTGACCATACCAGCAACGCGTGACCGGGTTAGCTAGTATTTATTAAGTTACAAAATTAAAGGACTAGCAATTATTTGTTAACACAGTAGAACTATGACACATCACATCAATTATTTATTTCTATTCTGTTGTCTCTTTGCTTTCAGTCGATTTATTGTGACACGGTTCTACGGCGTATACATGGTATTGCTCGTGACTAGGATTGTTGATTTAATCATTTATTATGAATACCTATATTTTTGAACAGGAATAAAGTTTTGTTATCTGATTGTATAGATAAGTTAACGATCTATGTAAAGATATTGTAGTTCCAGAGCCAACAACTATCTACCACAGATAATATATATTAAAATAAATATCTATATCAAATGGGCACTATGTTAATTAAAAAACCGTTGTGTGTACTTATGTACGCACGTGAAAAGTTATAATTTTATATAAATTATTGTTAACTATAATTTAAAATCACACACACGCATTCATAATTAGCGGCCAACTTCATCCTGCTGGTTTATTCTATGTCGCTTTTGCGGCCAACTTCAACATGATAATTTTGTGTCGCAGTGATCCGCGCGCATCTTAAAATTTCACTCTCATCATTTTTTCATAACGCGTCTAAAGAAGTATAACTTCAATAAACATTTTAAAGTACAGAAACAGTTTTTTAATAATTATCGTCATATTTGTTAAATTGTATTAATAAAGGAAATAGATTTCTATTCCCTTTTACATTGATTTCGCAAAATGAGATGTGAGATCTCAAGCAATCCAATGAGATATCATGACTGTAGTTATTATATTGCCGTTCCCAAAACATATCTTTCAGTATTTGTTAATATACAATTGTAACTATTTGTAATATTATTTTATATTATTAAACTAGCTGACCCGGTAACGCGTTGCTATGGTAACACGTATACAATGGAAAAAGAGCGGGAAAAAGAGCGGACAGACAAACACACAAACAACAAATTTGTGTTCTTAGAGTATATATTAGTTTAAGTTTATTTAACGATCTACGATAAGCACTCGCCCGAACAGCGAGGTATGTAGGTTCGAGTCCCGCCTAACGTCTGAGACTAAAACTTTTTAGGTAGTTGTAGTTAGCAGTAAATATTTAAAATTACAAAAAATATTTATTTAATGATGACGCTAATATAAATATTATTAAAAATTAAACGTATATCTGCTTATCTATTTTTATTTTAGCCTCATAAAATGTTCTGACACTGTATTGGCTTAAGAGTTATAATATCATAAGTTAGGATAAATTTGTAAAAAAAAGCTGTTGAGTTTCTAAATAAACAATAAACCATTTAATTTAATCTGATTTTGTATGTACTATCGAAGCCTCTGGCACCTTATCAGTCCTAAGTCGAAAGTCGCTTGCACACTGCACGATGCCTATCGCTTTAGGCCGCGCCCCGCTCCATTCATTCAACAATGGCGCCACGAACGCGTAAAGCAGATTGACAGTTGACAGTACTGACATCAAGGGCGGTTTAAAAACTAGTTGTTTATGATTGGCCGTAGTATAAATCGTAGTAAAATACGAAGCCAATTAGGGATAGGTAGGCGTGTCCGATGCGATCAGTTCAAAGGAATATTTCTACAAAGTGGTAAGGCACGAGAGACCTCGATAGTACGTATTATAGTTTCGATTTGAAATTAATTATACAAACCAAAGTTATTACAGCCTTACGTATAAGAGCTATGCGAATAATAGTATGTAAGAAAATTACAGAAAAATTTATGGATTAAACCAGATAAAGCAGTTTTTAAACTTACCTTAAAGGTACAGTAACCTCTATTTTGTGCTTTGGTAAATATAATACTGTCACGTTATTTTTATCGTCAACCTGTAACCAATAATTAGTGACATATTTAACAATCTGTCAATAATAGCTTTTCAAAGCTGTCATCATATCAGTAAACAAATTAAAAACTAGTGTTATGAAACTGTATTTTAAAAAGATCTTAAAGGTATCTAAAATCATTAAACTCATACTATTATAAATCTTTAAACAGATTTTGACGCGGTTTTTACAGTTTAGTAGCTAGAGGTCCAACTTAAAATTTGAATCATGTTTAATCTTATTCGGGTGTGCAGAACCAGATATACAGCTTAACCTATCCGTTGTATTAACCTTTATACAATGAGGAGGTCATGTAAAATAGTCGTTGAGGACAAAGGTTATCTTATAAGGTAAATTACATTAATAGAAAAATACTAGAAAAAATCGACTCGGCTCACAAGTGAATTTTCAAGTGACTCGATTTTTTTTAGTATCGAAAAATGCAAAAAATATATAAAAATGATAAAAGAAGGTTATCTTTTTCCCGATAACACCCTCATATACAGGTCGGTAGTTGCGTAAAATCAAACGCCAGCGCTACCCGTCCACGGTCAACGGAGTCTATGACGCGCGGTCGGCAGAAGGAAACTCAGTCTTATTGCTAACTAAACTGTCGAGCTTATTACTGTATTACTGATTTGTGTTAAGAATTGCTATTTACTCGGACATATTATGTGATTTATACCAACACTACGTCAACGCCCACATGATAATTAATAACTATGGCCGAAAATAACAATCAAGAATTACGTATCGCCATTATATATCAATAATAAAAGCTGGGAGTACCTCCATGCGGTGAAGACGGTGACAATTTAAACTGGCTAAAACTCCAATATGTCATGAAAACTTTGTATTTTATCTTTAAAATATTATTTTACTCCATATTTTCCTTAATGTTTTTTTATTAATAATAAATTCTAATATTAACATGAATGTTTCACAATGCCGGGCGGCCCGTGATGACCTCCTTTTTCCAAATGACCAAAGGGATATAAATGTATTTAAGTAAATGGAATCAAAAAGGAAATTGTCACTTAGAGAACCTTACAGTACTTACCATTTGTCGTGTATATATTTCTCCTTTACAGAACAAAAGTGCAGTATGCGGTGGGATGACTGAACTTTTGTATACAACTAAAGCTCTTCTCTCGTTGGAATGCAAACCACCATAGTAAGCTAACAGGTGTGGTTTGTTGCTGTGTTTAGTCAGAGAATAGTTTACGCTCTCACTACCTATGTGGGCGCGGTCGCCTTTTCTGTAAAACAAAATGAAAATTATACTGATATCATTTATTGCAACACATTATAATAATAATATATGAAAATCATAAAAATACCCATAATCCTGTTATTTTTATGATTTTCATATATTATTTGCATATTTCAATGCTGTTTTATAAGATATATTATTTTAATAGAAAAATATTAGAAGAAATCGACTCGGCTCACAAATAAATTCTCAGGCGGAAATCGAACCCTATATTCTATTCAAATAATTCATAACCCTGTAAGGTTATATTTGTATATTTTAAAAGTTTAATATAAATAATCACACTTATGACACATCAAGATGTAAAGGACCCGTCTGATGGGTTTGACCTGTTCTACTTACAGATAGTAATGTATTTCTATGCATAACATTTAAAATACGCCTGTAAAAAATAATCACATCTCCAAGCCTTCAGGTACAATCGCACCCACGATTTTTCGCTATCCGGTCCAGTGCTCTGACCGCTGAGCTACCGAGCTACTGCGAGTCAAAATTTACAAACGTAAATTTCTTCTATAAGCTGGTTACGGTTACAAATTCAACACCGAAAGCAATATTGTTACAAATATCTAACATTCGATTAACATAGAACCAGATGTAAAAATGTATTTATTTGTATATTTGCATTCACAATGGTATATTTTTATAGGATTTGAAATGCCTACTAAGGACTGAGATGTGGTTGTTCTTTACAAAGGTATTTTAAATCTTATAGAAAAATGAAATGAAATGAAAAAATATATTCAAATGCTTTAAGTGCATTTGAGTGAAGTTGTTTTGAATCGTCCAACATTTTTACCCATTCAGGACGTCTTTTAATTGACAAGAAGAATGGGCGCAAGAAACTCATCAGCTTTAACAGAACGTCGAAACCATAAATAATCCACAAAAAACAATATTATTCTGTAATGACAATAATAGAAGTGTTATGGTTTCATTACATCATTGATTATGTTAGGATTATGGGTTGTTAGAGCAGAAAGGACAAGCTATTTATCGTTTTAAGGTCTTTATTTATTATATCAGCCAGAACATTACGTATAATATAATACCACTTTACTGTCGCCATAGCAGAGCGCACAAGAAGGAGGCAGTACGTCAGAGGCAAAGACAAGGACAGTTCACAGTATAGACTAATACCTTTTTTTTTATTGCCCCTTTACAACAGATTACAATAAACAAACTGTTTTAAGTAAGTTTTCTTAAATATTGCAATAATATGCTGAGAATAAACGACAAATTAAAGAAATCATCAAAGATGTATGTTAACTATATGTCAATAATACTGAAGGTTAAAGCAGATCCATCTTCCAAGGCAGAACCCGTTCACGAGCATGACGCATGATGCAGCCATCGATTCGCATTGTCAATGCAAAAAATAAACATAAATACCTTCTCTATAGATGTAATTGGATATCCATAGGATGCTCAAGAGGATTTTTTTAATACTTACGTAGTAAATACGTTGACAGCTGTTGCTAACTTTCCTTTAGTCTTGATGCGTTTCTTTGTTCTCAGTAAAGAGTTTGACCCTCCCAGTAAAATGGCTGCAGTGAATTCTTCTACTTCCGAAAAACGAGTTAATTCTGATGGCTCCGGATTTGGTCCTAGGAACCCTGATTTGAGTAGGTGTTCCATGTGAAGATTGGATACCTCTGAAAATATTAATAAATAAATATAAGATACCATCACAAATAAAGGACCTAAGTTAAGTTCAGCGAAACATGTTAGTCAATTTGATAGAATCAGGCGTTACTTGGCGGAATTCCATATCCATTAGTAAAATAAAATAAAAATATCCGCAAAACTCAAGGGGTGTGCACCGCAAATAAATGCAGAAACCGCAGACACCGACACCTTCACCAACTACTCTACACGTGTTTCGCGGTTTCTGCATTTATTTGCGGGCGGGCGGGCGGTGCACACTGCTTGAGTTTTGCGGAAGTAAGCTACATATTTTTATTTTATTTTACTAATGTTAGTCAATATTATGACAAGGGCAATTTTTTAATCAACATGGTTACAAAGTCAAATAAAATTATTTTTAGTATCGTCCTCGTTCATGACGAATATTTAAACTTCTTTATAACTCAAGAGAAACGAGCAATATCTCCAAAGCTCGTAATGGATAACAGATTGGTTAATAGATAGACATACATATATCATACATAAATAAATACCTAATATTGATAGAAATATATATAAATACTTAGGTTATATAAATACTTATGTTCGTGTTCATCACACAAACATTTGCTCTTTTTACTTTTGCTACCATTGCACCAAACGGTCGTTACTTGTATAAACTTTCTATTCAGCTGTATTTCTGCATATTTTTTTCTACTAGACCCATGGACGAAGTCCCTTATTTATTATTTTTACAGCTGCTCTCTGTTTGGTGGCAGGACTTTTTCTTTATATTCCTTGCCTATTTGTGTACTACATATGTATAATCTATTATTATTATCAATATATAATCACTGCTTTCACTTATCACCATAGTTCCTCTAACATTGTTACACTCCCCGTTAACATTGTTTTATTTATTCAGTTACTTCAGTTCATCTAGTTTTTTAGTATCACAGTTTTTCTTTGTTTCATTTATTCTTTCCTATATCTCTATTTCCTTTTCCTTGTTAATATCCTACTAGTTACTTATCTTAATTACTATTTTCGTACAGAATGGATTATATTAGATCTGAAAGCGGTACGCTCGAAAGTGTCAAGTGTCGCGAAACCTCGAAGATATTGCTTCGAGGTTTCGCGATCTATTTCCATCTCTGACAGGGTATTTGACATGTTTTACGAAAATATCTCGTAATAGCATAACACATTTGCCATTTGATTAACCTCTTGTTAATTCCTCTATTTTCCACAAAAATCACCATCAAAGTTAATGTAAATGAACAAAAACGCCAAATACACTTTCATGCATGTTACTTGATGTCGTGACGTCACTTGCTTGTTAACTATTACCTGTCAAATCATAATTCCTAAAAGTAACGTGCCATTTACTGTAATGTACAACGTCCCAAAAAGTTGAAATAAAACTTTTTTGATAGAGCTTTATGAAGAGTATATTGAAGAAAAATTTCTTTTGGTATTAAAAGAAATCAATGAAGGATAACATAGGTTTTACACAAGCATAGTGACATTTAGTAATACTATTTAGAAATAATTATGTATGGAGATTATTTACATTAGTTTAAACAGTAAACAAGCAGGTGACGTCACTCCAGATTCAGCCAATTCCGTGCATTTTTAATCACGTGTTCAAATATGAAAGTTTAATTATTTTATAAATGATTTCTTATAAAAGTCATAGTTTTATTTTTAAATAATGTGTGTGCTCAATTGGTTTTAAAAATGTTTACTGTTAAGCTAACAACAGGTGATTACTTACTCTTAACATAGTTCAGTCTATCCCACCTAAGGCCCCGTCTGTGGCACCACTGTTCACTATGAGCCCTTCCCGTAGTTTGACGAATGTTTTCGTATTCGCTTTGTATACTATGTAACGCTGCATGATCAGAACTCTTACTGTATGTTCGTTTGAATTCACGAATTTCTGCAACAGACAATACGATTGGTTTATATATATATAACTTAAACATAGCTAGAATTATAGGATTTAAAGTACGCCTAAGAAAACAAACACATCTCTAAACCCTCAGATAGGATATGACCTTTAGATATCCGGGCGAGTGATCTGACCGCTGAGCTACCGAGACGCTGGCAGACGCGTCTAAATTTACAAACGTATTTCAACTTCTACTATGATCTATTATCGCTCCATATATGTTGAACGTTAACTATCTTCAACATTAAAACTATTTTTTTACAAATAACTAACCATCGATTAAGATGATACCAGCTATATAATAATACTTCTATTTTGCATTCACGGTATTTCTAAAAGATTTAAAATACGCATTTAAAAATCAACTACATACCGAGATGCGATTGATTTAAAATTTAAAAGGCCTATTTTAAATCTTAAAGAAATATTGCCCTGTAAATGCGACAATTTTTTTTTTCCCTTTTTTCATATCTTATACCATTTCTAAAAGGAAGAGAGGCACTAGTAGTGCATATCTTGAGAAATAGAAACATTTAAGTATTATGTATGAATACGTGGAATATATGCAGAGTAGAGCAGCCCCGACTGTTCACATATACCAGAGACAATAACCATATACTCTCATGGACAACAAAATGAGAAGCAGCTTAGAATTACTTCTTCACTACTAATTTTTTAAGAAAGGCTTCTGTATATTTGGTGCTGCCTTGGGAGATGGGTCTGCTTTAAACTGCAAGTTATCGATATCCCTAACATACATCTTTATATTTATATCTTAGATTTGTCCTTTATACCCTGTATATCATTACAATGTTTAAGTATACTTATACAAATTATTAACAAATAATTGTTGACTTTGTTGTAATTAACGGTGTAATGAAACCATAACACTACTATTATTGTGACAATAGAATAATATTAGAAATAGTTTTTTGTGGATTATGTATGCTGACGACGTAATTGTAAATATCATTATTTCAGTTACAGCTGACGAGTTTCTTGCGCCTTTTCTTCTTGTCAGTTAAAAGACGTCCTGAATGGGTGGTAGGTAAAAACGTTGGGCGATTAAAAACTTGTTTTAAGTACATTTGAATAAAGTAATTTCAATTCAAAGTTTCCATCCGTCCAAAGAGTGGACGTCTCTCGGTTAAGATGAGCAAGAATTGTGTTGGTAGTTAGGTGGAGAAATAGGTATAGATTTATCAAAAACTAACACAGTAACATACCATCTCTCCTGTCAGCTGAATCCACAAACACTTCCAAGTTTTCCGAGCAATGTGTGACAATGTTAGCAGTTGACACTAGGTTCCCAGCAGCTGCTGATAACAGCAAACAGTACGCTAATCTTGGGGAGACGGACATAGCTGATAGTAAACTTCCTAGACGAGTCAGATGTTCAGTTGAAGTTAATGCACCTAAAAAGTATTTTTATTTGTTATATTTTTTATCTAAAAAGTATAATAATCATTGCGTTATATATCGCATTTATAGAACTAAAATGACCTAATAAGAAAAATAGGTTTTTCTAAATATAAATTATATTATAAAAGAAACTTTTGAAAATGAATGATTCACATAAAAGAAGGACTTTGTGGGTTTGCTACCATATATAGTTATCATAAGCCTAAGAATAACAGTTTTTATAATCAATTTACGTTACCATAGCAACGCGTGGCCGGGTTATACCAGCAACGCGTGGCCAGGTTATATCAGCAACGCGTGGCCGGGTTATACCAGCAACGCGTGGCCAGGTTATACCAGCAACGCATGGCCGGATTATACCAGCAACGCGTGGCCAGGTTATACCAGCAACGCGTGGCCGGGTTAGCTAGTTTACACTAAAATTTATACTAAGTCTATATAAAAAGATTTTATTGTGACAATAATACATTAATTTCCTTTCCAATCAAAATAATTCCGATACGTTGTTTTTAATTTTATCAAATCAACTTTTTAGATAGGTCATTTTAAATCTAATTTAAATTATATATTCCTGTTGATCCCCAAGTAAGCTAAATGTTTGAGTTATGTGTGAGTATTTTGTACATCAGCGAGGTTTGGATCTAAGCTGATATCTCAACTAATGTGTTACAACCATCTTAAAAATGTGTCAAAATATATAAAAATGGAAGTCGATTGCTTCCGGCAGGATTTGAACCCACTCCATCGCTGTTATTATTTATTTATTGATAGGCTTTACACACAGAAAAAGGGAAAATATCATTTGCGAAACTGGAGCTGAAGAAGAAGAATTGCTTTTAAGGACTGACATTTCTTCCAGGCAGCCCTTGTATATCCCTAAAGTATTTTAATATAATCCGTAAACTAAGAGTAGATAAATATTATGAAAACGCCTCGAAAAAACGACTGTCGCTAAATTATCGTAATCTGTATAGCAGGTGTTGCTTTTCGCCGTGTTCGGAAATTTGTGGTACGAGGCACACAACTGTCAAGCGCAAGGTAGCCGGCATCCCACACAATCACAAAGAAAAATCATCTTTTATTGTCTGTTTTTAAACACAACAAGCTCTCAACAATACTAACAATGATGATAATAATGATGATGGTGATGAGAAGGATGATGATGACGATAATCAGATGAGATTATTCAATTCAGTACAATGCAAATTCTTTATTTCAGATGACATAGATTATATTGAGTTGATAAGTTTAGAAACCCTTATTTTTTATCAACTCTCGGAAAATACTTTAGAAACATGCTTAAATATAACAATGATAACATTAGTAATAATTTGTAATAGTGTATATACATACACTAATGATATTTTATTAACTTACATTTTTTATATCTAAGCCTGTCAGAATAACAACGCCTTTGTGTCTATTCTGCACAGCTGTGAGTATTCCGTGTGTGTGTGTGTCTGAGAATATAAATGCTTTTTCTCTTTTTTAATGTGACGGCATTAGTAGCAATAAGCATACTAACAACGATAGAACTTTTACCTAAATCAATAAGATCGCTGACAGCGAACTGAATAGCTTTCTTGCTGGGCGGTTCAGGTAACTGAGATAAAAAATCAGCGACCTTATCTTCTGGGGCATAAGTCTTGCAATCCAACACAGTTTGCTCTAAAGGCACCCTCAAAATTTCCGGTGTAAAATGTTGTGCAAATTCCGCTTCTTTCTCTTTCGTATATAACCTGTAGCAGTGACCTAGGAGTATGATATTTAATCACATCAATAAAATTAAGATTCATTATTATTTGTTATCAAATCGTAACAGAACTGTGTCAATCTGACAACATTGCAAAGTATATGTATTTTGTTTTTATTGTCTTATTTTATGTGTTCAAAACTTTTTTGCAGTCGGCTTTTAAAAATAAAGTACTTATGAAAATTATTTTTTATTTTGTTATCTCTAAATATTAAGACACGTCACTATTTCATAGTACAAAAAAAAACATAACCAACATAATTATGTGTATATAGTATGTAATAAATAAATAATGAATATTTACATAGAATTATCAAAGTTATTTATTACACCTTTTTAAGTAGTGACTGCATCAAATGGATACATAATTTTTGAACTTGAAATGGATACTTTTAGTAAGTACTAGAGTTTTTACAAAGTACTAGATTGTAGCGCCTGTTTTAGATCGTTTTCGTTAATCCACCATTGATATAATTAATAAAGCGTATATAACGCATTTTCAATTTCTGGTTAAATAATGTTTGAATAGTCGGCGGCGGTACTTCAAAAACTTTTTTCAAATCTCGTGTATGTGGGCACTTAAATGGAGACTTAGTGACTGATCAAACTAGCCCTCATTTTCCCCTTTCTTTACAATTAAATCAAAAAATACGGGTCACTATTTCTACTTTATATTAAAAAAAAATACCCAAAGAACTTACTTCTACCTAAGTATTTCTTTCAAGTTTAGAGACTTTAGTAAATATTATTTGTACTTATTCGGGCCTTAGCAATTTATCCTATTTCAAGAAATTATATTTTAAAAGAATTGATCATTTTTTAAAATATAAATTTGAAAGATATAGAGCTCTATTCTTAAATTAATTTTACGTAAGAAAATCCCCTCATGCGTTAAGGAATCGTAAATTCACAAAGCAAGCCTTTAATCAAAAAAAGAACAATGCCTAATGCCATGTGGAAATAATGAATCAATGATAGAAAAAATCTTACCAGGCTGCACTCTTCCTGCACGACCAGTTCTCTGTTTTGCAGCGGCAAGCGATACCCACACTGTTTCTAAACTGGCAGTGCCTGCAAATTCATAAATAACATTTATCATCACATCAGCATATCGATGTTCTTACTGCTGGGGCAATCAATTGGCTATTTGACAGTTTTCGAAAAAATATTATAATAATATACATATTTTTGTCAATAATTAATAATTCGCGCGAAAACAGCCGGTCACGTCACATTTGCAACAAGTTTTATGAGTTTTGTGTGATGTGACGTCATGCGATGCTTAGTAATGGCCTCCTGCGTTTCAGTTCTTGTAACTCACAATTAAAAAACTCAGATATATTTTTCAAACAACATATTGTATTATTATTATTAACCACTAAGCTATGTAATTTAACATATTTAATATTTTTTAAAGGTTTTTACTATTGAGCAGAAGCCTCCAGCAAAAACGGGAGGAGTTTTGGCCTAATCTTAACCCTTGGCAGACGGGTTGATATAGAGGTAAAAGATTATCAAACGCTACTTCTAATTTTGTGGTCTATGGGAGGTGTAAGGTAATTGTCTCCAGTGCCATTAGTCGCCTTGTACCCCCTTAAGTCTATTCTTACCGGAAATAATGGATTTGTAAACATAGCCAATTTGAAAAAAAACCCCTGTGAGCGGAGTTGAATATTTCTATTTTTCTATAAAACAATTTATTATATAACAAAGCATTAAAAATTGCGAAAAAAAAACAAATATAAAACTCATAAAAACAAATTAAAAATAAATAGATCCGATTGATCTTTGAATTTTTTATTGAATTTAAATTAAAAATTTACTTACCGGTTCCTTCTTTAGTTCTATTCTCTTTATGTAATCCTGTATCTACAACATATACAACGTCTGGTATGGTGATAGAAGTTTCTGCCACGTTGGTGGCTAAAACTATTTTACGGATGCCCGGTAACGGTTTTGCGAACATTTTAGTTTGGTCTGCTGTTGATAACCTGGAAGGATTTTGAAGTATTGTTTGCGTTAATTTAGGTCAAGTAACAAGAATATGCTATAGTTTTGTGTTATCATTAACTTAATGGTAAATTATTTTAATAGAAAGATAATAGAAAAAAATCGATTCAGCTCACGAGTTAATTCTCTAGCGGGAATACTTGTGAATAGTCGTTTTTTGTATTTTTCTATTAAAATAATTTATCTTATAAGATAGCATTGAAAACATGCAAAAAATATATAAACATATTGTTAAATAGTTGTTTTATTTAATTGTATAATGTGCACAGATGTGTAAAAACTAAATAAATAAGTATTGGGCAAACCACGTTTAATGACAGTTGTCTTACCTAGAATGTACAGGCAATATCATATGCGTCGTTGAGTCGCCATAGTGTTCTTCCAGTAATCGTTTCGTAGTCTTAATGTCGGCCCAACCCGGGAGGAACACCAATATGGCGCCTTCCGGTTCTTTAGAGTCTATAGATTTTATCACTTCGGCTACCTGGCAAAGAATAAAATACATTAAAATAATCATGTCTTTTTCCCGTAATCTATTATCTAAGATCACAGTGGTTTGTGTATTTGTCTGTCCGCTCTTTTTCCATTGCATCAATAACACTACCATAGCAACGCGTAAACCGCAAGTAGTCCGTCTACCGGGCGCTAGATGGCGCTAACGGAAAATATTTAATAATAGAAAAAAATTAAAGAATTTTGTCCACCCGTGCGAAGCCGGGATGGGCCGCTAGTCTATAATCTAAGAACACAAATTTGTTGTTTGTGTGTTTGTCTGTCCGCTCTTTTTTCCCGCTCTTTTTCATTGTATACGCGTTACCATAGCAACGCGTTACCGGGTCAGCTAGTGGTAGACAGAGATTACAGCTTTTCACTTTCTATAATCCTGACATACATCTCTCGCTTCTTTCATTCTCATACTTGCTTCTTCAACTCTCATAAGATTTTTCATACAAGCTTGTCGGTTAAGCGTGCTTTTGACTTGACCTTGTTTCAGGACATTTTCTATTTAACCCCTGAAAGTTCGCATTGGTCTGCCTTTACCAAATCGCCCATGATCATTAGCCTTATAAACTTGTTTTCTCAATTCTTTTTCGTCAATACTCTCTACATGTCCGAGCCATTTAAGGATCCTTTTTGCTATCTTTGTCATTATATCTTCTTCCACACCACACAAGAGAGCGTCTCTTGTTACATCTCTTATCAATCAAAAATATTAACACTAATACAAATGCAAAAGTTATTTTAAGTTCCCTCTGTATGTTGAAATATGACAATGATACAGTTGACCGATTTTATGAATTTTGCTAAGAAGATTGCTTGAACTCTAGAGAAAGACCCACAGGCTTCTTTACCAGGTGTAGAGATTCATACGTTCTTTAAAAAAAAATACGCGCGATATAACTTAATTCCAGGCGAATGGAGTCACAGGCAACCATTAGTGTAACTAAAAGTGAGAAATTATATAACTAATAGTTAATGCGCAAATGAAAATGTTAGAAATTGTAATTAATGGCAAAATGTTATAATCAGAAGAAATTTAACTAAAGAAATAATACGCAAGTAATTAAATTCAAAAAACTAGTCCAAAAAGACTTGAGAGTCAGAGTTATGACTCCTGAGACCTTAGTACGAGTTCAGGCACCGATTTTATCGGTATCGAGTGTTTACAGATGTCAATGAAGATTCGTAGTTCCTGCTGGTTATCGCTAGGGGGGTTCATAAAAAATGCCATAGTAATATTTTAGGCAGACTGTATTGAGCATCGACGCATGAACTCGCACTAAGGCCTCTATTGGACTACTAAGTACCTAGATATTTGTACGCGTTTCTATTCTATCTCAGACACCAAAATCAGAAGCTTTTATGAGACTTGTTCGGTGAATAATCGCACATATTTCTTTTGCTCCGTCAGCATTATTACTAAATAACTTTTATTATTTTTTATTATTTAGCAAACTGTATCTATAGGTATGAGTTGTGACTTACGTCTTAAATTCAAGTAAAAATCATTCCAGTTATAATTTGAAGAGAAACGTAATTCAGGATCTACATTTAACAGTTGTATAGTAGCAAGAAACCATACATCTTTTTTGGTCCTTTGAGCCGGATATGAACCTGAACCAGCGACTTATGGATGTATCGTGTTCCACTTAAAACTAAAGTCCATCCTTAAACTCGAGTTCTATTTAAAAGTTCAGGTTGTTTCTAAAAAAATACTACATTTTAAGGCTTGAGTTCAAACTTTAAAATTCAGTATCGAATAAACTTCGGATATCGCGAGTGTGTTGACTTCACCCTACATGGTAGAGTCTAGTCTATAGAATTGAGGTTCCATGATTTAAATCCTTTACAATAGTAAGTGGCACATATTTATTAATACAACTATGGTAAACCACAAAACCAACCTCATGACAAGAGACAAAATTCCTGCCATATTCCTTTTTGGAATTTTCAACTGTATTACTTAGCTGCAGGTTATATTTTACAATGATATCGTCTAAATGTGATACTTCCACAGGGAATGTTCTTCCAGGCACTTCTATAACAGGACAATCTTGGAAGTAACTGCAACCAAAGCATTATATTATTGATTTTAAGTTAATTATAAAAGAAAGAAATAGTAATAATATTTTCTACATTCACACTAATTTGCCTAACGCCCAAAGCTCAAAGTTAACACTCTAAGACTTGTGTTATGGACTCTAGGATAACGGATAGACATTCATATGTGATACACCAATAAGTAATATTCATAGGCCGAGTTAATGTTAAACAAACTTTTCTATATTGGCCCGGGTCTGGGCGTTGTGATACCGCCATTGTGTTTGAATTCCTTAATTCAAGTGCTTTAGTAAGTTGCTAACTTGGGTTCAAAACAATGTGTGTGATGTTGACAATATTTATTATTTATTTACTTATTTATATAAATAACCGTGACTTAGGTACAAATGCTCGTATTAATTACATAAACATCTGCCCCTTCCGGGATTCGAATCCGGGATCGTTTGGCTTCCAAGGTAGGGTCACTCTTTTGTCGATTGTCAAAGAAACACAATCAAATTTATTGAGTCACAAGCACTTGCGCCCTCATCAGCCAGGGTGATGGCTGAAAATCGATGCTTAACCTATTACCGGGTGAATTTTATTTTCGGGCGGCTATCGACCAAACCTTGTTTTTTTGCTACAAAATAGTATAATAAACCAAACTTACTATGGCAGGTATACCTCTAAACTCAGTCCGAACTGAGTTACGGGAGTTTGAAGTTAGCTGGTATTTATTAGCTTTATAGGTAGGCCATTTCTGTTTTATAAACACAAGCTGGTAACGCCTACCAGCTCGTAACAGCAATATGTCACCGCAGTACTAATATTGGCTCGGAGATCATTCATTCCATTCATTTTCATTCGATTCATTCCATCTCACACTGCACTGGTGGCAACATCAAAATACATTGTTAAAGTTTTTACATTATATATATTTTGGAATATATTAGATTCTAAATTCAAAATGAGTTTATTTGCACAATAAATTCCATCACGCTAAGAAGGCGTGAACATTTGGCGCCCGAACAAAAACTCAAGAAAAAGTAAGGAACGAGCGGAAGACACGAATATTGCCTGCCGAACAGTGATTCAGCGAAAGACTCACTTCGAAGACAAGATTCAGATAAGTGCCCTGTTTATTCCTTTACTAAAACCTTTTTATTATCCAAAAATAATCTAAATCCATTAAATCAGTCATTTTAAAATCCATTTTGTTATATAGTTTTACACTTGTGCAAAATACCCTACCAACCTACCCTATAATAAAAATTAAAAATATTTTTTTCTAAAATCTTTATATTTCGCTTTAATAAACAAAAAATCATTAAATTGAACTAAATAAATATTATCTCTCATCCATATCGCGCCAGTTATTATTGGTTGTTTAGAAAAATTTGCCGACTATTTCAGTTTTGCAAGTGATACCGGCCGGCTTTCCGCGGGCCTATCTGCTTGCGAGACATCAGCTGATTTCTGCTCATAAGCAACCGGTTTACGAGTTTCGCCGCGGTGAGGAGTGTGAGATACGTATCAACATTTATAATTTACTTATATTTTATGCTTTCAGTGAGGGCGTGCATTGTAATTTGTGTCCATATTGAGCAACAAAGCTTATTTTATTAGTTCGTTTATATACATCGTAGTAACCTAATACTTGTAACTTTATATTACTTTCATTTATTTTCATTTTAATATAAAATGACTACGCCATCGCCAGCGTGTCTGACACCGGTTTCACAGCAAACTAATCAAAAACTTAAAGATTTAATCATTAAACGTAGTTCGGTTAAAGGCCAAATTACACGATTTAAAAATTACTTGGACAAGATTACAAGGCTACCTACCCTGACGACTATTGAGGTTGCTGAATTATCTTTAAAACTCAGCAGGTTCGAAAGTCAGTCTGTTAAATATGACGAGCTGCAAACTCAGATCGAATTAACTAACTCAAATAATTTAGAATCGGAGTTTGATGAAAGGGAACACATTGAGCAAGATTTTATTTCGTGCATTGCAATGGCCAAAACTTGTTTAGACGAACAAAATGAAATAAAGATCACCGATCAAGACAAAAAAAGGCGTGAATCTTTATTTCATGAAGCTCAATGCAGTCTCAATAATTCTGATCTTGGTGTACGTTTGCCTCAAATACAAATTGCGAAATTTGACGGATCTTTCTTTCGTTGGTTAGAATTCCGCGATACGTTCACTAACTTGATCCATAATAATGAACGCATTTCAAGCATTCAAAAATTTCATTACCTAATCTCATATCTAGAGGGTGATGCAGCTCGAGTGATTTCTAATATTGAAGTCTCATCCGCCAACTACAATGATGCATGGCAGTTACTTTATGCTCGCTATAATAACAAACGGTTACTTATTAATCATCACCTTAAATCTATTTTTAACATACAGCCATTAACTCGCGAAACTGAGGGTTCTTTGCGATACTTAGTGGACCATATCACCAAAAACTTACGCGCCCTAGCTAATCTGGGTCAACCCATTCAACACTGGGACACGCTTATTATTTACTTAGTTTCTTCTAAGCTTGATAGCCATACCCTTGTAAAATGGGAGGAACAACGTAACAGCTTGGAAGATTTTCCTAGTTTAGAACAATTTAAAACGTTTTTAATTGATAGGGCACACATTATTGAGTCAACAAATCGTCATAAATTCATGAATTCTAATATTAATAAAAGTAATTTTGTAAAACCTCAGCATTCGCAGTCAAACAACTATAAACAAATTCTTCAAACAAAATCCTATGTTACAACACAACAAAATAAAGGTCACAGTGTAAGTGTATGTCAGTGTATAATTTGTGATCAAAATCATAAAATATACGACTGTCCAAGTTTTAAATCTAAATCTATTGAGCAAAAATTATGTGATGTTTCTAAATACAAATTATGTTCAAATTGTCTACGTCAAGGTCACCCAGTGAGCGAATGCCGCATGGGCCCATGTAGGCATTGCAATAAGCGTCACAATACATTACTGCATTCAGTTGAAGCCACTAAAGCCAACAATGCCCAAAACCAGGAATGTGATTCCATTGTTAATTTTTCTACAGAGAATAACTCTAAACATGTTATTTTGTCAACCGCTTTAATAGAAGTATTGAATCCAATAACCAAAGAGGCAATTACAGTTCGTGCCTTATTGGATTCAGGAAGTCGTCTTTTATTACAAAATCGTTACAACAAAAATTATCATTACAATCCAAACCCACTTCAGTCAATGTTGTCGGAATTGGCAATAATTCAGTAAATAAAGTTAACGAAATCTGTGTAGTCCAATTAAATTCAAAAAATCATAATTACAAAGAACAGCTTAATTGCTTTGTTTTAGATAAACTTACAGGGTCCCTTCCAAAGGCCCCAATAAGTCTCTCTGAGTTAAATATACCTTTACATTATAATTTAGCAGATCCCAACTTTAACCAGCTCGGCCCTATTGATATATTGATCCCATCAAAAACAATACTTGTCAAAAAAACCAAGTCTCGCAACTCAGTTGTTCTACGGTAAAAAGTTGTGAGATCCATGTAATACCAAGTCGGTTATTAATTTATTCAGTCCCTACTTAAGCGAATTTCTGTCTTAATACGTCCAGTCCCTAAGACCACGATCGTGGTCCATAACAATTGAAAATCAATTGTGTCTGGAATATCCGTACTCAAAGCATTAAGTTGTTACGTAATAATTAACAGCATCTTATAGTGACGCATATCAATATTAAAAATCTTTATTGTTTTATATAAATATATTGACTCGGCCATCGCATGAAAACACGTGTAAATTAAATTATTTAGTGCGATGGCCACGTCAATATATTTTTATAAAACAATAAAGATTTTTAATATTGATATGCGTCACTATAAGATGCTGTTAATTATTACGTAACAACTTAATGCTTCGAGTACGGATATTCCAGACACAATTGATTTTCAATTGTTATGGACCACGATCGTGGTCTTAGGGACTGGACGTATTAAGACAGAAATTCGCTTAAGTAGGGACTGAATAAATTAATAACCGACTTGGTATTACATGGATCTCACAACTTTTTACCGTAGAACAACTGAGTTGCGAGACTTGGTTTTTTTGACAAGTATTGTTTTTGATGGGATCTCATTGCTTTTTGTATTTTTTTTAGTTTTTCCTTGATTCATACACCAAACACTATTTATATTCCAAATTTGAAGCTTCTAGGTCTGCTAGAACTGTCTTAGAATTTTCATAATCGGTGAGTCAGTCAAGTATTGTTTTTGACGGGATCTCATTGCTTTTTGTATTTTTTTTAGTTTTTCCTTTATTCATACACCAAACACTATTTATATTCCAAATTTGAAGCTTCTAGGTCTGCTAGAAGTGTCTTAGAATTTTGATGATCGGTGAGTCAGTCAAGTATTGTTTTTGACGGGATCTCATTGTTTTTTGTATTTTTTTTGGTTTTTCCTTGATTCATACACCAAACACTATTTATATTCCAAATTTGAAGCTTCTAGGTCTGCTAGAACTGTCTTAGAATTTTGATGATCGGTGAGTCAGTGAGTGACAAAATTAAGAAATTTGACCTGTTATAATTCTTAAACTACTAGTTCAAATTGAATGAAATTTGAAATATACCGTGTCTTTACAATGCCTGCATGGTAACTGAAAATTCAGTCTTCTAGTTTTATCCACAACGAAATTACAGGGGGTCGAAAATGGCCTGAATTGCTTCGAGAAAAGGATGGTACGTCCGTGCCGCTTTTTTGCTTGACTTGGCGGGGGCACTGCTTTTTACCGTAGAACAACTGAGTTGCGAGACTTGGTTTTTTTGACAAGTATTGTTTTTGATGGGATCTCATTGCTTTTTGTATTTTTTTTAGTTTTTCCTTGATTCATACACCAAACACTATTTATATTCCAAATTTGAAGCTTCTAGGTCTGCTAGAACTGTCTTAGAATTTTCATAATCGGTGAGTCAGTCAAGTATTGTTTTTGACGGGATCTCATTGCTTTTTGTATTTTTTTTAGTTTTTCCTTGATTCATACACCAAACACTATTTATATTCCAAATTTGAAGCTTCTAGGTCTGCTAGAAGTGTCTTAGAATTTTGATGATCGGTGAGTCAGTCAAGTATTGTTTTTGACGGGATCTCATTGTTTTTTGTATTTTTTTTGGTTTTTCCTTGATTCATACACCAAACACTATTTATATTCCAAATTTGAAGCTTCTAGGTCTGCTAGAACTGTCTTAGAATTTTGATGATCGGTGAGTCAGTGAGTGACAAAATTAAGAAATTTGACCTGTTATAATTCTTAAACTACTAGTTCAAATTGAATGAAATTTGAAATATACCGTGTCTTTACAATGCCTGCATGGTAACTGAAAATTCAGTCTTCTAGTTTTATCTAGTGTTGCCCAAATTCAGTCTTGGTCTTGCAGTCTTGGTCTTGTTCTTGCGTTTTTGCAAGACCAAGACCAAGAACAAGACCGCGTATTTTTAGCAAGACCAAGACCAAGACTGACCGTGCAAGACTTGAGCAAGAACAAGACTAAGCCTGCAAGACTCTTGCGTCTTGCAGCTAGGACTTAGCGCTATTTCACGGAGTAGTTAGGTGTAACAGTTCGGTGTATAGGTACGCTTAGGAATTCTATGAGACGCAAAAAACTGTATCAAAGAATATGAAAAACTGGATCTATGCGCATTACGACTAATACCATAAACACAAAGTAGATAATATACAGAGACACCACTTAGTACAAGAAAATGGTTACACCCTAAAACTGGTTATTCAACTGGCTATATTGCTTTCCTTCTATTTTACGATAGATGACACTAGTGAGAACACAAATAACACGATACGTATTGCCATCTAGTGAGACACTAAGAATACGGTTATCGCTTGTTGTTGTTAGATGGCGCTTCGTTATAGCCTACTCACAGACGTTGGTGGATGCGTAATCAATCGAAGTTTCGTATGTCAGTAACAGTACCTACATTAAAATATCTTTATTCACGGTCGCGGGGTTTAACGTTCCAAAAATATGCCGCGCATATAGAAACTGTGAATATGGAATGGTAATTAGTATGGAATCATAGGGGATGCGTTACAAGTTACAAAATAAAACGAATATTTATAAAAATAAAATCAATTTGAGCTGTAGCATTATAAATTTACCTTTTAAGAGTAAGGCTCCTTTCCATAAATCGATCAGCTTTCATGATCACAAAGTTAATTTGCGTATAAACCTTCACTCAGACTTTTTAAATTTAATGTAGGTATTCCTTACCAAGCGGACCTATGAGTAGTTCGATCCTCGTCGATGTACTACGAACGTAGAACCACTCTATTACCACGAGGGGTTATATTCTTTTTTTAACTTGCTTTTGTATTGTGTCGGTAAGGTTTGTTTTAATTGACATTAGTCCACTTGGTCAAATCTTTCATGAAAGCCGCCTGGGCATATACCAGAACTCAAATAATGCCGCTACTTTAATAAAAGACTGAATCTCTTTCTATTTACTGTTTTCATCCTCGAATAATGAAATTTTTAGCCGCGAATACAGGAACTGTGTTGCAATTTTTTCTCTCTCGGATGAGGAAACCGTGAATGGGGAACTTTTACTGTATTGACGGAACATTGCGAACGATTTTAGGAAACCACTTTCTTAGCTATTCTAACTATGTATTTTTTACTCATGTTTGGCTCAGGTTTACGAACGTGTCGCGTATTATACCTACCTATTTGGAAAATTGTTTTTTTGTTTCAAATGAAACTAAAAAAAAAACTTTCTAGTTTATTCCTTTGTTATCAGGTCAGGGCCAGGTGACGTGATCCTGGAGAAATTGAGGGAAATAAAATATTAGAGGCACACCTATCGAGATTTAGGTATTTTAAATAGTAACTGGTGCAGTTGTTACTGAAAACACCCGTGGCCGTAATAGGTATGGTTGCATTTTATTGACGGACAAAACATTTGTCACTATCACATGTACGTACCTACTTTTCAGTGACTGAGAGTTATTTTATTCGTCGATAAAATGTCGACCATCTCAAAGGGTTTCAGGATTTCATGATTGGGCCTACTAATGTACTTCCGATTGGTCTAACATAGCACAGTGTTTTATGGAACCAAAAAAATTTACACAATACAAATTGAGGTTTTTACATAAATATATTATTTATACCCTAAAAAAGCATGAGTTCAATTCCCAGAAGTCTAACTCCAATACTTTTTGAGAAAAAAAATCATGAACTTATCGTGACCTTTGACCTATGAAATCTAAAATATTTTTTATAAAATGAATAGAGAGTGAATAGAATAGTAGTTTATGAAATTGGTACATAATGAGGGGTGTAAAACCTAGTTATGTGCAGTTTCATACAATACTTTATCTAATCTCATACATTGAATATATCAAATAAAAGATAGAGATTGATACAGTTTATTTATTGGTTATTGTAAGTGTTAACATTTTGTATATTACAATGACTTTACTAGTAGTAGATTAAGAGTGACTGCTGCTGCAGTCTCTAAAATGTCGGGCGGCGTTAAATTTTCTTCACTTTCAGTATCAGATATTTTAATAAACAATAATAATTATCCAGCGAAACACAACAAAGAATTGCAAGAAAACGTATTATAGCGCCAAAATTTCCGATATCACCGCGCATGCGCCAAAGCGTGCTCAGCCACAGATAAAAAATGAAAAAAATGAAACAGTGCTATACGAATTGGCGCAGTATTATATCAATGGTCTGTAATCAAAACGTAATGAAAAAAAAAATATTATAAAATTATTTTGTTAGACAAATAGTGTTGTATTAATTTTTTTTAATTTCATTACGATATACTATTTGTAAAGTTCGTCAATATAAACTCGTTTTGAGTTTAATATTTTGAATTTTACGATGTGAGAGTAGTTAAAAGAATATATATTTTAATAAATACTAGCGACCCGCCCCGGCTTCGCACGGATGCAATGCTCTACTATATTATGCATGTATTATACATATAAACCTTCCTCTTGAATTACTCTATCTATTAAAAAAAACCGCATCAATATCCGTTACGTTGTTTTAAAGATTTAAGCATACAAAGGGATATAGGGACAGAGAAAGCGACTTTGATTTATACTATGTAGTGATGAGTGAATCGGACATAATCACACGCATATAAACGCGTTTCTTTAGCTTAAAAATCCATTGGTTTGGGAGCAGCATTTTTTTTATTTCGTATTTATTATTTTCTCTCCCTAAAAACGAAAAAGTGGAACCTACAACTTAAATAGAAATATACATAAATGAGCCACGTCCCACTATTGCGGCGATTAGAATATATTCATTTTAAAATTTTTATGCTAGGGTTGTCACCGAACTTGATCTCGACGAAAATTTTTTAAATATTAATATGTGTATTATTTTTGAACGAGAACATCGATTTTCGGGTCTGGGTGTTAACTGTTAATTGTTTGTTTTGTGTGTTTCGGAGACCCAATTAGACACAAGTTCATGCCTGCTTGCTTCTAAGGTTTTTTGTTACAAAAATAGGTACATACCTGTTAACCGATTTATGCCCACGACTTTGTACTATGCTTTTATTTTCTGATCGAATGCAATTTTTTTTTAAAGATGCGATCAACTGATTAGATTGATTTGTATGAGAAGTTACTTTTTCGCGGGGTCACAGACCCATGGCACCGTATTGCCTCAGCAGGGGCTTACCCAACCTACTGAGAGCCATAGCCAAAGACTATACCTCACCGGGCCCATCTCAGCCACTGGTAAAATTATTAAAGCCTTAGCCACTAGTATTTTTTCGAGCGATGTAGAAAGGCACAATAACCCTACTTCTAAAGCGGCAAAGCCACAACCTTATACGCCTAAAGAAGCTCTTAATATGATAATAGATAGACAGTTAAGTGACATGTAAACAAATAAGGGCAGATCTTAATAGGAGAGGATACCCAGCCTATCCACCTCATTACAAGGGGACTGAGTCCTGAAATAAATTCTGGCGTCAAGTTAAAGTAGACGTGGTGCACAAAAAAGGTGCCAGCAGGTGATGAGATTTACCTAGATCGATTTTAAAATCGAATGAATTTCTAAATCTAAAATTCATCACAATCGTTAGACCCGTTTCCGAGAAACCAATTACATACCAACATATTTATATAGGTACATGCAAGAATTGCTCGTTTAATGTATAGGATGTGTGTATATGTGTTAAATTATTTCAATCAACATAGTTTATTTTTTCGACCATTTGGCGTGTAAGGTATAAAATTAAAGATGTGGTCGAACATACATAAAGTATTCCTACATTATCACATCTACATTAGGTAGGTAGTATATGTAAGTATATTGTATTCGTCTATAAGTGTTGTTAATTTATTCAATTCATTGACGGTATCAATTAACAAACAAAAAATGAAACATTTTCATTTAACACATAGTTGATCTTTGTGACAACCCCAGATCATGAAAGTTGACCTTTATGTAAATTCTATCATAACTTCTTAAAACCGCAAAAGTGGGATTTGGTTTATAGAACCTTTCTATACTAAATCCAGGTTCCACTTTTGCCGATATTTGGAGAAAAAAAATAAAATCAAAATTTAAAAAAATACGTATTACTCAGAAAGTAGGACACTTATGAATAAAATAAAATTACGACATTTTGCCTTCAATAATTCATTATCAAGTGGCAAATATCTCATGGACAGATATGGAACCTTTTTGGATAGAAGAGAGATGGAAGTCTTTTGAAGAAATTAAATTGTTATTTTTTATATGCGCAAATTTTAAAAACTTTACTACTTCATATAGTTTTTTACTGAAAAAAGTGATTTGGAAATTGAACTCTTGCCTTTATTAGGTTATAAATAATCGATTTATGCAAAAACCTTAAGGTGTAAATTATTTTGTTTCCATAAAACACGCCATCTAGCGTTACAATTGCAAAACACTTCGTAAGCCTCATAGCTGAAAAGCAGTCACATGTAGCCTATACTTTCGTATTCTCAATTGATTATTTATGGTGTTTCTTATCTTCAAATTTAGGAGTCGAATTAAGGTCGATGTGAAGTTGTATATATAAAATATGCTAGTCTTTATTTTAATCTCAATATTTCTACTTAATTCGTCTTATTTCTAAACATGTGAAATGTTATAATTTACAAATGTTAATGGTAGTGACATCTATTGCGGTTTTTTAGAATTAAAAAACTCTTGTATGAAATGGTACCCCATGCCATAAACATACCTACATAGCGAATAAAAAAATATCCATTAAAATCAAACTGAGTGCATGCATAGTTATGTTTTAACCATCGGCACTTTGATAATGCGGCATCAAAGGTTTTGTACTTACTTCTCAAAGAAATTTGCTGCTTTTCGGAAGCACATGGTTATAATACACGCGCCGGCGGCTTCTTTTGAAATCATATACAACAATCGTTGCCGCCGCGCCGAAATCACAACATTTGACACTATTTGATTGCCGCCACAGGGCGTAGGCGTAGGTATACTCATGCAAAATAATTTCGAATTTTAAGAGTACCTACAGGTGTTCCAAAGAATAAATAAGTTTCAGAGTGCTTATAATGAAAATGAATACATTATACTGATCACGCAAGTAGTATTATGATTAGAATAAAATGGTAAGGATAGGTAGTAGATGTCATAATAATTTATTCTAGTAAGTATATATTATAATATTGATTATATGGTTTTAAACTAATTACTTAGGTACTATTATTGTACATTTAGTCATTATATTTCTTAAGTTTTTACAAGAAAAAATAGCAAAAAAGTGTTCAAATATCACCCGTTTGATAAATATTGTAGCCACTTTTAAATATACTTGAAACGTGTAAAAAAATTCTACATAATTAATAAAATAATATAAAAAGCGTAGGTACTTACCTACTAATAAAATAAAAAGCCTGCGATTTATTATTAGTAAATAATCACGGCAGCCGAGAGTGTGTCTCCACTTTTGAATACATAAATCATAACCAGATCACTAGAGCCACTTCAAAAAAGAAATTTGTAATTGAACCCTAGGATTCAAAATTATTTTGGTGACAGAACTTTACAGAAGCGTATACCATATCTTCTTAATTCGTTGCCCGAAACTATTAGATGTGAAACGGATAAAAATAAATTTAAAAAAATATTAAAAGATTATCTGATGACTACTATTTAACACAACAATTGTATGTTTTTATTTATTTTTTTGCATTCACAATGCAATATTTCTATAAGATATAAAATACGTGTGTAAAAAACAACCACGCCTCCGAGCCCATCTGAGGGCTCGGAGGCGTGGTTGTTTTTTACACACGTATTTTATATCTTACAACAATTGTATCTTATTATTATCACCGCTAAATTTTCCTTCAGTTTGTTGTAATTCAGTCTAAATCCAATTATTGTGCACTTAACTTTACCTGATACAGTTATAGTTGTATTATATACCTACATAATTATAATTATAAGCTAAGAGACTAAAGATCCCTCAGTCAAACCGACAAGTCGGTTTTGTGGGACTAAATTGTATCTTTGTATTTTTTTTTCTTGTATATGAAATAAATAAATAAAAAAAAATAAATAAAAAAAAAAAAAAAGTATTTACAAGCAGTGCCCGCGACTTCGCCCACGAAGAATAGTAACTTTGGAGGTATAGTGACGTTCAGGATTTATTTATTTATTTTAAAACTTCTGTCATCAAACATACAAACAAACTCTTCAGCTTTATAATATTAGTATAGATTAGTATAGATGTACGCCAAAACATTCACTTATATGTAAAGAATAGTGATTGGCACTAATTCTTTACATATATTTTATTCACGCGTCGCGTCTGTACAAGTAGGTAATAATCTGTGTTTGTACGCCGCACGCGGCATCGTTTGATTTGCGGCGGCATCCTTTTAATAGAGCCGGCACGTGGCGAGGCGGCGCGGTAGAAAGCAAGGAAACGTACTATAAACAAAGGAATTATTTTAATTCCAGTCATTTCCAATTGAGCTGTGCTTCGAGTCTAACTTAATAATTGTTTTTACTAATTCTTGTTGTTTTCTAAAAACGTATCACGTGTACAATTTAATATGAGTGACGAAGATTCAAATTATTCTAGTCCGAGTAACGAGAGTTTGAGTCACAGATCTAAAAGACCCAAAAGCAAATTTGAGGAGTTTTTCGAAATAATTCATGCATCCCAAACTGCCTTGTGTAAATTGTGCCAACATAAAAAGACTGAAATAAAAATGAAAAACAGAAACACTTCAGGCTTAAGGAAACATCTAATATCTTTCCACAAAAAGGAATCACAAATATTTCTTCCTGTTAAACCAAAATTAAGTGGAGATATCACAAGCTTTTTAGTAACCGCTGGAAGAAGTGGACAGGTAAGAATATATTTTTTTTATATGAAAACTCCAGGAACTCAAAAAAGTCTTTTTTGAACAAATGACTTTAAACTGACTTCGGAATATTTTATAGATATTGATAAAATAGTAATACATAGGTACATATTTCGCGTCATTTTTAACAATGGTCGAAATTGTCGCTACGGGAATTTTAACTCCGCGTAGCTGTTCATGCGATACTTTCAAAAACGCCATTAACTTACGTAAGTATTTTTGAGTTAGTGGTGTTTTCATCTAGGGGTGCGACATATTAAGTATGTAATTATCGTCTTAAATATTTTTATAAACACCTATATTTTCATTTGTTTTCATAATCGGCCAGTAACAACTAAGTACTTTATTTTGGTAAATTACAGTACAGTGCAACCTTAATATAACAAATGTCAATTTAACGATTTTCTCGATTTAACAACAACAAACCTCCTCCTCCTAAACGCTCAAACCTAGTATGTTTTAAATAATAACACAAGATTTATTGTTTTATTTCAGTCGGAAAACAGCAGTGACAACATCACGACAGCTACAGTTGATTGGGTAGTGAAAAAATATCTTCCCTTCTCATTTTTCGATGACGAAGCTACACAAGTATATTTTCGACGTATTTGCCCTAATATGGAGTTTCCTAAAAGGTCTACACTTAGAAGGAAAGTCAAAGAGCGATTTGAAGAGCTCCAATTTAATCTCAAGGAACGACTTCAACAATTATCATCTAAAATGTCATTTACCATTGATGGGTGGACGTCAATTGCTGGTAGGAGTTACTACGGGGTTACTATGCATTATATAGACAACGAATGGAAGTATCGATCTGTAGTTCTTGATTTTATACCATCACGCGGTCGACATACTGGGGAAGATATTGCAACGATTTTCCATGAATGTTTATTGGAATATGGCATAATTGATAAAATACAAGGTATCACGGTCGACAACGCAACTGCAAATACCAAATTTATGTATGAACTGGGCAAACAGTTGCCACACTTTGATTCAGACAATCAACATTTCCGGTGCTTTGCTCACATTTTAAACCTTGGTGTACAAGATTTATTAGAGACCTTAGCATTACACTGTGAGTCTGACACTAACGCGCAAGATCAGCAGTATGAAGACTATGCAGACGAAACTGAGGAAGATGAAGAATATGCACCAAATATTGCTGACTCGCGTACATCTGTAACAAAGTTACGCAGTATTTCCAGTAAAATAAAAAGAAGTGAGATAGTGAAGAAGAAGTTTCAGTCTGCTTGTGAAGCAGCTGGCGTGCCATCAAATCTAAATGCCATTCTTGACTGTCCAACAAGATGGAATTCCACACATGATATGATTGGATTTGGTTTAAAAGTGAGAGCGGGCATTAACATATTGTGCAGTTCTGTCACCGAATTGAATGATTTTCAAATCACAGCTAGTGAATGGCAGGTACTCGAAAAATTACATAAATTTCTAATAAACTTTAAACTTTTAAGTACAAAACTTGGTGGAGACAAATATGTTACATTACCGCTAGTCATTGTATCATTCAATCTCTTGCTAGATAAAATTGAATCCATGGTAAAACAGTTAGATGAGAAACCTAATCGATCTGAAGTGGATGAAAGGCTCATTCTAGCTTTCCAAGCAGCTCGAGACAAAATGCTTAAACATTATAAGAAGAGCAACTGGATTTATTGTACTTCTTTAATTTTAGACCCAAGGCATAAGGCTCAGACTTTTGACCTGACAATGTGGGGGAAGCAACTTAAAACAGAAAGTCTGCGCAAGTTCAATGAACTTTATGAAGAATATAAAAGTCTACACTCACTGAACAAATCTCTGGAATTGCCAAGAAAAGAAAATAAAGTATGTGATGAAGATGAAGACATTATAGACTTTGATAAACTCTATGAATGTCCCTCGACGTCATCTGGATCTTGTCTTCAAGGCTTAGTGATAGACGAGTTGGAGGAGTACCTGAGAAAACCAAGAACTGCCAGCTCGGAAGACATTTTAGATTGGTGGAGGACGCATGAGACAGAGTATCCGACTTTATCGAAGATGGCCCGTGATTTTCTCTCAATACCTGCAACTTCAGTACCTGCTGAGAGATTATTTTCTAAAGCATCATTAGTAATTAGAAAACATAGAAATAGGTTAAGTGATGAGTCAGCCAGATGGTTACTTTGTATTAATTCTTGGTCAAAAGAATTGATATAAAGTAACATAACCTAATGATAAAGCTGTTGTGTACTGTTATGTTTGATTTGTGTTGTATTTTATTTTTGATTGAAATAAATGATAAATCATAAAACTCTTTTATTAAATTTCATGCAAGTTGAGGGTTCAATCTCTTTCTAGACAGACATTGTTATTTAAAATACAGTCAAGTTATTGTAATTAATTTGTTTTTTTACATGTTTTAGCAAATGTAAGCTTATAAATCATAAATGTTTATTAAGAAACAGTTACTTCCATGGAAAACGACATATAGGTCAGTTGATTTTTCGACTTTCTTATCAAATCTTCAGTTATTTATTAATCTGATTGATCTTTACTATGGCTATGTTAATTCAAGCTCACAATGTTCCAATTCTAATACGTTTTTCTAAGATTTAAAGTAAACTTTAATAAATAGCAATAGACTAATAGGTAATTGCAAGACTTGCAAGACTCTTGCTGCAAGACCAAGACCAAGACCAAGACTGCAAGCGCAAGACCAAGACCAAGACCAAGACCAGGTGTATTGGCGCAAGACCAAGACCAAGACTGGCTAAGTCTCGTCTTGTTCTTGCATTTGGGCAACACTAGTTTTATCCACAACGAAATTACAGGGGGTCGAAAATGGCCTGAATTGCTTCGAGAAAAGGATGGTACGTCCGTGCCGCTTTTTTGCTTGACTTGGCGGGGGCACTGCCGTGCCCCCAGATAGGTGCAGATCTCTTTTGGAATATTTTATTATGTGAACAAAAATCATTAGGTAAAAATAAACCTATTCTACAAAATTCTAAATTTGGCTGGCTTATTGCTGGTTCTTTAAATCTTTCACACGACAAAAAAATTCACTGTAATAGTTTGCTACTAAACGAAGATTTTTCAAATAATTCTAAAATTGATAATTTACTTACAAAATTCTGGCAGTTAGAAGAAGTCCCACATAAGACAATATTGAGTGAGACTGAAAGGGCATGTGAAATTCATTTTTTAACACACACCACACGTTTAGATAACGGCCGATTCTGTGTAAGGTTACCGCTAAAAGCTTCACCAGAATGCTTAGGTGACTCATACACTCTAGCAAAACATCGCTTTCTAAGCTTAGAAAAACGCTTTAGAACAAATCCTTCCCTAAAGAAAGATTATTCTCAATTTATTAAGGAGTATGAGGCTCTTGGTCATCTCTCAGAATCACCTGTTTTATTGCCAAGTCCTTCATATTTTCTTTGTCACCACGCAGTATTCAAGACACTTAGCGAGTCCACTAAGTTGAGAGTCGTCTTTGACGGGTCAGCCCCATCATCCTCCGGTTACTCAATTAATGATTTGCAGATGGTAGGCCCAAATGTACAGGACTCTCTTTTCTCCATACTGATTCGCGCACGGCTTTACCGGTATTTGCTTACCGGTGACATTGAAAAAATGTACCGGCAAGTTGAAGTTCATCCCGATGACAGGAACCTGCAGCTGGTCTTATGGAGGGAAGACGAGTCTCTGCCTATTAAAACGTTACGGTTAAATACTGTCACTTACGGGACAGCAAGTGCCAGTTATTTAAGTACACGCTGCTTATGGCAACTTGGAGAGGAGTGCGATGATGGTTTAATCAAAACAATAATTCAAAATGATTATTACGTTGATGACCTTATAACCGGTTCTAATAACAAAGGGGAGTTACGGTTCATTCAAAATTCAGTAGCTACACAATTACAGAAAGGATGTTTTAACTTACGTAAATACAAAACAAATTTGCCATCAATTTTCGATAATTCTCCTATTAATTCGTTACAGGATAATTTAACTATAAGTGAATCTTCAAGCACTCTAGGTTTGGGCTGGAATCCAAACACTGACACTCTACATTTCCCCATAAATGTGACACCCATGCATGATGACATTATTGTAACCAAAAGGTACATTATGTCAAATGCCTTCAAAATTTTTGATCCCTTAGGGCTTCTTAGTCCTTTTATTATGCAAGCTAAATTGATGCTCCAAAGATTATGGCAATCTAAGATTGAATGGGATCAACCTGTACCTAATGACGTAAAAAATGATTGGATAGAGTTTTCTAATAGCCTATCTGTCTTATTAACCTTTCAAATTCCACGCCAGGTTCTTTGTGAAGTTCCCATTTCTATCGAAATTCACACCTTTAGTGATGCTTCTCAAGTGGGGTATGGTGCTTGCATCTACCTTAAGTCCAAAGCCTCAAATTGTGACACCACTGTGCGACTTCTGTGCTCCAAATCAAAGGTAGCACCCATTAAACCAACAACGATACCTCGTTTGGAGCTTTGTGGCGCACTTCTTGCTGCTCGATTATGCAAAACCGTTGTCGAGTCTCTTAGGTTTGTACCGGACCGTATTATCCACTGGTGTGACTCTAGTGTTGTTTTAGGCTGGCTAAAAGGTGACGCGTCTAAACTTAAAAGCTTTGTTGCAAATAGGATAAGCGAAATACAAGATATCACTCACTGTTCTGCATGGCGCTACATACCCACGGCTGATAACCCAGCCGATCTAATTTCTCGAGGTGTCAACGCTAATGCGTTGAAAGGCTCAAGTTTGTGGTGGTATGGCCCCGAAGTATTGCTCAAGGAAGAAGTTGATTGGCCAGTTTTAAATATACTAGAACGGAACGGTTTACCCGAAATTAAAACAGTTGCCACAACAATTATTTCTGAACCAGTTATTGAATTTGAACGATTTTCTAATTTTAGTAGATTGCAAAGAACAATGGCTTATGTCAAACGATTTTTAAATAATATTAGACATACAAAAAACAAATTCACCGGCATTTTGTCCGCCGAAGAGTTAAATAATTCATTGTACACATTATGTGCTATAGCTCAACAGCAATGCTTTCCAATCGAATACAAAAACCTACAAGATAAAAAACAATTAGGTACAAAGTCTAAAATTTTATCTTTATCTCCGTTTATGGATGAACATAAATTGATTCGCGTGGGTGGTCGTATAGAAAACTCAAATTGTTCTTATGACCGAAAGCACCCAATTTTAATTACTTCATCGCATCATTTGTGCAAATTAATATTTAAATTTGAGCACATTCGTAATTTACATGCTGGTCCACAGCTGCTCCTTGCTACCGTTCGACAAACCTTCTGGCCAATAAAAGGCAGACTTATAGCTCGAAGTACTGTACGCGGTTGTGTGCATTGCCGAAGGGTACAGGGAGTAACTTTATTTCCAAAAATGGGTGACTTGCCTTCGCATCGTGTTAACCCTGACTTTTCATTCAAATCTGTAGGCATAGATATGGCCGGACCGTTTTACATCATAAATCGCAAGGGTCGCGGCGCTAAGTTATCTAAGTGCTATCTGTGCTTATTCGTTTGTTTTCGATACAAATGCGTTCATTTGGAGGCAGTTACTGATCTATCGAAAAGTGCATTTTTATTGGCGCTGCGCAGATTCGTCTCACGTCGAGGACGACCAGCTAACATATTTTCCGACAATGGTCGTAATTTTGTAGGAGCGGCTAAAGAGCTTAATCAGTTTCAAATTAAACAATCCGAAATTTTGTCTGAGTTTGCCGCACATGAAGGCATAAAATTTTCATTTACACCGTCTTACGCTCCTCACTTTGGTGGAACTAGGGGATCCTTAATAAAAAGTTCCAAAAGAATACTAAGACGTGTTATGGGCACGACCCATTTAACTTTCGAGGAGATTTCGACTCTTTTTGCACAGGTGGAGGCTATACTAAACAGTCGTCCCTTGTGTCCCTTATCACCTTCTCCCGACGATTTCCTTTTCCTTTCCCCAGGGCACTTTCTTATCGGAAGACCACTAAACTCATTGGCATCACCTGCTCTGGAGGCTGAAAACGAGAATCACCTGAATCGCTTTGCTCGTCTAGAGAAGCTACGACAACATTTTTGGACAAGGTGGCACAGCGAGTATTTGTCGGAACTGCAGGTCCGAAGAAAATGGAAGCAAGACACTACTCGACTGAAGGTCGGAGACTTGGTCCTGCTCTGTGAGGATTCTCTACCACCTCTATGTTGGCGCACTGGTCGAGTCACTAATTTGTATCCGGGAGCGGATGGAACATCCCGCGTCGCAGACGTAAAAACAACTACCGGATGCTACAGACGTCCCCTGGTTCGCCTCTGCCCTCTTCTAGAAGATGATGAGATTTAGGGGGTTGAAGAACTGTAGTCTTCAACGAGGGGGAGTATGGTAACGCCTACCAGCTCGTAACAGCAATATGTCACCGCAGTACTAATATTGGCTCGGAGATCATTCATTCCATTCATTTTCATTCGATTCATTCCATCTCACACTGCACTGGTGGCAACATCAAAATACATTGTTAAAGTTTTTACATTATATATATTTTGGAATATATTAGATTCTAAATTCAAAATGAGTTTATTTGCACAATAAATTCCATCACGCTAAGAAGGCGTGAACACAAGCTAAGTAAGAAGTCGCAAAAAATTAGTTTCTTTGCAATTGTGTGTTTTAACCTAATATTATTAACCTGTTACGCCTCGATCTCGAAATCAGCAGGCGACGGTTGCGGCCTAAGGGCGTCCCAGCAAACTTCACAATTCTGTGTGCAACGAGTTTGGTCCTATTATTTTTTGAAAACAAATAAGTAATTGTAAAATATTCAATCAAACCAGAGAGTAGTATAAATATATAAGTTTATTTAAAAAACGTATTTAATCTTCGTCGCTAGACTCCGTTGCTTCGTTCTCCACATCATTTCTTGTTATTATATTATCTAGTAATAATGCGGGAGGTGATAAACTCTCCTGGTGTCTTCCCCATCCCAAACACCACAATATAGACATAACGTGGGAACAGCAGCCTAGGATACGTTTGCCTACAATGCAATTGCAATAATGCGAGTGTATTGCGTGTCTACCCTGCATACCGCCTTGTACAAGAATATACGTGTAATATACTCGCGACTGTCTGTATCGTGATTGTATGCGGCTTCTTAACAACCATGGCTTGGTGGCTGTTATATTGTACCGTCTAAGGTTTTGTAAAGCTACATCTCTACAGACCCCTATTCTACATATATGCACTATCTTCTTTTATGTGTTCCCCGCCAAATAAGGCTTTGGGTATGGTCAGACACCGTGAAATGACTTCTTCTCTAGATATATGATTATATCCCACGTGCCTTGGTATGTACAAACTCCAGCATTAAAGAATTTCTAACAATAATCATTTTCTCTGCAAATGTGGATCTTGCTATCTTGAACAATTTACACAACCTTTCTTCTGGTTCCCCCGTATGTAACTTCACTAATAACGTGGCTAAAGCAGTAGCTGGTTTCCTATGATTTTGTGCGATAGTTGAAGTACTTTCCAGGATTTCAGTAAACTGTGGTTTTGAAAGTTCAATATAAAAATGAAAAACGCCATCAGGGATAGATGTTGATCTCTCAAAATTAACAAAAACATTTTTGTTTTTTAAAAGGCGTAACATATCACCTACTTGTCTAGGTGTAAATAAGTTATACACGTGGCATACAACAAGTGTTAAGTCAATCCATGCAGGATCAAACCTATGTTGCTCATATACTCGTGCATCTAGCGGTATGTAAAAATTCAACTCTTGCAGAACAGTCGATCTCAAACTCTTATGTATCCTGACTAAGTTACCGATTTCACATTGTCCAAATATGCATTGTCTGGTATCAAAAGGAGCTCTAGAAAATCCTTGAAAAGGAAACCTCAAAACATTTTGGGCAGGCTGTGCGTGATCCACTGGATGTATTTGTGCTAATTCAGCACCACCAACTAACTGGTTCAGGAACAACGACTTCTCCCGCATTGAGCTGACGTCGTCTAAAGTAGCGTTTCGCTTGTTGGAATCAAGTCTACAAATCCGGTCTTCATTTTACTTCACTATTTTATTTAATTGCATTTTCCAATAGTATTTTCTCTAGGATTGTATTATAAAATAGATTTTACAGCGTTAAAGCATCTGTTTGAGGCTTCCCGAACATTAGGCCAGCGCGTTTTGTGGAATAAAGAACGCCAACGCCGCTTGCCGCCGCTTCAATGTGACGAAAACAAAACTCACACACTCAAGAACCGCGTACGACGCGGAGAATGCCTCATATGTCCCCACATAACAAACAGATATTTAATTAGATACATTCTTCTCTGATGTTCCAGACGTCCACCAAATAATCCATTATGAATGGGTATTGTTGAATGTATTTCGCAGTCAAAGCAGTAGATCTTCGAATACGATCATTACTTCGGTTGAGAAATTGTTGACAAAAAATACACGGTCTTCGATTCATCTTTAATTGTATTTCCAACACAACACATACACACAGTCCAGAAACAATTTCACGATCAAATCCGTAATAAACAAGCCATTTCAGTGCACAGATACGACATCCAATCGGAGTCCAAAAATCAAAAGTCGAGTCGTCGTTATAAGTACAAGCATCAAGACAATTTAAAAAACGCACGCACACTACACGAAAGAAGAATGGTGAGTGAGTGATCAAACTAAATAAGGAAGGACTCGGCTTCGCAACTCAAGCGCCAAGCTTTGCAATACAAAGAAAGAAACAAAAGATCCGTATCTGCGTGCGCGGGAGCAGGAGATAAGCCAAGCTTTGTATTCCAAAGAAAGAAACAAAAGATCTGTATCTGTGTGCGCGGGAGCAGGAGATAACAAATGTATACATCCCGTGCTACGGGAGGAAAAAAGATGGGTGAGAGATTCTATAGCACCGTTCTTGTTTTTATTGCACTGATCTCCTTCCGCACAGTTGGCGGGAGCTTGTAATGGATTGTACTGTTCGTTCGCACATACAATGTCACTATTTTGTTGCAATTTCTCAGATACCATGCGCTTAAAAGACAAAATATCCTATAAATCTTATAAATAAAATCATCCAACTTCTAGGTCTCGTAACTCAGTTCGGACTGAGTTAAGAGGTATACATGCCATAGTAAGTTTGGTTTATTACATTATTCTGTAATTGAAAAACAAGTTTTAATCGATGGCCGCCCGAGAAAAAAAAGACGCCACTTCCCATACTAACTCCGGCATTGTCTTTTATTGTCACTTGTTAAAGTGGTGTAGGCCACTAAAACTCAGTATTTAGAATAGGAGGAAATTTAGGAGGGCTTCAAAAATCTATTTACCTTTTAAAGACACATATGTCTAGAGTAGCGCTCATAATAACGACTTTCAGTTCCGAGTTGATATCCAACGCCCGTTTCAACAGTAGTAGCGTTATGTCAGTATTGACGTCTCGCTCATGAGCCTCGTCTATTATTACATGACTACATCCTTTAAGACCTGAAATAAAATAAAAACAATCAGGTAAAGTGAAACTAACTTTGTCTTTTTTGAAAGGAACTTTTATATCATTAATTATTTATTTTTTATTTTTTTTATATATTTCCATTATTATTGCACGTTGTCAGTGTTTGGTTAGTTAGAAATTATAAAAATGTCTTTGTAATAGTATATAAGTTTTTTGTTTTGTTCTGCTGCCTCTTTTGTGTAATACTCCACTTATCACTCACAGACCCACTTTTACGTTACATTTTTGTCCAAACACACTTTACACTTTACATCTATATAATCACTTTATGCCATGAATTGCTATTCTATACCTCGTCTAAAATTGTACATAATAATAATACGTTACACTTGTATGGAGCCACTCAAACGTATCGACGCTGTGAAAATTCCTCTAGTTTATACATATTTCGTCACCTGATTTTAAAGTTGATATTCCATGACCCTGGTTAATTTTAGTCTCTTATCCTCAGAACTAGAGGAACTCAGCGTTTCAACGGCCCTTCGCTGTCGTCCAGACCAGTGCTCACAATACTACGTACATGATAACAAAACCTTAACTGTATTTCATATGAACATCCGCAGTATAAATTGTAATTTTGATCATCTAGCAATGTTACTCGCTAATACAGCCATACCCTACGACATTGTAATACTGTCAGAATGTTGGTTATCCAAAAACCTTATTTGCTCAATTTATGAGGCTATAACGCCTTCCAAACTTCTAATAGCACAAATCAAAATAGTGGGATTGTCGTGTATACCAAGGAAACGCTCCATTGTAAGGTGTATGAACCTGACTGCATGATGGACTCCGCCTGTCTAGTCTGTGAGGTTGGGACAGTCTTTGCTGTTGTGGCTGTCTATCGTTCACCATCTACACATAACATTGATAATTTCTTGCGCGGCCTAAATAATCTTTTAGCTTCTCTTCATAGCTTTCGAACACTCAGTGTCATAGGTGATATAAACATTGACATTAAAACAGAATCTTCTGACTCACGCGCTAGCGATTACTTAAATTTACCTGCGCACACTTTCCCCACAAGAGGTGAAAATTGCTTGGATCATATTTTTCTCAAATCCAAAGCACGTTCAACTACTGTGATCCTAGACCCCTGTGTAACTGATCACTCACCTACTATACTATTGGCAAATCTCAATAATAAACCTCGCATTCTAAAGTCCTTACGAACTAAAGTAGATTTTGACGCTATCCACATCGATATCAATAATACTAATTTCTCTGAAATCCTCCGCGCAAATGATGCTGACTTAGCTACTGATCTTCTAATATCAACCATCTCTAGTATAATAGCTAAATGGACATATACTGTTGAGGTTTCTCGAAAAAGATTAAATATTAATCCCTGGATAACCCCTGGCTTGTTACGATGCATTCGTAACCGCGACCATATGCATAGTCGACTCAAACGTGACCCAGAAAACATTACTCTTAAAATAACATATACGAGGTATAGAAATTTCATTAAAAAATTGTTAAAAAATACTAAGCAAAACTATCACAAACAATTGTTGCTTAATTAAAAAAACAATCCCAAATCCACCTGGAAGGCCATTAAAACTATATCAAATTTAAATACTCCTACTTTCGATGCAAAACCACTACTTGAGCTCCATCACAATTCGCAGTTATCCGTAAATAAAATCAATAAATTTTTCGTAGACGTTGGAAAGACTTTGGCCCAGGAAATCCTAAGTAAATATCCGCCTACATCGAATTCACCAGTGTCGCAGCACACATGTTCTTCTATGGTACTTTCGGATATCGACGAACAAGAAATAGAACAATTGATAACTGAACTTAGGGGTGACTGTGCCGTGGGGTGGGATGGTATATCTGCCCGCATTCTGCAGACATCGCGTCAGGTTTTTGTACCTCTAATAACCCACATATGTCACCTGGCTTTTTCTACGGGAGTTTTCCCTAACGCATTTAAAAAAGCAATAGTACACCCTATATTTAAGTCTGGAGATAAAAATGAAGTTACGAACTACAGACCAATATCTATTCTGACTGCGATGTCAAAAATTCTAGAAAAAGCTCTTTATAACAGGCTCATAAGCTATTTAAACACCACTAATAAAATTGCTGAAAACCAATTTGGCTTTAGAAAAGGTGTCAGTACAGAAGATGCTGTGAATTCATTGTTGGACACTATAGTGCGAGCTGTTGATAGCAAAGATAAATGTATCGGTATCTTTCTGGACCTTTCTAAGGCCTTCGACACGGTTTCCACCTGCTTACTTTTAACCAAGCCAAAAGGAATTGGTGTACGAGGACTTCCACTCTCCCTTTTCAAAAACTTTCTTCAAAATCGCACCCAGTCCGTCAAAATCAATGGGTCAATCAAGTGATACCGAGGTTCTTACCTTCGGTATCCCTCAAGGATCAATTCTTGGTCCCACTCTATTCAACATTTACGTTAATGACCTATGTGAGCTCCACATCCCTCATTGTCATATATACGCCTACGCTGACGATACAGCTTTGGTTGTTAAAGGGCCAACCTGGGAGGAAACACGTCTTCGAGCGGAATCAGCTTTATCTATTGTTATCGAATGGCTAAATACAAACTTACTGACACTAAATATAGACAAAACAAATTTTATCACTTTCGCCTTAAACGCTACCACAAGTCCACATAATAGTGATGTCCGTATTAAGGCTCATGCATGTCAAAACGTCTCTCATTGTCAATGTAAATTGATAACAAGATCTGCTGCCGTAAAATATTTGGGCATCTACATTGACCAGTTCTTAAGGTGGGAACAACATATTAATTCCTTAATACCAAGAATTAGAAAATTGATATTTATCTTTAAAAATTTAAACTTAGTTACTGACTCCATAACCTTGGAACATGTGTATTTTGCTCTGTGCCAGTCTATTCCGAACTTCTGCACTTCAGCTTGGGGTGGTGCTGGGAAATCTATTATGCTACCCCTTGAGAGAGCACAAAGGGCAGTTCTGAAAGTTTTGACTAAAAAACCTCTTCGATATCCCACATCCCAACTTTATGCCGATGCCTCAATTTTGACTGTTAGACAGCTTTTCATTGTGTCTACAATTTTACGCAAACATTCTCTTCTACCTTATAACAAGAAAATGCAACCCCGCAAACGCAGATCAGATATCGCCTGCCAAACCCCCCGACACAGAACTGTCCTTGCCAAGCGGCATTTTGGTGTATTAAGTTGTATTCTTTACAACAAGGTTAACAAGATACTTAATATATATCCCCTTCTTAAAAGAAATGCCAAAAGCAAGCTTCAACAATGGTTAATAACCATGAGCTATAATAAAACGGAGGATCTGCTACCCTAATTTGGTCATTTATTTGGTGATAATCATACAGTGGTTTTACATATAAATTATAGGCTAACAACTTATTTGAATACATTTGTACAAACAAGCAATATTTTACACACTCACCAACATAGAACACATACACTTGATACACGAGAATCACAAACACAACTATACTTTCCACGCACACACCTTCACACACACACAAATCTGGCAGCTGTATACTTATATAAGAATTATAAAATTTAAGCCTTGCTTTGTATCCAAATGTTTTTTGTAAGACTCCAATTCCCAAGTAACAGATTTACTCTAGTTTGGGAATTACTGCATGTAAATGTTACCATAGTTTTTATCGTTTCTTTCATCGCATAGAAGACTTCCTTTCGACTGTCTCCTACTCATCAACCGAGATACAGGTTTATTCCTAGTTCGGTGAGGGTTGGCCGACTGACGATTGTGAAACTCTTAAAATTAATTTCTCATAACTTGTTATGTCTAGTTATTAGAAAAGAAATGAGTCAATAAAGTTATTATTATTATTATTATTACATCATATGATGCAAGTGGAACTCGATGTCGCAGTGGCGAACGCGTTCAGGCTAGGATTGTGGATGTAAGTCACTTTCGTAAGTGCTGATAATCGCATAAGTGATCAATAATTTTCTATTCAAGCACCGTCGTGCGTTGTTACCGTGTCCATCTACAATCGTTAATACGCATCATTCCGCACTGATCTCGCGTGATGGGATTTGATCTCCTCCACACTTCAGTATTTTAAAACAGGGAATTGCCCCTATAGCAGACATAATGCGGCTTAAGTTTTTTTTATTTTGTAGGCAGTTATCCTCCATTAAACTTCCCCAGAAGAAGCCAACTCACACGAGCTATAAAGACCTTCAGAGTTATAGGCGTTCGGCAAGACAGTGTATGCCACTCCTATTTATTAGTATTTCATAATGGTGCTAGCACCTCATCTGGATCACGTTATCTTTGTAATGCATATTTCCATAAGACGTTTCTTTCAGAATATTTAACTGTTACTCATCTTAAAACAATTTTATTTGGTTTGATTTTAAAACCTTATGAAACCCTTTAATACAAAATAACCCCTTAATTCTTCTAGGTGGTTTTTATTTTTAAGGATAAGCCCAGCAGTGGATAATTGTATGTAGATTGATGATGATAAATATTCACCTGGATTTGTCTGTAGCCTCTTTAGTAGTACGCCTGAAGTGCAATACAGTACCGATCCACATGGTGGCCGCGGGGGGTTTGATTCTAGCCGCACTTGGTACCCTATTAATCCACCTACCTAGAAAAAATATCAATTATATAAAACCCATAATTTTGATTAGCTAATAAGATAATTATTTAGTTTTTGGCATGGAACATTTTTAATATAATAATAAATACATTCCGGACAACTCACAACAATTACTTAACCCCAAACTAAGCAAAGCTTGTACTAGGAATACTAAGTATATAGAAGACCATGAATTATAAACAATCATCACACAAACACAAACCCCAATCAGGATTAAAACCCCGAGATATGTGGCGAAGAAGGTAGGATATCGGATACATCAACCGTTCGTCAAACCGTTTTATCGGATTAATTGAATATCTAATACTTATGCATAGTAAGTAGTTAGCTTAAACTTATACTAAACCGTCAAACTTCAAGTTTAATTATTATTTTTTTCTTTTTTTTTAAAGTCACTTAAACATACTTACGTCATCGCCTAATTCACTAGATACTCTTTGCGCGAGGCCGATGGCAGCTACCCTTCTCGGTTCCGACACTATGGCGTTAGTTTTCGCGCCAAAATGCCGCAAGATGGCCGCCGGTGTGCGCGTTGATTTTCCACATCCCGCCGCGCCCACGATTATTGTGACACGGGAACTTTCTAATGTTGATGTTATTATGTCTCTACAAGTACAAAACAATACGTATACCGCAAATGCATATACAAGAGCGTATAACAAGTGTTAGATTTAAAAGTTTTAATACTGTAGTTAGTAAAGCTTATGCTGTGAGCTTAATCTGCGCACTGATTTTGGTTAGGATCAGGCATTTTTGAAAGAACGCTGCATATTTGTTTTTATTTGACATACACACATATCATCACGCCTTTGCCGTAGGGGTAGGCCGAGATCACTGCTTTCCACTTTCTACGGTCCTAACGTAGAGATGTATTCTCTCGCTTCTTCAACTTTTTGGTTGAGTAAAATAAAAACAAATCCTATAACTTTTTATTTTTTTTTAATTGATAGAAGAAAAAAACTCTTTCAGTTATTACAAGAGCATTTGTGAAAAACTGCGTATCACTAAAAAGTGTCAGACATTCCGTAAACAACTAATAAGGAAAAGTAAAAAAACTTTTATGAATAGGTAAGCGGTTGATCGCTATCTAGCCTTATGGTGCCGATAATGCGATTTAGGATATGACGCTCTTGTCTAGTAGATACCTATTCACTCGTGACCACTAAATTGTATTCGTCAGGAAACAGATTCGGGCACAGAGTTCCATTCTTTAGCGGTACGAATCACAAATTTAAGCATCGCTATGCCTTTACTCGTGACTTGAGCAAAGGAGTTCGACTCTTTTGCAGTACGGATCACAAATATGAAACCAAAACGCTTAGTGTGACTCTTTGGTCTAGGAACCATAAAATAGTGGCGCCTATTTGTAGTTAGTTGAGGTGGTTGTGGTGAAAAATGTGTTGATAACGCTATTGCTCTACTGCATGCTTGCGATAAAAGTGCGTCCATGTCCTACTTACTGCGATACATGCTCACGGAAGACACTTAATGTTTTTAAAAGCAATTTTTTCGTTTTTTTATCAATAAAATGAAATCAATAGTTTTTAAGTTTTTCATATGAGCTGCTGTTGTTACAAATAAATATTGGGTTTACACACATAACTATTATTAAAAAAGTGTATTACTATATACGACGACATAACTGATTCTAATTTGTCATATTCATATATCTATATTTGGCGCCATAGTTAATAAAAAAATATAAAATTCTTAAAGATATTAAGTCGTGGCCCGACGGACGACCTGAAGATAATAAATTTTCACAAATTTTTAATGCTAAAAGGAAGATAAAAATATTTAGTGGTATGAAAACGCCAAAAACAAGGTTAAAGAAAAGTTTCAAAAGAAAGTCACCAATCATAGCTGACACAAAAACCCACTTTCCTCATTTACGATCTATGTCGACGATTTGGCATCACGAAACTGCGAGTGGAAAAGTGCACGCGCTACGTCACACTGCGCTGTCAGCAAACGTCATCGTGACGTCAACGTCACATTGACTTTTGCTGACAGCGCACGTCACTGTGACGCCTCAAACGTCAAATGAAAGCGAGAGTCACTTTCAATTTCTATACCACTCTCAGTTTCATTGCGCAGACATTGTGACGTACTCTGAACGTAACATGCTTTTGATTTGATACGTACGCCTTAGTGTAGCTAGCTATTAAAGCTCAGCAAAAACAGTTAAGCGGAATCATAAATATAGTTATTATAATCGCACTGTATAGATGGTAAAAACATGACATAGTCTAAAATATTTAATTGTTAACAAAAAAAACTCTTATTTACCTGATACATAATTAAACCATATCTCTAAATGTATTTTAGAATTTATCAACTAAGTTACCAGTAAAATATTTCTTTCTAAATATACCATATCTATTCTAAAATAGCTCATACTTCCAATCAATTATTTGAATCAAATAGGACCTTAAATAGAACAACATAAAGGCGTCATGGTAATGGCCCGGTTCATCGGAAAAGCAATATGATTATACTATACAACGAGGAAACAAAAACAATTGGAAAGGACCACAAGTGACGAAGAACACCTCAATTTTCCTGTGACGTCAAACAATATTTTAACTGTTAATCGCCTAATTCACTTGATATTCTTTACGCGAGGCCGATGGCAGCTATATACCCTTCTTAGTTCCAACACTATGGCATTAGTTTTCGCGCCAGAAAGCAGCAAGATGGCCGTAGTTTAATTTTGTCAGCTAAAAGACTGCTAGTAAAAGATGGTAGTAATTTTATTTTGTCAGCTAAAAGACTGCTGGACGGGAAGCCTCCCATCAAAAATTGGGGGTTTTGACATAATCTGACTTTGAGATCGCACTAAATAACCATAATTCGGAAAATGCTGCTGTTTATTTTGTCACGCTAAGGGATATACACGGAACGACTTCACACTTTAAGTTATCGCTTTTTACGACACCCTTAAATGTGAGGAGGTAGCTCAATTCTGGACACTATACAGTTAATAGCACTTCATTATTAATCTGATGATGATTATGAGTATGATGTATTCTCGTTCTATGATAATGCACATTCTGCATAAGTATGTCTTTAACAGTATTCCTATACTTTTAAAGTAGCGTGCTCAGCATAAGAAAAACACGACTCTTCTTTGAAATCACAGTAAGAAATACATTTAAATAGAAATTAATCTTTTGCAGAGACTTCATCACAGGTTTAATACTTCTTCTTTAAGATTAAAGGTTCATAATTAAGGAAATAACAGAGGATGTAGGTATGCATTACCATCAGGAAACTTTCACCTAGTAAAGTCTAACCCTATTTAATATGCACGAATTGGTACCATAAAAATATTAAAACCTTATTCCACAGACAGAAAGTGACAGTCAAAGCTGCATAGAATAACCTCAAACGTCATAACAGCAAAAGACCTCGTTCTAAATTCAATCATCGATAGTGCAAGTAAGTATTTGACGAACATTTAACTTTCGACGAAAATTTTTGGGTCTGGCAATTTCTCTGCGTCTATTGAGGTCGCATCGCTTCGGTTGGAAGACATCGGGGTCACGCAGCCGCTCTCTAAAGCATATTTTCGGTGCACTTTCGATGGCAGCGCCGTATTTAGAAAGGGAGAGTGGATGCTATTACGTTTTGTCTAGTACGTTTGATGCATAACCCGAATGGCGTTCGCTAAACGGTAAGCATTGATGCGTTTATTGCAAGCGCAAAAAATCAAAGTGGCAGTTTTTCTAATAAATTTATTACAAGTATACATATACACGACTATATTGAAAAATTTTCTTCTTCCATACTTTTAATGAAACTTAGGAAGCTGTTATATGCTATTACCGTTAATACGTTTTTTAAATAACTATCTTAAATGTTTAAAGCATAGAGGAAGAAAAAGAAAACAATAACAATCTGTAAATTTTTCATTGTGATAAATAATAAAAAAATGCTACTTTGATTTTTTTCGCGTGGAAAATCACTTGGTCATAGCGTAACATTAAATAAATGCGAAATATTAATACCAGCTATAAATTCATTTGACTAGGTCGATCTAAAATTCCATAAAAGGGTTACTTTAACTTTCCAAATTTTCAAGTAATTTTTATTTTTACCTAGAACAACTGAGTGCGTCCGTACTCCAGTGATGTCAACGAACAGACTTTAATGTTTATTTATAAAGACTAGCTGACCCGGCTACGCGTTGCTAAGGTAACGTTAATTAATTGGAAAATCGTTTGAAATAGGTATTAAATAGTTTTATATTTCAATCTATTGATGCAGTTATAAGAATCGTTAGATCAAGTACGGCACTCGTAAAATTTACTATTATTGAAGCAATAATTTATTTCACAAATTATTGTTTATGCTAAATTAATATAAATTTATAAATAAATCTCTGTTTCCCGTACCTATTTCTTTTACAACCAGCCTATAAAATAATTAGCAGTAGGTAGTAATCCCTGTTAATGCATTATTTAAATTCAATTCACATATTAAATGAGCATTTTAATACATCTGGCATTAAAATGTCACATTATCAAAATTTTGTAATTAGCACATTTGTCTTCTAGACCATCGATATATTCGTTAAACCAATTCTCTAATTTCACAGTAACCTCGTTTCCGTATCCTAAGGTCACAGTACCCGTGTCGGTCAAGGTCACACGGGGTCGGGTTTTGAGGTCGCGCCTCCTAAACTAGGACTCAAGGCCGTACTCCCATTCGGCTGTCCCTATTGAGGACGAGAGTGTGTCACGATTACTGAAATCCGGAGCGCGGGATCGTTACAAGGTTAACAGTGGTAGGGCGAGGCTATTGTTTTGGTTAAAAATAAAGATTAAAACAGGAATCGAAATTAATATATAATTAAATATAAATACTGATCAAAATTCATAATAAATTGCCAGAATACCTAAGATCCAAAACAAAAATTAATTCATTAATTTAAAAAATCACATTAAAAAACTGGTTCTGTTTAACACTTTCAACTTTAATTAAAAGTAACAATTAAGCACACGCTAGCCTCTTTTTAAAAAACTACTAAATAACCAATCTAACGATAAAATACCAAATGAGTACAATCGATAAGATAAAAAGGTAATAATGACGAATCGTAGAAAAAAGGAGACGGGTCGATTAATGTACTCCAAAGTGTAGTTATAAACAAATCATTTTTTATTCAATAAAATAAAATAATTAAACAAATACAGGGTGTCCCAGAACTCAACGTCAAGCCAAAACGGGTGACAGGATTGATTGTAACCATCATGAGAAAAATCAGAAAAAAAATCTATCCCACGCAGTTTAAGAAAAACCTAGAAATTTGGTCAAACTGTAACCATTTTTCGGTTATTGTGGTTAATTTTTGTTCGTTTCAACTTTGGAACCGTAACCCTAAATAACATTTCTAGAACCACAGTCAAAAATAATGACACAATTGACGAAGTTTTCTAGAATTAAGACTATTTGTTAAACTATGAATTTAAAATTTTCAAAATTTGTCGACTTTGAAAGGCCCTCCTTTAAAAAAATGTACTAAAGTGCCTTGGCAAGTGCCATTAAAAGTTCGCGCTTTTAATCTGGATTGTAAAATGGTACAATACTTGTTAGTTTCATACTAAAAGAACGAGTAAAAAAATAAAAACCTCAAGTAACCCGATTTTTGCTTACCCATTTTACTCAGTTCAAATGTTTATTATACGCACAAGCTCTTGGTAGGTTCTTAATTTTACGGCAAAATGTTAAGAGAAATGAATAGTGGACATGTTTGCCATGAGCGAGCGAGACATACAAATAATAACGTAAATAAATCATAATAAAGAATTTCACAGCTTACCTTAGCCCTATGCAAGCTACGAGTATGTTTATGATTGCACTGCTAAATATCTTGTTTTTTAATTTATTAATAAATTAGATAACGATTTAAAGACTCCATAAATCAAAAAAGTATCAAACGAAAACTTTAAATAATATTCTTTAAATAATATTAACGTTAACCAAGGGTATATTAAATTAAAATTTTCAATTAATTTATTTCAGGCGATAACAACCCATATATTGTATGTAGTGTATTTTTTTGTAAAGTAACGAACTACATTGATGCTGTGTATTTGAGTACATAATTAATTATTAAAAATTGGTAAGAATAAAAAAAGACTTGAGCGCTTCCGATCTTGTCCTTCTGGATGACCGGGGTTGCCGTATTGAAGAGTAGTAGCATTAGAAATACATGTTTCACTGAAGCTGCACTTACATAACTTTATTGGCGATTTTTATAGTCTTTGATTTTAGAAATAAGCAGTCTTTCCGTTATCCTTAAATTATTTCTTTCAAAATATTGAAAAATGTGCCGCGCCCGAGAACGTCCACCTTAAGGCCCGCTCAAATCATCATATAATTAAAATGCTCAGATTTAAGCATGTAATAAACCACTTTAACTTAATATGACGCTGGAGTATGTTACACGACGGTTTTTTTACTCGTCTGATACGCTGCCCTAGATAAATGCATAAAGGGCTTACACATAGATGCGGATACTCAACAGGGTGCAAGCTATTCCACCCTATATTCTGCCGTACATAAGCTAAAAGGTCGCTATAGCTTCAGAATTATTTTGAGCTTTAAATGCCTGCTTATGATAAAAAAATCTCTTTTAATCTGTCTAGGAATCATATTTCTATTATCTGTAGTTTTTGAAATAGTTCTAGCAAAAACAACATTTTTGTGGCTTCCCAATGTTCAAGCTAACGGACGGCAGTATTAATCTAATGCACTTCATTAACTCCCAAAATCCCCTATTGACTCTACCATTAAAACAATAGCTTTAAAAAAGGCTACATATGTACTCCGCTCGATCGTTTAAGAAGTCAATTTTCACCGCAGAAAGTCGTTCACTCCTAAATAACCTAATATAACCTAACCTAACCAAGAAATGGGAGTTTGTAATGGGAGTGAGATCACAGTAAACGACTTACTCGGTAAACGTTCCTGTCCTTTTGTGGGCTACGGGAAGTATATGGTTATCGCCTAGTCGCATTTTATGACGACAGGCAAACTCACAAAACCGGTAGAAGAGATTTCCAAATTAGGGGACATCCATTAATCACGTGAGTTCTAAATAGGGAAGGGGGGTTTTTGAAAAACATCACTATGGATCACAATGGGGAGGGGGGGTTACAGTAACATATCACGTGTATATTTTTGTGTTATTATTTCTTATAAAGTTACTGTTGAACACAGTCAAGCAAATCTGTTTTTCGAGAACGCTTTTCAGATTAATATGTATTTTTTTATAAATGTTTATAATGTATATAAGGTACTGTTCTTTAATTTATTAATATTAGAAAAAAATATTTTTAATGAAATAAATACACGTGATGTAAGAAGGGAGGGGGATAAATTAGAACCTCACCACGTATCACCAGAGGGACGAGGAGTGTAAAAAGTGGTCTAAGAACCTCACGTGATTAATAGACGACCCCTTATGGTTTCTTACTGCTATCTTCCACCTCCCTGTCATACATGTACATTATGGCAAACCCCCCCAATTTTGGGGGAGGTTTCCATCCAGCAGTGACTTCAGCTGCAATGAAAATTTATTCCTCATGTTGCGAATTTCTAGTCACGATTGCCCCGCAAAACAAAGTTCGAGTTTTGGTAGAAGCGCTATAAACTATTAGCTCGGTCATATTCAGTGAGATGGCGCTACAAATTAGAAAATATCCCCTTGTTAAAACTTAGAATAAAAAATAGTGAACTGCGTAATCTGGTTTACCTACCTAAGTAGGTACGTACTGCTTCATACAACAACACATATAATGGTAAATGTCCATTTACCTATCTAGCGACACACCTTTATATTATCGTCATTGTCAAATAAGCCGCAAATGGATTTGCGTAATAAAATCCTGGATGACCTGGACAAATCTAAAAGGTGATCGATATTGTTGTAATTTTTTATTTATTTATTACCAAGAGAACTTATTTTTATTTCGAAATGCAGAGTGTAAGAAGAAAACAAAGCACCCCACGCTTTTTTTTACAATGACATTAATTTTCTCGTTAATTACTTAATTATTATATGTATTGATATTTATTTTGTCCCTTTTGTTGGGTTTGCATAAAAACGTGGTTTTAGTTTATTTTTAAACTATATAATTTTTTAGTTTGATCTACTCTTGAAGCGTAATTTTTTTCGTAATTCATGCTATTTATTTTAATTTCTTAGTTCGTCGAATTTTGATTTTTTTTCTCAATTTCTCAAATGAAATTAAAAAAAAAATGTTTTGTTATCGGACTCTGACAAGTGTGTACAATTTCGTATTAATCGCACGTTTTATTACGAGGGTGAAAATCGCGTTAGAAGATTCCATTACATACAAACATACATTTCATTTCATACAGGTAAAGTTAAAAAAAGCGTGTTAGAAACAAAATTATTTTCAACGCAAGTCAAAATTTAGTATGTAAGGTCTGTTCATTCTAACTTGCCCTATTTTGTAAACAATCTTGGCACAACTTTTTAACAAAATCACCCATTTAAAATTAAAATAATAACGAAGTCAATTATCTATTACAACAAATCGTTATTATAGACTGAAACCTATTGAATCTAGTTATCAGTTGATTTTTAATGCTGCATTTTCAATATAAAGGAGTGCCAAGATTGTTTACCAAATAGGACAAGTTAGGATGAATAGACTGTACATATATTACTACAATTGTTTAATACTTACTTATACTCATCAATTGGGAGAGATATGAGACCGTCGTCATAAATGTCGAAGTGCCTCTTTAGTAACAATTCGCGTCGCTTCACAGCTTGAGCTGTGGGTTCATTTATCTTCTTGCCGTACACTGGATGAATATATTGGCCTTCTGCACAGAAAAATATCTAGTAGGTATAAATAATAGTAACATTTACAAAGATGGAAATATAACTAGTCTAAATATAATTATCAAAATTGAGTGCGTGAGAGTGTGAGTTAGTGAGTTGCTAAGGAAAACAAGCAAAAGGCTAGGTGTCCATTCAAGCATTCTTTTCAAATAGACAACTACGAGGGTGGGTCAAAAAGTTCGCGGAATGGAGGGTAAAAAGTAAGAAATAAAACACAAAATTATTTTTCCTTCTCAATGTATTCCCCCTTAACTCTAATACATTTATTAGACCTATCAGTTAATTTATTAATACCTTCGAAAAAAAAATGACTTCTCTTTGTCGTCAAAATAGGCCGAAATTGCGCTCTTCACTTCTTCATCGCTGGAAAATTTCTTTCCTCGAAGCTCTTTTTTCATTTTTGGGAACAAATAATAATCACTTGGGGCTAAATCTGGGCTATAGGGAGGATGTTCCAAAATTTCGAAGCCCACTCTTTGAACAGCAGCCATGACTGCGCGAAACTCAATTTTCTCCATTTTGCAAATTTTCTTCCGGATTGACTTGTTGATTGATAATTAGTAATTAGCTCAGGTAATTATGACCTACCTATTTTTTTTGAAACTTAGTATTTATATTTTTAATGAGTGTCACAACTAGTGCGGGTAGTAAAAAGTCACCTTTCCCCCCTCCATACCCCTCATTCCGCGAATTTTTTGACCCGCCCTCGAATATGTGTCTTTTTCGCTAACCAATTTTACTGTGTACTGTTTAATGAAGAACAGGCAAACATTGCATATAAATATATTATAGAGTTATATGAACTTCGTCACATACATGGAAAATATGGAAAAAAATTGCAAAATCGATTGAGTAGTTTCGGAGTCCATCGCGGTCAAACACTGTGACAGGGATTTTTTAATATATAGATCTGCAAAATCTATTATACTTTGAAAATATACTACATAAATACACAAATAAATAAACTTACATCATGAGTAAATAAATAAATATGTTCTGATTATGATTATATTCTGTGATCTTTAACTTTTAATTATATTCAGTGATCTTTAACTTTAGTCTTAAAAGAAGTGATGGACGGACAGTCTTGGATTGCCGAAGAAAGTTTACCCATATAAATTGTTATACAAAACTAACCAAGAATCTCCTCTGTATCTTCTGAATGTACTTCATCTTCAGATAATTCATCTGCAACAAACAATTAGTTTTAATAAATGATTCTTTTAATTAAACTATTTATCCAGGTCACGAAATGCGTTTAATGTCTTTTGAGCAAAGCATACGGACGTTCGGACCGCTCACGTCCACCCTATTCGTGCTAAGCGTCAGATTTGACCGTTACACGAGGAGCTAGCTGCTTTCCCACCTCAGTGTGGCTAGCCTTCTGTCTCGTTTTCTCTCATGTCATTGTGCGTGGCTGGCGTGGCTTTCTATCTCTTTTTCTCTTTATATTTCTATGTGTATATTTTTCTATAGCATCGTAAATCCGCAAAAAAGTATGATGACATGATTTTAATGGGTGTGCTTGTTTCTGGTTTTGGGAACGTAGCATCCAAACGGACAAACCGATTATGTGGTTTTTTCTATTGAAAAACGGACGTGATCGTGATGGTTCTTATCTACAATACAGGAAGGTTCGTTAAGGCGTCTGAAGATCATCAATTCATTTTAGAATGGCCTTATGAAAATTCAATGTGTCTGTCAAGGCCTCATTAGCACTCGCTCGAGTAGCTATGGGTTATGGGTTCGAGTCCCGCCTAACTTCTGAGACAAGTTGATTTTTTCTAATAAAAAATTATTTCGAGTTTGTCAGTTTACTTAATAAATGCAATATCTAAAAGAAAGAAAGAAATAATATTTAAATTTGACATCACACGACAATTACACAATGACACTGAACGAATTGCAAGCAAAAAAAAACCAATATATTTATATGTAACTCAACTTTCTTCGCTCAGTATAAGCAGCAATTCCGCTAACTGCGACATAAGGTACAAGATTAACAGAGACAAAAAAGGCTAATAAAAACAAATATTATTAACAACATAAAAAATTAAAAATCAAAAACAGTCGGAACCTGCTGCATCTGACATATAGGTTTTTACTGGGGTTTGAAAAATCGGCCCTTAATTAAATTATGCAAAACTTTACAACGATTTTGTACTTTTTGACGTGACAACGTCTTAAATTAGGTTGCGGCTGGGAGTCACTTATGAAAAAGTGTAACGCTCGGTAACGTTACGATGAGTCACCGAACGAGAGAGAGGCCCGCCGAATGCCTTGCGTCTCTCTCCCACTCAACTATGATCGGTCTGCCGCGCGCATTGTGCAATTTAATTATATTCATATCAATAAATATTCTACCGAGAAAAAGACGTTGTCACGTAAAATCTTCGCCCGTAAAACCGACTTTACAGGCAAAAAAAAAAAAAAAATTTAATCCTTATATTATAACACATAGCAGAACAAAGAAATTATCCGCCATCCACTTTTGGGGGAGGCCTCTGTCTAATATTGAACGTCTTTTGGCTAAAATGATGACGGTTTGTTTTTATAACGATTAGCGATTATGACAAATTACAGTTGTAGCGATTTGCAAATTTGACCAGATACGATTTTCATGATATTGACCAAATAAAAATTTGACGGAACGCTATTAAAACGGATTCATGTGTTTTCACATTAGATTGTAAAATAAATAAAATTTGTATGCTTGCCCAGTAAGCTGAACACATGAACAATATGTGTTCACGTAAATAAAAAATAAAAGATAATTAGAATTCTCTTGTGTACAGTGAAGAAGAAAATATGTAAACAAATATCTATATAACTCAATATACCTTCATCTAAGCTGGAATCTTTGATAAGTGCTGTTTTAATGATTGACTTGTTTGCCGCTTCTTTAAATGCAGTCACATAAATTGGTTCTGAAAGAAATAAAAATGCTATAGAAAGAAAGCAAGAAAGTAGAGATAATTATGTACAAATTCCAAAAACCCATGCCAAACATTTTTTATTTGGTACTAAAACATAGGACATCAAGAAACAAAACAAAGACAGTAAGAGTAAAAAAAACTGAATATAAAAAAAAACAATTTAAAATAACAACTTACAGCTAAAAAACTTCATATGTCCTATGTTTGTACCAAATGGGTGGCTAATTTTAAAGCTTATGTCAGCTGATGCTTATTTTCAATAGGCCCCTTTGTTCTTTGACACAGACTACACATTGAATTCCATAATTATATTACTATACTTTATCCAATGTAGGATGATACTTTTGACAGGTGTCACTTCCTTATTGCTACGTACTAAGGTTGTGTTTGTTTCCTTATGTTTGGCTTGACATTGCAACTTTATACCCTCTATATAGGTGTCAACTGTCAAAAGTATCATCCTACATTGGACAAAGTATAAATAGCTTGTATACAATCATGAAAAAAATTTCATTGCTTTGAACATAGGAAGTCAATGATGGTTCTTTAATTAATATATTATACTCTGGTAATTCAAAATGAATTAGTTATCGACATACAAACATTGAATCATGAATCCTGGCACCTTTTTTTATTCATTACAAAATCTTGAACTGTCAAGATGATAGAAGTCCCTGATATATTTACATCAGGATTACATGTTTAAGGTAAATGTACGTAATTCCGGAGTACTAAGGCATTCTTGTCTTTCCTAGCCATTTCCAGTAAAGCAGGAAAAATCAGCGAATTGAAGTTAGTTTAGTCGTAAAAAGAGGTTTTCAGAGAAGAGATTGTTATGTAACACTACTGTATTTAAACTATTTTATAAAAGTAATCGTAATTTTTCTGGACCTAGTAAATGTCCGTTATTACGGTATAAAATTTGACTCTCCAGGTAATTCCGTAAATGGGTGCTGGTAATTCCGGCATATGCAGAAAAATGCCGTTTTTCTGCAGGATTACATGAAATATGAAACATAAATTTAATGTGACGTGTTCTAAATAAAACAACTTTATTTTATAAGTGTAGGAAAACAGTTTATTTTAATTTTTAGGTACTTATAGTAACTTTATTACCTATAGTAACTTTATAAAACAGTATATTTAAATTTTTAGGTACTTACAGTAACTTTCAACTTTCATGAATCAAATTGAACTTACTTCGACTTACTTCTAGCACGGTTTAGTGAACTATATTATATTCATTTATTTATTATTTTTTATTTATATATGAAATAATCCGTTTATAAGTCTAAAATTTAATCATCAGTCTATATTTATATTTCAGGTACTCATAGTAACTTTGTACTTTCATGAGATCAAAATGAACTTACATCGATTTAAATTAGCAGGGTTTAGCGAACTATATTATATTCGTTTATTTATTTATATATGAAATAATCCGTTAAAGTCTATAATTTAATCATCACAGTCTAAACATTGAATAGAAAATACGCCTCTTTTATTTACCGCCATAGGAGCCTTAATTTTTTTGAGAACTTCTTTAGCGTCGTATATTAAAATGTCATCTTTTTCAGGCCAACGCCAATTCACTCGCCCACTTGGCTCGAAACCGCTCATGGTCATAGTTTTTATTTTATATTTTGTTTCAGATGCATCGTGTATAACTTCCATTACTACACCCGGAAAATTTTCTCCTTCATAAATAATTATAACATAATCTCCTGGAGTTATTTTCAACGAGTTAGAATCAATCCTTTCATCTGAAATTATGGCTGGTGTTTCAATTTCTCTATTTTTTGTTGTTGTTCTCGAAGGACCAGGTTCATTAATTTGATCTGGAGCTTTGGATGACTTCTTTTTGTTTTTTTTTACTATGTTCTTCGCCTTTATTTTTTCTTTGGCTTTATTTTCACGGTCTTGTTTTCTTTTTTCTTTTTGCTTTAGCTTGTCTTCTTTTTCTTCTTTAAGCTTCTTTTCATATGCAATGTATTCATCAGCAGTTCCTATAATGGGAGCCAGTTTTTTTTTAATAAGTATTTTACCTTTACTGGTCGACGGAGTTTCTGGCCACAACAAAGCATTTTTGAAGGGTGTGGGAAATGCGGATTTCTTGGAATTTTGAGAATTTGCGCTTTGATCTTGAGTAGGGGAATTTGATTCAGTAACGGAATTTTGAATATTGGTAGAACTATCTTCATATTTTTTATTATTCTGGGACGTCGAAATCGGAGACGATTCCAATGTAACATCAGCAGATCTAGTAAGTATCTTTATAGGTGTTTGGTGAGATGAAGATAGTTCACCAGATTTGGATGATTTTCTTTTAGTCTGATTGTTTGGGGTTACGCATTTTTCGTGTTTATCAGCAGCTATATTCATATTCATATCATATATTTGTACTACAGATGCTATTTGAGAAGTTAGTGCTTCGTTGGAAATGATAGGTTTGCTATTTTCTAATTTTCTATCCGTTTCATTAGGTGGTGAGAATCTTTCTTGAGGAACTGGCGTAGTCACAGAAAAAGTTGAATTGTTGGTTGGTAATGTTCCCGATGGTTTAAATAATTTATCGTTGTCTCTATTTGCGACTTTTTCTTTGGGAGGTATGATTGTAGGAACATCAGCAAGGTCATTTTGTTGTATGACAACTGAGGATTCTTCCAGAATAGCTTCTTGTGTGAGAAGTATAGTTTCTGGGGGCGGTACTATTATTACGGGAACATTACTAACGTTATCCTGCCCGGAAATTTTCGATATATTACCGATTATATTGCTTGAATCATCTATCAAATCACCTGCCGCTTTAGAATTTGTTACTAACTCTCGTTGCGTCTCTTTAAAAGTAATGGTCTCAATAATACTTGGATTTTTAGGAGTTGAACAGGGTAAAGCACTGATTAAAGTTATCTCGTTAAGAAAAGCCGATTCAACTATCGTGTCTTCATTGATAAAATTAAGGTCAAGATCGGCTAACGTAAAGTCATTTTCCACAAGAGTGATGTTGCCTAGACTCATTGAATCTGGTGTTGGTGTATGACTCGTACAGGTCTGCTTCCAGAAATAGTACAGACTGTCGTCTTTTACATTGCCTGTCCATTCTCCAGAACATTGCCGGAATTCATTTAATTTATGAGCATCTAAATTCATCTCGAACCACTTAATAAAATCTTTAGATTGTAACTGCTTGCTGCTTTCTAAGGAGCTCAAACTTGTAGGTGTACTCGTGCCAGAACTTGACGCAGTTGCCGCAGAAGATTTAGGTATTTTTTTATAATTAACTGCATTTTCGTCGAAGGGATACAGGCCGGACTTTCGAAAGCCATTTTGAATAATTTCTGGTCGCAGAGTCGTTTTTATGGCTTTTTCAAGCACGGGACCAAAATCTTCTCGCTTCAAGCGTCTGCCATTATTCTCCATCCTCCAAGTATGTACTGCTTTACTCCAAGCGTTTTTGAGGCTGTGAAATACTGCAACGTCCATAGGTTGTAAAGCATGTGTGGCGCTAGGCAACAGAGCTATCAGTATAATGTTTTTTTCTTTACAAAATTCGCATACTGGGAGCGACAGATGAGAGACGTGTCCATCCAGGAACAAAGCTACAGGTCTTGTAATATTTTCTTTCGTCAAAAATGGCTCAAATTGATTAGCCACGTACTCATAAAATGCCTCTGATGTCATCCATCCCGAGTCAGTACGTCCGATGGCCCAATCCTTAGGATATTTCAACAATATATTTTGTGGTATCCTTTTATATGGAAATAATGCTAATACCGGCATTAGTTTCCCGTCAGCTGACGCGCCCAGACAGAGCGTTAGATTTTCTTTATCATCATTACCAGATCGGCAGTGAACATTTTTCACTCCCTTTCTGGCAAGGACTGGTTGACCTTTCGGACACAAAAAAAAGGCAGACTCATCGCAGTTGAACACGCGTGCGGGGTCTTCCAACACAGCCATGAGATTGTTGTCTTCGAAATATTTTCGGACTCGTTGAAACCAGCCCCTTATTTTTTCTTCAGTAGCGTTTACACGGGCAGTAGTCAATGCTTGACATACTCTCTTTCTTATCATTGGGTTTCTTTTCAGAAAGGCCTCGTACCAATGTCTGCCAGGGACTCCGTCCTTGAATGGATTTTGTCGCTTCAATCCTATCAGTAATTTAGCTACCGAGTGTAGCAGTTGATCTTTCGTAACTGGAAATCCAATTTCGGCCATATGCAGTACCCATTTTACCAACAAACCTTCTTCTGTCAATGACAGGACTGTTGGAGCTCCTGCTGACTCTTGTTTTTTGTATTTTTTATTAATTTTGTCATGCAAGGTCTGGTTGGGTATGTTATACACCTTAGATGCACGATATATGGTCATGGATCCATTTTTTATATCCTCTAAAGCTTTGGCGAGGTCCTCGTTGGAGTACTTTTTGTTTGACATTTCGACCTGTAAAAAAATTAAAATGCAGTAGCTCACTCAGGTACTTCTTTATCTACCGTAATGAGAGACACAGCCAAAAACGGTGAAGGTAATTGCGGTAGTCAGATTAACATAAATTTCTAACGAGTGACTCTTCTTAACAACATAAAATTACTTGAATTGTATAGGAATGCAATCATACTAGTAATAGGTACCAAAAAATATACTGGAAGATACAATTAAATTAAACAAATTAATGATTTTGTACCGATGTTATTTGTGACGAATCTGTTTAAAGTAAAAAAATGTTTTCTCTTTACACACGTATTTCATAACATAGAGAAATAAAATCCTAATACGTAATTTGATTCCAAGAACCTATGTTATATATTAGACCTGTAACAGCTTTTTTTGTTTACTTATCTCATCTCGTTCCTGACAAATTACAAAAAACAAAATCACCTTCCTTTCCTCTATTCCGTAATTGTTACGTAATAATGGACACGGTTGGTTTCTGGTGTAGGTTATTCCGGCAATCAGAAAATTTCAATTAACTTGCTAAAAACTAAATGAAGTAACTTGAAACGGTAATCAATCAGTTTGTTTTAAAACCCTTAAAAATAATTACATTACTTAGTTATGAAAATACTTACATATCACTCGCAATATCCTTATGAAAATCCGCGCGGTAACTTACGCGTACGCAACACACACATTACCTTTATGGTGGTTTGGCGCAGACTGACCGAGGGAGACGTGACAACTGAGCCGACGATGGTTACAGTTCTTTTTAACGTGCGTAATTGACGCTCTATTGTACATACTTAATAGATAATTTTAGAACTTTTTGATACAATTAGAAGTTTTCTTATTTTTAGGCCTAAACCGAAAATTTACGGAATTTCGTACACTTACGTAATATGGTACATCTACCTTAAGGGTCTTTTCAAATATCAGACTTTAATAATAGCGTAATTGATTACAATGAAAATATAGATCAAACTATTGTCGCTTAACAGTAAACATTGATATTACATTAGCTCCAAAACCAGATTAGTTAATGTTAAGAAACTTTTGGGAATGTGTGGAAGCAGTGTGTTAACCCTCAGGTTGATAATTCTTTTTGTTCTTTCTTTTTAGTCAAAAGTAAGCAAAGTGAGTAATCAGACACGAGTGATCGATCAGGCCTTCTCATATTGTTATTGAAGTAAAAGATTAAGATGGTGTTTGAAGTAATTTTAATGATAACATCATAATTCAGGTGAATTTTCATGGTAAAACTTGAACCTACATACTTATCCCACTCTCATAATCATTCCAAATCTTTTCAATTCTTTCAATACAATTGTCACTGATTCTTGCTTCTATTGGCACTTCTAATGAAGTACGTAAGTCATCTAAGATTTTCTTATCATAAACTGGACATCCTTTACTGTCAATATGATTGTTGATGTATAGCCAATGAAGTGCTATTGTAGCTGCTTTGTCACCTGCTTGTCGCTTTGATAAAGCTGTGCTAGAATAGAATAGATGAAAGTTATATTATAACTTTATTTTATGGAAAACATGATATTCCCATTAAAAATTCATAAACAAGGTTTTAATGTTTTATTGTCCTTTTTCAAAATCAAAACAAAATTACTTTATTTCAAAGGCCTTTGCGGGCACTTAAAATCGTCAATTTTACAAAATTAAGAAAATATTATACTATAATAAAGATAGCCCGTGCCCTAGCGTCAAGTACATCCGCGGAGTTGATGCCGCGCATGTAATCGCCACGAGCAACCCGATTCTGAACGTAGGGGCTAACATGAGAAGAATCGGGCAAGAAACTCATGTGCCAAAACTCTTATAAAATCGCCAAATGTCTTACAAATTGTGTACATTACAAGACGATTCAGAAAACAAGCAATTCATTTCTTTTGGGTCCACGCTGCCTTATCATTAAAAAAATCTTTAACACTTTCTTTTAGCGGAAACACAATATTTCTGTAAAAGAACTTTTATTCTTGGCTTGTAACCATCCTGTAGTTTGAAACATATTTTTGTGGTAAATTGATAATTTTTTTATGAAAAGAAATACAATATTATAGGTATACCTATATTTGAAAAGCTAGTGACTGCAATAAATGAACTCTTTACCTTTCAAATTTAATTTTATCTGGCCAAATGAAGGAATATGTGCAGATCCAATCTCCATGCACAGTTTTTTTTCTGTTCCCTTTAGGTGTAGCAAGAATTTGTTTAAAATGGATATCAAAAATTTTCTGTGGCGTTTTAGCTGTGAGCTCATTAAGAGTCGATCTGGGATGTGGGAATAGCTTTGATATGTGTATTAATTCTGCAAAATAAAATATAACATTAGTACATACTAGAATTTTGTATGTAGCATCCCTAAACAGAAAACAGATTAAAATTTTGAAATATTTTGAAGAAACGATTGTGTAATATCAAATAAGTATTATTAGTTATTCAATTTGATTAAACCCTATTTAAAATGCTTTGTTTAATAAAAATGTTACAAAAGCATAACAAAGATAAGCATATACATATATATAAAAAATTGTAACCTTAATTAAGATGTTATTGCTTCTCATAAACTATTATATGTACCTATGCTGTTAGCAAAACATGAGTCCTTATAACATTTGTAACAGATGATTTGCTAATAAATAATTTGTAATTATGAATTCAAAATATTCAGTAACATTTTTTTTTAATTTGTCATCTATGTTGAATTTAATCTTTTAAGACATATGATGAATGTTATGCTATGTTAATTGAGAATTTGTTACTTCAGTGATTATAGTTGATACATTATGAAACAAAATAGGTAGTCAGTGAAAAATTGTAATAATTTTTTTTAAAATACCATGATTTGCTATTTCAGTTTCTTCGCCATGATTTAAATCTTTTGAGTAGAACTTTCTGTGTTCCCATAATACAGATGTGTCTTTTGAATAATCTTTAAACTTTAAACATATGCAGCCATTTTGTTTGTAGATATTAGTTACACCTGAAAATCACAAAGAAATTTATGTATATTAATTTATTTTGCATGTATCATGACATGAGTTCCTAATTTAGTGAATTTACTTCATAGAATTTAATTTGTATGTTGTACTTATACTAAGAAAACCTACAAATTGCCACTACCATGTGGTGTCTGGCACAGTAGAGCAGTAGTGCGAAACCTCCACACATAACGGTGTCTGAAAGGCGACTGAACAATGTAGGTAATTACCACACACCTTGTATAGAACACAAAATGGGCAGCAGAGTTTTATAAATAATGGTTTTTACTGAAATCTCTAACCCACCAGCCACACAGATATTTAGTCAATTCCCCCATCTTAGGGGGAGAGTTCCGTCCAGTATTAGACGTCTTGCTTTAGATAAAGATGATGATTAACACTAGCATAGGTTTCCTTTGTTTATTACTATGAACATGGGTACTTATTAATGAAGTCTTGAATGCTGGTCATATATAAAAAGAAACAAGAACAATAGGTACTATACCTATTATTCTTTTTTCTCTTTGGCTGTTACATTTACTTAGAAGTTACAAAAGTAGTCGGTCTCATAGACAAAATTATTTCAGTATAGGTTATGTTATGCATTGTGAACTTACCAGTGTAACCTCGTATTGATGAAAGTTTCCAGCTCAAATGTTCTTTTAAAAAGTAATTACGTAAGAGATTTGATCTCTGTAATAAATATTTAGATAGAAACATCGTTGAATCCACTAAAAACAAGTTTATATAAGCTCACTATAATCAAGACGATTCATATGATTATTAGGAAATGTTATATTTATTCCCAGGATTTGTTCTATGCAAAGATTGTAGTAAAAGTTAGTGATTACATATTCTTTGTATTGTATTATAAAAGTTTAATGTATTTTCATATAAAATTGTTGTTATCTCTCACATAACCAATAAGTTTACTTTTCGGATCGGAAATTCTGACATATAATTGTCATTGTGACATTTGGCATTGACAGATAAACTAACGTTCTACAATAGATTAACGTTTATAAAGTGGAATTTGAGGTTAAAAATAAAATCTTTTTTAACCGATTCGTTGCTAATGGCACGCCTGTCGTGTCATCACTTTTTTTGAGTGTGGCGTTAACCACTGAAACCGTGTCATTTCTAAATCGATGATAACTCCTTTAAATCAAGTTTTAGGGAAACCAACCCAGAATAAAACTATCTCCATTTTTCACGTAAATCAAGCTCGTAGCCTTCGTTTCTGTAATTGTATGTAGCAATGAATCGGTTAACACAGTTTGTCTTCTTCTCCGCCCGACCACAAAATGGGCAGCAGCAGTTTTATAAATAATAATCTTTTACTGTCATCCCCACCCGCCTGCTAAGCGTTAAGATTAAACGATTTTCCTTCTCTGTTATTTATTATTGTGGACGTCCTGAAGGACTGAAGCTGAAATTATGAATAGCATTTTTGTTGGAGCGGAGCGAGCGAAGCTCCGATGGATCAGCTTCAATGGCGCAATGTCTGTTACGCCATAACTTCCCGAGTTCTTAACCGATTTTAATATTCTTTGTGTGGAATCGAATCAACAGGTTATATAGGACCAGATTGTGACGGAGCCCGAATTTTGAAATTCGCAATAATTCCTATCGAAACAAAAAAAAAAAAAATTTTATTTATTACACTCCTCTCCAATATATGGTGCTAGCGTAGCTTTATGTTTAGCGACTACATCGCCTAGTAGATCCATGTATCAGCTTCAATGACGCAATGTCTGTTACGCCATAACTTCCCGAGTTTTTAACTGATTTTAATTTTTTTTGGGTGGAATCGAACATTTAGACCTAGACCAGATTGTGACAGAGCCCGAATTTTGAAATTCGCAAAAATATAAAAATGAAGACCTAAAAACATTAGCTCTATGGGATTCCCATTGAATTTTTTCAAAGTTCATTATCAAAAGCTTTCATTCTTATGGAATTTTAAAATTACTAAACATTATTGAATTTTAAGATATAAAATACGTGTGTAAAAAACAACTACGCCTCCGAGCCCTCAGATGATCTTAGATTTATATCTTATAGAAATATTGCATTGTGAATGCAAAAAAATTAAATTAAAACATTATTATAGCTGGTTCCATCTTAATCGATTGTTTAATATTTGTAAAAATATTACTTTCGATGTTGAAGGTAGTTAGCGTTCAACACTGGTGGAACGATACTAGCTCATAGTAGAAGTTGAAATACGTTTGTAAAATTCGACACGTTTGCCAGCGTCTCGGTAGCTCAGCGGTCAGAGCAGTCGCCCGGATAGCGAAAGGTCGTGGGTTCGAATCCCATCTGAGGGCTCGGAGGCGTAGATGTTTTTTACACACGTATTTTATATCTTATAGAAATATTGCATTGTGAATGCAAAAAAATTAAATTAAAACATTATTGAATTTTATTTATTTAGTATTAACGCTCCGCTCCAATATATGGCGCTAGCGAAGCTTTATGCTTAGCGACTGCATCGATCTAGTATAGTTAACTATATCCTTTTTTATATAGGTAAATTAACTTAAACTAATCTATTTTGTCCTGTTCTCCATGGGCTAGCCCATATCAGCCCATGGAGAACAGGACATAACACACTTCACAGTGGGTGGGTGCTGACGTCTGTTGATGCAACTGTGACCACCAACTTTACTGCCTTCCAAAACGCAAAGGAGCTCGGGATGTTAGAAATTACATCACCCATTGGAATACCGGCCCTGCGTAAGTTGCTTAATCTCTTTGACCATAGACAATTTGACGACCTCCATGGTCGAGTGGCTCGCATACTGGTTTCTATGGTAACGCCACTCTGAGGTCCCGGGTTCGATCCCCGGCCGGGTTAAAGTAGAAAATGGACTTTTTTTATAATGGCTCGGTTCTATGTGTTGTGGGACCGTCGTTGTTTCTGAATTTCATATCACAAGTGCTCTAGCTACATGGGTTCAGATCAATGTATGAGATTTTGTCTTATATTTATTTATTTATTATGGGCTGATTTTGCTGAACGTGTTAATTACTACCAAGCTGCTAAGTGTATAAACATATAAAACGCCATTTGGCGGGTATGTATTACAAGGAACTAAACTTTTCATGCAAGGTTAGTAAGATCATAAAAGTTGTTAATTATAAATAAATCTATGGAAACATAACCATTAGCAAGTTCGAAATTTTATAGCTTGTAGGTATAATTTTGATAAGTTCTTTTCGCTTATGATTTTCTTTCTGACGTCGATTGTCAACTCTTTAGGTAGACTAGTGAACTTTGACTGGTAGGTAAAGTACTTATTTCATTTTTTGTATTATTAATGCCATATTGCAATTATATTTGAAATAAGCCCTCAGAGAGGATTCGAACCTACGATCTTTCGCTATTCGAGCGAGTAGGTACTCTGATCACTGAATTACCGAGACGTTGGCAGACCCATCGAAATTTACAAAAGTATTTCGAATTCTACTATGACCTATTATCGTATATTACAGGCTTATTTTAAATCTTATAGAAATATGTCATTGAAAATGCAAAAATAAAATAAATACCTTATTGGCTGGTTCCATGTTATGTTCGAATGTTAGATATTTTTAAAATTATTAAGGTAGTTAACGTTCAACATTGATGGATCGATACTAGCTCATAGCAGAAATTGTGATACTTTGTGAATTTTGACGTGTCTGCCATCGTCTTGGTAGCTCAGTGGTCAGAAGTGGAGTAACGAGTCCACAGATGACAAATCTCAAATTGATGAATAAACTTTTTATTTATTTATTTGATGGTTACAGCAATAAAATGTTATCAGTTGAGGACAAAAAAGTTCTAAAAGTTCTAAAAGTCGAGCCGCTCCCACAAACAATATCTTGGATCCGCTATCGTCACAGAAGCCAATATTAAGAACTTTAGGCTTTAGGTAAGAATTTTGTAAAACGGAAATAAAGCAATCGTTACCATGGTAAATGTATCTAATAATTTTGTTTTTATAAAGAAAATATGATAATTCATTATATACTTTCTATACGCTATAGCAGTGGGAGCGAGAGGTGTACGAGAAAAATCTCTTTACAACCTGTTGAAAGACTGAAGAACTGCTGTAAGTTCTATATTGAAACCAATATCCAAACCTGCACTAGCAGGTTCATACCAAATTTGGCTGGGCGGGGTAGTATATAAAAAAGGGCCCCTTATACCTACTTCCGTGTCACAATTCTCGGGATCTGCTCAGAGTTTCTCTTTCTGGCACACGATGGACCCGGCAACCGCATGGTGAATCGTTGGATTACTAAGAAGTTCGTCTCTCTTTTGATAAGTTCGAAAAGAAGCCTCATTTAAATATAAAAACTATTACAATGTTTTATCGAATACGTTTAAATCCATTCATTGTTATAAATTATGATTAAAAATAAATGAAATAATTTTGTGTTCTAATTAAATTATAAATAAATCTATGAGTATAGCTCTCCCTTCGCATTCTGCCTTTCGCATCGACGGTCCTGGCTTCGATTCCCGGAAGGGGCAGATGTTTATGTGATGAATACGAGCTTTTGCATCTAAGTCATGGGTATTTGTATATATTTCTATGAATATTACATGTCTATGTATCACATATGTATGTTTATCCGTTAGCTTAGTATTCACAACACAAACCTTACCGACCTTACTTTGTGCTAGGATGATTGGTGTGAATTTACGAAATATTATTATTATTTTAAAAATCATTAATGCTGTGTTTAAAAGACTACATTTAACGTTTGTTTGGCAATTGATAAGGGTGTTTGGTTAACCTGTATAATTTCGAATTTGATACCCAAACACATACATACAAATGTAAAGCTTAAAAATTACCACATGGCTGATTTTTTTATTTATTTTTCCGTCGTTTCAGCCAAATGTAGTGCACATAGGCCTTTTTAAAGGATCTCCACAACGACCAGTCCTGCGCTGCCCGCATCCAGGTGCTCCCATCAACCTTCACCAGATTGTCGGTCCACGGAGTAGGAGGATTGCTAAAATTACGTTTTCGGCCCGTTATTTTTTATTTGTATGGAAAATGACATAATGATGTAGATGGACTATTGTTTTCGATAATCCCTTTCATTAATATTCAATCACACATTACACTATTTCGGTTAAGGCCACTGTACTGTTTGCTTGTCGAGGGAGTCATTACTACTTGGGGTGTGTGGTAATACAATGGTATTACCACACACCCCATCATAATTAACTATAACATAATTCTAATTCGAGATACTTTCATAAAAAATTATAAGCAATAGAATTGAGTTTTATTGCAATTTATCAATATATATATATATATATATATATATATATATATATATATATATATATATATATATATATATATATATATATATAGTAGGATTATACCGTAAATTTACCTGTTATTTTCAATATAGATTCCTGTTTTTTTTTTTTTTTTTTGTAGGTGGCAAAACTTAGTTATACGTTGTCTATTATGTAGGTGCGATTGTATATGTTTCTTTCCATGATAGTGTTCAATGACAGTATATTTTGCCGTCGCACTGACGGAAGGGACAGATGTTTGTGTGATGAATACTAGTATTTGAACCTAAATTATGGCAGTTTTATATATAATTCTATTAATAATTAAAGATCTATGTATCTAATATGTATATTCGGAAACTGTTTTAACGATTTCGATGACTTTATCATAAAACAATGCTATTTTAACTGTCTCCCGTAAAAAAGACTGAAACCCATTTTTTTTTATGTGGGTAAACCTAAAATAACGCAAATCCTGGGCTTCATAGTTCAATAGAATGAAAGCTAATACTTGCTCACCCCAAATTCTAACTATTCTTCATTCAAGTAATAGGTTTGTCTCAAAAGAAATTAGAACTATGAAATTCTGTATTAATAATTACTAGAAATAGTTCTTAGATTTTTAGCAATTTATAATTTCTAATTAAAAAATCTTCAACTCAAACATAAAAGCGTTATTGTGCATTATAAAGTTCCTAATTTTACATAACAACTGCTGTTGCCAGGCTCCCCGATTTGCGCGGGACGTCCAGATTTTCAGGGAACTGGGGATGCGTTCCGATTTGCACCTGATCGGGGCACTAAATCTTCCAATAAATTAATGAATTTAATAAATACCAAATTACCAAGTATAATATCAAAACTTACTTTAGCATGACGTGCAGTGAATTTTAAACTACGTTATAAAAACAAGGCAATCCTAAAGGTAGTAAAGAAAAATAGAATTTTAATAAGAAATTAAGTTATTTAAACCTATAAAATAAGTTATAACTATATAATAACGATTTTATTGCGATATTTAATGATTTGAGCAAGTTTAACAATTCGTATACGATTACTATTAGGATTTTTAATGTCACTCTAATTAAAATGTAATTATTTTTGTTTATGTAATTCAATTGTCTATTTTTATTGTTGTATGTATTATTCTAAGTTAATTTTAATATTCTATAAAATTATATGTTGGATGCCTATTTAAGAAATGTATGCGGTGGCGACCTGTAATTAAAATAGCACCTAATTAGTACTGGAGAATGTTTATTAATATTGTAATGGTGTATATTTTGTTGGTTGTCCTTAAAATAAATAAATAAATTTACTACTCAGTAATATTAGTTGCAAAAATCAATAAACTAAGCCTTTTTTGTATGAAACAGAATTTTATTTGTCTCCATCTAAAACCCTAAATCCCGATTTGTTTTATTATCTGCACCGATTTTAATACAATCGGACCTGGCAACACTGTAATAACAACCGTAAGTCAACTCAAAAGACAACCTAGCGGATAAATGTAAGCTTTTGTTAATTAAATTAACAATAATAATAATTTAACATTGTATATTTTATTCGAATCCTGGTAGAAGCAATGTTTGAGTAGTCGTAGCTTAATCATTTTTCCCGAGTCATGTTTATGATAAAGTTGTTTATTGCTTGATCTGTTATTTAGCATACATAGTACTATACTTTGACCAATGTAGGATGATACTTCTGACAGGTGTCACTTCCTTATTGCTACGTACTAAGGTTGCGTTTGTTTCCTAATGTTCGGCTTGACATTGCAATAGCAACTTTATAGCCTCTATATAGGTGTCAACTGTCAAAAGTATCATCCTAGGTTGCGGTCCAATTTATACACACAGTGCACACGTTACGAACACTGCAAACGGACGGTCCATTTTGATATGAGCACTGTGTGCGCTGTAAGCGTGCAAACAAATTGGACCGAGCTGAGAGCACGCTTTTGTTCATCTGTCATAAACATAATTACATAACCCATCTTAAATTTAAATTTTCATTGCTTTTTTTGCTATTCTTTGATTAGAGACGAAATAATGGATTTCGTTTTACTGAAGAGTGTATTGGATGAAACTGACGACGATTTTAACTGTTTTACTACGTCAAGTCAAGCGTCAAGCAAATATATTATTTTTATTATTCGTGACAGTTGCTGCCAAAATTGAATTTGACGTTTGGGCACACGATGCACTACCTATTTGGAATGTGTACCGTGTGCGTGATGGATGACGTCATTCATGACGTCATGTGGTATACGAGTGTGAACGTAAGCGCGATTTATGCAGTTTGTTTGTGTACTGTTGGTACCGATAGCATCAATATGCGCAAATTGGACCGTGGGGCTACATTGGACAAAGTATAGCTCTGTTTAGTTTGGGGCTAAATAAATAATGTAAGTTGTTTAAAACTTGTTATTACCAAACTACATTTTCTGTCACTCAATCTGATATAAATCTTATCTTATATATATTTTTACATTTGAGGCATGAATCCTAAAAATTAATAACCAATGGATGAATGACAATATAATATTATCAGAATAACATTCTTTTAATTTTTAAAATAACAATCAATGGCTATTCATGTTATACATAATGTCTTTTTTTCTCTATTAATATTAAAAATCAATTAATAATCTTGTTTTTATTTAGGCTATACAATCTATCATTCTAACTGTACAATAAAATTATTGGACGGTAGTTAACAATAAATTAATATCAAAACGACCAATATCATCAATATCGTATCAATATTTTTGTTTTGGGGCCGAAAGTCATGCATTAAGTATTTCAAAAAGAGACTATTAAAAATAAATTAAGCTTATTGCATCAAATATGCATCGTGTGGGATATATAGTGTTATTTTTAATGTACTGGTAGTTGAGAAACCACTTTCTGTTGCGTTTAGTTTTAATTGATCAGCACTTTCTGCCGTCCTTATGAAAAGTGCAATAAGTAGTTTCAGCTACTTTCGAAATAATTGCGATTAAAGATTTAATTTTTGTTTTTTTGTGAATCATCGTAACTATAATAGCTATTGACCTAAAACTTTTATTATACGACTAAAAAATGAAGCGAAATTTTATGAAGTATATTATATTTGTACTTACATTTGTACGTAAATTGTACGTAAGTCGATTTGCCCAAAAACTCGACTTATTGCACTTATCGTAAGGACGGCAGTATTATGTCCCCAGGCTAAAGGCTTATGATAGGAAACGTGACAAGGTAAACAACAGTCTCAGTATTGGTGAGATACTATACTTTTTCTAAGCCCGTTTTTGAACATTAATTCGACAACTGTATGATCTAATTTTATATGCTGATCAATCACGATGTTTATGATACGTTACACTTCGTTCTTGAAGTATGTCTATTCGTTTAATAGCATAAAAAACTATTTGCACATACTAGAAATCTGGAAAGACAGGTCAACATTTAATGTATGACAAATCTTTATTTGCAAATGAATACTTTAAATATACAAACATATCTATTTATTACGTTTGGTAAATAGTGCGTTTAATATTTTAAAAGTTGTTTTGATTTGTTTATAATTACGCAATTGCTGAATGTTATTGCTTACCCGCCTACACAAAATGAACAGGATAATTGAATAACACAATGTGACACATACTTATATCAGTTTTGATGAAATGTGTTACACAAAAAGCAGTCTTATAGTCAAGCTCGTAAGTACAAGTGAGTATACCTATTTAATTTGGTTAGAATATCGTTGGTTTCGAGTAAATGCCACCGAAAAGCATTGTCATCGTTGTTTTTTCCATAAGGAAATATATGAAAGGTCTGTTAGCGTGGAAAGTAGGTGAGGATATCCTGTCAGCGAAGTATGCCTCTGTAGACGCAGTTGCTACAGTACCAGATTCGGAAACCTCAATATCAGCCTTGTGAACGATTGCTGATACGAATATATCTTCGTTTGTTATCCTGTCAAATCTAGCTTTATCTGGTTGAAAAATGTCATAAACACCCATATCATTCAAGGGCTTATTCATAACTATATTAGTAGTTATATGAAACCGAGGTATCTTGACATCTATTTCCTCCTCTCCGAATTCTTCTACATCTTCTTCAAGTTGCTTAAAAATGTCTTTCACGCTGACGCTGGCTAAATTCTTATATGCATCAGAGACTTTCAAATTGGGGTAAGGTAGAAGAAATAGCATAGTATATTTTTTGTCGTTACCGTAAGGCAATTCGAGAGCAAAACACTTCATTGCTCTTATATTTGAAAAGGCAAAAGCAGACTTCTGGGTCATCATGTTTACACGGCCAATGGGTTTCTTCGCCTCGTCGTAAAACACTTCCTCTTTAGTATCAGATTTGTTAAAAGGCATGGACCAAAGGCCTCTAAATGAAATCACGTTCGCTAGTATCATTCTTGATTCTGCAAAATCATCTGAACGCAACACATTTTTAACGTTACCACTGGTTGTTTGGATTTTGTTGTTTGCCATTTCGGCTGCATTTGGGTTTTGAAAGTCAAGGACATCGACAGATGCTTTGAAGTCTGTTTCTATTGTGCGGCGGAACTCGGGGAACACTTTGAAGTCATCGTCTAAGAAAACGAAATTGGTGCTTGTTAGAGTAACACCCTTTGTTGTTGGGTTTAGAACAGTTGTCGTGAGATCTCTGTATCCTTTAATTAAATCATTTCTGTCGTTTGGTAGAAGAAACGCGCGCGCTAATTCACTATAACTTTTGCCTGCAGCTCCCAGTGCCACTCCTGTCATCAACGACCATATGCCGAAGGGGGAAATGACCACATGGCTATTTCTTTCCTGCTGAGTATAATGCACTAATTCTATACTAAAATTCCTCGGTCGTTCACTGAATTCAACAGCACAATAACACTGCGCGATCAGGCAAAATAATAACACAACGAGCCGCATTGTGTCCTCGACCGTGTCTCGTAATACACTGAACAATTATCATGCGAAACGAGAGTCAAACTAATTTATAACTGGAATTGACTGCCAATGTATTTTAAAGCTTATCACTAAGAGTATTGGTTTATTTTTAGATTGCACGTGTTGTTTGTTTGTTACGTCGATAGCTTCTTTAATGATATGAGTGAGTAACCGGTCCTAGTGTCGTGCGTGGCTACCGTTTGATACCAGCTGGGCTGAAATTGGTATGCAACGGTGGTTTTAAACGTTTCTTTTCCTATTTGTATTATTTTATACTAACTTATTTTATTATTATTTAATATTCTGCCGAAAATTATAATGAAATCGGCTTAATTTCTTGTATAATTTGCTTGGTAACGGTTACTCATTATTCAGTCATTTTAAAGTTATATTGATACTGTAATCATTTGTCTAATGATCAGAATACTTTATTTTATTAGTCTTACGTCTTTAACGTAACTTAATGGCCAGAAGAAGATGCATTTCCCCCTACAACTGACATTTTTGTTATCTACCGGAATAGTTTTTGGAAAAGATCTTCAATGCTTGTGGAAGACTCAGTCATAAGGGCTGATAAAATGAGAAAAGAAAAGAGAAGAGAATATAAGTTAATAAGCTCGGTGGATTTATCAGCGCGTTAGTCCTGCGAATATGGAGGTTAAGCAACCTACGCAAGGGCAATCATCGGATGGAGGACCAGATTATTTATTATTTCTAGTTCCCTCTTTCTTCGGGAAGCCCGTTAAAGTTTTAGTCCCTGAGCTATTTGCTTAGATTAAGACGACATGACAAGTTAATTTTCATTCTCCTTATTGTTATGTTTAATTGATAGGGTATACCAGTGCTGATGTGGTGGGATTTATATGGTGATGATGATGAGGTAAAGTAAGAGGGACGAGAATAATTAAGCAATTGGTAGTTTTACACTTAATACAAATGTATTGTGTCAGCATACCTATGAACCGGGAAAGGATAAAGAAACAAAAATCTAACACCATTTTGTCTAAAAGAAATCGAACAATCACTAACAAAATTAAAGACTGTGAATTTATAAAGAGGTACATAATATAATAAATGAACTTGGTCAAACTGGAATGGTTAGTTTAATTCTTAATAACATTATTCAATTATCTAATGGATGTGATTTGGCAAATGGTCGTCATGTTACTGTAAAGAACTTATGTTTTGTATTCTATTTTAATATAAAAAATGTATAAGTGTACCTATACGATATTTTTTATAGCATTTTACATAAATTTGACATTGATGATAATTATAGATAGATGAATAATTCATTCAAGTCATCAACACACGTGCTTAGTCATCACCTGTGATTCAGCTGAAGTGAGAACCCTTTTAATTATCATCTTAGCTGGAAGCCGTCCATTGCTAGATGACGCCCCCCTTTAAATGGGGATTTTGCCATAATGTTGATATAAGAGATCATAATTCGGAAAACATTACTGCCTATTTTCTGGTATTATGGGAGGTGTATGTTGATTTTCCTTTGGTATCATTAGTCGCCTTTTATGACACCCTTAAGTTTAGTGAAATGTAAATGCATAATGGTATACAATTCCTTAATAAAATCACATCTTCAATACTTAATAGAAATATGGGGATCTGCCTCTAAAACTACTCTGACAAATTTACAGACTATCCAGAATAAAATAATAAAAGTGCTATTTCATTTAAATAGATTTACTCCAACAAAAGATTTATACAAGAAAACAAAATTATTTGATCTTCATCAATTATATAAATATAGTTCATGTATATTAATAAAAAAGATAATTTCTGGTACTATTCTCTCAAATATTACTATAACGCAAAGAAAATATAAACATAATTTAAGAAATACAAACAAACTATTTCTTCCGTTACCTAGAACTGTCAAGTACGGGCAAAAGAGCCTCACGTATGAGGGGGTGCAATTTTATAATCATTTGCCCGAGGAGATCAAAGAATCTAAAAATCTATATAAATTCAAAAAACAGTTAAAGAAATATATAACCGATGAATAAAGAGTAAAATATTAACTAAATTTATAATTAGGTAGGGTAAAAAAAAATACAACAACTTTAGTAACCATTTTCATCTTGACACTTATACTATTGGAAAAGCGAACGTAAAAAATACTTAATAGTAAAAAATCTATTTATACTAAACTAAAATATATAAAAAAAACATAAAAAGTAGTTATAAATAATATTAATAATAGTTATAAATAAAATAAATATAAATAAATTCCAATGGTCTACTCCATAGTTTTAATTAGTCTTCGTCCCAACATTGCGCGATGACTTTTGTGTCGGATGGACGGGTACATAGAAAATTTCATGTCTGTCGTGATGCTCGCATTGCGTTTGAGAGTGTGTTTGTGCAAGTAGTTCTTATTTTGTTTTAAGTTTCATAATGTATTGAATGTGTTGTTTTCTGTTTGTATCTTTGTTAATGTTTAGTTGTATGTGCGCTGCGCCAAATTATTGTTATAATTGTACTTTTTTCCTAATCTCATTTTAAGCGAACATTATGTTTTTATGAGAATAAATGTCTTTAAACCTTAAACCTTATAAGTTTGGTGCTATTCTGCTTTTCCGGACACCACATGGCGTATTGTCACACACATGATTAGTGCTTCTGCTTTTATCATAAATTCCGTAGCATGCGTGCTACAACAATGTAAACAGATGCTCATTAATTCCTTACCCTCTACGGGAAAGCACTGGTTTTCAACATTTGTCCAGAGAACTGGCAGAGATGCAGAGCAGGAATGTTGTAGGCCTTATCCAAACGACGGACTATTAACTGGACAGACCAGATCAGTCTTCAATCTTTCTTATGAAGTTTGTAAAGTTGAACTCGGTCTATGGGTGGCATTGACATATGTTTATTTTTTAGTTCATCCACTTATGTACGGCCAAACGTTGAATAGGAGACACGTTTAGGTATAGAACGTCATTTTAGAATGTTCTGGATTGCTGAGCTCTGAAAGCAGACTTAAGAAATGATGCAGAATCAATCAACCATATTCGCTTACTATTTATAAAGATATCGCAGACTGGATCGGGCTAAAACTCTGCATCTACATCTGTGTAGGGCCGCGTTGTATAATTTTATAATAATTAAGACAGAAAGTTATTGGTATCCACTATAATAAATTAGTATTATGATAACAAACGTCAGGATTTTCAATAAGAAGGTAGATTGAAAATAAGTAGTCAGACGTTGTAACTGTTGTTCTCATTTCAAAAATTTTTGTGTTTCTGTCTAAAACCTATTCATACCAAAACGATACCTAAAATAAAATGTGTAGGTCATCATTAAGTCTTTATACTGTTAGCTACAAAGATATAATCACAGAATTAATAAATACTACGTGCAAATATAACTAATTTGTATGAGTAGTAATAAGAATATATTGGAATTAATAATTTCTGAAGTTGGTGGATACCTAAACAAAGCTTAGTATTGGTTGATTTTGAGTTTTCTGTTTTATAAGGTTTGATGCTATGAAAAATAAAATGGCGGTTGTGGGATGGTCTGTTAGACTTTACTTATGAGGTGCGTTAACTTGAGTTTAGTGTAAATGGTCAAATCGTCAACAATGACGTAATGCGTTAGCGGTATAAAGCATTTTTGTAAAACAAAGAAAGTACCGTCAACCTAATAATCATACTGCGTAAGATTTTCTTGCTAAACTTTACAGGAGGAAGGAACAAGTGATTATTTATAAATATTTTTTAATGAATTTATAGCAAATTGGAAATATTTTAGTATGAAATTCTTTTTTTATTTATACTTTATTATTGCACCCAAAAACAATGTACAAATGGCAGATTCAATGTCTATTACTAACGGAGAGTTAAAATAAAATAAAAATACGAAAATAAATAGTCATATATAATAAATTATGTAACTAGACGATGCAGTCGCTAAGCATAAAGCTACGCTAGCACCATATATTGGAGCGGAACGTAATACCTATAAAAAGAAAAAAAAAATTTTGCGAATTTCAAAATTCGGGCTCCGTCACCATTTGGTCCTAAACCTGTTGATTTGATTCACTATAAAAAATATTAAAATCGGTTAAGATCTCTGGAAGTTATGGCGTAACAGACATTGCGCCATTGAAGCTGATCCATGGGAGCTTCGCTCCGCTCCAATAAACTGCTTTAATATCTATAAATAAACTGAAGATAGGTGTACCATAAAGTCAGATTATGTGGATACAATGGGAGAATCCAAGAGGAAATCACCAACTAATCCATTGAAAGCCACTTGTTTGGAGCTTTTTGAATAAGGAGTGGTAATGCATTCCAGAGCTAGTATAGCCTAATAAAACATTCCAGAGCTAGTATAGCTAGTATAGCCTAAACCACGCCTCCGAGCCCTCCCATCTGAGGGCTCGGAGGCGTGGTTGTTTTTTACACACGTATTTTATATCTTATAGCCTAATAGTTAAAAAGTTTGAGACTAAGCCAGTACGGTAACTTATAGCAAGAGTTACTTTGTTCTCTGAGCAAAGATTAAACTTATAAAAGGTTCTTAGATATTTAAAAGTTATAGAACAAACACTTAAATAAAATGTAAGTATTAAATAATGTACCTAACTTTTATAATTTAAGCTTATAATATAAATGTCCCCAACAAACTGCATTGCAGGTTATCATCATTATTTACGTACATTTATGTAAGTAATAAGAAAAAAAATACTGTTGAGTGAATGAATCTATGAATATAGCTTCATATATATATTTGTTCTTAAGTTTAAGAGTCGAAAGAATTCGGAGGACTTGAAGTTGCCAAATAATGAGTTCCTTACTTTAATTTCTTTCTATATGAAGAGACAAAGTTATATTTACGGAAACAGAATTTGATGCGTACGTAATTATGGAGCATGCGATCCATTTTATTTAGAAGTTCTGAACTAGATGGTAATAAAAGCATTTTTTGGAGTTAAATCCTCATCAGCCGTAACGATTCCATTGCTGGAGATATTCTTCAAAGCGCCACAAGGGATCTTCACCAGGTCATCGGTCCATCTAGTGGGGGATCTCCCATGCAGGTTCCACTTAGTGAAGTCCCGTTCGTGGTCGCTACTCGAGAACAGGGGCGTCTGACGCGGTGGTGAAAGATGTGGATTCGAATTTCATCAAAACATATTTTACTGTGACACATCTCCTAAGTTGTAATATATATGTATATTTTTTGTTAAAAAAATACTTAAAAACTTAATCAACACGTGTTATAATATAAATATATTCATTTCAACCAATACTCAATTTTAATAGTGAAAATGTCAATTTCAATATCAAATCAATAGGCACTATTTTTAATGGGGAAGGAATAACATCGTAAGTAACTTAAAGGTTTTTACGAACGTGAAACCACAGATTATATTGTAGTACAATGTTTCTGTATTCCGTGAATATTTCGCCAGACAGCCACTATGAAACCTAATCAGATATAGGTAGGTGAATTGAAATCTCATACGGGAATATTGTCTTTGTTTAATGATTCACTTGGGGTATGTTAATGTGATACTAGGCGATGCAGTCGTTAAGCATAAAGCTACACTAGCACCATATATTGGAGCGAAGCGTAATACCTAAAAATGAAAAAAAAAAAATTTGTTTCGATGGAAATTTTTGCGAATTTCAAATTTCGTCACAATCTGGCCCTAAGCCTGTTGATTCGATTCCACACAAAAAATATTAAAATCAGTTAAGAACTCGGGAAGTTATGGAACTCGGGAAGAAAACAGACATTGCGCCAAAATGAAGCTGATCCATGGGATCCTCCAATTACAGGTCCGAGAGGTTACGAGAAGTAGGTTGGTCAAGCTAGCGCTAACTAATCCACTATGATGGGAAAAATTGGGTATAAAAGAGTGGTTATATCTCTATATTATATGAAATATGAAAATTTGTAGTTTTCTAAGTATAAAGAAACTACATTAAAATTGATAATAGTAAAAATACTAGTCCTATTGAAATCACCCTTCCTTCTCGGTTCTGATGATTGGGTTTTTTCAATAACTAGGTCCGTTTGATACTCACGAGTATAATAGTCACGTATTTACTGATATCAATCGATGATGCATACTTAAGAGGAATACTAATCATGAAACCTATTATTTGTTCATACCTATTATTAAAGGCTTAACGGATTACATAGTATCGGTAACTGTTAAAACGGATCCGCAAAACCTTTGGCGGAAAAGATGGTGTACACGTCGGACATGAAATCACGTTTTGTTGAATCGAATCTGAGGTCTGAGGTGATGTTTATTATATTTTATTTTAATTTGTTTACTCAATTTACTCTTAAAATTTGTGGAATGTTATAGACTATAATATCATCATTATCATCTCAGCTTAAGAATGTCTACTGCTGGCAGGAAGCCTCCCCCAAAATATGGGTTTCACCAAAATCTCAACGTTTGGCAGGCGTGTTGAGACTCGCAGTAACATTTTTTTTTATTTGTTGTATTCCTTAAATAATTACAATTGTACTGGAAATTGATATACATTACTTGAAATAAATTTTAATATTTTTTGCTTGCAATCGAATCAACAGGTTTAGGACCAGATGGTGACGAAGCCTGAATTTTGAAATTCGCAAAAATTTCCATCGAACAAAAAAAAATTTTTTTTAGGTATTACGCTTCACTGCAATATACGGTGCTAGAGTACGTAGCTTTATGCTTAGCGACTGCATCGCCTAGTTGGAGCTCCCATGGATCAGCTTCAATGGCGCAATGTCTGTTACGCCATACCTTTCCGAGTTCTTAACCGATTTTAATTGTTTTTTGTGTGGAATCGAATCAACAGGTTTAGGACCAGATGGTGCCGAATTATGAAATTCACAAAAGTTTCCACCAAAACAAAAAAAAAACTTTTTTCTTATATATTACGCTCCGCTCCAAAATATGGTGCTAGCGTAGCTTTATGCTTAGCGACTGCATCGCCTAGTAAACTTGGCAATAATAATGAAATTATAAACAATTTAATGTCAAAAAATTGAATAAATTAATGTCAAATTAGCTATAATTTCTAAAATTTCGTTTATATAATAATTATTCATTGTTTTAATATAGCCAATAAATTATTTAATATCATAGAAGCATTTCTCTAACAAAAAGCACTTCAGTTGCTTTTTAAAGAGATTAACAATATGTATAGATTTCAGAATAATCCCATTCAATAATTCCAATCTAAATATACCATAATTCACAAAACGTTGTTGCCCTCTTTGTGGTCTATGGAAGGTGTCCTATGCTGATTATTTCCAGGATAATTAATCGCCTTTTATAACGCTCTTGTGTGCGAAGGGTTAGTGCTGTTCTATTCTGCCACACTTCACATGGCAAATCTATATACCTACAACGTATTACAAAAAACCCCGTAAAAATGTAATAAATTATCAAAGCGAAAAATATTGTCAACCCTGTCACGGCATAGAATCACTGAGCAAGGAATTGAAGTTATCATAGATTATTTAACAGAGTGTACTTTTTAACGGATTTTAAGTTTTTCAATCGAAAAGGTTTGCAAACTCAATAAGAGGAATTAATGGCTTCGAAAAACGACAAGTCGAAAAAAAGGATATGTTGTCAATTTCAAATCTTCAAATCGATATCTTACAATGATTTCGTGTTTTAACCCTTGAGCCGTTTCTGTAAATACGTTGTTCTTTACGAATAAGTAAGTGTTAGATAAGGTTGAAAGAGACCTAACATAAAGTACCTATTCAGGTCTTTTAACATTTGCTTTGACTTGTAATATCGATCTGAGTGGCTTCTGTACATTTTGTTATTGATTCTATGTCGTTCCACGGATATTAGGTAAAATGTACATAATCATTCTGTGTTATTTACTCTTTAATTGTATGGAAATAGGGTTGGCACATAAAAGATTTAATTTTTTATTAATTTTTTAGATACTACGGTTTTCAAATATTGTAAATTGACTCTTTATAAAGGACCATTAAACCCCGTTTCCGCTTTACGGGTATTTTTGTAATACCTTGTATACACATCTAAATTCCCTGTCACTGTGATTGACCGCGTGAACTCCGAAACAACTCAACCAATTTTGATGTTTTATTTTTCTTTTTGCTGGATTTGTTCGAATTTAGGACATACGATAGATTTAATATAATTTGCAATAATAATATAAATAGACATTCAGTGTTGTTTGTTAAAAACGCCTAAAAACGATAGGATTTATTTAGCTATATTGGATATTAAAACGTTCGTAATTGTCAGTAATAGGAAATTTTTCAGAAAATACACTTAATCAGAAAAAAAATATCCTTCCTTCTTATTTCTACAGTAAATTATGTGTAATGTATTTAATATATGTGCCAGAATTAGATTATGAAGTTACGAGGCACGTCGATCAAATAAGATCACGGTCAGATTCGCTCCACCCAAACCACGACAGTGAAACAAGCATCTGGGACCCAGACGTAGTAGCAGACTTAGCGGGTGGAACGGTAGCAGCGTGTTGCGCCGAAGGGGAAGGTGTACCACCTGAACCGCACGACACTGAATTCGAGAGACCACACCGAGCACCACGGAGAAGGCAGACAATATGTCCTATGTTTTCAACGCCAACGTCAGGCGAAGACCGTGATGATCAGGATATCGATGACGATAGGGACCTTCATTAGGACTATCACCCTAGTTAATTTTAGTTTAGTATCATGTATAATCGTAGCTATAAGGAGAAGGGGTGTTATATATGTAAGTGGGTATTCGTAGAATACAGCGGGCTGCGCCCCGCCGATGTCAATGTCAATAAAACAGTATGCAACTATAAAAAAAAAAAATAGCTAGCTTGTGTGATTGACCCGTACGCCCTACGCGCGATATACAACATTATGCAAGGCGCTACTTCGCGAATACGTTACCAATACAATCTCCAATCGCGATTATAAATATTTAGTTGGTATTCCACTTACTTAATTAGGATTGGTTTTCGTTCATTGTTTTTGTTAATTATAATGTTTGAATTTGTTTTCTTTCTGCGTTTTGTTATTATCATAATAACTCAAACTGATAAACCCTCGGGTTTTTTTACTTTTGGTTTTTCCGCGATGTTCAGTTGTTAATTAGTTATTTGTAAGTAATCACAAAAATATTGCTATCTGTCGGGTCAGCTAGTTATCATGGCTAGTTATATTATACATATAAACAAAGTTTACCAGATCTCATCCTTTTAACTATTTTTGATAGCTTGCAGTCCATGGGCGGATCTTGAATTTGTGGGGCCCTGGGCTAATACTGCTAAGGGGCCCTACCTCATTCCTCAACTAATTGCCATTTTGACAAGAAACTGTTTTCTGTAGTGATGTAGGTACATGTAATGTAATATATGTTAAGTACAGGAAGAAAATAGGAAATCAAAATATTTTATTTATTTATTAAAACATTATTTATTGCAAAATAAATTGACAGGTTATAAACGGTTATCTTATATGGTTATAATTACGTGTCACGTTGTTTGTCCGCGATGGACTCCTAAACTTCTTAACCGGTTTTGATCAAACTTCGTAACTATCTGTTATTTGATTTAACTTAAAAGATAGGATAGGTTTTATTTCAATTTATAACACAGCAACGCGTGGCTGGTTCAGCTAGTCTTAATATATGTAAATTATGTGTCACGTTGTTTGTCCGCGATGGACTCCTAAACTACTTAACCGATTTTGATCAAACTTCGTAACTATCTGTTATTTGATCTAACTTAAAAGATAGGATAGGTTTTATTTTAATTTATAACACAGCAACGCGTGGCTGGGTCAGCTAGTGTTATATAAATTATAAAGCAACCTTTCTGCATTTTTGTGCTGCAAATTCTTTTATTTGGTCATCGCACTGTATGTCCTTCTGATAAATGATTTAGTCGATAGTTCGACATTGTTGTCCTGTATTTGTTTTCTATATACGACATCCTGGAGAAAGAACGCTCCGCTTCACATCGTTAAAAAAATTTTTAAGGTGGTATAGCAGTTTGGGAAAACATCAACAAGTTTCTTTTCATAAATTAACCAAAAAATTTCACTGCAAGAGGAGTAAGACTCTGTCTTAGACAGCAGTAAGATTTCAACTGAATGCACTCATTCACTAAATGTTCGTTTACGTCATTTGGATAATAATCAATTATATTACGTACACTTTCCAGATCTATGTGTTCTTGATTTTTGTCTTGCAAATCCATTAGAAATTTAAATTTTTTGCTATAGGTCTCATAGGCTTGGCTTCTATTATTTAAATCCATAATCATCATATCCAACGCAACGTTAAGCGTGTCTCTTTTAAATTTTTCTGCGCCGTTTACTGAGACTTTATCTGTAGATTTATCTGAAAATTTTGAAGTAATGCGTCTCTTATTTATGTCACTGTAGTCTGTTCCCACACTAGTACTTAATTTTTTTATATTTCTCGTATTCCTTTAGTTTCTGATCTGATTGTTGCCTTATGTTTTTCACGAACTGTTTTAATGACACAATTAACTTATTGCCTTCACCAATGTCTAAACCAGGGCTCTGTACTTTTTTATTAACTACATTAAATCTCTTCAAAATTTCTTCCCAAAAAACAATCAGTTTCTAGTTTCGCCAGTTTATTAAATAAATTTCGTGCCTCTTTTCGGAAATCAACTTTTTCATCGTCATTTTAGCCGAAACTATTGAGAATTTTCATAATGCCATCATAATTATTTTTCAAAGCTGTGACAGCATCAAAGTGACAAGAACATCTGGTCTGGCTTAAACTTTTAACGTAAATTTTAGTTTTGTTTCACGATTTAACAGTTCCCACCCATGGGTCGAAGCAAAGAAGAAAACGTATATTTGTTGCACGATTCCAAAAAAATTTACAATTTTTTATATTTCTTTCCACCTCGGTATCTGTATTACCTTCCTTTTGCTGAACACCAATTTCGTTTTCAGAGGAACCAGAGGGTTGCTGGAAGTCAAGATATTGCACATTTTCATCGTTGGTATTTTTTTTCTGGTTTTCAAAATCTTGCATATTTTCATCACTTGTATTTTTTCCTGGTTTTGCGATTTTAGATTCTCTTCGCATAAAATACCTTCCTTTAGTTTTTCAATGTATTTATAGCTATTTCATTCGCGTTTATATGTTCTGATTTAAAAAAAGTTTCAATTTTTGCGCATTTATTTATTTATTTTTTTCGACCAAACTGTAATTTTCTTTTTTCAGCTTCACTTTTATATTTTCTAGCAGACATTGTAAAATAAGATATTTTTCTGAAAATAAACAAAGAACTGGATAGAACTTTTAATTTTAATACCTACTTTGTAATGAGTGTAGCAATTCACAAATTATCATTAAATATCGAACGAGTTCGATTCATTTAGTTTTGAAAACTGAAACAAAAATAAAAAAGTCATGTTTTATAATTCTTTTTACTTACCCACTGCCTATTAAAAACAGTTGCAGGAAGTCTAGTTATGCTGAATACTTTCAATTTTAGTAAATTAAAAGAAAGGTCCGGTTCTTATAACTTTTAAGTTATCTATCACTTAGTAAACTAAACACACACACTAATCACTTTTCTAACAATAACAAAGTCAATTCGTTAATATAGTTGACAATAGCAGAAGTGCGAAAAAATAACAAAATTGCGTCGGGCGATAAGCGGAGGGAAGTCCCCAATAATCGACAATACACGGAATACACCGACCGTAAACAAGCGACAGGGAATTCCCCGTTCCGTTTGATAGACCCGCACACGGGTTGATTGATCGCAGTGTTGCCAACGTTATGGTCGGATTTTTTTAAAAATCTAGATAATTTTTATCATTGACTTCAGTTCGGTTGGGGGCCCTCTGTATTCGCGGGGCCCTGGGCTGCAGCCCAAAAAGCCTTTAAGTAGATCCGCCCCTGTTGCAGTCAATAAGACACTAAAAAATACAAAAAAATATATAATAAAAGCTTAATGTGTTATCCTAATTAATGCTCAGAAAAGTCATATGCTAGGACGAGAAAAATAGGGGAGTGCACGACAGCGTCGACGATGCGCTCGACGACATGCTATTTTTCTCGCTCTAGCCAATATTATTCTTAAACCACAGCAAAGGACAGAGCATGAAAACATGCGATCCCGTAGAGACAAAATGTGGGTCAATCGGAAGCGATCAACCACCGGGCAATTTAGCGTGCTTGGTGTTTCCTTCGTACTAATAGATGAGAAAATTTGCAAGGAAAACAAAAGTACTTGACGTTGCTCGCAGAATTGCTTTGCTGAAGTAGTATATAGCAAGAAGAACCGATAGCTGTTGGGGTGGAAAAATATTGAGTGACTATCGCAAACCGGACGATGTTCCGTGAATGCTCCGTGAGTGGGGCTTCTAAGGGTATCTTTAAGTATTCCGTATGCCGCTGCTAATGTTTGGCATAATATACCATATACAATAAACCTCTGCGCAACAAACCTTCTTAACTAGTTTTCCTAAAAGTCTGGCACTGTTTGATTATATTACTTTACTTTATTTTGATACTTTACTATTATAAAAGTTACACATACTTAGTAGTATATCGTTGTGCCTGCATTTTTCCCACGATTTTCTTAGGTCGCTTTCTTGTCTGTTTGCTTGTCTGTCGTCTTGTCTGTCCGGTTGGAAACTTGTATCTCAATCTCAAATGTTGTTTTTTAATGCATTGTTGGACTTGTTTTTTTACGATTATATTTTATCGTTAATGGATTGGTGTAAACAAATGTAAGTAAATAAATAAAGAATTCTGTGATAACAGAAAAGTTGTAAAACTTATAACTATTGCAACATTGGATCCTTTTTTCTCGTAAGGTGTATTTTCGATAGATATTATAACCTTTAAAAATAATTGTGTTTATTTTTTTATATAAAACAAGCTGAGGTTGGAGGCCGTTTCGGCTTAGTTTTCTTTTTTGCCTTTATTTTGAATCAGGATAAATTTCTTAAACAGTGTTACATTTTATTAAATATACATTTTAGTATTATCAGTTTTATCTTAAGGGACATGCGAGATGAATTAAAAATAAAATAAGGAATAAAAGTGTACATAGGTACTCTCAAAACATGTTAAAATGGAAATACTCATGTAGGGTATAAAACATTAGTAAAATAATCAGTTTTTTCAGTTTCGCTTAAATTTATAACTCGCTATTGGTTTGATATCGGAAGGCAAATGATAAAAGACTTTAGTGCCATAATATAAAAGCACTCCTGTAATACACATCATTATCTACATAAGGTAAGTGTAGATTATATTTTTATACTAGCTTTTACCCGCGGCTTCGCCCGCAATTTTTTTTTTCAAAAAAGTATCCTTTGTTACTTCTAATATACCTCCAAGAATATATGTACAAAGTTTCATGATGATCGGTTTAGTAGTTTTTGCGTGAAAGCATAACAAACAAACTTACATTCACATTTATAATATGTATTAGTAGGGATTTATCACGTCGGTTTTAAAGAAACTTTTAAAGATCTTGATAAATACAAGTATTTCAAGGATGTTTATTCGATTTTCTTATTGTACTGTATGTTTTATAAAGAGTGAATAATATTTTATTATATTCTATTACTACAAGGTAATTAAGATTTTGGATGCGGGTAGCGTAGGACCCAACATTATGGAGATGACTGGGGAAAACAAAGTCCAGTAATGGGTGTTGTATGTTTTACCATGATAAGGGTAATGAATAAAGCCGATGATTTTATAGGTACCATGTACGTTGTCATCACGTAGAAACCAATCTTTGCTCGGTCACGATAGCACTATGCCCTATTCAGTAGGGCAGTAGTTCATCCTGATCACTGTTTGCTAATTAAATAGTAATTTCCGTATAAATGTAAAAGATAGAATGCAAAAATTATTGCAATGATTATACAGAGTTGTTGGAATATGACTAATTCTTACTAAGGCGTGATTGATAAGTATATAAGTTAATATAATTAATTATGTTAGTAATTAATATTTAAATTAATTAGTTATATTTTTGCCATATTTTTAAATAAATAAATAGACAATACATTGTTGTGAATAGGGATTTTAGCGGTATCCGAATAGAGTGTTCTGAACACTGTTTTTCATTTCTGTTTTAAAAGTTAAACAGAAAGAAACTGTAACACTTTGAATCTGTTTTAGAAAATACCGGTTCATAAGTGTTAATATCTGTTACAGTTAATAAGGTTCACATTGGCATAACTATGCGACAGCTCACTAATGATTTGGGTACTTTGAAATGCCTGTGTTGGTGTACTGTATATACACATAGATAGTTAACCGTAAAACAGTTTCTAACAGATTGGTAACAGAAAACATTATATCTGTTACAATTTTATAAGTGTTCGACGCAAAACAGGTTCAAAACACCCAAATAAGTGATACAGGAATAATTCTGTAAGAGATTCAATGTGTAACCTCTTATGAAAGTGTATCCTTATAAAGGTGTTCTTGAATCCCTGGTTGTGAACCTAAGTTAAGTAGCTAAAGCACTTATATTATGGAGTTCAGCAACAACGACGGTACCACAACGCCCAGATCAGAGTCAATATAGGAAAATGTGTTTATTACATTGATCTGGCCGGGGATCGAACCCGGGACCTCGGAGTGGCTTTACCATGAAAAACCGGTATGCGAGCCACGCGACCATGCAGGTCGTCACTGTTGCGGGAGAAATAGTAATTTGACATTCATGTATTTATTTTATTTCCTTTATTTATGGCTTGTACAATTTGTGCATTTAGCCAATGTCAAGTAAGTATAATCTTTCTTCTATGTTCTTGAGTAATTTCCTAGGGTTCACTAAAGAAGTGGGGTTTTACTGAAACCTCCTCGTGGCCTTCTTGAGAGAGCCCGAAAAGACACCTTCCAACCTGTTTTGTTTCACTTGTCAACACTCATGCATATTCAGAAACACTCAGTGGTTAATAACCCACCATTATTACACACTAATATCAACCACAACACGAAATTTAACAGGAAAACTATAACAATTTAAGTGACGCTTCGCGCTCCCGCCAAAAAGTCTGGCATTCATGTAATTTTGGCATATTATGTAATGTTTTTGACATAACTTGTTATTAACTACTTATATATAGGTAAAAAAATGTAATAAATTATAATGTATAAATCGTTTTGTAGTTTACTCCTTAAGAATTGTTTTTCATATAATTCGTCCGGTATGAACAATTTATGAAGCGTGAAATTTTGTGATTGAATGATGGCGTTACGTTTTTTGTGTATGTTTCACTTTTATTTTGAAGTTTTATGAATTTCTGTGCCTGTTCAAAGACAATCGTTCTTAAGAGTAAACGCCAGTCGTGTGTCGGAGTCGACACACACACTTTTTCATAATTATGTTAGTGCTTTTGTATATTTGTGATATCAATTTTAAATTTTATATTACAATGCTTGTTAAAGTCTTGTCGTCTGCGCATAACTTGAAATTGCAGTCTACAAATGTATGTATGTCTCGATACAATAGTGCTGCTAGTGATGTATACGTTGTAACTTATATAAAAAATATATATACTTAAATATAATTTATATATGAGTTATGTAAATAAATCTACACTAATTTAATAAAGAGGAAAGATTTGTATTTTTGTATGTTTGCAATGAATAAACTCAAAAACTACTAAGCCCATTTCAAAAATTCTTTCACCATTGGAAAGCTACATTTACGCTGAGTAACATAGGCTATATTTAATGCTAGAAAAAATTTAAAGAATTTTGTCCACCCGTGCGAAGGCGGGACGGGCTATAAGAAAACATCACATATAGTATTGTTTTGACTCCAAGTTAAGTAGGTTTTTTTGTTTATTTATCGTTTTCACAAAAATAAATTTATATTGCTTAAAATTAATAACAATAAAAACGACTAAGGTTTAATCCTGTGCTATCTGAAGTTACGTTAATAGTTACGTAGTAGATGTTTGATACTATAAATGAACAAGTCAACTTAAAGCAAACATAGTGATGGTCGAGTTTATTTGATATGTTTTGGTAAGTGTCCAGACTAGTATTGCCTATCGATAATTTCGATAGGCGATAGATAACTGAACTATTGATCGTAGTATCGCTGGTATCAATAATATCGATAACTTGGAAGGTGTTAATACCATTGAAAGAGTGAAAACTATCGATATCGAGAGTATTGTTGCTCATAAATAACAAACTATCGATAGTATCGATACTATAATGTTCTTGGTAACTATACTATCGATAGTATTTTAACTTTAAATGCTTAAAATTTGATTTAATGCCACTATTTTAAACTTATAATTCAGGTTTAAATAAACCTTATAACATAGAATACATATTATTTCGGACCTTATTAGGGTTTCGTATCTAAAGGGTAAAAACGGGACCCTATTACTAAGACTTTGCTGTCTGTCCGTCTGTCTCTCTGTCAATAGGCTGTATCTCAAGAACCGTGATAGCTAGACAGTTGAAATTTTCACAAATTATGTTCCTATTTCTGTTGCTGCTATAAAAAAAAATATATATATAAGGGGGGCTTCCATACAACAAACGCGATTTTTTTGCCATTTTTTACTCGATATCAATAATGGCAACAGGTAGGCACTTGAAATATTCACAAAATACTCAGTTGTATTTTTACTTTAATAATGAATAATTAAATGGAAATAAAATTAATATTTGAGGGAGGCTCCAATATAACAAACGTGATTTACTTAACTAAAAGTTTGTACGGAACCCTTCGTGCGCGAGTCCGACTCGCACTTGACCGGTTTTTCTGTTTAGGTATGCGTCATACTACTAGTAATCTTATAAGTACACAGTTGTTTCATTATGGAACAATATACATTAAAAGTAGGTTAACAGTATAATCAAAGATAATAGTGTAATTTCTGTATATGCCTAATAGGTGTATGCTAATGTTAGTAAATCTATACTAATATTATAAAGAAGAAAAGTTTGTGTGTTTGTATATTTGTTAAATTGTAAGGGGTAATCTCGGGATCTACTGAACTGATTTTAAAAATTCTTTCACCAATAGAGAGGCACATTATTGCTGAGTGTCATAGGCTATATTGAATGCTAGAAAAAATTTAAAGAATTTTGTCTACCCGTGCGAAGCCGGGACGGGCCGCTAGTATTTTATATAACGAAAATAAGTCCTGAATTTACAATATTTGAAAACTTAAACTATTTTAATGTAATATTATGTATTGAAACTGTAATAATATTTTTAATAATAATAATATTTCTAAAATACACACACCAGTTAGCCTAGCCCAAAGTAAGCACTATAATGCTTGTGTTATGGATACTAGGGTAACGTATAGACATACATATATGATACATAGATATGTAATATTAAGAGAAATATAATAAATAACCATGACTCAGTAACGGATACTCGTATACATCACACAAACACCTGGCCCTTCCGGGATTCGAACCCAGGACCATCGGTGCGAAGGGCAGGATCGCTACCGTTGCACCAAACAGCTGTCAAAAACTGTGTAATGGTTTTAATAATTAAATTAATATTATTTATAAATTTATATTGTAAGAAGAGAAGAGAATAAAAGAGCTGTTGGAATTTTTAAAGAGTTATCTAAATACATTAGTTCTCATTGTTATTTCAATGGAAAATTCAATTGCTCATAGTTAGGAATGACTGAAAAAAAATACCAATACAGTTAGGAGCGACTTAAAAAATACCTATTCCACGATAGTAGGCGTGACACAACGTCACAGTTTACTATAATAATACTACGTCAAGGAAATATTGAAGTTATGTTATAATTAGTGATTAATGGTACCTATAGTCAGGGCCGGATTTGGAGGTCTGGAGGCCCTGGGGAATCGGAGGCCCCTAATTATTTTTTGAATATTTTTTTATATCTAAATCGTTTATCGCATATGAGTTATTATAACAATGTTCAAAGTTCTTCTAATAAATAATAATAATAAATATTTCTTACATTCACACCAATTCACACTGTATGGCTTGCTATGGATACTAGGGTAACGGATAGACATACATATATGCTGTATTAATATGTGTTATTCATATATATAAATATGTATATATACACCCATGACTCAGGTAAATATGCTCATATTCATCACAAAAACATCTGCTCCTTCCAGGATTTGTACCAAGGATTACCGCCCGGTACGGAAGGCAGGATTGCCACCGTTGCACCAAACGGTCTTTTATATTTTACCACTTAAAAATAAAAAAACGACAGTTACTGACCCGTCGAAATTTGTAATTTTTTACCTCTTTTTTGGGGGCCCATTTCTTGTGGAGGACCCAAAGCAGTAGCCCCGCCTAACCTCCCCCAAATACGGACCTGCCTAAAGTGTATTCATCTAATGCGTTTAAGAATCGGACGATGTAAATACTGTTACGGAATAAACTACGGACTTACACCTCATCAATGAGCAAAGCGATGAAACAATATTTCCTATGTTACACCAATAACAATTTTTCAATGTATCGATCACGTCATAATACAGTCATTCCTAGTACAAATCATTTCGTATAAATAGGTACTGTAAAAGATAAATTACAATTATTTTATCACAATGAATAATGTATAAAATGTCATCATCATCATTTTATCATTAATACTTAGGGTATCGTAATATGCACCTTATTATAGTGGAGATAATCACCTATATTTACTACTATATTCTTGGAAATAAAAGCTTATCTTATCTTACCGTGAATTTCCTCTAGACAACAAAATGGGCAGTAGCGTTTTTTTCAAATGACGGTATTTTGCTGATCTTCAAATCGCTTGGCAAGCGTCGAAATTATGGCAATCCTCAATTTTGTGGGTAGTTTTCATGTAGCAGTAGACATCCTTCGCTTAAGATGATGTCACTGTGAAAATGATATTAATTTCTTCGTTTAGGTATCGTTTTTGCTACGATATTCTTGAATTGACGACCGTTTGGTGCAACGGTAGCGATTCTACCTTCCTGCCGACGGTCCTGGGTTCGAATCCCGGAAGGGGCAGATGTTTGTACGATGAATACGAGCATTTGTACCTGAGTCATGGATATTTATATATGTTTCTATGAATATTACATATCTATGTATCGTATAAGTGTCTATCCGTTACCCTAACATCCATAACACAAGCCTTGCAGTGCTTACTTTGGGCTAGGCTAATTTGTGTGATTGTGAAAAGAAAAAAAATAAACGAACTAGGTCCCCGTTTATATTTCAAGCCACATCTGAACATAATGGAGATTTTATATTCCCATAATCTTAACACTCACTGTTCTTTTATGTGGTAAAATAGGAATTATAAAAATGTATGTAAAATAAATAAATATGTTTTCAATGAGATTGTGGTTTTGTGGTTTTTCAATTACACAGGCGTAGTATGTAGGTACAAGTTTAAAACCTATATGGAAAATCTTCTTGAAAAACCCGGAAAGTCATTTAGATGTACTTTTGAGTATTTATAAGCTTTTGTTTTTTATATATAGTTCCCTATCACTCTTTGCAATCTAAAGTTAATTACAACTGAAGTTTTTGTATTATTTGATTTTTATTTGTTTTTCCCCCATACTTAATAGCTTTCGTCATCAATATTAAATAATAGTAGTTTATGGAACTGGTACATAATGTGGGTGAGTGTAAGTTTAAAAAACGAGCGAAGCGAGTGTGTAATACCTAGTAATGTGCAGTTTCATACACTACTTTATCTAATCCCATACATTGAATATATCAAATAAAAGATAGAGATTGATACAGTTTATTTATTGGTTATTGTAAGTGATAGCATTTTGTATATTACAATGACTTTACTGGTAGTAGATTAAGACTCTTCTTCTTCTTCTTCTTTATTTAAATGGCGCTGTCCTTATGGATTCCGCCAATATCGAGTTTTCTGCTAAGACATTTGTTACACTGACTCTGCTTGCTTGAGAAGTGTCATGAATGCACAATTTGTTTTCATATTTAAGTGAAATTATAACAATTGTGAAACTGTTGATTTATCTGAAAAGTAAACATACACAATATATACACCGTTGTTAGTGGGTTAATTTAGACAAACAAATTAGAGTCTAATTTTATTGGAGGTTAGGTAATCACACAGAACATAAACGAACGTGGTATTGACATATGTAAGAAGGGATTTAAAGTTAATGGGTCTGGGGATATATGGAGGGAGCAGGTCATACAGGGAACTAGGGAACTTAGGGCATTCAAAGAAAATATGATCCGTTGATCCTTCGTCCAAACCGCATTCACACAAAGATGAGTCCCTAACTCTTATTTTAGCTAGATGAACAGGTGTACAGGATTGGCCTAACCTGAGGCGACAAATAGTAGATATGCAAGTTTTAGTCGCGTTTATGAATTTAAAGAACCATGGTTTTCCGAGTATAGACTTTTGAATATCAGAGTAATGCTTTCCTACAACACTGCTAGATTTTCTCCACTGAGAGTCCCACGCAAGAGCCAATTGTTGCTTTGCCAGCAAAGTAAGGTCATGGGAGAACAACCTAAAATGCACGTCACATCCATTACGGGTAGCTTCCTTTGCAATAAGGTCAACTGTTTCGTTCCCTTCTATGCCCGAGTGTCCAGGTATCCAAGCAAGGCACACATCGAGACCCTGCTGGTTGCATCTATATAGAGCACTTCTGATGTTGAGTATACACGGGAACTTGGTTTAAGACCTAAAGGGATTAGACAATATAGCCTGAAGGCAGCTTTTGGAGTCCGATAGGATAATCGTCTTGTTAAGTTTATGTGATTCCACATATAACAGAGCCTCAAGTAACCCAACAGCTTCACCGGTAAAAACAGATGTGGCAGGTGGTAATTTGTAATTTAAAATAATACTATATTTAGGGATCCAAACAGCAGTACCTACACACTCACAATCATTAATCTTTGAAGCATCTGTGTACATCACCAGCCAATCGCTCCAATTCTTGTTTATATATGATTGTAATAGGGAGTTAGCATTAGGAGAGTCTTTATAAATACCGAGATCGAGTATAATTTGAGGTTGAAAGACTAGTGAGTTAAATGGACAGTCAAACAGGGGATTTAGGGTGCATTGATAAACGGGGCAGGGAAGACGAATAAATTTAACAAAACTATTAAATAAACAGGGAGTGTTTTTATGGGTCCAGTATCTATCAAATGATATGTATTCTGAAAGCTGATGGAGTTTACCAATCAAAGGGTGGAAAGAATTTTGGATAATTTTGAATAAGTACCTATCTGATAGGTATTGTCTCCTGAGTGATAAGGGAGGCTCAGCACATTCCACTTGAAGAGCGTTTATAGAAGAGGATTTCATAGCGCCGACTATTATGCGGAGGCACTTAGATTGTAACTTGTCCAAAGAGTATAGGGACATTTTTAAACATGGCTCTAAAAGGAAAGATCCATAATCTAAATGGCTACGAACTAGGGCATTGTATAGAAGTCTTTGTGAGAATGGGTGGGCACCCCACCAAGATCCTGATACTGAGCGAAGGACATTAATATTTTTCTCACATTTTCCAGCAATGTGGGCAATGTGAGAAGCTCCTGTCATCCTAGAGTCAAAAATGATTCCCAAAAACCGAGCTTTATCTTTAAGAGGAATGATCTCATCCTCATACCTAATAGTAATTTCAGAAGGGAGACTAGAACGGGTGAAGTGGACTACATTCGATTTTTGAAGAGATATCGAAAGACCATGTTCATCAAGCCAATCCTGTAAGAAATTCATAGCTGAGTTAAGACGAGCAGTGGCTACATCTACATCACTGTTAGATATGTAAAGAGCTAAATCATCAGCATACTGTAGCTCGAGATCATATGTATAAATCGAGTATAGTAAGGGACTTAACACTGACCCTTGGGGAAGACCTTTCCACGAAATCCTAGGCGGTAGAAGGGAGTTGTTCACGCAAACTTGAATAGATCGTGACGAGAGTAGGTTGGAGATAAGATTTACAAGCCTCACAGGGATACTCAGATTGAGCAATTTTTGCCTGAGTATTGGAAGCAAAACATTATCATAGGCTGATGCTAAATCCAAAAAGACTCCAATCACGGATTCACGCTTGGAAAGACCTAACCAGATGTCTGTGACAAAGATACTGAGACTGTCCATGGTGCTCATACCCTTTCGAAATCCAAATTGACTCTTTGCAAGTATACCCTTATTTTCAACTATCCATTCCAGCCGGTTTTTTACAATGTGTTCCAAGACTTTGGCCATTGTGCAGGATAAAGCAATAGGTCTGTAACCATTATGATCATTGCTGAGTTTACCTGGCTTTTTTTTTTTTTTTTTTTTTTTATTGCTGAAAGTTGGCAAACAAGCAAACTGCCCACCTGATGGTAAGTGGTAACAGTCACCTATAATACATGTGGCTCTTGTGAGATTCGCAGCAAAACTGCAACCCCCACAAGAACAACACCCCCACAGTGTACGTTGCCAAGTTGTGACACAAGATGTAAAGTCACTGTACCCAGTAATTTCACTGCCATATCTTACCCTTCAAACCGGAACACAGCAATGCAAGCACTGCTGCTTTGCGGCAGAAATAGGTAAGACGGAGGTACCTAAGCAGACGACCCTGGTACAGAGTCTCCCTCCAGTAAAGGCTTTAGGATAGGAATGATGATTTGGGTCTTCCATTCCTCTGGAGGAACTCCAGAAAGAAAGATATTGTTGAGGATCTTTAGAAACATGCTTTTGGTATTTGGGCTGCTGTTAACAAGAAAGGAATAAGGAATCCCATCAATTCCTGAAGAGGTATCTTTAAGTCCATTCAAAGCGGTTGTAAGCTCCTCCATAGAGAATATGGCATCAAATTCATTAGATTTGGGGCAGAAAGCAGATCGATATATTGTAGCTTCTTGTAAAGTAGGTACTGAGGGTGGTGTCAGTTTGTTGGAAAAGGGTTCCAACCACACTGATGTGTCATTAGAAGTTATGTTGCCTATTCCAGATGTAGAGCCTCGGAATCTTCTAATATTTTTCCAGACCATTGATGGAGGGGATCTAGGTGAAAGCCCTTCACAGAATTTGTACCAACCTGCTTTTTTCTTCTCTGACAAGATTCTTACTGTCCTAGCAGAAATTTCACGGAATTTTATATAGTTAGCCTCGGTCATTGATTTCGAGTATGTAAACTCGGCTAGTTTCCGTTCTTTACAAATATTGGTGCACTCAGAGTCCCACCAAGGGAGGGAAGGTGATTTGTGCTGGAAGATATTTTTTTCCGGAATAGATCTGCTAGCAGCCAACAAAATCGAGTCTCTAAAATGTGAGTAGACTGTGAGAGCATTATTAATATCGACATTCGGAATGGAGTCAATTTGTCTGTCTAATGTGGACCGAAATATGGGGCCAATCTGCTTTTGTTACATTAAATTTCAGTTGAGGACGGAGCGTTTCGAGGGGATTAGGGCGACAGGACTCTGACATTGAAATCACTATAGGGAAGTGATCACTTCCATCGGATGTAGGTAGGATTGACCAGTGAAAACGCGGGGAAATGGAAGGAGAGCAAAGAGATAAATCAACTGCACTTTTAGGGTTTTGTGAAGGATATACTCTACGAGTAGGTGATCCATCATTCAGTAGGCAGATGTCGAAATTATCACACAGGCCCAAAAAAGATGAAGAGAGGCTGTCACAGTAGTAAGAACCCCATGAAGTGTGATGGATGTTGAAATTACCTAAAATAACAAATGGGGGGGGAATAGTGGACAGGATAGTAGACAACTCTGACAGACATGCCACATCTGGATAAGGAATATATATGGATAGGAAGGAGATGTTAAAGGCTCTTAATGCAACTGCATTAATATTTTCAGTATGGGGAGGGAGAGGAAGTTGTGTAAAGACTATTTTTCTAGAAACAAGTAATGTAGCACCTGCATGCCCATCACTCCTGTCATCCCGAAGACATGAAAAGCCTGAAACCCGGAAAATAGATCCAGGCTTCAGTCGCATCTCCTGGACAGCAAAAATAATGGGGGAATATTTTTGGATTAAAAAAACTAATTCATTCTTTTTTTTTTTACTGCTGCGACAGTTCCATTGCAGAATTATTGGCGACATCGTGACCGACTTGAAGAAGCTTAGACAGTTTGTTTCGGATATTGTTCGGTAATTCTATGTCACTAAAACGGTCAAGAATATTGATAGTGGTTGTCAGTAACAGGTAAATAAGGTTATCATCCGAGTCTGGTTTATCATCAGGGATAGCACAGCCGTTATCCAGCTGAGATTTAGGGGTTGCAACTATCTCTCTGTGGGCCTGACGGTCATATCCTGGGGTGGAGGCAGGCATATGGGGCTGTTTACGGGTTGTAAGAGTTTTCCTGTATGAGGTTGAAGGCAAACTATTACCTAATTGGGAATTTTGAGAGATTGAGACTGCCATATTTTCGGGGATACGTCTAGCTGTGTCAGCAAAAGATCTTCGTACTTGTGGGAAACGAGCTGCTGCTTCAGAGTAAGACAAACTCTCTTGTGACATTACCAGTTTTATTTGTTTCTGTCTGGACTGTTCTGGGCAGGAAGGATCATTTGATCTGTGGTAACCTGTACAATATAGGCAGGTGGGAGTAGTTTTTTGACATGAAGCACCTTCATGAGGCTGGGCACGAACAAAGCATCTGGCTTGCGATCTACACTGAGATTGTATGTGGCCGAATCTGCAGCACTTGTTACACTGGATGGTTGGTAATATATAGGTTTCAATTGGGAGTGATGTATAGAAGCAGTAGACATGTGATGGTAGCTTTTGGCCCGTAAATGTGAGAACTACTGTTTGCGTTGGTATCCACACTGTGGTTCCATCTAAAACAGTTTTCCTATTCAGTCTGCGTGCTTTAATAATTGTCCCAAAACCTATAGGTACCTCTATAGATTCTACCAGTTCCTCAAGGGTCCTCTCTACTGGTATCTGACGAACGATACCCATTCTTGTGATGCTATAGCTAGGGATAATTGCCTCATATTTAGCAGGAGAGAGAGCAGGGTGTTCTAGGAAAGCATTAGCATCTACAAAAGATTTAAACTCAACTGAAATTCGGTTTCTCCCAATGAGTTTCACACCATCACACACTACATTTTTAATATTGTCGCGAAACAAAAAATGACCAAATTTAATAGGGCGTAATGCAGTACCAGAGGATGGATCACTTATTAATTTATTAATGTGCACTACGAAAGGAGCTTTGTCTTGGGCAGTATATTTAATTTTATTATTTAGGAAATCAGGTTTGGTGTAAGTAGACTGAATTGAGGGAGAGGATTGTGATGAGTTGGTTTTTTTAGGCGGTTGAGATGCATTTAAGTCTGTTGGGGCACGTTTTCTAGAGCTGACATGTTTATATCAACTTCCATTTGTGAGGTTTGGCTAAACATTGGAGGAGATAATTGAGCACATGGCTCGCCGTCTCCTCCTCCCGGATCAGGAGGATCTGACATTAATTAAAATTAAGACTTAACGGTTAACTACTTACATGCACAAAATACAAACACCACCGTTAATAAAACGTACACAAAAATAATAATTCAACAGGAATATATAACTTAAGAAAACTATAATAAACGAAAATTTCACAATAACACGTTGTGACAAACACTCGACCAAAAGCAGAGTCTTTAGTGAAATAATATTTTATTTGGCCTGACTGAGAAGCAGAGCAGGCAGCTTTTGACGTCTGTCCAGATTAAGACTGACTGCTGCCGCAGTCTCTAAAATGTCGGGTGGCGTTAAATTTTCTTTACTTTCACTATCAGATATTTTAATAAACAATAATAATTATCCAGCGAAACACAACAACGAATTGCAAGGAAACGTATTATGACGGCAAAATTCCCGGTATCACCGCGCATGCGCCAAAGCGCGCGCAGCCACAGATAAAAAATGAAATAGTGCTATACAAATTGGCGCAGTATTGTATCAAAGGTCTGTAATCGAAACGTAATGAAAAAAAAATATTATAATTTTTTTTTTGTTAGACATAGTATTATAATTAATTTTTTTAATTTAATTTCGATATATTATTTGTAAAGTTCGTCAATATAAACTCGTTTTGAGTATTATATTTTAAATTTTACGATGTGAGAGTAGATACAATTACATTATGTTATTAGAAGCATATAAATTATGAGCACGATATCATATTGTCTGCTTTTTTAGTGACATTAGGTTAAGGACCAGCTGGCTTATAAAATTTGGGAAATTATTATTCTCTTGTAACACGATAAGTGCTTCATTACTCGTAAAATCTGGGTCAATTCAAAATTGCACGTTAGTTCATTTAGTCACCTTTTGTAAAGCCTCGTTCGAATACAATGACATACGCCAGACATAGTATATATAGGTGTAACAACATTAGTTCCAGCCCCGTATGAATCATGGTTCGTTAACAAATCTAATAATAAGTATTGTAAAGACTTAGTGTGTCATGAATTGCACTACGCCTGAGGAATTTTTAGTGTATGACTAAGTCATAATAAAGACTTCATTAGTTTAAATATGTTGGACAAGGAGTTAATGTTAAGCACCCGGATTAAAAACAAGGATAAAATTACATCACATAAAATGCAACAACTTTTATATGAAGTCTGACGTTGTTTTGTGTGATGTGACGTAATTCGGTGGCCGCCCGCGTTTCTGTTGTTTTAACCGAAAGAGAAAAAACTCTGATATATCCAAAAAAGACAATAAATATTTTTTTTGCAAATAACGTATTGTATTTATTAACCATTAAGCTATGCTATTGAACATTTATCACATTTTTCTGTTAGAACTGTCAAGTAGCCAATTTGAAATATCTCTCAGCCGAAAGGTGGCCACTGTTGAACGAAAGCCTCCCCCTGTAGTGAGGGGATTTTGCCATAATCTGCATGCATCTGCGTGCTTACCATGTGGGTTGAAGATCGCAGTTACCATAAACTTCTTATTCTTTAAGCGCTGCTACCCCTTTTGTGGTCTTAGAGGCGTTGGTGATAACCTTCAGGATCATAAGTCATCATTCACGACACCATTACGTGGCTGATATTATTCTACTCTGCTGGACACAAATTTAAATTATTTAGAATAAAAAATAAATTTCTATCAAAATATTACGCATGTGCAACAGGTATTTGCTTATAGTTAATGGCCACAGTGTTTGTGATCTATGCCGGATTTCCCAGTAATTAGAGACACATTTAGTGTTGACGACGTTCTAGTTTAATAATTATTCTTTTGACAAACAACCATAAAGACCACTTACCACTCGACTAATAAATTACCGGTACTTAGCATGAATAAATGACAAATACTCTATTATTACTCACGCAGATAAATATAAAGCTTTAAAAAAAAAGATAACGATAAGGGGTGTGATGATAGGTGGTCTTATGCTTAGGGTGATCTCTACCAGATAAACTTTAGGTGGAGGCAAATAATGCTGTAAAGGACAGAGGTGAGATGCAACAACAAGAAGCATTTTCTGACTATAAAAATATCTATTTATATATATTATAATATTATATATATTATAATATAATATGTTTATATATACTAGCTGACCCGGCCACGCGTTGCTGTGTTATAAATTAAAACAATCCCAATTGTGTCCTTAGTCGGAACAACTCTAGCAAAATGAAAAATGCACATTAAAATCGGTTGAGTAGTTTCGGAGTTCATTGCGGTCATACGCTGATACAGAGAATCCTTACTAATATTATAAATTGGAAAGTGAGTTTGTTTGTTTGTTTGTTTGTTTGTTTGTTCCGCTTTCACGCCGTAAAGCAATTTTGCCGCCCCTATCAGAGGGCTGCGCCGCCACATGGAACGTTCTTCCGGTGGGTACCACATGCCTTATCTTTTTACCGTAGTGCCGCCCGGGGCATTTGAGCCCTCTGCCCCCCCCCCCCCCCCTGTTTACGCCACTGATGTTACCACTATATAGCAGTGGCGCCACTATAACATAGTTCGGGAACAGAAAATATATAGCTTAAGTGATAAGTACGTACAATCTCTACTAATACGTACTCTAAGTGGACGTCGCAGTGCTGTCAGTCGGAGTTAGAGCGACGAAATGTGTGGTCACGCTTTTTATCTTTGTTACTGTTCATTGAATGAGGATTTTGTACGCTATAAAATTTAATAACAAAACATTTCAAACGTGTCATAGGTATTTTACAGTCAGCTATCCTTACTAATATTATAAATGGGAAAGTGAGTTTGTTTGTTTGTTTGTTTGTTCCGTTTTCACGCCGTAACTACTGAACCGATTGCTTTGAAATTTTGCAGACGTAAAGATAATAGTCCGGATTAAATAATAGGGTACTTTTTATCCTGGAAAAAATTGATATTCCCGAAGAAAAACAAAAATATTGTTTGCTTGATGGATGGATTGTAGATGGCGCTGTGTGTCGTTTAAAACAAGGTAAAATATTGCAAACGAATGTAAACATGTAAATTTAGAAGCTAAATGATACGATAATGAATCCCCGAAAATGAGGAATTCCCGAGGGATGACGTACAATTTGTTTTATCGTCTAAACTGTTTTTTTTACATCTACTTATATGTTGCAAACGAATATGAACATGTAAATTTTGAAGCTAAATGATACGAAAATGAATCCTCGAAAATGAGGAATTCTCGAAGGATGACGTACAATTTGTTTTATCGTCTAAATTGTTTTTTTTACATCTACTTATACTGAAATCACTAAAGTCAACGAATTACTAATTGGTATAAGTATTAGTTACGTTATTTAGTTCTTGAGGTATGCGATAGATGGCGCTGGGTGTTTTTTAAAACATGGTAACGATGTGTTTTTTAAAATACATAAGAAGTGGAATGATAGCTTTGAAAAACATTGTTTTTCTCATGGTCAGCTCTATGTAGCGTGTTCCCGGGTTTTCAGTGCCCAAAATCTGCATGTTTTTGCTCCACAAGGGAAAACATATAATATAGTGTACCATTCAGTTTTGGTTTAACAACTAATTGTGTCCAGCGTTACATCGCGCTTTTTAGATTTTTCCATGGGAATGAGAAGTTTTGTTATAGTTGTGCTTTATACCGCAATATAACCGAATTCCACGCGGGCGAAGCCGCGGGCGGAAAGCTAGTTTATAATAATGAAGAATACAGACTTATTAAATGTTGTTTTTTTAAATAGTTAATTTTATTTATTAATTACTTGATTTTTTCAATTATTTGTTATTGAATTTGAATATATGAAAAATATTTAACAAAAATAAGTTTAAAGTTTTACAAATTAAAGTGCCACCCCTAACGCTATAATGGAGCGTATGGAATTAATCTCAACAAATTGGCCTAGTTTCGGTACTGCCTTAGCTATATAGGTACTTACTATAATAATATGAGATAGCATCACTTACAGTGTTCTAAACCCAAGACATAGCTAAAGCACTTGTGTTATGAAGTTCAGAAACAATGACGGTACCCGTCTAAACTCCAAAAAAAGAAAAAAAAAAGAAAAATTCGTATTCTGTATTGATCAGACCGCGAACCCGGGACATCGGGACGCAAAACTACTCGGGTATGTATAGGGTGAAATATGGTATACAACTCCAGCGAGGGCATTGACCAAAAGGTCATTACAATGTCGCTCCTTTCGGTTCAACAATTTAAAACAATTTGGCCTGTCGGTTTTCCTCGGCAGGAAACCGAGGATGATATAACAGCTAAATTATTCTGTGTAGTGTATTACATAAAAGTTTTGACGTTAGATAATTTTTAAAAAGGAATTACTTACATTTTTTTTTTATAATTTTTGAGGCTCTTGTGATATTTCAACGCAGTCGCATCCGCCATTGTCACGAAAGAATTATTATTTACACTTTGACGGTTATTAATATTATTATTAAAGTTAAAACAAAACAGCTTTCCGTTGTTTTAATATAAATATATTTGAGGTATTTAGATTGCCCTTGCAATATACATAACTATAAAGTTACAATAGTTGAAAAAGAAAAATATATGATTTTAAGAATAAGAGGAGTTAATTTGACTTATAAGTTATTGTTAATGTTCTTAATGTTATTTAAATATTTTTTTGTTGACTATGATCCTGAAAATCATACAATGGTATCAATAGAGGTATTTTGAAATGCTAGTGTGCAGGACACAGTCGCTGCTGTGACCTACCTAATTACAAATGCTTTAATTCTTATAGAAAACAATTATCAGTGACTTTTACCGTTTAGATTTCGAAATATTGCAAAAGGCCCACCGTTGTATCTCTTGGTGTTACCCATGGCCTAAATGGCTCACCGGTGAGTCGCGAGGCCCAAACGGAAGAACCCGTTTAATCACGAAGTGTACAACGTTGTGGTACAAGCTTCTGGTATCTTATGAATGTTGCTTTCACACTAAAGGTACAAATATTCCTATTGATGACTTACGCATACTTTATATGCAGCTTAAACAATAAATACGTACAATGGCTCGAAACGAACTTACTCACACAGATGTACGCCTCAACAAACTAAGTCGCGGGCGCGGCGACGAAATGAGTGGTAACGTTTTGTTAATGTTTGTTTCTATTTATCAGGATGAGGATTTTTATACTATATTAATAATAAGCTGTAGCAGACATAGTATTTTTCTGCGTCCAATTTGTGATAATATAGAATAACAAATTTTTAAAATGTTGATTTCATTATTACTCAATTTTATTTTAATAATTTTATATATCTTTTGCATTTTATCAATGCTATCTTATAAGATAAATTATTTTAATAGAAAAATACTGAAAAATTCGACTCTGCTCGCATGTGAATTCTCAGGCGGGAATCGACAACCCGCAACATTTGGAAGTTCCGCCAATGCTCTCCCAATTTTATTTCTAGAATAGTTCATTCATTATATGATCATTACAGAACAGAATTGAAACAAATAATATCTTTAAAATTATATAAAAATTAAGTGTGCCATCCTTAACGCTCAAAATAAATGGCCCGTTGGCATTTATTTTAATAAAAAACTATATATTAACTGTGACTTAGGTAGGATTTTCGAAGTCTAGACATTCAATAAATGTATTGTTAATTGTCGCATTGATTAAAACCATTTCAATTGCAATTACTAAATTGAGTTGAATAGGTATCGGCTTTGCCAACGTTGTAATATCTACTACATTTACTATTTTTATTAAAATATTCCTCAAAACAATATAACAATAGGTTGTAAAATAAATTATAAGTATCAACCGATTACCTTCACAATCATGAATGGTAGGAAAGTAAATAAAATTGTTAATCTAATAATGTTTACATATTAACCATGACACCAAACAGAAATTACTATAACCATACTTTTAGTTTTTGTTTAAACATCTCACCATGAAATGCTATTATATGCTTAAGTAAATGATAATACACTTAAAAGATGAAAGAACTCTTGTATTTCTTTTATACTATTATTGGCGATTTGTTAATTTACTTAAATTTGTAAAGGTTGCGCTAATTTCGTAGAGATTTTAAAAAGTTTATTCTCTACGTATTGAATATTGTTTTTTAGAAGTGCACATATTTCCAAAATTTAAATATTGGTGAGAGCAAGAAACTTCTTTTCCTTAAAAAAACCTCAAAGTTTTCATCATTATGCAGTATAAAAATACTACTAATACATTTTTAAACAAAAAAGTACTCTGTAAATACCCAGAGTTACCACAAAACATAATAATAAGGTAGAAGAGGATACATTACCTAAATAAGCAGTTCTAGTAATTTGGGATGAGGAATTTTCTGCTAAAATAGACAATACATAACAGTAACTAGAAATCTTTAGAAATCTTATTTGTAGTATGTATATGTGACTTCCAAAATAAATTAGCATCAATTTAGACACCAAGAAAGTTTTCATATCTACCGTAATGTATGTATCACAGACTACAAGAGAACAAGCACCGGCACCAAAACTAGAACTATATAAAAATAGCCCGTATTATAAATCGATCCAAATCTATAACAAACTGCCAACGTCAATAACAGAAATAAAAGAAATTAAACCCTTTAACAAAAAGCTTAACGCTTTACTAATACAAAAATGTTACCACTCATTAGAAGAGTTCTTTAGTGATAAAATAAGATAAAATGCAAAATATTGTGTTCGACGCAAAGTATCGCTTAATAGAAGCTATTTCATTAATTTCATATTTCTTATTGTTGTTACATTTGTCGATTCATGTGTATTGTATTAGATTATAGTAATATCATTGTACTGGCTCTAATATTATTAGTATTGTTAGACACAATATTGCCATACCCTTACAGGGTACATGTGTAGCCATTTAAGTTTGTTATTATACATTCTTATAATTGTTATTATACATTCTTATAACTATATATGTATGCAATAAATAAAAAAATAAAGCTTAGAGCTTGGCAAAAAACCATAGTAGAATTGAACACATTTATATTGATAAGTTTTTACTTTATAAGATCGACGTAAGTATCTCACCTTGTCCTAAATAAATGTCAGATAGGATTAATCAATTTTAAAATTAATTAAAGTTTTTCTAAACATTATTTGGTAAAACAAAAACTGGTCGACTTTTTTTACGAACAGGTCTTATAAAAAACAAACAAAAGTAGTAACTAAATTTTAATAGGAGCATCATGGCGCAGTTGAATGCATTTAAAAAATAACTTTAAACTAGAGCTGGGAGAGCATTGAACCGGATTTCCAAAGGTTGCGGGTTCGATTCCCGCCTGAGAATTCACTTGTGATCCGAGACGGTTTTTGCTAGTATTTTTCTATCATAATAATTTATCTTATAAGATAGCATTTAAAAATGCATAACATATATAAAATTTATAAAACTAAATGGCTGTTTCATCTAAATCGATTGCCCAAACTTTTGTAAAAATGTTTCGAATACGAGAGGATGTTCCTCTCATTAATGAAACAACGCTGGCCTACAGCGTAAAATCAGAAAAGTACTAGAAAATTTCGACGAGTGTTCACAAGGCTCGGTAGCTCAATTGGGAGAGCATTGGACCGGATTTCCAAAGGTTTGATGAGAATTCACTTGTGACCCGAGTCGATTTATTCTAATATTTTACAATTTATCTTTAAACTATTCGTTTATTTTGTATTAGCAATCGTGTTCATCTATTTACCAATCCTCATCATTCTTTATCGCTGCCATTCTTTCATTATCATTATTGTTTTTATATTTTTTGACATATCAGCTTTGCAATGCTCACTGTTCGACGTAACCCTCCGCCAAGGATTTTTATAACGATTCCTCCTGCGCTTTCCATATCCAACGGTTTTCTATGGCATTCACCAAAGTATAATTAGTGACTTTTTTGTTAAGCATTTATTCATTATAATAATAACTAAAATATGTAACTAACTTCCTCAAAAAAAGAGCAAAATGCACCTTCGACACTCTACACGTGTTTCGACCCCACACGGAGCATCATCAGGAGCTGTAAGACCGTGCAAGCTCTTAGTGAATTTTACTTTGATTTTTGCTAAAGAAAGCTACATATTTAGAATCAAACCTTAATATGTAGCTTGCTTAATTAGCATTTATTGGAAACTAAACGAATAATGCAAGTGAAAAAACCTTATAAGATAAATTTATTATAATAGAAAAATACAAGAAAAAATCGACTCGGCTCACAAGTGAATTCTCAGGCGAGAACCGAACCCGCAACCTTTGGAAGTCCGGTCCAATGCTCTCCCAATTGAGCTACCGAGCCTTGTGAACTCTCGTCGAAATTTTTTGTGTGAAAACTTGTGAGGCGAGTCGATTATTTCTAGTATTTTTCTATTAGAATAATTTATCTTATAAGATAGTATTGAAAAATTGCATAAAATATATAAAATTATTAAAAAACCTTTTTTAATTAAAAAAGCTATTTAATCCTTATGGAGACTATCGCTATGTGATGGTGACTTTAACCACCGATCTTGGGATAGTTTTATTTTTTGTGTCATTAATAGTAGTAGACTTCAATTGTAAATATTTACCGTGTGTTTCCTCATACCTTAAAAATTATTTTGTGACTCAGCGATAACGCTTTAGCGAACGAACGGTAGTAGATCGCCGTTGTGTTTGATTCAAGGTTCTTCCGGCCAGCCCACTGTCACATCTCACCCCGGTAAGTCATTATTGGAACAACATATACAGGTCAGAGACTTTCGTTTAGAGACGCTGGGGTAATTTCGGCGCTAGCATTTATTGTATCTCTACTTTTGTTCACTGTAAACAATTAAACTGTGTGTTTGCATTGAGAAAATTTGAGCTCATACCGATAGTTTAGCACTTGGTGCTTTAAGAAAAAATTTCCTTATATTTTTGAGCGTGTTTTCATAAATCCAAACAAGTTAGAACTGTTTCTTAGATTCTTCTTTGCGTAGCACTATACAGTGATGAATATTGATGAATAAGTGAAAATCCTTTTATAGTTACTAATAATTACTTGAAAATTATTTTCACTAGTTGTACCAATAATTGTAAGAGTTATTCAGAGAAATGAAGGTATTCTTTTTAGGGTTTCGTACATCGGAAGGAAAAAACGGAACCCTTATAGGATCACTTTGTTGTTCGTCTGTCCGTCCGTCTGTCTTGCAAGACCCTTTTCTCAGGAACGCGTAGAGGTATCAAGCTGGAATTTATATCAAATACTCAGGTCTACTGTCCCTTGGAGCTAGTAAAAAAATCAAACTTCTAAGCCAACGCAATCAAAAGATACAGCCGTTTATGCCGCAAATTTTCGACAATTTTAAGGGAATCAAAACCTACAGGGTACTTCTCGTGAACTCAGAATCTTGAAATTTGATACGAAGCAACGTTTGATAGCACAGATAAATCAAAAATTGCGACAAGTTTTGGATAGGTTTACTTTTGAAATGGTAAATGCGCAGTACATAAAACTATTATGCAAACTGATAATTTAATACTTGACGTCGCTTTATTTACGTTGGTAAAACCCGGTATTGATATTGATGTGATTTAAGCCATTAAAACGAATAAGATAAATAACAGCTGATTAACTTAATCTACACTAATATTATAAAGGGGAAAGATTTGTATTTTTATATGTTTGCAATGAATAAACTCAAAAACTTCTAAGCCGATTTCAAAAATTCTTTCACCATTGGAAAACTACATTCACGCTGAGTAACATAGGCTATATTTAATGCTAGAAAATGTTGGACCTACATGGTTTCTTCTACCATAAACACTACTACTGGCCACAGTGAATATTCTTTTAGTTTAAATTAAGCATAGCAACTGTCACTCTGTAACCAAGTTTATGTAAACATTATCAGCTACTACAGAAAAAATTTAAAGAATTTTATCCACCCGTGCGAAGCCGGGACGGGCCGCTAGTTTGAATATAAAAGTCTTTGCTGTCGAAGTTACATATCGATGGTGGAAAAAATAAATCAAACATCGCTTCGGTTGAAATTGAGTTTTAAATACAGTTTCGATAGGCTTTGTTTTTCTCTATCGATCGCGATAGACGGGGATTTGTATTTTAGAAGCCGTAAGTAACCGCGGAAAATCAATTTACGTTTTTCTTGCTAAGAACAATGTTACTTATTATTTCGGTCAACTCTCCCCAATGATTTAGTTGTAAACAAAGCAAAATTTGTACTTTGAGTACTTAATAACTAATTTAGGACATAAACACAACAATTTGTCTAAAAAACAAATTATTAAAATCATTTCACAAACGTATACCCCTACCATGATTTGAACCGAGGGCCGGTACAGTACGCAGTATCGCTACCATTGTAACTTTACAGAGAAAAGTATTATTTGTTTATTTGTTTAAATCGTAATACACATAAAAACAATGTACTGTGGTGTAGAAGTAAGTATAAATATGTATATTAACTATGTTACCCTATATATACTCTAATAAGATTGAATATCATTAATTAAATATCTGATCTTTGTAGCATCAACTTGTGTTTCTTTTAACTCCTCGGCGCCAAACCTTACAGTGCAAATGACGAACTTCATGTCAATTGACATTTTCTACTATTAACAGTTGTGTATTAAAGTGATATAATAAAGTATTAAAAACTAAGCAAGGTAAAAAGCGTCTTAAAAGTACTAGATTTAAAATAAATAGTCGGTTGTATTTTTTTTTTGCATTCACAATGAAGTGAAGGCTTGTTGTTTTTTACAGGCGTAATTTTATATCTTAAAAACTCGATTGCTCTTATATTATGTCTGAGTGAAAATCTTTTCACGTATCTCTAAGTAAAAGAAAAAAATTGGAACATTCGGAAAATCCACCTCCTCACGACTTCATATTAAAACATTGATAGTGTCTGTTAAGTGATTCACCTAAGCCTTAGGGTTTTTACCGCTTGCTTACTTCAATAAACAACATAGGATACATACATTATATATTGTTTATTTATAAAGTCTAGTACATCACAAATTCAAATTACTTAAAAGGAGTAGTAATATGACACAGAATCGGAAGAAACCGACGGTCCTGGGTTCAAATTCCGGAAGGGGCAGATGTTTTTATGATGAATACGAACATTTGTACATACATATATTTCTATGAATATTACATATCTATGTATCAAATATGTATGTCTATCCGTTACCCATTATCCAGTATCCATAACACAAGCCTTACAGTGCTTACTTTGGGCTAGGCTAATTGGTGTGAATGTAAGAAATATTTATTATTTATTATTATTATTTATTTTAAAATATAGCGCAATCTATTTTTTTTTTCAATTAAACAACAAACTTATTTATTTTTATTAAGATTTTATTTTTGAAAGAATACTAAATTCGAAATCATTTGAATGATACCTAATACAAACGCGTTTATCATTTAGAGTTTTAGGATTATTCAAATATTGAATAGTTAGGCACAAAGGTGTACCTTAGCATAATAATCAATCAAAAAACAAACTAACGCGAGCTATGATAGTCAATTGACGCTAATCTCAAAATATTTCAAATTTAATTTGATTAAATATTCAAATGAAATAAATACAAATAGCTAAGCAATAACTTACACATACCGTGAGTACATGGCACGTATTTATTTTATTCAAATATAAAGTATCATAAAATACAGTCTCATATTGCGATTAAACTTAAAAGTTATATAAATAGAAAATAAAATTATATTAAACTTAATAGATCGTCGGTTTTGAATAAATACCACCGAAGATAACAGTCATTGAGCTTTTCTCCATTAAGAAATATATAAACGGTCTATTAGCGACGAATCCTTGAGAGGAAATTTTATCGACGAAAGTAGCGGAGGATACAGCAGAAGCAACTGTACCAGATTCTGTTACTTCAATATCAGCAGTGTGAACGATTGCAGATATAAAAATGTCTTCATTTGCAATCCTATCAAATCTTGCACGATCTGCTTCAAAAATATCTACTACTCCCATATTTATTAATATTTTGTTCATTAAAATATTTGTTGTTATGTGAAACCTTGGAATTCTAACCTCTGTGTCCTGACCGCCAAAGTAGTCATTATCCCTTTTCAATTGATCGAAGATTTCCCACATGCTGATATGTGCTAATTTCTTATAAGCATCTGCTATTGTCACCCCAGGATATGGTAGAATGAACAGCATACAGTACTTTCCATCTTGACCATAAGGTAATTCTAGAACATGTGATTGCATCGCTTTGATATTAGATATTGAAACTTCTGAGTTTTGATACATCATATTCACATGGCCTATAGGATTTCTAGCTTCATCATAAAATAACTCTACTTGGGTATTAGATTTATTAAAAGGTGAAGACCATAGACCTCTAAATCCTATCACGTTGGCTAAAATCATTCTGGATTGGGCAAAATCATCTGAATGTAATACGTTTCTGACATTCGCTCCAGTTCGTTCAATCTTGCTATTTGCAATCTCTACTGCTTTTGGGTCCTTAAAATTCAAGATTTCAACTGCAGCACCAAAATCCGTTTCAAGAGTTCGTCGAAATTCGGGAAACACTCTAAAATTGCTATCTAAAAAAACAAAATTTTTACTGGCAAGTGTCACACCTTTTGTTCTCGTACTCAATACTGTCGTTGTTAGTTCTTTATATCCATTTATAAGTCGTTGGCTATCCTTCGGCAGAAGAAAAGCTCTTGCAAGCTGTTCGAAACTATTTCCAGCAGCACCCAAAGCGATTCCTGTCATGAGCGTCCATATTCCGTAGGGAGATATAACCACATGACCATTTGTTTCTAACTGTGTGTAGTGAACTAACTCTATGCTAAAGTTTCGAGGTCTGTCACTGAATTGAACAGCACAATAACACGAGGCGATGCAGGATAGGAAAACTACTGCGGACCGCATTGTGACCGCGACCGTGTCCTGCAATTTACTGAGCAGTTACGTTAAAAGTCTACACACTAACACGATATAGTCGGAGACGATATAAGTATTAGCAAGCAATTTTGTAACGTATATCGCTAGCGGGAAAGTATGATTTTGTGTAGTAAACTATTCTGTTGTGTGCGTACATCAATAACATCACTGGACCGGTTTTAAAATTCACACCGGCTATTTTGACGTTCTTGATGCGGTTTTCAAAGTTTTGATTTGCATTCTTTGACTTTTTTTACCGTTATTGTGACCCCACTTACATATTGGGTTTTTCCTGAAACGATATCTTTTGTATACCCAACATTATCTAAAGTTATTTAAATATATCCAATCTAATTATACCAAGTAAACGTTAAAGATTCTAGATTTTTTTAATTGGTAATTAATAGACATGATTCCTTCTGCGTGCAATTCATTAAAAACAATATTAATCCTCTCTCAATAAAGATGGGTATAGCTAACTGTACTTAGTATATTTTATTCGCTGTTTTTAATTAATGTTATTTGGTAATTCATTGTTGCAACTTACAAAATAAAAACTTGCATGCTAGATGTAGTGATATGTGTCTGATTCATTTAATATTGTATACCATATGTATAAAACCACATTCCAGGCAAATAATATCTTATTTAATAAAGCGTATATGTTTGCTTGATTGTTTGAACGGCTAGTCTCTAGTATATTATGGTAGATTTAATGATATTTTACATTACGCTACGAATCTTAAAAGCCACCTAAACTGTAGGTGAACGATGTATTCACTATAAATACTATGTTCGTAGTTTTGTTAATGACTAAGGATAAATAATGATACATTATTTTGAATTCCTAACATCTGTTATTGTTCATGATATAGGTATGTGATTATGTGATCAAAATCACCAATTACTGAGTCACACAAAAACCGATTCCGGTAAAACAGTAATATTGTATGACTCTAAACAGTTAAACAACAAGCCGCTTCTTAAAAACGTATATTCAACACACTTTAGGTACCATATTATATTCGACAAAACAAAATATTTTTTCGAAAAAAGACGCAAAAATATGATGCTTTAGGGAAATGCAAGGAAAAAAGTACACATTTATATTTAAAAATTATTTATTCTATATGTATATTTGTTTTTGATTTTCGCTTTGCCATCAATGAAAGCTTCACCATCATCGCTTTCCATGTGTTTTTTTTTTAGGAAATTTTTAACTAAAACTAATATATATATTGAACACGTTTCATAAACTTATAAATATTTTTTGCCCCTTATATAAATAATACATTTACAGATTCTTTTGTTTCACCATTTTTCCTGTTTTACCTACCTATCATCATTTTACCTGTCTATCTCCCTAATACATAAGTAAATTATACCTGCCCAGAGGGTAGAGAATTATTATTTGATTTTTTGAAAAACGTTCTTTGAGAAATTTAATTTATTTCTCTAAGAACGTTTTTAACAGTTATTGGAAAATATATTTATTTATTTCTTACCTTGTTGAAAAGCTGATTTTTAGTTTTTAGCTTTAATGAGATCTTGTATTAAAACGAATTATACTATGTGTCAAGTATAAGTCTAGCAAAAACTCGTCAAAAATACCATTTAGATTAGGTAGGTATGTTAGTTTATATGATTTATTGTTCTAATAAAAAAATCGAAGAACATTTTTTTGTACAAGGAGAAACCCGCTTTATTAGTTCCTACCGGTGGGTGAATCGGCAAGAGTCCTGGACACCTTCTGGCTAAAAATTCCTTTATATTCCTTAAATTCCACCGAGGTCCAGTGGGGGCAGTGCAGCAATCACCACCTTGGGCAACGGCAGCTCAGCCAGAAGGATTCGCTTCGGGTGGGGGAGACCCGTGGTATGTAACGGGCGCCCTACTAAAATTTAAGTACCTAAGCCCTTTCATAGAAAAAAAAGAAGATTAATATCTTTAGACAGAATTTTAAAGAAAAATGTTATTACTTTTCTTAAAAAGTAATAGAGAACAATTACTTTTAGTTAACATTAAACGTACAGAAGGTCGAGTGTAAATTTTCAAATATGCAAATGTTACTGTCGCATTTTATTTCAGATTATAAGTTAATAAAAATATTTTTATATTATTAAGATCTATTGTACAAATATGAACTCAAATGCGTTTGCAGTGCAAACCATGGTTACATATGTAGTTTTTACACTTCCGCGCCATCATACTGTAAGTTACAATTTACCGACATTCAACAATTTTGTGCTACTTTGCTAATACATTACTAGTAGGCGTTTATAAGGAAGGTAAATACATACTTTTTATTTATTTATAAAACGATATCGACCAAAATATAACATTTGTACAATAAACGAAATTAATGTTAAAGGTTTATCTTGGTAGAGAATTTGGTAAATATTTGGGAGAAATGAAATTCATGAATTCGGCAAAATGTATAACAAATAATAAACTACATGAACTTTTTGCCGCATAAATAAGATAAACATAAATAAACTACTTCTACTGGAGGGAGACTCTGTACCAGGGTCGTCTGCTTAGGTACCTCCGTCTTACCTATTTCTGCCGCAAAGCAGCAGTGCTTGCATTGCTGTGTTCCGGTTTGAAGGGTAAGATATGGCAGTGAAATTACTGGGTACAGTGACTTTACATCTTGTGTCACAAGTTGGCAACGTACACTGTGGTTCTTGTAGGGGTTGCATTTTTGCTGCGAGTCTCACAAGAGCCACATGTACTATAGGTGACTGTTACTACTTACCATCAGGTGTGCTTGTTTGCCAAATTTCTGCAATAAAAACAAAACAAAAAAAAACATATTTTCATTAAATAATAAAGCACACACACTAGTAAGAAAGTGACGAATGACGATTAACGCCTTTAAAAACTCTTTAAGAGATACGCTCAAACTTACCTTTTGATGGGGAATTTATTAGGAGATTTTTTAATGAATTCAGGAAGAATGTTTAAGGGTTGAATAGCATGAAAGTAAAGGACTTTACTTTCTTTCTTTGTGTGTGTGTGTGTTTTTTTTTATTTCACCAGAATGAAATAGTTGAGAGTGCGAAGTTAACGGACATAATCGTTTTAGACATATGGAAATTTACATTTACATAGTTATAATTCTTGATATCTCTAGGTATCTCATAAAAGCAGATGTAAACAATACGTAGACAAAGAAAATGGTTAGTTTGTTTTTGATTAAGTGGTGGTGATGATGAAGTCTAAAGGGTTTTTTTTTATTTTTAACAGTTCGTTGTCACTTGTGGCTACGCTAATTGGTGTAAATTTAACCCATTTAGACCTACCGTCACATATACGATACACCAGAAGTAATAAATTATTTTGAAGTACCTTCGATAAGAATTTGTTTACATCTTGTACTGGTGTCAAGTGTAAGGTCTCAGCATTACTACAAAAATAACTTCAGTGTTATTGTTGGCATTACAAGGTGCGTGTTTCAACATGTCAAGAAAACGGTAATAATTTATAATTTTATCCTAACTTTTACGTTTTTTGATAGATTTATAGTAAAACCAAAAGACAGAGAGTAAATAATGTGGAATTGTTTTCATTGTTTTGCTTATTTTAGTGTATTTTTTTTGTTCTTGAAAAGTAGTGTATCATATTTGATACAGTAGGCTTATACACATACTAATGACATTGCGTTTTTTCTTTCAGAATATTGTCGCTCAATGAAATCGTTACTCTTCTAGAGGACGACGAAATTGAAAATTTTGGAGCAGGTAATGATATTTATTTACTTCCACCAGTAAATGCAAACGAAGACTTGACGGATGAAGATTCTGGGGATGAAGATAACGTCCAAATCAATAACCTACCGCCAAGTTTATTGAGAACACGTGCAGAGCTGCAACAGGCAATTACAAAAACATTAGAAAATGATTCTGAAAGTCATGAGTCTAGTATCGAAGTTGAAGCAAATGAGGAACCAGAAGTATACGAGCCATAACGTAAAATAGTCAAAACATATAATTGGAGAAAAAAAAACTACACCGAAGTAACTCCAACATGGAAGCCTATATTATATGTTCGTCAAGATAGGTCGCCGGTAGATTGGTTTTCTTTATTTTTTTCGGAAGAAGTGTATCAATTACTCACCACTGAGACTAACAAATACTTAGGCAAGAAGAATCTTCTTGCTGATATCAAAATAGAGGAAATGAAGTGTGCTATCGGAATCATGTTGGTCAGTGGCTACTGCCAAGTGAATAGAAGACGAATGTACTGGGAGAATTCACCAGACTCGAGAAATGATCTTATTGCCAGTGCATTATCTCGTGATAGATTTTCAGTCATATTTTCAAATTTGCACTGTGCTGATAATTTACAGTTAGATAAATCAGACAAATTTGCTAAAATACGTCTACTTATGAAAAAAATAGTCAAAGAATTTTTGGAACATTGTCCACACGAAGAAAATCATAGTGTTGACGAGGCTATGGTGCCATACTTTGGGCGACATGGATGCAAACAATTTATACGTGGAAAACCCATAAGATATGGTTTCAAACTTTATGTGGGCGCTACATCAAGTGGCTATATTGTATGGTTTGAGCCATATCAAGGCGCAACCACTAATCTAAACCCCAAATATGTAGAATTGGGTCTTGGTGCCAGTGTGGTCCTCACATACACTGATAAACTTAGCCAAATAGGTCTGGGAGGAAATTACCATCTGTTTATAGACAATTTTTTTACTGGACTGCCCTTGATTGCTGAACTTACAAAGAGGAACATACGAGTAACCGGGACTATGAGAGAGAATAGGACCAGTAAATGCCCTTTATTAGAAAATAAAGAGGCGAAGAAGAAGGATAGGGGTTTCTTCGACTATCGTGTCTGCGATGAAGTTATAATTTGTAAATGGCATGATAATAGCATGGTGACAGTTTGCTCAAATGCGGTTGGTATAAACCCCTTGCATAAAACAGATCGATATTCTCAAAAAGAGAAAAAGAAAATAACGGTTTCTCAACCACATTTGATACACCAATACAATCAGAATATGGGAGGTGTAGATTTGTCAGACCAAAACATATCATCTCTGAGGACAAGTATTCGCGGTAAGAAGTGGAATATGCCCCTCATCTTGCAGTGCATTGATATGTCACTCCAAAACGCCTGGCTTTTGTTCAGATACAATGGTGGAAGTATGGATATGCTGACATTCAGACGTCGCGTAGCAATCGCACTTATAGAGTCTAATAGGCTGAGAAGTAAACCAGGGCCGAGTAGACCATCATCACTTACAATTGATGCCAGGTTTGATAATATGGGTCATTTCGTCATCAAACAGCCGGAAAATAAAAGAACTAGGTATGGACTATGTCACCGATTGTGTCCAGCAAGATGCATCAAGTGTGATATTGGTTTACATGTCGATTGTTTCCTAGCTTACCATACTAAAAAATAACGCAAAAATTGTAATTTCAACGATAAATAACTTCCTTCATCAGTTTGGTATTATTGTATATATGTGAGCCTACTGTATCACATACGATACGCCCCTTTCTACCTACCCTATAGAAATGTAATTTTTTTTAAACAAACTTTTATGTTAATTATACCATAGGACTGACAAAAATAGACAAAAACACTTTTATTTAAAAAAAAAATAGTTTCAGGTCCATATGGGTTAAGAGATATTATTATTATTATAATGTTGTTTACACAAAAAACACTTAAATAGGTGCCTACACAAAAAGTATGGATTTTACAGAATTAACTAGACAGGCATATTGCTAATTGAAATCCTCAGGGGTTTTAATAATTGTTATTTAATCTGTTGAAATAATTATTATATTTGTAGACTTTGTGTAGTCTAAATAAAGATTACGTTCTAAAGTCTAAAATAGATTTTTACTTCCTCTGAAAGGTTAAGCAAAAACATGCGATAGTACACATATTGTGTTGTGACGCGAAAATATTTTAATTTTTCTGTCCCATGTCGCCTATAAAGTTGTTTATTTGTGCAGCCCTAATAAACAACTTTATAGGCGATTTTTCGTTCTTTAAATACAGTTTAGTTTCCTACTTACGGTTAATTTTAGTAACAAGTAAAACCGGATTCGATTTAAATTGACTGATCTTTGTTAATCTGCGTAAAAACCGAGTTATTTCAAGGCGATGTTTGGTATAAAAGAGGTCGTTTATATTAATCATTTGGTTATACAAGACACAGTAGTTTGACAATTTAAAAATATATACTATACAGTAGAATAGTACGTAATAATAGTATAAGTACTATGCCGATTATCCGAACGCCGATTAAACGAATCGCCAATTATCCGAATCGGTCCTAAGCGTTATATAAATAATGAAAACCAAGTTTTGTTTTTGTTTTGTTTTATTGTAACAAGTTGGAACTCAGTCCAGATATATTTCAACTGTTATATTCGAAAGCTAGAGGCAAGACACTACATGTAACTTACTCTGATCGAAATGTTCAATAAAACGTTATTGTAGAACTGTGTTTGTTAAACTTAATAGAGTTACTTCTATGTGTGACAGTTCGTTTTTCTTTATAACCCGTCTATGTCCGATTATCCGAATCGACACCGGTCCCAATTAATTCGGATAATCGGCGATCTACTGTAGATATAAAGTTTATTTACTAACACACATTCAAAACTCATATAACATTAGAATATATTCTGGTCCTTGTTCGCTAAACAAGTACTTATCATAGGTGTGACCGACAGCCCTTTATGCAGAGGCTGCATGAAGGCAGAGGAGACTCCACAGCATGTACTCATGGAATGTACAAGTGTGGCAGAGCAACGGGCACAACTACTCCTATCTCCAGCATCTCTCTCTAAAGCCTGCAGTAGCCTGAAAAGGCTGCTAGCATTCTGGGACGAATTGGGTTGGCTGGAGTAGGAAGAGAACCCAACAGACACACAATGGCCCAATCACGAGGCTAACTGCGGATTCGTCAAAATGACTAACATTAAAATAAAGATTTTAGTTTGACGACTGTTCGGTGCGACGACCCTGCAACTCGCACTTCGCACCGACGGTCCTGGGTTCGAATCCCGGAAGGGGCAGATGTTTGTATGATGAATACGAGCATTTGTAACTGAGTCATGGATGTTTGTATAAATTTCTACGAATATTTCTTATTTATGTATGATATATGTATATCTATTTGTTACCCTAGTATCCATACCACAAGCCTTAAAGTGCTTACTTTAGGGCTAGGTTAATCGGTGTGAATGTAGGAAATATTTATTTATTACTATTATTTAAAGATTAAGAGTACAGAGACAAATAAAATTGATAAACAAAAAAGATAGAAAGAGGAAAGCACGTGTTTGTAGCAGCAAGCAGGGTCAGGGGGTCTAAAATAGTAACATTGTATTAAACATCTATAAAATGATTCATTTGCAGATTTGTAGCAGAAACGTTTTTTACAGCCTAAAACGGTGAAATTAATATATGAAACATCTGCAATTCTTTTGTATCTGAAACATATTTGACGTCGACATTGCTACATCTAAAAAAAACAGTGATTGGCCAAATCGTAATTTTACGGTTTTTGTTGAACTAATATTTTATATGAATATAGTGAAAAAAAGTTGACTTAAATGTTCTTTATGTTTTAAGTAGTTAATATTATCAAATAAAAATATTATAAAATGATTTATATGGGTTTCAGTAAGTATTTTCGTTATATGTCTTTATGTCTGCACTGGCAATAATGCGCGCGTCTGTCATCATGCTTGTCAATTATCAACGAGAACACAACTTTCAAAAATTTATTTATTAGTTTTGTTTAAGTGTCGGTGGAGATTTTCAAGAATTAAAGTGTTTATTTTCTTTCTTTATTGTGTGTTATAACTACAAAATAAACATTTACAAAATGTTAATTTATGATTAGGCTTATGTCTACAACAATTCGCTGGTTTGCGAGAATATCGACGGAACTCAAAATTTTGTCCAATTGAACTAAATATGCCAAACGGTCTTAAATCTTTGATATATTATTATGAAGCCCGAAGAATATTATCGCAGATGGAGATGTGACGAGCTACTTCAGATGCCGAATTCACTCGTGCTTTGCAAGTTATCGGCCAGAATTTGGCGCGGCTAAGAGATATAGCGGAGGCAAATGGAGATTTTCAAGAAATTTTTTGATTGGGTGACCATTCCACACATGTGAATCATGGCTAGCTCCACCATGGCTGGCATCAACGCTTAGAATATTTTAATCGGAATAACAATCTTAAAAAGTGATTTATTCTTGAGGTTTAATGTAAATAAATTATTAACTACATAATTTTGAATATAATGTGACAAATCACAACAACGTTAAATATAATCTTATTTTTATTCTAAGTAATTAGTCATTTAAGTATGATTAGATATGAACCTAATTAGAGAATTATTATAAAAATTATAACTGAAATTAAGTATTGTATAATGTTTTGATAAGAATTAATACCATAATATATACCCTACTTAACACAAATTAATATAATGGATCTCTCCTAGATAATATATTGATATATTTATAATAAGCTGCAAATAAATATTTTAAGACAAAAATTTACATTGTATTATTTGTAATATTTCGTTCTTGCCTGTTCTGTGGATAATGTATAAACTTTCCTCTAAAATGCTCATTATTTAGGGCCAGTGTCACAGAGCGAATACCAATTACTTAATGATATACCTCATATCTTATTATATATGAGACCAATACATGTAATTTTATACTAATTTGGAAACAATTGATATACCTTTATTGCACACAATAAAGGGCTCCAATTCCTTTATTTGATCTAGAGCCAAACACTTATTAAGTGTATAAAGACCAATAAACTCTGAGTCAGGCATTTCAAGAGCCAACTCCAAATTCCTATGACCAGCGCACAGTGTTTTATGAAACCAAAAAAATTACACCTCCAAGTTTTTACATAAATAGATTATTTATTCCTCCTTAAAAATGGCATGACTTCAATACCCAGAAGTCTAACTCAAATACTATTTGAGAAAAAAGACATGAACTTATCGTGACCTTTTTGTTAGTTGACCTTTATCTTAATTCTATCATAACTTCTTAAAATCGCAAAAGTGGGACTTGATTTATTTATGGGTGATAGAAGTTGGCTTATAGAACCTTTCCATTCTAAATCCAGGTTCCACTTTTGCCGATTTGTGCAAAAAAAATAAATTCAAAATTATAAAACAAAATTATTTCTCAGAAAGTAGTACACTTATAAATAAAATGAAATTGCGAAATTATGCCTTCAATAATTCCTTATCAAGTGGCAAATTACTCATGGACAGAGATGAAACCGTCTTTTGAGGAAATTAAATTGTTCATCTTTTCATGCGCAAATTTTAAAAACTTTACAACTTCATATGTTTTTTTACTGAAAATAGTGATCTTTGAATTTTACTCTTGCCTTTGTTAGGGTATAAATAATCGATTTTTGCAAAAAACTTCAGGTGTTAATTTTTTTGGTTCCATATAACACTGTGCAGCGTTACGACTTCTATATATAAGAGCTTCCTGTTGACAAACATCTTCTAAAAAAATATCGTAAAGTCAAGTCTGCCATTATTCCAAAAACTTGTGATTTTTGACTACCCAGGCGACAAAAATGATTTAAATAGGAATTATGAAAGCAAAATGTTGGTCAACTAGTAACATCTAATAATTCTCCAATTTGACATAAATAGCAATTCATAAAAGTGTACCATATTACGCATTCCCATACAAAACGGTCACTTTAGATTAATTGCAGTTTATGTTTCATTTCATGGTAAAGTATTTGACCAATAGTAGTAAATGGTAAGTTATTTGACCAATCATAAAATGAAACATAAACTGCAATTAATCTAAAGTGACAGTTTTGTATGGGAATGCGTAATATGGTACACTTATATGAATTGCCATTTATGTCAAATTGAAGAATTGTTAGATGTTACTAGTGGACCAACATTTTGCTCTCATATTTTTTATTTAAATCATTTTTGTCGCCTGTGTAGTGAAAAATCGCATGTTTTTGAATATGACTGGGACTTGGGACTTTACGATTTTTTTTTAGAACATGCTCGTCGAGAGGAAGCTCTTATATATAGAAGACGTAACGCTGCACAGTGTTTTATGAAACCAAAAAAAATAACACCTTAAGGTTTTTGCATAAATCGATTATTTATACCCTAATAAAGACAAGAGTTCAATTCAAAGATCACTATTTTCAGTAAATATTTTAGATTTCATCAAAGGTCACGATAAGTTCATGATTTTTTTTCTCAAAAAGTATTTGAGTTAGACTTCTGGGTATTGAAGTCATGCCTTTTTAGGGTATAAATAATCTATTTACGTAAAAACCTGAAGGTGTAATTTTTTATTTTTTTGGTTTCATAAAACACTGTGCGCTGGACTTAGGAATTTGTAGTTGGCTCTTGAAATGCCTGACTCCGAGTTTATTGGTCTTTATACACTTAATAAGTGTTTGGCTCTAGATCAAATAAAGGAATTGGAGCCCTTTATTGTGTCCAATAAAGGTATATCAATTTTTTCCAAATTAGTATAAAATTATATGTATTGGTCTTATATATGATATGAGGTATATTATTAAGTAATTGGTATTCGCTCTGTGACACTGGTCCTAAATAATGAGCATTTTAGAGGAAAGTTTATACATTTCCCACAGAACAGGCAAGAACGAAACGAAAATTGTCTTAAAATATTTATTTGCAGCTTATTATAAATATATCAAAATATTATCTAGGAGAGGTCCTTTATATTAATTTGTGTTAAGTAGGGTATATATTATGGTATTAATTCTTATCAAAACATTATACAATACTTTATTTCAGTTATAATTTTTATAATAATTCTCTAATTAGGTTCATATCTAATCATACTTAAATGACTAATTACTTAGAATAAAAATAAGATTATATTTAATGTTGTTGTGATTTATCTTATTATATTCAAAATTATGTAGTTAGTAATTTATTTACATTAAACCTCAAGAATAAATCACTTTTTAAGTTTGTTATTCATGTGAAAATATTCTAAGTGTTGATGCCAGCCATGGTGGAGCTAGCCATGATTCACATGTGTGGAATGGTCATCCAATCAAACAATTTCTTCAAAATCTCCATGTATCTGAAAATGAAGTATTGTGGTTATTAGGTAAAGTTTGTAATAATGCGGAGAAAATTCTTGAACGTTAAATGAAGTCTCATAATTTTATATACTATATCAATAGTAAATACTGTGCCAAACACCCTTGAACGTTATTATACTGACTAGGATTTTGCCCTATCACATGGAAGGCACGAGATATATCTGCATTTGCCTCCGCTATATCTCTTAGCCGCGCCAAATTCTGGCCGATAACTTGCAAAGCACGAGTGAATTCGGCATCTGAAGTAGCTCGTCGCATCTCCACCTGCGATAATATTCTTCGGGCTTCATAATAATACATCAAAGATTTAAGACCGTTTGGCATATTTAGTTCAATTGGACAAAATTTTGAGTTCCGTCGATATTCTCGCAAACCAGCGAATTGTTGTAGACATAAGCCTAATCATAAATTAACATTTTGTAAATGTTTATTTTGTACTTATAACACACAATAAAGAAAGAAAATTAACACTTTAATTCTTGAAAATCTCCACCGACACTTAAACAAAACTAATAAATAATTTTTTGAAAGTTGTGTTCTCGTTGATAATTGACAAGCATGATGACAGACGCGCGCAATATTGCCAGTGCAGACATAAAGACATATAACGAAAATACTCACTTAAACCCATATAAATCATTTTATAATATTTTGATTTAATAATATTGACTACTTAAAAAATAAAGAACATTTAAGTCAACTTTTTTTCACTATATTCCTGGAAAATATTAGTTCAACGAAAACCGTAAAATTACGATTTGGCCCATCACTGTTTTTTTTAGGTGTAGCAATGTCGACGTCAAATATGTTTCAGATACAAAATGAATTGCAGATGTTTCATATATTAATTTCACCGTTTTAAGGTGTAAAAAACGTTTCTGCTACAAATCTGCAAATGAATCATTTTATAGATGTTTAATACAATGTTACTATTTTAGACCCGCTGGTCTTATCCAGGTGGATTACGAAAAAAATGCCATATCTATAAGAGTAATCGCTATATGATTGTGAACATACTTTCAATGTACCGTGAGATTAGCCATGAGCCATGGGACAGAATGCTTTGTGAATTGTAAAATTATTACATTTATACACAAAATTAACGCATCGAACCTTGGGTTTCTACATGACTTAAAATTTTTTTAACTCAATTCGTTATACTTGCGTTTATAATCCATCTATTCTACTTTATAAGTCTGTAGACTTGTCTGTACATTTATTTTTTTGGACACATTTTATGAGTAATAAACACTGATACCAATTCCACTTTTATTTTATTTTTGTCTGTCTATCTGTATGTTCTTCTATAAGTCAAGAATGCGTCGACCAATTTCGATGAAATTTGGTATTTGGTAAGAATATATCATTGCGAAAATGATAACATTTAAGCCTTATAGCATACACGTAGCCAGGGGTATAGAAAAGTGCACAACGTACCTTTTATCCAGAAAAATGTACTGTTCCCGAGGGATAGAAATAAACCTTTAAATCGGTAGTCTACATTAAAGCGAGCGAAGCCGCCGGTAAAAGCCAGTGTGTAATAATAATAAATTACTCATAAAATAATGTAAAAACTGCGCTCTTTTTTATTATTTTAAGAATAACGTAATAATTGTAGGTAGTATTTTATTTACTCTATATTATGTGTGTGAATCTTGTTATAAAACTAAGGCTTTATAGCAGTTTTTATTCCTATTTGATTGTAATTAATTAGGATTAATTTATTATAATAAAAATACTAGAAAAAATCGACTCGGGTCACAAGTGAATTCTCGGGCGGGCGGGTAGCTCAATTGGGAGAGCATTGGACCGGATTTCCAAAGGTTGCGGGTTCGTTTCCCGCCTGAGAATTCACTTGTGACCCCAGTCGATTTTTTCTAGTATTATTCTATTATAATAATTTATCTTATAAGATCGCATTGAAAATGCATAAAATATATAAAAATTATAAAACTAATTAGGATTCATTTAGCAAAAATGAAAATACCTTATATTTCTAGACAAGTCCTTTTTCTCTTGGATTTCTCTTGGATAAGTCCAAGAGCATCACTAGATAGAAAATCCAACATAAAAGACAGTAAGGTTAAAGCGTGGCCTTTATCGAGAGAAAGTTTCAATGTCTACTCTAAGCAAAACATAACCATTAAATAAAACCAGGATATCATCTTGTGATCTCCTTAAACGTCAGGATTAAATATAAAAGCAAAATTAAATACGCAACTAATCCGGTAACATTTTATTCAAATGTGAGAGAGGTGTGGAAATTTAAAAACTAGAAATACTAGGAGATGCAGTTGCTAAGCATTAAAGCTTCACCGCTCGCTAGCACCATATATTGGAGCGGAGCGTAAAACTAAAAAAAAATAAAAAAATATTCAATAATGTTGAATAAATTTTAAAATTGCATAAGAAAGAAATCTTCCAAAAAGCGCGCGTTTTTTTTTCATGGGAAATCCCATAGAGCTATGGTTTTTGTTCATAACTTTTTTATTTTTGTGAATTTCAAAATTCCGCCACCATCTTGTCCTAAATGTATTGATTCGTATTCCACACAAAAATTATTAAAATCGGTTAAGAACTCGGGAAGTTATGGCGTAACAGACATTGCGTCATTGAAGCTGATCCTTGGGAGCTACGCTCCAATAACGTATTTTCGTTTTTGCTAAATTAATTCTTATTAATCACATGATTGAGATAAAAAAGGGTTCGGATCATCAACTAATACAATACACAAAATTCAAGGTGAACTGACAAAAGCGTCTTAAGTGCGTGTTGCGTGAGACAAAGCGGAGACTGAGCCGTTGCGACCGTGTGACACTGGGGTTGCGTGTAAAGCCGATATTTACGAATGGAGTAAATATGTAAATGGTAATTTGGTACATAACAGAATCTTTATATATAAAATTCTCTGCCACAGTGTTTATCTCCGAAACTACTCAACCGGTTTTGATGCTTTTGATTCTGTTTTGACTGATCTGTTCGGATTCATTTTAATTTATAGTAATGCGTGGCCGGGTCAGCTAGTAATCAATATAAAATTTTATATAACCTTTTTGCAAAATCGAATTTAGTTCTCAGATATAACTAGCTGACCCGGTAACGCGTTGCTATGGTAACGCGTATACAATGGAAAAAGAGCAGACAGACACACACACAAACAACAAATTTGTGTTCTTAGAGTATATATTAGTTATGTTGAAATAACTAAGAAAGTATGATTTCAATGTATCCAAACAGTTATCGACATGAATAGTTATTTTCCGAAAAGTTTTATTTCAATTTTTATTTTAAGATTTTATATTATACTAGAGGCCCGTCCCGGCTTCGCACGGGTAGACAAAAGTCTTTAAATTTTTTCTAGCATTAAACATAGCCTATGTTACTCAGCGTGAATGTAGTTTTCCAATGGTGAAAGAATTTTTGAAATCGGCTTAGTAGTTTTTGAGTTTATTCATTGCAAACATACAAAAATACAAATCTTTCCTCTTTATAATATTAGTGTAGATGATTTTTTGTTACTAAACTTTGGACGACCTCTGTGGTCAAGTGGCTCGCATACCAGTTATCATGATGACACCACTCAAGAGGTTCAATTCCCGGCCGGGTTAATGTATAAAAAATATTATTTCTCTATAGAATCGTGCACGGATGTTGTGGTACCTACCGCCATTATTTCTGAATATTATTAAACAAGTGCTTGAGCTATATTGGGTTCAGAACATTGATAGTGATGTTGTCTAATAATAATGTATTGTGTGAATTTTATTTTTCCTTATTTTATAACGTATAGCAAAATTAAGAAAATCTGTGTATTTAAAAAGTTACAAAGTATCAAAACATCGATGCTGCGAAAAAGAATTCATATAAATGTTTTTAATACCAATAATATATGCATTAAAAATTTGTATTAATATTACCAACTTGTATTGGTATTAATTACTAATAAAATATATATTTTTCTTAAGCTATCTCTACAAAGTCTAGTTATTTTAAATTGGTAAACAAAACGTATTTTAATACCAATATTATATTCATTTAAAATTGGTATTAAAATACCAACGTGTATTGATATTATAATACAAATAACATTTCAATTTTTATTAAGCTGTCTCTACAAAGTCAAGATATTTGAAATTGGTATTCAAAACGTATTTTAATACCAATATTATATGCGTTTAAAATTGATATTAATAATAACAATGTGTATTGGAATTAAAATACTAATAAAATATGTATTTTTCTTAAGCTATCTCTACAAAGTCCTGTGATTTAAAATTGGTATTAAATGCCAACGTGTATTGATATTATAATAAAAATAAAATTTGTATTTTTATTAAGCTATCTCTACAAAGTCAAGTTATTTGTAATTGCTATTCAAAACGTATTTGAATACCAATATTATATACATTTAAAATTGGTATTAGTAATACCAATGTGTATTGGTATTAAAATAGAAATAAAATATTTTTCTCATGCTATCTCTTGAAAACGTATTTTTAATACCAATTCTAAAATGACTGGTCTTTGTAGAGATAGCTCCATAAAATGTTATAAATCGTAGGTTGATAAAGTAACTGTAATTTTATAAGTAGTATTATTTCTATGTAGAAATATAATTTTATTATGACCCACCATTATAATTTTATAGTGTAATGAATGAAGTAACTCAAAACAATACCAGAATTCTTAGCGTATCAAGTACGCAACGACTATTATGAGATAAAAGACGTCCTTGTGTTTTAACTTTCCTGTTGGGAAATACGTATCGTTAATAAACTTTATTACCATTGAGCCAATTATTCGATATAGTATACTTTGTGATTTGACGCCATCTACGTAAATAACAGCTTTTTATATTTTTTTACATACTATAAAAAATGTATCTTAAAATAACGTGCACCTAGGGATAGAGTTATCATTTTTTACGTTACGGCAATTATAATAACAAACAAATTATAATGTCCAACAAAAGAGTCATTTAAAGATTTGTTCACATTAGAATTTTTGATATTAGATTAGAACAAGGGTGAGATAAAAAAATTGTAAATCTTCAAATAGTTCATTACTATTTTCTCCTGCTATATTAATAATAATAACTGTTACGTAATAGACAGTTAATAGTAATGTCTGTAACCATCGGCAAAGTTTGCATAAGTACTTAATGAAAAAAACTAATTTACCTAATTACAGAACTTGTGACAATATAGAAGATGCACAACATAATTATGGTTATGGACATTGGACTGTGTCAAGGCCCTGTGGACGAAAGGGGTACTCCCTTTCGTCTACAGGTTGAAGGCTTTTCATTTAAATATTCAAACCTAGGATTGGTACAAAACATTTTGGCAGAACAGCTAAGGAGTGGAACTATCCCTGCTTCTGTATTCCAGAGTACTTAAGCTAGGGTGAATAGGCTCCTTCTGGCTTAGCTCGACTCTTGCCCCCGGCCTTGATTGGGATCCAGAGAGAATCCATTCTAAATAAAAAAATATCTTTATTCTTTTCAAATTCTAAATTCTTATTCTCATGGTAGGTGTAATAGAGAAGATACGATGGTATTTGATAGAATCAGGCGTTACTTGGCGGAAGTTCATATCCATTAGTAGAATAAAAAATATGTAGCTTACTTCCGCAAAACTCAAGCAGTGTGCAAGCAAATAAATGCAGGAACCGCAGACATCGGCACCTTCACCAACTACTCTACAAGTGTTTAGCCCCCACACGGAGCATCATCAGGAGTTGTTAGACCGTGCAATAACGAGCACTTAGTCACTGACTGACTATATACGATGGGGCTGCCATATAAATAAGGATTGAAGCCCTAAATTAAATAAAGAGAAAAATAAAAATATGTGGTATAGTTTCCAGCCTATAAGTTGAACCTAGTTTTAAACCTGTAAATACCTGTAAAGGACGTATCTGTTGAATACCTACAAACTGAAATATAAGGTAAGGTAATCGTATATACAACTAAGGTGACTGGTTACTCCAGTCGATTCCGATCTTTTGTATGATTGGATAATTCCGTTGATGAAGTCAGTATAGTTTATTTACCTGTTGATTATTTTCCAATCATTTTTGACAAACAGAGCACTATTTATTTCTTTGAATGACGTTAAAATTAAAAAAAGTATAAAGTATTACAAATTCAAAATTGGCGAAACATGTTGACCGTTTGGTGAATCGGTAGTGAGCCTGCCTTTTGCAGAGACGATCCTGGGTTTGAGTCCCGAAAGAGGCAGATATTTGTGTGATGAATTCTAGCATATGTACTTACAGTGTTTACTTTGGGTGAGTCTAATTGGTGTAAATGTAAGAAATAGCATAAAAAAAGATTTAATCGCTTCCATAATTTTCTTAAGTAATATAACATAAACAATTGTCTGATCGTCTCTAGCGCTTCATTTCAGTACACCCCAATAATTTTTATAGTTGTCTGGCAAAGATCGCTTTGAACGATAAAACCTCCCATTGTAACACTATTTACCTATTTTTTTGCTTTGTTATTTTCTTAATAAAGTATTATTAAAAAAGTGTTTTATATTATATATACGCACCGAATTAAATGTACATCAAAGAAAGCCGATAAATAGAGTTTAAGAACAATACTCAATGTGTACAAGTATTACATATTGTGCCCAAATGTCGGAAATGAAACAATTGCCGCACGGACCTTGATACTAAGTATGCGAAACAAAGAACAATGCACCGATATACTTATTTCGATGTATTTGTTAGGGAGTCGAGCTCCAAGGCTATTGATGTAGGAAATTTCGCAATGCCTCCATCCAAGTGCATCAGTGAAGCGCATCTTTGTCTGTGATGGGGCTAGAATTAATTTATAAGACCCCAGCTCCAGTACTACAAAGGCAGAATTGTCAAAATTTCCGAAACCGAGTGTCAGAATGTCCTAAAAGTTATTGGGACATGTTTATTATTTTTTTTGTACGTTCTTTTTGTTTTTTTTTTGTTTGTATATATGTTTATCTGGCATTGTTAATTAGTATGTAGTTTTGGAAAGTTTGACAATTTTATCTTTTTGTATTGGATGTGATTATGTCTGTCTTTTTGAAATAAAAGAAGGTGAAAAGACAGATATACAGACTATTTAGTTTATAAGCATGAGGAGGGGTTACAAATTAGTGCTTACCAATGCATTTGTGATTGTGCTATGATCTGTCTATCTGTGTCTGTGATAACCTTGTGTGGCCGCGTAAAAGCAATTGATAAATACCACGTACCTAATTGCGTTTTATTGACAAACGACGAACAAATTGACAACAATCAACGTTTAACGTAGGAGTTTTAATTTTATTTAAATACTAGATTTTACCCGCGGCTTCGCCCGCAATTTTTTTTTTCAATAAAAGGTATCCTATGTTACTACTAATACCTCGAAGAATATATGTACGAAGTTTCATGATGATCGGTTTAGTAGTTTTTGCGTGAAAGCATAACAGACAAACTTACATTCACATTTATAATATTAGTAGGGAGAGCAAAAATAACGTGACCCTTATTTCTTTTTTTATATTGTATTTTGTATACTAAGTACTTAAAGAAATTGAGGATGCTTAAGCAAAAAAATAATTCTTTGTCACTGTCAGGAAAGAAAAAAAGAATTACCATTGTTTCTGTCTTAATTGTCTTTTACGGAGACGAAGGCAAAAAAGGTATTCTGCCTAAAGGTAGTAAAATAAAAAATTAAATAATAAGAAATGATTACTTAATTTTTACTATAATTTAAAATAAAAATTATTAATAAAAACTGGGGGTTAATAAAATTAAAAGGAATCAATTGACTTCATTTTGGGTATTTCAACAGACATACTTATTTGTGATTGAATTCGCTTTTCAGCTTTTATACCTGAGTCATGGGTATTTATATACATTAAACTATGTATTATAATAACTACTAGCTGACCCAGCCACGCATTGCTGTGGCACAGTAATTTTATTTTTCTAAAATAAAAGATTTTTTCTAAAATAAAAGCAGCCTAAGTTACTCCTTATTACATCAGCTACCTGCCAATAAAAGTCCCGTCAAAATCGGTCCAGCCATTTCAGAGATTAGCCGGAACAAACAGACAGACAGACAGACAAAAATTGTAAAACATGTTATTTTGGTGTATGTACCGTATATCTTTATATATATAATTCTTCTGTGAGTGTGTATGTCACTGAACTCCTCCTAAACGGCTGGACCGATTTGAATGATTTTTTTTGTGTGTTCAAGGGGATCTGAGAATGGTTTAGATTCACAAATCAGCCCGGCAGATGGCGCTGCAGACGGTATCTAGGTTATTTATCTATACTGCAAAAATAACAGGCAGGACAACGTCTGTCGGGTCCACTAGTATAATTATATGCATGTAGTAAAAAACGGTTATTTCCATATAACAAACAGACACAATTTTATTTATATGTATAGATGTATGCTTACTTTGGGCTAGGCGAATTGGTGCATATGAATGTACGTACTATGAGGATTATAATTTGTTATTTAAAAGAGATCGCAGAAATGATTACTGTGCTTAACTGCACTTCTACTGACAAAAGGATACAAATAATGACCATCATACATTACACTAATGTTGAATACATTTGACAACAATATTCTCAAGCCCATGTGAAGATTAGTTAGTACAATCAACAGCACATCCACCTATACAACATAAAAAGAAATCCATTTGATTTTCATTATTTTCGTGTGATTTTATCTCACAGAGTTCGATTTAGAAAAAAATACAGTTTTCAGAAGGTTGATACAATATCTGGCAGCCTATGAGATGTCAGAATCAAATTGCGCAGAGAAATCGCTTTGTTGCCTAAAAATTATTTAGAAATAAACAAGTTATAACTGATGACATTTAAAAGTATTCGTAGGGTTTTTTATTTTAAAATTTATCAATAAAAACTTAACTCGTTAAAAATATTATATGAATGATGAATATTCATAATTATAGAGACTATTATAACTATCAAGAATAATGATATTTTTAATGATAAAAGCATTTACAAATGGAATCATTAACCGATTCGTGTCTACATATAATTACCAGAAACGAAGGCTACGAGCTTGATTTTCGTGAAAAATGTTTTATTCTGGGTAGATTTCCCTAAAAATTAATTTAAAGGGGTTATCATCGATTTAAAAATGACACGGCTCTAGTGGCTAGCGTCACACGCAAAAGAAAGTGATGGCACGCCAGACGTGCCATCCGCAATGAATCGATTAATAGAATCAAATAGATACTCAGGGTCATCCTACACATAAATACAAATCTAAAAAATCGTATTTTTTTCTTCATAATATTTGAAATTGTGAAATTTAATGATATTGTAAAGCACTAATCTATTTGTGTGCTATGTGAGCAATACTAAAGTTATTGTTCCGTATTAGGTGCATAATATACGTACATTATATGTTTTTGTATCCTTTTGTAGCACAACTATTTGTAACGCATCTTTAGAGCTGTTACTAGTGACAAGAGAATGATGTAATGGTACATAACATTCAATAGCACACAACCAAGCGTTTTCATTAACGATTTTCAACTTTAAGTCTTACATGTAGAGTTCAATATCAATTAAGGCAATTTGTCTTATTGTTGTAAGTTTACGTGATGTTGTTAGTATGAAACGACCGTATATGCGTTAGATTTTTTGCCTTAGGTCTTGGTTTATTTTACGATAAACGCTTCTTAGGGGGAGCATTTTAGGGTCTATTATTTTTTATAAAAATTGAATTCATTCAATCTTTACAATAGCGTTAGTTGCTATGTGAAGGATCACATAGCAACTAACGCTAAAGTGTTGGATAAGTTTCCTATTTACTGTTGAAACAAATAAAATGCGAATAATTATATGCTGCATATGATAGTGCTGTTAAATTGTTTTGAAATATTAATTCAATTCAATTCAATTTATTTAGTTGCAAATTAAGTGTACATCTTAAGGTATTAATACTAGCTTAGTACTTACAACTTAATTACTCTTTTCGAGTAGTACTTTTAAGAAACCGTATATCAATTATTAAGTAAACAGATTTCAAACAAAAGAAATGTCTGTTGGAAAAAGTCACCATATTCGGAATAAGAAGTATCGAACAATGTCCAAATAAATGGGTGTCAATGTATTTACTATTATATAACTTACCTAACTAATAAGACCTGAATAACAATTTTCAAATTATAAATTCCTTTTGAAATACTAAACAATTCTATACCAATAATTATTACAATGACACATACTTCAAATATCTCAATAAATACATTTTAAAGTTAACCTCAGTTTGGCTTAGAGTATCTAGAATAGTCAGACATTTAATAAATTGAATTAATATTTTTAGGTCATGCCAATTTTTTTGAAAATATCATTCTTGAACCTTTTATAAATAAACAAATATTGGAAACACATTAATTAAAAAATAACAATATAATAGGATTATTTACCATACTAAGACATACATGAATTATATTTAAAAATATTTAAGTTACAGTTTGCAAAAATCTTTTTTTTCTTACTTTCCACTTTTATACAAGATGCCATCAAATGTACAAATATTTATTAATTAAGGTTGACAACAACTTATCATAAATTTGTATTGTTAAGCTTGTAACGAGGCGCCATAGCTATATTGGCGACTCGTTGCTTTCATTGCGCTCTTCTCTGGCCATTTTTCATATTTTCTTTTCTCTTGGTTTCCTATTTTAAATTTACTGTCTGTCTCTTTTTATTTGTTTTGTTCTCGAAGTTCTTCCTTACCAGAGTCAGCACGTAGAGCGGTTGACTCACCGATAACAATCATTTAAATATATTTATAGTGCTGAGCAGTTAATAATAAGATCACAAGTTTAATAAGCTCATAAGCATAATTCACAAGTTTTCCTGTATATGTATTCTGTACCACCAGTTCCTGTTTGTAAGTCTATAAGTTTCTTTAAGGCACTATTGTAAGTAACCCTACCTTTTATAATATATTTTAGTGATAAATGTGAAATTGTTTTTGTATTCAGTGCAATTTACCTTTTTTTATATAATTGTTTCAGTTGTGCCTTAATTCCTTAAATACAAAAACAAGTGACCTTGAGTGCTTTTAATTCTCCCGACTGCACCCGTCACAAGCTTTATTTTAGTGTTGCTAATAATAGTTAACTAAGTTAACGTTTTGTGTTAAGTATTGAAGAAATGGTGTAATATAATTATTAATTCTACAAGCGAACTACGACTATATTGTTAGAAATGTGTATCAATGCAATGATCTGCTGCTCTGTGGAATTGCCTTAGCGTATATGCTAACTAACCACGAAAGATAGCTATTGATTACTATCAATATTTATGATATTGATTACTTACTGTGTGGTTTTAAAGAGAAAATCTTTCAAATCAACCAATGAAATATACATTGTCTGATTCGGAATTTATCATTGAAAGTTTTGTATCGTTTTATTCTAGGAACAGATCTTTTAACAACTAACATTAGTACGTGCTTTTCGAATGCCGGACAGGTTTTTTCTAAACTACCCGCTCTGTCATTGGTTTTATCCAGCAGTTTGTTTACCTATCTTTTCAGGTCACAGATCGATGATTTATTTTCAGAATGGAAAAAAAAAACATTTTTTAGAAGAAATTTTTATTTTTCTACTTAAGTACTCACTGTAGAAAGTCAAAAAATGAAGTAATCAACATTATAATTTAACTAGCTTCTGCCCGCGACTTTGTCCGCTTGGAATAGTAGCTTATGGCTAACGATAACTTTAGCCCGCGACTCCGTTTACGTAGAAGGTAAAATGTTATTTTAAAACTGCGATATCTCCTTAGATATTCATTGTAATCGAAAGATGTAAAGGGCAATTTTGTTTTTAATTAAATACTTGTGATGAATAACTTATTTATATGGATAAGGATAAATATAATGTTTATAAAAACATCTTCTCAAATAATGCATTATTTTAGAACAGATTAGTATAAAAATGGTTATAGTGAGCCAACCGTAAAAAATATACATATGCTTGTATGCATTTTTACCACTTTTAAAGGGGAACAATTCTGTCGTACATGCTTTTTGCGAAACTTTAACCGTTTACGCAGCGCACGCAGCGGAAGCTCTCAAGAGGAAAAAAATACCCGATTTTGAAACATTCTCCATTGGTGCTCCGCTCCTATTGGTCTTAGCGTGGTAATAAATAGCTTATAGCTTTTCTCGATAAATGGGCTATCTAACACTGAAATATTTTTTCAAATATTTCTTTTATTCAAATATTTTTTTCAAAATCAAAATCTTTTTTTCAATCAATTTTTCAAATAAACAAACTCTTCAGCTTTATAATATTAGTATAGATTATCAATATTAAATAATATTAATCAAAATATATTAATATAATTAATTATTTTCGTAATTTCACAAACGATACTGGTGTTATTTGAAATGATTGTTTAAATATATATAAAAAAGGACCTTCGTTCCAAAAATCCGTATTTTTTTGTTTAAACTGACGATTTAAATTATAAAGTAGGTATATACAGTTAATCATTGTGAGATAAATAAACACATTAATGATATATTCGGATTTTTTTAAACTTATTTCCAATTGCAAGTGCGTGTTAGACAAACAAAAAAGAAATAAAAATAAATAACGAAGCAATTAACCCGCTAAAGTATAATTTTAACGTTGTTCGCCTTTGAACTTTTGACATTTAGCGGATTTGACATTCAACATTCTGTGCTTTAGGTATGTGAGCTTTTGAGTATGTGCGCTTCTGAAATTTTGCTGTTCTAACAATTTGCGATATTTGTCATTTTGCGTTTTGACCTTATGCTCCTAAATGCTTCGCTTGTCTTGTCTTTTAAAATGTCTTGTCTTTTAATAATATTATAATAATATTTGTTACAATGACCAGTGTTGCCAACCAGAATTTTAGAAAATAAGTAGATTATGTGCCAAATGTTGGTAGAAGGTGGTAGAATGTAAAATGCAAAAGTGGTAGATCTACCACCTCAATTTAGAAGATTTTTCAAGATTAAAAATGCATGAACTTTTCTTAAAATGTTTATTAATTATACATATTTTTATTGAAAAACTTTAAGTCTTCCACCACCACACTTAAGATCACACCTGATTGCAATAGAAAAATCCTTCACCCTTGGTACTTTCTTGAAGCCAACCTGCAAATTCCTTGTCATTCTCCCATAATTTCGAATATTTTTGGTCATAGTGCCTTTTTCTAGCTATTCGTGGCGGAGTTCCTAACCTAGAACTCTGTGCATCGCTTTCGCTGCTGTCAGAATCCATTATGAACAAACAGCAATTAGCACTGGTAATATGTAGTTATTTAGTTTTAACAACAAAACAACACAAAACAGGAGCAAAGATTCACTATTGATTCCTCAACAAACCAACCAGAAATAGGCCACAAAACAGTATAATAATGTCTATGGGCGCGAACGACGAACTGTTGCTGACGTTTTTTTGTGGTTTATAGCCTGGACTCTACGTATGCTTGACGCATCGTCGCATGGCTCACGCAACACATCGCAACGTCCCTCGTCGATATAAAAATAATTCAAAGTGGTGATATGTCAAACTAATTAAAAAAATAGGTAGTTTTTAGGTCTAAGGTGGTAGATGTAGACTGAAGTGAAAATTGGTAGATCTACCAAAAAGTTGGTAGATATGACAACACTGACAATGACATCAATTATCCTAGCTTAAAGAAAGCACTATAAGGCTTGTGTTATAGATGATAATGTAGCGAATAGACATATATATGATACACAGAACACATAGATATGTAAGGTTTATCGAAATATATATAATACCGATGACTCACATAACAAATGCTCGTAATCCCTTCCGCAAATCGAACCCAGGACCGTCGGTGCGAATGCAGGATCGTTACCCTTGCACCAAACGGCTTTTATATAGTTGATGTGCCGACATAAAAATATCAGAGTCAATTCGACGAAACGCATTTTTAGTTATTTTTAAAAATAGCTTTAGATAATTATATACCTACCCTGGTATTATGTTCAACATGGACATGGAAATGCATAAAGCCTGCAGCAAATGTTTATTTGATACAAAGAAAAAATATTTTTTTGTTAATAATATACAAAGTATTTTGTTTATTTGAAGAAAACTGATTCTTTAGGGGAGCACATTAGGCTCTCAACTTTTTTAATTTGAACATTTTGTAAAATTTTTTTTTTTAATGCTGAAATTTGGCAAACAAGCAAACTGCCCACCTGATGGTAAGTGGTAACAGTCACCTATAATACATGTGGCTCTTGTGAGATTCGCAGCAAAACTGCAACCCCCACAAGAACCACAGTGTACGTTGCCAACTTGTGACACAAGATGTAAAGTCACTGTACCCAGTAATTTCACTGCCATATCTAACCCTTCAAACCGGAACACAGCAATGCAAGCACTGCTGCTTTGCGGCAGGAATAGGTAAGACGGAGTACCTAAGCAGACGACCCTGGTACAGAGTCTCCCTCCAGTAATTGCTATTGTAGATACTTTTTGAAGTGAAAACTTCTTTAGCGGCGCTGTGTACTTTTTTTGGAATGGGTAAAAATTTCTAAACTCGCGTCATGACACGTGACCTGATCGAAAATTCGTAAGACGGCGTAGGGCGCTTGCGCGATGTGCGTATAGTCGTGTCATTTTTAAACTTCATAGTGACAGTTACATTATTATTATTTTTTTAAATGTGTGCGCATGTGCAAAATACTGCCTGCGCATGCGCACAAAAAAATGCAACGAACACGACTTGGTGTGTTTGTTGACATGTTTGTATACGATAGCGCAATAAATGAATGTTGTATTTTACCACATAAATGATAGCACTTTTATACTGATATTTAAAGCAATTCGTGCGAAATTATTCCTTAGCCATTTCAAAATATCAATAATGCACAACGTTAATATTCAAGTTTTCACTTCTGCTGGCACTCCCGGAGTGCAACCCGTCGTTTTTTTGTTAGGTATTAACATTATTTTTTTCAATCACTATAGACATAATAAGAAGCTTGTTTAATCTAATTGTTAAAATAGTTGTTTTATGTTGATAATTGATGTAATTAAACGAGCTTTATGAAAATCAAACAGTACCTATTTTCAATTTATAATTAATTATAATTATTATAATACGGTGCGAATGTACGTACATTTTACAAAGCAGAGAGAGAGAGAGAGAGAGCGTTGTGACCACAGGCTATGAAGCAACACTATAGTGTTGCCAGGCTTTAAGCGCCATGTGCGTTTCAAATTTTTTCAAAAATATTTATTTATACTAATTAATATTATAATAATTTATAGTAAGAAAGTAATAATAATAAATAATATTAATTTTTCTTTCACAACTTGAAAAATATACATATTGTTGTTTACTTAGTATTAAAGTGACATAGTAATCAGATTGTGAGAGACTGGTGCCTGAAATTAACAGAAATACATGTATCTCAGAGCACCAGTTTTCTCCTCCTTGTGACGGGGAAAAAGTTTACATTTTTAATTACCCAAAAAACTTTTTAACAATGTATATACAGGGCGTCCCAAACTTATGGGACATGAAGGGGAAGTACCTTAAATATCGTAGATAGTGAAATTTGCTCAAAGAAGACTTTATGTTATTTTTAAAAGTTAGTAATTCTGCATTTATAGATTTTCTAAAAATTACTTGCTTCGTCTGGGAATCGAACCGACTTAAATGTCAAATAAAATCACCCTACTTTTATGATGCCAATCGAAAGAATAGCTAAAAAATAATAACTATGCTTAAGTTACATGGTTTTTTAAAAGAAAGGAACAACGTGAAATTAATATTTTAATCAAATTAAAAACATACATGAAACTGCCGTAGTCAATTAAGTAGGTATTTTTTTGTAAATTAATTAATTAAATGCTCAAAATGTGATCCCTCTTGTCTTACGCAAATCTCCAATCTTTTAATGAGTCCGCTGCCTGTTGATTTTCTTATCATTATGGTGAACACTCGATGTGATATGGCACAATTCTGTTTGCAACTCGCCCACGTTCTCGTATCGCTTTTTGTATAGCATATCTTTCACGTATCCCCAAAAGAAGAAATCTAATGGTGTAAGGTCCGGGGATCTGGCCGGCCATCTAATCGGTCCATTTGTACCAATCCATGTAGGAAAACATTCATTTAGAAAATCTGCTGCTCTCCGACTATTATGAGCCGGAGCTCCATCTTGTTGGAAAATTAAGTTTTCTTGCTCCGCCGCGGAAAGATTTCTTATCTTATCCCTTAAAATTTGAAGTATTCCTAAATACTTTTCCGTGTTCAAGGTTCCTTGGTAAAAATGGATTAAGAAAACCCGGTTTTTTAAAAGTCCGCACCAACAGTTGAGTGAAAAACGCACTTGGTTATTCGTTTCAGTGACTCGTAGGGGATTTTCTTTAGACCAAATACGATTATTGTTGCGGTTATACATACCGTTATTGCTAAAGTTAGATTCGTCTGTCCAAATAATATTATCCAAAAAATTTGGATTTTCGAGCAAGCGTGCCTGGATATCAAGACAGAAATTTCTTCTCCTTTCTGTATCGCCCGGAAGTAATTTTTGAACCAATCGTCCTTCAACATAACTCTTAAAACCGTGTTTTTTTAATACACGGTGTATTTTGCTTTTCGAAACTCCAATTTCATGTTCTCCTTCTCTCACCGATGCTTTCGGAAAAGCCGAAAAGTAAATTAAAATACCAAGTTCTTCGTCGTTGATCGTACGGTTTTCTTGCTGTGGTTCTCTTGGGCGTTTATCGAAACGTCCCAGAGTTTTCAAATTGTTCACAAGCCTTTTCAAAACTTTACGAGACGGTAATTGTCTATCAGGATATTTTACGCTATACCACCGCAAACTTCTAGAGATATCTTTATCATTCAAAAAATATGCTTCCATTAGATCAAAACTTACTTGATATGCCATGTTCGCAATAAATTAACACAATAACACTTGTGTAAGTGAATTAAGACTAAACAGATCAATATCCGAAAAATAAACGCTCGCACAGACTGTTCCATTTTCAAATTTAAGAACAACATTATTTTCGTTTTAAATTTGCCTTCAACGCTCGCACAGACTGTTCCATTTTCAAATTTTAGAACTACATTAATTTATTATTTTTAGCTATTCTTTCGATTGGCATCATAAAAGTAGGGTGATTTTTTTTTTGACATTTAAGTTGGTTCGATTCCCAGACGAAGCAAGTAATTTTTAGAAAATCTATGAATGCAGAATTACTAACTTTTAAAAATAACATAAAGTCTTCTTTGAGCAAAATTCACTATCTACGATATTTAAGGTACTTCCCCTTCATGTCCCATAAGTTTGGGACGCCCGTATATACTATAGAAAGAAAAAAAACAATTAACAACATAAATGAATCTTCAATGTTCAACCGAATTGATGTAAGACTAAAAAGAACATAGTAATACTTTGCCATGCACAGTATTATAGTAATATAAGTTATATACGGGATTGTTACCATGTACATACTATGTTTTTAGTGAGTTACTGATATTTCGGCACTGTTGCAAGCGCCATGATCAGTGACATAACGTACATTACTATAATATAATGTTAGTGACCATGAAAGTTTAAAACAATATATGTACAGTATTACAATAAGACAATTGGTAAATAGTTTGTTTCTAAAATTAAACTATAGTACATGTTTTGTCTTACTATTTAGGGGGGCGTAAGTAACTAAGTAAGTACCTATTGGTCGTGTGATGTACGGCATTACAGGTAAATAGAATTATAAATTAGGTGTTAATAAAGCTATTGCTTGGAATCGGTGTGTTTAAAGGAGTTGTAATATGTCATTAGATGATCAAGTCTATGGAAAAATTGGAGGAGTAAATAAAGGAAACATGTAACTATTACAAACGTTGTTTGGTTTAGAAAAGAATGGCACCAATATTCCGTAATTAATAATAATGTCGTAATAGGCGACTAATGTGATCTGAGGTAACCGCAGTAACCAGGTAGATAACAAAATGAGCAGCATCTCGTTCCGTATGATGATATTCAAAAAGCTCCCAATAAATTTAATTTCATACGACTGGTTCGCGATCTCCTTTTAAATACTCCGAACCTTTCCACTTAATCTCGCTTTTATGCCTAGTAATACTAATATTGATTTAGTGTATCGATATTTAAGTAGTTTATTATTTTATATATGTTTATTATTTTGTTATACATGATGTATGTTTATGTAGTGTATAGCATTTTCTATTAACATTTTCAATGCACCTCCAATACGCTATCAGATTCTAACTTTCCGGTTGACTGGTAGAGAATGCCTAATGGCATTAAGTCCGCCATTTGTACATACTTTGTGTGCAACAAAGTTTAAATAAATAAAATAAATAAATATGATTTTTAAAAACCGTTATGAGCTATTACAGAATTGATGATTATTTAAAGGAAAAAACATCATTTGCTTTAAAAAAAACTATACTTCAAAATAATGTTTTGTAAAGTTATTTTTGTAATGCATTATTACAAGCGCCTATTTGCTAAATTTAAAAAATCTGTAACACATTAGGGAGATAAAAATAACTCTTGAAAACTTTCTTGTGGCTTTTTCTCGGTACAATGTCTCCCGTTCGTAGGACTTACGAAGCCATGGCATAGTTGACTTTCAATAAATGCATTGTAAATGCTCATATTCAATAAAAAACATTTTATTTTCATCTTCGTCTTCGTATTCGTCTTCGTATTCGCCTTCGTATTCGCCTTCGTCTTCGTCTTCGTCTTCGTCTTCATCTTTATCTTCATCTTTATCTTTACTGCGTCTTCAACCCGCCCGCCAAGCGTAGAGATTATGGCAAAACATTATTAGCGAAGTGCTTATTGTCTTTCGAATGAGATGTACTAGTGATAGTTTTAGACGGCCATAACTTATCTGGTTAGATATGAACATGGAACCAAGCGGATCTAATTGAATCTTGCTTATGTATTACGGACGTCGACTCGTAACTTAAAAGTGGGCATTGACGATCAGTTTTTCGCGTCAGTCCAGACGAAAAATGGGGCGTCACTCCAAATGGTTTTAGGCCAACTTGATTTCCGCATTCACTGCCATCACTCCGGCTCTTCAGTTTTCAATCGGCCGGGCTGTTAGGAAGTTTACTACCTGTTTTATGATGGATTGACGCGCCGAGTTGGATTTATGATAGTCTCGGAAATACGTGGCGCGCCGTCAGTTAAAACTCTGAAGTCGAATTATCTCGACACTCACGATCAAATTTTGGATGGACGTCAGTTGAATTGATGCGAAAAACTGATCGTCAATTCGCAGCTTAAGCGTTTAGCTTACCAAGGGGGGTATATGGGATAATTTTCTTTATGTAAATTAGAAAGAACATAATATAAGTGCAAAATATTAATTAGGTATAATTAATAAAGTTTTCGATATGTTTAAAAAAATGTTGTTAAGATGTTGATAGTTAGATATCTAAATAGTGAGTTGTGGGTTTATTAAACTTGTAACAATTTTTTTATAATATCTCAAGCGATCTACAAGGGTCCTCCGAGTTTATTTTTAATTATAGGTAGGAGGTAATATGTCATAGTTTGAGTTATAATAATATAAAATGTTTAGTCACGATTTTAGTTTTTGCGAAGAATGATGTTTAAAAAATATATAGTCAATTGATACGCAGTAAGAAAACAATATAAATGCCGACACTAAACATTAACAATTCAAAAATTTATAATCAAATAAAATATGTAAATATTAAGCTTGAAGATGCAATTATCTTCGAGCTTGAATAAAATAGATATGCTGCCGACAAAATATAATAAATAAATATAATTTTAGAATTATGTAAAGAAAGTCAGTTCGAGGTGACAAGTGACAATTTTAATCAAACTTCTAATACTACTATCAAAAACAAACGTATAAAAAGTATAGACCTCTTCCGTCTGCAACATAGATAGATCATTCAAAAGTACAAATACTTAATAAATAAATAATTAATAAGATATATTCGTTTTCATATTATGTTTATTATGAGTTATAAACGTATCATAGATTAAATGAACAAAGTTTTTGAGATTTTTTCATGAAATAACGTTTCTAATTAATAAATTAGCTTTAGCACGTCCCGTTATCGCTCAATATTTTTGACGGGCAATCACGACGTGCTATCAGCCGTCGAAGAGACAATATTGCAGAATCGGCTGATAATGATGCCACGACTTCCAGGTGCAGCGCGCGAGACGTTAAACACGTGTAAACAGCACCGTACCTTTTTTCACGACGACGTCCGATTGATATGTTTAATGGACCAAAGTAGTCAACACCCACATTAGTGAACGGCCGTTGGTGGTGCGCAAATCTCACTGCAGGTATATCTCCAAGTTTTGGAATTTGTGCTTGAGCCTTTTTGTTTGAACACATCTGGCACTTCCGCGCTACGTTTCGCACCACATTTCGGCATCTTAAAACCCAAAACCGCTCACGAACCATATTAACCACTGTTTCATTGTTACCATGGCCTGCTTTTTCGTGAAGATGACCGATAAACAGACGAACTATTTGGTGCCTTCCGTCAAGAACAATAGGATAGTTGGAAAATTGATCAAAATTCTCAACAGAATTTACTCTACCAGCCAACTTCAAAAGACCATCATGGTGTATCACCGCCAGTCGATATAGTTTACTCTGTTTAGGAATCGGAGTGGAAGTAAGTAGACATGTGATTTTACAACTGAACGCGAAGAAACGTTTGTGGACTGTATACACAACTCTTGTAGACCCTGGTTTGTGGTAACAGGATGGGGTGCGGTGAGCGCCTCGACCAGAATGGGGCTCGAAGCCCGGTTGAGAACACTCATATAAGGCACACCTGTTTCCTCACCAGAATTTACAGGAGCGTCCCCACGAATTGACTTTGACCTGGTAATCATAATTGTTCGGCTCGAAGACCAAAAATTGTTGCCGACAATATATAATAAATAAATATAATTTTAGAATTATGTAAAAAAAAGTGGGGTTTTTTTTTGTTTTTTTTTTTTTTTTTTTTTTTTTTTTTTTGCCTGTAAAGTCGGTTTTACGGGCGAAGATTTTACGTGACAACGTCTTTTTCTCGGTAGAATATTTATTGATATGAATATAATTAAATTGCACAATGCGCGCGGCAGACCGATCATAGTTGAGTGGGAGAGAGACGCAAGGCATTCGGCGGGCCTCTCTCTCGTTCGGTGACTCATCGTAACGTTACCGAGCGTTACACTTTTTCATAAGTGACTCCCAGCCGCAACCAATTTATAAGACGTTATCACGTCAAAAGTCAGTTCGAGGTGACAAGTGACAATTTTAATCAAACTTCTAATACTACTATCAAAAACAAACGTATAAAAAGTATAGACCTCTTTCGTCTGCAACATAGATAGATCATTCAAAAGTACAAATACTTAATAAATAAATAATTAATAAGATATATTCGTTTTCATATATAGGAAATGAGTTATAAACGTATCATAGATCAAATGAACAAAGTTTTTGAGATTTTTTCATGAAATAACGTTTCTAATTAATAAATTTGCTTCACGACCGAAACAATTTATTACATTTGTAATTTTGACGTGACAACGTCTTATAAATTGGTTGCGGCTGGGAGTCACTTATGAAAAAGTGTAACGCTCGGTAACGTTACGATGAGTCACCGAACGAGAGAGAGGCCCGCCGAATGTTTTCTCAATATTTAAAAGTTTATTGATTTTTAATATTATAAGTATATATATGAAATTGTAAACTCTTTATGATATATATAATACAAAAAAATTGTTTATATCGATAAATTTTGATAACCATCCAAGATTGTTCCATTTAAATCATTAATGTATAAATCACTTATAATATAAATATTTAATAGTAGTAGATATATTTCCTATATAACCCAAATTATTCATTTATTAATTTTCGAAATATATTACAGGCATTTATATTTAAACATCCTGTTACATAATGATTTATAGTTTTTTTTATCCTCAACAAAATCACTCAAATAGGAATTAGTTAAGTTTAAGTTTACATGTACAATGTTTTAGTAAACAAAATATATTTCTATAGTTAAAATTTGTGCAATTCTTATTTTCATTCAATTCCTTGTTCCTATTGTGCAATTTAATTATATTCATATCAATAAATATTCTACCGAGAAAAAGACGTTGTCACGTAAAATCTTCGCCCGTAAAACCGACTTTACAGGCAACCATTTTTTTTTCAATACTTATCGAAATACAAACTGTCAAGCCCAAAGGAAAAATACTTTATTTTCAGTTGAAACATCGCTAATTATTGTTTTGACGTGACAACGTCTTATAAATTGGTTTGCCGGGTGACACTTATGAAAAAGTGTAACGCTCGGTAACGTTACGATGAGTCACCGAACGAGAGAGAGGCCCGCCGAATGCCTTGTTTTCACATTATTATTATTATTATTATTACGTATATATATATATATATATATATATTAAATATTTAATTTATTAATATAAATTTATATATATTTTTATTTATTGTAAAAATTATAAAAAATGGTTTAATTACATTTTTAATTTAATTTATTACGTATATATATATATATATATTAAATATTTAATTTATTAATATAAATTTATATATATTTAAATATTTAATTAATTATATATTAATAATATATTAATAATTATTTAATTTATTATTAAAATTAAAAATATTATATATATTTCAATGATTATAGATTGATTTATAATTTATATTAATTTTTAATATAAATATTATGAATTAGAGAGAGAGAAAATATTAAATATTTAATAATTTATAATAAATATTTTAATATAAAAAAAAAAAAAAAATCTATGCAATTTTTATTACTTATAAATAAAAATTATTATAGTTTATATAATTTATTATAAATTTATTTTACATATAAATTTTAGTGTTTAATTTTAATTATTTTAATAATAATTAATTTTAATTAATAGTAATTAATATTAAAAATTTAAGAAATTAAGATTTAGTAATATTTAAATTAATAACTAATTTTGTGCCAGCAGTTGCGGTTATACAAAAATTAAATTAAATTTTATTAATAATTAAGTAATAATTTTATTTTAGTAATTAATTAAATATTAAATTATTGAGTGAAATTTTAATTTAGTTTAATTTAATTTTATATTATGATTTAATAAAATTTAATAATAAACTAGGATTAGATACCCTATTATATAGAATTTAAATAAAAAATATTAAAATAATAAATAAGTATTTATTGAAACTTAAATAATTTGGCGGTATTGACGTGACAACGTCTTATAAATTGGTTTGCCGGGTGACACTTCAAGAAACTGCGTTACGCTCCGCTCACGTTATGCGCTCACAATGAGAGCGAGTGAGAGGCACGCGTCCCTTCCACTCGGGCATGGTTAGCCCGCCTAAGAGCGAGAGAGACAGACATAAAAAGTGGAAGGGACGCGTGCCTATAAATTAATGTTTTAAATATAATTCTTTGTATAAATAAATGTTTTAAATTGTTACTATTATTTCATCCTTCGTCCTACTATACGAATGAATATTCACATTTAAATTATTTTACCACTCAAAGTCGTTGTCACGTAAAACTTTCGCCTGTATACCGACTTTACAGGCAACCAATTTTTTTTTATCCTCTGTATGTCATAGTTTGAGTATATTTATTTCAAATAGATTCTTGCTGACTTTGTTGTAATGGACTTGTCCTAGCCTGTACGAAACCACGTTGGATATGGCCTTAAAAATTAACAAAGACTTTCTTCGAGCTATCATCAACCGACTTTCGTAGCTCTCACCGGGTTCGCAGTCAGGTATTTTGAAAGGACCCTGCCCATTATTAGTTCTACGTCTTCGTCAAAATTGATACCAATATACACAACCTTAACACAGCTCCAGTGTTTATAATATAATAAGTAATAATATTTCTTATTATGCTAATTAGCCAAGCCTAAAGTACACTGTAAGGTATGTGTTATGGATACTAGGTAACGGATAGACATACATAATTGATACAAAGATATATAATATTCAAAGAAATATATATATATAAACCATGACCCAGATACAAATGCTGGTATTCATGGCTGGTAGGGACTTGAACTCAAAGTCATCAGTAAGGAAGCGGATCGTGATCGTTGCACCAAACGTTCGGCGTTGTTTTTCCGCATAATTATTACACACTTTCAGAATATTATCATACTGTCGAAGTTTTAACTGTGATAAGAACTATAAACATCGTGATGAGGTGAAAAAACACAATAATGACCGATTAACTGTTTCGTAATGTGGTTACATAATTACTATGTTTGTAGATTACTCGGTATTTACATAAAAAATAGATTATATGAATTGTTTCTGGCATTAAAATAAGAATAGAAAAAATGGATTTAATTGATAAGATTGATTCATCGCACGGAAAGCTGATGATCTGTTTGTAGTTGTGATACATTTAACGAACGGTTCGATTTTGTGCCTAAATCATTGGTTCTTATCTATATTTTATGTAAATATTACTTACTTATGTATTGTATATGTTTATCTGTTATCATAGTATCTATAACACAAAGTTTACCGTGCTAACTACAGTATTTACTTTCTCTGTTTTGTTGCATTCTTTTATACTGTGAATGAATTTTTAATTGATTTATTTAAATGTCTTTAATATCTTAATTGTGCTATTAAAAAACAATTACTTCAATAGAATTAGGTACTGTTTAATTTTTATTGTGATCATCACCAGTGTATTCGGGAAGAAAAAAAACAGTTATCAACGTTTGTAAACCTCTTGAGACATTTTTGACAAGCTGAAAACTGTAAGAAGGTATTATACACATTTTTAAACTAATTCTACAAAATCAGTTATTAAGAATTGACTAATTTTGAAAAATATATTTGTGGGGGTTTCTTTTTGGTTAAGCGTGTTAACATATTCAGTTCTTACACTTCCGCGCACATTACACATTAGAATAAAACACTTTTTACGGATTTTTGCGCATGTTTTATTTTATATTTATTTGACCTACATTGTGGACAACCATCATCTTAGTTATCCTATGATCACGGCTCCTGTAAAGGAGTCGAAACGTCAGGATTAAATAAATATAAAATAAAACATGCGCAAAAATCCGTAAAAAAGTGTTTTATTCTAAGCGGGTTAAGTTTTTATGCTTTGAAACTTTTCTAAACACACAGCCTCTGTATGCTGAAATAGAGGTTATGTATTACCTATTCGGTAACAGATGCTACATTTGTTAATGTATTATATTTATAAGCTAGAAGTAAATTAAGTAAGAAATGTAATCTTTTATGGTTATGGTTAAATAAATAAATATAAATATTATTACACAGTAATTTTTTCTCGTCATTTCAATCAGCCTTGTAAGGCGTATAATTGTCTATAACGCCTAACAAAAATATAAAATCAGTAATAAAGGACTTTGTAATCATTAGACGTTTTGAACAAACGAAATTAATAACAATATATTTTTTAAATCTTTCATACGTATCACAAATTTCAGAGACAGTATACATAATATAAGTACGATATCTAATAAACTACAATAAAAAAAATAAACGTCTTAGGTGTCAGCAGAGACATGAACAAACATCCTCTCTCTATCCGGGTGAGATAGCTTAATTATCAAAAAATATAATAAACTAGCTGACCCAGCCACGCGTTAATGTGGCACAGTAATTGTAAAGAATTTTCTATAATAAAGTAGCCTAAGTTACTCCTTATTACATCAGTTACCTGCCAATAAAAGTCCCGTCAAAATGGGTCCAGCCATTTCAGAGATTAGCCGGAACAAACAGACAAAAATTGTAAAAAAGTTATTTTAGTGTATGTACCGTATATATATTTATATACATGTAGTAAAAAATGGTTATTTCAATATTACAAACAGACACTCCAATTTTATTTATATGTATAGATACATACAAAGTATTCACTAGGAGTAAATTCTGTAGATAATAACCAATTACCATTTTATTCAAATGACATGGCTATGTATCCGGCAACTTTTTTTATAATAATAAATGATGTTTTGCCGAAAAAAATTAAAGATGAGGTTAAAAGAAGTTCGCACGAATCAACTGACGTTACAACGTTAAATACATCATTGTATACGTTTCTTTGTGTGAACATTGAATGGCATTCGGAAATTGGCATCAATAACATGTAAATATTTTTTATTTTATTGAAAAAACTTTTAGCAATTCCGGGTTCATTTGTTATTTTTATTATGGCTAATTCAATAGACGGATTTGGTGTTAGGATAAAAAAATATATAATTACAGTTTTTAAATTTACTTTACTTCTTGTTTTTATAATTAAAGAAACTTTAACTAGAAAATATCTAATTTGTCAGGCGGGACATAATAGAAAATATTATTATTTTAAACAATTGTGTTAATCAAGCGAATTTTCCAAAAAGTTACTTCAAATGGTAAAGTTCATTTAATATTTTTATAACTTGAAGTTACATTAAATGATAAGGTTTTCATCAAATGCTACACTATAACGACGTATTGAAATTAATTGTGGTTTGAATAAATCTACTCTCTGTTGATAAATTACTTTTCATATATTTTAAAAGGCAATTTGTCTAGAAGACCTTTATTAATTATTCTCATATATTAAAATGTTTTTTGCGTTTGTAAGATCTATAAGAAAACAGGTTTTAATAAACTGTACAATTATATTATAAACAATTTTATATCTATATACTATGGCATTCCAATTTATCAATACATACTTAACACTATCATAATTTACACACATTTTTAATCAGTCATCGAGTCTAATATGACTTCTTTAGAGCATCCACATACCAATTTGAAACATTCACAATTTAAAATTCACCACAGCAATTCTCGACTATAAAATGCTAATGAAATTGAATTAGTATTACTTCATCAAACAAGTGACGGCTCACCATACACTCCTGCAAACAATATAACATTTGCACTTCTCTCCATTATCAAAAACACGAAATCACGATTTGCAACAAACCGCTGCCCCAAAATCCTGTTTTCTAATCCTACAACTGTAGAAGATGCAGCTGTTGTTCCTTCTTCTGTCACTTCCAATTCAACACTCTGTATCGTCTTCGAAACATATAACGGTGTATCTGAAACACCAGGCAGTTGCGCCTTTTGTGGGTCGAATAAGGATACAATACCACTGTACTGTAAAGGAGGTATCAAATCCAATTTTGTTGACAACTTGAAACGAGGAATGAAACAGTCTATCTCTGGCCATCTATCTGTTTCTCGCAATTGACCCATCCAATCAAGAGAATTAGTGGAGAGGTTGCTTAAAACTTTTTTGACAGACACACCATTGTACGGCAAAAGAATAACCATGGAATACTGTGACGTTTTCCCATAGGTCATCTCCAAGACTTGAGCTTCAATTTCCGCCGGAAAAGCCAAAGCATGGGGAGCTTTCTGATACATCATGTTCACTGTTCCAATCTGTTTGCCTACTGAACCATAAAACGGATTTTCCTTGGTTTGCGTTTTGTCAAATTGATAAGTCCAAGTGGCTTTGAAGTATAGGGCATCAACTAACACCATCCTTAAGTTCTCCAGGGCTTCTGGTGTAACTACATTGGTGATCAGTCCTTCTGTGGCGAGACATACGTAGTAATTTATATCGTGAGCTAACTTTGTTGTATTACTTGGGTCCACAGAGTAGATATCGGTGTTGTATGTGGTTGCTGCTTGGCAAAATTCAGGGTGTACTTCCAGAGAACAATCAGTGAACATAGCTGACTGTCCTTTTAATATCACGTCTTGTTTACTACTCTTCAGGAGACTGTTCAATATGGTATGAAGCGATTGAGTTCTATGCAAGTCCCGTGGGAGTTTCAACCCTTTCATAAGCTCGAAGAATGTATCTCCAGAAGATCCTTCGGCGAGCAGTGAGAAAATACCCCATACGGATAGCGGAGACACTGCAAGATTCTTTGAGCCAAAGTTTTCTTGATGCGCGTACGTATTTTCTAACAGTTGTAGCGCGAATTCGTTTACGTATGTGAGGTCGTTCGATGCCGGTGCCGCGTGCGCCGCTGTCGCAAAGATCAAGTATGTAATGGCCTTCCACATTTTACACGACTAAATCGTAGAGGCTTGAGCGCAATACTGATGGTAAAGAGCGATGCTATCAATTTCAATGGTTTTCTCACGTGTGTTGCTCACAATGGGTATCATTTAACTGGTTAGGCAACGTTCATCGTGGAGATTTAGTACTAAGGGCTTATATGCCAATGTGTTTAATCGATTAGATCTAATTTATCGATTCGGATCATAAATCGGTTAGAATTTTTTTAATGTGTCTTAAAGGATTCGTTTTTGATTTTTACGGAATTTTATCTTTTTAGTACGTGGATTTTAATGGCGTTGCTTAACTTATCACTAAATATATAATTATTTTTACTGTGCAGTTTTCTACGTCCTTATTTATGATGACTACTGTGCATAAACGTTAAATGAACCAGCGACTTTGTCATCTAATGATGTTTCATTTTCATTATCACCATCATTCCGCATCTAATTTGTCAAACCTGTAGCGATTAGTGACGCGTTGCTATTGTAAACGACAAAAGAAGTATTCAAACATTTATTCTCATAAAAAGCGAACATGACTTTAAGTATGATAATTGACACGATAAAATATCTTAACTAGAATATATTATTTTTTTAATCTTACAATTTCAAGTCATTTCATTGAAATAGTAATCGGATGTTTGGGCGTATTGATAAAAGTAGTCGAAATAAAACATTTTAACAATTCTGATATTTTTTCTATAGCACCCTTGTTATTTTTGTTAAGTGATTGGTGACTAATTAAGAAACTGATGGTGATGGCCAAAGTAGGTTTAAATAAGGCCTGAACATTTTTTCATGTTTGTTTAATTTTTTATACATTTGCCTCTGTATAAGCTCTTAGCTGTTCTCAATTTGGAATAAAAATAGTACTTATTAGTTTTATTGGACTGAATAAATATTATATAACATATGTATAGTTACTCATAGAGTGCAAGAAATTGAATTGATTTTCTTAGTATTAGGCCAACGTTGACACATCTTAAATATTTAATAATATTATAAAATTATTTACTTATACAATTCAAGTAAGAATTTCGAGATTCATTATCATCAGGACCATATTGTTTAGACATAAATCTTTCTCTAGGAGAAACCACATAGAAGAGGAAGAGTATAAAGGAGTTCGAGATGGTGAATTTTTGCTCACCAATCCTACGAGGTACCTTTGAGGATATCGCTTAACTTCAGACTTCGGAATATTAGATTCTTCACCAATTTTTTTACTTGGAAGCGTCTTGAGATATATATGAAGGAGAAAAAAATCTATTTGTTTACAGGCGTACAGCGAGACTCGAACCCAAGGGATGTGGCAACGTTATCTGGGCAAGTATGCTTCCGATTGATATAAATAAAGCTTGGAAGACCCGTAAACATTTTACAGAGCTGACTTAAGCTGACGACAGATCCATATCTTCATGTTCTATAAATTTCTAACTACAACATCACTACACATCAACGACGTTGACAAAAAGAGTGAAAGTGTATCAAATATGAAGCTTCTCCAAGTCTAAACCGAGAAAAGATTAGTATCTATATATCTACACTAATATTATAAAGAGGAAAGATTTGTATTTTTGTATGTTTGCAATAAATAAATTCAAAAACTACTCAGCCGATTTCAAAATTCTTTCACCATTGGAAAGCTACATTCACGCTGAGTAACATAGGCTATATTTAAAGCTAAAAAACATTAAAGAATTTTGTCCACCCTGTGCGAAGCTGGGACGGGCCGTTAGTTAATATATAAATTCCGTGTCACAGTGTTTGACCGCTATGAACTTTTAAACTATTCAACCAATTTTGATGTTTTTTTTTTTTGTTTTGCTGAATTCGTTCCGACTTAAGACATAGGATAGGTATTATTAATACACAACAACGCGTGGCCGGATCTGCTAGTAATCTAATATATATTGATAAATGTGAATCCAGCATTTAAATAACGAAATAGAAGAATGTTCCAATTATATTTTGCTAACTGTACAGAAAAGAGAGTAGTTTGAATTTTAAGATCAGTGGTGCTGATCTGACTGGACGCCTGATAACTTATCTGCCACAATCCCACGGTGTCGCAGTTAAAATGTGCAATTTCTGTAACTCATTATTATTTCTTATGGCAGAAAATTATTCTCATTTTATGAACCCGCAAGAATATAGTTAATCATTTCTAAATATTTTTAGTAATAATTTCTTTTTATGTAAAAATGTAGAAGTTAAATTCTTGAAGAAAAAAAAATAGAATAATCTCATTGTTTTTTCCAATGTTGGATATTTGTAGAACTATTACATAAAGAGATGACGCTGGCGACAGTTTAAGAAATATTTACAATTAGAGGATTTCGGGACAAGTTAATTTTTCTAGTAATAATTTCTTTATATATAAAAATCTAGCAATTGAATGCTTATAAAAAATATAATGACATCATAGGCAAAAATTAACTTTATATTAATAAGGATAGAGCACAAACTGAAGTTAGAATACATCTTCATCAGCCTAAAATGCCGTACCTATGAATAAAAAAACTTCGTAAAGAGATTGGGCCTTAATCCACCAAGCAGCTCCAACTCGGATTTGTGGGTGTAAACGACTGTAGATATAACCAAAATCATAGGCTTCGGTACTTTAAAAGAGTGAATGAGTTCGAAAAAAAATTTTTTCGATCACCCATCCCATACCCGGCCTTCGCTAAAGTTGCTTAACATTCACAATCGCAGGACGAACGCGATAATCAGTAATGATATTATAGTAATAGAATTGCCGATCATCGGCTTAAGGTAAAGGTCACAGACAACATGTGTGTGTTAAAGATACTCGTACAACTAAGATATAGCAACAAACCATCGTAATATTTTAGTCACCTACCAACTGTAACCGACCCATAGAGTACTTTAGTACGGAAAAACCAACCAAACAACTAAAGTGCGATAGTTTGAAATTCTACTCAAAAATACAAATTTGTACTTTCAGTAGTTTTTTTTTTACAATATTAACAATGCGAGAAACCCGTTATTAGTATTCTCGATAAATCTTCGTGGTAATCCGCTTGGATTAAAGCTTGCCTCTCAACCAATGTGGTACGGCCGCCTTGAAAACTTAAATATCCTAGGGAATGTATTATTAAAGTTTTCAAGCAACACAGATAGTAATTATAAATGCAAAAGTAAGACTCTGGATTTTTACCCGCATGAAGAATAACACGCATAACTGCAATTTAACCTAAATCCATGTGAAAGAAGTCGCAGGGTACCTCTAGTATATAGAGCAAAAGACAATAATCTCTACTTATTTTATAAATGTGAATGTAAGTTTGTTTGTTATGCTGTCACACAAAAACTACTAAACCGATCATCATGAAACTTCGTTCATATATTCTTGGAGGTATTAGAAGTAACATAGGATACTTTTTACTAAAAAAATTAAAACAAAAAGCGGGCGAAACCGCGGGTAAAAGGTAGTAAATAATAAATAAATAAATATTTCTCACATTCACATCAATTAGCCTAGCCCAAAGTAAGCACATACAGACTTGTGTTATGGATACTAGCTTAACAGATACACATACACATATGGTACATAGATATGGTATATTCATAAAAATATATATAAACACCCATGACTCAGGTACAAATTGTTCGTATTCATCATACAAACATCTGCCCCCTCCGGGATTCGAACCCACGATCGTCGGTGCGAAAGGCAGGATCGCTACCGTTGCACCAAACGGTCGGTCTTTAATGACCACAAATGGTAAAAAAATACAAATAAAAGTTATTTTTTTGTACTTTTTATACTTATTTTTATTGGATCTGAATATAGGTAAATAAAGGTAAACAGAACAATATATTTTTATTTTTATCAAATTATACTATTAGGCTATTAGGCCGATAAAAGTGAAAGGAATAATTCGGAAACTAAATATATACAAGGCCAAGACACACGGTTGAATTTAAATCAACAAGCTACCTTTGTTTGTTTATGATGCAAATAACATTTTTGTATGGAAACGCGCTTCATCTACAAGGGTTGCCTCTATCTGAGTTTGAAAAAAAAATGTTACTTTTAGAAAAATGTTTTGTTATAATAACTGTTTGGTTTAGATACGTGCATTGATATAGATTTTTTATTTAATAGACAAGCTATAAAATAAAACACACATACACAATATCACAATCCCTGATTCATGATAAAAACTATAATATTTACATTAATTTACAAATACGTTAAAATAGCATCATCTGTCACAATTTAGATGTAAAGATAATTGGGTTACGCAAAGCAATTGTTTTGCGTCACCTTAGCCATCAAACACCTTGTGAGCATTGTGAACCTTGCTAACTCAATATTTGCATATAGTTGAACAAACAATTATTGAAGTGAAAACTTCTTTAGCATCGTTGTGATTTTAAAGTGGATGAAACGAAAATGCGACAGTAAAAAGAGACAGACACATAAATTCATAAGATTCGCATGCGTAGTACAAAGCTTGACAGAAGGCATCACCACAATCGTAGTATTTTGTATACGTGTACGTATTATTTTTGAAGGTTTCACTTCTACCACGTGTGAATTGCACACATGCTTTTTTATACAATTGGTACAGTTAATAATCTGTGCTAGTGTAGCTTCATGCAGCTGTTATTATTATATCTCTATTGTATGTTCTTTATTAATCTTTGTATCAAAACTGAGGCATGATTGATTATTATACCATGGGATCGGGAGATGTAGTGATACTCCAGTTGATGGCGTAGAAGTATATTTACTTAATTAAAATATGCGCTTATATACTAAATACTACGTGCTCATCTATCTATGTCCTATCGACTAATTATTATTTGGCTATATGGCCCTAATATTATTTCTTGTTCAGTAGGGAATTCCGTGCCTAACCGACACACATACAAGAGTAGAGGCAGAGTTACTTTGATGCTTAACTGATATTTTGTTGTTTTGTAAACCAAAATCTTCGGTGGGTGATAGAATCAGATTCACCCTTAACTGTAACAAAAATCAGTCTGATAACATTAAAATGAAATACGCGGTGTTGCGTTATAAAGTTTATATCGATAAAATTGATTCTCTTGAATCGCCAACCCTACTGATACACCGACTTGTCCGTCAACCTATCGAATGGCACAAACAAAACGTCAAAAGCCTCTACAAATCTTTAATTTGACACTTAAAGTTTGGTGTTGCAATAGTAATTTTAATGAAAACTCGTAAGGTTTAGATGTAAATACTTATCTGTAATAGTACAATAATTTATGACAAACATTATAGGTATCTAATACTATGTGGTATGTCAATATTTATAAATGGATATTCCTAAAAAACGTATTATAGAATATTGTGACGCAAAATTAGTTGATAATTCTGATTTTTAATTCTGAATTTTACGCACCTTCTGGGTTAGCTCGTTCCATCGTGGATTCTGTCTGGCCCCCGGGCTTGATTGGGATCAAGTGAACCCATTTACAAAAAAAAAAAATTACAAACTTTTTGGCAAGTCTTCTGGTAGTCTTCTCTGCAAGTTTTCAATCCTTCAACAGATTTAATAATAGATCAGAATAAATAATAATAATTATTATTTAATTTTATTCAAATAAAAAGAGGATTTAACACCGTGTAGAGTGATCACTTCTTTTTGATACATAAATAATTTGTGCCAAAATATAATAAATTAATAATATTAAATTCTATGAGCAAATCCAAATGAAAAACGTAGCAACAACAATAATAATAATTTCAAAATTTACTTTAATTCAATTAATTTTTAATTTATTCTAATTTGTAATAATTATTAAATTATATATAAATAAAAATGTGAAACAACTTAAATAATGAATAAAAACTAACTTAATAAAATCTTTATTATACATACTTAAATCGTATACATGTGATAGTATGGAACCGGCATATGTATTCGTATCCAGTGTCGTTGAATAGGACGCGAATTTATTAACCGATTCGTTGCTACATACAATTACCAGAAACGAAGGCTACGAGCTTAATTTACGTGAAAAATGAAATAGTTTTATTCTGGGTAGATTTCCCTAAAACTTAATTTGAAGGAGTTATCATAGATTTAAAAATGACACGGCTCCAGTGGCTAGCGCCACACGCAAAAGAAAGTGATGGCACGCCAGTCGTGCCATCCTCAACGAATCGGTTAACGCTTCTTTAGTATCTTTTCAAATATATTTTTTACTTCATATAAAACCTACATGTAGGGAGGATGGTCGAAAGAAAGACAAGATAAGTATATGAGGCAAAGGTGCATGGTCAAGTCGGTAAAGGCAGACTAAAGTGAACTTTCAGGGACCAAATCGATGTCCTGTAAAAAGGCCAAGTCACCACCCTTAGCCAACAAGTTTGTATAAAAGGACTGATTAGAGAGAAGAGCTGCGTCGCACCGTTACCCTGGGAGCGATCGCTCATATTAAGCCTGTATAGCCTTCCCAGGCTAAGGCACCTACTTCAGGTGGTGTTTAGTCAGTACGAGTCTGTCATAACCTCTCGGCCGGCCGATGTATCCATGAAGGATTCACCTCGTCGCGTCCGGAGGGGAAAAAAAAAATTGAAGAAGCTAGAGATGTATGTGTCGTGTAAAGTTGAAAACTGTAATCTCTGCCCAACCCTCGGGAAAATGGCGGCATCGTATGTATCAAATTTATATAAAAATCCTTTTAGAATTAGCTTAGAACAGACTTCGGTTCTTCTACCTACTAGGTATGTATTGTAGAATACCTATGTGTTTTTATTAATTGAAATGTACAATTATAATTGGATGAATTTGTTTTCACAAAAAAATTAAAATAAAAATTGTTCAATTAGAACTTCAAAAGATCTATGAGTATTCCTTTTATAGTTACGAAGTAAATGTTAAAAAAAACAACGGGTTAAACTCCGCGAGTTTAAGAGAAGTGAAAACATGAACATTACCGTTGTGCATTTTTAATATTTTAGAATGGTTAGGGAATAATTTCCCTTTTGCTTTAATTATCAGTATAAAAGTACTATCATTTATGTGGTAAAATATAATATTTATTTATTGCGCTATCGTACACAAATATGACAACAAACACACGCACACTCGCACAAACGTCCTGCGCCTTTTTATACTTTGTCCAATGTAGGATGATATTTTTGACAGGTGTCACTTCCTTATTGCTACGTACTAAGGTTGCGTTTGTTTCCTTATGTTTGCTTGACATTGCAATAGCAACTTTATACCCTCTATATAGGTGTCAACTGTCAAAAGTATCATCCTACATTGGACAAAGTATACGAATTTTCGATCAGGTTACATATCCTGACGCGAGTTTTAACATTTTTTACCCATCCCAAAAAGTGCATAACGCCGCTAACGAAGTTTTCACTTTAAAATATTTGTAATTACGGGAAGAATTTCTTTAACACCTCGGCGTCGTGTTATCATAGAAACTGGTATAAAGCTTGAACATCATAGCAAACAGACTCGACTGCGCCTATGTCAATCGTTGTTGTGCTATATCGAGTGGCATGGCACTAACATAAATATCAATATAATTAGAAATGGGTATTAACATAGTTTTAAGCAATCTATAATCTAAGATCACAAATTTGTTGTTTGTCTGTCCGCTCTTTTTCCATTGTATCAACAACGTTACCATAACAACGCGTTAACCGTAAGTAGTTCGTCTACTGGACGCTAGATGGCGCTAACGGAAAAATATTTAATAATAGATAACATTTAAAGAATTTTGTCCACCCGTGCGAAGCCGGGACGGGCCGCTAGTTACTTGAATAAAAAGATTATTATTATTAATATTATATTATAGCCACTAGACCACGGAGGAAAACAAATTCAAGCAGCAACGAATTTAAATTGAAAGTTATAAATGGATTTTAAGCTAAAATAGTTATCTTGAATTACTAGTACAGGCATATGGACATAAATCAGCATGGAAACAAGCTTGTAGCTTGTAAATATACCTTGTCGGATTAGCATAATAATTTGACGGCATACGGGCGTACAATGCAATACAAATTCCAGTCAATGACCGGATAACTTACTCAGTGAATGATTTGTATATTAAAGGCTGAAATATTGGTGATTTTAGTTGATAATATATCTAACTTTGATATTAATCTGTATGTTTAACAATAATAATAAAAACGATAGTATGATAACCGGTTTGGTTTGACGGGAGTGATCCTAGCTGCGAGGCAAAACAGTACTGGGTTCGAGTCCCGATAGGGGGAAGAAGATGTTTGTGTGATGAATACAAACATCATTACCTCATGGCTATTTATATTTTTTTTTCTTATGAATATTACTTATTTTTTTATCGTATACCCGTTACCCTCGTATCCAAAAGTATCACAGTTTTTACTTAGACCAGGCTGATTGGTGTAAACGGAAATCATATTAATATTAATTTTTAAAATAACTTTTGATGACCTGCATGGTTTAGTTTTCACGCTGACGCGACCACGTTGGTCTGCACAGTGTAAAAAACTAAATATTTATCTTGGCCGAGGTTTGTTGCTAATGAAGTTTTTTCTGAATTCCATAACACAATTGCTTTGACAAACTAGCTAACTTTACAATGACGAACTTTCTAATAATAAGCTGAAAAGCCTTGAACATAGAAGGAAGGTAGCCAGCTTATCCGTTTTTAATAGGACACATTTCGGAGAGTGTGCAGCAGAATTGCACAGCCTTGTTCCGCCGTTCCCATTTTATAATCGGACAACCAGACTTACGAATAAGCGCCACCGTTTTTTGGTTGATATACCAAAGAGTCGCACTAAGCGTTTTGGTTACAAATTTGTAATCTGTACCGCTAAAGAGTGGAACTCTTTGCCTAAGTCTGTTAAATTCAATTTAGGGGTCTTCAAGTCACGAGTAAATAGGTATCTTCTAGGCAAGCGCGTTACATCCTAGATCGCATCGTCGCTTAGCATCAGGCGAGATAGCGGTGAAGCGCTTTTCTATTCACGTTAATAAAACTTATATGGAACTTAACTATACCAAAAACTTCAAATAGTAACAATATAACGGAAGCAACATCGACTCTCTTGTAATTTTGTTAATTATTTATTTATTTCAATGAAACAAAGACCCTGCTGTAGGTGTCCTGTAACTTGAATGATTGTAACAGTAATTATTTTATGTTAAGATTAAATGTATTAAATCATTTTCATTCAAAAATTTATTACAGTGACGTCATTGTAATTTTGACGACCGTTTGGTGCAACGGTAGCGATCCTGTCTTCCGTACCGACAGTCCCGGGTTCGAATCCCGGAAGGGGCAGATGTTTATGTGATGAATACGAGCATTTGTACCTGAGTCATGGGTGTTTATATATATCTCTATAAATATTAATTATCTCAGTATCCTTTATGTGTGTTTATCCGTTACCCTAGTATCCATACGTAACATAAGCCTTACAATAAGATAAATGTAAAAATTAGATAAATCGTGTCGCCACGTTTCTAGTCGAGTTACTGTTTTTCCTATATTTTTTGCAATTTTCTTGATTTTTTCTGGAAACCACTCCAAACAAGAATGACACATATTTCTCGTTCAAAGTTTTGAGTACAAGTAATATAAAAATTTCAAGGAATATACTTTATGTTTTGTCGTACTTAACCGAATGACCCAGGGATTGGTCATATTGTTTCCAATATTGCATACACTTACACAGCTCACAAGTGCAACTATGAACTTAAAAGTATTGTTACGAATGAAATAAAGTAGCATACAATGACAGATATTTTTTTTTATTTCAACCAATTTTAAATGTCGATTCGAATTCGAATTACATCTGTTTAGTGTTATACTGTTTTTTGCTATTTTGACAAGAATTTACTAACTATAGAACATTGAAAACAACAAAAAAAATCGTTCGCCACAAAAGCGACATCTATGATATTGCCAAATAACTAAATGATTTGCAACCTGCAACGATACTACGCGATAGGTACGTCTACGTCGCTTTGGCATTAAGTTTCCATTCTTCTTGCACAGATGTCGCTTATGTCAATAATGTTGTGAAGTTGAAATGCAAAATCTTCTAAATTTTTTACACAGTTTTTCTATGATGAGAACACTCATCATAAATGGATTGCATTTTGATTGCATTCAGTATTTAGCATTAATGGTCTATTATCATAAAGTTGGTAAGTAGATAATAAATAGAAAAAATGACAACATCTTGGGTGTTCAAAATATTGTCAATGTAGAAGCAGGGTAGTATTAGAAATAGGGAGTAGGCATATACATTTGATTCGTGTATTGATTGCTAACATAATATTTGAACTGGCCAATTTAGAAATCCTGTACAGAGATCAAGTTATACAACCTGTCAAAATTTTCCATTTCATTTAAAGCTTAAAGTCTAACACGTAGAGTTTAATATTGTGTTGTTTGTATTGTATTGTGCGGTGACATGCTGTTGTTAATCTTGTTACTTTGTTCCTATTTAAATCTCATCTCTGTTATACATGACTACCCCGAAAGTTGTTTCTACTAAATTTGCCCCCTTTTCACATTCATATTTTTTTTGGTATAAATAACTAGGCGATGCAGTCGCTAAGTATAAAGCTACGCTGCCTGGCACCATATATTGGAGCGGAGCGTAAAACTAAAAAAAAAAATTAAAAAATAAGTAATAAATAGTTAGTTGTAAGTAAATTTTGAAATTCCATTAGAAAGAAAACTTTTAGAAAAGCACGCGCTTTTTTTCAATTGGAAATCCCATAGAGCCAATGTTTTTTATTCATAACCTTTTTATTTTTGTGAATTTCAAAATTCGAGTCACTACGTCACAACTTGGTCCTAAATGTGTTAATTCGATTCCACACAAAAATTATTAAAATCGGTTAAGAACTCGGGAAGTTATAGCGTAACAGACATTGCGTCATTGAAGCTGATCCATGGGATCAACTCCAAAAATGAGTAAATGCATACGACTATATTAATGTTGTAGGTTTTCTGAAATTTATTTTATTAAAAAACTTTGCAAATATACTTTATTTCTAAATATTCTTCAATAACCCCGTAACTATAATTTTCCCTGGTACATACAGTCTTATCATCGTCATCATCTTAGCCGCTGCCCTCACTCTTCCTAGCACAGTAAGTACTTATCGATTGAATAACATTTTAAATGTAACAGTTTTCAAAACTACAGGTGTCTGTTAGGAAGCAAATAACATTTCCTTCCATAGGTAGGTATTAATAAAAAATAAAAATTAAAGAAAAGTTAAGTTGTTGTAACTCTCTGAAAGTTTGTCTCGAATAAGCAACAAAACTGCTCTATGGATTTTAACGAAATTTATGTAAGCTGTTGGTTTTCTAAATTAATAAATAAAAAAGTAGCTTTAAAAATTTTAATATCATCCACACAATTTTGGTCCAAATTTGAAAGTGCCGACCAAAGAAAATAAATGCTATATTTTGTTAGAATATGTCCATCTGAACAATTGTTATTATGGGGCTAATAGTGTAGGATCAAAATCTTTGGTAATATTAGAGGTTGAAAATATATCTTTTCATACATTGTCGTTGAAAAATATTTGTCAAAACAAACTTTTTTATTAGTACTATGTGGTCATTTAAAGTGCTATTAGTACAATGTGGTCATTTAAAGTGCTATTAGTACAATGTGGTCTATAAAGTGCTATTATTATTATTATTATTCAAAGAAAATATAACATTTTCTTATTTTGGCCGGCACTTTCAATATTTGATGATATCCTTTCACGCAATCGGAACAATATGTTAGATTAAATTAAAGGCAAACCATTGCTCGAACAGCTCAATTACACATCACATATTACATCCACATCGTTGTATATTAGATTTTACATAATTGATATACTGCTGTTACCGCTATTATATCTCGGTTAATTAACATACTGTGTGTGACAACTCGGGAGTATACGGGCTTAAATTACTGGCATTTCTGAATACGTATAATAATGCAATGATTAACTTGGCTAGAGTAGGTATTGGGTAACGTTGTATGTATTCGTAACATTGCGTCAATGTTGGTAGTAAGACAACTTTTTTTACAGGCGAATCAACAGTTAACAAAATATGGATAACTTTTAAACTAGTAAAAGTAAACCAATTACAGATTCACACAACTAAACAAAGACTATTAAAAGTATTGAACATTCATATATCTGGATTTACATCTAGGGAGGCAGGAAAAATTTGTTAAAAAAACAATTAAAATCACGAGTTGCCGTGATGACTCGATAATAACAGAAAATTAGTAGGTACTCGATGACAAACAATTTGTGTAATAGGTAAGCGTTTGACTGCTATTTCGCCTGAAGGTAATCGTCAATGCGATCTAAGATGTGACGTGCTTGCCTAGAAGATACCTATTTACTTGTGACTTCATAACCTTTTAATTGTATTTATCAGGAGAAACAGACTCAGGCAAAGAGTTCTTTAGCGGTACAAATCACAAAATTGGAACCAAAACGCTTAGTGCGACTCTTTGGTATGTCAACCATATAATGATGGCGCATATTGGAAAGTTTGGTTGTCCACTTTCTTGTTGACTACTTTCACAAGGGTCGTTCATAGGTCATCGTGTGCTGAGCCGTGTCATATCCAGCAAAGTAGAATCGCACTAACCTTTCACATTTAAGGATAAAAAGCGATTAATTATAATGAAGGTAATCACCATTTTCAGCAGCGTTTTCCTAATTCAGAAGCTTTAGTGCGAGTTTTCTCAATATTGTCTGGGTAAAAATTATTAAGATTTCTTTATACGCGCCCCTTTTTTTCTAGAGAAATTCTATTATTAAGTAAAGCCGCATGGGTAGTCCGGATGACTTTGGACCCAGAACTCGTTGCTTCAGAAATCATCGTGAGAGATGAGTCATGTAGCGCCGGGAATCTACCCACTAAATTTCCCCGTGTTCTTCTCATCACCATTTGGCCCTTTTGAGAAGTACCATTAGTATAAGCGACGCTTTTTTTTCTCGAGGGAAAATGCTTTACGCATACTACACCGTTACGTGGACGGTGCGGTTATGTGGGACTCCCCCGTCACGAAGGCTGACGGGCAGCGCCGAATTTACACATTTGCCCCGCCCCAAAGCTATAAAATTTTTGCCGCCCCTACCGACCTCTAAAATTAGGTGCACTGTTCACAATAACGTAAATTCTATTTTTTAGGGAATAATCTAGTTTCAAGATTATTTTTACAACTTTTTGGGTAGCAAAGCTAAGAAAAGCAAAGCTGTTTTTACTGCACCACCTACCCAGCTCCACCTCGTGTTCACAGCCTTATTTTTTCTGTACCTATTTTTTTTGGGCCAATTTTGCCGCCCTAAGCTTCAGCTTTTTCAGCTTCTATGGTAAATCGGGCACTGCTGACGGGCATACACACTAAAACGCCCCGCTGTACTACACTCCACCGTGTGATCTTGTGGGTCCCTTTTTGGGAGTCACCACTGAGTATAAGCGACCCTAGCGGTAACCATCAGGAACTACGGATCTTTATAGAAATCTGTAACGCGCTCGTAATCGAGTATCGAATGCGTAAACTTGCGCTAAGGCTTCTGTTCTTTAACTGTGAACTTCAAACGATATAATTGCTTTATATAATTTTGATGACATTATAAAATTGTATCTGATGGCTCAATAGGAAACTTATAAATTGCTCCATCTTGTACTGTACACTATTCAAAATCAAATAAAGATTATTCTATTCTACTGTGTATTGTGTATTGGAAGGGACTTTAATACTTTGGTACTGGTTTTAAGGCATATTTGAAGTAGCTTGTAGGCTGATAATAGAGTAAATATAACCTAACTTACATGATTACCAAGCTGTCTTTATGACAATCAAAATTATAAGTTGCCAAGATACCCTTTTTTTATAAAATGTATTATTTTCCTGTATAACCGCTGGTTAAAAATTGTATGCATGTATGTACGTCAGCCTGTAACGAACATGCAAAGCCCGACTGTGTTTTGTTTCTGATAATTAAACCATAACATTAACCAGGATCGCCTCGCTATTATTCTGAGGTTCTTAGCTCATATACTGATGTTAGAATTAATTATAGTTTTTGAGGGAAGGTAAGGTTAACATGTTCTGAGATCTTTATGATTATAACATATTCGTGTGTGTTCTAACGCACATATACCGAATTAAATTAAAAAAATAAATGCAAATTCTTAAAGCCTTTGTCAGTGTGTTGTTGAATGGATTTTAAGCTTTTGGTTGGTGTTGTCGAAATGTAAAATACCTATTGCTTTTTCGGAATATTGTTATAATAGAAAATCCAAATATTATTGAACATTTAAAACCGAGATTTTCTCATGAAATTTTAGTATAAACAGGCCATCGTCTGTCAGGTCGGATAATTAATAGTTACTGTTTAGAGGTAATTCTATAATTAATTAGTTTTATAAATACACTCATTTGCAAAAAAAACGGGCGGTTTTGATTTTCATTTATCTTTAAAAAGATACAATACAAAAAAGGTTTCAATCGTTTGTACACGTTACTGGCCGGTTTTAAAAATGCCGTGGTATTTAAAAAAGTACGTTCTAAATTCAAATTTTCATTTCATGCTCATTTTTACAGAAAACCCCTTTTTATCCTACATTTTTGGCGTGAAGTTCCAGAAGTTAACATCGACTTTCATAACTTTTATTCAATATTCATCGATTTATTTTATATCCTTGACTGTCAAGCTTTATTTATTGCTGTTTGGCTGTATCAACAATGGTAGATATAGTGGTAAAAGCTACCAAAATCGCGCTGCTTGAAGAGGGTTGCAGTCAATGCTTCGTGGCTAGGAGGCTAAATGTTAGTCGCTCGACGGTTCAAAGGACCTGGCAGCGATATCAGGAGACTGGTTCCGTCGAGAGAAGGCCTGGTTCTGGAAGAAAACCATGTACCCAACCACGTGATGATCGTTTTTTTGTGAGTCGCGCATTGAGAAATCGCAAATCTTCGTATGTGGATCTTAAGAACAACCTCCAAGAAGTAAGAAATGTGCATATTAGTCTATGGACGGTCAGCAGGAGGCTTCTCGCTGCCAATATACGCAGTCACCGCCCGGCCCGCGGCCCCAAATTACTCCGTGAGCACCGAGTTCACAGGCTTAGGTTCGCTAGAAATTGTGAATCATGGACTCAAGAAGATTGGAATAGGGTTTTGTTCTCTGATGAAGCCAGGATATCTCTGTTCGGTGAAGATCGACGTCGGCGAGTGCTAAGAAGACAAGAAGAATGCTTTGCAGAGGCATGTTTCGAAGAAATCACACCTTATGGTGGAGGCTCTGTTATGTTTTGGGCAGGAATAAATTCAATGGATCGTACAGAGTTAGTCTTCATTGAAAACGGCTCAATTACTGGGCATCGATACATAACGAAAGTTCTAATTCCTCATGCACAACCTGCATTGGCCGCTCTAAGTGAAGTTTCGATTTTTATAGACGACAATGCTCGCGCCCACCGATCTCGCGATGTTAAAGCGTATGTGCAAGAGGTCGGCATTCGTCGTTTGGATTGGCCAGCTCGAAGTCCCAACCTCAATCCCATAGAGCATGTCTGGGACGTTCTGAAACGGCGAGTGAGATCAGGACAACCGGCTCCGCAGACCATCAGAGAGCTGAAAAATGTGATTACTGCGGAGTGGGAACGTATTCCGCAAACAAGTATCCGAGATATACTCGCTAGCATGCCCAGACGAATTCAAGCTGTGATTTTAGCTAGAGGGGGTCACACTCGATACTAACCATTTATCTGCTTTTACTTTATTAAAGAAAAACAAACAAAAAATTTTTTTTATTTTTACTTCATGAGCATATGCACTACTAGCGAACATACACTACTACTGAGGTTTAGCATTATTTCCCATAAATTGTATCAAAATTTTATCAAATATGATGAAAACAATTATTTTCTTATTAATTTACCAAATTGTGAGGATAAAACTACCTATAATTATCAAACAAAGCAATATTAACATTTGAAGTGGTTCATTGCTTAGGTGCCCGTTTTTTTTGCAAATGAGTTTATATAACATTGTTTTTCTGTATTTCTGCATCAAACAACTTGAAATCTAATTATACAAAGTTAATATTCGTTTGTTCTTATTCAGGTTTTTAATTTCTTTTATATATAAAAATCAATTGTGTCTTTAAAACTCAAAAAGTGGTCGATGTATTGGGTGATGGCTACGGTAAGTTGTTGTTAGCTCGCCAAAGAAGGTTTATTAAGGTATGGTCATAAATATGAGGATTGCAAACTAAAAATACTTTATTTATTTATTAATTATACTTAGATGTCAGGGCCATGAAAAAGCCTGTTATGCGATTAAACCTTCAAAAAATAAAATGACCAGTATAAATAATTTGTGTCCTCATTTTTTAATAAACCTTTTTTTTCTCAGTTTAAGATTACCAGAATCAGTAAAGTTTTCTAGAATTACTTTTTCGCACCTTTAAAATAATATTACTTTTAAATTGTTTCATCTTAGGCTTAAGATTGTAGGTGTCGCTTTTTTTGAGTAATAAGATTTAAGGAGTTGTTTTGAAAAATAAATGGCAACTGAAAAGTTAGTTTTTATCCAGTACTAACAGATTTTACAGTCACTGTCCTGTCTGAATTTAAAAATAAAATTGTGATTGTTTTATGCAAAACTGTTGGCAAATGATAAAAGCTAGAAAATAACACACGCGATTCCGATAAATCATTGTGTATTTTAAAATATGAACGTTTAAAAAATTGCTGATATAATTTTGCATGCGAGGTTATTTTGTCAGTATAGTTTACCGCTGAAATAAGCGAAATATGTATAAATTTAAAACTAATTCACAGTTTAACTGAACGTCCAGGAAAAAAAAATCTAGAAAGCATAGAGGTTTGAATCAGAGGTTTGAATCGTACCAAAGAGGTTTTTTTTTCTTTATTTGTGGCTTTTACATTTAGCCAGTGTCAAGTAAGTATAATTGACAGTTCTTGAGTTATTTCCAAGTTTCAGTAGAGAAGTGGGGTTTTACTGAAACCTCCTTGTGGCCTTCTTGAGAGAGCGCAAAAAGACACCTTCCACTGTTTTGTTTCACTTGCCAACACTCATGCATATTCAGAAACACTCAGTGGTTAATTACCCACCATTATTACACACTAATATCAACCACAACACATAGTTAAACAATAAAACCAAAACCATTAAAATGACGCTTCGCGCTCCCGCCAAAAAGTCACCAAAGAGGTTTCTATCTCGGGATAAGACCAACCATAAAGAAACCATAACTATGTCGAATAGCGTAAACAATTAACGACGACAGATTGAGGTTAAGGATAAATAAAATTGAATTTAAATATAGAATGGCAAATCAATATGAAAATTTCCGGCGATAATCTTGTTTTATTGCGTAACGGCGATAGCGCTGTCCAGAATTATTTATGCGTAATATTTTCGATTCTTCAGATATTTTTCTGTAATTATTTTTTAGCATTAACAAAACGTAAAGAGAATATTGTGCATATCGATCGTTTGATCGATCTGCTTTAAATTAGATTGTATTTACCGAAACCGTAATTAGTTTTTTACGAAAACATAACATGAAATATTTTTTTGTAAGAATGCGTTGCAGTAATTTTGATGACATAATTTTGAAAATATATTTTCCTGCAATAAACGTATATGTTGTTATATCTTCATAAATGTCACTATGAAAAATCCCAAAAAATTTGCTAATATGAAATATTAATGGAAATATATAAAAATGATTCAGTTACAAACGCTCGTATCCATTTTACATACCAACATCTACCTCTTCCGGGACTCGGACCCAGGACCGCTGGCTCGAAAGGCAGGATCGCTACCGTTGCACCAAACAGTCGTACATATACATATATAAAATGGTCATCATCATCATCAATCATCTTAGTATCTTTTGGTAAAGTCTAATAATAATAATTTACGATAATATTCCTCCGAGAATTAAATATCCAGAAACTTTTCTGGAATCCTTTTATATTGTTTGAGAAAATATGAGCAACCTCTACGCAGGTCCATGTACCCGATACAGTTGTGATACATTGATTGATTATAGTTTGCAAGAAAGAGAAATTTGTATATTATAGTTAATATTGGCCTATTTTCGTGTGTGGGAAAGACTTACGTCAGCACTTCCTAAATTGAATATAATGAAAAATATTTTATTTACATAAAACACCACATACAATCAGTATTGAAACAGCCCTAGTGCAAAAATTGAATACTTCTGTTAGGGTTGTCTCGATCAAAATCCTTATATTTTAAAGTGGGCATTGACAACCAGTCTTTCGCGTCAGTCCAGATGTAAAACTGTGGTGTCACTCCAAATGGTTTTAGGCCAACTCGATTTCCGCATTCACTGGCGTCACTCCGGCTCTTCAGTTTTCAATCGGCCGGGCTGTTAGGAAGTGTACTACCTATTTCTGTTGGATTGATGATCATGTACTCACGATCAGTTTGGCGCGACGCGCCGAGTTGGATTTGTGATAGTCTTGGAAATACGTGGCGCGTCCTTAGTTAAAACTCTGGAGTGATGATTCTACACTCACGATCAAATTTTGGATGCACGTCAGTTCAACTGATGCGAAAAACTGATCGTCAATTCGCAGCTTTACAATATTATGTCAATAAATTGCTTAAAAACAAAAACACCTATTTAACAATTAAAAATAACAACAAGCAAGCAAAAAGGTAAGTTAGTAAATTGTGTATGAATGTGTGTGTGTGTGCGCGTGTGTGAAACTACGACAACCTTATTATAATGTACACTAATTTTATGAAGACTGCGGCCGACCACGCTTTATTGATTGCTAGTCCTACCTGTCGCACTAAGCGCTTCTCAACAGCTTTTATGATGTGCACAGCAAAGGAGTGGAACTCCCTCCCTGCGTCTGTATTTTCGAGTACTTATAACCCATCCGTTTACAAAACCAGGGTGAATAGGCACCTTCTGGGTTAGATCGTTCCATCTTGACCCTAGGGCTTGATTGGGATCAATAGGGAACCCATTAAAAAAGGAAAAGTTGGTAATTTTATGAGTTTGTTGGTGGAAAGTAATCTCTGTAATTGGTGGATTGATTTAAAAAAATATTTCACTTGTAGAAAGCTACAGCATTCCTGATTGACATAGGATTTAATTCTTACACTTCCGTGCACGTTACATATTAAAACAAATCTCTGTTATTGGATTAATTGAGCATTTTGATTTTGTTTTATATTTGTATGGTCTAATCATATATAAACGGATTGTTTTTGATAGTTGCTAATTGCTAGATAATCCCGAAAATAGTTAGTTAACCCTTGGTATGCCTGGTGGATAAAATTTACACGCTATGCCTGGTGGGCCTGTTAGAACCAGATTATCAACTTGTTTTATTTTCCATAAAATTTTATTATGTAGCGTGTTTTATTGCTTTAACTAGTGTGTCCAAAGAGTAAACGAGAGATAACAATAAAAATCATATTACAAATTAACAAACTTTATATATTTTCTTCAAATTAAACTAAACTCACATTTTTAACAAAATTTAGACAAAAGAAATGTGATAACATCCTATTTGTGTCAAAACTAAATAAATCTTAAAGAGACTTGATGAAATTTAAGGTACTTACTTAGATTTACACTTAACAATCAAATAATTTGTCTTCATTACCTATATTATCACTTTATAGGGCTTTCCAGGCGTATGCCTGGTGGGGTCTCTGGGACTAGCGCGTGGTTTATGCACCTCTTTCTATCTCATTAGCTCGTTGCGGCCCGAGGAAGCGGGCAGAGCACGTTCCACGTTTAGTAACACTCAGCTATTAATTACGGTGAAACGCGCAATTCAAATTTAAATGAACTACAACAGATCATGCGTTGGTGTGGGTCTGACAGACTCTACAGAAGGAGGCGGCTGAGCGGGTGAGGGAAAACGATCCCTCAGCAGACCCGATTAGGCGCAGAACAACGGGAAGGAGGCAACGGCAAAACGACCAACACCTCCCATTGAACATTACGGGAAATGGTGGGGAGATTCGTACCCTCCCTCTTTTTCCACTTACGACGCGCCATCATTTTCCCATTCCCTGGAAGACACAGAAGAGTCCGCCTAGGGCAGACATCCACCGGCGGGGCCGCGGAAGTGTCCGCAAGGGTTCTCGTGACTCCGCCTGGTGGCATTGCTTCGTCGAACGACCTATCGTCTGATGATGATGGATGGTTCGACGAACCAATGGCATTTAGGTGAATGAGGGGACCTCGTGGAATTTTTAGTGGGTAAGCCCCTGCGCACCGACCTGACAATCTTTTATCGTCGGATAGGTCCGCAGGGGAGAGTCCCACATAATCCCACCGTCCACCCAACGATGGGGTATACGTAACGCATTTCCTCCACGTAAAAAAAAGGGTCTGACAGACGCTACCAGGCATGTAGAGGGTTAAAGGATATAAAATGAGAAGAATATATTATTTCGACGAGTGATTTATTGCTACTAATTATGTTACAATTAAATGCATATCGGATAACACACAGCGCTTATGCCGACGTTTGCAAATTACGTTAACATATGGAAATGTACGGGTTTACTCGTATCATATTTAATCCCGACGTTTCGACTCCTTTATAGGAGCTGTGATCACAGCGTCAGTTAAATAAGCAAATAAACCGGTTACTGTGATAAGTGACAGACCAGACTGCTGTATTACAAAGCATTGGGCCCAGATGCATAATGCATTGTTGTTTTTTAAAGTTACTTACATAGTCTATGTTTACTTGTAAATATGCATGGTATTTAATGATTTGTAATAAATATTTATTATTATTAAAAGTAGTTTTATTTAAATTTAATGGGGTATTTTTAATCGCAGTTAAAAATAATTGACGCCCATCGAAGTGTGTGTATGCTAGTCATGTTTTACATTTACTCCAATTAAGGGAGCCGTAGTCCATCTATGTGATATCAGCTTTGAGATGAGCAGTCCGAGTTAAGTCCTCGCTGATGTAATACAAACGTGGATCGACTCGTTACACGAACATTTAACTTACCACGATAGGTTAACGGATATATTAATAATGATCTTATACGCATTGTTTGTATTCTATAAAAATAGCATTGTTTAATTGATATTAAAATAACCCGCGGATAGATTGTGTATCCGCCTACTTATAACCCGTATCTGTTTTTAAAACCAGGGTGAATAGGCACCTTCTCGGTTAGCTCGTTCCATCGTGGATTCTGTCTTTGCCCCCGGGCTTGATTGAGATCAAGAGTGAACCCATTCTACATAAAAGAAAAAAAAATGATACTATAAATAAATTTACAGAAATATTCATCATATAAATAATATTTGCCTATACCGAGGCTCGTGCCCGGGACAATTTGCCCGCAGGACCGCAGGCATCATCACTTTTGTTTGGCTAGGCAGGTCAAGCTATACTATTGTGAAACACCTAAAAAATTACATACCTGTCGTGAGTTATTAAATACTGTTCCCACTTCAATGGTAAAGTATTTTATCGCTCTATTGGAAAATATATTCATTAAATTAATGAAAAAAATAAAATGGTAAAAGGTTAATATGAGTATTGTTGAATAAAACAAAATTGAATGCATATCGTGTAAATAATCTTTTATAGTACACTCGAGGAAGGTTAGTCTTTGACTGATGAAAGGAGTTAGGTCACCTTTATGAACGTGCTTTATCGTAAAATTATAACAATATTGTTTTAAGCGCAACTGAATTTATTTGCATTATATAAATCAATTTCAGAAAAAGTAAAGCAAGACGCTGATCAGTCAAAGGTGATTGTCATACGATGATATTAATAGATATAAGTTTAAAACAAATTCTAAATAAAAGTAATTGATGCATATCAGCAAGCTATTTCAAAATAAGCCTTTTAAAATTATGACAAAAAAAATTTATGGCATACAATAGGTAACCGAAATATATACTTACTTAGAACAAATTCAAATAATCTCAGTCATCTTAATTATAGGATAAGGGCTAATAATAATAACAGTTATTACGATGTCTTTGTGATTTAGCATAAAAAAATCTGTATTAGGAAATTATCATTGTGTTTTACTGAATACTGCAAGATTACTTTATGATAAAAAAGGTCTTAAAGAGTCGTTTGGAAATTACGCTGTAACAAGACAAAAGCATTCAAGGCAACAAAAAACAAAAACAAAATATTAAATAACTGTATAAATATTGATAATAATCGATTAATCTTCATAATAATATAAATATATCAAAATAGACAACAGATTTTAAACAAAATACGATGTTATTCAAGTATTAATTTACAATATTTAATACTGAACCAGTAAAGGCTACTAACAGAGGACATGTCTGATAATTAACTTTATTAATAAATTGCTGGGCATTTTAAAGTGTCGGTGCTTTGTTTCAGTTTTCAGTTTAATGAACCATGAGTTATTATCCCACAGAATAATTAATTGTGCGGGCGAACCACTTCCTGTTTCCGTCGGCCATTTTGTTGAAGTTAGAGATGTTGTTTTAGTTATAATTTGGATGGAGCGAGTGCTATGATACCGTTGTTGGTAGTAATTATTTCGTGCTGAATATATTGGGGTTTTTAAGTTATTCAGTATGCATTGTTTTATGGGAATTTGGGGGTGAAAGCAAACAGTTCGTGCAAAACTTTGGGGATAGCAAATAATTCATATTGGCAAATCTTGCAAATGGCTATAATATATATGTACATGTTAAGGTGATCGGTGACGCAGAGGCTACCACTTTCACTGTCAGCCTTTTTTAGTTCCAACTAAAACTCCAACTGCAACTTTCTGTAGGTAATACCGCGGTCCGTTGCTGGTATTGCTTCGGTGGTTACCTCTCCTAACCATTTTTTTATACACGGGATAATGCGTTATGCATACTTCGCGGCTGGCGAGACTGCGAAGTTATGTGGAACTCTCCTCCACCCCCATACCTGGCCTAGTACCCGGTAAAGATTTGTGGAGGTATACCCACTAAAAACCCATGTATATAGCCTAAACTCTACCATGGATTTGGTGGGGCTAGAAGTGGCTACCTAACCTAACCTAACCTAAAAAAGATCATGATCTTTTTTATCGCAGAGGAAATCCTTTATGGATTCGACCCGCCGCGGGTTAGGATATATAAGACTTCCTCTGCCAAAACGCACAAAAGCGTAGGCAAAAGTGTATCCAAGAACTAAAACCCCTGGGATGTACCCTCTACTCCCATCGCGTCCAGTTGTACTGAAATTGCGGCATCCACCCAGTGAGACTTCGGTGGGGGTGGTCCTAAGATCTTGTCTCGGTAGTAGGAATGCCCGGGTACATCTTAGGCTTTCCCCCCAGAAGTGAAGAGCTTGTAAAATGCCGATGATAGAATCACTGTGGGCAAGCCCCACCACCTAACCTGACCTGTCCTAAATAAAAATGTACTGCATCAGCAGTCATTAGCATCCAATAATTCGAGATGGGATATGGGTGAGTTATATCTCATTCCCCCACAAAATTTTTATTCATAGTGAAGAACTATGGCTGCAAGGGTTTAGATTAACAGTGGTAATATTATAAATAATTTATTTGATAGAGATAATTTTGATAATAGATACTTTTTTGACAAAGACAATAGACAATTACAAACAGGGATTCAGGCGGCCTTATTTCATACTAATAATCTCTTCCATGAGAGTTTGAGTGATGTATAAAATAGAAAAATGAATAAATGGGAGTAGTCCGTTTAAAGAGAAAACAGTATAATTTTGTTTACATTTATAATAAAAAAATGTACTCTTATGATAAGATTAGACATTGTTAAACTTATTTAATCAAGATTATATTTTTTTTTTTCAATTCATTTCATTCATTCATTCAAAATAAATACTGACGTTTTACCACCCGTGCGGGAAATATAAAATGAAAGTAAAGTAAAACTTTTTAGAAAATATGCACACAGATTCTATCTCTCTCTTGCCCTAGGCAATTTTGTTATATATTGCTGGAAATAATTTTACAAGTCCATTTTGCTCACTTTTTTCCACTGTTAACACTTCCAATTTTTAATTATACAATCTAATCTAATCTAAATCGATATTCACTACAGCACGGTTGTTTTTCATTTAATTTAAATTAATATATTAACATACATGTTACTTATTTATCGATTATTGGATACTTGTAAAAGTATTACATTCGATGTTGTAGTAACATAAAGAGATGGCGCTAGAGTCTCGACAAGTTTTAGTTTAGAAAAACTACTAAGAAGTTAGTAGTATTAGTATTTCTAGTAAGAACGTTTAGGACAAAAGGGAACCAATAAAAATGTGTACTTATTAATACTCACACATACATAATAATATTAAGGAATTTATTTTATTGTCACGAATTGCAGCTTTCATTTAGTTGTTTTGGTGAATGAATAGTGTTGTGTGTGTAAAGTAGAATGTGTGAATGCACTATGTATTTTTGAATGTAAATGTATATGTTTTTTAATATTCCCTTACTACTAACTAAAATTAAATATCATTGACGGCACATAATTAAGATCAAAGAGACAATATTTCCATAAAATTGGGAGATTAAAAATATTGAAATGATATGAAGATTTGTTATTAAAGGTACTTAGCAAAACGTAAATATACCCTCGTTTTTTATTGTAACACCACACCGTCTCACGGTCTGAAAGGCTGGTTTTTAGGTCATCGCCACATGCAGGAGAGTGCTGAGCCTCAAAGGAGTTCATATCTCAGTGCAAAGTAATTTACTAACTTAGCTGTGTAACTTATAGTATCCGCAGTTTTAAAGTTGGTTAACTTTAAATTAATGTGGGGTTTACTTTTATTCATCATTCTGTTTAGTCTCGAAGGAATAAGGGTGATTAAGGCAAAGTATTACGCAATTGTAATTAGATTACAGTGACAAGATCTGTTTATCTGTGTCTACTCAATAATGACATATTTCTGATTTTAGTAAAGTATCACATATTAATTTCAAACTAAACAGAGTTTGTGGATACTAAAAATGTATACTGTAGTGAGCATCACGCAACCTTCTTAGATAAAAAGACGAATTAGATTTGTTTAAAAATGAGGGAAGCTTTGACTTGACGTTGGCCGACATACCTGATTATTGTAATTTTATATATATGTTTGGTAGTAATTAAATATAGTATGGATACTAAAAATAGTGTGGATACTAAAAATGTACTGTAGTGAGCATCACGCAACCTTCTTAGATAAAAAGACGAAATAGATTTGTTTAAATTTACGAATTAGATTTATCCGATGGCCAATCAAAGGTAAGCAAACGTCATGGAAAAAGATTACGCTTTCCAATTACGAAAACCGCGTTGAAACGAAATGGCTTTTTCTGTATGGCACCTGAAATTTATAATAAACTACCAAAGAAACTGAAAGAGGCTTACCTAACTACATTTAGTAAGGACTTATTGTTATTACTAATAAAGAAAGCCTATTATACCTTGACTGAATTTTTGACTGAAAAGTGGTAGCAATAATCTAAGATTAGGGTAGATTAGTAGTTTAGACAAGTTTACATTAATTTTGACTGATTTACTGTTATATATTTTTTCTTATTATTATTGTTGTTGATTTGTGATTGTTTTGTAGTATTTTTAAAATTGTTTATTTAATTTCATGACATTGTTTATAATAGTTTTTTTTGTATAAGAATTTTCGTAATTTTTCTTTACATATTTTAGTTAGATACTTAAAATTTGTATGCCTGTTAATGGCCAGACATAGTGATACGTTGTAATTGTCATCATCTATTTTAATACCTGTGTCTACAAATAAATGATTTGACTGATTTGATTGATTGATTGATTAAAAATGAGGGAAGCTTTGACTTGACGTTGGCCGTCATACCTGATTATTGTAATTTTGTAATATGTTTGGTAGTAATTAAATATAGTACCTATGTGCACTAAAGCATTTTTGTTGGCGTTTTAATGTTCGATCCCGACAATACCTATGTATGTAAGAATTCTCTGTCATAGTGTTTGACCGCGATGAACTCCGAAATTACTCAATCGATTTTGATAATTCTTTTTCATTTTGTTGGATTTGTTCCGACTTATGACGTAGGATACGTTTCATTTAAATTCATAATATTATTTTTGCATTTTATTTTAATCCGAGATGTTGTTAAGTAAGAGTTGTGTTATCAACTAAGTTACATAAGCATCAAATAGTTTTAATATATCGAATATGTAATAATAATATGCTAATCTTAACATATAAATAAAATTGGAATGTCTGTTTGTAATATTGAAATAACCGTTTTTTACTACAAACATATGAATATATAGGGTACATACACCAAAACAACATTTTTTACTATTTTTGTCTGTCTGTCTGTCTGTTTGTTCCGGCTAATCTCTGAAATGGCTGAACCGATTTTGACGGGATTTTTGGCAGGTAGCTGATGTAATAAGGAAAAACTTAGGCTACTTTTATTTTAGAAAAATTCTTTTATTTTATAAAAATAAAGTAATGTTGCATGTTCCACGCGGACGAAGTCGCGGGCGGCCGTTAGTTTAACATATAATAACTGAGCCACAGGAACACGTAATATATAAATAAGTATATGACAAGTAACATACAAAAAAAATGCTTTATGCTCATTTAACAAACATGCTCGGGTAACAAAACCATAATCTACGGTAAAATTCAGCGGTAGCTAATAATGAAGTGAGAATATTTGATAGTGGCAGGCAGAAGAGTTTTACTTTGATAAGATTTTTTTGGTTGTTTGTGTATGATGAGATTTTTTTTATAGAAAACTAGCGACACGCCCCGGCTTCGCACGGATGCAATGCTCTACTATATTGAGAATATTTGATAGTGGCAGGCAGAAGAGTTTTACTTTGATAAGATTTTTTTGGTTGTTTGTGTATGATGCGATTTTTTTTATAGAAAACTAGTGACCCGCCCCGGCTTCGCACGGATGCAATGCTCTACTATATTATACATGTATTATACATATAAACCTTCCTCTTGAATTACTCTATCCGTTCCGTAGTTTTAAAGAAAAGCATACATAGGGATATAGGGACAGAGACAGCGACTTTGTTTTATACTATGTAGTGATAACAATGCGCTTGGCCACTATCCCGTCTCATGGTAAGCGACGATGCGGTCTAGGATGTGACGCGCTTGTCTAGAAGAAACTTATTCACTCGTGACTTGAAGACCCCTAAATTATATGTGTCAGGAAACACAGACTCAGGCAAAGAGTTCCACTCCTTAGAATGTACGTGTCACATAATTGGAACTAAAACACTTTGTGCGATTCTTTGTGTCGCCTTTTATTAATTCTGCAAAAAAACCGATATTACTAAGTAATAACAAACTTTATTACATATTTTTTTAATTTTTTTATATATTTTATGCATTTGCAATGCGATCTTATAAGATAAATTATTCCCGCCTGAGAATTCACTTGTGACCCGAGTCGATTTTTTTCTAGTATTTTTCTATTATAATAATTTATTTTATTACATATATTATTCTCAAGTTAAGTGGCTGAAGCACTTAAATGATGAATTATTTTAATAGAAAAATACTTATGTAATAATAAAGCACTTATGTTATGGAGTTCAGAAACAACGACGTTACCGTTGAGGTACCCAGAACCCGAATCAATATTATAGTTTGTTTTCTTTATTGACTCTGCCGTGAATCGAACCTGGGACCTCGGAGTGATTTTACTAATATTAATTATGCCTTATGATATTGCTCATTAATGACTAATTCTGTTGATTGTACCATCACAACTAAATTCGATTTTGATTGTCGCGGATTTCCAAGAAGGTGGGAGCCTGTTGACCTGTGCTAACGGGTAATTTCTTTTTACCTATTTCGGGCGTCAGTCTCACACAAACTTAGCCTAACATTAGTAAGTAAGTATTGAAGTAAGAGTTTGTGGTGAGAAATAAAGATTTTATTTATTATTACTATTTATTTATATAATCGTGGGTAGAAAAAAAGGGAACAAATTAGTTTAAGGTAATAGCAACATCAGTTTTTGTAAAGGTGATCTTACTTTAGTGTAAAAACTGAAATAGAATTCATGGATATCCTAGTATTCATGAAAGTTATGAATGATAATGGAGTTGCTATTGGATAGATAATGTCATCGCAGACATATTTTTCAACAGAATGGTTATGTTCAAATACAAGCAATGTAATTATTTTTTATGTGTGTTGGCAACACTACGTCCGATGTATTAGCTATAGATACTATACTTTGTCCAATGTAGGATGATACTTTTGACAGTTGACACCTATATAGAGGGTATAAAGTTGCTATTGCAATGTCAAGCCAAACATAAGGAAACAAATGCAACCTTAGTACGTGGCAATAAGGAAGTAACATCTGTCAAAAGTATCATCCTACATTGGGCAAAGTATAATACCTAATCTGTGTTATAGAGTTGTAACTCTGCTCTGCTACCAGATGTTAACTGTAACGTTACCATTTGTGCTACTTAAAATAAAACAACTTTTAAAACAGTAAATCAGTTTCTCTCATTTAAATAAGAGGTTAGCGCTTCATAAGGTTGAACTTTACTTATTCGAAGAGAAATATTGTTTTATTTTTATAAGAAGAGCACCCTATCCAATAACCTGTTTCTCCTTTCACTCTTCAACGTCGCAGTGTAGTCTGCGTTCTGCAACTAACCTTTCCTTATAGCAGTTCCATATCCTTCTACCGACTTCTTTACCTATTGACTAGATACTTGTTGACTTTGTTGTAATCAATGATGTAATGAAACCATAACACTACTATTATTGTGATAACAGAATAATATTGTTTTTGTGAATTATGTATGGTAACGACGTGTAATATTGTAAATGTCTTTACTTCTGTTAAAGCTGTCAGGTTTCTTGCGCCCATTCTTCCTGTGAGTTAAAAGACGTCTTGAATGGGTGGTATGTAAAAATGTTGGACGATTTAACCCCTTGAAGCTCAGCTTTGTGTTAAATGCGTTATTTCTCTCTCTATGGGGGAAAAAATTTCATTCAATTAAAAAGAACCTTTACCAAAGCCGTAATAAGGATTAAATCAGACTCCGCGCTAGAGAGAGCTCGCGAATTTTAGGTATCGTTGTCGTGCGCATAATATACTGCTCTCGGGTTTTGAGGGGGTTAAAACAACTTCTTTTTTCAGAGAATTTGAATAACTAATTTTAAAATAATAACTAAATTTAATTTTCATTTCATATTTCTTTACTGTTCACGCTGTCCGTTTATGGAACTCACTACTAGTGGATATCAGAAAGGCTCATTGAGATCTTTTTGCGAAAGAGTTAGAAGTTGTTTTTTTCCTCCAAATCTTTATGACGCTATTGTATCTTTATTTCTTTCATCTAATTATTTTTTATTCACTATAAGTTATAACAAGTTATATATTTACATCTGACTTCCACTATTATCCTTTTATCTTTATTTATTATTTTACCCAACGTTGCCTAGAAGAGATTGTTGTTAAGCACCTATTCCTATACTTTTCTTTGTTGTATTCAGGGATTCAAAAACACCTTTATAAGGGTTACACATTGAATCTGTTACAGAATTATTCCTGTATCACTTATTTGGGTGTTTTGAACCTGTTTTGCGTCGAAAACTTATAAAAGTGTAACAGATATAATGTTTTCTGTTACCAATCTGTTAGAAACTGTTTTACGTTTAACTATCTATGTGTATACACAGTACACCAACATAGGCATCTTAAAGTACCCGAATCATTAGTGAGCTGTTGCATAGTTATGCCAATGTGAACCTTATTGACTGTAACAGATATTAACACTTATGAACCTGTATTTTCTAAAACAGATTCAAAGTGTTACAGTTTCTTCCTGTTTAACTTTTAAAACAGAAATGAAAAACAGTGTTCAGAAAACTATTCGGATACCGCTCAAATCCCTGGTTGTATTTGTCTTTCTGCATCCTATCTGTGTATTTAATAAAGCGTAACTTATTATTACAATATATAAACAAAGCAACGATGTGGATACTTTAACATATATAAACATAGAAAAGCTCGGTCACCCAGGTTCGTTACGTTAATGATTGTTGGTTTTTGTTTTCTAATTTACCTTATATTTACAAAATAATTTAGTTAATTAAATGGTATGAAATAAAACAGTAGAATAAATACTTATCATTTAATTTAATAAGATTGTATGGCTTCAACTACTTGAATTTCCAATTCAAGAATTGAATTTGATCCTTAACCTAAAACTTTGAAGTTTAAGGAATTACGATAGACTTGATATTCATTGAAAGCCCTCATAGATCAGCTGAATATCGATGAGGAACTATCTTGGCTATACTTTGAAAGTACCACTATTTTATTCATGCGGCAGAATTAATCTTACAATTTTATATAACAAGAGTCAGAAATGTAATAAAACAACACTTTGAAGAAGGGGTAACTAAAAAAAGCAATCAATTCCATTATTTTATCATATTCTGATGATATACATCATCATCATCATCATCATATCAGCCGTATGACGCCCACTGCTGGACATAGGCCTCCCCCAAGGATCTCCACAAAGATCGGTCCTGTGCTGCCCGCATCCAGCGTTTTCCCGCGACCTTAACCAGATCGTCGGTCCACCTCGTAGCGGGCCTACCCACAGAGCGTCGTCCGGCACGCGGATATACGCCTTCTTCTAATACAAACTCTTTTATAATGTGCACAGCAAAGATGTGGAACTCACTCCCTGCGTCTGTATTTCCGAGCACTTATAACCCGTCCGTTTTCAAAGTCAGGGTGAAAAAGCTCCTTCTGGGTTAGTTCACTCTATCGTGGATCCTGTCTTGGCCCCCGGGCTTGACTGGGATTAAAACCGAACTCATTATTCGAAAGCAACAATTTTAAAATGTAGCTGTTTATGCTTTTTATGCTTATAAATGAAAAATAAACAAAAAGTATAATTGATAAAAAATGTACAATATGCGGTCAAATTATCCATAGTTTATATTGAAACGCATTTTAGGGACGCCGAAATTCTTTCTCGTTTATTCGCGTTTATTTTTAAGCTTTCATTCTTTATTTAATTATTTCAAAATAATTAAATAAAGAATTGTTTCATTTCCATTAGTGGTTGAGAAAGTATAAAATCAAATACTGACATTATTTTAAATAAGCTCTCTATCGATCTGTCAACAGGTTGAAACTTCTCCATACTTTTACAAAAGTGCAATACTATCGTATCGATAATTAAATTATGCTGCTTATAAATTTTCCTAGGCGAACTTATTTGCTAAGCACCCTTTTTAGGTCAGGTGAATACATATCACATACGGCGACCGCAGTAAGCGTGGTTGGGGACTTCCCCTGTCCCTTGATGGAAGTTCGATATGAGGACAGGGGTCTACTGGGAATCAAGAGTAAGCAATAGATCGCAGACAGGGAACTATGACATTAATTTCTGCCGAAATCTTAGTAGGGTCGCTGCGTCACTATAACTGGAGAATTTATGTCCGAGGAAGTAAATATCTAATTATAGAAAAGTGAAGCTTAATAAAGCTTGAGAAATGCAGCATAATATTCCTCTTGTCCAAGTCCCAACCTATTTGCCTTTTCATTAAAGTCTCCCCTATCACCCATCAAGTCATCATTTACTCTATTTAAATTTATATACGGCTAACACAACCAAACTATGTCTTCTATGGTCTTAAGCCTCCTTGCTAGACTTAAACACTGTTATCCAGCAATTTTTCTTTTAACGCGATATTATGTCCATAGCAAACCAAACAGTTCCACTTCCAGCTTTCTATCATTGATACTGATAGTAGTATCAATCATACATACTTTTTTTTCAATTTTTTTTCAACATAAATCAATTCATAAATAAGAACAGGTCTGATCACTGATCTGTAAATTTTTCTCTTCAATTTAATGATATCCGAAGTCACATATCATTCTCGTGACCTATTTTCAATCAATCTTTATTGATCCCAGTAGCAATTTTCGGGTCTATATATATATATATATATTATTTCTTTTCATCATAATAACTGCTGAGTATAATAGGACATACAGTGCAGCTTTTAAGAGATCCTGTGAAGCTATTTAGGTGTAGTCTATAGTGAGGGACATCTCCCTACAAAATACACTATTACTAAAATATATAATTCTAAAAATAGTAAAGAATATTCCCATATTGGCACTCGGATATCTTATCCCATTGTCAACAGGACGAATCAGTATTGGTAATTGAACAAGAATCTGTAACAATTCCCAGTCGGCTCCTACAAATCTTCCCCCATTATCTGGATTAAGGCGAGGAATCTTTATGTGGGTTGGGCTTGTGCATTCTTGAAGCTATAATATTGTTAAATTTGGAATTATTTAAGATATAAAGATATTATTAAGTAGAAACTACTCGTAAATACTTAAATTCCATTGTGGTATAATTACAGAAAAAGCAAACCACACAATTAAGCAAAAACATTATTTCTATATTAAAATTAACTCTACGTGCTCCAAAAACACCAACCAATAAAACTAAAAAATCTCGGGGTAAAAGTTTATAACGCTATCTAGAAACAACTATCGGAATTGACGATATATGATGAAATGAAATGGGTAGTTTCTTAGGTAGTGTTGAACGTTAATAAAATTATGACGTGTCTCAAAACTTAATCTTAATTCCTGGTGCATAAAGTAACAATTATTCCTTTTTTTTGCTTCTTCCTTATCTTCCAAAACTATGAAGAAAACGATTAAGTATAGTTTTATTTTGATTTGAAAACTTGCTCTGGTGAGCAACCCAGTATTCAACAAGAAAACAACGGAGGACAAAGAAATGAATACCAAATTGTAATTTTACAGAAGTGGACTTAAAAATTATTTAAGTCCACTTCTGTAAAATTACAAAATAAGCAGTTATGAAGTTTTTGCACCATTAAATGTCAAACGTTCGCTTTTCATCACTTCACACTTATTTTTTTTTAATTTTAAAGAAGACTATATTTTGTAACGTTTTAAAAACTTAACTGACCCTTTTTTATATATCTAAAAGATGTTTTATTTTTTGATCTTTTAGGATACTCCTGATAGTTGCAGGGAGTCATAACATCATTTAAACATGAAAGCGAGATAATTTATACGAGCTGCTTATCGCCTCGCATTCTTTACGCTTCCAGCTTGTGACAATTCCAACATTATGCAGATTAGATGTCTGCTTGTCTTGTACAATCGAACAAGGAACCGCTCCTTTCCGCCGTGAATCAACTCGATATGCTAAAACGTATTTTGCATTCGAGTTACAATCGGTGAGCCGATCTTCGTTTTATGAGAAACATTTATTTGATCGCCTCTTAGGCTTGATTGCGAGAATTGAGAACAAGAGATCTTTATTTTAAGATAACGAAAACTATGTATATAATGGAAAACAAGGAGGAAGAGCTCGATAAAGCAGTGGTTAGAGTGTTTTGGCCTACGATTACGAATGTTAAGTACCTACCTCTCGCATAGGCTTTTCTTGAATATACTATCGCAAGTTCTTTCCTACTCAAATTCTTTCCCTCTCAAGATCTTTTCCTTTCAGATTTCTTACCCACTCAAGTTCTTTCCCTCTTAAGTTCATTCCCTCTGAAGTGCTTCGGAAGGCATGTTATACCACTTATCATTTGCCACTGTTATGATTATGACATTTTAACATGAATTCTTATGCTGCTACCAAGATTGAAGCTAAGGGCATTTTTTTTAGAATATTCGCAATAAAATATCGGCTAGTTAACAACTATAACACCTACAATGGCAAATGTGTTTATATGCCCATTGAAAATGTTATCAATAGTTGTAAGTATTGAGCTATTGCGATTTAAATTACATATTTATAATTTTGTAGGTGTTTGTTTCTTACATTTACGGTATTTAAGGTTTGCGTCATAACATTAATTAAAAGCTAAAGTAGGATTGTAGATTTATAATGTCAAGTCATATTTACCAAATTCATAATGAAGTCTCGTTGAAATAAACAATTCTTGGTTTCATAAATAAATACTTAACATGCAAAGAATCTAATCCCATCCCATCGCTTAGACTCTACCTCATCTTTTATTCATACATGTCATGACTGTACAACAACCATTCAAATATTTGTTGTAATCATTAGCACAATTAGAAACATTTTGGTTTCTCGCGATCTCGGGCGCTCATTAGAAATTATTTTAGTTGTACCCTCTGTGTGTTTTTATCTTTAGTTTTATATGTTTGATGTAAGCTCATCTGTTGTGTGTAATATTTGTTAACAAAAATGTAAAATGTATTTCTCAGTAAGTGAATTTGTAATTAATTCTTTTGAGATAAATATGAATAATGAATAAAGTTCTTTAACCATATAAAACATTTTGTGATTAAACACAATAGGTTCAGATTACAGCTCAACATTTATAAACAAAATTGCTACCCAAAAATAGCTCCGTAACATTTCACGACCCAAATGCTCGGTAGCAAATTTCCCCGCAGATTTACGTATTTCAAAATTAAATGTAAATGCACCGTTGTTTATCGCAAATTAAATTTCCATACAGCCGAGTCCTGTGCAGATGCGGACTTGGTATGACGAACTTTTCCACCGAATCGTAGTGCTTTATAAATTTAAATTAGTTCGCTGACAGGTTTTTGTTTTTGGAATGAGGATTCAATTGTTTTTAATATGGCGCACTATTCCTGAGAGAATTTTGTATTCATACTTAATTATACACGGGTGTTCTTTCTATTACGTTGGAATAACATATAATTAAGAAGTCATCTAGTTTTTCGCTATTTCGTCTAAGTAACGTCCAGATTTGGAAACAATAATACATACTTAATAAAGATTTTGCTCTTTGTGTGCTTTATGATTAGCAATGTTATTAAAGTGACCTTTTAAGGACCTTAAGATATCTAAAAATCATAAAAAATGTATCAAACATCCTTTGCTGTGTATCAGGTTTTTTTAATATAAAGTCTGCAACCGGATAGCAAATTTGTTTATACTAGCGGCCCGTCCCGGCTTCGCACGGGTGGACAAAATTCTTTAATTTTTTTCTATTATTAAATATTTTTCCGTTAGCAACATCTAGCGTCCGGTAGACGAACTACTTGCGGTTAACGCGTTGCTATGGTAACGTTATTGATACAATGGAAAAACGAGCGGGAAAAAGAGCGGACAGACAAACAACAAATTTGCTATCTTAGATTATAGACTAGCTGACCCGGTAACGCGTTGCTATGGTAACAGACATATGGGGGGCAGCACTGGGCAGAACACACATATGGGGGGCAGCACTGGGCAGTACAGACATGTGGGGGGAGCACTGGGCAGTACAGACATGTCGGGAGCAGCACTGGGCAGTATGCAAACAATGACTTTTGCCCATTTTCGCCCAACAATGGAAAAAACGCGTTGCTATGGTTCCGCATTGCTATGTGAACATTAAAAGAACGGGAAAAAAAAAGCAAAAACACACAAACCAATGTGATCTTATAGATTTATTACATTATTGGTAGTACATTAATTTAAAAATAGAAACTAGGCAGCGCAGAGGTCTTTTTTTTAATAATTAGAGAGGTATTTTTTGAATCGCTGTTATAAAATTGGATTTGAAGAAGCTAGAGATGTATGATGGGAATGTGGTAAGTGGAAATCTGTGAAGAGATCACACAGCCTACCCCTACGGGGAAAAGGGGTTATTTTATGTATGTAAAAATAAATTGTATAAACTTGAAAAAATCTTTTACATATTATACAATGTGTCTCGTCACCAGTGTCGGAGCCTTTAATGGTGTAAAATATGGTATTTTATATCGACAAATTGCCCCTCAAATTTGGTTTTTCTCTTACGGCCACCATTTTGTTTTCTGGGCAACTAAGACCTGGGCTCTCATACTAATTCGACCACCACTACTCATATAAATGTCCTATCAATATTAAAATGGTGTCATTTGATAGCTAAACATGTAGACAACAGTCACACAGTCATGTTACAGTTGTCATGGAATAAAAAGTAGAAAAAAATAACTAAAGAAAAACAAATAGATTCTTTATTTTTTAATTACTGGCTTTTTGAGAAAAACTAAATTTGAGGGGCAACTTGTCGATAAAAGAATGCCATATTTCACACCATTAAAGGCTCCGACACTGGTGATGGGACACATTGTATATTACTGTTGGTCGCTGCTTTAATTTGACTTTTAAATGCATAAGAGACATTATAGTACTTTTATTTATTTGATTTACTCAGAAGTTTGCAACTGCCAGATAAATACATACAAATGACGCCCTTTTCCCGTAGGGTTAGACAGAGGTCACAGATTTCCATTTTCCACGATTTTTACATACATCTATCGCTTCTTCAATTTTCATCAGATATTTCATGCAAGTTTGTCGGTTAAGGAAACTTTTGCCCTGGCCTTTTTCAGGATATCTTCTTTTTTCGTTCCTGAAAGTTCGCCTTGGTCTGCCTTTAACTAAATTATAAATTTTTAAGCAGTGGTGTATTGGGAGGGAAACGCTGTGGAACGACGTTCCCTTACTTTTTTTCAGAACCGAAACGCGTTCCAGTACCTACTTTTCTAGTAGATTTTTTTATTACAAATGAAAATTATATTTTAAATTGGCGAATTTGAAAAATATTTCAAAAATATGTTAACTAACAGAGTATTTATCTTGCTTGATAAAAATGTGTGTAATCCTATTTGGGAGTTTTTGTAGTAAACCATAAGTGTACTACACAATAATAATATCTTTCTGATTTTCATCTTTTTTTGAATTTCTTTTTTTGTGTTCGTTAATATTTTGTATAGGGAGGAATAAGAGAAAATAAAAACTTACATGAAAACAGTTTGTTGAAAATAGGACTTTTTTTGCTCCCACTTTGCGTTCCCATACTTCTTATTTTACCATTGCACCACTGTTTTTAAGCAGCATTTTCTGAATAGTATGTTGATTGAATTTCTACAATGATTTAACATTAGCTATGTAAATAATAATTTATATCTTTTTAGTATTTAGGCGGAATGCCTAATAATATTTCCAATTTGTATTGTTTGACTACACAATAAATTGTAATATAAAATGGCCAATATTAAGGCTTATAACAATATTTTTGCTAACAGATGCATCATGTACTCCATTAAGCGGAATAAAATACTTTTTGTAATATAGATAATGACGCCATATTGGTTTTATTTTCTGCTGTAGAAATGATATCAGCAATATAAAATTAAACATATTTTACGTGGTGTATCCAATATTGAGCTTGTTATGTTATTGTTTCACGATTTCAACGAAACATGTATCAAATCTTTTTTGGTTATATTCGTAATGCCGTAATTTATTTAAAAAAGACGAATTTTTACGGCGTATTAAAATTAAACCAAGCTACGTTATTTATACTAAACTATAATATATATTTGTTAGTGTTTAATTAAATTGTCATTGCACTGGCACGCAATCATTATGCAATTGTAGAAATAAGATTGTGACCTTAACTAATTTTTATGATTTTTTTTATATATTTTATGCATTTTCAATGCGATCTTATAAGATAAATTATTATAATAGAAAAATACTAGAAAAAATCGACTCGGGTCACAAGTGAATTCTCAGGCGGGAATCGAACCCGCAACCTTTGGAAATCCGGTCCAATGCTCTCCCAATTGAGCTACCGAGCCTTGTGAACACTCGTCGAAATTTTCTAGTACCCTCCTGATTTTACGCTGTAGGCCAGCGTTGTTTCATCAATGAGAGGAACATCCTCTCGTATTCGAAAGAAACATTTTTACAAATGTTTGGTCAATCGATTAAGATGAAACAGCCATTTAAGTTTTATAATTTTTTTTATATATTTTATGCATTTTCAATGCGATCTTATAAGATAAATTATTATAATAGAAAAATACTAGAAAAAATCGACTCGGGTCACAAGTGAATTCTCAGGCGGGAATCGAACCCGCAACCTTTGGAAATCCGGTCCAATGCTCTCCCAATTGAGCTACCGAGCCTTGTGAACACTCGTCGAAATTTTCTAGTACCCTCCTGATTTTACGCTGTAGGCCAGCGTTGTTTCATCAATGAGAGGAACATCCTCTCGTATTCGAAAGAAACATTTTTACAAATGTTTGGTCAATCGATTAAGATGAAACAGCCATTTAAGTTTTATAATTTTTTTTTTATATATTTTATGCATTTTCAATGCGATCTTATAAGATAAATTATTATAATAGAAAAATACTAGAAAAAATCGACTCGGGTCACAAGTGAATTCTCAGGCGGGAATCGAACCCGCAACCTTTGGAAATCCGGTCCAATGCTCTCCCAATTGAGCTACCGAGCCTTGTGAACACTCGTCGAAATTTTCTAGTACCCTCCTGATTTTACGCTGTAGGCCAGCGTTGTTTCATCAATGAGAGGAACATCCTCTCGTATTCGAAAGAAACATTTTTACAAATGTTTGGTCAATCGATTAAGATGAAACAGCCATTTAAGTTTTATAATTTTTTTTTATATATTTTATGCATTTTCAATGCGATCTTATAAGATAAATTATTATAATAGAAAAATACTAGAAAAAATCGACTCGGGTCACAAGTGAATTCTCAGGCGGGAATCGAACCCGCAACCTTTGGAAATCCGGTCCAATGCTCTCCCAATTGAGCTACCGAGCCTATCGATACCGAGCCTATCGAGCCTAATCGAGCGGGTTCGATTCCCTCCTGAGAATTCACTTGTGACCCGAGTCGATTTTTTCTAGTATTTTTCTATTATAATAATTTACCTTAACTAATGTTTAGATAATTTATTTCTTGTTAGCCTTTTTTATAATTTATTGATTTCCAAACTGAACGAAAGCAGAATATGCCGGATCTGTTTTGTTTGTCACCTATATTTATTACCATATTCTTGGAAATAAACGCTTATCTTACTATATCTTTATCAGTAAAATTGTATTTCCTTATGTATTATGCCATAATGATTTTATTTATTTTATATCATAATAAAACATTTATGAAGAATGTTTAGTTTGACATGCGTTTTGGTATTCAAAATCCTTTCATAATTAAAGACGGTATACCTATCTTAAACTGGCAATTTTAACTATACAATTATAAGTCAAAAGTATTGAAAGTGTTTTTTGTTAATTGCAGAACCCTTATATTGTTACTTTAAAGCTGTTATACATAATAATAGCTGTATAATTGGAGCTCCCATGGATCAGCTTCAATGATTGTGCCATTACTTTCCGAGTTCTTAACCGATTTTAATATTTTTTGTGTGGAATCAATTCAACAGGCTTAGGACCAGAGTGTGACCGAGCCCGAATTTTGAAATTCGCAAAAATTTCCATCGAAAAAAAATTTTTTTTTTTTAGGTTTTACGCTCCGCTCCAATATATGGTGCTAGCGTAGCTTTATGCTTAGCGACTGCATCGCCTAGTAATATAATACTGAATAATTTGGTGGCTAATGTTCAAGATGTATATATAACCTTTTAAGATGCCTTTATACGGCAATGAAAGCTATATAAAAACGTTTCTCTGGCTATTATTTGACAAAGCTCTGTTGATTTCTTGGATGTTATTGATTTCGCTGCACAAGGCAGATAAAAACTCATTAAAACTTTTCTGTACGAGTATGCTTTGTGACTCGCGACTTTGTTCATTCTTTACTTTTTGTTTTTTTTTGGTAAAACGTGCAAAAGTATTTGACACTTCTTTACTGTTAAAAGATCTGCCACCTATACTAATATTATAAAGAAGTAAAGTTTGTGTTTGTATATTTGTTAAATTGTAAGGGGTAATCTCGGGATCTACTGAACCGATTTTAAAAATTCTTTCACCAATAGAAAGGCACATTATTGCTGAATGTCATAGGCTATATTGATTGCTAGAAAATTTTAAAGAATTTTGTCCACCCGTGCGAAGCCGGGACGGGCCGCTAGTATCATATAAGGTTTTAAAGTCTGTTCATTCTAACTTGTCCTATTTGGTAAATAATCTTGGCACAACTTTTTAACGAAATAGCCCATTTAAAAATAAATTAATAACAAAGTCAATAATCTATTACAATAAATCTTTATTATAGAAACCTATTGAATCTAGATATCAGTTGATTTTTAATGCTGCATTTTCAATAAAAAGGAGTGCCAAGACTGTTTACCAAATAGGACAAGTTAGGATGAACAGACTGTAGGAGAAAACGTGTTAAAACATCAGCTTTAGCCTTTTATTGAAAATGTATTAAAAGCTTTTCCCCATATATTGTTGTACTAGGTGAATAATGTTTGATTTTTCTAATGTTTCATAGATAAGTCACTTTAATTTCTTATAATCTTCATCGACTTTTTTTAGTATACATATATACAGTTGGTTTGTACATACTTTAGTAACTTTTATATTCTAGGTACATACATTAAATATAGTGAAACTGGTACTTAAACTGGGAAAACCCGTGCCATAAGTTCCAGCTACCTTCCATTGACACTATTTAGAGAAAGTAAATTTCGTAACCTTAATAAATGACAAATTATCATTTAATATGTAAAACACATATCAATTTTAACACATTTCATTATTTATCTCTATCAGTATAAATATGTCCTGTCACAATAGGGTAACCTGTAACGATAGTTTGAAAGTTAAGTTATAAATAAATAAATATTATTTTTTGTATATTTATTAAAATTTTAATTTATGTGATTACATGAAGTAAACTTTCTGTTTGTTCGTAATTGAGTGTGAGTAGCCATTCAGTTACCGTTTTTTTACAAAAATGTTAATTTGACTTGTGAATGGATAATATCTGATTATTTTTTTGAATTGCGAAGCTGTAATGGAAATGGGCAGGACTCATAGCAAGGAGAACTGATGGCCGTTGGGGCGGAAAGGTTCTCGAATGGCGACCGCGTGCCGGACGACGCTCAGTGGGTTAGGCCCGCTACGAGGTGGACCGACGATCTGGTTAAGGTCGCGGGAAAACGCTGGATGCGGGCAGCACAGGACCTATCGTTGTGGAGATCCTTGGGGGAGGCCTATGTCCAGCAGTGGGCGTCGTACGGCTGATATGATGATAATGATGATTTTTTTGACTATTTCTCTTAATATTTAAAAAACCCTTAAAACCTCTCGATAGGTAATTATTCTACTATAATTTTAATGTAGCTGTTTATCATTTCAAATAATCATTAACCGTTTAATCGTTTAACTGTAATAAATCGTTTAACTGTTTATCATCATTTATCGTTTAAATTGAAACTGAAGGAGCACTTTCTGAATTTATTAAAATAATCGAATCATATGTGTATTATTTCTAGATGATGTCTCTTATTGTTATATAATTAGCTATATGTATATATTTATATGTTTATGTATATCATTTATTATTTAAACGTTTATTTCACGTAACTGCTTTTCTGCACTTAGTGACACCCACTTATACGACCAACCACACTTATTCTGGGTTGACTCGAAGAGATCTCTTCTAGAGGTAAGTCCACCCTTGCTAACAATTTTACCTACTTTTGTATATTATTTATACAAAAGTAGGTATAATAATAAGAATAATATTATTATTAATATTTACTACAACTGGAGGGGAGACGCAATTAAGATTTTGGGTAGACTTAAATTATATATTGCATTTATCTTAATATAGTTAATATGTTAGTAACCATAAATTACTAATTTACATTAAGTTCAGTAAATATTGAGATATGTAAGTATATACATGATATAATACAAGAGAATAAATAAACTTTAAAATTATTTTATAAAAAAGAAAAAATCAATGTCATCTGTGGAAAGCTAGCGGAATAGCAAACTTTCTTTTTTTTTCCACAGTTTCCGTCGCACCAGGCTCGCTACGATAACGCTTAACTGACGTTTGAAATAAAGTTTGAAAAATAATGTTGTTTCATTGAGATTTGGTATATTCTGTGCTTCAGTTTTTTAAATGTAGACCTTAAATTGTATATTAATAAGATTAATGTTAACATGGAAATTAATTACAAGCATATAACAATGCAGCCCTTGGAAGTAGTTACATCTTTGTTTTCTTCGGTGTGGAGACTATGGGTTCATGAGGCCTGAAAGTCAATTTCGTTTTTGCCAAGTTCTTTTTCAAATAAATCTTCAGCCATTTTATTAAAGTGACTGGAGACAAGAGAGATGGTATCTTCTTAGGCCAACGTATAAATATCAGCAGTGGTGAGGCTGATACTCACCTTTTTTAATGTTTTTTCCCAATTTTAGACGAAAAACGACTAAAACGACTTAGTGCTCGTTATTGCACGGTCTAACAGCTCCTGATGATGCTCCATGTGGGGGCGAAACACGTGTAGAGTAGTTGGTGAAGGTGCCGGTGTCTGCGGTTCCTTTATTTATTTGCTTGCACACTGCTTGAGTTTTGCGAAGGTAAGCTACATATTTTTATTTTACGAACCAATTTTTTTTAGTCTAGCTAATGTTTTAGTTTAGATTCATACTTTATTTTTTATTTTTTCGAGTTCATCTATTACAAGGGGGAACAGTTTCACTGATTAATAGGTATACAGGTTTTATTTAGATGTGCATTTAAGAAAAATGTTATACAGTTATAGTAACTAACGAAATAGTAGTAGAGATTTCTGCTGCGTTCACGCATATGTGTGTTCGTTATTACTTTCTCAACATTCTTAAGGATCCGCATTTTACATGCGTTTGTAAAATTAACAAAAGGATGACTTTAATTAAAATCATTAATCTGTAGAAAATCTATAATCTACGATCACAAATTTGTTGTTTGTCTGTCCGCTCTTTCCCGCTCTTTTTTCATTGTATCAATAACGTTACCATAGCAACGCGTTAACCGCAAGTAGTTCATCTACCGGACGCTAGACGCTAACGGAAAAATATTTAATAATAGAAAAAAATTAAAGAAAATTTGTCCACCCATGCGAAGCCGGGACGGGCCGCTAGTTATCTACAAATATAATTGACAATGTTCCTTAAGACCCTTAACCCTTCTCACTTAAGGTTATAGATGACTGATGATACACGAAATCACATACACTGTTAATAGACCACATAGTATTATGATTTTTTACTACGATTCCTAAATAAGTGAAGAATGGCAAATTCCTTTCTATGGCAGAATGGCAAATCTATGTCCAGCTGAGGAAATCCTAAGGCTAAATTGATAATGATTTATATCAATACTTGACGATGAGAGGTGGAATGTACAACCCGGTTACAATATCTGTGGACCTGATGACGTCACGTCAGCGCTTAGGTACGGTGCACAAAACAAGCATCATGGGGATAGTATTGTAAACAATAATAATTATGAACTATAAATAAAATATATTATACTTTTAATCTTTTATTTTTTTATTCTTTTTCAAGAGAACGGGGAGGGGGCTTGACATTCCAGCGAGGTCCACAGATATTGTAACCGAGTTGTAAGCCTTTGTAAGATGTATTACATCTTTTTATAGTTGACTTGTCTTCGATTTTAGAACTATTAATTACTAAATTACGTTAACAAGGTCAGTAAATATGAAGATAAGTATGTATATACGTGATTTTACCGCAACCGTAATAATCCGATATAAAAAATAATATTTCAAAATTATTTTATCGAATAGAAAAAAATTCAACGATTAATAATGCTTTAGTCGTGGTGCGGCAAAGTTACGATTCGACTATTTACCGCCAATAATTTTGTGTCAGGCGCCGCAAATTACTAATTTAATCGATTTGACTGTGGTTGTACATCAGAATTCGAAACAGCGTTATTACGCGGTATTCCGCATATCAAAGTGATTTGTGTCAGGCGCAAACCATATATTAACTAGCTTATTATACGCGGGGCCACCCATGTCGATCACTTATTCGTCATTCTCTTTACACTTGTTAAAGTTGTTTTTATTACTAGCTGAGCCGGTAACACGTTGCTATGGTAACGTGTATACAATGGAAAAAGAGCGGGAAAAAGAGCGGATAGACAAACAAACAAACAACAAATTTGTGTTCTTAGATTATAGATAAATAACAGAAGTTTCTCACATATTAAGAGCCCAGTCAAACAGATTTCATTGTATTGTGATTTTATTTTATTTTACGTACAAGTTATGAATAAGACATTTCAAAAATGGTTATCTGGATGCAAATGATATCAGATTATTTTATCAATATTCATTTCTCGCACAGTCGACTGTGGCTTAAAACATCAAACCTGTCAAATTACCAATTCCGCGTTGTGTCGGAGCACAAAAACGTCACGTTGAATAAGGCTGCAATATGCCATAGTCAATCCTTAGGGTTGTCGAGTAATATGATATTACTTTTAGATGGTATTTAATTACCCTTTCTGGTCAATCCCCACAGTTTGATAGTATATGTTGCCACGTACAAAAACAATTTAAAACAGTTTCTAAACACTTTCTGTTTAAAACATAACGAATAAAAGATCAATGCGTCTGTGACCACAATACAATACAAAACATTTTTTTACACTGTTGAGTAAATAACAAAACAATAGAAAACTTAAAATAATATTACAATGGGCGGTCTTCTCGCTCCAAGCGATCTCTGCCAGACAATCTTGGGATGGATAGGAGTGGAAGAGAAAAAAAATATAAATAAACAGATATTTACAATAAAAAATACACACATACGTATATAATACACATTTTAACATTAGTAGGTTAGTGGGATACATAATCTATACTTGGCACGTCTAATAGAGAACGGAAGAGAGTTCTAAAGACGGGTAGCCTCAACGGTAAAGGAAGAGTTATAAAAAGTGGAACAGTGTGCAGGTATCTTAAGGGCAAGATATTCGGATGACCTCAAGGAAAATGCGTTTGATATATTAAGGAATTCAAAACGTTCCTTAGAAAGCGAGAGGTCGAAGGATTAAATAGTATATTGAAGAGCAGAGTAAATATGTGAATATTCTGGCGAAGACGAAGAGGAAGTCACTTCAGCTTAGAACGAAACTGAGACATGGGATCATATTTACGCGATATCTTGTTTTCATATTGGACATATATCAAATGGCATGATACCAATAGGAATGTTCCAGGACCTATTACTTGTGATTTTGTATTAAAAAAGGGGGTGTGGCTGTGTTATGGACACGGCCGTTTGTTGTACGTGAATACGTCTCGTAACGGGTAATAGTTTCTATATAAAATATTATTATTTATGTATGTTATATACATAATCGATAGATTTTGACGAGAGCTGGCGATTGGAACTTGAATGAACGTCGTAGCGTCACCGAGTCGAAAGTTATACTAAATGGAAATCTCGATACGCAGCAATATGGCCTTCAAAATGACGGGGCTCACCCTCCGCTGCGCGCGATGTGTTACAGTCTTTACACATAATAAATTCTTTGATTCTTTAGCTATCTAGTGGTGTAAGTGAAATTTGGATGGGGATTATAGATATGTAGCTACAACACTAAACTGTATCCCCCGATTTTGTTTATCATTCGTTTTTTTGAATTGCGTCCCTATGGAAGCAATTTTAAAGCCGTATTCACGTCAAAAAATTAACTCTTCAGGATGTATGTATATTTCAAAAATCTAAAAATTTAAAAATCTAAATACATAATTAAATTATTAGATTCACGAGTAAGTTCATATTTATGAATTACGGTGTTAACCCTGCTCTGGTTGTAGGTTCGGCCTATTTCAAATTCATTAAAATTTGCTCCTAGCAACCCTATCGAATTGTATTGTTACTGACCTATTTCTGGCAACATTAATTGTCATCTACAGTTCGGGAACATATTGCTGTGTGGCCTGAAATAATTATGTGTGGAATTCAACTAGGCACAATGCAACCGCGAGCGATGAAGCTGCAGAGTAGAGTTTGGGGAAACTTCGTTAATTTAATCATAAATTATTCATATTGCCAGTTTCTATAATGCAATGGAATCAATTTTTTTTAAGGCTTACTTCAATATCTATGTAACTAGAGAGGCGGCCATAATTTTTATAATTGCAGTCGGAGAAGGAAATGGACATAAAATTAAGTGAAATTAATCATTAAACTAATGTACTTAAAATACAATTTTAAGTAGTCTAGAAATATTAAAACGATCACCGATTCAGGATGTCATTTGATTGGCAAAATAACGTTGGATCTATGGTCTAACTGAATTGCTACCCACCTTAGAAGACCTAATAATCTGAGCCTATCCAGCAATTGAGTTCTAAAAACTTACACAAACCAGAAGTAAGAAAAAAAATTGGAGGATTGTCGAGATATTTCTAAGGTTAGGTTAGAAGCACACTGAGACACTTGACTCTCACTACACTGAGAACGTGAGGCACAGAAGGTGAAATAATGATTAAGATAAGGTGGGGAAGTAAGGAAGGCTTTTGGAGTTTAAAAGCGTCCGAAGAAGTACATACATTGACTTTTAGATTAAAAGCCAATTTAATTTAGAGCGGAAAGGTGAAATAAAGTGGGTAAAGTTTACTAAGATACGATACGATTACGATTTATTAGTTCCATAAATCGTATATTCCATTTCCATTCTGTTTCATACATTCCATGTATGGAATAATCTTTAACTTAAAATATGAATATTTTTCACAATTTATTCAGTGACAAATGAACTCCACTATGAGTAGTTTTATTAAAAACGCTATTCCGTTAGTGAGCGCTCCCTAACGGCTTAATTTGTTAACTCTTTTTAAACAAAACCCAAAGTCGGATAAGGACAAAGAAATAAGGCAATTGGAACGATAAACAATGTATTTTCACAATAGAAAATTTGATAAAAAATTAATATATATTTTTAGCATTCATAATGCCATATTTCCATAAGATTTAAAATAGGCCTATAAAAACAATTACATCTCTAGGATATTACCTGAGGGCGTGAAGATTTGGTTGTTTTTATTGGCATATTTTGAATCTTATTAACATATATTAATTAATAACAGAAATTTTTGATGTTCAAATATCACGATAAAACACTTTTATAGGAAGTTTGTTACGAATTGTGATTTAATGAGAATACTTTTTAGAAATTCAGTTTGTACTGAAGTGCCTACAACAAAAGTACAAAGTTCACCTCACGTGGATGAGCAATAAACGCGGCGATAAATCCACAGTAAATTGAGTTTAAATGTAGTTTTACCTTCAGAGTAATCAACTGAAATCAGGATGTAAATAAGTCTCTCCCGCTTCGAATTTAAGTGTCAATATGGCGTATCCACGTGTCACTACTCTTCTCGAGCTGCGTGCGTGTGACGTCGCAAATTGTCCTCTATTCAGTTGTGGAATTACAGACGCCGCGTGCCCAACTAATTTCAGCGAAAACGTCGACGTGAAATTACGTTGGAATTATTCATAGAGCGGTTTGATGACAGCCTATGCTTTGGACAAATTGCTGTTATATTGTAATAGCTCGCGACATCGCTAGGAATTTGCATGATTAAATATTTTGATGTTGCGCCACTCCACTCATTTTTGTTGGGTTTTCCTCCTAAAATACAGTATTGATAAGATTCATATAAAATAAGATACTACTTTAGTGATTTAATTGGCCTAAAGTAAAGTCCCAATAAAGCTTATGTTTGATTTACTTTCTCACATTAAATTGATGTTAATTAAACTGTCCATAAAAAAAATATTTTTTTACATGTGGCAATTATTTCATTATGGCATGGCTCTCGTTATTTTTGAACTGCCATTTATCATAAAAGAACAACTGCTTTTTAACTTTTAATATGTAAGTCTAACACAGTAATAATGACAGGGATTTCATATAATAAATTATTTACGGTTACGGTTTATGGCAAGTATCATATTTGATGATTTTGGTAACATTGAAAAGTATATTTTTTAAAAGCAATAATTGAAAAAAGTGCAAAAGTTCATAATGTTGTTTTTTAAAATCTATCATTTACATTTCATTATTCTTAAGTGAAATAATTCTTCAGTATACATTTGACAGGCTTATTTTGATCTTACGCCTCTTATTTTGGGTCTGAAATCGCTTAATGGCCCATTAAGAATTATCATTAAATATTTTGATGTGGTGCTTCTCCACAAATTTTTGTTTGAGCTGTATTCTTTTGTTTGTGGATAATAATGGTATTATTTTGTTATGCTGCTATTGATTAGCGTTTGTTTTAGAACTAAAGTGTAATGGCAACGATTATTGTGACCTAAAAGCTCTAGCATATCGTCGGTCGAAAATGGTTGTGGAAAATTTCAAAAGTTGAAAATTTCAAAAGTTGAAATACTTGAGATGATGAGATAACTCTTTGTACAGTAAGTGCACAGAGCATAAGTGTTACTTGTATTGTTAACTAACTTCTATGACGAGTTCGACTTATTCTGAAACTGAACTAAGAACTGCTTTGAAAAGGTATTGTAACACGCCCAAAAAGTGAAAACAGTAAAATTCGGAGATGTTCAGCTACTGTTTTTGAGCAGAGATATAACTTGCGCTTACTTTGGGCTACGCTGATTGTTTTGAATTTAATATTTGTCATTACAAGTATTTTTTTTTTCTCCTTTAATCACAAAGTTATAAATAATGTCTATTAGATTTACTTGGTCTTATTTTTATTTTCTCTTTATCAGAGTTTATTAAGAAGAGATTGCTTTCTAAATGACATTTATTTTTTTGTTGCTTCTGTTATTATTAATGTACTTCCGTATGCGAAACAATATTTTTTACTGTTTTTCAAGCACAAATCATGCCGAAATCATTTTAATGCCCTTTAAAAACCAGTATCTCATTCCGGTTATAAATCAATCTAGAATCTGGGTAAAAAACTCTCAGTCTAAGCTACAAAATAGTTTCGAAACATTTTACAAGTGACGCTTTGACACTATATGTCAGATGAGAGCTTTTAGCTTTAAAGGAAACTTCGATGAAATCGTGTTCAGTATTCCCTCGTATTTTGAAAAATGTTAAAATTTTGCAGGTAATTTAAAAAAAACATTAAAAAGGGATTTACGCGATGTCTTTTATATTTTACTTTGAATTTGTATACGCCATGTATCAAGGATAATAACCCGTTTATTATAATGGTAAAGAATTTTTTTTATCATGTCTTCATCACCGGCCCACTGCTGGGGCACAGGCCTTCCCTATCAATGTAAATACCGTAGGGAGAAAGGGTTATAATATACCCAGCGGGCACAAGTGGATTCATGGGTAGTTTGTCATGTTTCTCGATTTTTACCTTGAAATATTTTATATTTTTAAATATTTCGCAATATGATGGCCGGTTGAATAGAATAGCAGCAATGTATGCATTAATTTAGTTTTAATTTGATTATATTTTAATTTTAATCGAAATTTGATTTGATTTAATTTTAATTCTGTTTTTATACTAATTATGAATTTTAAGTTCTTCGTATGTGTATGGGTTTAATCGTTAGAATTAAATTATATATTTTTTCAAAAGGTGTGATTTATATAACAATACACCACCCTTTTATCACAAAATGGGAATCAACATTTTCTGAATTATGGTCTTTTGCTTTAATCATCAACAAAATTAACCCCAATTTTCGGAGGAGGCCTCCAGTTCCAGGCAGTGAATGTTTGAGATGATGATGATGTTACTTATTGAATCAGATCTGGGTGTTATGGTACCATCATTGTTTCTGATGTCCATAATTAACTTGGAGTCAAAACAATGATTTGATTAGTATTAATAAAAATGGGATAATTTCCTTGTCTATTTTAATTTTCAAGTTAATGGTATTTCTCCTGTGACGCTGGTGCAATTGCGCCAAAATATCGAAGCCTAAAAAAGCCTAAAAAGCCATGGTAATAATCATGTTTTAGTTAACCTTAATTTAACTGCCAATAAAAGTTTAAAACAATTAATATACCTAATTGATGTTTACTAATATTTATATAAAGTAATATAATACAAAATGTTTATTTATCTGATGTTTAAATTTTACATGATATGACAAATTAAAAACTTGTAGCTGTTCCTTTCTGTTTAATACTTATATTAGACATAGTATTTTTTTATCAGTGATTATATATTTTTTTGCTAGTTTGTAATTTTTACGTTGTAGTTAAATGTCTTAATAATAAACATAATAATAATACCTATAGATCAACCGCTTAAATGATTCGTCGCCCACGCGTACTATTATAGTACGGCGATTAAGGGAAGGCTCGTCGAGAGATGAGCGGGCGATAGGCGCGCATAGTGTCCCCCCTTTTCCGCACCCCCCTTTGTTGCTATACCTCCAGCACCCCTGTACCGCGCAGGCGAAGAATCATTTGATCAGATGTCGAACTATAGATAATAGTTTAGAGAAAGGTGTAAAGAAACAAAAATCATCTTATTTCCGTACACAGTATTGTGAAATAGTGGCTGTTTTATTTTATTGACAACCGTTTGGTGCAACGGTGGCGCTCCTGCGTTTCGCACCGACGGTCCTCGGTTCGAATCCCGGAAGCGGCAGATTTTTGTATGATGAATACGAGCATTTGTACCTGAGTCATGGATATTTGTATATATTTCTATGAATATTACTTATTTATGTATGATATATGTTTGTCTATCCGTTACCCTAGTATCCATAACAAAATCCTTAAAGTGCTTACTTTGGGCTAGGTTAATTGGTGTGAATGTAGGAATTTGTTTTTAAATCGTATGTTGGTTTTGTATTGAGTAAATAAAGATAAGTATATAAACACGCGCAAAGAATATATACATATATAGATGTGTGAGCGCAACTCAGAACTGAATGTGATAAATTCACCGTGATAAAAACTAAATCAATGCACTAAAAAATAAGTACACAAAACACTTAAATCTATTATTATTTTTGAAGTGAAAACTTCTTTAGCATCGTTGTGATTTGAAAATCGATGAAACGAAAAAGCGACAGTAAAAAGAGACTGACGCATAAATTCATAAGATTTTAGGTGGGAGAAAATGAAATAGGAAGCATTATGTACGTGTGTTAATACGTTTTTGTGTGCGCATGTGTAGTACAAAGCTTGAGAGAAGGCATCACAACAACCGTGGTATTTTGTATACGTGTACGTATTATTTATGAAGGTTTCACTTTTTTCACGTGTGAATGGCAAACATACTTTTTTCTTTATAAAATGCTTATTATAAAAAACAAGAACGGTTATTAATTTTAAAAGAGTCTCAAACAGGCTACTGACATCAGAAAATGATCTTATCAAATCTATTATTATTAAAATCGATCGATACGGTGTCAGTAGATTTTTCACGTATAAAGGATATAGAGGATATACAACGAAACCAACACAAACGGGTTATGTTTACCCTCAACGCAAAGTTTTGGTTCCAAATAGACACCTCAAAGGTACAGAAAGATAATTGGAGTGGGTATTGCGATCGCTAATGATGTCATCCATTTGCTTTTCAATTTTTGCCTTTCATCCGTTCCGTAACTCTGAATCACGGTGTAACGTAAATCGGAAGAGCCAACGCGACGGTATAAACTGATTTAATATTACAAATGGTGTGTATAAGTCAAAGCTTATTAATCCATTTTGATTTTGATTAAATTTGGCATGAAGATTTCTTGAAATTCAAGCAAGGGCGTAGGCTTCTGTACTCGCGGGAGGAATCATACTTTTCATGGAAAATTTAAGTCGCTTATAATCATTAGTGATGGGAAAAGATAAATAGAATGCTTAGGAGATATGGTGTTAGCCTCAGTTTGCTAGAAAATAGTATTTGAATCCCGCCTGAGCTAGGAATAGTTTGTTTTTTTATTTATTTATCAAAAGTAATTCTTAAAAATATTAGTTTTGTCTTAACACTGATAACTGTTTTCACTTCTTTTGACATTATCTCATTATGTGTATAATATTTTTTACATGTCAATAAACTTTCTAAGCGACTGTAGTGATTTTGATTTTTTTGAGTGGACTTAATAGGGTCAGGATGGTTTAGATTCACAATTTGACTTTGTGCTGGAACCAGATAGGACAATGTCTGCCGGGTCCGCCAGTATATTATAAAATATACTGGCGGATATATTATTATAAAAAGATAACTATATAATATAATATACCTTAAATTGTTGTGCCCCAATCGGGTTCTATAATTGTATTTTTCATTTTTTTTTTATACTTTATGACCCTGAAAACCATGGAAACAATAAAAAAATAATAACTGCATTTTCTATGAACTATTCTATTTTCGTATTCTATATATTTAGTAAACACTTAATTGGGTAATCGATGGATTAAGTCGTTTAAGCATTTTAGTTTAAAGTGGTGGGAAAATAATTAAAGCTACGTATATGATAAGTACGCTTCCCCTAGAAATAACTAGCTCTTACGGTTTTCGTATTCAATTTTCTATTCCGTACTCACTATTCTTCTTAGAGGATTGGGGTAGTATTCAAAACACACTACGTAATGTAATTGCTTAAATGGCAAGGATATATGAAAACCAAATTCAGATGTGGTACCGTGGCAAATGCGGTAAAGGAGTTTATAATTCCTTAACTAGGAAAACGGCTACATCTTGTTACCCGTTAGGAAGCCAGTAGCTGATGTTTTCTTTGCTCAAATAAATATGATAAAAAAATATGGAAGTATTTATTACATTTTTGGATGTACCAATAGGTCATATTTACTAAATCGTTTTTCATTCCTTTATATGGTATTATATTTTATGCTTGAGGAGAATTCATATCGATTTCTATTACATAATATTTGTTGCCCCATGAGGAATATTTCCGATATTTTTGTATAAATAGCGCGAGACTGTAAAATTTGGCGATGTGTAAATATTGATCAAAAACTGCCCAAAATTGACAGACAAACAAATCCACCTGTTTAATTTGATTTAATGCTTTTTCGCAAATGATAATTTTGAGCATAATCGAATAAAATATTATAATTAGTTCCTAAGCGAAGCTATAAAGATTCGGATCTACAAGTCAGTTATTAGACCAATCCTAATGTATGATTGTGGAATTCGGAAATAAAAGTTGAAGGAGGAAAACAGACTTTTAGTTGAAGACTGAAAGACTTTTTGGAAATATTTTAGGAATTAACCAAAGAAGCAAATAGAAAGAACACTCCTTTTTTTTAAGTCGGTTAAAAAGGAGGGTGAGCTTCAAATCTGAAAATAGAAGAACCAATAGTGGAGCACAGAGGATTGTGCCCATTCAAGCGGTCGGACATACTGCTATAGATGAAAACTTTTATAACTGAAGAATTGCAGATAGTACATTAATGAATTTATGCTGGTGATTGGGGCTCAGGGAACTCCACAATTGTGGCAAAAATAATGAATATACAAACAATGGTTCTTTAATTATGATAATCTCTGCCACCAATAGTATGTCCAGGTGCTAATAAGAGACCAACCCACTCTGAGCCGCTTAAATATCGTTAAGAGGATGAATTTGCTAAAGACCCGAAGAAGATCAACACGTCTGAATAGTCGAATCGTCATAATACTGAACAAGATGGCGTACTTTGACATCGGAGGCCAAGATCTACTTCGGGTTGCTGAACCAGTAATTAAGTAAGAAGAAAATATATTTTAACTTTTTACGTCTGGTATCAGAAGTGTTTAGAGTGGCAGCTACCATAAGAATAAAATTATTCCTCTTTTTGTTAATAAAATACCATATCCACTGAAACCGCATTTTATAAATCATTGTTGTCATAATGAAGTGCAGCGCACGAGTTCTGTTCTTACAGCTGATGTATACAAATAGTCGTCTGTCCGTCCGTGTATTCCGCTAAATGCAATTAACTGCAGTGGTATTTTTACTTTTAACAAATGTGCAATATATTTTCCTAACAAGGTTTTTATTTCTTTGCTGGTTCTATAAAAGCATTTGTTGATGTAGAATTTCTTTAGTAATAAGTAGTGAATAGAATAGAATGGAATGTTTAATATTGTGTATTCACACACGACAAAGCGAATAACACGACAAAAAGAAAAGATAATTAAGAGACAGAGTACACATGGCGGCCTTAATGCTAAAAGGAAATATTTCCTAGGCAATCTTTGTATGGACGGTAAAGTAAGCTTTAAAATAATCCAGGTCAGTCGATGGTGCTCAGGTATGGTGGTCCTAGCTATGGTGGTCAGAATGTTAATGTTTCTTTTTAAGTCATAACTTATGTAGGAATTCCACATAATTATATTTATTTCGTTATATTATACACTCGAGAGCAATGAATCCGGGTCACTTAAAGAATGTTAAAAATCTCGGAAACTAAAAATGATAGGTTAGCAATAAATTGTATTTAATAGACAATGTAATACTCCTTAAATGAAAGTAAAAAAAATATGAGTCACCATACATTTTATTAACACAAAATTACATAAAGAAAAAAACTGCTGATCTCTCCTTAAAACAAAAATAGGAAACATGAAATGTTTGAACTTTATTACGATTTTCTTGAATTTTAATACTTCGTATTGCCTCCTCGTGCTTCCATTACTGCGTTTACGCGGTTTGGCATGCTGTACACCAAGTTCCTTATACGATTTTGGGGAATATTCTCCCATTCCTCTGTGAGAGCAATTTTGAGCTCACGAAGCGTGATTGGGGGAGGGTTTCGTTGTTTTACGCATCTGCTTAGCTCGTCCCAAGCATGCTCGATCGGGTTGATATCCGGGCTGCGCGCTGGCCACTCCATACGAGTAATGTTCATCTCTTGAAGGTAGTCATTCACAATCCTACCTGTATGAGGTCGGGCATTGTCATACATAAATATAGCATCCTCACCTAAATTGACCATAAATGGACCAACGTGATCATTGAGGATTTCTTCCACATATCTTACGCTAGTTAAAGAGCCGTTTTCTATGATCACCAGCTCTGTGCGACTTTCAGAAGAAATTCCGGCCCACACAAGTACAGACCCACCACCGTAGGCTACTTTTTCTTCGATGCATGCTTGCTTGAATCTTTCCCCTGGTCTTCGATACACTCTGTGTCTTCCATCGTGCTTGTAGAGCATAAATTTTGATTCGTCGGAGAACATAACTTTTGACCAATCTTCAATACTCCAATTTACGTGGCTCTGGGCATATCTTAGTCTTGAAATACGATGCCCACGCTCCAGTTTAGGGCCGTTTGCAGGTCTAAGGGGTTTTAAGTTAGATTCAGCAAGCCGACGTCTTACTGTCCATGCACTTGGGTTACTTCCTCCGAGGCGTCGGAACTGATTGGTGAGTTCAGTTCCTGTGAGAAAGCGATTTCGAAGCATGGTGTTCACCAAGTATCGGCCTTCTCGTGCTGTGGTACACCTGGTTCTGCCCGTTCCTGGTCTGCGTAGGTAAGAACCAGTTTCTTCGTAACGTCGGAGAACTCTTTGTACTGTTGACAGCGACACACCGACAGTCCTGGCTGTATCGCGCTGACTCCGGCCGGTTTCCAGCATTGTAAGTATTCTGGTGCATTCTTCAGGCGTAAGCGACATAATTTCGGCTTGAATAATGAATATAGAGCACTATCAACATGGTTTATGTACCCACATAAATGACAGATTACAAACAAAAGCAAAACCAAATGCTGTAATTTCGTAGTTCCATCTTCGAAAGTGGCCCTTTTTCAAATTTGATTTTTTTATGATATAACTTTACAATAACTAAGAAGTTTTAATACCTTCATTTAAGGAGTATTACATTGTCTATTAAATACAATTTATTGCATTAACCTAGCATTTTTAGTTTCCGAGATTTTTAGGATTCTTTAAGTGACCCGGATTCATTGCTCTCGAGTGTATTTATACAGTTTTTACACTTCACTAAATTATATTTATATTATTTTATCTAATTTTAAATAAAGTATTTTATGCATATTTACACAAATTACACACCATCACATTTTTTTAATTATACACACATATACAGAATATATTTTACACATAATTCTAAGCATCTACACGATCCGAATAATTTGCTGTACTATCGAGACCCCTCGTAGAGCTCATGTCGCTCGATGTTAAAAAGCCTGCTTGAAACCCACTTTAATCTAGACGCTTTTAGTGCCGTAAAATATTTATTATTATTTATTGCTGTGTTTGTGAATGCTTATCTTAATTCCTCCTTTCTATTCTTCTTGTGTTCCTTCCTTCTGATTATTTTATATGTGGATTGTGTGTTTGTTACAATACAACTGTAAACGTGGGTCTAGACGTTATTATTTAGATTCAACTTTTCACACATATATACCATACTTGTGTTTTATGGAAGGAGACTGAGTAGGTAAATACTAGACTACATGGGAACAATACGGATGGAAAGATGTTCATGACTGTTGAGAAGCTTGATAGCGTAGTAATAAATTTGTTCGGCCCCCTGATTAAGAAGTAAGAAGATGTTTTTACCAATTGTATCTGCAATCATTAGCGTCTAACAATCTGCATTGGACCCACGTGGCGGGTGAGAACCCAGTTATTCCTATGGTGTTTTCAAACATAGAGAAAGCTTGGGTTCCAACAGTGCGTATTGATTAGCCGATGATAGTAAATCTATAATCTAAGATCACAGTGTGTGTTTGTCTGTCCGCTCTTTTTCCATTGTATACGCGTTACCATAGTGCCTAAAAATAACATTCAAGAAGGCTAAGAACGGTTAGCTATATGTTTAGTCGTAGAACCGAAACGTTAGCGCGATTAATTACTGTACAGCGACATCTATAACTGAGATACAACAACGCGTGGCCGGGTCAGCAGCAACGCGTTAACCGCAAGTAGTTCGTCTACCGGACGCTAGATAAAAAATAATAGAAAATAAATAAAGAATTTTGTCCACCCGTGCGAAGCCGGGACGGGCCGCTAGTATTTTATCGAAAATCATAATCATCATAGGAAAAGTGATGATCGATCGATATTGTGCGTTATAGTATAGTTTAGAAATATCCTTTATGCGACTGTGAAACTTATGTCGGTTCATACTTGTTTATATATTTCTATTTACTACGTACATGTATAACTGACTGTGTAAATTTGTATTAGCCTCTAGCTTTTAAAGGTACCTATTAGAGTATTATAAAAATAGCCTTAACGAAAGTAGCTTGACCTTTACAATTTAATCTCCCAACCGGATAATATAACATGAAACACCTCATTTTATTTCAGAAAAAATAAACAGTAAAGAAATTAAAAGTCGGCAGGCAATAAAATTGAAATTCATATCATAATATCAAATCGAACAAAGGGTTACAGAATGCTATCTTCCAAACAACTCATTATTCAGTTTGCAGATTTGTTTGCCAATAAATTACGAACTCTACAGGAAGACGACCGAACTTCTTGAATATCATTAAATTCAACGAAGCCACAATCCCCACGTATTAATCAGTGTGAGATGAGTAAAACTTCCTCTTTTTCATACGACTTACATCACAACGTACGTGAAATACTTAAAGACTTATATACTTAAGGTTATGTGTGGTTTTCCCGTGGCAGAGTGAAGTACGATACGTTGTATTCATTAGAAACTTTAAGTTTTGTGGAATCTCGTTGTAAGCTAATCTTCTGAAGAATTTTTTCATAAAGAAAAGGCATAGTTTTTATGTAACAAGGTTGCATTTTAATATGTCTTTGGTAATACTCAGAGCAGACTGAGAGCTGCATATTATTAATTAAAAACGGCTTGAATATCGGTTGTTATAAAGACCTATTTTGTATTTTATGTGGGAAGTAATAAATTTTGTATTTGAGTGTCGCGGTGCCAGTATTTGAATCTAAAACAACACTCATCATTCATTAGTGAAAGTTTAACATAGAACATCACGATATAATATTATCATGACTTATTATCGAACCTGAATAAAATATATTTTATGTGAATATAAGTTGTATTTTACATAATATTTTATTCTAATAAGTTTGAATAGGGCAAAAACTACTTAAATTGTGACAATTAAAAGAAAATAAAATAAATTTCAGACAACTCACATCAAACTAAGCAGATCTGGTACTGTGGGTACAAAATAACGTAAAGATTACATAAATTAGTATCTATAGTAATCACACAAACATAGCCCTGCAGGATTCGAACCTAGGACCTTTGGCATAGAAGGTAAGATCGCCACAGTTGTACCAAGCGACTGACTAAAACCAAAAATTAATAAGTAATTTTAAACATGCAAATAATCAAGTCCCAGGCATCAGACGGGACGTGAATACGGGTTTTTCTCCTTACCTTTTCATTGACGGAGATAATTAGTATTTTCATGTATTATAGAACTTTGTTTGAAATGAGTAAAAAATATAGTTTGTATTTTAAGACGACATGAGGCGGAAAACAATATTTTTTCAAACAAAAAAAGAAACTGAACCTGTGAAACGAAAGTCAACCATTGGCTTTGATTAAACAAAAAAGGAATAATCTGACGTATTGCAAAAAAAATGTTTTGATTAAGTTAAACCCAACCCAATTTTTTTTGGCATAATGAAATTTGTTCTTTTAATATGCCCACCAAATTCCCTATTATACTTTTATTTTTATTTATTCTTTTCACCGAAGGTTGCCCATAAGAGATTGCTGTTAAGTAATAAGGCTGACTGTTTGTATACTTTGTTGTGGTTGTCTTTTTTGAACCTTATCTATGTATCTATAAAGTGTAATTTATTATTATTAGTGTTTATAGATCTTAAATCTAATTTAGCACAAATCTTCAGATCCACTGAATTCGTAGGAAACACATTTTATATATTAGAGAAAGCAGGGATGGCTTTGGGTATATTGATAAAAAAATTGACCAAATTACTTACAAAAGGTAAATTTTGACGTCTTCAGGTTGCGACACCTTGAAATTTTGCATTTATTATATTAACATTACAGAAACAGACATTATAGTGCAATAAAGTGTTTTGGATTTTTGGTTAATAAAACTAAAATGACAAGGTTCTTAAAAATACTTAATATTATTTTTAAGATTAACATATTCCAAATATTAGACTTATTCGAAAAGAACTAAATTTAAGTTAGTTCTTTTCGAATAAGTTATTACCATAATAATAAAAACGTCTAAAACGTCTGTTTAATATATATTTATATGGTAACCCATATAAATATATATTAAACACTTAGCGGATTTCAACAGTACCGCTGACTCAACTTTTTAAATGTTTGGATTCCGTCTACTGATTGTCATTTCAGCAGATTTAAAAAACAGTATTTTTAATGCTGACAAAAAAACACATTTATGTGTTATTATAATGTCTTATAAAACCAAAAATTATTTGAGTGTATTTTTCCCCAACGTTTACTTTTCAAGAAAGTATTTCTTTATTTGAGTACAGAATAAACTTATTTTAGTAAAGCCTAAAAATCGCTTTTATTTCGACTACGAAAAGTCATGCGTGAGTGCGCCTCTGTCTATCACAGATTCGCCGAACAAATTGAATTTATCACAGGCAGCGACTACGAATGTTGTAAATAAACTTGTGCGGGTCCGTGATTCGATTCCCGGGCGACACAACACGAGCGGATACGTTACTTGTATGCCGAGTGGTTTCAACTAGTTTTAGGTAACGTATATTTACTCGTATATATGGGTGTCTCTCCACTAATTGGAAAATCGTTGTCCCAGGCAAATTTTATAAATAAGTGCTTGATATTTCTCAGTTTTTTGTGGTTATCACAACAACCATATTCTTAGCACGCTACAGCTTATTTAGTAGTTTAAAATTCTAATCACTTATTTAATGAACTTTAAACATCTCCAAACACAGTCCCCTGTAGTGTCCCATTTCCAGAATTAGAAATCTTATCACAAATATTTTATTTTTGTCGTTGCTTACTAAGCAAAACACGTACAAATTATACTTAAATACAGTAAGAATCTTTAATAACTACAATGGTAATTTTAAAATCATTAATGAATAAAAATATTTATATACGTGTCGAAGCATTCGATTATTTAAATTAAACCTAAGATTAAATTAAACTCTAGAGGTTAAGCTTAAAATAATGTTTGTCAGTAAGGATTTGTTTACAAAATACGATTTAATCAAATGGAAAACGTCAGGTTAGTACCTGGGTGAAATCCTAGATGGCGTGACTTTGAGGAGGCGTTGCAAGTTGGCAACACTAAACGTTTCTGAGATGACTCTTGAGAAGCACAGACTGTCAGCGAGCTATAAGTGTAAAACGTTTAATTAGCATGCTATAAGCGTGAAACAGTTATAGTGACGTTAGCACGCTATAAAGCTATAACGTGTACTTCATAGTTTATACCGAGCGAGACGTCACTTTTCGTTGGACCGCCACGCAAGGAGGTTGTCACGCCATCTTGGGGATCACCACGTTTTTCATCTATCGAAATCTCGTGCATCATTTGCGATTTTAGACTGCAAGTGGTTTCAAATAATAAAGGAGTCTATCCTTCATCCATACGCGCTCTTATTTTGACGATCGCTGCAACTCGTCATGGATAATAAAGAGCATTCCGATGACCGGCGTGAGGCCTCGCCGTTATACGAATGTTGTCCTCAAAAAAACAGTCTCCTGTCACTATTTGAAAATCACCTTTTTTGTCGGCGCGGACATTTAGATCGTGAAATGGAACGCAATCGGTGTAAAGTTTGTATATTTACTTTCACGCCTTAACTACTCAATTGATAATTCCATATAAGTATTTTGTAAGAGGTATAGAAAAGAAAATAGTGTATCTTAATCTAGAAACAAAATTACTGCTTCCTAGGGATAGATATATAATGAGCTCCATGGTCGAGTGGCTCACATACTGGTTTTCTAAATATCACTCCCGAGGTCCCGGGTTCGATTCCTGCCGGGTCAATGTAGATAACGGCCTTTTGTATATTGTCTCGGGTCTGGGTGTTGTGGTACCATCGTTGTCTGAATTCCATAACACAAGTGCTTTAGCTACTTAAATTGGGTTCAGAACAATATATGTGATGTTGTCTTAGATTATAGACTAGCGGCCCGTCCCGGCTTCGCACGGGTGGACAAAATTCTTTAATTTTTTTCTATTATTAAATATTTTCCGTTAGCGCCAATTAGCGTCCGGTAGACGAACTACTTGCGGTTAACGCGTTGTTATGGTAACGTTATTGATACAATGGAAAAAGAGCGGACAGACAAATACACAAACCACTGTGATCTTAGATTATAGATTTATTTATATTGTATTTATAAGTTTTAATGGGCAGTCCACATTAAAGCGAGCAAAGCCGTGGTTAAAAGTTAGTAAATAATAAAAGGACCATCAAATACAACTAACTCTATTATGTTCAATCACAAAGAAATATGTATAATAGGGTTCAAATCAACATTTGTGGTGTATTAGTTCATTATACAATGTGTCCCGTCACCAGTGTCGGAGCCTTTAATGGTGTAAAATATGGAATTTTTTATCGAACAATTTCCCCACAAATATGGTTTTTCTCTTACGGTTATAAAATGGCCACCATTTTGTTTTCTTGGTGACGGGACACATTGTATATTTGGCATCCCATGAAACGTCTAGCATTATCATTTCAATGTTAAAGATAGAATAGGAAATTTTATCGAATAGTTACGATAATAATATTTGCTACATTAATACCAATTAGCCTAACACAAAACAAGCACTATAAGGCTCGTGTTATGGATACTAGGGTAACGGATAAACATATATACCGAATGAATACTATTTTCTGGTCATTCATTTCACTTATAACCAACAGCTACATTCAACGCTTAGAAAATTATAAACAATATAGCCAGTAGTAGTACAAATGTAGCTAACGCCTTTGTACACTGATTTGTATGAATTGTATTTAGGTCGGCATATAAGGGGGCAGCCACATCAACACCGATTAACGGCCGGTTCCGTGTACGGTGCGGTGTGCTTCTATATGGTACGTTTTAAAGAAAGGTATGGCTTCGCCCAATATTTTATTAGCTTCTGTCTTTTTATTCATTGTCTTATCAATAATTGGAGAAGAATATGTTTTCCTCGGAACATATATAAAAATAACTAAAAGTTTGAACCGAGGTTTCCTACCGTAAGCCGGGGCGTCGCACCGTGGATGGTACCGTGCAGCATTAGGATGAGGCTTGTTTCACGATGACAGCACTAGTTTTGTAGAAAACTTGATTATCGAATAATCGATAGCTCCCACTCGTAATCACTCATATTATTGATACCGATAATGTCGATACTATCCTCATAATACTATCGATAGTATCCACAACACAATCGACGAAATTTTAAGATACTATCGATGCTAATCATAGTATGGATAGCAATAACGATCAACAATATTTATCAATCGATTGCGATACTATCGGGTAATAATTTCAAGTTAGGGGTGCCACAAATGTGAGTATTAGTAGGTCTTCAATGCTGTGCCTTGCTGTACTTTACCATTATTCTTAACGTAGCTTAATAAAGCCCAACACTATCAATAGCGCTATCGATAGTATGACTGATTTGGAGCCCTTCGATAGGCTATCGATACTTTCGATAAACAATCGATTTCCAGGCAAGCCTAGACGGCACCGCGCCGCAAATTGGGTCGTTCTCTTGCTAGCTATTTGTAGCGAATATCGAATTCATAATTAAAAAACTATACTTGTTTATATCAGTGATTTTTGACACAATTGTGGAGTTCATTAATGTTATTACTTAGCTAGTACGTAGTTAGCTTATTTCTTGAGATAAAGAAGTTTTTGTCCATAGCAGTATGTTCCACCGTTTATGCGCGATCCAATGCGCGCAGTGGTGATGTGTCCAGGCCCTGAATTATAGTGCTAGAATAAAAAAGATTGCTATTTTGTTGCAAGAGAGACAACTATGAATTACCTACATAATTCCTTAAATATATGCTTGCTGAACGTCGCTAGAGAGGTTGCGAAGAAACCAATATTAACAAAGTGCTCGTTGTATTGCTTCACGATTTGATTGGGTTATTGATATTTTTGCATTTATTATGCTCAAAGAAGAAAGAAGAAAAATCGATATGGCATAATCATAATTCATTTTTGTTGCAGATCTACTGAATGAAATATTCTTTTTATTTATCGTACATTACATTTTAGTAAGAGCAACAGTTAGAAAGTATCAACATGTGTAGCTATAGAAAATATTTGGTATATTTTACGATCGAGTTCATGATGTGAAACCATAAGTTTTTAGTATAATTTGTGTAACGAAATATTATCTAGAAAAAATATTGACTTTTTAAAAAACCAGGTAAAATGCAGCTATAGTTGAGGTGTGTTAAAACTGTTCTATTATGATATTATGTGGTAGGTGCCTGCAGAAACTCTTCGTTTCTAAAACTGATCTATTTCGCATAAACAGCGTAGAGCTAAAGTTATTCTTCATTCGTACATGAATCCGTGAATATATCCATCCGTGCTATTAACCGCAGATAAACAGCGTATGTAGTAATTAAACATGCGAATAAACTACAATTAGGCTGACAGTGACTGTGCCAAAATAAAAAAGAATTTTAATTTTTTTATTCTTGTTCCATTTGTTTATGAAATTGAAAATGAAAAAATGAAAATTACCTTATCCATATGCACTTAAAAATAAGTTGTTTTAAATCGTCGTCGTGGGTCAACACCCAATCAGGATGTCTTTTAACAGCTGTAACAGAAGTAACGACATTTACAATTTTTTTTATGATGTATTAAAAGTCGTGTCTTTAAAATGGTGGAAGCTTCAGATTCCAAACTTTGCTTAAAGATATAGCATTTAGTTTAGATTTCATTATTTTCCGCATATTCTTCTGAAATAAAGTACCGAAAATCTCCTTTACAAAAATATCAAAAGAAGTTTTTTCTTAAAGTTCAGAATTCGTTTTTATTTTTTATACCTATTTACATTATTGAGCAATCATTTATCTTAATCAGAATCCAACCGTAAAATATCTGTCGTTCTCAACATAAATTCAATAGTAAATATATTTTGTTTAAGGTTTCCTCACGCGAGGTAAATCGCGCTTGAATGATTTACGAAGAAAGTTAAGCATTAAATGGCCATTTACTTAGCGTTATGTTTCACTGTAAATAACAATGAAATAAGCATTTTCTTCAACTCGGTAACGTTCAGGCGTTTAGGTACATTTTGGGCTTCCCGTTCTGTGGTTTATTTATTTAAAGAAGACTTTGGAATAAAGAGGAAACATCATTATTAATTCGCCATCTACGAATGAATAAAAGAAAAAACTCTAAAGATCACTAAGCACTCTTTGCCTCTCTCTCTAAAATACTGTTTTGAATTACCCTTAGATGATTAAGTAATAGACTGGATATTTTACCTTGCACTTGTTTATATAAGCGTATACATATGTATACGCATAGGTAAACATTCGCATAACATGCATGTATACGTGTCTATATTTACTTATTAAATATCTATTTTTAACTCTATTAGGTATTTGGCTCCCATATTCTGGCGTAATTAACATTGCTTGCTGGCTGATAATGGATAAAAATATCTAACCTAACCTAATCTGCAATGTATACAAAATTATGTCAAATGATATTAGGTGAATTTATTTTAGGCGAACCGAAGGGCGAAGGAAAGTTTGCTGTTGTTCAAATTTGTTCAGTGGAACATGAGGTCTTCGGACAAAATAAGGTTTTGTTTTGTTTATTTTGTACTATAGAACTTGTAAAATATTTAATTACCAAATCGTTGTATGGAAAAAGAATAATATGACCTTTATTACGAATACGAAACTGGCTACTTAAGTCTGTTCATTCTAACTTGTCCTATTTTGAAAACAATCTTGGCACAATTTTTTTAACAAAATCACCCATTTAAAAATTAAATAATAACAAAGTCAATAATCTATTAAAATAAATCGTTATTATAGACTAAAACCTATTGAATCAAGTTATCAGTTGATTTTTAATGCTGCATTTTCAATAAAAAGGAGTGCCAAGATTGTTTACCAAATAGGACAAGTTAGGATGAATAGACTGTAGAACAGAAATTGTAGTGTCAATTGTCAAAATGACTCGATTGTCGAGAGAGAAAATTTTGGAAAATATGATTCTCATTTATTTCATGCTAGCTAGTACTTAGTTCTTTGGATAAAAAAAGGAAAAAAATGTGTCATTTTGTCCGATGACGTCATGTTTCATAAACAAATGATAACTACCATTTGTTTTCTACCTGTTTTATAAAAATAGCAATTTCAGTAATGGAATCATTTGCTCTATCTAGAATTTATCAGAACGGTCACAGTGCGCAATGCAATCCCTATCTTTCATAATACAATGTGGAACAAATGTCGGTTCAGCTACATCCCACTACAACAGTGAGGCTAGCTATAATTTCTCTAGGGAGGGCCAGGATATGTAACCGAAGTGAGGGTATTACGAATAGACCGGGGGAAATAAAAGTCGATTATCGAAACTACTGTTTTGAGGCTGTTGTGACATAAAGAGACTGTTTGAAGTTAACTAGGAAGTTGGTGAAGGAAATAGCTGATAGTTTGATCTGAAGTGTATAAGTGTTGCAGTCATAAAATTTTATTTTTTTATTTTCAAGGGAAACATACATAATTGTAGACTTATACACAACACATATTGAATACACATATAACAATAAAGTTTCCACAGATATTTTACACATTGACAACCAACAAACACTAGCAAGAAATACTATGACATTAACAATGAAAGTTAAGCAAAAAAAAAAAAAATAAACAAGAGTAATCAAATTAAAAATTACGACTGTTTTCTAATACTAATTTAACCTGACTTTTAAACTGCCCATACGACAAAGCAAATATATCAATCTGAGAAAAAATACTATTATAAGATGCTTATTTGCTTTTGATATTTAGTATTATAAATATATTCTCCTAAGGAAAGGGCTTGTATGAAAAGATTTGTGTGCTATTTGAAATTTGTCAAAAAAGGACTAAATTGTTTGTTTAAATATTTTGCTTTTTAGCCTAAAATGGGCATATTTTTTATAATAATCCCTACTAATATTATAAATGTGAATGTAAGTTCGTTTGTTATGCTTGCACGCAAAAACTACTGAACCAATCATCATGAAACTTCGTACATATATTCTTGGAGGTATTAGAAGTAACATAGGATATTTTTTATTGCAAATAAAATAAAAAAAAAGCGGGTGAAGCCGCAAGTAAGAGCTATTATGAAATAAATATAAGAAAACATCACATATTTTTTTCTGAACCTAAGTAAAATAACTTCTGTAATGGATTTTAGAAACAACAACGGTATTACAACATCCTGACGCAAGGCAATATAGAAATGTTCGTTTTGACATTGATCCGGCCGGGTATTGACAACGGGGTACGTCAGTCATATGGCTTTTTTAAAAAGATTAAATTGATTTCTTATGCAACGAAATTTCAATGAAATCAATAATATATACTTATTATGTCAAATATGAGAATACATCTAATACTAATGGCTTTCACTTAACAAAAAAATTATGTTTAATAAAAGGGTTTAAATTTATCTTAAAAAATATTATAGATAAATAATAGAGAAAAATGACAACTTCTTGGCGCAAAAAAGAGCATCGGAATTGTATCGTAAGTTATTCTAAAATAATGCTGAATATTTTTATATTTCTTTCTTCTAATTGCGAACTTAGTTATTCAAAAAAACAATTTAAAAGGATATCTTATGAGTCATCATAAGAGATTCATTTTGAAAAATGTTTTCTAAAATCACATGTTATTGTTATAAGCTTTCTTAATATAAAGGCAAGAAGAGACTGTGAGTTGGCGAGATGAAAATATCTAGCGTGATACTCCATCTTTACTAACGGTCACTATAAAGACGGAGCTGCTCTTTTGTTTAATTATTCGTCGACTTCACCTGTTTTTTTAAAATGTGTTACAAGAATCAAATACCATTGATCTGCTATCGCAATCGTTCCAGAAATGTAGTACTTGCAAAATGGATGGTATTTTTGATTAAAAAAAAATATTTAAAGTAATTAGACAAAAGTAAATTGACAATATTTACTTATTATTTAATCTAATCATTTGTCTGTATTTGTCATAATACCTACCAGGAGAATATGCAGTATGAGTATCTGTATTGCGTTATTGCTCGTAGCCTATCGCTAGTGCTGCGTAGTAAAATATTGGAACCAAAATAACAAATAAAGTATATTCAAATAAACATTTACAATTTTATCAGCTGTAGGTTAATTAACAACTATATTAGTACAAAAATACCAAATTTATAACATCGAATTTCCTTGCAAAGATTTATTTATTTCTTTCCATAAAATAAGGATTTTTCTATCCATAATATTATATTAGCAAAATTTCCATGTGTAAAAGGAAGAAACCACATCTAAAATAAAAAGTACAAAAAAAAGTTATTTTATTAGGCTCATAATGTTTACCATTTCAAATAAGTACGTAAACTCTGATTTTCATTATTTAATAAAAAGTTAAATAAATCAAAGCACGCGTCAGTTCAGAAGCATACCCAAAATAATGGACATGAAACTGACGTTGCAGAGCTGCAACATTTCTGCTAGGAATCCACTCGATCCTCGGGGCTTTATCGAATTCACGACCTAAATACAACCGAAGTTGCAAAGCGATATGGATCAAACTCCCTTGCGATTTCAAAGAGCTGCGTAACTTTCAAATGCCTGACTCGAGTCAAACATTTGCAGTTCCGTTAGGGATTGAATAAATTAATATTATTAGCCTATTCATTAACTAGATATATAGAGAAAGTTTGGGGATATCATCTAGATGTCTTAGTTTACTAAGCCAGTAGCAGTAGGAGGGAGCTTTTTATGGGATATTTTAAGCGATAAATTGGCTTTTTAGTGTCTTTGACTACAGAAAATATAGATTAAACTGTATTTATTTATTTATTGGGCAACCAAGAAGACCATCAGCTATAACGGGCATATACCTCATATTTATAAGACAAATTTCAAAGTGACACCTTAATTAGAGGCTGCCTCGACATGCACAAAAATGTTTAGCAAGCTTACATATAATTCAAATAAGAGACCATAAAACAAATTGAAAACATTAACTGATTAACAGATTGAAAGAGTTGTGAACAAAGTATACTGAACCGATCCATGGCAGCTGCACAGGCCTACTTGCAGTAATTTTGGGATCGAGCTAAACTCACTAGTGCAACTGCCATGGTCCCACAGCGCACCTACTCACAACTTAGTGATACAGCCTTAGAAAAAAATCCGGGTTTGTCAAATAGGTCAATATCTGTACCTCTAGAGATTTTATTGTAGAATTTTTTCATACGGTCAACTGTAAACTTACAATCGCTTAATAATACCTCTAAGCGAATGTCGCAGTGCTGTCAGTCGGTGCCGCGTGGTAACGAGTGGTTACGTTTGTTTATCTATGTTGCTATTCCTTAGAACGAGAATGTTTTTTTCTCTCAGCCAAATGATGTCCACTGCTGGACAAGCTGCTGCCGAGTGGGAGACCTACCTACAATGAGTTTTCCGGTCAGTGGTCGCCACTCGAGAACTTTTCTGCCTCAACGGCCTGTTCTACGAGCCATGTGCCCCGTCCAATAACACTTGAGTTTTACAATTCTGCGGGCTATGTCGGTTACTTTGGTTCTCCTAAGGATCTCCTCATTTCTGATTCTATCACGACGGGAAACTTGAGCCTTCTTATGAGGCTCACAGTAAGAGACCACGTCTTCGTTCCGTATGTCCACACTGGTCAAAGACGTAGTCTTGAGACACTGTGATATTTTGAACGAATTTTTTCAAGCAAGGGTTTTTTTTACGCTATAAAATTTAATAATAAAGATTTTTGAACGTGTCGTAGCAGACCGAAATATTTTTTAGTGACCAATTGATAATAAAGAGGAGTAAAGCCCTCTTAAAATGTTGATTATTTTACAAATAATCATTTTTTATTATAATAGAAAAATACTAGAAAATATCGACTTGGGTTACAAGTGAATTCTCAGGCGGGAATCGAAACCACAACCTTTGGAAATCCGGTCCAAAGCCTTGTGAACAATCGTCGAAATTTTCTAGCACCTTTCTGATTTTACGCTGTAGGCCAGCGTTGTTTCATCAATGAGAGGAGCATCCTCTCGTATTCGAAAGGACAGGATTTCCAAAGGTTGCGGTTTTGATTCCCACCTGAGAATTCACTTTTGACCCGAGTCGAGCTTTTCTAGTATTTTTTTTCTAGTATTTTTCTATTATAATAATTAATCTTAGAAGATAGCATTGAAAAATGCTTAAAATATATAAAAATTATAATACTCAATTTTGTTAATAAACTAGTCAATTCATTCAATTTTCTAATCATCAAAGAAACGAAATACATATTTTAATTTAAATAAATACAAAACATAACAGTGCCACCCCTCACGCTGTAATGGACCGAAGGTATTTATCTCAACAAAGCCTAGTTTCTGTACTATTTTAGCTATATATTTACTTACAGTCCTTTTAAAAGTATCAATGTATAATTTACAAAGTGATAAATTCATGTAATTAGTGAATTACAAATGGTTGCTTAACAAGCGGAATAACTTCAAAGCAAGCAAGAGCAAATTATGTTTCTACTCAAAGTCGTTACGACCATCCTTTAAATGTCATTATCGTTACTTGATGTATCGTTATGCCCTTATAGTCGCTTTCAAGTTCCGTTGTATTTCAAAGAGCCATGTCAAAGAGTAATCTCCGTAGTTCAGATAATATTCTATTGCACGAATAATATTTTATATATTTATTAGCTGACAATTGATAGAATATGATTAGCTTGCATTTGATATTGTGCATTAGAAAATAAAAGATTTATATTATGGCTTGAGAACATTGTAGAAATAGAGTAACTCGTATTTACATTGTATTTGTTTTTATTATTGTTTAGGAATAACAAATATTTCGATTTTAGGTGGAATTTTTTTTGACTGTGTAACTGTCAGGGGCAAAAAATTATATATACTAATCTAAATCTATAATGTAAGATCACAAATTTGTTGTTTGTCTGTCCGCTCTTTTTCCACTGTATACGCGTTACTATAGCTACGCGTTAGGCGCAAGTAGTTCGTCTACAGGACGCTAGATGGCGCTAACGGAAAAATAATTCATAATAGAAAAAATTTAAAGAATTTTCTCCACCCGTGGGAAACCGGGACGTGCCGCTAGTTCCTTTTTAATATTACATACATTGTTTTAACCCTAAGCTAAGTACCTACAGAACTTGTGTTATGGTTAGAAAACTGTGGTCTAAATTGATGCTCTTTTATAATTTTATTAGAAATGGATGAACTAAATAGTCTTCACTAAGTAGTAAATAGTTTATTCGCAATTTGGTCACTCAACATAACTCTTAGTTGTACCAACTATAAGCTAAGTATCGTAATTTTTGTTTCTATGTTTTTGGTGAAAAGTTGTTTTTCCTGAACAAATAATAATTAAATAAATTTTAATGTTGTTACCTATTTCATATAGTTGTTTGAAGTGACAGCACAGATAATAAACTTGGACAATAGTTTTCAGTATTATGCGACCGAGTTTAACGTTGACACGAATCGCCTATCCCAGTTATGACCTAGATTCCTGGTTTTGAAACTGTGGCGTGGCGTGAAATATAAGCCCAAAAGTAGTCAATAAATCAAAAAGGATTTGGAAATGTGGTGTCTTGGCGACACAATGTTTGACCGCCAATAATGTTCGCTTATAAGAATAAAATAACCCGGCGGGGCCAAGCGAGGGGCCACTCAAAACGTGGGGGTGCATGTTACTTATGGAGATGTAATGAGATGTATGATATGCATAGATGTTGAAAGTATTTGTAAATCGCGCCCCCACATTTTGAATGGCCCCTCACTTGGCCCCGCCGGGTTATTTTATTCTTTTTTGGTAACTGAAAAACGTGGGATTTTTTGATTTTTAAATCTAGTATTATTATTTTATTCTTTTTAATTATTAACTAAACGAAGTTACCATGTGTTATGCAACAATCGGATAAGCCCCATACAAAAGTGAAAGTTGCCGAAAAGTTGACCTGAAAGTGCACCTAGAAAGTTGAAAGTTGTTTAAGCGTGCATTGTCATCGGGTTCTGAGCTACCCTAAAAGTTTCTACTCGCCAGGTGGTCAGGAAGTGCCTCAAAATTGGGATACAAGATTCCAACCGGACAGGCAAGACAACAGACAAGAAAGCGACCTAAGAAAAACGTGGGAACGTAGGAAAAAAAGAAAAACTGCGAAATTATCTGTTCAAATATTTAGAACATTGTTAGACCCTTTAAATACGTTATCAAAATTACCCTAAACATGCGAGAGTATGTCCTCCGAGACCCGATAGTAATACTGATTTAAACTTGTATTAAGACATGTATTCATAGTTAAATTTCAGGCGATTTTCTAAGACCTAGAAGAATGACAACAACCTTAAAAATCATTGCTAGAGTTTAAGCAATCATTGCACCAAACCAGAATGTAATCATCAGATGTTACATTGTCCGCTATTTAAATGTTAAATGCAAGGGATTATTGCGTAAATCCGACGTACGTACGAGTGAGTTTGTACAAAGAAGAAATCGCGGAAATATTTATGGCATAGGCTGTTTTCACCCGACTTCAAGAAAGGAGGTTACCTAATTGACTGGTATGTATGAAATATTGTTAAAGTTGCACTGTTTTTGTTAATTTAAGTCTATACCAGCTTCAAAGCAAAGTTGCCTTTCATGAGTGTTTGTATGTTTGCCTCCAAATATCTCGAAAACTATAAATCGAACTGTAAAATTCTTTTCTAGTTTTACTGGGTGTTTCTTTTACGTGGAGATAACCCCACCGTTGGGTGGACGGTGGGGATATGCGGGACTCTCCCCTGCGGACCTACCTGACGATAAAAGTTCGTCAGGTATGTGCGCAGGGGCCCAACTACTAAAAACTTCACGACGTTTCCTCATTCACCTTAGTGCCATTGCACAGGGTGTGGTCCAACTAAGGGAACGAGATGGAGTTTATTGTGTATCAGTCATTACACAACTAACGTGTCGTTGGCATAACAGCATAATTCAAAAACATGTCATTATGCAAGTTACTTCTATTTATATTAAAACAAAAGACAAAGAAATAATTGAGTAAAAATACTCGAACGAAAAAATTATTAAGTAATTAGTTTGAATCACAACTGAAATTGTTTAAACAATATTTATATTTAAGTAATTAAAAATAATTAAACCACCTTCAAAATTGCTATTTATTTAATTAACAACTAAAAAGCGAGAAAGAAATTAAATATAAAAGTTTGTCTCTTGGTACTCAGTAGTCGTAGTATGCTACAATGTTTATTCCAAATATTGAGACAGGCACCGACCATAAAAAATAGTTTAAATTACTTTTTTATTTCTTTAATTATGTGTAACAGCGTACCATAATACGGATTTTATAGAGAAGTGTCGTTATAAAAATATAATTAATTAAACAGAAACAATGAAAAAATGAAAATAACTTTATTTAAATGCACTTAAAAATAAGTTGTTTTGAATCGTCCAACATTTTTACCTACCACCCATTCAGGACGTCTTTTAACTGACAAGAAGAATGGGCGCAAGAAACTCGTCAGCTTTAACAGAAGTAACGATATTGACAATATAATACGTCGTCACCATACATAATCCACAAAAGAAATCTAAATTATTTTGTTATGGCAATACTAATAGTGTTATGATATCATTATTTCGTTGATTACAACAAAGTCAACAAGTATCTGTACTTACTTAAAGTAAGTATCCCTAAACATTGCAATAACATACAGGGAACAAACGATAAATTTAAGAAAGCAACAAGATGTATGTTCAGTATTAGTCAATAATACTGAAGGTTAAAGGAGATCCATTTCCCAAGGCAGCACCCGTTCACGAGCATGACGCATGATACAGCAACCTACGGAATTTAGTCTACCGACTAGTATTTACTGGCTTTTTTCATGACAACATTAGTATAAAGTTTGGTATATTTCTGGATGTAGTCGTATAAAAAAGAAAGTGACTCTATTCCTATCTAAAATTTTTTTCTTCTGCTTTATTTCTCAACCTTTCTTATTTGCTATGCGAAATAAATTTTGACAGATGTTCCCAAAATTTTGCGTTACTATATAAAGTCTTTAAATATTTAAAGCTTAGTCTCTTTATAACTTTTAAACAGTTATAAACCTTCAATATCTCTCAGCTCCATATCGCGTATAAACATTATATCATACGTAACAAAACCCAGGGCGGTCACGTCCGCTTCCTTTGAAAACACAAATGCTCTAAAAATACTATCTATGTGGAGTGCAAACTCTGGGAATTGAATACCAGTTTAGAAGTCACGCCAGAGATATTGAAAATTGGATCGTGACTCAATAGCGGAGCGTGTAAAATGAAGTGACACAATATATATCTATAAAGTGAGTTTGTGGATTTTAACCAAATGGTTTCGAAGTAAGTTAAGTATATGGTACTGATTTCATATCAACTTTACCACCAGAGAGTCATGTAGGTATTTCTTACAAAGGTGTCGATGTACTGTGAGAAAAGACTTAATTTCTTTAATAAAAGTTGAGGATATGATGGATGGATGGATATTGACTTAATCATGATATAGGTTCTTTATCGTATTTATTTAATTAATAGAAATTCAAGATTCAATTAATTTCATGCAGCATCTTTTCTAATCAGTTTTAGCAGCCTCATTATAAATCGTCACTTTTATTAATAGATTTCAATTTTTAATAAAGTATTTATTGCAGATACACAGACGAAATGAAGCAAAAAGGAGGAGTTTAACTCCTTAAGAATCATTTTATATATAGCGCACGGTATGAAAAATAGACAGGTAGTAAAATCAAACGTTATCAAAAAGTCAAGGGTCATATTTCCTCTGCGTAATATACTCGCACATTCTATCTATAGCTATGCGCTATACGCTCAGTTCCAAGTACACATTTTCTCTCTCATTCTCTTTCTTTCTTACTATAGCATTCAGTATACATGTAAAATATCATAAATAATAAAAAAATGAATATAAATTATAATACCATAATTTAAGTAATATATTTTATCAAATTAATATGAATAAATAAATTCATTTACTTCCATTGCCTATTATATATTTTAAGATAATCGTTTTTAGTCACACGTCAGAGCTGACATGCATAATTTGATTTACATTTTAAATTTCAAATAGAATAGGAATAAGATCTATGCAGAGTCAAAGTAATCGACAAATAATTTATTAGAGTTTATAAATTTAAAAAATATTTTTTGTAGCGGTAAAAATTCAAAAAGCAGATCGCTCGCGTTATCAGTAGAGTAATGGTTTGTCCTACAATTTTACCTCCCCTATATTTGCATCACAATAAATCCGTAGTAGGTGGGGCCATAGCCTACTAAGGCTAAGAAGACATATCTTTTTTAGTGCTTTATTCTGGCGTCTTTTTTCTCGTAGCTGTAGCATAGAGCACTATGTATCACACGAGGGAGAGTGCTATTCCCGATTTTTGGTGCTTTGAAAGCACTTTCGCTAATAAGTGGTCACTTTTTTCTGTCACTTATTTCGGTGTGCTAATATAACGCACTTACTTTGTTAACTTTTTCTTAAAGATCCTTTAAAAATTTTGACAAAAATAATTCGTAACATATTTTTCTTAGTATTTTCTTAGGACTCACTCCTAATTTTAACATGAAATTATTTCTGCTCAATGTTTCTTTAAATTTTACTTATATGTCTGTTTATCCGTTAACCGAGTATCCATAACACATGCTTCTCAGTGGTTTATTAACTAGTTTGAACGATCAAAAATATTAATAATCTTTCTTAAAGAAATCGTTATCGATGAGAACGTTGAGAAAATAAGATTCTTGTTTTTTAATTTATTTTCATGCAATTTTCAAAAATATCTTTATTAATATGTAGGTAATTCGAGTGTTAATTAAAGCAAAAATAAACCGGAGACAGGTTTGCAAAACGACACGGTGTTAAGAGTCTCAAAACTAGCTATTAACAGTCACGCGTCACATATGATTTTTTAAAATAAATATTCATAAATTTACTTCATGAGAATTTGTGCGAGGATTTATTATATATTTGTTATTTGAAAGAAAATGCATCACTTTTGAGTCGAGCATAGCACTAAGCATAAAGTACGAAACAGAAACGTTACCTTAGGCATTTGGCTCAGCTATTTATTACGTTTGTTTTTGGGAGCTACATTAGACGAGGAAATAAGGATGCCCACTCCTTTGTATTGAATCAATCAATGGATAGTGACTCCTTAACTCGATCCCCGATCTAAATCGTATGATACTCAATTAATCTCGTTCGATTTCGATAGATTGTATAGTAGTTTTATAAAAAAGACACAAATATGTACAAAATTATTTACTGGTATCAAATGAAGATTATTTCAGGTTAAGTTTTTTTTGTTTTGACCAAAGATCAAGTTTACATATCCGTTGACTGTGATTTCCAATTTTAGCTTTTAGAGTACACTATACTTAGGGTTTATAAATTCTAATTGCTACTACCCACCGACATACAAATGTTTGCGAAAGCTGATAATGTCATCGTTTTAGCAACAGTTTTGGTAAAACATAAAATTTTAGTGACAATCTTTTTTTTTAACCATCTTCTGGCCGATTCAATCTGAGTTAAAAACGTATATGGTTGAATAGTTCCGATCTTCTAGAAGATAGATTCACATCCGGTATACGTACGAGGAAATGCATTTAAAGAGCGAAATGTCGTTCAGTACAAGGTACAGTTACCAAACCATGTCTTCAAATTTTTTTAGCAATATTCAATATCACTAAGGAATGTCAGTACAAATAGCAAATATGTTAGATTAAATTAGACTTTACAAGTAGCTTTTATTTGTTTTACGTATATCTTTAAAAACTAAAAACGCGTGATTTTGATCATCGTCAGTGATACAAAACCAAGAAGTCCCGTATAAAATTTTATACGATTCAACCGAACCAAAAATGTAAATCTTTAATGATCAGTTTTTAACTTTATCGCTATACTTAAGAGTTTAATATCAATATGGATTGATAGTTTTAGTGATGTACTTTTGACTGTAGCAGTTAATTTGGACTTATGGATGTGTCCCGTCACCAGTGTCGGAGCTTTTAATGGTGTGAAATATGGTATTTTTATCGACAAAATGCCCCTCAAACTTGATTTTTCTCAAAAAGCCAATAATTAAAAAAAAACACAATAAAGAATCTATTTTTTTCTTTGATTATTTTTTTCTATCTTTTATTCCACGACAATTGTAACATTATGGCCGTGTTACTGTTGTCTACATGTTTAACTATGAAATGATACCTTTTTAATGTTGATAGTACATTTACATGAGTAGTGGTGGACGAATTAGTATGAGAGCCCAGGTCTTGGTTATCAAGAAAACAAAATGGCGGCCATTTTATAACCGTAAGAGAAAAACAAAATTTGACCGGCAATTTTTCGTTGAAAATGCCCTATTTCACACCATTAAAGGCTCCGACACTCGTGACGGGACACATTGTATAAGATGGTAAGGTTTGCACGTTTAAAATATTATAGTATGGCCTTATCTCAACTCAAATTACCAAAAAGTTACGAATTAATATAAGTATATTTAGTACAGTGAGTGGTTGTAATATTGCGTTATATACATTATTCTCCAAAAGGGGCTTTCAAGTAATTGTGTTTGAAGTGTAGTTGTTTGAGAAATTTCTAAGTTTAGGGTAAGTTGACCTAATCAGGTCAAAGTAATAGTTTTCGCCTTTTTGTCTGAATATGAAATATATTATTAGCGGTCTATAACCTTAGTTACTGCAAATGCCTACTAAATACTAGATATAAAATATTTAATTACTAAAAATGTTACCGAATGTTGTTAAGGTATATAGAGAACGAAAATGTACTGAAATTTGTGCTTTATGTAAAGAGAAATAAGGGTTAACGAGTTTGCGGTATACATTAGCAAGTGCATCTTTCAAGCGATGCCGACAGATGGTACATAGATTAACTAAGAAGTACAGAACTTTAGAGTTTAAATAGATTTTTTTTTATAATAAACTAGTTTGGCCGACCACGCGTTGCTGTGTAATATCTATCCTATGTTGGAACAAATCCAGCCTTGGTAAACGACGAAGCGATCTAAGATGTGACGCGTTAACCTAGAAGATATCTATTCACTCGTGACTTGCACTGAGTTGGCATATACCAAACTAACCGTTAGTACACGAGTTTAGCAGTTATGGCTGTGACTATGACATATGAGTAAATATGTCAGATCAATAACTAGAATAAACGCGTCATTTATCCAGTAATAGTGATTAAATTTAAATGGGCGATAGGCATGAAGTTTAAGAACTAAATATGTTATACTACCTTTTTTTAAATATGATACATTCAAACGCTGATACATGCTATGAAAATCGCTTATTAGCGATTTTTCAATCGTAAAATTTTTTCATTGGCAAAGAGGATACTTCTGTGCCTTTCACCTGCGTATCGTGACAGAAGGCATTTTGATCAACCCACTCTCTTTAATTGTAAAGATTGATTTAGGGCATGTCCTGTATATCGAAGATAAGTACCGAGCTACAGATCTTGTTTTATAATACGCTACAGAGTCCTAGCGGGTATCTTCATTTCTCACGATAAAATTTTTTTGCTTCCTAATGGGGTTACGACGAATTCTGGCTTTAGCAGTCTTTGTAGTTCTAACAGCACGCGGCCGCCCCGATCTTTTATGGTCTTCGACATAAGAAGTGTTGTTGTATCTGTTGATAGTACGATATATGAACATACGGGTTACACCAAGCTTTTGAAGTGTCTGGAATATGACCGACGGCTCCATACCCACTTTGTGCAAGGCGATCACTGTAATCCTATTTTCTTTAACACCGTTTCTGGACCAAGAGCCACTGACCAATTTTAGGTGGTCATTTCAAAAGTCACGAAACTTTCTACAGTTAATCCTCCATACCCACTAAAAATTAAAAGCCACTTCTGGCAGCCCAGTGTGGCCGGGATAGACTACACTAAAATTTGAAGGAGGGTAAGAAATAAGTTTTATTTTAGTTAAAGTATCAGTCATACAATTTTAGGAAATTACTTTCGACAGTATTTTGTCTTCATGGGATTTTTGCCAGAGCATTTACATCACTCCTAATTGTTGCCAGAACGCTATAATTATTTATAAAATAAAAATCCATTTTTGTCATTTCATCAGTCTTCAAATTTTAACAGAATAAATAAAACAAATAAACAATTAAAAATATATAATGCCAGAACGAAATTCCATCACTAACAGACTGCCAGAGCGAAAAACGTGAGAGTGCAAGTAAGACAGTAATATGGAAACTTGCGGGTTAGAGTGAGAACGCTTATTGGGCATCTGTGGACTTCATTAGACGTAGATTTAAAATGATACATGATGCAATACATTTTTCTTAATCTTATTGAAACATCACTTTCTGTTCCTTTCACGCAGATATTTTCTAGGTCAAGGATACTGTGGGAAAATATTAAAACGCGTTATATTCTAGGTATTCTTTTTTAGGAGTGACAATTCGTAGAAGGTACTTTTATATTCCTTACTTTACATTTCAAAGGTCCTAACTAACACAGGTATGAACAAAAAGTAAGGATCCTCTAACGGTTTGGGGTGTTGCATACGATTTAACCAAGGTTCCAACTTAGGGGTAAATAAGTGAGATGGGATTTTTTAGGGGTTTCATATGTTTAGGGATATTTTAAGGGTTTTCGTGACCTTACATATTTTTTTTGGTCAGAACGAGTTTCACTGGTTCGAGGGAGATCAGCTACCACCTACAATAAGTGATGCTATCGCTAAATTGATATCGAAGTAGATGATGCCAATATTGATGGTAAGTGTGTTTTGTATATACATATGTATATGTGTGTGTATATATATATATATATATACATATGAATATATATATATCAAGTCAAATATTATTAAGTAAAATATTATTATTAATCTTGTTCACAGATGATGGGATATTAGAGCCTCAAAATCAGTTAATAGAAGATTCAAATGATTCTGTATTCAGTGAGGATCACGGCGACCAATATGATAGTGCACACGAGGATGTAGACTATTAAACAATTTAATAATTCCACAAACATAAATTTTGTATTTTACTCTCCAATAAGCGCTCTCACTCTAACCCGTATTACTGTCTTACTTGCACTCACACGTTTTTCGCTCTGGCAGACTGTTGGTGATGGAATTTCGTTCTGGCATTGTATATTATTAATTGTTTATTTATTTTATTTATTCTGTTAAAATTTGAAGACTGATGAAATGACAAAAATGGATTTTTATTTATAGCGTTCTGGCAACAATTAGGAGAGATGTAAATGCTCTGGCAAAAATCCCATGAAGACAAAATAGTGTCGAAAATAATTTCCTAAAATTGTATGACTGATACTTTAACTAAACTAAAACTTATTTCTTACCCTCCTTAAAATTTTAGGGTAGTCTATCCCGGCCACACTGGGCTGCCAGAAGTGGCTTTTCATTTTTAGTATGTATGAAGGATTAACTGTAGAAAATTTCGTGACTTTTGAAATGACCACCTAAAATTGGTCACTGGCTCATCCTCTATTCCGTATTGTCATTTGATAATTAACACAAAAAATGTGTGAATTGGCGCGAAATCGAAAGAATTTTTTAAAATAATAAACGCGTTCCAAATTCAAAATAATCAAAAAGTTAAATAAAAGAAAAGGTTTATGTAACCTTTTCTTTTAAATAACAGTAGGACTTTTAGGCGGGAGCGGGAAGCGTCACGTAGGCGGTTTTGTTTCTCTTGCTAAAATTTGTGTTGTTGTGGATATTGGTGAGAAATAATGGTGGATTATTAACCACTAAGTGTTTGTGAACATACAAGAATGTTGGCAAGTGTAATAAAGCAGCAGAAGCTGTTTTTTCCTACTCTCTCAAGAAGTCCACGAGGAGGTTTCAATAAAACCCCACACATTTTAACACATTTACTGAAACCTAGCGGGGGGAACATATATTTTAATATTCATTCATCATCATCAAATTGAGAGAAGAAATTACTCAAGAACTGACTTACTTGACATTGGCTAAATGCACAAATCTTGCAAGCCACAAATAAAGAAAAAGAAAGATAAATAACAGTATTTATAGCCAGACTAGTTATAAATATTAACTTTTCTGCTTTTGTATTTTCCTTTTTATAAAATCATTATTCCAATTGCAGGCTGATTGGAGATTAAAGTAAAGGAGCACCAGGAAAACCTTTCTGTACACTTTGGTTTAGCGGAGTCGTATTGTGTTTACGTCCAATATCATTAGTTGCCTTTTACCATAACTTTAAGTGTTAAAAGTATCGGAAAACACACACATACAGAGATAAATTTTATAAAATATGCGAACAATTTTGCCCTCATGCAGTTTACTAATAAGAGACAGAGATAATATTTATATTATTTCTTAGAAAAAGGATGTTTATTAAGGATCTAATAAGGTAAACTCCTGGCGTATAATACAGAGTAAATTATTATTTTTAAAAGTCTCTGTTTCAAATCTTATCTGTAAATAGCACACGGGAAGTTGTGCTTATCTGTCGACTGACAACAAATTCATGGTGCATTTTACCTGAAGTCATATATTTAAGCTATGAAAATATTTTTGCAATCTCTCGCTTATATTGGGTTGCTAACGTATGCCGTGTTTGGTCTATAAAGTATAGGGTAATTTCGCTAGGTTTACCTTTGTCGAATATGAGTTTTAATGTATTTCAAAACGAGGATATATAGTTTGTGTTTATTTATTTATTTATTAAACTTTATAGATCACAATATAACATTGATACAATAGGCGGATTCAATGCTAAAAGCATTCTCTACCAGTCTTTGTGTTGTTGCATAAACATAAACATAATACCATGTTATAAGATTAGTGTTAGAGTAATCATAAATATCAGTCTCTCAGAACCAGAGTCTATTTGATTAATTGGTTTGTATCGTTTCTGACAATTAATACCAATGATACCATATAAATAGGCGTTACAAATAAAATGATGGAATTACTTATTTATATGATAAAAACATAGTATGTTACAGTTGGTTTGTTACGATTATATAGTATAATAGTACCAGTCTTGGAAAAGCATGCAAATATATTTTTATTCTTCAAATATCAACTTCTTCATACAAATTTTATGGAACTGTCTTAACCTTTTCGACCCGTATTGAAAGTTTAAAAGACGAACTTTCAATGCTGGTCAATAAGGTTAAGACATGATAGAAAAGTACATTAAAACAACTAAATATGTCAAATTTAATGTTCAACAATTGAATTTAAAACCATAAATAAAACCATAAATTCATTAAAAAACAATAAGTAAGTAGTTAATAATTGATAAGATTATAAATAACAAAATGCAAAGGGATCTATTAAATGGAGTAGAAGAAAGCTTAAAAATATCTGAGAACTAATGAACATATTCACAAAATTAAAAAGTTTAATATTTAGGCTAAGTAATTTCAAATCAATTAAAAAAGTATTGTAAATTGTTATTGTCTAGTTCAACTTTATATGAAATAATGACAAAACTGTCAAACACAAATATAGTAATAATACAAACTTCATAATTTTGTAATAATAAATACACTGTATTACACTGTGTTCCTCAAATGGTAAAAGAAATTGTATTGTTTCCATTTCTTTGTAGCAGCAGTTTCCCATAGGCGGACAGTAACTATGGATATTATATATTTACTTCCTACACTTCCGCGTGCTTACACATTTAATTAACACAACTATTTCACGGATTATTGCGCATGATTTATATTTAATCCTAAAATTAACCCTAATACAGTTTTGATTTGTATAAATTTTGAACAGTTAGGAACGTGCCCGATAGAAAAATTGTGAATGTAGTAGAACATATATGACGAACATTGCCTTAGTCATCATGTGATCATGGCTCCTGTAAAGATAAGATATTTTTATTTGCGATAAATGTGGTACATTGCATAGATGGAAGGTGAAGTTGAGTAACACACATTTAAATTACCATGTCAGCATACAATTAAATAAAAACTATTACATACATATACCTCCACCAGGTATATACACGACGATGACGAAGTGGAGGCTATGTATGAGGAGATTTCTAGGGCCATACATAGTCACAAATCCCACTACACGGTTGTGATGGGGGACTTCAATGCAAAGTTGAGACGAGTTGAGAGTGGGGCAATTTGGATTTGGGGAACGGAACGACAGAGGCCAGATGCTGGCGGACTTTATGGAGAGGGAGAACCTCTATATGATGAACTCTTTCTTCAGGAAGCCCATAACTCGCAAATGGACCTGGATAAGTCCCGACGGCAAGGTCAAAAATGGGATCGATTTTATCATGTCAACGAGGAAGCAAATATTCAATGACGTCTTTGTGATCAACGCTGTTAAGACAGGGAGCGATCAACGACTGGTAAGAGGCACATTGAATATCAACGTGAAGCTTGAAAGATCGCGACTGATAAAATCTACGCTCCGACCAGTGCCGACCCAAATTCAAAACCCCGAGCGCTTTCAGCTCGAGCTCCAGAACCGCTTCGAGATCCTTGATAACAGCATAGATGTGGACGATCTGAACGACCTGGTGGTGGATGCTATCCGTACGGTCCCAAATTGAAGAAACTCTCCGCACATACATTCGAACTCATGGATAAGAGACATGAAATGAGACTGCAAGACTCAGCGGATGCCCTACGTTATAGACAGCTTAATAGACAGATCTCGAAGTCGCTGACGAGCGACCTTCGCCAATTTAATACCGAGCGTATTAAAGCGGCCATAGAGCGGAACAAAGGCTGCAAAGTGTTCGCTAGAGATCTGTCTATTGGGCAAAGTCAACTGACGAGGCTGAAAACTGAGGACGGCAGTATCATTTCATCGACTCCTGAAATCCTGAGAGAGATTGAGAGTTTCTATAGGCAGCTGTATTCCAATATCACACCAGGCCAAAGCAGAGCTCGAGATCCTAGAGCCAAGCTTACTCGACACTATACCGAAGATATCCCGGACGTCAGCCTGTACGAGATTAGAATGGCCCTCAAACAGCTAAAGAACAACAAGGCGGCGGGAGATGACGGAATTACAACAGAGCTTCTGAGAGCGGGCGGCACGCCGGTACTTGAAGTCCTCCAGAAGCTCTTCAATTCTGTCATCATCCAGGGCAAAACGCCGAAGGCATGTAGCAGAAGCGAGGTGATTTTGTTCTTCAAAAAAGGCGATAAAACCCTATTGAAGAACTACAGACCCATCTCGCTTCTAAGCCATGTCTACAAGCTTTTTTCGAGGGTCATTACGAATCGTCTTGCTCGCAGGTTTGACGACTTCCAACCTCCCGAACAAGCCGGTTTCCGAAAAGGCTTTAGCACCATAGACCACATTCATACGCTGCGGCAGGTTATACAGAAGACCGAAGAGTATAATCGGCCACTTTGCTTGGCGTTTGTGGACTATGAGAAGGCCTTTGATTCGATCGAGACTTGGGCGGTGCTACAGTCTCTCCAGAGGTGCCAAGTGGACTACAGGTATATCGAAGTGTTAAGGTGCCTGTACCAAAACGCCACTTTGTCGGTCCGAGTACAGAGCCAGAGCTCTAATCCTATCCAACTACAGCGAGGAGTGAGACAGGGAGACGTTATATCTCCGAAACTGTTCACTGCTGCGTCGGAGGATATTTTTAAGCTTCTGGACTGGAATGGACTTGGCATCAACATCAACGGCGAGTACCTGACGCATCTTCGTTTTGCCGATGATGTGGTCCTAATGGCTGAGACCTTGGAAGACCTGAGCACCATGCTCGAAGATCTCAGTAACGCATCCCAACGAGTGGGTCTTAAGATGAACATGGACAAGACGAAAATTATGTCCAACGCCCATGTTACACCCGCTCCAGTAAATGTTAGGAACGTTACACTCGAAGTTGTTGACCACTATGTTTACCTAGGACATACAATACAGTAAGGTAAGTCCAACTTCGAGAAAGAGATCTCTCGTCGAATCCAACTCGGGTGGGCAGCGTTCGGGAAGCTGCGATACATTTTCGCGTCCAAAATACCTCAGTGCCTTAAGACGAAAGTCTTTAACCAGTGTGTGTTGCCAGTGATGACTTATGGCAGTGAAACGTGGTCGTTCACTATGGGTCTTGTAAGAAGGCTCAAAGTCGCCCAGCGGGCAATGGAGAGAGCTATGCTTGGTGTTTCCCTGCGCGATCGAATCAGAAATGAGGAGATCCGTAGGAGAACAAAAACCGCCGACATAGCTCAAAGAATTGCGAAGCTGAAATGGCAATGGGAGTAAGACTGTATCCATTTCATAGCCGGTCAAAATATAATTACTGTCTGTCTACTTATTATAAGAGAGAAATAGTTGTATCGCTAACTTTTAATTTTAAATATTAGCCAATAGCCTGCTTGTAGGACTACTTCTTAAATTCAGCAGTTTAACATGGACATGTGTTATTTTAGGGTATATATTGGTTGTCCGAATTGTTTTAGCCATATTTGTTATTCGGCACATAAACTTTTGGCATAATTGATAAAGCTGGTTGGCAATGGATAAATATCTAACCTAATCTCAACTGCGATTTATATCAAATTATGCCAAGTGATTAGTGAGCTAAATTAAATAGGACCAATTATTTTCGAATCTAAGGGCATCTTTAATTCGAATTTGAAATAGATGTCAAATAAAAGTTATGTAAGTTTATGACAATCAAATGATAATTTGATTTCATTTGTGAAACATTAGAAGGGTTCTTTGGTCCTGTAATGGCTATTAAAAGTCTTACTACTAATAGATTGTCAATCTAAATATATAAGACTTTTCTGGCAAGCATTTAAAAGTCAATTTATATTTAAACTATGAGAACCTTTTGAAGTGTTATATATTTCTGAGTATTGGTTAAGAATCACGAATTGATGACTAACATGGATATTTCTAAAACCAGCCGACAGAGGTTGCTCTATGATAATTTTCTTTACACTAATTTCGATTCTTTATATGATATAAACAACGCAGAGATGTAGATCTCAATCAGTTTAGCGAAATATTGAGTTATCACGTGTAGAGCTAAAAAATAATAATAAGTTCACACAGTGTTTTATGGAACCAAAAAAAATTTACACCTTATGGTTTTTGCATAAATCGATTATTTATACCCTAATAAAGGCAAGACTTCAATTCCCAGATCACTTTTTCAGTAAAAAAAATATGAAGCAGTAAATTTTTTAAAGTTTACACATGAAAAAATGAACAATTTAATTATATACATATATATGAGGTATTCATCACAGAAATATCTGCCCCGTCCGGGACTCTAACCCAGAACCGTTGTTTAAAATAAACATAATAGGTGTTTATAGACTCACAAAGATATCATTAAAACGACTTTGCAGGAAACAAAAAAGAAGTATTGTATATGGAAATTTCAATATAAATATTCTTCGTCACATCCCTCGGGTGTTTTCCTTAATTTATTTAATTTATTCTAACGATCCCATGCGACTTACAGCCGTATCTGTCACTGATTTGGATAATATTTTTTCTAACAGTGAAATAGATGAAAAACCACTAATTATCTGTATCGATTCAGGTCACAGCTATCACATTGTACCATAGCAATTTAAAGCGAAATAACGTATAGACCAATACTAAAATAAAATAAATTCAGGTGCAATGCAATAAAATAAATTTAGCAACAATATTGTAACTCTATTTGCCCTCAATTTTAGAGCTGACATTGATCACGCGTTAAAATAATTAAAAATGAGTTTGGTTATATATTTTAACAAAGGGACGGGGATTGAGGAGTGGCTCAACTGGAAGAGCAGTGGTGAGACTCACTTGAAAATGAAGTGAGATCCGAGTCGATTTTTCTATGAAATTTTATCATAAACTAGCGACCCACCCCGGCTTCGCACGGGTGCAATGCTCTTCAATTTAATGCAAACAATCTTGGCACAACTTTTTAACGAAATCACTAATTTAAAAATAAAATAATAACAAAGTCAATAATCTATTACAATAAATCGTTATTATAGACTGAAACCTATCAAATCTAGGTATCAGTTGATTTTTAATGCTGAATTTTTGATAAAAAGGAGTGCCACGATTGTTTACTAAATAGGAGAAGTTAGGATGAACAGACTGTATACTAAAAGATTTTTTCTTATCGGCAATTTCGTAAAATAAAATTAATCAATTTTTTTGCATTTCAAATACTTTTTAAAATAAAAAACGTAATATGAGATTATTTCTATAAGCTTTGTTTCAGATTCATATATAGATTTATATTGGATTAGTATTTTAATCGAAATTGGATATTTGGTATTAGACAAGTTGACACACTATTATTGTGATCGCATATCATATTCCCAATCTTGTATAACGTAAAAAATATTTGCAGGAATTTTTTATTCCCATTCTTTTCCATGTAACATCGCTAGTGTTCTCGGTACATTACCCTCTAGCTGCTATATATCAGAGCGCAATGCTATAGTTAGGGTTGCCTCTTCAAAATTAATTCCATATTTTCATTTTTCGTATTGTAGGATCGTTCACTATCAGATGTATGCTTACTATATATTCAAATAACAATGTTTAATTTTTTAAGGATGCTGAAATTCAAATCTAATTCGATGTTAACTAATTTAAGTTATATAAAATATTAGAGATTTAATGTTATTTGAAATATTCAATAACTACACAGTTGGGCATAATTAAGTATTTTATAATGTATAGCTATTAAAAAAAGTAGTGTAATATATGATATTCGACGGTAACCAACGGTATGACTAAACAGTCAATCTATGTGAAAACACGTGTCCAAAAGATATTTAGCTTAAACTTTGATTTATAAATTTTAATACCAACTGAGAAATTTTGATATTTTGTGTAGACGTGTTGTCGTTGGTACAATTTACAATTTTAATTTTTTTTAGAATTGCATCACGTATTAGCGTTTCAAAACAAGTGCTATGACGACACGCAGACATTAATTTTAATAGTTATTAATATTTCAGTTCACAACATATCTATTTATATTTTGTTATGCTTCATATTTTGTGTATACTGTATTATATATGGAATTCTAATGTATATATCAACGTGGTGTCTATGAAGTTTTGTGGATTACGCGCCATTTTTAAAATAGTTGAGAAAAACGATAATTAATGTAATGCTTTTCTTTACATATATATGTGTAAAAAAACGTAATCTACTAATTATATTTTATTGAATACCTTTTTTGTTGGAATAATTTTAATGTTTCATCGTTCTTGGTTTTAAGATTAGGCTGCGCTTGCTAAAGTAATTAATTGCCAAAATATTAGTTTAACACCAGCGATCCACATCGGGCCCGTGTAGTAAATCATGGCCTATTCTCCCCATGGTGTTTTTCTCTATAGGGAAAGCTTGTGCTTCTGTAAGGAAGGAAAAGCACTGGGAAAAGTGATTGATATAAGTTTATTTGAATATTTTACTTAGGCACTTGTGGCAACCCTAATCCTATAGCCCCGTAAGTCTTTTATCGTACTGCGTTCCGCGTGGTCGCGTTTATGACTAGCCAACAGCTAATCTGTTTCATTTTAACCCAGTCGGCGGGCTTATATTAAAAACTACCAAGATTTTCTCAGCGGATTGAAAATTAACTTTATTTATGACTAAGAACGAAATGAAGTTGAATTACACGGTTCTAGTTATGTTAGTACTTTTAGATAACTTTATAATAAACCTTTATATTCTGTCGCCTTTTCATTGAATACAACGCCTTTTAAATTTATTAACTACCGTTTGGTGCAACTGTGGCGATTCTGCATCTGGCGCCGATGGTCCTGGATTTGAATCCAAGAAGGGGCACATGTTTGTGTGATGAATACGAGTATTTGTACCTGAGTTGTGGGTACTTATATATATTAATATGGTTATACAATTTTATGTAACATAAATGTATGTTTATGCGTTACCCAACAATCTTTACAGTGCTGACTTTTGGCTAGGCTAAATGGAGTGAATGTAAGAAATATTATATTATAATATTATTTTTATTGCACTGGATTTTAATAAGTTATTCTTTAATTTGGTATCCGGAAAAGTTGAATAGCACTAACCCTTCTCACTTAAGGGTGGCGTAAAGGCAATTAATGATACTGATGGGAATCACAATATACCTCCCATGATCCCAAAAAATTCCCCATTTCGAAGGAGGCTTTCTACCAGCAGCTTCAGTTATACATCATCTTATCATCATCTTAGCTGTAAGGCTGCCCTTACAGCTAAGATGTGTATAACTGAGATGAAAATTAAGTTTAATTCAGCGATAAATAAATAAATAATAAATATTTCTTATACTCACACCAATTAGCCTAGCCCAAAGTAAGCTCTGTAAGGCTTGTGTTATGGATACTAGGGTAACGGATACACATGCATATATGTTACATAGATATGTAATATTCATAGAAATATATATAAACACCCACGAGTCAGGTACAAGCGCTCGTATTCATCATACAAACATCTGCCCCTTCCGGGATTCGAACCTGTCTGTCGGTGCGAAAGGCAGGATCGCTACCGTTGCACCAAACGGTCGTAAAATAACGATGCTTATTATTTCGTGATTTTTATGTAACTTTAAGTAAAGGCTTTATATATGAAAGTTTGAATAAATAAAATAGCCACCAAAACGATAGACACCTTTATGCAAGTTACTTGACCTCATGACGTCACCTGCTTGTAAATAAACAGTATAAAAATTTCGACTGACATTTATTGTAATCAAGCATTTTCAAACGTAGTCGAACATGAAATTTTAATTAACTTATAAAAAAATATATCATAACCATATATATTTGAAAATAATGTGTTAGTTTAGTTGTTTTACAAGTATTAACTAGGGATGTTGCGGATGTATTTATTTTCACATCTGCGGATGCGGATTTTAAGAGGCTCACATCCGCGGATGCGGATGCGTATCTGTACAAAAAACTTAAGTGTTGGTTTGGTAGGGTAAAAAAACTGTAATATTTATCTTTTCTTTACTTAATTTTAAAAAAAGTAAGTGAATTACTATTACTGATTATTTATTTTAGTAATTAAATTTAAATATTGGAGCATTATATTTAAAGAAAAGTAGAATGGCCGCCTTTTCGGACTTCAGTCTGTTTCGCAAGGGTTCGTATATTAATCCTGCGTTACTAAATAACTGTTCACTTGGAAGACTGGCTGGTGGCGCTGAAAAGAATTTGCGTGCTATTTTAGATAACAGTTTGAACTCGCTTGGATTAACACTCCACCATTTAAGAGGGCTCTCATTTAAATTAATTCGCTTTTTATTGCGGAAAGTAAGTAACTCTTTTTGAGAATTGCGTCAGGGCTGACAATATCTGGTGTTCCCTGACTCTCCTCATCGTCATTTGATGAATCGATCATCATGGCGATGCTGCACATCCGCATCCGCATCAGCTCCGCAACAATTTATACGGATGCGGATGCAGATGCGGATGTCTTAATCGATGCGGATGTTCCGCATATGTGGATGCGGATACGAAAATTCGCAACATCCTTAGTGTTAAATTAAGCTATTTTTAGCTTTATGTTTGATCTATATTTTCACTGTAGTCAAATACGCTATTGTTACCATTGTCATCTTGTCAACGTGAATCCTGAAAAAAGTTATAAAACTAATTGCGTCTTCCTTAACCCGATCAAAAGTGTTGAATTTCCTTTTTTGGCAATAATTCGTTAACTCCATTAAAAAAACAGCATTTCAAAATAACATAAATGACATTTATAACTCAATTAATAACACAGATAAATCAACCAAATAATCTTCGGTATCGTTATCTAGAGATAACACAAAACATATCCAATATTATCAGTATTTGTAAAGCTGTAGGCGAGTGTGTGTAGCAAGTGGTAATAATGGCTAAAAAAGGAAAAGAAAAAGTTGTAAAGGTTCAAGAAAAAAAAGCAACGGGTAAAAAAACGTGTTCAGGTAAAAGTTATGTAAGTAGAAAAATCACTCGAGGCAGTTGTTTTAACAATATATTGACTGTAGGTATTCTTTATGATGCTATTTCTTCAAATAAAAAGAAAAAACTTTCATTCGTTTTTTTACACTTTTTTCGATGGTATCAGAAAATAAGAAAACAAAAATTTATTAGTGACGACTTATCGATACTTCTTGAATATTCTTTCGTGTGTTTATAAAAAAAAAATTCAAAGCCCAAAAACTAAACCCTGCGCTTTTCAACATCTTTCATAATGCGCACAGAAAAGAAGTGGAACTCCCTCCCTGCGTCTGTATTTCCGGGAACTTATACCCCGTCCATTTTCAAAGTCAGGGTGAATAGGCACCTTCTGGGTTAGCTCGTTACATCGTGGATTCTATCTTGGTCCCGGGCTTGATTGCGATCAAGAGCTAACCAATCCTAAATGAAAAAAAAAAAAAAATCACTTTAATCCAATTTGTATCAATAAAGAGACGAGGACGAAGTTAAAGGAGAAATACAACTTAAGCATTTTAGAAACTTATAACCAGATATGAAACTCATGAATTTAGTTGGCAACAAAACTGTTTGGATCATAAGATTGCAATTAATCATTGGATTAAACTTATCGGGGCAAAGTTAAATGATGCTATTCACTTTAATTGTTTATTATTTACGTGTCTTTATGCGATTGAATGTGAATGTGAGTCCAAACTTATTTCAAACTTTTGGAGGCCGAAGTGACATTATTTTTTGACGGAATAAGCGCCTTGTCTCGATAAAAACTTCATTAGTTTCATTCACCTAGGTTTCCTTATTGTTACTTTTACTCAATTGCGATCAGAATAATAAATATTTTTAAATTATTATAATAGAAAAATACTAGAAAAAATAGACTCGGGTCACAAGTGAATTCTCAGGCGGGAATCGAACCCGCAACCTTTGGAAATCCGGTCCAATGCTCTCCCAATTGAGCTACCGAGCCTTGCGAACACTCGTCGAAATTTTCTAGTACCTTCCTGATTTTACGCTGTAGGCCAGCGTTGTTGCATGAATGAGAGGAACATCCTTTCGTATTCGAAAGAAACATTTTTACAAATGCTTGGTCAATCGTTTAAGATTAAACAGCCATTTAAGTTTTATAATTTTTATATATTTTATGCATTTTCAATGCGATCTTATAAGATAAATTATTATGATAGAAAAATACTAGAAAAAATGGACTCTGGTCACAAGTGAATTCTCAGGCGGGAATCGAACATCTGAGCTACCGAGCCTTGCGAACACTCGTCGAAATTTTCTATTATGATATTTTATCTTATAAGATCGCATTGAAAATGCATAAAATATATAAAAATTATAAAACTAAAATGGCTGTTTCATCTTAATCGATTGACCGAACATTTGTAAAAATGTTTCTTTCGAATACGAGAGGATGTTCCTCTCATTGATGAAACAACGCTGGCCTACAGCGTAAAATCAGGAAGGTACTAGAAAATTTCGACGAGTGTTCACAAGGCTCGGTAGCTCAATTGGGAGAGCATTGGACCGGATTTCCAAAGGTTGCGGGTTCGATTCCCGCCTGAGAATTCACTTGTGACCCGAGTCGATTTTTTCTAGTATTTTTCTATTATAATAATTTATCTTATAAGATCTCATTGAAAATGCATAAAATATATAAAAATTATAAAAATAAATATTTTTTACAACGAAATTTTTCTTAAAGAACATAAGCTTTGCATGAAACACATTATTAATAATCGCGTTAACCCTAGTGGTAAGCTAAATGCTTGTTTTACGAGCCTCGTCCGTAGTACAGTCGACGTATACTTACACCGTAGAACCATGTCACATAACATTAATTTTATATATTTCTATGTCTATATTATCTCTTTGCTTTCGGCCGATTGTAACATAGTTCTAGAGTGCAAACATCTTATTGCTTGTAATTGTACATGGGTGAGATTCGAACTGAGTCCGCCTGGTTTAAGCTGACATTTCAACCGAAGGGCTATGCTCGTCATCCATCATTTAAACACGTTTTACTTCATTGGTCATAGAATAAAAAAAATAGCTTCTTACAATTAAGACATGATTTTACTTAGAAGTGTTAATATAACTAGACTTAGTTGACTTAGAAATCTCTACACTGTTCACTGATTCTGTCGCCACAATTAAGTCGAATAGCGCGATCCATTTCGCCGGCAATAAATTTTCAAATTGAGTATTATGTGAAACAATGTAACATGTTGTAAATGTTTAAAGTGCCAACAATGTAACGACTAGGTGATTGTGTAAAGCACTCGTATGTGTTTTATAATTAAAATATTCATTAATAAAACTTTCAATATTTTTTCATAAAACAATAAGAAAATATTCAGATTGATTTTTAGTAACTTTGTAACTGTATATTTATGTATTGCCCACATGTACAGTTAATAATGTATATTTAACATATTTGGATATAATATGTATTATAGTAATAATAATACTTCGACTTAGTATTCCTCAAGGACCTAAATTAGAAGTAAAATATTGTTTAGGTCTGTTACGTGTGCGTCGATTATGACAAGAAGTAAATTCATTACGGCTTAAGTTAAGTTATAAATTACTATTCGTGATAAAAAAATCCCGCTTAAAGAGAGATTTTCACGTCTTCCATAACTGGGGTAATCACAATCAACTCAACTATTTACACTTGCAACGCTTTTGCGTATGGTAATACACAAATTCGAAAGATTATTTTCTTAGTTAGTTCCGATATTTGAATTATGAAATACATATCTCTTAAGAGTTAAAATCCCGTATATTAAAAACTATGTATTTTATTTTGCCGAATGCCATAAATACATTTACAGTCTTTGTGTGCATAAGTAAGTAAATATAATCAAAAACATGATGTGTTAATTATTATTATGTATTGATTATTTCCTGAAAATTCATTATATTGCAAAGTTTTTTTGGAATGTGCTGAATATCATAGGAAGTAATAGGGGTGCTCCTAAAATAAAAGAAAACAGTATTAGTTTAGGTTAGATCTGTGACCAAAACAATGAGCGAGCCTAGCGAGCGCAGCGAACGTGCGGAAGAAGAAGAAGCGAAGTGCTATCAATCATTAGGCCTTGTATACTGTTTTGTACGAAGCAGAGTTTATTATACTATTTATAGCGCTTATAAAGTGATTGAACAGTACAATAATATATATTAGTGAGCAATGGTGGGCTTATCTCCAAAGAGATATCTTCCAGCGAACCAATTTAATATTTGTTATTAGTTTGAGATTCTAAATACATATATTATAATAAGTGCGGCCTAATAACAAATTTTGTATGATAAAATTTAGTGGAAGTGAAAATAGGCCAAACAAAAATAGGTACAATGAAATTTATGCGAAGGCGTTTAAATTTTGTAATTTTATGATCAGAATTCGTGTTTTGAGATTTAGGGATTAAATTGAGTGGGAACTTTTATTGTTGGGGAATTAGGACCAATAATATAATTGTTAATATTAAACTTTAAAGTGATACTTTTGGTAAAGAGTCAATTCCGATAGCTGTAATCAAGATTTTTAAAATAAGGGATACCAGAATCTGAAAAAGATTTTCACCTGCAATATTTTTGGGAGTTTTTTCTTACGACACATCATTTGTTATTCTAACATCATGGCTACTTTATGTTTACTTAAAGTCAGGTTTAAAATTAATTTTTTGGTCACTATGATTGATATGTATATCAATGCCTTACGTTCTAGTATCTAGTAGAGTCTTTAAGCTAAACCGCGAACAGACAAACGGACGGATATGACTTATAGTTTTATATGGGATCCTTATTGATAACGGAACCTTGAATAGGAGGGCAAACATTTTTGGGAGAGTAGAAAGTATGTATAAATATTTCTATGTGAGCGGCTATGTCTATTTTGTGATGATCTCCAGTAATCTGTTGTTTTCGAAGCACTGCGTTAAATATTTTCATTTTTTTCATATTATAACCTTGTATATTATATTTTTTCAGTGTTGTTCCATAGTATCAGTTTTGGTCAGCATATTTGTCTCATACCTCACATACAAGGCATACGCCTCATTAACACATGTTCCTGAATTGCCAAAACTAGACTTGGATGAATGGTGGGGACCCAATGGCACTAAAGGAATACAGGACACATCTATCAGACCCTTCAGAATAGTCTTCAGTGAATCGGTAAGGGTTTTATCTGTTATTAGAACTAATAAAATAAAGGCTAAGTGAAAGCGAAATTTGATTGAGTGAACAAGTAAATGTCGTTTATTATGTTAAGATTAAAGGATTATTTTAAAATTTATGAGATCTATGCAGGTGTATGTGATCTGGGAATTCCCATGGCGTACCTGGAAATCCACTGCGGTGGAGGGGCCCATGGGCTTCCTGCTGTTTTGACTCCGTGCTCAAGGGCAGGGGGAGTCCTCACATATCCCCGCCGTCAACCCGTGACGGGGAATCTATAAACATTTTCTCTGGGTCAAAAAAGGTGTATGTGATCTAAGAAAGCTGCCTCACTAGTAAAAAAAGATACTAGCTTGATAGCAGAAGCAGCAATTTTTATTATAAACAATTACTAGAAAATTTGTCTCAGGCACCAGACACGATTCGTACCCGCAACCTTTCACTATTCGGGCGACTAATTTTCCAATGGAGCTACCGAGACCTCGGCAGACCCGCATAAACGTGTTGCGAAATAGAAATATGGACTAAAACGATTTCGGATATTTTTCGATATTCGCATAAACTCTTTCATTTAAAGTATTCGATTGAATCAGGCGTTACTTGGCGGAAGTCCAGATCCATTATTAAAATAAATATATGTAGCTTACTTCCTTAATATCGATATTGCACGGTCTAACAGCTCGTGATGATGCTCCGTTTGGGGTTAAAACACGTTTATTTGCGACCGGCCGGGCAGTTTATTTTCCTTCTTTTTGCGGTAGTAAGCTATATGTATTTATTTTATTAATGTTAAATTTAAAATCTATTATTTTATTTTTGATCATTATAATGTGAAAACTCTTAATAGAAGTAGAAAAATTGCTGCTATGACGTAGTTTGATGTAACAAAGAAGATGCAATCGCCAAGTGTTCAGGTCAACTTAAGTTGGCTTTATATAAATAAATAAATAACGGTTAATACAAAAATAGGGGTTTTAAAGATAAATAAAAGAGTACTTAAAACCTAATTGTAATTTAAAACTTTTAAGTTGTTGTTCCTAATTATAATTCCAAAAGTTGCCAATAGATGGCGTTGTCATTGTTTATACATTTCCTACATGGCGGTGCTAAGTTCGTTTGTGTATTGTACTAGATTTAATTGGAATTTGTTCAATATAGATCAATAGACCAGCTAGCTCAGAATACAGATTGTGGATTATATTTTGTTATTACCCAACCCTTCTTGTATTTTCAGATTAATACCATCAGGTGTTTAACACCAAGACTAGTAACTTCTGAAGCCTAACAGTAACAGAGTTTATAGAGTCTGGTCACTAAAATTTGGGTTTGAATTCCACTGAATTTGTTTTGTTTTCTAAATTATACTTATTGCCTTTCAGATGCTAACAGACCTAAGAAGACGGTTTGATGATTATCGCCGCCTAAAGAAGACTAAATCTTTCGAAGATGCCGCTTGGACATACGGTGCTAATTCTGATGGGTTTGGTCAATTTTTTGCTCATTGGATCTTCAAATACAAATTTAACCGTAGACAACAATATTTGAATAAGTTTGATCATTTTAAGACGAATATTCAAGGATTGGACATTCATTTCATACACGTGAAGCCTCAAATTACCCAAAATGTTAAGGTAAGGGTGTCTGAAGTTACAGTATAGGTAATTAATTATATGCTCAAGCGTCTGGAACTGGAAGTCACATAAAGTTGAAAGGCAATCCTAGTAAAGTAAATGTGTTTCTTTCTATCTTTCCTAGTTATTTGAGGTGAATGGAGCGTCAATTGAGCGAGTTATTACTCTTGTTTTACAAAAGGATGTCGTATAATATTACCTACCCAATATTTATATACCCTAATGTTAGTACTTTCATAATTTTACTCTGTACAAAAACCAAAACAAAAAAGAGATAAACAACGTAACAAGGCCGGATTATGTATTGTGTTTAATTTTACTCATATTTTATCAATAGGTGTAGTAACCTCTACATTATTTATATCGGCGCTTATTTTTTAATAGCTTTTAGGTTCTTCAATTTTTCGTAGAAAATATTTACACTGCCTCTTTCTAATAAGGCTGTTTCCATAAAAAAACGCATCAGTAGACTTTTCTTGTAAATAAAGTCACAACTAAAAGCCCTTTTTATTTTAACGGGTTTATATTATAGCCGAACCTGAAAATCTATTTTAAATATTGTTGAGACTTCTTGAAATCCGAAGTGTAGTATCAGCGATTACATCCAAACTTTCAAACAATACCTCGTATTATCAGTATATTAGTTAAGGTGAAAATTTTTGCAATCACTAGCTTTCGTTTGTTTTTATGCGTTAGGGAGAATTTATTAAATAAAAAATAGTCCTATCCACTTCAACACTAATGTACTAGGATTGCGCATCAGATATGGCTCGGTTTTAGCTTTAATAGATCATGACAAGTTTATCATGAGGATCATATTAAGGCTTTCACTAGTCAGACGTTGATTATGTTACATAAGACAACGCCCTTGAAAAACAGAAGAATAAATCATTGCTAGGTATCCAAGATAAAAAGTGCCTTAGCATTTACGGCGTTGAAGTTATTTTACAAGAACGTTATTAAATAGAATATCCTACGTTAATGGGACTAATACATTACGCTAAGACAGCAATACTAAAATGATAAAGAAAGTGAATATGAAGAAAGTGAAATATGGTATTGGTCTTATTTTATTTGTGTGTTAAGCACACAATAAAGTAAAATTTAAGTATACAATACTTTTATATACAAAATACCCAAATTTTACATAGGTACATACATAAACATAAACACACACATACGCACTCTCTGTTACACACACACTAGCTCGTATATACACAAACGCTCATCTACACACACAACCTTGCACTGATTCTCGATTTCCTATTTTTGTTGATTTTCCATTTATATATTTTTTCTATTTTAATCATTTTCTTTCAACAAGTATATAAATTATTTGTATCCTCTTTTAGGGAATCTGACATACGGGTTATACCTTATTCACAAGTCAAGAAACATACTGAAATGTATTCCTTTATAAGTAAAAAAGGTTTTTTGTTATTATAATTTCAGGTTATTCCCTTACTTCTCCTGCATGGATGGCCTGGTTCAATAAGGGAGTTCTACGAAACTATACCGCTGCTTACTACTCCCCGTCCAGGTTACAACTTTGTGTTCGAAGTGGTCGCACCTAGTCTCGCTGGATTTGGATTTTCAGAGGTAAAATTGTAAAGTCACACCATTCTTTTTAAATATAAGTAAATAAAGAGCTATACAAAGGGCATTTTCCCATAAGTGTTCTTGATTACAATTCAACTCGTAATTAAATAGAGTCGGGGAACGTGCGGAAAATCGAATCGCAGAGAGAGTGATGCCTATTTTTTGAAGACTGTTAGATGATATAATGAAGAATTTGTATTAAAGCCTTAATTTTTAGCTAGCGGCCCGTCCCGGCTTCGCACGGGTGGACAAAATTCTTTATTTTTTTTCTATTATTAAATATTTTTCCGTTAGCGCCATCTAACGTCCTGTATACGCACTACTTGCGATTAACGCGTTGCTGTAGTAACGTCATTGATACAATGGAAAAAGAGCGGGAAAAAGAGTGGACAGACAAACACACAAACCACTGTGAACTTAGATTATAGACTGACGGTGTCTTTTTTGTGTAGTTTAAAAATTTGCCGACCTCCGTATTCGAGTGGCTCGTATACCGGTTTTTATGGTAACGCTACTTAAAGCTGTCTGGTTCAATCCCCGACCGGGTCAATGTAAAAACGAACTTGGCTCTATGGAACTTGGTACCTGAATTCCATAACACTAGCTTTAGCTACTTAACTTGGGTCTACCTTTTTTCGCAGAAATATAAAGTTCATAATTTTAGAACGCATACTAATCATTTGGCATAATTTGAAATAGCTTGCTGTCTAACCTAACCTAACCTAACCTAACCAAATTCTTTCTCTCTTTTTTGTATTCGCATTCTAGGCGAGAGGTATCCTTGGCCTCGACCCTTGGATGTGATACGTATAACAACAAATCCTACATGAAAAACTTTAAACTCAAATTTATTCATTTACACCAACCTAATAAATAAGAAATAAAGAAAAACCTAACCTAACCTGAAATGTATGCCAATTTATGCCTTTTTATTAGTTTGCCAAGTGACTTTCTGCGCAACAAGATTCTGCCACATAAACCCACTTAATCCTTTCAGCGCCAGAATATTTTAATATTTTTTTTGCCGTATGCCGTCATACATATAATCAGCTGCGAGATAAATCGTACATGCTAGGTACGATTTATTCCATTAAAAGTCTGATCTTCGATTTTATCATGTGTTTTCTTTGCTAATGCCAAACGTTCAAAATCCGACCTTGCCTGTAGTGGCAACAATTTTTTTTTATAGGAGATACAACTAAATCTACGAATATATTCGTGGTAGGCACCATCCTAAAGACCGGCACTACGAGTATTCTCGTAGCTGGCACGCAAAGGGTTAACTTGTGTTCAGAGCAATGTATATGTTGTCTTATATATCTTTTAAATAAAATTTAAGGTTTCTAAAAAGACGTCTCAATTTGAATGTTTTGTGACTCTCGACACACGATCATGTCCGTATCATGTTAAAATCCGCTTATTCAGCTGTTATTTGTGTTATCTTTACCAACTAACTAATACGTGCTGGGCCCGCATAGTGGAATACGGCCCATTCATCCTTCTTTGTTATTCGTCCTGCGAATACATTCAGGGTGGATAGGCTGATAATCATGATGATAATTTTTATTACTTATATTATTATTAAGACAAAAAGCATTACTTACTTTTTCCTATAATATATGTAAACATGTATATAACATTACATAGTAAAACCTGTGCGAGTCGGACTCGCGCACGAAGGGTTCCGTACAAACTTTTAGTTAAGTAAAAAAATCACGTTAGTTGTATGGGAGCCCCTTAAATATTTATATCATTTTAATTTTATTATTTGCTATTAAAGTAAAAATATAACTGAGTATTTTGTGAATATTTCAAGTGCACACCTATTACCATTATTGATATCAAGCAAAAAAGGGCAAAAAATCGCGTTTGTTGTATGGCAGCCCCCCTTAAATATTTATTTTATTTTGTTTTTAGTATTTGTTGTTATAGCGGCAACAGAAAAACAAAATTTGTGAAAATTTCAACTGTCTAGCTTTCGCGGTTCTTGAGATACAGCCTGGTGACAGACAGACGGACGGACAGATAGTGCAGTCTTAGTAATAGGGTCATGTTTTTACCCTTTGGGTACGGAACCCCAAAAAGAAGAAAACTTTTGATATGCTACAAAAACTTAAAAAAAATAATTACTATTACAAAAATTGGACTTTATATAGAACTTTTATTACAAAAATTAATTACTAATATAAACTGAAACAAGGCAATTAACTCCACGGGTTAATTTTGATAACCCGTTTGATTGATATGATTTAATTGAATAACTTTTGTTCATCAGTTTATTTTTAGCAACATTTTTTGTTTTCACAACTTAATTCAGTGCCATTGTGTAGAACTTTGTTATAAAAAGCAATATCTGTATGATTTAGCAAGCCTCTTGTTTTTGGATCCTCAATTTTGGTGCTGCAATTTCATTGCTATATACTTGTATATTTATATCTTAATGAATGTTTATGATATGTGTATGTATGTATTTATATTTTATATATTTGTATATTTATATTCTTTATTTATTTATTGTTTCATTTGCACCGCCGTTTCTTAAGCTTACTTTTAATGCTATCCATCCAAAGATTGTATGGCAGAGCACTTTGAGCAATAAAATGGTCCATTGTAAGACTATTAAGTTTTATCTTGTTCTGTTTCCTCAATGCATTGCATAAGAGGCCAACTGAAATCTCATTTCCAGGTATTTAATAATAGTTAACGTGTTTGCAGGCACCTGTTAGACCAGGATTGTCAGAAACACCCATGGCAGTAATCATGAGGAATCTGATGCATAGGCTTGGCTTCAAACAATTCTACGTCCAAGGTGGAGATTTAGGACACACAATTGGGACGAGCATGTCTTCACTTTTCCCTAAAGAAGTCCTCGGCTTCCATACTAATATGGCTGTCGCTCTTAACGATTTACCTATTCTGGTTTGGGTGTTTGGAGGCGTTTGGCCAAGTTTGGTTGAGAAAATTTATACGGATAGGCTTTACCCTGTAGAAGAAAAGGTCAACTTTTATCTTGAAGAATCTGGTTATTTTAATTTACAGCGAACTAAACCAGATACTATAGGTAAGATCGTATTCTTAGTTATTTTTTAAGTAATTCATATAAAATTGCCCAAATGAAAATCGCCTTAAATTTTGATAATTGTTTGTGGATTACAGTTCTAACCTTTCTTTACCAAGTTATTCTTAGTTATTATAGCAACAAGATATTCCAGAAATAAACGTAATTGGAGAGGTTAGATTAAAACAGGGATATGCTAAAATTAATCAAAATTTTGGGTGGATTTGTTTGGGCCGTATTGACCAGAATACAGTTTTATATGGAATACGAAGAATCATGTTTGTAAAAATGGCATTGAGTTATCGAAACCTTTATCGTATCTTCCAGGAGTCGCCCTTAAAGAGTCGCCAGCAGGTCTAGCGGCATATATTCTGGAGAAGTTCGTGATAGGCACTAATCCTGAGAACAAGTTCAAGAATGATGGAGGTCTGGATTCTTTCAATACTGATGACCTTATCGATAACATAATGATATACTGGGTAACTGGTAGCATCACTACCTCTGCTAGAATCTTCAAAGAGTCTTCAAGAAACCGAGAAATGGAAAGTGATATGGAAAAGTATGTATATTTATTGTATTATAAACAATTAAAAAGTTTGAGTGAATTCCCAGGCGGGAATTCACTTATGACCCGATTCGTTTTTTTCTAGTATTTTTCTATTATAATAAATTAACTTTGGGTCTAGTCTGTATAGGAGTTAACTTATTAAAAAGAATAAACACTTTTAATTATATTTGATTGCCAACTTCATGCTGTCGGATTGCCGGAACGGTGTGAGAGCTCATTTCTCAATTTTATTCTCACTTAAACACGCCAAAAAGTATAACTTCAAAAACACAGATTGTTTTTAAATGATGACAAGAGTTTCAGAACGTATATGTATGTATACTTTGATTAATAAATTACTGTAACCTACTTAACTTTGGGTTGCGCTGGTAGCGGTCCTGTCATACCTGTCATATTCGGGGCATAGTTTAATAATTGATGATTCTTGTTTACATCTTCTTATTGTAACTGTAGTGGCAAGCACATGTCAAATGAAAGTTCTAGTTTAAAATCAACGTCAGCTTTAACAGCGACGTATAATCTACATCTAAACTAATATTATAAAAAGGAAAGATTTGTATTTTAGTATGTTTGCATTGAATAAATTCAAAAACTACTGAGCCATTTTCAAAAATTCTTTCACCATTTGAAAGCTACATTCACGCTGAGTAACATAAGCTATAATTAATGCTAGAATTTTTTTTAAAGATTTTAGTCCACCCGTGCGAAGCCGGGACGGACCGCTAGTAATCTTATATAGATTAAAAAATAAGTTTCTATTTTTGTGCCCTATGCATTACGAAACCTTTAATCAGATTTTGATAAAACTTTGTTAATTTGTGGTATATATGGTAGGAAAGGTTTCTATGTATAGTCAGCAAAATAATCAGCAAAAAAGAGCATTGAAAAGCATGCCATATGCCGCTTGAAATAATTATATTTCTTACATTAGCCCAAAATCAGCATTAGATACTAGGGTAACGGAAAGGCATACCTGTATGATACATAGATTATATATATAAATATCCATGACTCAGATAGAAGTTCATCACACAAACATCTGTTCCTTCCGGGACTTGAAACCAGTACCGCAAGTGAGAAAGGCAGGATTGCTACAGTTGCACCAAACGGTCGTCAAAATACAATAATATTTTCGTTATTTAATTTCAAGTTATCATATTTTTTTCTTGTAGAATTGTTTTATATTATGTATAATATAGATAATTAGATTTCTTTTGATATAGACGTTAAGCTAATTTTAGAACAGTTTTATGTCTGTATTTGCGAAATAAATGTTTTGGATTATAAATGGGCTTGGTATTAGAACTAAGTAAGCAAAGTTAACGTATCGTTGCCACTAATACTCAAACAGACAAAGAAAACTTCCGGCAGTTAACAGAGTAACTAGGATAAAAAGAAACAAATAAACTGTGCTTTTCAAATTCTCAGAAATAGCAAAAAGAAATATTCTTCAAATGGCATAATCAAAAAGCTCAGTTATGGTAGCCATCAACTTTTTTAATCATGATTTTTTTATGCATTAATTTCTTAATGAACATGCACTCTTAAAACAAAAAATAATATTTTTCAGGTCTCTTTTCATATAAACTATCCTATAAAACCAATTTTTGAAAATAAGTAACTTATTTATATTTATTTCTTCTCAGCTTATATTAATAGTGTTTATTAATAAAATTTGCAAAAGTTACTTGAAGTATTGACATACTAGAAAATTATATATATTTAATTTTCAGTCTACAGAATTCTAATTCATTGTCTTTGATTTTTATCAAATCACAATTTTGTGTAGGTAATTTTAATTTTAAGGGTGCTATGTTAGAAAAGGGCATCTATTTTTGAAGTCTATTACAAAAGGCTCAACTAACTAACGCAATTAAATTTATATTTAAAAACAAAGGCAACGAGCTTTCATTTACTGAAATAACGTCTTTTCGGCCTTACAACAATAGCCTTTAAACGGCGAGTTTCGCAAACAACGATTTATCTCAATATCGGCTTCTTTTCAATTAAAAACTTTTTCACAGGATACCAGCCGAAGTACCTACGTGGGCCCTTAGATTGAAACACGAAATATTCTTTATGCCAGAGTTTATGTTGAAATGGAAGTTCCCGAACCTCTTTGGAACGACTACTTTGGATGACGGCGGCCATTTTGCGGCGTTAGAAAAACCTGATGTGTTCGCAAATGACGTGTTCAAAGCAGTAAAGAGCTTTAGAGATATAATTAGTAAGACGAGTTGATTTTGTTTTAATTGAATATAGATTTTAAAAATTAATTGTTAAACGGTATATTGAAATAAAATTATTACACAGATATTGTCTTATGTTATATTTCAGGCCCAAAAATAATTATTAAATAGTACACTGTTCAAGGACGAAAGAAAATGACCGATTACTAATGAGTCACGAATCGCACTTTCCCTCGAGTGATTCGTTATAATTTATGCCACACCTCTGAATAAAATAATATATGTAGTCTCCTTAATAAAAAAATAAAAATCAAAGTGCATTTTTTTACTTGTCTCTAACATTAAGTAATTATATAGGAACTTTTTCGTATTAATTTCTATACTCGAAGAATAAAGTTCTCAACGACTGCTTAAGTGGCATCTTTGCTATCTAGTTTCGCGGCGTCTAATAAAATCATTATTGTGACCACTAGATTTTATGTTGGATATTTATTTAAGACTGTACTGCACTTACATAGATGAAATGAAATTAAAAAGTCAAACAATAAATTACAGCGCAATTGCACTTTCTTTAGATTAAAACCTGAAAAGGCGGAAAAAAGCCGAATAGCAAACATTATATACTTGATTTAAGAACTTTTTGGATTTTTTGTATTTGTATTTTCTATGTGCAGTAAAAAAAACACCAAGCAAATGAAGTATATTTATACAACTTTATCTTCCACATAGTTGTATAACAATAAAGACGTAATTTCTGACTTGTTTTTCAATGTTCTTGACGAGTAGGTGTATAGTAAAAGTTATTTTTGATGTTTACTGACTAACTACCGTTTCTGCCTTAGCCACAAAGGTCGCGATGAGATCAACGGTTAACCGTTTAGTAAACAAAAATAGAATACGATAACTTTCACGAAGATTTTTTGCCATTCATTTGGAATTTCAGTTCTAGACTTAAAAAGTTTACAGTAAGCATTCACTGTAACCCCCGAATTTTAGCAACACCAGCATTATTCATCAGGATGAATAAAACTTACCTTTCTTAACATTTTGAGCTATGGTACCTACTGCTTGTTTCATGCGTCAGGCGGTCAATGACAAGTTAAATATTTTAAATTGATTTTGAAAACAATAACTATGGTCATCATCTAAGAGATTTGTTTCCTCAAATATGAAAATATATTTTAATATTTTGTATTTGAATCAATGAAATCAATTTAAAATTAAGTGAAAAACTTAATCACCTATCCTTGTTTCTATTCACCGTTTTCACTGTGGGGGAAGGAAAAATCGAGTTATACAGCCTCCGTTATCACTGATGCTGCCTTATGTAGCTTAGATTCTTTATAGAAATTATTTTCACTTATCGTAATATTTAAATTGGTAGAAATTTTTGGCTAAAGTATCTTTATCCTCAGTCTGTGCGTGATTTCATTTCCACAGAATTCCTATTTCTGTGCATATTTATTGGTAGGGACAATTCAGTATTACCTAACTTCCACAAAACAGAACAAAACGTAATCGCTAAAATTTAATTCGCATGGATACAGACGGCACACTTAAAGAAGTTTATTGTACAATAAATTAGATGAAATCGTCGGAGATTCCCTCTTTTTTCATTTCACCGTTACTGTCTGTAAAACGGCCCAAAAGCGATTTGCACTCCGCCATGTTTGAAAAAAGAAAAAAAGGAATCGAGCAGAGGTAAGTCGCGGACGACGGCACGGCAAATCGAGTTACTCAATTTAGCAATGCTGACTCGATTCTAACCGATTACTGCGCATCGAGATGAAATTGTATTCGCTTGTTTCGATTTCGTAGAAAGCAGTTACGTATGAATTTTTAAACCACAACCCAATAAGAGGTGTGTTATAATTTGACCATTATGCGTATGTGGGTGTTTGTGTGTTTGTGTGTGTGTGTGTGTGTGTGTGTGTGTCTGTGTATCTGTGGCAGCTTTTAAACGTGTGAACCGATTTGGATGCGGATTTTTTATTTTCCAACGGTGGTTCTTAGACTTTTTAATCAAAATCGGTTCAGCCGTTGCAAAGTCATTTTTCAGTTCCGGTAGGGATCTTAGACGAAGTTTACTAATATTTCTTAAATATACACGACTTAAAACTGTGTACGGTTGGTATGTATGATACAACATAATATAATTGTCAGCTTTTCTATATAGATTTCTTTTTTTTTATTTTGAATTCAAAAAGACACTAATTTTCATTTATATCAAAACAGATTATCGTTCGTCACACAAAAACTCATGCCCGGCCAAGTGGGTTTCGGATCACGCGTAGGGTTCCGTTCCGAAGTAGCCCAATATGCGTACATAGAAGACAGTTAAAAAACTCATTAAATTTATTTTCCATGCTAAATGTACAAATTACACTTTTTATTTTTATTTATTGTAAATAGATAAGCGCTTGATAGCTATCTTGCCTGATGGTAAGCGATAATGCGATCTTGGATGTGACGCGTTTGACTAGAGTAGATAGGTATCTACCGACTTGAAGACCCCTAAATTGTATTTATCAGGAGACACAGACTCAGGCAAACAGTTCCACTCTTTAGCGGTACGTATTACAAAAAACCAAAACGCTTAGTGCGACTCTTTGGTATATCAACCATATAACGGTGGCGCCTATTTGTAAGTCGGAGTGCCCTATATCCTATAAAAAACGCATAGGCTAGCTACCTTCCGCCTGTGCTCGAGGCTTCTGAGCCTTATTTGTAAGTTGTGGGCATTTGTTAATAATATTGAGATATTTTCTCTGCCTTATAGTAAAAATTTAACAAATTAGGAATATAGTATCAGAAATTTCATTTAATTGACATAAACTATTGTACAATTTCTGATCTACAAAAGATAAATATAATCTAACTTATTATTAAGAAATAAATGGGGTCTGCGCTACAATTTTTTACTATGTAGCGAATTTCGCTACTATTGCTTTGAATGACTTGAACCCAGGACTACCACTATTACTATCACTTTATAAACACACGAAATGTATTCAAGTAACGCTAACCCGCACCTCTCAATAAAGTTGTGTTGGGTTGAGAGCTTTTGAGTAAACAATGAAAAGTTGATTAATGGAATAAATTTAATTTAAAATTTTAATTACCAGCAAACTAAACACAATAGATACTTTATCGTTGTGGGGACGCTAGGGGGCGTCCCTTAAGCATAAAGTATCTATTCACTCTTTTGATTCTTGCCCAGAAAAAAAAAACAACCACCCCATAAACGTAAAGCCGTTTATTAAAACGACGACTGTTTGGTGCAACGGTAGCAATCTTGCCTTTCGCATCGATGGTACTAACTTCGAGTCCCGGAAGGGGAAAATGTTTGTGTGATGAATACGTATATTTCTACTTGCGTCAGATATATACTCATATATTCTATGAATTTTACACATCTATCCGTTACTCTTTATTGGTGAATATCCATTATTATTATTAACTATAGGAAAACCTACTGGCTGTAAAAATATCTGTCACATGAAAACTAATGGTTTTATCAAAAAGAGCATAATTCACAAAACACTACAGCGCATTTGTGGTCAACGACACTGAGCAAGGAATCACTACGTTTTAAGAGATGGCACTTCCCTATGAGCTACTAAACTGAATTATGCACGTAGTTTCTACCAACTTGAGAATGACAGTCAGAGGTACCAACATTAAAGAGTCAATGTCAATGCAATAGAGATGTACCACTACATAATCGAAATCGATAAACAATAAGTAGTACCTAGTTGGGTCAATGCTGTATTTTTTAAATTTTACCAGGAAAATAAGTGCAAGTTTTATTTTAACATGACGTGACGTATAATGATAGTAATTTTCAATGTTGGTACAAAGTACGCTCATAATTCCATACATTGTGTTTTTTATATGAAGTGTCGATAGGCTGGTCAACGAAACGAGTATAGTAAATACCTCCAGTATAATAAGTCTCATTTAACAAAACATTTAAATGTGGAGGATTGTAGCTGCTCTACCGGACACAAATAAAAATAATTTATAGAAATTAAGTATTTTTATGCATTTAAATGGCAGTATAATGGACACGCAAGGTATATCAACAGGCAGCGTATATTTTATAGAGAACACATGTGTGTTTCACAATTGCCATAAGAAATTATGACGTTTCGAATGAAGTCTTTATAAAAAAACCTTTTTTATTGAACTCAAAACTATCCTTTTCTGAGATATTTTAATAAAAAGAATATATTGTAGAGATGTTAAGTTCGTGGTTTAAGTTTACTTTATAGGTTTTATATATTCAATATTATTATCAGCTTATCAATAAGACACCATTACTCGGGCATGGATCTTTCCTAAGGATAAAATCATCGAATGGAAAATGTGTCTAACCTAACCTTACCCCACCATGCAGACATCTTGGTTTTTGCTTCCGAAACACGGAGCAGCTCAAGATGACAAATTAGTGACCTACCCAATAACTGACCTTTAAGAAAGCTGCTTAGCCTCCCTAAACCACTGCGCCATCTAGCTTCTCATATAAGTATTATGTAAATAAATGAAGTAAAATAAATCGTATTATTGCGACCCATAACAAAAAAACGTTTCTCGTCTAGACGTTAGGCGAAGCAGCTTTAACTCGATTGCTACAGTCGGCTGTCAATGCAGCAGTTTCCACCTAGTTGACATTAAGGTTCAGATTATACGGAAAAGATTTGAAAACCGTTTTATGGTTTATTTTTATTGTAACTTGGTTGTAAATTCCGCAAATACCGTACTAAAATTGTAAATAGTTTCCATTGGAAAGAGCCGGTCTATCAAAAGAATTTGGGCAGGAACAGAAGATATCTTCAACAAATTATTTATTTATATTCTTAAAATAGATTATTAATTCTTAATATTAATAATGAAGATGAATCTGAAAATGTTAAATATTTAGGCTTCCGTAGCACAATGAATTTAATATGTAGTAGCACGATATATCAACTTTAGCCTAAGTGGATCGAGTTCGATCCTTCCTTTTTTTTGACGCGTGGAAAATGTATTACGCCACTGGGAACGTGCGGTGAACGTTATGTAGGACTCTCCTCCACTTCCCCACTCGGCCTAGTGTCCGATGAAGGATAGGAGGCCTACCCACAAAAACCATATGATGTACCCTCAGCTCCGTCGCAATCCGGTGGGGCGGTTTTTGGCAGTCACCACCTGGAGAGCGATGGGTTGGCGCAACGGCCTCGTCTTCAACGGGATTCCCCTAGACTGGAAAAGGCTGTGCAATGCCGACGGTACGATGAGTTCGATCCTCCCTGATGGACTTGGACCCATTCGTTTCACTGGCTTACCATGACGGCGTTTATCGTATTGTTAATCTATAATCTAAGATCACAAATTTGTTGTTTGTCTGTTCGCTCTTTCCCCGCTCTTTTTTCATTGTATATGCGTTACCATAGCAATGCGTTAACCGCAAGTAGTTCGTCTACCGGACGCTAGATGGCGCTAACGGAAAAATATTTTATAATAGAAAAAAAATAAAAATTTTTGTCCACCCGTGCGAAGCCGGGACGGGCTGCTAGTATTCTTTAAATATTTAAACTTTGGTAAAACAAACATAAATATTTCGTTATTAATTGTTTCACTTTTATATGAAAACATCACACGCACAACAAAAAAAATATAACGATTTAATTTAATGTGTTATGTTTATACACAATCATATTTATATTATACATAGCACTTAAAAGAATGACGAACGAATAATGTATTACAGGTTAGTAAGCCCCACCTTATTTCTAAGGAGTTGACTACGTTAAGTCTTATAGCCCCTTGGTTTTGTGATTCACTTGAAAAAGATCTAACGTATTTTTCTAATATTGAAAAACAATATTTTAAAATATCACCATCTTCAGGCATAATAATTATGATAAAAGCTCATTCATAATTAGTCATAGTTGTCACTGTCATGTCAAAGTGACGTTTCCCTGAATGAGATAAAGGAAATAACAAAAATAAATGATAGAACAAAAGTTGAATTTATAATGCCCAACGCAATGGGCGTCTGCATTTCCGAGAACTTAAAATTCGTCCGTCTTCAGAGCCAGGGTTAATAGGTATTGTAGCACTCCAGTGCTGTAAGGAACTTTTTGGTACATTTTTAAAAGAGCATTCTAGAAAATTAAATAGATTATTATATTTAGTTCTTACACCCCCGCGCACATTACACATCAGAATAAAGCACTTTTTTACGGATTTTTGCGCATGTTTTATTTTATTTTATATTTAATCCTGACGTTTAGACTCCTTTACAGGAGCCGTGATCACAGTCGAAACGTCAGGATTAAATATAAAATAAAATAAAACATGCGCAAAAATCCGTAAAAAAGTGTTTTATTCTGATAGATTATTATATTTAAAATTAATAAGAACGAAAAGTGTTTTGTTTATAGATTTGTCATGACAGTCGTCGTATCGACCCTATTGAGTGTATTTTTATGTGGATTCAATAAACAATGTATACAAGAGTAAAATTGATTATGTAAGTCCATAACCGAAGATACCTCTCACAGCCAACGAGCCCTGAGCCCCACGTAGCACACGTCTCCCGCTGAGCGCTATAGTACCTTCTGAGTTAGCTCGTTTAATCTTAGATCTTGTCTAGGCTCCCCGTCTTGATTGGGATCAAGAGCGAACACCTATTAACCCGCCAACGGTGACCTATATGTCTGTGAGACCGGGGCTTTACAAAAAAAGAAATATTTTTCTGACTTTTATGTGATTTGTGCTATGATTCCGTGTAGCTGCCGGAACGGGAATTGCCCTTCGACAATGAGCCGTATGAAAATGTGGAGGCTTATATTCAGGAGTTTCAATGATATTCGCTCGTTAATGAGCGTGCGTCTCCGATTATATATTTTATATTTGCCGTTTTTGTCTCTAAATTTACTCATACCTAATTTTTCCTAATCGTTCTTGATGTCTAGGCATCACTTAGGACTTCGTTAACTTGATTTTATTGTGAAATTTTTTTTAATAATATTTTAAATTACATGTACAAAAAAGAAGCTTTTTAATGGCTTGCATGTTATTTATCTTTGCTAGTAATAATGTTGTAATTTTAGTTTTGTTTGTATTTTATTATCAAGAGAACGTATACTTTTTAATTAAATCAGCAAAATATAATAAAAAGTTTGTGCGATTAAGATAAATTTGATTTAAAAATCCTGGTCTGTGAGACCGGGGTCACCAATTATGAAAGTTGATTTCTCGTCACCACTGGCGGGTTAAAAAACAAATCTTAATTTTTTCTCCACTTTTATACAGGCTGTTGGAAAATAACATCTTGCGAATTAGTTGATTGTACATTGGACATAAGTCGTTTGTAATCCAATGTAGTTATCGCTAAATGACAGACGACGTTGTATTGGTACACAAATAATCCTCAAAACATGGCCTTCGTCAGAAAAATAATCCTAAAAGCCGTTACTGTGGAATAATAATTTCCCCGAATTAATTCCATTCATTTTTCAGCGGGTACCGCAAGAACTGATAGGGTTGAGCATCTTCACTGAATAAAAGCAAGTTTTTGTACTCTACATTTAACTATATTTTATACTAGGCGATGCAGTGGCTAAGCATAAAGCTACGCTAGCACCATATATTGGAGCGCAGCGTCATACCTAAAAAAAGAAAAAAAAAATTTCCTCGATGGGAATTTTTGCGAATTTCAAAATTCGGGCTCTGTCACAATCCAGTCCTAAGCCTGTTGATTAGATTCCACACAAAAAATATTAAATACGGTTATGAACTCGGGAAGTTATGGCGTAACAGACATTGCGCCATTGAAGCTGATCCATGGGAGCTTCGCTCGCTCCGCTCCAACTAAACAACATTACATACGTTGTTCTGAACCTAACCAACCCAAGTAGCTATAGCACTTGTATTATGGAATTCAAAACCGAGTCAATATAGGAAAGTTTATCCGGTCAAGGATCGAACCCGAGACCTCAGAGTAGCGGTACCATGAAAACCAGTATGCGAGCCACTCATCCACGGAATATGTTTTATTTGACGACCTCCGAAGATCAATTATGTTTGTCTTTATAATATACTTATGTGAATACCGAGGATCACATTAAACCAATTTGAATCACTCCACAATTAACCAATATGTAATCTTTTTAATAAAAATAGCGGCCCGTCCCGGCTTCGCACGGGTGGACAAAATTCCTTAAATTTTTTCTATTATTAAATATTTTTCCGTTAGCGCCATCTAGCGTCCGGTAGACGAACTACTTGCGGTTAACGCGTTGCTATGGTAACGTTTATACAATGGAAAATGAGCGGGTAAAAGAACAACAAATTTGTGATCTTAGATTATAGATTATTAGATTTATTTATAGGTATTCTATCAATCGGTACGAAATCTTTTATAAAACTGATGTTTTCATAACAACCATACAAGGTATAAAACACTTATAAATGAAATATTAGTCGTGTGGTATTCGGCATAGCAGAATACCACCTTCACACTTAAAGTGTCGTAAATGGTGTCAAATAATACTGGAGATAATTTAAATACACCTTCTCCTGCTGTAGATAACAAAATGGGCTGCAGTGTTACTATATTCTACTGCAATCTCTAATCCAATCCAACCCGCCTGCCAAGTGTGGACACGACTCTCCTTATTTGGAAAAGGTACAAACCTATATAAAATACGCCTTTAAGAAACAACCACGCCTCCGAGCCCTCAAGTGGGATTTGAACCCACAACCTTTTGCTATCCATGCGAGTGATGTGACCGTTGAACTACCGAAACGCTGGCCGACGCGACGAAAGAAGGAGGGTAGCTAAGGCTGGTTTTTGGCCTATTTTATTTTTCACAAAAAAAAACAATTTATTTGCTAGCAAGTATGGATCATAAACAGTCGATTTGACCATATACGGAACCTCAACCTCACCTTATTCACCCTAAAGTCTATTTTTCGATGGACTTGGCTTCTTGCCCAGATCCCAAAAATACCCCTTGCGCAAAATCTGTCTATTATTTGTTGATGCGGTGGTGACTATACGGTGAATATGGGGGGAAGGTGGGGGGGAGGTTGAGGTTCCGTTTATGGTCAAATCGACTGCTTATGATCTATACTTACTTAAAAAAAATGTTTTTTTTAAATAAAATAGGCCAAAAACCAGCCTTAGCTACCTTCCTCCTTTGCAAACGTATTTTAACTTCTACTATGAGGTCACCTAGCAATATGCGTCATTCGTATGAGATGATGAATAAAAAAAAAAATCATATTATTTAGCCATCAGTATCTTTAAGATTTTATAGTAGAATACCTGGGTAATCAGTAGCTATGAAGTAATTCAGGACCAAATAAAATTCTCACATTTTTCATTGAGTTCATATTTATGAACAAATAGCAAACAGTACGGTGTAATTATTACTTGTAAACATGAACATTAACGTTGTGAATTTTTGATATTTTGGAATGGTTAGGGAATAATTTCGCACGAATTGCTTTAATTATAAGTATAAAAGTACTATCATTTATGTGGTAAAATACAATATTTATTTATTGCGCTGACATGACAAACATGACAAAAAACACACACGCACACTCACACAAGCGACTTGCCCTCCGTCTTACGAATTTTCGATCAGTTTAACATTTTTTACCCATCCCAAAAAATTAAAAGGCCGCTAAAGAAGTTTTCACTTCAAAAAAAATACTGTTTTTGTTGAACAACAGAATGATATAATACACGTCGTATATCGTAGCTTACACATTGTGTGATCATTAATTAGATATGTTAACTAAACTTGATTTCAAGAAAAAATATAAAAGATAGTCAATTGCGTTTTCTATAATTTCGTAACTATCAATTTTTCGGGTTATGGTGACTACGAAAAAAATTACGATGGAAATAAAGAATTTATAGCTTCAGTTTAGGTTAAAGGTAATTTTACACACTCAATTTAAAACTAGCTATGCTCAGTGTGCGTTTCAGATCGACCGACACAAAAAAAGTTTTCTTGTTATTGCCGTTTATACTTTTATAAGAATTTACTGAAAAGGTGTAATTCCGACACTACAGAAACTTTTATTTTTCATACACTAGTATACAACTATATAGATAAATGTTTATTTAGAATGTCTTGCATATTGGTATTAATTAAACAAGTAAGAATTTTTCGGCAGCCCTACGCAAGACAGAATTATGACAGACTCAAAACTGGATCCAAGACGGATTACAGCATTTTGTTACGGGTTTATTTAAATTTATATAGACTCTTGTAGCTCTGGAGCCACAAACAGACGGAGTGAGGATTATCATAGTTTATTCCGCATGTATTCTGAGTTAGGAGAAACTTTGTGAAAGCAAAAAGTTTTTATGTTATTCATTCGTTTTTGTATACTGTTTTTCTTTTAAATAAATGTTCTTTTTAATATATGGAACCTAAATTCCCTATAACACTCAGTTGTGCACTATTTTTAAGGCAGCCGTAGCTTATCACTTGATATGTCACCATTAAGCCCCGTAACTTAACGTAATTTATATCTATTAGTACTTATTTTGACATTACTTTTATTTAAATTTTATGTGGCTTTAGTAATAATAATAATACTATTCCTTACAATCACACCAATTAGCCTAGCCCAAAGTAAGCACTGTTAGGCTTGTGTTAGTTATACTAGGCTAACAGATAGACATACATATATAGACATAGATATTAAATATTTATAGAAATACACTCGCGAGCAACTAAATCGACTCAAGGCGCTACCTCTGCATTCATACATTGTTTTAAGTAAAAGTATACAACATTTTAATAAAAATGATATGTCATTTGAAAGCTTGAAACTTCAGCTTTTATGAGATATTATCGTTATTAATATCGATGTATACTTTTATATATAACAATGTTTGAATGTAGAGCTTGAGTCGATTTGGTTGCTCACGAGTGTAGTTATAAATACCCATGACTTGGGTACAAAAATTCGTATTCATCACACAGATATCTATCCTTCCTGGACCGTTGCACGAAACGGTCGTCTTTCTATCGTAAGTATGTATATTTTTGATAATTTTAGTTTATTTAATTTTATATCAATTGTGTGACATTTAATTTTAATTGATAAATAAATGATATAATAATAATTATTACAAATGGACCAAGATCCATTTCATTAATTCATCCGTTTATTTAATTTTATATCAATTGTGTGACATTTAATTTTAATTGATAAAGAAATGATATAATAATAATTATTCCAAATGGACCAAGGTCGATTTTAGCCTATGTACTACGAACCATCTCCGCCCACCCACTAGTTACAAAAGCATTTGGCTATCCACGAGGGGCTAACGGAAATATTATAAGTGTTTATCGCATTGTTAATATTCCTTTAAAAATGCTGATGATTTTATCCTCAGTATAAAATCATCAGCATTTTATCTATGACTTGATAGTAGTTTCTCATCTGCTGAACTCAATATTAAATGTAACAAATTATGAAAGTAAAAATTTATTACACTGGTTGATCTACTGTTTTTTCTTTTATAATATAGATTGAGAATGCAATTAAGAATATAATAAAAGATTTTCAGTAATTTTAGCGAAAAATTTAGCAAAGAAGTTTGTTTAAATTATTAGGAAGATATTTCGGAGAAAAAAAAATAGTAATGAAGTCCCAACAATGTTTTAGTACTAGAATAATTAAGATTTGAAATGATTTCTATGAAGGATGTGTTAATAGAAAAATTTAAATATAATATCACAAATCGCAAAATACTTTGTCAGGGATTTATACATACTAGGTGTCCCGGCCACGCGTTGCTGTGTCTCAATTGTTATAATTTGGAATAAAACATTTTTTTATATTAAACCTACCCTATGTCCTAAGTCAGCACAAATTCAGCAAAATTAAAAAAAAATGGGAATTTTGGAGTTCGATAAACTCAAACATTGTGACATGGAATTTTTATACGTATAGAAATTATTGAGCTAGTTCCAAGATAGGATTTCTATGCAAATTATGTGGTGGCCGTATGTAGATGCACCGTTTATGGTCGAGAGGTCCTCAATCATCAAATAGGTGTTTGATTTAGTGTTTCACTCGCTTGGTTGCAGTATATGCATTTATCCGAGTCACTCAATTTCATGTGAAATTGGTGTCTGCGTAGTTTGCAGTTTGGAGCTTTTGCAATCACACGGTTATTTATCCAACTTAATTCTGTAGGAGTCCATCTAAGTATATAAATAAATAAATTTAGATATTTATAAATAGGAATGAATAACATATCTCATTAAAATTAGGAATAATGGGAGTGTTAACTTTGAAATTGCCCCTTCCAACCTCACCTTTTTTCTATAATAATGTTATAAAAAACAAATTATAAATTAATAAACCAAGTATCATATTTCGGTTTTTTAATACGCGTAAAAGTATTAAAACCCGCTGCTATCACGTAATTTTGAGAACGAGAAATTTGAAAAGCAAATAAAGGAGCATACAAAAGGCGAGTATCAAAGTGATCACCGCATGTGATAAACAAAAGAATAGAATAGAACAGAAAAGAACTTTATTTGGAAACGCATAATACATACACAATGAGAAATAACAAAGAAACCATTACAAAGAAATGATGTTGAAGTGTTATGCGATCCGAAAACAAACAAAAGAGACTTTTCGATAGAAATAGATTTTTCCATTTAAGCGCCTGCGATTGTAAGTGTATATACTTCATCAATAATCTCAATAATTGTAACATTTATTGATAATAAAGTGAAGGAATTTAAAGTATAGGGTATTTCGTAAATACCTATCGTAAACCAACTGTATTCGTTACTGAATTATTTAACTAATGTTTTTGGCACAGTCTTCCGAATAATAAAAAATACTAAGTTAGAACACTTAATAGAATTATAACATATTTCATATACAATACAATCTTATATGATAAATTATTATATTAGAAAAATCCTAGACCAAAAATAAAGTAGACAAATTGACAAGTTATTCTAAACATAACTTTTGATCGAGTCGATTTTTTCTAGTATTTTTCTATTAAAATAATTTTACACTTTTAACTTGTATTATGGAAACTACAAAATACAACGAATGTTCGACGATGAAATAAGAAGCTATAAACAATTCTAGCTGAGTCACGAATCGCAGGTTGTTATCGTGGTTATGGGCGCGTTCAACCTTGCCAAGTATTTGGAAGGCAAATGAGGTGTGCCTCAGTTTGTTGTTTCGTTTGGCTTTAGCTAGGGTGTAATTGCAGTTGTTTCTGTTTCCAGTATATGAAAAATATGATTTAGTAAAGGTCCCAATACCTCTTTGAAGCAAATACACAATAAAATTTAACAAATTGTGAAAAACGTGAAGGCCAAATGTTTTATGCATAATGCTTGTGAACGGGCCTTGGAAGATGGCTCTTTTTTAAACTATTAGTATTATTAACAATTACCAGACAGATATGAATTCTTATCGTCGCTTTTACACACTTTTCTTTTATCTTCTGTATGTTTTAGCAATGTTTGAGTGTACTTGTTTAAAACAGATACCTGTTGAATTTATTGTAATCAGCGATATAATGAAACCATAGGTAGAACTAGTATTATTGTTATGATAGAATAATATTGGTTTTTGTCAATATATGGTGAGGTTGTATAATATTGTAGATATCGTTACTTCTGTTAAAACAAGCAATTTTTTGCGCACTTTCTTTTCGTCAGTTAAAAGCCCTAACGCCCTACATTGGTGATAGGTAAAAAAAAAATGAACGAATTAAAAGAACTTATTTTAAATGCAATTTAATGGGTGGTGAAGTGGGTCTTCCACTGGCATAGGTGATCTTTGCCCGGGGACCGCAGTTCAAATGTAGAACTTGGTAAATATTATTAAAATACTTAAAAATTTACGCTTGCGCGTTTCCATACTAATTCGCTTTTTTGGAGCTACTGCCATCTGTACCATAATGTGTTAACCTTGATTCGGAAATGTATTGGGCGAAGGCGGCGGTACTAAAAGTAGTCGGTGATTGTGACGAAACTTTTCAAGCTTCTACAAAATCCATCACAAGTACACCGAGACAAGAGAAGCTTCTTTGTATGGCCAACAAAAAAAAAACCACTAGTCTAGACATACACTAGACATCCACTAGTCTGACCTAAAACTAATACGAGTTATTATACTCTCGATATATTTAAATAAATAGATATATAAAATCCCGTCCAAAATCATGGCTACAAGAAGTCCCTTAGAATTGCAAAGCAGATGTTTCGTGGGAGGGTCGTAATGACCATCTGTTGCGGTAATGACAGTTCTAAATAGTACATCTATTACAACCATAATTGTATCCAGTTATTATTACAGTAGTTTTCATTATTATTCTGCATTTAATGCCCAGAAGAATAAAATAGCACCAGTCCTTTACACTCAAGGGCGTCTTAAAAGACGACTTACGGTACTTGAGGTAATTCCATACACCGTGGACTACAAATGGGAAGCAGTGTTTACCGAATTATGCTCTTTTACTATGATTTCCAACTGGCTTGCCAAACGTGAAGATTACGGCAAAATCTCCGCAATTCCGGCGGATGTTTCCGAGCAACAGTCTTTTGGCTGAGTTGATGAATAATTATTGATATATAATATAGATAGACGCAGATAAGAATTGGTTCGGCAATCGTAAAAATAGCAACGAAATCAAGTGAGATGAATGAGAGAATATAATAAACGAATACCTCATATCATCAGGCGGAGAACTCGATGAGACTATCTTTAACGCGTTCGGCTTTTGCGTAGTCTTTTGGCTGAGTTGATGAAATATTATTAAAGTACATAATGTGTATAATTTAGATATAATAGTGTGTATAATATAGGTATAATAACAAGTGTATAATATAGATAGAAGGAAGATTTGGTTCGGAAATTGCAAAAATAGCAACGAAATCAAGTGACTGAAACGAACGAAAAAATATGATAAATAAACACCCAACGTCATCAGACTATGGTTAGCGCGTTTGGCTTTTGTGTAGGTTAAGCAACTTTTGTAAAGGCCAGTCATTGGATGGGTGGCCAAAAAAATGTAATCTCATAGATCCGTGCTTAGGAAAGCGCTTGAAACTTTTTCTTCCGGCTACATTTGCTGATCCATTTTCTTTATATAAATCGAGTTTATAGAAATTTGTTTCAATATTTCCTCCGAATAACCGAATATTCGCTTCAATTCCAATTTAACCTTTAATTTCAAACCACAGAATAGAATTTCCGGCGTATAACTCTTCAATGTTTGGCAGAGAAATGTTCGCTTAAGATTTAGTCCGCAAATCTAGGCTTATGAATAATACGATATAATCCGCCTCGCTCAATGACTGCTCCTCTGTAATTTACTGAGATAGAACCTCTGTTTTTGCTGGTTGATTCGGTAAGGTAAGAATATTTGCAGCTATTCAGAACTCATACGCGTAAAAGCGAAGTTTTCTCTAGATTATAGAATTAGTAGACATTGAATACTTTGGCAAACGTGTTTTGTATTTAGTAAATGCATTCAGCTGTAGACTTGGATTTAATAAGTACTAGTTGTAAATATAAATATAATATTGGAGGAGGCTTATGCCGTAGAGGCGATATAAGATTTCTAAGAGATTCTATAAGTGAAATTTAAATAAAATATTATTAAACAACAATATTATAGATATAAATACAAACAGTGATAAACAAGACATGTGTATATATTATGTCAGAAATGAAATTTAAAAGGTAGCATGTTTGACTACTCTTTGTTTCTTTTAAAATGAAAAACATCAATTTATTTTTCATTCAAATTCATAATTTTTATTCAAAAACGACTTACATTTCTTTTTACGTATATACTTTCCCAGATATTTGTTTATTTATTTATGATGGGTTAGCTCTTGATCCCAATCAAGCCCAGGGGCCCAGATAGAATCCACGATGGAACGAGCTAACGCAGAAGGTGCCTATTCTCACTGGATTTGAAAATGGACGGGTTATAAGTTCTCGAAAATACAGATGCAGGGAGGGGGTTCCGCTCCTTTGCTGTGCGCATTATGAAGGAAGTAGAAAAGCGCTTGGTGCGACAGGTAGGAATAGCAACCAATAAAATGGTGGTAGCCTGCGTCTGGATGTCCGATGGAAAAAAGGAGTCGGTGGTATGAGCAAATGCAATTGTTGAGCACACTCCAAAGTACAGTCTGTAGAAGATCGACAGACAGTTAACTTTGCAGCGATTAGCTGAGGTGTGAAGCTTGCTCTTCACCAATTTGCTGTCACCGATATTATATTTATTTTATTGGATTTAATATTTAATTAAATCTGAGATCTTTCCATAATTTTATTTCATATACATTATTTGAAAATGACTGCTCTTACTATTTTTTGTCTTTTCACTTCAATTTAAATAGTCGTTATTTATTAACCTTTTTATATTTATTTAACTATAAACTTTACAAATGTGTGAGGCAAATGTGCATGGGTAAGTGGGTAAAGACAGACCAAGGAGTTTCAGGGACCAAGAAAAGATGTCCTGTAAAAAGGCCAAGTTCAAAAGTATCTTTAACCGATGAGCTTGTATGAAAGGTCTGATGAGAGTTGAAGAAGCAAAAGATGTATGCCAAGATCGTAAAAGGTGGAAATCTGTGATCTCTGACTACCCGTGCGGTAAAAAGTATAAATTACATAAGTGGAAGGTACGCACACTGCAGACTATCATGTTAGTAAGAATAGACTGTGCTGCCTTCTCATTTTAAGGAGGAATCTCGATACATTACCTTTTTTGAGGCAACTCATATTTATATTCCACGTCTTATAGAGGTATACTCCTGGTATCCAATACCCAAGGTATTAATGCAAGTCTGATTCCACGGCGACGTCGTACCCTATACATATTCGATTACGATTAACATTAATGTGAATACTCCAATATGTAAATTGATTGATAAACGGATATTATGGGTAGGATGAGTCAATCCCTCATTTAATATTGAGGAAATATTCCTACACGGTAACATTAAACATATCAGGCTATCATTTAAGCTATCAGTTAAATTACGCAATGAAATAACACGGTTAAATTTATTATTGATCTAATCGATGAAGATCTAATAATCTAAACTAGTAATAATAAAAAAAAAACAATCACCTTATCTCAAGTGTCAGATCTGACTCTGTGACGTTGGGCGCCACAGAGTCACATCACGTTGGGCGCCAGTGTGACGGGGTGAAACCAGGAGAAATGAAACGCTGGGTGGTCGGTTTTTATAATATTGAAATTAAGGCACAAAATAGTTCCTTAAAGAAACTTATAGACCGTCATTATCAGGAACTGGTGATAAAGAATCTTGTGGGTCGTTTAACTTTTAGTAAAAGCTTATTATAACTGATCAGCGCTTATAAAAATATATTAAAATAATTTTAGCGGTGAGTCAACCGCTCTACGCGCTGACTCTGGTAAGAATGAACTTCGAGAACAAAACAGACAGACAGTAAATTTAAAAACGGAAACCAAGAGGAAAATGGCCAGGGAAGAGCGCAATGACAGTAACGAGTCGCCAATATAGCTATGGCGCTTCTTTACAACTCGAGCCTGTAGGCTCTCGCTGTTCGGGCGACTGCTCTTCCCATTGAGCTATCAAAACCTTGAAGAGCCCCTCGATTTTTTTAGTAAAATAGTTATTGAAATAAAAATTTTGCTTTAGTGTTAAATTATTTTCCTAGACCAATAGGTACTAGAAAAAAACATCTCTGCTCACAGAATTCTCAGGCGGGATTTCACTTGAACCGAGTTGATATTTTCTAGTATTTTTCTATTAAAATAATTAAAATTTATAACATAGCATTGAAAAAATGCAAAAAATATTATAAAATTATGTGCTAAATTTTGAAAAACACTCAATAAGGGCGAGTGGTTGTGGATTCAAGTTTCGCCTGACTCTTTAAACAAGCTAAGTTTTTTGTTAGTAATATTATTTTATAGCTTTATATCTTCTATAATTATCGTGAATATAGGTGTTACACCAATTGGTGCTAAGCTTATTAGCTTACCAACCCTAAAACGTATATAAGCGTCTTGAGATAATCTTCTACTCTTCAAACAATAATTATTCACGTTAGTGGCAGACACCATGGTTATAATAATCGTTTGTTAGATTAAATCCTTAGCCTATCATTTTTACTTACTTTCCTTACCTATTTTTTTATTTATTAATCAATATAAAACATAATTACAAAGGAATTCATATGAAAAACCACCTAAAAACCGCTAAGGTTTATAGTAAATGCTTCTGAAGAAGACATTTAATACAATATTTCAAAGCATACGAGAAAAAAGAAAAGAAATATTAAATCAATTCAACATAATGTATTCTTACTTAACACTAATATAATTATCACACTTTTATTTATTACATTATGGATCCATATAATTAAGCTTAATATTTTTATGTAAAGCAATTTCACAGAAAGAAATAGGGGTCCGCCAAGGCCTCGATAGCCCAAACGGAAGAATTGATCAGGTAGCGAGAAACTACGGTTTTAAATTCCGTTTATTTCCTTAAAAGAGTTACATGCTTTAAAAACAAAAAAATAATACTTATTAAAATTAATAGGTTTCCTAGCTTGTTGCTTATATGTTTTAGGCATTTCAAAGACAACTATTATTACATTTTTAACATTGTCGAATTCGTAGACCCACTCATATTATCGAATACAGAAACAAGGAAAATACATCAGCATTTGTAAATAGGGAAAGAATAAAATTATCGCTGTCAGAGCCATTCTCCGTTTAGTCGAAATCTTACAAGAACGTCTGTGCTTAAATAATTTGAGTGAAAAGGTTTTTATTGCTTTATTTTATCTGTGGAAATGCTCAGTAATTGGGAAAGACATATCTAATTCGTAAAATATTAAAGAATTGAAGTGTGGAAAAGCTTTTGATGATTAAGGATTATTTAAAAATAAAGGTTTTGTTCACCAAGCCATGGATTACGACTAATGCGTAATAAGGTTAGTATTATGAAAAAAAGTTTTAAACAAAAGTTGTAGCTTATTTTGTAACAAACAACTTTCTCATTTACATTATTGCAAAAATATTGTTATTTCATATTGAAAATAGCAAAAAAACACTTTTTTGAAACTTTAGCGCCACCTAGCTTTTGCATTTCAAGTCGGATAACGTCACTTCAATGAAAGAAAATGTAGTCCTCAGTGTCCTCTTTAATTAAAAAAAAACAAGTCGCTAGCACTTATACTTGCTGAGATAAATGCATTTTTTTTTTTTTTGGATTTTCTCAAAAACAGCAGGAGGGAGGACTTCGGAAATCTGACATTAAGTTTATAACTTGCCCCCCTAACGATTCGCGTCGTAAAATCCCGGTTTGTCATTTTTCGTAGCAAAAATTGCAGAGTGACTGTACTATTCTCAAAAGGATACTTTGACCTGGCCTTTTTTCAGGACATCTTCTATTTTGGTCAATGAAAGTTCGCCTTGGTCCGACTTTACCGACGTGCCCATGCACATTTGCCTCATAGACTTGTTTGGTCAATCTCCTTTCGTCCATCCTCTTTAATATAAATACTTTGATTGATATCATTATAATACTGAGTTACTATTATGATTGCACCTTGTAATAGTATAACTTATTTTGATGTTAATATTTAGTCTATTTGACGTTATATTTAAATCTTCTTTATTATGGACTATTTACACTATTTGATTTAATTGTTTTGATTTGAATATGTTAAGCTACAGTTATTTTAATGACAGGTTTTGTAATGTGACTATAATTAAGGCTAAAAATAGTCCCAATGCGGCGCGAATTGTTAAAAAAGATGTCAGCCGTCGGACTCTTAGATAAAAATGCAATTTTCTCGCTTAATAATGAAGCTAGGACTAAACAAAAAATACCACCGTAAAGCTTATAGGAAGCTAGTAGTTCAAATAAATAATATATTTATTTGACTGGATAGCGATAGGATATCAGCAGGTACCGCCTGATACCTTTTTTCCCATGGAGAAATATTTAAGGATTACCCTCCGTGGGTTGACGGCAAGGATATATGAGGACTCTACTCTGCTATTGCGCACGGAGCGTAGGCGAGGGATACCCCATTAAAATCTCTGGGACGTACTATTCTGAATGCCGTGGATCACTGGGGTCCTGGTTAGCACTCGTCACTACGACCCACGATAGGCGGCCCCTAGGGAGATTTCTAGGCACACTATGAAATCACACTAACGTGCGAGGCTAATTGCAATGCTGACGGTCGGGATCAGCCCGTCCCTCCATCGGCTAGCCTCGCCGGGTTCATTTACTGCTCGGCGCCACCCCCATGATCCTTCCGCTTAATATGGAACCTCTTCCGTTGCGTTCTGGCCTCTTCGAATTCCCATCTCCTACGAGAAGAGTGGAAGTGGCCGCCGCCTCCCGAGGTTTTCGGGGAGGTTGGGTGCTCTGCCGTGCGACTCACCTTTTACTTACAGACTGATCAATATGCCGACCGAATCAAAATCAGGATTCAACTACGCTCTCTTAATTTAAATCCGTGGTCGCACGGTGATGCATTCAATTTGCGTTTTATTATCTTCCAGAGATTTCATTGTTATTTCTTTATAATTTAGTACGCTCATAGTAATTTTTGTTATTAGTTAAAAATGTTTTCTCGGTAAGTGAATTATCTGTAATTCTTAAACCATATTTGCGCCGCCTCCCTCACCGTCTGTCTTCTTATTTTGAGGGTGGCGTTCTTGGCGTCATCCCTTATCCTCTCTGCGGTCTTTTTATGCAGGATCGCGTCCTCGCAAAAAGCTACCACTGACACCTGGGGCAAGTTTTTTTTTGTAGTAATTAAAAAAAATGATTAAATGCTTAAATACCAAAAAAATGTAATAGCCATTTGAAAATTTTCCGTTTGCCTAAATTTACTTTTGAAACTTTATGATTTAAACGAAGGGCGGCTCTATAATGTTTGATTCAGTAATATCAATATAACTTCGTTATCGTTTCTCTTATATAATTTGATACTGTTCAGGTATGAAATTATATATTTTTTTCAATGGACTTTGAATTTTATAGGTTATATAAATAAAATTAAAAGGATCATCATATGTGACTCATTTGGGCTTATAAGTGAATAAACAATAAACACTTAAGCCTTAAAATAAACCAAAATAAGTTGTAACTATAAACGTTTAGCAAAGAATTCTTATAATAATACAAGCTGCCCCGGCCACGCGTTGCTGTGTTATAAATTAAAATCAAATCTATCTTATCTTTTAAGTTAGATCAAATAACAGATTGTTACGAAGTTTGATCAAAATTGGTTAAGTAGTTTAGGAGTCCATCGCGGACAAACAATGTGACACGTAATTTATATATATATTAATATTTCTTGCATTTACATCTATTGGTCCAAAGTAAGCACTGGTAAAGCTTGTATTATGGATACTAGGGTAACGGATAGACATACATATATAGTAATTCATATATATTTAATATTCATAGAAATATAACAATAATATAATACCTATGACTGACCTATGATTGGAATCCAGCACCGTCGCGCAAAAGGTAGGACAGTTGCCGATGGTCGTCGTAATTTTGGCAAAAACGTCAACAAAATGCATTATAATTTTATCTTAGACCAAAATATTAAACTTAAGAAGAGATAGCTGATTATAAAAGTTTATTTATTTTGGATGTAAATATTCCCTTCATCAAAACTGCTACGTATAAATAGTGTGTGTACGGGACGAATATGATACCACAAATAGTGGTTAGCATACCGGTTTTAAACATAATGCCACTCTGAAGTTCCAGGTTCGATCCTCGGCTAGGTCAATGTAGAATACAAACTTTTCTATAAAGGTTCGTGTCTGAGTGTTTTGGTACCGTCTTTTTTTCAATACCATAACACCAAACAATGTATTTGATGTTGCTTTAAATAATAAACTAGGCGATGCAGTCGCTAAGCATAAAGCTACGCTAGCACCATATATTGGAGCAGAGCGTAGAATCTAAAAAAAAAAAAATTGTTTCGATGGGAGCTTTTGCGAATTTCAAAATTCGGGCTCCGTCACAATCTGGTCCTAAACCTGTTGATTCGATTTTCACACAAAAAATATTAAAATCGGTTGAGAACTCTGGAAGTTATGTCGTAACAGACATTTCGTCAATGAAGCTGATCCATGGGAGCTTCTCCAATAATAAATAAATAAATAATTCTTACATTCGCACCAATTAGCCTAGCCCAAAGTAAGCACTGTAAGGCTTGTGATATGGATACTAGGGTAACGGATAGACATACATATATGATACATAAATATATAATATTCATAGAAATATATATTAACACCCATAACTCAGGTACAAATGCTCGTATTCATCATACAAACATCTGCCCCTTCCGGGATTTGAACCTAGGACCGTCGGTGCGAAAGGCAGGATCGCTATATATTTTAAATTAATATCTTATGTATTAAAAAAGACAATATGACGTATGACACAATATAACGCACACAGCAACAAATTGAATATGTGTGGTATGAAACTCATAATATTTGTTTATGAATTAGAATGTACATATAGTTAATGCTTAATTTGAAGGGTATGCTACCACAAAGTGTTAATTTTATATTGGAAAGAATAAGTAGCTTTAATTTTCGTTAATCATGGTAGCCTTACAACGCCAACTGTTCAGAGGTTTCACAATGATCCCATCCAATGATCTCCGTAACGATAAGTCTGGCGCTACCCGCATGAAATGGCTTCCCGCGACCTTAACCAGATCTTCGACATATACTTACTACATATAAAAGCCTACGCTAAGCCTACTATGATTAAGTTTTATAATCTATACTAATATTATAAAGATTTGACCATACTTTGTTGAAACGGTAGCAATCTTACTTTCCACACCGACTGTTCTAGGTTTGAGTCCCGGAACGGGCAAATGTTCTCGTGATTAATACAAGCATTTGTAACTGAATCATGGGTATTTATACAGTTTGTTTGGTCACCAATGTCCAATTCATTAAGGCAAAACAATATGATCAATTTTATCGACAAATTCATAGGTATTAAATAAGTTCAACATTAAAACTTTGTGTGCTTATTTTATTAAAACTTATGACCTATTTTATCGGGATTAATTCGCTTCGACTTGGAGCTTAGGTATTGGCATCAGTGTTTACGTTATAACTTAGTGCATCTAAAAATTAATAAAAAGGTATGGTAGTATCTTCTTAAAAACATTTTACGTTACGGGTTTTGATAAACATTTCATTGTGAATTTATTGCCGACTTTTGCAACTGTCGAACGAAAGTTTGTACCTTATGTACAAACCTTCCTTATAAAAAAACCCACCCGAATACAGTATCAAAAATAATTAAAAAGGTCGCCATTTCAAAACAGTAGGGGCAAAATGTCTTATTATAGTGGATATGTCGTAAAAATTGATTGTTTGCTTTACCTTAACGGGTCAGACACTGGTGACCAGACAGACTGTATACATATATATAATTGAATATTTCATATCTATTACATATATATGAAAACAAAGGTGTGTCTATATGTTATCCTTGTATCATACAAGCCTTACAGTGCTTACTATAGGCTTGGCTAAAAGGTGTGAATGTAAGAAATATTACATATTTATAGAGAATCAGAGAGAGCGGATTCTATAAGTTGCTTTATTCATGGATGGGAATTTCTGGCAGTAATTTAAGAAATTACCAATTCCTATTATCTATTGAAAAAATCTTTTACTGTCTTTGAAAAATTTTGAAAAATACATTAAAATAAGCAGATATACACTTGGTAGTGGACAGTCTGTTGTGGTATCCTGTAGAATAGCACTAACCCTTTACGCATCTTATAATACTAGATGATAACCTGATGATAACATCATACACGTCTCATAGACCACAGTAGGATCTGGTTGTGCCAGTATTAGATTCAAATCTGCCGCGTTATTTATTTGTATGTTTTTGTAATTTTGATAAGTTTGGTCGACACTCTTAGCCTCATCTCCATTTACTCCATTTCCCTTCCGCACATACCTTGTCTCGCAAATGGAAGAACGAGACGACCGCGCCGTCTATTCTTTGCAAATCATACAGCAAAGTTGCCAACATGCGGCCAAAAAAGGATGTCGACTGATGGCTATTCGCGCTCGTGCACTGAGTTCCTCTATATGAAATTGATCTAGTGGTCTATCCACAAACCCCTACAACAAACTATACCTTTATGTGACAGTGGCCTCGTGTGCGTAACAATAAGGAACAGCAAAGTCCTGAGACGTCCCCGGCAGCCTCCAGCATCTCACACCACTTGGTGGTCAAAGTATCGTGCCCCCTTCATCTTCCTCTCATATTTGTTGTCGACATTAATTTCCTCATACCGCAATACTGTCCACTAATTTTGAATCGCCCGCACAACCAGGATCAATAGGATACCATAATCGTAGACCAATAAATTAAAGGTTTTTACTGCAGACTCCAACTCGCCTGCCAAACATGGAGATTATAGCGATACTCTCCATTTTTATGGAGACACCTTATCCAGTAGTTGATGCTTTTCGTCTGAGGTGAAGACGATGATGATGATGTAGAATTTAATATCTAAGAACACAAATTTGTTGTTTGTCTGTCTCCTCTTTTTCCCGCTCTTTTCCCATTGTATACGCGTTACCATAGCAACGCGTTACCATAGCAATGCGTTACCGGGTCACCTAGTGTAATAATATGTATACTTTTACCTGGCGAAGATAGCGGGCTATTGAAGTAACACAATGCTATCGATGAAAACTGATACTGGCTAATATAACAGTTAAATTATTTTAATAGAAAAATACTTCAAAAAAATCGACTCGGCTCATAAGTGAATTCTCAGGCGGGAAGAATTCTTTCTAGTATTTTTCTATTAAAATAATTTATTTTATAAGATACTATTGAAAAATACAATCCTAATTATATTATGACAATACTTTGTGTGTGTGTTTGTTACCATATTGTCTCGCTATCCTAACATTAAAACTAAACTTGCCCTTACGTACTCCCGTAAACAAATACGAAAGCGTGTTTCTACGCGTTACAGCGCCATCTAGTAAATATATAAAAGGTTAAAAAATAATATAACAGTTATAAAAACTTTGTTATTTCCTAACAAAGTAGTTCGTTTCTAACACGAAAGGTAACGTATACGAGCCAATCAAGGTGTTCGAGACGTGAGCTAATTATATTATGCACACTGTCTGGTTTGTTTGCAAGGTGTCGCTCAACCCTGATTAGGCAGGTGGATTCAGTGTGGTGGATTAGCCTGAGGTTATAGTACAGCTGGCTTATTATGGAGTCTGTTTGTCATTGGTTATTGATTTGTTTTTAATTATTGCATTTACAATATTCCAATTTCATTTAAATTATATAATAGAATATCAGTCAAGGAAGAAAGGTTAAGAAAGGATTCATTCAATACCTAAGATACATTACTTACCTTTAAATATATTTTTATCTATGTAGGCTTATTTTATGGTAAATTAAATTTATTCATAATTTAAATTAAAACGACTTTTGCCGGACCTACAAATCATTTATTCATTTTTTTTTATTTAATCCGGACGTTTCGACTTCTTTACAGGAGCCTTGGTCACAGTGTAACTACGGTAGTGGTCGTTATAAATATGCTTAGGATTACCACTATAATGATAAACAGTACTAGCGGCCCGTCCCGGCTTCACACAGGTGGACAAAATTCTTTAATTTTTTTCTATTATTAAATATATTTCCGTTAGCACCATCTAGCATCCGGTAGACGAACTACTTGCAGTTAAAGCGTTGCTATGGTAACGTTATTGATACAATGGAAAAAGAGCGGGGAAAAGAGTGGACAGACAAAGAAACAAACCACTGTGATCTAAGATTATAGATTTACTGTGTTAAACAGTATTATACTGATTTTAATCCTATTTTATAAAAAATACTGTTTTTAGCTTTCTTGGTTTCCAGAGCAGAAAACGATTAAAATGTTTCGCTGAGTGCAGGCAACCTTCGTTTCAAAGCGACGCTGTCAAAGTCGAAAAGAGTTTTAAACTAAAAAGTTGCAAAACACACTCCCAAGAAAGTTTAAGTAGTACTGTCAACAAGTTGAAATCGTTTAATTTTGATATTGTTTTTTCTATCTAGATAATTGGTTTTATTCCAATCGGACCATCAGCTGTTTGAAAAAGCCTTTAATGATCAATTTGTAATATAAGTACGAGTAACTAGCGGCCGGTCCCGGCTTCGCACGGGTGGACAAATTTTTTTTTTCTAGTATTAAATATAGCCTATGTTACTCAGCGCGAACGTAGCTTTTCAATGGTGAAAGAATTTTTAAAATCTGATTAGCAGTTTTTGAGTTTATTCATTGCAAACATACAAAAATACAAATCTTTCCTCTTTATAAAATTAGTGTAGATTTCTATTTGTATGTCTACTTTTATATGGATAATTTATGTTCGGAATAGGTAAAACCTTAAAATGAAATTATAAAAAAGAGTTTTTTTTTCTTGAAAGATAACTGCCCTAAAGTGGAAACAATTTAATACTTTTCGTTTTTGTCAGTTCAGCATTTGCAGAAAGAGTTTTTTCTGTAATTAATGCCAAGTGGCGGGACTACAGAAATGAAACTACTATTCATTAATTTAAAAATAAGCTTCTAGTATTTTAAAACTTTAAACAGTGCTATGACAGACAGATCTTTTGTAAATGACAGCAGGTTGATATGTTGCGCATCGAGTACAAATAATATATATTTAAAATATAAAATAGTTAATGTAAAATTATTTCAAAAGATTCTTTGTTTTCTGATTCCGACCGTAACATGCTGTTTTTATTGTAAAAAAGTTAGCTTTTTTGATTTATTTTGCATTTTATTTAGTTTTTTTATTATATTTATGATAACTTCAAACTACTAAGTTAACCACCAGTTCGAAAATTGGAAGGCCCTTTCGAGAAGAACTGGAGATATAGTAAATTAATAAACAGCCATCAGCTGCTGCCAGAAGTCCTTCTGAGGCCAATAGTCTAGCAGGTCGTGGGGCATCCCACATTACGCTTTTCCATACGCTGTCTCCATTAAGAACTTATCTTCTTCAACGATTACCGGTTATACAACAGACGAGACCAGCCGACAATCGCCTCAGCGCACTAATCTTTCGGGATATATCGATAACTTGCGTCCTATGACAAGAATGTTTGTGTCCTAGGTAAAGATCGTTTAGATCGTCGAAGAGATAGGATATCTCTTAACGAGATACCGTGCAAAACCCTCTCCGTGGTACGCTGCGTGACTTAAAAGTTATATATCGCGTAACTTATATTATTTTATTGGGGTTGAGGTAGTGTTGTAAATACACAGTTTTTTTACAACAGTCATTATGGAAAATCTTTTTCTAAAATTGGTGGCAAAAGTTTTTAAGTAAAAAGTTTATTATTTACGAAATAATGTTTTTTGTTTTCTATAATAATCAGCAGTGTATTAATGTCTCCATTGCAGGACAGGCTATCTTTACGGATGAAAACGTCGTCGGAGTCAGGTTATAACTAAAAGAAGATCACTAGCGGGACTGATGTGGATTAGTGGGTGCATATGACTGCATTAACAGAGCACGAAGGACTCAAGATATAAATTTCCATGTCAGAACCTGCTAAGTGAAGCTTAAGTACAAACATTAAATAGTTATCCCTTTCCGTACTCAAGAGGGAACCTCCAACCAACAACACTTAAGCATCTGTTAAATTCTTTTAACTTACGAGTCACAAGACATTAATCAAAGTTAAAAGTTACCAAAGAAACTTCTTCATAGAGCCTTAAACAGCGGTCGGGCGGAATATTTTACGCTTGCTTAAGAAATAACGATGTTAAAACGATCTTTACCTAAGAAAGTCGATCGTTTTTAGCTTTACCTTCTTTCAGAAGGATGTTTATTATTTAAATCATTATTATTACGACTTTCGTGGTCGAATGGTTGAAATATCAGTTTTCATGATAACGTAATCCCGGCTTAGAGCCCTAGCACACGGCGTATTTTGAACGCGCAGACGACGCGCGTTTTCTGCGCCTTAGATGCCCTGGTTTGCGTTTGTATTATTCAAACGCGATACAAACGCGCGTGTGAAGCGCGTTCGAAACTCGTTTGAAGCGCGTATAAAGGGGCGGAGGGGAATCACGCCACCTCACCGCCCGCGCCGCAGTTGCATGACAAAACGCGGAAGGTACAAGCGCCCACAGCGCGTCTGTATGGCTGTATCTGCGCATATACGCGCAGTAGACGCGCGGTTCACGATCGCTCACTGTGCTTAGGTTACAAGGTTGCGTTCGAATCTCGCTTGAAGCTCATCTGCGCGTCGTCTGCGCGTTTAAAATACGTCGTGTGCTAGGGGCCTTAGAGCCTTGTCCTGCCCGCCTAGCATGCGCTACTCGAGCTATCTCGCGCACGATTGAAGAGAAGTTTGTCGACATCGACATAATATCTCGTTGTGGACAAACGGATGTTGCCTCTTGATATATGATTATTAAATACTTTATTTTATAACATAGCAACACCGATATCGTTCATTTAATTTGTGTTGCGTGTTTTACCATATATTTATGTACTTTTTGGAAATGTGGATTACATCAATTTTGACGTTGTCTGACATGATCTGTGGTTGATCGTTTCGCGCTAAGTTTCTCGCTAAGTCAACGGTGTTTGTTATTTTTTTTAAATCGCCGAAAGTTTTTGCTATTTATTCTTTGCTATAAGTTTATTCTTTTTACAATCTAAAATTTAAAAAAGTATAAACGAGTACATTTAGTCGACGCAATATACTTAGCGACTAAGATTTGTAAAAAATGCAACGAGTTTTAGAAGTAGATTGATAAATGTTACTACACAAAAAAAAATATTATTGTTACTATTACTAATCCGATTGATATATAAAATTTTTTTACAGTTTTAATATTATTAGTTTGAAATTGATTTTGATAGGTAGATGGTCAATAAGTAGAGAAACTTATTAACGAAACTGGGTAGCCACTGGTACCTACGCTTGCCGTAGATGCGCAATTGCGATTGCGCTGGCCCGACTTTTCTACATCTATATACAATCTATATTACAATTTTGTACTCAAAGTGTATTAAGGGTGAACGAAACGTAAACATATGTATTATATTTATATATTTTATTTATGCCTATATAACTATATATATAAAATTATATACTTATAATTATAGGAATATATTTATATGGGCATAAATAAAATATATAAAACATATTTTTACATATATAGTATATAAATACATACATGTATAAATATATACCTACCTATCCTCTATATAGATACGTATAGATAGATATCCTACACATAGATACGTATATATATATATATGTATATAACTATATTTATAATTATAGGAATATATTTATGCACATATAAATATATTGGCAAAGGTATATTTCTATAAGTATAAATAAAATATATAACTATATAACTATAAAACATATTTTTACATTTGTTCGCCCTTAATATACTTTGAGTACATAATTGTAATAAAACACCGCCATCGCTCCAATCGAAATAGCACACAAACCACTTGTCGTCTCTTCTCTACGTACTGACACAAAGACGAGATATATGTCGACAATATCGGTTAAATTGTCGATAAAACGCAATTGCCATGTTAGAATTTGAAGACAAAAATTCGCGGCTAAGTAAAAAAACACGTTTGACATAAGAAATCGACTTCTAAGCGCAGCCATGTTAGAGACGACTGACGACAAATGACTAAAACACGAGAAAATCGGTAGACAACATTTTGTCGTGGTGCGTATGCTAGGCGGGCTGGTCAATGTAGAAAACCAACTTTTCTATATTTTGCGAGGGACTCCGTGTTGTGGTACCGCATTTGTTTCTGAATGCCATAACATAAGCCATTTAGCCAGTTTATTTGGGTTCAGAAGAATGCATGTGATGTTTTCTCATGTTTATTTTATTTACTAGCGGCCCGTCCCGGCTTCGCACGGTTGGACAAAATTATTTTATTATTAATTTTTTTTCCGTTAGCGCACTCTAGCGTCCGGTAGATGAACTACTTGCGGTTAACGCGTTGCTATGGTAACACGTATACAATGGAAAAAGAGCGAGAAAAAGAACGGACAGACAAACAACAAATTTGTGATCTTAGATTATAGATTAACTTTATTACCCTTTTAATTACTCCACTGCTGGGCAACAACAGCCGAAAGATGATCACTGCTCGATTGAAGACGGTTCCAAAAAGGGGATCCTTTGCCAAAATTTCCACGCTTGGCAGCCGATTTGGAAATCGCATTAAAAAACCGTAACTAGGAAATGACGCTGTTCATTCTGCGGTCTAATCACCTACATGTAAAGGGTTAGCCCTATTCCACATAGTTAGTCACCGCACGGGATACTCTTACTCAAGTCCCGTGAGGGTTTTATAATAAAAATGATTTATTTTCAGACAGAGTCCATAGATGTTAGTGACTTAATTTAATTCTATACAATTTAAAAATTATTATTATTTTAGATATTAGTGACAATTTTACCTAATTTAACCATAATTAGTTAGCCATAATTTAATTTTTAATTTTTCAAATAAAATTTATTATTATGTTTTAATTTATACATTATTATTGTATCTACTCAGCCAGTTCATCAAACATGTAGTTAACATGTAGTGAACCATGATGATAGTATTTATATAAATAATACTACAGGTAATGTATGGAAGTGAATCTTGCGTTTAGCAGCAGAAGCGCGAAAGATGACCGTTTGGTGCAACGGTAGCGATCCTGACTTACGCACCGACGTTTATGGGTTCGAATCCGGCAGATGTTCGTACCTGAGTTATGGATCTATCTATTAGCCTAGTATTCATAACACAAGCCTTATAGTGCTTACTTTCGGCTGGACTAATTGGTGTGGATGTAAGAAATATTATTACTATTATTGCTTATTTAGTCTCATCTCATCGTCAAAGTCTTTCACTGAATGGGAAATAATGTGTACACTTAAGAAGAGTGGTTATATAAAAACACGTTTACTATAAATGTACAGAAAATACAACGGTAAGTAGTGAAGTGATTTTGGGATGGTAATGGTATCCACGCGTTTGGATTGCTGGTGAATGCACGACTGCTTATTTGAAAAAAACATAATTGGGTCAAATCCCAGGCGTTACATAAAATGTTTTCAGTGCAACACATAGGCAGCGCTTTGATGTTCAATGAAGCTTATAAAAATCTTTTGATTATAAAAATAAATACTTTATAAAAAAAAAAACTTAAAAAAAAACACGTTTTACTACGGGTTATAGATGTACTAAAAAGGAGAAAATAATTTTTTACAAATGGACTAAAAAGATAAAAATAAATATTTGGTAATTATGAAAATTTACGATACAAATATTCTAAAATTTATTGAATATTATGTATTGTTCTGAACATTCATACGCAGAATTTGAAAAATTTCCAAAAAATTAAAACGTGGTGCGTAATTTAGATCAACAGCGTTATTGATATTATATTAATATTTTCATTATCTTTCCTAAATCCCTTCCTAACTAAACCAATGCAATAGTAATGCTGTGGATGGCATTGAATAGTTTTTCAAGTATAATGCGCACCACGTTTTAATGTTTTGGAAATTTTTCAAATTCTGCGTATGAATGTTCAGAACAATACATAATATTCAATAAATTTTAGAATATTTGTATCGTAAATTTTCATTATTACCAAAAATTTATTTTTATCTTTTTAGTCCATTTGTAAAAATTTATTTTCTCCTTTTTAGTACATCTATAACCCGTAGTAAAACGTGGATTTTTAAAAGTTTTTTTTTATAAAGTATTTATTTAACTCTTTTTAGTTTTAAATATCTGAATTGTGCCTACTTAGTTCTTCAATATATACATGTAATATATATCAAATATCCAGACACACCACGTGGAGGTTAATTTAATTAAAGCCTAATTAAGTGGTTTTAGGATGTAAAACTGATTAAATATGAAATTGTTAGGTGAAACAAGCCTGTATACAAAATTTCAGCTAAATCGGATAAGAGGAAGAGGTCGAAATAGGGAACTCAAATTTTGACGACAAACCAACAGACAGACAAGTGAAGTTAAGTAAAACGTGGTAATAACAAATATTTTTCTAGTAGGTCTTACAAGAAAGTCCATACATTTTATTATTTAAATGAAAACTTATGTAGCACTTTCTGAATTTATCAAAATATCTGATATTTACACTAATCATATTATTTGTATTATTTCTATGTGCTTTCTCTTAAATTCATATAAGTAGGTATATGTATTGTATTTATTCGGGTATGTGAGTGTATTTTTTTGTATTTAACTGTATATTTATGTATACTGTTATTAGCACGTTGTGACACTCCCAGACCAAGCACAAATATGCTGTGTTTATTTGGTATAAAAGTAGAGCTTGTGCTTCACTAGATGTTTACGTAAAAAATAAGTGATATAATGATTTATTTTCTTTTAAATAAAATAGCTGTATAAATGTAAATTAATGGGAATACATCTAAATCACTTTTAATATCTCAGTAGCCGGAAAAAGTAGTCGAGATAGCAGTTTCGCCCTTGATGGTCACACTCACATATTCTCTACTCGCCATTGTGACGTCACTAGCTCTATTCCAAACCTATATAAATGCCAAAATTATTCGATTCCTTTACAGAAGTCGTGTTCACAGGATTAAATATAAATTATGCGCAAAAAACCCCAAAACAAGTTGTTTTATTTAAATGCCAAAAATATGATTAAAGTTCTCCTATAAATCTCCTATAGTTCATCACAGCTGAGCTTCGAGACTTTAGAAGCGTTGATACTATTTGTTTTCTCCGGGTACATCAACGTCGGTTTCGAGATTCCATCAAAGGATTTACCATCTATTCAAGGATTTCACCAACCTGAAACCCGGTGGCATTCCTAACGGTCTTCTGGGATTGAAAGCTATCACACAAAAATAAAAAATAAAAAAAACAATCATGACTCACATATATTTCCCCAACCAGATCACTTAGAAAGTACCATTACTGCATAGATAGTAACACTATCTTTCACTAAATTGATTTGAAACGTTTACTTTTAGAATTGTAAAGTGTGATCTAATTAATAATACATAATAGTTTTAAGTGTCCATTTCACATCATTCCAACTATATCTAACATAAACATTCGAACTTATCACGGATAACGAACTATTGATACAAACTTGTCGGAACTGACTTGCTCACTAATGAAGTATAAGAAACGGCGAATCAAGTAAGCAAGTAGAGTATTTATTTGCAAACTTATCACATACACTCTTAAGTTTGTATACGACTACAATTACGTAACCAAACGCCAAAGCCTACAGATTGACGAGCTGTCGATTGTATACAACTATATTTATTTAATGAAATTATAATTAGAAAAATTAAACTTGTGTCAAGTGTCAGGCAGGTTGTTACGTGACGATGGTGCATTGATCCTTAAAAAAATACATGATAATAATCGCATCGCATTCCCATTAATAATAGTGAAAGTGACCATGAAAGTTTAAAATAATATAGTTTATTTTGTTCCTACACTTATTACACATTTAAATAAAATTTATTTAGGGTTTTTGCGCAACGTTTATACATATATATGAAGACCATTGCCTCATCCTGTGATCAGAGGCCCTACCATGATATCTTAGTGCGATGCAAGTGCGATTATGAAAGAGAGACACCGCTATACTCGGTCTATAGTGTCATCTCTCTTCAACAGTTGAACTTGAATCGCTTTAAGAGATGATGGAAAGGCCTCTGAGCTCTTGTAAAGGAGTCGAAACGTCAGGATTAAATATCAATTATATACAAAAAATCCTGAATGAGTTATTTTATTTAAACAATTTAGATTTTTGTGCTAGCATACCCTACAATACTTGTATGCAATTGAACCGAAATATGGGAATCTCAAAAAAAAAAACAAACTAATAACTGCATTTAAATTAAACCTAAGTGTTGTTTTTAATTATGCGAAATTAACTATCGCGTTTGAGTTAAGTTTGTAAGATATACATTTATTCAATGAAAAATAGTTCTAAATTTAAAATAGTCATTTTAGTCGTAGAATGTGCACTGCTGATCAATAGCTTCTCTTAAAATGGTAATTTTACCGTAATCTTTACATTTGGAGGAAAACTCAGGAGGAAAAGGATATTATTCTTAATAGGTTTAAGAAAGGGGTGTATGGTGAATACTTTCATTATCTTAAGTCACCTTTTAAGATACATTTAAGTGTGAAGAGTTGGTGCTATCCTACTCTACCTTAAACCACACCACAAATTCTGAAGCACAATTCGATAATAATATTATGCACTTTTCTAAAGTGACACTAGCCTCAGTGCTTCATCTATTTCCAGAACGAAAAATGTCAAGCACGTCTCAAGATCCCGTTTATGGTAAGCAGTCTTATTTTGCTATTACATTAAAATCTTGAATTCAACTAACTTTTTGAGTTAAAGTTACTATAAACATTTTCTGTCAAAAACAGTTGGATAAAGTTTGTTTTGCTTTAGACATAGCTAAAGTATTCGATTTTGTGAGAAACTGGGGCGGATAATTTGAGAATTTGCTGAATAGAATGTAAATTGAGATTTGTATAACTACACCATTTCGGCTTTTGTGTTGCGAAACTTTAATGTAAGCTTGAATGTAAAGATGTAATATTAAATGAAAAGTAATAAATTACATATATGGACAGGGTATAGAAAATAAAACAAGCAACAGCAAACAAACAGGGCAGCCTTATTTCTAAACAACAATCTCTTCCAGCTCAGGTTTAAGGAATAAAGAATAAAGATTAAAAAATAATAAGGGAGTGGATGCGTATATTAAAAAAACAAATGTAAATATATAATTTGTTATAGCTCATGGTGTATATAGAGAAACAATGATACAATAAGAGCCAATGAGTATTGGAGGAAATGAATTGCTTTATTATTGAGTTCTATAACAGAACAGTATGGGAATATGAAAAGAAGTCGGTGAAGTGACGTGCAATTTTAAGAGTAGAGTTGGTATTAGAACGCAGTTTACATAGGTATGGTGGAGAAGATAAGAAAAAAGTGTGAAATAAAGAAGCAAAAGAGCTTATAACCCCTGCGCTGGCGAATGTAATGTAGAATAGAATACAATATTCTTTATTGTGCATTATACACGATAAAAAGAGGATAAGGTGAGACAAACATACAAAGTACAAATGATGGCTTTTCGCTAATGGCAATATCTTACAAAATTTGCCATTTTCGATATACAGGAATGAAAACAATAAAATAGACCAGATAAATTCATTTTAATGGAAAAATACTAGGAAAAATCGAAATGGAAATCCGGTCCAATACTCTCCCAATTGAGCTACCGAGCCTTGTGAACACCCATCAAAACTAGTACCTTTCCGGTTTTTACGCTGATAAATAATTTATCTCATAAATTAAATAGACTAGGTTAATCGGTGGTACTCAATATAAAAAAAACTATTATATTATAAACTAGCTGACCCAGCCACGCGTTGCTGTGGCAAAGTAATTTTATTTTTCTAAAATAAAAGTAGCCTAAGTTACTCCTTATCACATCAGCTATCTGCCAATAAAAGTCCCGTCAAAATCGGTCCAGCCATTTCAGAGATTAGCTGGAACAAACAGACAGACAGACAGACAAAAATTGTAAAAAATGTTATTTTGGTGTATGTACCGTATATATATTCAAATGCACGTAGTAAAAACGGTTATTTCAATATGATAAACAGACACTTCAGTTTTATTTATATGTATAAATAAAATAATGGAAATAATGTGTTAATAAAATATAAACAAAATATACCTATATGCACAGACATCTAGTATATCTGAATGTATTATTAAATATTTAGTTTAGTAGTCTTGATCTTCTTCCGGGAAAAACCTTCAAATACACAAGAAAAAGAATAAAATGAGGACACGATAATGAAGCCGCGTGATGGATTATGGTTAAGATTATGGTTATTCTTCTTACAAATTTTTATCCATTTATTACTTTGCTTAGCGACAATATCTTAGTCTTTGTAAGTTTGCCTTTTGTTTGGTTTGTTAAACATATTTCAAGTTTTCAGATAATTAAATCAAACAGAATAACTACATACATATATCTGTTCATGAGTAATTCGTAATAACCATAAGAACAATAAACTATTTTGGATTTTGCGCTTTGATTATGTTTATCCATCGTAAATTTTATTTTATCCTTTCGCCTATTGATGACCAGTGTCTTTTCCTACAGTTAAGGTTGAATTTTTAATAATATAAATAATAATATTCTATATAACGCCAGAAGAAACAACAACAACATATATTTTACGTTATAGGAAAAGCTAATTTCGCGAAAATATCGTTTGAAAATGTACTCGTCTGGACCACTAGTAATATACAAAAAAAAAAAAAAATACTAGTTGGCAAAATTCAATACAAGAAAGCTTTTTTAATTTAACTTAAAACATTGTTAATTAATAAATACTATTATAGCAACAAAATTTTATCTATACTTATAATAAAACTGTAGAGGTCGAATTTCTGTGCATAGAAAAAAAATGCTTAAAACCATGTCAGGGGGATGTAAAAATAGGGAAAATACCAAAAAATGATTTTTTAATTTTTTTGTTTCTCTGTCTGTTTGTCTGTTTGTCTGTTTATCTGTTTGTACGGGCTAATCTCCGAAATGACTAGACCGATTTCAATGAAATTTTGCATGGTGATACCTTATAATCCTGGTCAACATCTTAGATACTTTTTATCCCGGAAAATTAAAGGGTTCCCGTGGGATAGTAAAAAAACCTTGGACATCTTAATTCACACCACTTATGTTCTTCCCTTTTGCTGATACTTTATATTACCGCTCTAATTAAGTATAAATCCTATAAAAGTGACGGAATTGAGCGCCTTAGCCGATGAATGCGTCAGTGATAGTCCACACCGTTTGCGTCATTTATTTGCTGTATTACTGGTATTTGTGGTATTTCGAATACTGAGCAATAGTGGCTAAAATATCAAGAAGGATTAGCGGAAGACTTTTTTAGGAATATAAGACAAAATATTGACGGTGACTTTAACCATAGATTACGAGATATTGCTTTCCATCAATGCTTAGTAGCTTTACAAGATTTAGTTACATCTATGGGTGATGATTCTTTCCCTCAGTATGGTTTGCCAGCGCCGACCATAGAAGGGGAACGTATTAATAATTAATACGCTGCGGAAATGAATTTTGATCCAGCTGAACTAGCTGAAACTTTACGAATCGGAGTCCTCAGTCTTACTGTAGAACAGCGCACTGTCGACCGTGTATGTCACAGTATTGACAATGCTATACGAGAAATTATATGTCTAGACGCACCCGGTGGGACGGGAAAAACCTTTCTCACTAAAATAATCTTGGCATAATTACGAGTTTAACCTTTAACGTCACGCGCGGGGTCTAAGCAGACCCCATGCGTTGTTATTTAAGGTTATTTTTTGAAATTGACACTTGTCATAGCCGAAAACGCGCGATCTTAACTTTAAGATCGCGCGTTTTCGGCTAATCTTAGTGCGACGCGAGGCCTATCGGCGAGTGGAAGTTCGTCTCTCTTCTGCTAAGGTAAGTTACTTTTTTGCTTACGTGGGGATACCTGCAGACCCCACCCGTGATTTAACGTAACTAAAAAGTAACTAACTTTTTTCACTTTGGTTATGTTTTTATTTGTTTCTTTTTCAGAATTGGTGTTGTGTAAATGGAAAAATGAGTCGCCGACTAACCGAAAATCAAATTGCACAAATTATACACGATTTTAGTGACTCTGAAAGCAAAGGCATAGGAGACACGCCTCAAGAGAACATTTTGGAAGTAGTAGGTGATATAAGTGAACGTGAATTAATACACAGCGAACATAATTCAGCGTCTGAAATAGAGGAAAGCGATGACACTAAAGGAGGAGTAGATGCCTTGGATTTGAAATATTCAAATCACTCATGCTCACGACGAACACGAAGATGGCCAAACGCAATTTTTGGTGCTATAATGAATATTTCAATTGCTAATGGCTATGTTCTCTGGGTTCTATCTAATCAAAATAAGAAAATGATCCGACGAATATACATAAAGTCTATTGCAATGTCTCTTATAAAGCCACACATTTACCAAAGACTGGCAAATAATCCTAACTTGACCGTATAAGAGCAATAATGTGCAAGTTGATCGACAAAGAGCAGCCTTTGCATAGTTCAGATGAAGCTGGTCCTAGTGCCCCAAAAATGAAGCGAAGGTGCTATCATTGTCCCAGATCCAAGGATAAAAAAAGTAATATTGTCTATAAATCTTGCAAGAAAACTATTTGCAAGCCTCATTCAGTAGCAATTACTTATTGTTTACCATACCTACCCAAAGAATATTTTTTAACGTTAATTTAGGATAGTACGTTTCAAGAATTGTCATTTTTTTTTCTATAATGTATATTGTTAATTTTTCTTATAATTACTTGTTTTTGATTCTTATTTTATTAGACAAAAATAGTTAGTTAGTCAGAACTTGACTCTTTTGTTAAATTTTAGTACATTACATATGTGCCTTAAAAATTCTATGTACGAGATGTTAATTTTATAAAAATGTTACTTACTGTCTAAAGACTCATTGTTTTATAATTAATAAATACTTTTCATAAGTATTATAATGCCTTTTCTTATAATCTAAAACGGCTTTAAGAAATTATTTAAAAATTCTGAATATATATGTAAATTTATATGGGGGATACTTCTGGACCCCACGCGTGACGGAATGTAATTCTAAACAACGCGTGTACTTAAAGGTTAAGCCAAAATAGCTCATGCTGTCATCTGTGTCTTGCTGACGTCGTATGGAAAGCAGCCACTTTGTTACCCGGTGGTAAAAGTGCTCATGCGATGTTTAAAATCCCCATAGATTTGGACATAAGTGAACATCCTGTATGTGGTTTCTCTAGAAGCAGTGATAAAGCGAAGATTTTACGCGATTGCTGTTTCATTATCTGGCACTATGGCACACCGAAAAGCAGTAGAAGTAGTTAATAGAACTCTCAGAGGTATCCGTCAAAATGACGGCAGAATCTATGGGTGGCGTAACGATGCTGTTTTGTGGGGATTTTAGACAAACGTTGCCAGTAGTACCAAGGGGAACAAAAACCGACGTGATAAGAGCATGCTTAAAGAGCTCAAGCTTTTGGCGATACGTCATAAGAATGCACTTAACAGTGAACATGAGAGCGCGAACAGGAGGCAACACAAATATGCATGAATTTTATGATTTATTGCAAAAAATTGGCGAAGGGACATATCCGGGAGAAGAAAGGCAAATTGTTTTATCTGAAAATCTTTGCCACACTGTTGATTCAATTGAAGAACTTATCTCTTTTGACCAATTTGAGCAATTTTGACCCCGCGAAATGACCAAGCCGCAAGAATCAACTCGGATATACTCAACAATGTTGAAGGAGAAGTAGTTGAGTATACTTCTATTAACGGAGTAATGGAGCAAGATGGCGCTACCTATTATCCCGTTGAATTTCTTAATTCTCTGAGCGCTCCTGGACTTCCAGCACACAAGATTAATTAAAAACCGGCGTCTCAATTATTTTGTTGAGAAATTTAAGTCCCCTATAATCATGCAACGGGACAAAACTGAAAGTTACTTCTCTGCAACGTAACATAATAGAAGCGGAGATTTTGGCGGGATGTGGCGTCAGTGAAAGAGTTTTTATACCACGAATTCCACTGATTCCCAATAATTACCTATTCCATTTCAAACGTGTACAGTTCCAGGTGAGTTTGTGTTATGCAATGACTATAAACAAAGCCCAAGGGTAGACGCTACGTATTGCCGGCGTGGACCTCAGCGTCGGTTGTTTCTCACACGGTCAGCTCTATGTCGCTTTCTCCAGTGTAAGTCAACCAAACAAACTGTTTGTTTATGTTCCGAACCAAACCACATCGAAAGTTGTGTATAAAGAGGCATTATAAGGTACTAGCTACAGATGGTACGGAACCCTTCGTGCGCAAGTCCGACTCGCACTTGGCCGCTTTTATTTTTGCTGATCGTGTCGATCAAACGACCTCTGTGGCACAGTGGTCATTTATGGTACCGCAAGTGCCTTTGTGTCATCGGCCAGGTTAAGATGGAAAATAATCTGTATCCAATTAATTGTTCACATTTTCTTTTTATGTACAATTTACGCATTAATTTTATTTATTTTTGCTGTATATCAGTTAACTGCGTAATAAAATCAAATCACGCGGACGAAGTCGCGGGCAACAGCTAGTACATGATAAAATTTTAAAATACTATATTAAATACCTAATAAAACCTAAAATACATAATAAAGCTATTTGTTATATTTATTTATTTATAATTGACAACAGAAAGGTCTTCCCCTCTCCTTGATGGGGTGGCCTTCAACGGACCGGGTATCCGTTGGAGGCATTACATTCACCCCACTGTCTTAGTCGATACCAGAACTGTACTCAGGCATCACCGAATCGTGGAGGGGCCTGAAACTGGCCAACCACCGGGCCACAGTGGTGACTCCCAAAAGGGACCAAACAAGATCACACGGTGGAGTGTAGTACAGCGGGTGGTTTTAGTGGGTATGTCCGCTAGCCTTCGTGACGGGTGAGTCCTACATAACCTTTCACCCAAATGGGGGTAAGCGTAAAGCATTTCCCCTCGAGAAAAAGAAGCATGTATGCAATTCACACGTGATAGAAGCGAAAGCTTCAAAAATAATACGTACACATATACAAAATACCACGGTTGTTGTGATGCCTTCTCTCAAGCTTTGTACATCGCATACGCACACAAACACGTATTAATACACATACATAATGCTTCCTGTCTCATTTTCTCCTACGTTAAATCTTATGAATTTATGTGTCTATCTCTTTTTACTGTCGCTTTTTCGTCAAATCAAAAATTGTCAAGTCAAATCACAACGATGCTAAAGAAGTTTACACTTTTTCAAAAAAGGTCTTCCCCTCTCCTAGTTGCTATGCTCGACCGAGTCCATAATGATTTGAAGTTATACTTTTTTGTGTAACATCTTTACAAAAAATTAAGTATTAAGTATGAATATTTTGAGGCACCAAATTCAATCAGACTGTATTGTAAGTAGTGAATGAATAAAAAATAAAACAAAATTTATTCCTACAAAATGACATTTATAATCAGATTCGTATAGTAAATTGAAGGAAAATAGCTACAAATCCTTAGGCAGTCCCCGAGTATTTATCGTACAATTGTTGGATTCAAATTAGATATTCAAGTCCCATTTCCTCTGGAAACCGTCTGAAATAAAACGCGGGTCGCGATTCAATTGTGATAAAAGGTTTCAGATCCAGTCTTTGGAACCTGATAATGTGAGGATTGAAGATGGGAGTTTGGCACGTTTCAAGTTCGGTCCATGTAGTTATTTGCACATCATTGATGTAGAAAATGCTTGAGTAGTTTAAGTATATATAAAAACAGATTTCGTAAGAAGCTTAAGAATTTTACAGGAAAACGAAACGGAAAGTATTATATTAGGAGGGACACATGGCTAGACAGATGCGCTCTTTTCAAAAAGTGCAAATGAGTATGATATGACCCGTTACGTGGTACCACGGAGAGTTGAATAGCACCAAATATTCACATCACCATAAAAAGCGACTACAGCTCCCGGAGAACAGAAAATAGGTAGCAGCATTTTTCGAATTTCGGTCTTCTACTGTGATATCCAACTCCTTAATTTTCTTCTAACAGAAAGACTTCTTCGACTAAGACGATAATGATGCAAAGGAGGCCAATACTCGGACGGTATGTGATAAACAAAGAAGAACGTCACTACGCTCCAAATTTGGGAAGTTATATATCCTTATTATTGAACTACTAGCCTCTACCTGCAGCTTCGCTCGAGTTAATGTGGACTACCCATCAAAAGTTAAATTTCTATCCTTCGAGAACGGCACTTTTTACTGATTGCATACATTGTCCTTTCTTGTAGCTCTGACAATGTGTATGAAAAATTTCATTATGATCTGTTGAATAGTTAAGGCGTGAAACTCACTTTCGTATTGATAATACCAGTTAGGATTTGCGCTCCACCTATTCTCTTCGGATAAAGACATTCACACATATTTCGCGGTGTTCGGTAAATTTTCCTTTATACAAAAAAATGATCAAAAATTATTATCTTGTCCTGGATAACCTCATTTATTTTATTTTTAACAGGCGTACCCCAACACCCAAACCCGCGTCAATATAGAAAAGTTGTATATAATATAACTGACTCGGACCTCGGAGTGACCACAAAGGACGTCATTTAGTGTATTACTTCGGGACTGATACATTATGTGTCAAGTTTAACTTCCCTGTACACTAAGTTGGCCACGTCTAAATCCAAACTTTATCATTAATGGACTATCAAAGTGCAGTTCTGGTTAACTCCGAAGTTTTGCAGTTTTGTTTGCATGCTCTGGGGTATAATTGATTTATTACTAAATTTACCGTATTCAAAGATAAATAATTATTATTTTTGGAGAGTTTTATATTAGATAGTGTAAATAAATTGTAGATATTTACAGTACGTTTTTCATACTATATAAAATAAGCAATAAGGACCCTAAAGTAAGATACAACAAAAAAACTGGCCAAGTGTGAGTCAGAATCGTGCACCGAGGGTTTCGCACAAACCTGTAGGTATATGAGTAAAAGTCAATTATTGAAAATATTTTTATTATATAATGTAACAAAAAAATTACGGTTTTTGCAATTTTGCAAAATCGTATCAAATTTCAAGATTCTGAGTTCACGGGAAGTACCCTATAGGTTTTGATTCCCTTGCGAGTCTCGCAATTTGGGGAAATTTGAGGCATAAACGGCTGTATCTTTGATTGCGTCGGCTTAGAAGTTTGATTTATTCACATCTCCAAGGGTCAGTAGACCTGAGTATTTGATATATATTGCAGCTTGATACCTGAAAATTAAAAAACTTATAAATATGAAAATTAGCCTCACCACTTCTGATGCCCAAAAGCCTGTCAGCGTTTTCTCGTTGGATAGCTATACTTATACGTAGACGATGAAGCTGCCAGCTCTTTTCTCTTCAGTCGCTTCGGTAGGACATTTCTTTGAAAAAGAGCTTGACTTTCGTGCCCCATGTTGTAATCAATGATATAATGAAACCATAACATTACTATTATTGTGATAACAGAATAATTTTGTTTTTTTTGTGGATTATGTATGGTGACTACGTATATAATATTGTAAATGTCATTACTTCTGTTTGAGCTGAAGAATTGGCGTTTTCTGCGCCCATTCTTCTTGTCTGTTAAAAGACGTCCTGAATGGGTGGTAGGTAAAAATGTTGGATGATTCAAAACGACTTATATTAAGTGCATCTGGATAAAGTTATTTTCATTTTCATTTTCATAGTCTCCACACCGAAGTAAAGAAAGATGTAACTGCTTGCAAGAGCTGCATACTTTCATTATTAATTTCTTTTCTATATTATTAATTTGATTTTTGGAGCGGAGTGAGCGAAGCGAGTGGCGATCCCATGGATCAGCTTCAATGACGCAATGTCTGTTACGCCATAAGTTCCTGAGTTCTTAACCGATTTTAATATTTTTTCGAATCGAATCATCACATTAAGGACCAGATTGTTACGGAGCCCGAATTTCAAAATTCACAAAAATAATATAATAATGGGATTTTGCGCGCTCTTTTCGATTTTAAGGAAAATCGCGCGCTTTTTGTAAGTTTTCATTTCTATGGATTTTGAAAATTTGCTAATCATTATTGTTTTTTTTTTTAATTTCGTTTCAAGTATTACGCTCCATTACAATATATGGTGCTAGCGAAGCTTCATGCTTAGCGACTGCATCGACCTAGTCTTTATATTTGACAGTTCAAATCTTAAAACGAAATGAAGCTATTTAGAAACTGAAAACAGAGTAGATATTTACCATTTTCGTGTTCGGCAGAGTAGAAAAGCGTCAACTCTTTACATTTAAGAGTGTCGTAATAGGCGACTAATGATACTGGAGATAATCATCATATACCTTCCATAAAACTGCACGCAATTCGCAGCAGCGTTTTCTGAATTGTGACTTTTTACTGCGATCACTAACCCGCCTGACAAGAGTGAAGATTAAGGCCCTCCAATTTTGAGGAAAGCTTTCATCCAGCAGTAGGCGTCTGTCGCATGATATTATGATGAGAGGAAGATATAGGACAAGTTAATTTAGCATAATGTTACGAGACTTAGGAGTCAAGAAAAATAAAACTCAGAAAATATGTTAAGCCGTAAAGAAGTTATAATCAAGAAACTAAAGAGAAGATGCCTGATGAGAACCGAAAGACGATCTGCTATTGCGTGTAAAAACTATTTCCATGCAGGTGAAGTCGCAGGCAGTAGATAGTAAAATATCTTGTCTGTTTTGAATTTGTATCAAAGTTAAAGTCTCTAAAAGACAAGCATTTACAACAAGAGATATAATAATAGTTTTTATCTACTCTAATACTATAATACAAAGATTCTAAAACTGAAAACAAAATGCTTATGACAAACATTACGTACAGGCCAAAAATAATAAAAAAAAAGTTTCATTACGATACAGGTCTTGTATGGACACCTGTAACATAATATAACTTTTTTATCATAACGATACACCTATACAACCTCCAGCTGGACCAAGGAGGTTGAACCTCTACTTTAAAAAGGTTTCAATGAACGAGTCCTCGATGACCGACGCAACACGCATGCGCAATTGATGTTTGCACCTTGGCGCCAACATTTGACATTTAAATAAATTTGTTGTTATATTCAGCGTTTTATTTGCAATATTGTTTTACATATTATAGTATGAGAGTAGATAAAGTAGTGTATGACACTGTACATAACTTGGTCTTATAACACTCGTGTGATGCTATAAAAAAACTCGCCTACGGCTCTTTTTTTAAAACACACTCATGTTATAAGAACCCTTATTATGCAACAGTATCATAAACTACTATTTTTAATTGACTTTTTACCAAAAAAGGAAAACAAGTTATCATTACGTTGTATATTTTTTAAATACATAAGTATTACGAAATACCCAAAGTTAGAAATTAGTAACAATGCTAGCTCATCACTTCAAATTTAGGACAGTAGAATGAAGTGAATAGACCAAAATTCACAGCGCACCGTTATATCAAATGTTTTATGTCATTACAATTAACTAAGAAAAATAGTTTTATAGCAACAAGATTTACTGCTTTTTACTAATTGTGTTTTAACCCTCCATGGAATTAACTTCTTGTTCTTCCAAGCAGTAAAGTGGAAATTCAAGAAAAATATAATGAACAACACAATGGAAGGGCAAACTGGGAAAATTTTAACTTGGGAATACTTTGTTTTTGTTGTGAAATCTTTTTCTCGAAACGGAGCGGCTAGTTGGAAAATTAATTCTAAAAATTAACGATTAATATGAGTTTTTTCAACATATAAGATAAGAAAAATAGTACAAACTATAATTTTCGAAATAGTAGTTTTTTTAATTTATTTAGGTAAAAAACCGTATTGAAATAAAAAAAGTTGTTCACAATTCTCTTAATAACTAAAACTTATTTCAACACAACACAATGGAAGGGCAAACTGGGAAAATTTTAACCTGGGAATACTTTGTTTTTGTTGTGAAATCTTTTTCTCGAAACGGAGCGGCTAGTTGGAAAATTTATTCTAAAAATTAACGATTAATATGAGTTTTTTCAACATATAAGATAAGAAAAATAGTACAAACTATAATTTTCGAAATAGTAGTTTTTTTAATTTATTTAGGTAAAAAACCGTATTGAAATAAAAAAAGTTGTTCACAATTCTCTTAAAAACTAAAACTTATTTCAACACCAGCAACATTTACCACAGCTTTAATATACAAAAGTAACTAAGAAACATGCTGAGAGAGAGTATACAAATATAATAAGTAAAATTTCGTACAAGCAAGAAATTAATTGAAATTTACTAATTAAAATCTAATTTCAGGGCAAGCACTTCATCTGTTTTAGAATTATAAAATATGGCTTTTTTTATTCTACCGATTCATATTGGTATCGTTTTGTTATTAAGTGCCAGTTAGTTAATGTTTCTCATACGATGATTATTTGGACATATTATGGTTCATCTTTTAGTAAGAGATCTTTGTTTTCTGAAATGATAACCAAGACATCTGTCATCTGTTCTGTGGTTATAGTAACGACTACCAGATGATGCTGGCAACATTAAAAGAAAATTAAAAATACAATTATTTTGCATCTAAAAATTACTGTCGTTGCACCAAAGAGTCGTCATTAACATATCATAAAAATATTATAACATAAATACGTATTTTTTTTAAAGAGGATATTATAAATCAATACTAACTAAGCAACGCTCTACATCCCAGGAGGTATATTCTTTACTACAATTACCGCAATACTTGCAGTATTAGTCGTAGCTTGGGAAATTCATAACTCGAATATTACAAAAAACGTGGCACCTACTACCCCCAGATAACAGAAATCCAAGAAAAATTATGAACGTCAATTTTTAGACCATTCTTTATATGCAACCATTAATCGCTCTCTTTCTGTCCTCTTCTCTTTCTCTTAACATAAGAATAGATCTGCGATCGATTACAGAATCAAGGTCCCGGGATGCAGACCCACTTTAGTAAGGCACTTATCTCCTTTTGAACTTAGAATAGAAATTGCATGTCTTATCAATGTGGTTGATAGTCAATTACTCTATCTTAAGTAAAGGCGCCATCGCATCAATTCGTATCGTGCCTATAGAATTACTTGACTCTCATTATTTTCATTTAAAACTTTCGCCTTTGCTAATGCTTCAAAATTATATTTTTTTATTTGTTAGTTACCACAATTTTAAATCAAATCTGATTTTTAAAGATATAATCAAAAGAGTTTCCAAAAAAGAAAACTTTTTTCTTTAGTTAAATTTGAAAACAAAAGACGAACAAATTAATTTCGAAATCCAAAAGCAGTTGCGAAAGGAACTCTTTGCCGTGTTTTTATTTAAAAGATGCAACTCTGCACAGATTAAAATGAAGCAAAGGGTTGCCATAAAAAAAACATTAACGTACATGCCCGACCCTGGTACAGCACTTGAATTCCTAATAAACCGACTAATTAACGAGGCGCATTCAGAGCTTGTGTTAGTAGAGTTACCATATCCTTTCCAAATTTTTCTGCTAACTGTTGAAAAGAAAAATAGTTTTTGATGTATTTTGTTTCATATTGTATGAATATTCCTATTGTTGTTTTAAGCTGGAAACTTATAAACTTATTATGTTTTATATTTTCTTAGTGATATTTTAGGAAATTTAGGAAATTTAACTAAATATATTTTCAGATTTACAAGCTCGACAGTGAAGAAATTTAAAGATTCGACTTAAATTGTGAATGGATGGTGATAAACTGTAGCTATCTAATCGAAGATATTTTTTTTATACTTAGCTATTTAATAATAAATAATAAAATAATCAATTTTCCGTAACCTTAAGGTTATAATGAATTTGAATAACATAAGTAACAGTTACCGAGTATGATTAGTCTGACTCATTTTTCATATAAATCATGGTCACATTAACAATGACTCGAGTGCGCAATTAGCGTGTGGATGTTGACAGATTATGGAAGATTATTATCTCTTTCACTCCTATTCCATTTACAGACTTAGAGCGAGACAGGTTTAGTTTATAAAGCAAGCATCATTGCAAAGACTTTTCTATGTTGAATTGTAAACTCAAATGGAAGCTTTTTTCATATCTGCTTCCGTAGAAAATTGTGGAAACCGTTGGAAAAATTCATTTTTGCATGTTGAAAAGAGTAACTGTCCTTTTGACGGGTAAGCTTTGTTATATTTTTAATATCTTTACAAAGAAAGTTTAGAAAACGATGTAAGAGACACCCTTAAAAGCTTTAGTTCTGCAGGTTTAAATTGTCTGTCATAGGTACTAGTGACTCATCAAAAAATGTGTTTATTCTTTGTTTATTTTATTTTATTGATTTATCAACATTTGAGCACATTGATAAACAATTCATTCCAAATTTAACTAAATGCATCAAACACGTATACTACATGCTTAAGTAAAAACTTATCAAATTAAGGAAATTAAAAAAAAAAACAAATAAATTGATTCTGATGTAATTTTATTTTAATATATAGGTACATAAATGTGTATTTATATAATATATATGTATAAAATATATACATTTATAAGTATATATATCGTTTTCCTAACACAATATAAGTTATTATTACATTTAAAGTAACTAATTCGCCGATTGATGATTTCGGCCTCTTTGAACCAAATGCATTGACTTTCAACCTCGTTTATGTACTAGGGATAGCACATAAGCATTTCGTTAATTACTAGAGATAAAGACAAATATTAATAATAATAATATGTGGACTTGGCAATCGTAATCTAAGCCCATGGCATAATGGCGAAAAGCCCCGACCAACACCTCAAGAAGCTGGCGATAGGTGATCAGATAAAAATAAAAAACCCTAAGTATGTATCTCAGAACAATAACTAAAGCTATTAGTTATTTTTCTGAGGTATGTATTGTAAGTGCGATGTGTGATTTTATATTGTAAAAAAAATACTCTCTTTGCCCACTTAACCTGAGACGGCTAAGATAATGTTTTTTTTTATATTATTAAATGTCATTATTTATAAAAAAATGTAATTAATCTAAGAAAAAAGAGATAATAATATGATTTATTTAAAACACAGTCCAGTAATTCGCGAGTAAAGTAAAAACATCATTTTAATGAAATAAAAGGGCGAAAACTAATCCAAATTATTAACTGAAGTATTTTTTTAATCGGAAAAACCTATTTCGTAGTTCACATATGTGTTACCTTGGATTTTTATCTCTTGCACTAATTCCTATATAAATTAAAAATATATTCCTATGTGTTAAGTCAGGAATGCGTTTTTTCTACATATGAGATAAAAACAAATTTACAAACTATAATTTTCGAAATACTAGTATTTTCAAATAAGAAAAAATTAGCAAGTTATGCAATGAATTTAATTAACTGCAAACATCATTTTAGTGTTATATTTAATAAGCTAAAAGAAACTTTGCGTAAATTTCAAGGGGTAGGAAAAAATATTCTTCAGTGAAGTTTCAAAGTTACGTCGTAGTTGCTACGAAACGCTACGACTGTAAGCTTGTTGACGTTATCTACGAGAAAAAAATATAACTTGATTTGAAAAACTTAACTCAGTAAGCAATCGAGTTAACTCGGCACTTGCTTAAAAGTAACTTATTCCTTTGTGTAACTAACGTTGTTGTTATTAGTTCATTTTGTTCAGATATCGAGTTACGTTGTGCGCACTGAGTAGTTGCCGCCTAGCTCTGCTAAACTAGGAGTAAGAAACTTTGGACATTCCAAAATTATTTGTAGCAAAATTAACCATGTTGCATATTGTTAAAAGTAGCAGATGCTCTAATTTATCGATCCAATCAACAAAATTCAAATATCTTCACTAAATTATTTATTGTTTATTATCACTATTGCAGCTACCGGTAGGACGGCTCAGCAAAAAACCAATTTGCTGCACTGGACACGATTCAGCCCAGAGCTGAGAGGCTCATTAGCGCCAACAAATTGGTGAAGAGTAAGCTTCACACCGTAGCTCACCGACGCAAAGTTGACTGTCTGTCGGTCTTCTACAGAATGTACTTTGGAGAGTGTGCTCAAGAGCTGCATTTGCTTTACCGCCGTCTCCCTTTTTCCAACGGAAATACAGACGCACTGCGGGCTACCACATTTTCTAGGTTGCTATTCCTACCTGTCGCACCAAGCGCTTCTCAACTTCTTTCATAATGCGCACAGCAAAGGAGTGGAACTCCCTCCCTGCGTCTGTGTTTCCGACTACTTATAACCAGTCCGTTTTCAAAGCCAGGGTGTATAGGCACTTACTGGGTTAGTTCGTTTCATCGTAGACTCTGTCTTAGCCCCCAGGCTTGATTGGAATCAAGAGCGAACCCATTAAAAGAAAACTAGGTATTATATACAATTTTAGTACTTATCATTAGTAACTTGAAGGTTGAACTGGTGGCATTTTAAGGATCCAACAACCTATCCAACAAAGGTATATTAAAGAGGAAAAGGTATTAATCTCTACTATATTAAAGAAGGAATTTGTGGATTTGTTAGGTACCATATAAAGCCTAAGAATAACAGTTGTTATAATCAATTAACGTGGCCGGGTTATACCAGCAACCCGTGGCCGGGTTAGCTAGTATTGAATTAAACGATTTTTTTCTTTCTCAAGTATCAAACGAGTATCAAAATTCCATGATACAACCTTTGAAGTGTGTTTATTAATTATTAAGATTAGGATACATCAATCTATAAATATACAAATTCCCTGTCACTGTGTTTAACCGCAATGAACTCCGAAACTACTCAAGCGATTTTGATGATTTTATTTTCATTGTACTGCATTTGTTTTAACTTAAGACATAGGATAGATATTATTTAAATATATAACGCATGGCCGTGTCAGCTAGTTTTGATTTAAAATTAAAGTCCATGATTGAGATATAACATAATATTTCAAATAATACATTTCTTAAAAGGTATATAAAGATGATATTAATTGTTTATATGAAACTAGCTTTCCGCCCGCGGCTTCGCCCGCGTGGAATTCGGTTATATTGCGGTATAAAGCACAACTATAAGAAAACTTCTCATTCCCACGGAAAAATCTAAGAAGCGCGATGTAACGCTGGATACAAAATTCATATAATTCATTCCACTTCTTACGTATCTTAAAAAAACATTTGTTACCACGTTTTAAAAAACACCCAGCGCCATCTTTCGCATAGGTCTAAATAGCGTAAGCTATCATTCCACTTCTTATGTATTTTAAAAAACACATCGTTACCATGTTTTAAACAACACCCAGCGCCATCTATCGCATACCTCAAGAACTAAATAACGTAACTAATACTTATACCAATTAGTAATTCGTTGACTTTAGTGATTTCAGGATAAATAGATGTAAAAAAAATAATTTAGACGATAAAACAAACTGTACGTCATCCCTCGAGAATTCCTCATTTTCGAGAATTCATTTTCGTATCATTTAGCTTAAAAATTTACATGTTCATATTCGTTTGCAACTATAAGTAGATGTAAAAAAAAACAGTTTAGACGATAAAACAAATTGTACGTCACCCCTCGGGAATTCCTCATTTTCGGGGATTCATTATCGTATCATTTGGCTTCTAAATTTACATGTTTATATTCGTTTACAATATTTTACGTTGTTTTAAACGACACACAGCGCCATCTACAATCCATCCATCAAGCAAACAATATTTTTGTTTTTCCTCGGGAATATCAATTTTTTCCAGGATAAAAAGTACCCTATTATTTAATCCGGACTTTTATCTTTACGTCTGCAAAATTTCAAAGCAATCGGTTCAGTAGTTACGACGTAAAAGCGGAACAAACAAACAAACAAACAAACTCACTTTCCGATTTATAATATTAGTAAGGATAATTAATAAAAATAGTAAAATAGGTATTTTAAAGATCCCTGATTGTGTAACCAAGTAAGGTATAAAATTAAAGAGCCATTAGAAGGCCAATAAAAATGTTTTAAATGTTGTAATTAAATTTTTATCAACAAAAAATAATACTAGATTTAAAATTCTAAAAATCTCACGTTTTTAGTGACCAAAAAAGAATAAAATAACCCGGCGGGGCCAAGCGAGGGGCCACTCAAAACGTGGGGGCGCATCTTTACAAATACTCTCAACATCTATGCATATCATACATCTCATTACATCTCCATAAGTAACATGCGCCCCCACGTTTTGAGTGGCCCCTCGCTTGGCCCCGCTGGGTTATTATTTTTGGTCACTGAAAAACGTGGGGTTTTTAGATTTTTAAATCTAGTATTATTATTTTATTCTTTTAAATTATAACCTGAACGAAGTAACCATGTGTTACACAACAATCGGATAATCCCCATACAAAAGTGAAAGTTGCCGAAAGTTGACCTGAAAGTGCACCTAGAAAGTTGAAAGTTGTTTAAGCGTGCATTGACATCGGGTTCTGAGACACCCTGAAAGTTTCAACTCGCTAGGTGGTCGGGAAGTGCCTCAAAATTGAAATACAAGATTCCAACCGGACAGACAAGACGACAGACAAGCAAACAGACAAGAAAGCGACCTAAGAAAAACGTGGGAATTACAAAAAATGCAACTTTTCTCAGCTTTCAGGCGGGACTCAAACCCACATCCCCTTGCAATCCGAGTACGCTTCCAATTGAGCTACGAAGACCCTTCAAATTTTTCCAAGTGACGCTGATGCTAGTGTCAATTTTCATCTTCTATGTACTACTGTACAGCACCCACAACTGCTAAGTAATCAATATATATTTTTTAGTAATTTAAGCATTTAATTGTTAGCTTTTTTTAAATTTACACGTACTCAGCTCCATAATTTCGTATCGGCACATCCATAAATTTTTACAATCTCGTTCACCGAAGGTCTTAGAAACTCAAATCTCGTAGTAGCAACAAATCGAATAAGCGCGCGAGCGGCACCTCATCCGAATACAGAGTGAGGATTCAATACGAATTCAATTCAGATTTGGAGGCAGCAAGATGTCTTCGCCCACTAAGATGTCTATTATAAGGCTGAATATTTCAAGAGTGCTTTAGAATAATGCTTAAAAACTTATCGGAGTTTGAACGGTTTTTAAGTGAATGTAAACTCTTTTTTACCATCATGAGGTCTTTTATCTATTGACGGTCTCTTAATGTTGTTCGGTATCTTTGCCCTTCGAAATTTACTGACTAAAGCAACTGTAGCCCATTGGTTAAGTTGTCAGCTTTACCTTAAGCGGTCCGACTTCAATCCACGTCGATGGACGTGGACTCACTCGTAAAACATATGTTACGAGTGGGTTTAGCTCATCGTGATGGGTTAACAAGAATATTGATAATGAATTTATCGCATTTTCAATATTTAAAAATAATCATTACGAGATCAAAATGTATTCCTTATGAAATACACTATTCATAAAAAGATTTAATTTTGTAAAATATAATATTCATCATATTCACATGAGGCATGAGAAATATATTGTTAGTCGACTATGAATTTAAACGAACTATTTTCGATAAGAAAAACCTACTTTATATCCATGTGAGTTAAAGTAATGCAGCAAATATGTTGGAAAACGTGAATGGATTTTAAAAACTCTTATTAGTGACGTAATATTCTAAGGTAGTTTGAAAATAAAATCCCTTTTTTTACAAAACTAAAAGTCATTTACGATCTCTCTCTTAAAAAACAATACCTATAAAAAAATTATGTTGTATTTTATTAATAACCACAAATAGCCAAAAATAGCTATTCTATGAAGGTACACACAAAGGCTATCTACTTTTATTTTCACACTTTAAAGAGAAAAATATCGCCCTTGAAGAGTTTCTTGCGGCTTCACATAAGGAGTCCTTGTTCTCCCGATATAGGACTTACGAAGCCATGTCGTAGTAAAGGATTTTTAAATGTACATAAAGTATTTCCCATCATATTGAAAAAAAAATTGTTCTTCTAAACAAGTAGCTTTTTTTCCTCCGAAAACACGAACACTTGTGTCTTTTAAATATTTACTCAGTGCATATAACCCGAACTAAGAAATTCAATCTTCTTTTGCATTTAAATTGCAAAGGAACAAAGCCAGCTGTAACGCTAGTCGAGAAGACTTAGGAAAAACAATTTAAACAATCCTAAATTGGTTTAGCGCGCTGCGCTGGGTTAAAGGATTTCTATAGATTTACCAGTTTGCAACTTCAGTGTAGTTTATTGCGGTGCAGAAAGTGTTTTTGAAGTTTAAAGAGGTTGTGGCTTTTTATTTGCAACGGTATGTACAAAGTTTATATTAACCATAATGAAGGCTGTTACCTATTAGTTTGGATTTCAAGTGAACTAAGCGGATGGAGTACGTACCTCACTGACAGACTAAGGAGGTGGAGATCGTGATGTAATACAGTCGTAATTACTCGTAATACAAGCACTTCGATTATCACGAAAAAATTACGGGAATATAATAATCACTAGTATTTATCATAGTCCCTCATAGTCAGTACGTAGCCCACTATCTAGTAACCATATGCAAAAAAATTTTAATTAGTACTAAGAAGAAATATACGTCATTTGATTAAGTACTCTCAGCACACCAAAATTCTAAAGATTTAAACATGATAGTTTAAAACAATATTGATAAACATAACTCCTGGAAGGCAATAATATCTTTCGTTTGTTTGATTAGTTTAGAATTGAGTACAATATTTGTAAAGTATTTCTACTCGTAAAAACAAAATCCACCTTTTTTAAATTAATCTATAATCTAAGATCACAGTGGTTTGTGTGTTTGTCTGTCCACTCTTTTTCCCGCTCTTTTTCCATTGTATCAATAACGTTACCATAGCAACACGTCAACCGCAAGTAGTTCGTCTACCGGACGCTAGATGGCGCTAAAGGAAAAATATTTAATAACAGAAAAAATTAAAGAATTTTGTCCACCCGTGCGATGCCGGGACGGGCCGCTAGTCTTTAATCTAAGAACACAAATTTGTTGTTTGTGTGTTTGTCTGTCCGCTCTTTCTCCATTGTATACGCGTTATCATAGCAACGCGCTACCGGCTAGCTTATAATAGTTAGCTAGTTAATATTTAAAAATACATAAGAATTGTTTCAGGTTTCGCAGAATTTTATTTTAATTTTTTCAAACCAATTTTTTTCTCTTTATTCCCTTTAACTCAACATACCTGAAATGAAATATTATTTATTTACTGTAAGTAAAGTACAAATAGGTGTTACTTTATATAACAAGGGTATGTGAACTTCGGCTTAAAAATGACAGGTTATTGAAAGCGAATATATTTTTTTGTATATTTAATTAATTACTACATCAAAGTCAATTAGTTAATAATAAAATGTCAAATAAAGAAATTGAGTGAAGATTATCCTCGTCTTATATCAATTGTACAATAAAAAAACTCCGTAAATTAAGTAGAAACATTCAGATAGTCAAATAGCTGTCTCCTAAATATGGTCATTTTAAGTTCAGTTAAGCAAACTGGATGATAACCAATAAAATTCGTGACGAAAACTCATGTTGTTTGAAAGAAAAATTAAATAAACGGCTGCATCAAAAAAGAAACATAACTTTTTTGTAAATATCCATACAAAGCGAAAATTTTATAGTTGATTTCAGTACCTTATACTCAATGCCATATTTTCGAAATGAGTTCGAAAACATCATGCTCTTTTCAGTTTTGTAGCAACGCAGTTTCTCAAAATAAATCTGAACATTTGTATCTAAAGGCACGTGTGCTCGTACTGTTGACAGGCAAGATCGCGACAGATATACGTTATTCAAAAGGGAAGGAAAGAGATAAAAGTTGTACGTTCGTATCATAGGAATGGACACATTTTTTAGATTACAACGTCTGAATTTTGATGTGAGCGATTGATTGGGTGATGTGGTAGCTTATTTATCAAGGAAATTTCTCCCTTCTTAGGAATTGTTAATAATAAATTAAGGTCATAGGGTTCCATAGTTTGGAAACTAAACCCGCACTATACAAAAATAAAAAAGGAGGAAAAGAGAGATTCAGTCTCCAGTTTATGATAGTGTGAGTCGCATTAATGTGGGTATTGTCTGTAACGAAAAAAAAGTGTATTTTCCAAGCTTACATATTATTTATTAACGATTTACTTCATAATCACATATTATATTTTAATAATTTCGCGCCATTAATTATTGCCATTAAATTTAATATTATTATAAAAAAACATAACTTTTTTATTTTATATTATTTTTGTAGTGAAACCTCTGACATTTTCATTATATTGAATTTGAATATGTATTTTATTTGTAATAGGTATAAGGCGCTGTTTTACGATTGCCCTAATCTTAACCAGACCAGTGTGTGCCATGCCTAGCCTAGAAGTAAATACAATAAAACAAATCGTGGAGGCGATTCGATTTAATATTTTTTTCTCATGATTTTCTCTGTTCAAGGGGATTATAATACTAGGCGATGCAGTCGCTAAGCATAAAGCTTCGCTGGCACCATATATTGGAACGGAGCAAGGAGAATAATACCTAAGAAAAGAAAAAGGTTTTTTTGATTCGATGGGAATGGGAATGGGAATTCCAAAATTCGGTCTCCGTCACAATCTGATACCTGTAGATTCGATTCCACACAAAAAATATTGAAATCGGTTAAGAACTCGGGAAGTTATGGCGTAACAGACATTTCACCATTGAAGCTGATCCATGGGAGGTTCACTTCGCTCCGCTCCAATAACAAAACCAAACTAGGTACTTATATTACGAACAAAACAAAACCATAGCGTGATAATCAGAATGGCACAACGCCATCTATTGTTACGTTTGAACAATAACAGGTAATGGTTCAATTTAAAGTTGAAGTTAACATCTCGCATTAGAATCTAATTTTTGTGAATTTTATTTTTTACTTCCATAGTAAAAAAAAAAACAAAAAAAATTACATAAAATTAAAAGTGGGATAAATCAAAACAATTTTGTTATGTATTTTGTACTTATTTTGAATGGCTTCACTCTTGATCCCAATCAAGCCCGGGGGCAAAGACAGGATCCGCGATTGCATGAGTTAACCAGAGGGTGCCTATACATCCTGGCTTTGAAAAGGGTAGGGTTATTAGTACTCGCAAATACAGACGGAGGGAGGAGATTCCACTCCTTTGCTGTTTACAGTTAAAAAGATGTTGAGAAGTGCAGTACGTCTGTATGCCCTATGGAAGAAGGGAGATGACGGTATGAGCACATGCAGTTCCTGAGGACACATTTATTGGCTATTGTACACATTTTTTTTACCAAACTGGGTCAGATTGCTTTCAATAGCTTTAATACTTTCAAACAAAGCTATAAAAAAAAAGATAGCAAGTAAATTTTTCAACCTTGTATAAATTTTATTGTATATTTAATCATTGCACAGTCAAAGAAAAATATCATTCTTGATATAAAAGCATGAAGTAACAATTAAGGACATGTTTTATTTTAGTATAATAGAAAATATGACGAATGACTTGATTTGACAATATGGGGTTTAAAAATTTTCATTTATCTATAATTATGACGTAAACTATCTTAAGTGAATTATCATTCCGTGTGTTTGGCAGAAAAAAGCACTTGCGAGCGCTTACCAGCGCTGAAAAACAAACTATACAGTTTTCGGACAGGACACGTTTGCTAACTTCAGTTGCGCTGACACAATCCGCCATTTTGCTTATTATCGCTTAGCGATCGCCATTTTTCTTACAAGCGCTCTCAAGCGCTTTTTTCTGCCAAACACGAGGATTGAAAAGCTGAAACTGCTGAAGTTATAAAAATAAATATAGTAGGGTCTACATCCACAAAGAAGGGCTGTTTTGCAAAGTTTAGAACTGAAATTTTGCATGGAAGTCTGTAATTTTAAGAAATATTTATAAAATTTTTAGGATTTTGAGTAGAAATAAACGTACATTTGTTCCAATATATCAAGTGATCCTTATCATAAGAAGTACTTGAAACAGAAAAATCTTCTATCGAAAATAGTCTAAAGTTCTTAATAATCTTTATCTTCTTACCTTACTGTAATTATTTATTTTTTGTCAGCCAACGTTGTTTTCACGACGCCTAAGTTTTCACTTGACATCTTTCACGGAACTACCCAACTTGTTCAACACTAAGACAGTCGGAACAGAGTTAGTTCGCGCATCGCTGCAAGGTTGTTAAACGTCTCAGTCATAGTGTAATTTCTCCGAACAGAGTTAATTCCGGTAATAAATACTCCCAACTTTTGATTTCGTGCACTAAAATTGTGCACATCGCAATAAGCAACCAAAAAAGTCCAACAAGTTCTGATCTTGTTTGTTCATTAATGCAAAAAGGAGAATGTTACCTGTTCAAATCTATTTGGACAATATTTTTTTCTTCGTATTCTTCCAGTGTCTTTCCAACTAGTCAAGCTCTGCATATTTCACCGGGTCTTTGGCGAGATTGAATATTTTGACGAGCGGTTGGTCCAGCAGAAGCAATCCAGGATTCCATTGAATCCTGGAAGAGGTATATATTTTGCTTTGTTTCCTTAACTGTAAAACTAATGCTGGTAAACGTGCAGCACTACGTCACGCTATTTATTTGCGTTGTTTCCTGGGCAGTTGAGGACGAAAATTCTCCTGTATTTTCGAAATTTGAACTTTCATTGAGGTGGGATTGTGTACCTTCATTTCGTAAATGTTTGTTATTCCTTATAGTAAAAAGAAATATTTGGTGGTTGCATTTGCGTCTGATTCATGGTTGTTTTGCATCAGCATTGCAAAGAATGTTCCCCGGAACCGATAGACACACTTTCACCAATGTCTCTGGGCTTCATATCTTGTGATGTATCGCGGATTAATAAAATGTTTGAGATGCAGCACAATTCTTTTGTGCAATAGCAGGAAGGACCGGATAGAACACTCATAAAGTTTTTTGTACAAATAGAGTACAAATTTGCATTGAATTTTCTTTTACAGCAGCGCTTTTTTTCATATGGATCTCAGTATGTATTCTATCCGCTATTCGGTAACCATAGCATGGCTTGCTTGGAGACTAATTAAGATGATTATGTTTTCTATTGTTTATTTTACAAAGTACGAATTTATTAATAGGATAATAGGCCCTATAAGCGGCCTTTGCAAATAACTTAATTATACGGACCTTAAACTTCGTAAATAACGTAGAGCCGTTGATCAATAATCCTTAAACAGTCGCTAGCAATTATCAAACTCTGTTGAGCCGATTCGATGGGTTTTCAATGGGAACGGCTCTTCTCTCCCTATTGCCTTTCCATCTAATAATAATAATAGATAAATGATAACAATGAAGATGTGAATCTCTTGAATATAGTGTTAATGTGTACATCATTTCATACAAACTCGAGAACATACAATTTACAATAAGGATTTTTTTTCTTATGAAATCTTCACTTAAGAAAGATACATAATTCTTAAAAGTAAGCTGAAAAAACATTTTAGAAATGTTTCATATAAAAATAAATTAAGTTTATTATCTGCCACTTCGGAAATCTAAAATTGCTTCAATTTCAAGTATGGTAATTTCACCCAATATATTTTCTACAATTTTTTTTCTTTTTAAGCGGAAAATTAAAAAAAGTCTTTATATTTGAGCATGAAATTTCCTAGGAAACGTTATGTACTCTTATGACTCGGAAACAAATTAAAAACATAACTCGAACCAATAAAAGAGGTATTATATATTCGTACAATCATATTGTTATGTCCAATTTATAGAGCTTCATAAGTAGACGTCGATAAGGGAAAAATGCAAGATCAACGAAAGGTATAAATGTTGATATGGTGCGTAGATGTGACGGAAGGAAACCTGAAACACACATAGTTATTAGTACGCCAGCTTACATAAATACAATTGGAACGCAGTCCTCGAGCTATTTTATACCTATTTCGATGAAAACACTTGTCTTGTGGCTGAGTTGATAGCGGAAATATATTGTTTCCATAACAATACAATGTATTGACGATACCGTTTTGGTGCAACGGTGGCGATCCTGCCTATCATAGCGAAGACGGTCCTGCATTCAAATCCCGGAAGGTGACTGTGACTGAGTGAGCATTTGTAACTGAGTCACGCGTATTTGTCTATATATATTACTTATTTATTAATTACATATTGTATGTCCATCCGTTATCCTAGTATTCATAGCACAAGCCTTAGAGCGAGGCCACACGATGCGTTAACGGTGCGGTGCGGTGCCTGAGCGGAGCCGCTGGGTCATTATACATACTGTGGTGTCCTCGATTACTGTCAGGGTATCCATCAAATGAAAGCAGTCAGTAGTTTCACCAAGCAGCACACGCACGTCCGCACCGGCCGACGGTCGAGTGAGCAATGCCCCACTACCGCTGTAGGCCGTGCGTACGGGCGTGTGTCGCTTGCACTTTATTAATACGTCACACCTCTTCCTTTTCAATTGATTCGAATAATTTGAGACAATGAAAAATAATTAAAATACATTTATGTTATTGATATTCTTAAATAGTATATCTTGAATTGTTATTTAACTAAGAAGTATTTTTTTTTTGAAATTATGTTTTATTACTTGCAGCCAAATACTCTAATCTTACGTGTCCTCTATTTTTCTTTGAATACGCCACTCTCCTTTTACCTTTTTTTAGGTGTATCAGTTTTTTTTTATATTAATTTATTTAGCTTTCGACGAATCATCAATCAGCTTACAATATTGTTCAATTACAAGCTATATAACTTAAAAAGCTAATAAAGGATTCACACGGAAAAATTAGTCTAGGTATTACTAAAGTGAGCTCACTCAGTGTGTGAACCCACGAACCCCTATTGTAGTATCTGAATGCCAACTACCCTATAAAGATAAATGATTGTGAATGATAAAATGTCGTTTTATTCGGCTATCTCCTAATTAGGGAGTCACAAATTAATGAAACAATATATATAATTATATATTTATAGCATCATGCAGTGCATATGCAGGAGATTACAATTTTGTTTTATTTAATTTTCTCTCTCTAAGTTATGTTCAATTAACCAATTAAGGGTTTTATTCAATCTATTGTTACGTCATCAACGAACAAAATACACGGTTCATTCATAACCTTCGGAAGGTCTATTATGTAAACTAAAAACAAGAGAGTCTTAGGCACTCCCTTGTGATGTTGGGGCATTATAATTTTTAATATCAAATCGAACTCTATAAACTTTTCTACTCATATGATTATAATATTCGATTAGAACATATTGCTGTCTATCTTTTAAATAAGAGATAAACCATTTGTGAGCTGTATTTGGGATACAACCAGTTTATTAATATTTTATGTTGCACACGGTCATACACCTTGTACATACATATGTAGCAATATTCGAATAGTATATTTTTAATGTCCAATTACTTATTATCTTTTGAATGTATTTGAGAAAAGCTAATAAAATTGACTGACTGTAATTATTTAGGTCACTTTTTTGGTTATTCTCATGTAATGGTAATCACTGTTGTTTTTTAATGAGTCAGGATAAACTTCTACTTGCAAAGATTGATTGACAGTGAAAGAGAAGGTAAGTTCGACCGCACATTCACAATCAAATGTGAGCGTAGTTCATCAAAACCGTCACTTCTATATTTTTATTTAGTTATTAAATTTTAACTACGATTACATTGTACACTACTGAGTTTACTACCAGTTCGGAAATTGGGAGGCCCTTCAAAAGCATGCTCACACTCACACACTGCAGACCTAATATCGCGCCTATGTTTTATGTCAGCTGCGTGTTCTATAATGCGCGTCCCTATACTTCTCTTTGGTTGTCCGAAGTATGGGAGAACACAGTCACAATCGATTTTGTAGACACCTGCTGCCTGGATATATAAGATATAATATACCCCATATTGCATTTGACCGGTCGTAAGAATTGGTTAATCTTCCTGGCTGGTTTAAAGTAAGTATTAATGGAAACCCGCTTCAGAATGTTCCCAATCTTGTCAGTAACCCCCTTCATGTAGGGAAGGACAGCAGGTTGACGTTCTAATGTGGCTGGTTGGTGCGGCTTCTGTGTCGTAGTTTTGGTACTCGCAACTTTTTATCTTGTAGTACTCGTTTGTCATGCTGAAGCTCAGCAGTCAGATATTGTTAGGCACAGATGCCGTGAGTTCTCTGAAACAAAGATTTCCCAACGGTAGCCAACTGTATAGGATGGTGGTGAGAGTCACCATTTAAATATCTATCTGTATGCGTTGCCTTTCTATACACTGTATGACTAAGGGTTTGATTTAGATTGCTGCTGATTTAAACATTAAGGAAGGGTATTTTATTGTCTGTCATTAATTCCATAGTGACATCAATGCAATCTAGTACAGGTAAGCTTGTGAATAGAGATTGAACATCGAAGCTAACCATAGTTTCATCATCAGTGAGATGTAGGTGTTGTATTTCACTAACAAAATGGTAGGTATGGTGCCTTACTTTGTTTCGATAACAGAAACTCGTCAAGCTTATTGCTTACTATTTTATAAACATCAAAAGTAGCTGTTACTCATTATCATCCCATAAAGAGAAGAGTAGCTCTTTTCTTGACTGTGTATCTACCCCCGTTGTCAAAAGATATATTCCCAGGGTCGTCATCCATTTGTGTAACCCCAGTGACATCGAATTGTCATCGCATTGCAATGGTTCTACGATGGAAGGCTGAACATTTTAGGCGACCCAGAACAATGTCTGTACGCCTTTATTTTGCGCCCTTGGCGCCATTGAATATGGTGTGTCGCATTTATACCTATGCATTATAACAAATTTAACGGTAACACGCCCAAGTTTCTTTTTAACATGTTATCAGCAGTCTGTACTTGTAACTTGACTTCTATGCATACTGGTATTCTATTATTTATTGTTTGGTTCTGTGTTTCACAACAAGAGACCTATTTTACTATAATAGATGTCATCTAACACCAATAACTCTTTTTCCTTCTTGTACCTACTTCTTATAAATTCCAAAATTTGTATAGTGTATAAATACACCTTATATGTAATTTTTTCATTACATTAACTTATTTTTGAAGCCACATAAAAACAATATTTGGTAAAAGTTGCCTTTATTTTATATGTGCTTTCCTACTGGAAATTATTTATTAATAATAATGTCTGATGCTAATAAATAAAATGTATTGGTATATTTGTTGATTTATTTTCTTTTATAGACTTGTGTAACTCAGTTATATCCTGGAGCTATATGCCACTCCGGATATATAACTAATCTATTCGTTCAAAATTCTTAGCATATCCAGTATATCCAATCCAATCACATGGGTCAATTCCAAATCATTTGGTCAGATACCGTCTGGCTAACTACATAACAGATATCGACAGCGAAAGCGTCAATCAAAAGACTTAAAGCGCCGAAAACGCTTTGTGTTTTCTGTGTTTTCCGATGAACGGTAAAATTCTTAAAAACGCAATACTGCTGATGCTGCGTTCGCTCTGACTGAGGTGGCAAGCGTCATTATAAGCGAAACAAACGCTGCATAAAGTTTTGTTTCTATAAAACGGTAGCAAATTTGAAGCGCTTCATGTGCTCTTATTTTGCGAAATCTCATTAGTCCGGATTTAATAAACAGATGCGGATATTGATAAATGTATATAATAACACCTTAGTTGGATATATGGTATGATTTGATATGGTTTCAAAGAATTAAACTACTAGTCCGGATATATTTATGGACGTGGATAATCACTGGATCTATATCTTTTTTAGGAAGAATATAGGATAACTCCGATCTATTTTCGGAGTCACCTTACGCATGTGCAGTCCCTTACCCCGTACGGTTAAGAGTGTATTCAGAAATAAATTAACCAGCGAATATTCATTTTATACCATTTCCATATTACATACTTTGCTGATAACATTAAATCATCTAGATTGACTGTAATTCGATAACTTTTAACTTGTATACAATATTTTTTTACATATATGACGGCGAGGCCTCACGCCGGTCATCAGAATGCTCTTTATTATCCAAAAAGAGTTGCAGCGATCTTCAAAATAATAACGTGTATGGTTGTAGGATAGACTTCTTTATTATTTAAAACCACTTGCAGTCTGAAATCGCATATGATGCACGAGATTTCAATGGATGAAAAACGTGGTGATCCCCGAGACGGCGTGACAACCTCCCTGCGTGGCGGTCCAACGAAAAGTAACGTTCTCGCTCGGTATAAGCTATGAAGTAAAAGTTATACCCTTATAGCGTGCTAACGGTCACTATAAACTAACCGTTTCACGCTTATTTCATGCTAACTAAACGTTTAACTTATAGCACGCTGACAGTCTGCTTCTCAAGTCATCTCAGAAACGTTTAGTGTTGCCAACTTGCAACGCCTCTTTAAGGTCACGCCATCTAGGATTTCACCCAGGTACTAACCTGACGTTTTCCATTTGATAAAATCGTACCTTGTAAACAAATCCTTACTGACAAACATTATTTTAAGCTTAATCTCTAGAGTTAATTTTCATCTAATTGAAATAATCGAATGCTTCATCATATATAATATTACTAACCTAACCTATTATCCAATGAATATCAAATTCAGAAATAACATTACGTATAATTCCGAATTTATTATTTGTTCATTTCAGTCATAAGTGTAAAATACTAATGTCTTTTAATATCACTATAAAAGATGAGATAGTTATCGAAGGTAATTATATGTTTGAATGTCTTTACAACGATTTAATTCTAAATCGATGCCCCTTAGCAAAGTCACACCTTTGTGCACCTTGTTACCATTGTCGCACCTTGGCAAAATCACACCTTTGTGCACCTTGGCACTATTGTTGCACCTTGGCAATATATTCTTGTACCCCTTGGTACATGTCTTTTCAAATTAATGTATTGTAGTATATCCACTTGTCTGTATAACCTTTATATAAGTTTTGACTTAATAACCATTGAAATTCAAATCGTTGTTTCAGGAATATAAGAAACTACTTAAAAATCTATTTTTCTTTAGTATCATAGTATGTTTATTTAACCCGTATAATGCAACGTAATATTTAACCCGTACAGGGTTACTATTAACTAAGTTAAAATCTCGATCGATTTAAATCGTAAGTAAGATTAGGTTTGGTGTGGGTAGGTAGCACAAGCCAGAATTATTAAAAGCAAGAACAAGACATTCATTACTAGAATAATATGGCAGAAATAACCGTGAAGGTAATAATAATCTCAACACATACATTATTCAATCGAGTGCTTATTACAAGGTTATAAGGATTTTCTTTGTAGCAAAATAGGATGACTTCATATATTTTCTTTTCTTAAAATAAAATAGCTATCAATAATTACACAAGTTCTTTAGAATTGCAATTAACACTGCCGTTATTCAAGTTGATATTTACATTGCTATAGTCAATGATTTTTCAACTCTTCTTAGAATCAAGTGGATAAACTATTTAACATTTTTTTGTCTCAATACTATGAGACAGCCTTTTTTGCAGATGGGTTCGTTATCTCCCTCCTTTAATTTGATTTTCACGAGCTAATTTTTCTATACACCACTTACTTGAAGGCTCGTCGCCACGTGTGGTGTCCTCGATTACTGTCAGGGTATCCATCAAATGAAAGCAGTCAGTAGTTTCACCAAGCAGCACACGCACGTCCGCACCGGCCGACGGTCGAGTGAGCAATGCCCCACTACCGCTGTAGGCCGTGCGTACGGGCGTGTGTCGCTTGCACTTTATTAATACGTCACACATACAAATCACTATAACATGTCAGACGATGCGTTACGTAGCCGTGCGGCGTCGCACCACAAGCGCGTCGGACTTGGCACCTAAGGGACGAAGCGGGGAGGGGTAATGCGCCCGCAGCGCAACGCTATTCGCCGCGGTGCGGTGCGGCGCCGAACCACCCGTGTGGCACCCTATACCTCGAATTCATAACGATGCGGTGCCGCACCGCACCGTTAACGCATCGTGTGGCCTCGCTCTTACTGTGTTCACTTTGGACTTTGCTCATTGATGTGAACTAAAGAAATATTATTATTATTTATACAAAATACTCTGTTCGACAAATTTGTCCTCTGTTTCTGCATTGAAACTTGTTTCATCCCATATAATTATAGTGATGGGTCTAGTTCTAGTTTAATGCATGTACATTTTCAGTTCCCTGAATTATTCTAATGTGAACACATTAATACTGTGGGCTGAAACTTTCAAGTTAAACGTCGTTAAGCAGATTAGGAAATATTACAGTATTATTCATAGAGAAAGGTTTCCAAACCTGTTTGAGTTAAAAGTGTTTTGTCTATTTTATTTCGTGTTAATGTAATATTTCTTACATTAACACCAGCTGGCCTTGCCCAAAGTAAGCACAGTAAGGTTTGTGTTATGGATGCTAAGGTAGATAAACATAAATATATACATAGATATAAATACTTATAGAAATAAATAAAAATAACCATGACTTAGGCACAAATGCTCGTGTCCATCACATAAACATCAGCCCCTTCCAGGTACTCGAACCTAGGACCGTCAGTGTGACAGCCAGGATCGCTGCATAAAAGCGGTAGTCACAAAAAAATATATTGTTTTTAGTTATAGGTACGCGAAAGTTATAACAGATTTGACTTCTTTTTTAAATATTTTAATAGCCTTTTTATAAAATATATAGAAAACATCATTTAAAAATAATTGAGGGTTTCCACTTCAGTTTTTTTTTCAAGGTTATAGCAGTTTCGCCCTTCACTATTTCTACTATTATACCAAATTAATTTAGTTAAGATTATTACACGTACAGAAAGATAATAAAAAAAATAGATATTACGTGATAATATAGATTATTTTAATAGAATAATACTGGAAAAGAAAATTCTCAGGCGGGAATCGAACCCGCAACTTTTAGAAGTCCGGTCCAATGCTCTCCCAATTGAAGGCACGGTGCCTTGTGAACACCCGTCGAAATTGTCTAGTACCTTTCTTATTTTACGCTGTAGGCCAACGTCCGTAGCATATTATGTATTTTAGTAAATGCACTTCCAACAATGTTAAAGTTTGTACAATTACGTATAGACTTACAACAAACTTGTCACTATTTAATTACGTCCGCCAGTTCCTCGTGCACTAAGTTTCAGCAGTACCTGCAGCTAAATACCTGTGTAGTAATAATTATGTGGTTACTTTGTAACGTCAGTAAAGAATTGAGTACTCTTTTTATTTATAACTCTGGCGTGAATAACACCTTTATATATATTAATTAAATTGATGAATATACAAAAAGAAAGACGGGCGTTTATTTTGAAGATACGTTATTGTCATTTGTTCATCATATATTAAAAGTTGATTCTTTTCTTAAATTACCAATGTGATTAATTAAGCCGACCGGGCTGTTTACTGTTTGTAAGTAACGAAGAATCAGATGTAACGTGATTTTTTTTATTATTTTTTTATTTAGGATTGGGATCAAGAGCTAACCTCTTGATCCCAATCAAGCCTGGGGGCCAAGACAGAATCCACGATGGAACGAGCTAACCCAGAAGGTGCCTATTCACCCTGGCTTTGAAAAAGAACGGGTTATAAGTTTTGGAAATACAGACGCAGGGAGGGAGTTCCACTCGTTTACTGTGCGCATTATGAAGGATGTTGAAAAGCGCTTGGTGCGACAGGTAAGAATATCAGCCAAGAAAGGTTGGTAGCCTGCAATGCGTCAGGATGGCCGGAAAAAAGGAGATGGCGGTATGAGCAATTTTCTACACGTTTGTTTAAACACGCTCACTAATTTATGATTTTGATATTTTTCATTTTCAATGATCTCTTATATTACAAATTGTTACAGAAAAATTACTATAAAAAATCGACTCTGCTCACATGTTATTCACAGTTCGGAATAAAACCCGCAACGTTTGGACGTCCGGTCCACTGCCCTCCCAATTGAGCTATCAAGCTTCGTGACTAACGTTTTATCTATGCGAGGAATATCCTCTCGCATCCGATAAAAATATTTTAACAATGTTTAGACGTTCAGTTAAGATGAATTAGCCATTAACTCTATGCATTTTTGCATTATCTATGCTATTATAAAATTATCCGGTCTACTACTAAAATTTATTATACGATTTCAGAGTTATAATAACTACAATTTTGCGATATTATCTCGAGTTCCCCTATGCTTCCGAAGGTAAGTTAAAACACCGATCCACATAGGGCCCGAGGTGGCTTATGGTCCATTTTAATTACGATGTATATATCTATATGGAAGGCCTGTATCATAGAAGTGAGGACATCAAAGAATGATGTAAATGATCCTTTAAAAAATTACTTATTTTCAGATTTGTGCAAAATAAAACCAAATAGAGACAATTTTACTTTCAACTAGTACTTAGGTAGGTTACTAGATATTATCTATAAGGACTAGTTTTAAACGGAACCGCGGTTTTATTTGAAATAGATTCCCGATAATGGATTTTGGTTACAAACGATTTCTATTGATATAGAGTATTAAGTACCATTAATAGCGACAAGAAAGAGCTTTTTTTTCATTGTTTGCTATAAATAAAAAAAATTGTGCACGGTTAAAAATAAAAAAAAGGTTTTACTAGAGGTCAAATATTTGTTGTTAGTTAAATGACTCCATAATTATACTCGTATATAGAGTAATAATTTATTCGGTTCATCCATAAAAACTTTATAGTTGTCGATAAAAATAATTACATGCTCATCTAGTTATAATGTTATGTCATCGTTATCATTGGCTTAGTATTTACACAAAACAGTTTATGTTCCTGTTTTTTTAAGTTCTTTTTATCCTATAATGGGAAGGCAAAAGGTACAAAATCCATTGAGCCTTGTCTTTGGTGTTTATATTTGATTGGTTTTGTTTTAATCTTCGCTTTTGTTAATATTACTGTAATTTCACTTTAATGCACTATTTATTGTACTTTTGAAATATGTATGTATATATATATATGGTATATTTTTATAATTTTTATATATTTTATGCATTTTCAATGCGATCTTATAAAGATTAATTATTTTAATAGAAAAATACTAGAAAAAAACGACTCGGGTCACAAGTGAATTCTCAGGCGGGAAACGAACCCGCAACCTTTGGGAATCCGGACCAATGCTCTCCCAATTGAGCTACCGAGCCTTGTGAACAGTGTCTAAATTTTCTAGTACCTTCCTGATTTTACGCTGTAGGCCAGCGTTGTTTCATCAATGAGAGGAAAATCCTCTCGTATTCGAAAGAAACATTTTTACAAATGTTTGGTCAATTGATTAAGATGAAACAGCCATTTTAGTTTTATATTTTTTATATATTTTTTGAATTCCCGCCTGAGAAATCACTTGTGACCTGAGTCGATTTTTTCTAGTATTATTATTATAATAATATATTTTTTGTTTTATCTTTAATTACCATACCAGCGTTTAAACACATGCTGACCTAAGATCCTAGTTGACCATATTCCTTTATTTATGTCTTTAAATTTAAGTGCCTTTTTCATCACCTTTCACTCTTTTGTTATTTTATGTTATAGCGAATGGCAAAAAAAGAAATAAAAGAAAGAAAGAGACACATATTGATGTGTCTTTTTCTTTCTTTTTGCATTTATGTCCCTGATGTCACTTTGATCTATGAACAACAGTTACAACCCAAACACTTAAATCTGAAACCCTTCTCCGATATCAGTTTCTACGTCTTCCTGATCGCCGACAGAACGCTTCGTCTTATAAGAAGTATATCGTTAAAAACCTATGGAAGTTTCACTGACGGAATGATTCGCATGAGTCTTTCGACGATAGAACTTGTCCACGTTTCTATGCCATGAATTATTACATAACTATTGATAAATGCGATTGCAGTGCAGAAACGGATCTGCTATTATTGAATCAAAGCAGCTCCACTATATTTAAAAATTAATAAGAATGAAGTTCTTGTTTTTATTTTTAAGTTATTGTATTATTATTGAGAATCATGAGGCAACATATTTTTTGCCTTTAATTCTGTTTGAAAAGAATAAAAAAAGTCGTTCCGAATTGTTATCGTCAAACAAAAAAATTAAACACCTTGGGTGTTTGACTAAAATATAAGGAATATAACTTTATTGATGTTTTACATTATGTATGTGTATTCTTTACCCTAGCATCCAATACACAAGTTTTAGAACGTTTATTCTAAGCTAGGCTAATTTAACATTCAAGAAAATTTATTATTACTAGAAAAAGAGCGGGAAAAAGAGCGGACAGACAAACACACAAACAACAAATTTGTGTTCTTAGATTATAGATTAAACTAGGTACTTACCTTCGAGTATATTTTTAAAATATGTAAAAACTGAGGGTTAGAAATATTTAATGTTGTAAATTGCCTATAGAAACTCTCCGCCTTTCAAGGAATTACAAACATCAATCAAAAAATTTACAACATTCAGCCGGGAAGGTAACGCCTTCAAGCCATACATTTATTTGTGACTATTTTGGGAGTTTGTACAAACAAATCCCTACAGTTTAGGCATATTTGTAAATACAGGCATTCTAAATTGATCGTCGATTCAATACTACAATAACAGTGGTTGGTAATTAATTAACGATTGCCTTGAGTAAAGTACAAACGGTTCGGTGGGCGCTATCGGCGACAACAATGCCCCATTGTCTATGATCCCGAGTATCTCTTAATGCATCACAGTTTTGTATTATCTTTACGCTAAAATTGGGTGAGCATCTTTAGAATAAACTTTTATTTTTATTGAGAGAAGCTCTATTTAAAGCAACTCACAAATTTCGCTTGTCTCCCTCCTGCTACTTAACGGTTCAACCGATTCGAACGAATTTTGGCATGAACATACATGATTATCACCTGACGGACATAGGCTATGTAAAAAAATATAGACTTTACCATGGAGGAATAATCACCGAAAGCAAAATTCAAAAGCTGATCACAGCCAAACCGCTGATACTACATTGATGAAATTTGGCGCCAAAACATCGTGGTCGTGACGAATGTGCAAAAAAAGTTTTGAGTTCGGACATACCATGGACGAATAATCACTGAAAGAAAAATTCAAAAGATGATCACAGCCAAACCGCTGAGACTACATTGATGAAATTTGGCGCCAAATTTCATCAATGTAGTATAATCCCCGGCATTTAAGTTGAACATGATTTTGAAATCACGTGACATGCGCATTAACAAGTTTAGGTACGTTATTCACTACTGCGCATGTCACGTGATTTCAAAATCATGTTCAACTTAAATGCCGGGAACTATTTCAGGTTAGGTAAGGTAGTGCTTCGCTCAGTATTTGCAAACAGTAGTATGCATTGCAGACCCACGCGCGCCCTGAGCTCCGTAATGCGATATGGAGCGTCAACCGATACTAATTTTCCACTCACACCAGGAGTGTATAAATTGCAGATAGTGTTTTGTTTTCGTAGAAATGCGAAAGCGTGGAAAATCTATTTTTAAATTTATTCTTATTACTGACAATATGGTAACAAACACACACACAAAGTATTGCCATAATATAATTAGGATAATTCTAGTGTACGTGTGTATTTCACTCCTCCTAGACAGCTGGACCGATTTGAATGATTTTTTTTGTTTGCGTTTGGGTAGCGCCCTGGATGGTTATATTCACAAATCAGCACGGCAGATGGCGCTGTAGTCGGCACAGCAACGCGTGGCCGCGGCAGCTAGTAATAATATATAAGTTTATTATATATTGAAAACTTTTCTTTTATATATAAACGCCTTTACAAAAACTACCACGCCTCCGAGCCTTCAGGTGAGATATCTTATTAAAATATGAAATTGTAAATGCAAAAAAAATACTTTAGAATACTTCCTTTGTTTTTACTATTTATACACAGAGTTATACACAAAATTATAATTAAAGGAGATGGCCCAGATAGTATGGATGAATGTACTGAACCAAATATTTTCGTGTCTTGTTGACAACCTATTTGGTTTATTTGATAAAGCTCTCCTAATGAATTCAACGTACCAACATTAGTCAATTTTCTTTTTGGGGTCAGGAGAAAGTGATCAAAATAAATAGGTTTTTAGGTTATAGCAACCTTAAAGCAATATAGACTTTATGTAGCCATAATTAAGACTCGCATTCGTATTTTGGATATAATTGACAAATTCCAGTTTTCCTAGTCCATAATTATAAGAAAATAGGGTATGATCAAGACAAAAGTAGATAATTTATATTTTATATATATATTTAGATGGAACAAATTAATTTCGGGTAGACTGCATCAAGAACGCAGTCGCAGTGAATACGTGAAACGTGATTCGTTTACTGTTGATTAATCATTAAATAAATAATTAATGACACTTTACAGTGCCAATTAGTCAGCTAATTAATAATTATAATTATTGATCAATCAAAATATCAATTAAAAATCAATTCCAATCTAACCTTATCCTAACTTAAATGGGGGAATGTGTTTGAGTTGAGAGTTGGTGTGTTCTGTTTGAATTACTAATTAATTCAAACACAACACACCAACAAGTACAAATAACACAAACACCGATGACAGACGAGTGACAGCTACAACAATACAAGTAGTGATTCACCTAATTGATACGTTATCAATTCTATAATTATGATTTTAAAACAGCGGATATCATTTCTCCGTTTTATTATTACCTAAAGACTACATAAATATCTATTTATTACTAAAAATAAATAAAAATATGATCCCAAATAATAATTCATTCTTAATCGATTGATTTGATTTACTTTTGCACCTTTGCTCAACTCTTATATCAATGACAAAATGTTTTGATTAGTAGTAGCTTAACGGATGTCCGGTTACCTACTTGCATTACTAATTATTTTGAGAATAATAATCCCAAAAGGAAAAATTAAAAAAAAAGCTAGTGCTGTAAATATTGTAGTCGAGTTTTTCTTTATAAATCATTGTGAAACAAATCATCTTACAAAAGTACTGGTCACGGGCATTCTCCTTTAGCTGATGTATAACATTTACTAATTAGTGATCCTTTAATATTTGTAATAGCTGTGGAATGTATGTTAAATATATAAACAAATATTAAAATCTAAAAACATAACAATATAATTTGTTTAAGAAAGAGGTGTTGAAATTATTCTTGTGGATAAAGCTTTCCTCATGTTACAAATAAATTTTATTAAAGCCGTAATATTGTAAATCGTTATATGATTTTGTGATCATTATCAATAAAATGGGAATTTCACAAAAAAATAACATTCAATATAAAAAAGTATTTGATACATATTTATGTTTTATTAGTGGAAATACGAGGAATTTTTTGACGCACCTATTTTTATTTTGTGTTAGTAAATATGATATTTGTTTTTTAAGGAACAATGAATATATCTACCCAATACTAAGATTGTGATACGACGTCTTTTTCTCGGGTATTATAATATATGGCATTTTGATCAAAAACTGCATTGTAATTTTAATTTTTACTATAAAAAACCTATCAATATTTTTTTTAATAACAAAAAAAATCTGTTCTTAGTTTTAAAGTGTTGCGTAAAAATTGCACCCTAATTCGTCGTGTGTACTTTTAGGTTCTCGCGAAGGGAGTCGAACGAGGTAAGAGCCATATTGTGTAAAGGGATGAAACTTGGAACGAGTCAACAAATAGCCATTGTTTCACATCCCTCTCGGTTTGCTTTGTACTAAATGATCGGGGATGAGGATTTCCGAATACAGCCTATATGGAAATCGAGGGGATCTAAGACCACTCAAGTACAATTGTTTGAATAATACTATGATTAAAATAAACAAACATGATGTATTTATTCATCTTTGCTGAAAAATAAACATTGCTGAATAAACCTCCCTCTTTCTCTCCTAGTTTGACGGGGGTTGGATATCTCTGTTCATCAGCGCTGATGCGATGTTTCTTGTAATACCACTTTAAAAAAACGCTTCCTATCCTTTGGTGTGCAGGTAAATAGGTACTTATAACCTCCAGTTCAGTATCATTTGTGGACACGGGCGAAAATTCACATTCAATGCAAACTATACTCTGTGGAACTTTATTAAAATCAAAAATGCCAAAAATGGCGTCTCTTATTCATTGAAATTTTGAACTTGGAACGAGTTTATTGCTCATGTTAAATTTATGAACGTTGGATGTTACCGTGATAGTTTTAGCATCAATTAATTATGCCCATTACATCCAACTTAGCCTTCGTCCCCTTTGAATCTTTATATAACTTGACTAGTCTACCTACATCTTGACATGTTTTATTTTGATTCATGGTTAACTGATAAAAATGAATTAGTTCTATTCAAATCGATTGCTTTTTTGAGTTAAAAAAACATGCCATGGGAAAACCACTTAAAATTTTACCAAAATTTAAATATTGTTATATTTTTCTGCTTTTATCATTGAAATATTGAATTATTATATATTAAGAAACTATTACGATAAAAATCAACTTGGCTTAGATGTCAAGCGGGACTCGAACCCACATCCCAGGAGAGTACTCTTTCAATAGAGCCACAGAGAGCTTGACAGCCTCGCCGAATTTTTTCAAGTATTTCTTAAGCTGACCCCAGCGGCTATGTTCATGTTCTAGGTATTATACTACCTTGAAAACAAATTCATTTTTTTTTCTGGAAATCAAAAGTAATAGGTATAGGTGAAATAGATCAAATAAACTAAACTATAATACCACCTGCTGTATGGCAGTATTAGGCCATTGTGATAAAAACACCCTCGGTAGAATAGGCCATAGCCAAATCTTCTGATCATTGCTGAGGCTCTAATTGCTACGCTATCAAACTCAACAATGAGTCAACGAAATGGTAAAAATACCAAAAGATTTTTTTGATACAAACAGTATTTTTTCTTACATCTTATTATTATAGACTTATAATAGACCTACAGTGCTGATAAGTATTGGACAAGTTATAACAAACAATTTTAATAATTGCGTGAATATGATTCAATATAATTTAAGCTAATTTTACTTTGATACCATTTGTTTAATGTAGCAAGGTTGATACATATTTTATTCGTTTACTTGACCGATAAATCTATTCATATTTTTTACCCCGTAAGATACCAAAATTATATATGCACGGATTCCTGTTTGATACCAAAAAAAAATTGTGAGATATCCGCGGCACTGTTTCGAAGTTTATTTCAGATTAAAATCATAAACAAACGCTTTATTTTATTTCTCGGTAAAAATATCGTTTTTTTTTCTAATACTTTCAAGTAAATGTTGTAAATTGAGATAAAGTGTTTATATAAAACAAAAATAAACACTGCAAATGCGGAATTGGTACAAATGTTTGAAACCTTTTATCTAAATTGAGGCACACTTCGCACTAAGTGGGTTGGGAGTTAAGGCATTGTGGAATATCAGGCGCATTTGCTGAGCCATAGTGGGGACTGAAGAAATAAACTTTGTTACGGATTCGGAAAGTGATTGGAAAACGCTCGTTGTATATAAAATATAACGCAAATGGCGTTTGGTGCAACAGTAGGGGTGTGTTTCTAACCAACGGTTCTGGGTTGGAATCCCGGAAAGGGCAGAGTTTTGTGTGATAAGTTCGAGCACTTGTACCCGAGTCATGGGTATTTATATATTGTTCTATAAACATTACATAATTATGTATCATATATGTATATCCGGTACCCTAGTATCTTTAACACAAGCCTAATAATAAACACTAGCCTTATAATGCTCACTTTGGGCTAGGCTAATTTGTGTGATGCAAGAAATATTATTAAGACTACAATAGTATGTTTAGCTTAATTAACGTTTATATAGAGAAGTAATGTAGAAACATAATATTTTATATTTGAGGTTAAAAAAACATTACCTCATTACTTTATTAAAGTAGATATAATACACACTCCGCATGTATGATACACATATGCACACATACAAATGAAATATTTGGTTAAGGTTAAACTGTGTAAAGTTTGTGATATCTTACTGATTATCAAAAGTAATTATGTCTTAGTCATAGTTTATTACCTATATTTTGTCTATAACAGGAGTTCATTTGTTTTATGTTGTTTTAACTGTAAAGCAATGTTTCCGGATTATTTCAAATGAATCTTCAACCTTTAATATTAGTACATACTTTTATTTCCTATAAACAAAGTTCATGAATAACAAATTGTTTTTGCTTATGTAATTGATAATAAAAATAACAATTTTGCTATAATTAAACTGACATTTACTTAACATTACATACGCAATGCTACATGCGTTAAAAATAGTAGCAATAACAGTAAGTCGCACTTAATATCTCTAAATTATAATAATATTTCTAACATTCACATTAATTAGTCTAACCCAAATTAAGCACTGTGAGGATTTTGTTATAGATATTCGAGTAACAGATAGACATAGATATATGAAACGTAGATATGTAATATTCATAAAAATATATATAAATATCCATGACACAGGTACAAATGCTCGTATTCATCATAAACATCTGCCCTTTTTCAACATTTCATTGGTGCGAAAGACAGTATCACCACTTTTGCACCAAACATTTATTAAAAGCAAGATTTACACTTCGTATCGCAGATGGCATTAGTACCGAGAAGGAGCAATAGTATAAAAACCTACAAAATTGCAGACTTACACAAACTTACACAAAGTTTAAAGTTCATTGGACCACGGTCCTAGGGCACAGATCATTTAGACCGGTGAAAGATCTTCTTTTTGGTCTTATTATTATGGTTACTCACAACTCACAATGGTACGTAGATAATACTACTTTTAAGGAGCTATGTTCATAGGATGTCATCCTATCATGTCTTACAGGATATTATCCTGTAAAAGTTAACGCTTACTGAAATAATTGAATACATATAAATAAATGTAAATATAAATATTTCTTACATTCACACCAATTAGCCTAGCCCAAAGTAAGCACTGTAAGGCTTGTGATATGGATACTAGGTTAACGGATAGACATACATATATGATACATAGAAATGTTATATTTAAAGAAATATATAAAAACATCCATGACTCAGGTACAAATGCTCGTATTCATCATATAAACATTTGCCCCTTCCGGGATTTGAACCCGGGACCATCGGTGCGAAAGGCAGGATCACTACCGTTGCACCAAACGGTCGTAATAAATATATACAATTGTTTTATGTTATGTAGGTTTTTCAATCCCATACGCAGTATAGAAGACCTTTTCTTCAATGATCAGATTCAGCTTTAAGATAAATTATAAGGATCCAAATACGAGAGATTTCTTATGTGTTGATATGATAACCTTGATAACCTAATGTTTGAAATGACATATTAATGTACATACACATACACATATACTACATAAATATCATTCTGAACCTAAGTAGTTGAAGCAATTGTGTTATGGAATTCAGATATAACACCATAACACCCAAACTCGAGCCAAAATGTATTTTTGTTACAAATATATTTTGGCTAACATCGATATGCTCAACAGCTACTTTATTAATTTATTTATTATTTATATTCTTTTTTTTCTGACATAAATATTTTAATTTCAAACTTGTTATTAATCAACTAATTAAAAATCAATTACACCACATTGCAAGTAAAAAAGGGCTTCTATTCGAAGAAAATATCAATAACATTATTCCCTACAATTAACTATGCGGAGGTTTTATTCAAATCAGCAACTGCCCAGACCTCAGGCCCAGACAGTATTGACGTCGAACTCAGCCGGGAGTTGAAGTGTTGGTTTGACGTTCCGATAAGCCGGCTAACTGACATCCGGATACCTGGGAATAAGAATTGTACACCGGGCAGTTTCGACGTTATTATTGATTATTAAAGTGAAATTACAATTTGAATAAAACCATTTTTACCCGATGAACCACGCGTTAATCCTTTCAGACATTCTGTCATCACGACTCTAATATGGAGTCGAATCTTCAGGATTAAATATAAAAAATCCCCAATTTGCGGCAGCTCCATGTTTATGTAACTTATTGGTAGATGTATAAGATATGTAATAATTTTAATATAGTTCGATGGAGCTGGCATGTCAGAAGACAAAAGCTCTTTAATAAAAAAAATAAAAAACAATAAATTTGTCGTAAAGTGTCAGAACTAAATATGAAATTACTAAATAGGTCAAAGCTTTATTAACATAATTTACGTAATTTCCTTGTTACAGTACACGAAAACCACTTTATTTTGCGAATTGCATGTGTTTTACTAATGAAATATTATTGTTTGCTTACGTTTAAGAATTAAAATACCAACTTTAATATATCAATAATCTATCAGAAATATAGTTCATAAATTTTAGCCAAAGAATATTTTTCACCATATGCAAGTAAATACTGTCTCTTAAAGTCCTGTGGTATCCGGTAGAGTACCCTCTAAAGATGAAAGTCTTTAGAGGGTACTCCCGAATAGAAACTCATCACAAAAGTTAGGGATTTTGTCATAATTTCTATGCCTGGCAGATGGGCAGGAGATCAGAGAAAAAAGATCTTGATTCGGAATACGTAGTTGTTTATATTATAGTCTTCGAGAGGAGTATGGTGACAAGCTCCAGTATCATTAGTGGCATTTTACCATACCCTGTGAAGGGTTAGTGCTACTCTACTATGCTAGATACCACTTAAATACTAGATCTTAGCGCCAATTTCTCAAGATATTAGTGGACGTTTATGAACTGAGCTTATTGATAAAGTAATAGTAATAATTCATCTGTGCTCTCCTTTGTTGTTACTCGTAGTTAACAAATTCAGGGAAAATATTTAAATAAAATATAAGCTTACACCCGTTTTTTTTCAAAGCTCACATTGTCAGTGGAATTGCTTATCGCGGCTGTCCGAGTTAAGCCGCCACCGGTTCGATACAAAAAAATATAAAAGTATATCTCTTTGTTTTTTCATTTCCACTATATTTTTCTGTGAATGGCTTTATAATTTTGTATAGGCTTTGGTTTCCTCAAACGTTGTTTCTTGCTATACGAAGTAGTTCTAAGAATCTGATGAATATTTAAATTTCACTTTGGCAAAATTAAGCAATAATTTTGAATATAATTCACTAGCTCGTGAAGGTCGTAGTGCCTATTTAATAAAACAGGAGGGCACACGAATTTTCGAATCCTGTTTCTAGACAGATTTTCAATTTATTCCAAGCATATTTCTTACCCCTATACATATGGTTTTCCTTTCTATTAATTCTTATTTTTATTTTATTAAAGCAGGCAAAGAATACTTACTTTTTATTTAATAGTTTTCTTTGGTTCAGTCCATGTTAGAATGGCCTACCAATTTCGTGCCATATTCTGTATTCTTGAGAAGGTATGGTTGCATACTAAATGATCTCAATAGTTAATAACACATTGTAATAAAATTTTGACCTAATTCTGATGCTCACTATAACAATTTATAGTTACTTTTCATAAAAAAAAAACTCTTAAAAACCTTTACTTCTACAATACAGCGTAAGCTTTTGAATGGGGCGAAAATAATACAATGAGAAATCACCAAATCATACAAAATGGTGAACCATTAATTTTCAATTTGCACTTCAATAATAAGCGCACGAGAGATTAAGCGTTTACTGGAAGAGTTTCATGGTGAAATAAATTTTCCCTTCATGTAGTACATAAATGACTTGAAATGCTAAGTCTACCACCTGAGTGCGATAGACGAAATCTCGATTAACGCTATCCTGACAGATCGATTTTTTTTAGACCTGTAGACGAAATCGAAATAGATTATCTCGATTAGTGCATATTGCATGCTATAAAATAGCCCCAAGATGTGAAAAGGTCATATTCAGCCAAGTTAGGTTTGAATTGAATTAAATACATTATCTATTTATCTAATTACTACCATCGTCTTCATCAAATTTGTTTTTAGCCGAAACATTGCATACATTATCTTAAAGTCCTGTGTAGGCTCCTGGGTACTTGCTCTGCCCCTTGGCATAACCTAGGTGTTCATCTAACTGTTAACTGCTAACAATTCATAATAAATCAATGACAATATATATAATATTTTATATTATGCAGTGGAACTAAAGTTTTCAGTGGCAGCACTGCGAAGGGCAGTAAAAAGAGTGCTGTTATGGAACATTCTGACAGTTCTTGCGAACAAAAGATTGAATAATATTTTTTGCAAGACACTTATAATATAAGATTGGTTAATTATCCGTCTATATCTTACTTTCTGTTTCTTGATGGAGAGATAGTCGCAGTGATCCTAACCAGCCAGAAGGGCTACTATAGTTATATTATATTTCTGTTAAATGACAGGCAACAACTCATAGTAAGGATATCTATCCTAGAAACCAATGATTATACCGAAAGAACTTTTACCGTTATTCCCATTAACCTCAATATGAATGGCCGTCAGAATTCCATTCATTACTTTTCAGACACGGAACACTTGATAACGATGTTACTATCGCTCTTGATGCTGATATCAAAAACAAGGATAAATAAAATACAAGGCCTCATCCAGTTGTTTCAACATCGAAGCGACAACGAAATAACAGTAATCTCCATAATTCGCGTCGCGAATTGGAATTTTCGGTAAATAGCGGGACGAACTGCCCCCTACCAATTGGAAGTTTAAATGCAAATCACGAACATTTATCGGCTCGTATTAGTCTATTGAATTGTGTGGTGACAAATTGGTTTAGTTGATTTCGTGTATATTCTAAGCAGAAAACTGTTTTATCTGAATTTCTATAAAAATATTAAGGGGAGATATTTAAAGATATCTTGTAGAGGATTCAGTCGGTGGGGACTTACTGTGTGGGAAGTCCCAATTCCGAATCCTTCTTTACTGAAAATCGGAGGAAAAAGAAAACAACCTTCTATGTTTTAAGCACTGCTGATTTCTCGGCTAAGTCATTAAAACTTTAAAAAACATGAACAACATAAACAAAAAAAGGTGAATTTAATATAATATAGTATGATCTCAAATATTCAATCTAAGAAATAACAGATTAAGTAATAATAATATTAAATCATATTAACAATAAAAAACAAGAAGACTTAAAAATATTTATGAATAATAAAATTACTAAAATAAAATAGTTTTTCAAATTTTTACTTATTCCATGATAATGATAAAATAAGGTAAAAGAGATATTTTAGAAAATCGCATTAACGGCAAAATGCAAATCGATCAAATTCAACAAAGTAATAATTACAATGCCCATGGGATTAATAAGTATGCTAAATTAAATACCAGAAATTTCCCATTAATACAATCTGACAGGTTCTCTGAATATCAACATTACGAGGGTCCTTCAAAGTAGGCCGCTTTCTCTGGGACAGGCCTCTAGAGATCTTCCAGGAATACATTTCATCGGAATGGCGATTGTAAGGATTTATTTGCACACGGGAGAAATTATAGAAAATCTAAGATGGATATGTCAAAGCGAATGATCGAGAATTTCGAAAAAGTGTGTTTTTGTTCAAATCTTCATTGGAGAATTACTAATGGATTCTTTAAAATATTTGTTTCCAATCTTTTGGAGAGTGGAGATTAAGAGATATTCAAAAGATGTATAGACCGTGCCGAGCAATCTCAATTGAAAGCGCTGATAAATGCAGACATTAATTGAAAATTACAGACATTAATAATCCTATTTTTTTTTTAAACTTTTATGGGCATACATTAGTATTAAGTAAAATGGGATTATTGACATGTTTTTATTTTACTTTTGAACCTTCCATATTTTGGTGCATTTCTATGTGCCATGGTTACGTAAGAATTGATGTTTCTTCGAGTGGATGTTATGGCTATAAAAGCCTCACAAAAAAAATTTGGGGGTATCCCCTTTTGTTAATATTAAGTCATATATTCTGATTCAAGTACGTTATTGAGTCCTGTATCAGAATTTAACACGTTCGCTGACAGTACGTCCACAGGCGGGAAATTTAAATGATGCGTTGTGACAGTACGTCAAAGGACGGGGAACTTTTATTCACGAGTAATGACACTACGTCGACTGTCGGGAATTTTGCGTATGAGTATTAGGGAGAGCAGTATCCACTGTCATATTGTGAGCACTCTCATATTTCTTACTGTCGTATTACGAGTTTTATACGTAGTTACATATAGTGCTGTCTCGTTCTCTCACGCCCACACGTAAACTCTCGTGCATGGGCATTACGTCCAACGGCGCGGACGCGCGCTAGCTTTTCATTCATTCAGTGTGGCCGGTGCCATTTTAGCAGCGAGCACGTGTATACGACGCGGAAATGGTAAGTAAATGTTGTTTTTACTTGTTTTGAGAGATTTAATGAGTTTACGTAATGTATAAGGACTACTTGGACACAATAATACATAAGGCCACGGTGCTGGTATTGTGTTTTTCTAATATCAATTTATTTCTTGTTTAAAACCGTGCCTACATGATATTGTAATAAAAATATCGTTTATACCTACATAGTACTATCAGTTCCCCTTTAGGACTAGATGGCTATGTGTGACCCTGAGTGGTGTGTCTGGGATATTAATTTATTTTTAGTTTCTTTAAATGTTTCCTATTACTTTATAGGAACTAAAGTTTGACCGTCTACTCTCCGAATGTCTGTAAGCGTTTTTAACATGAGAAATAATATAGTGCTTATGTATTGAGGTAAATTCCCTGTTCTGAAGCCGGCTGTGTACTTTTTTGCTAAAACTAAACAATAGAGCTGTGCCTGCCAATGTGATAGTTGTGTACTTACCAACAAGCTTTATTTTCTGATTTCGTGGTACCTTGTTTACATTGCTAACAGTTTACTTTTAATTTTAGATGTCAGCAAATAATCCTAAAAACCTCAGAAAAACCTCTTCGATGATCTGTCTTCAAACTCGGAAGATGAACAGGACCCGTACAAGGACGAAGACGGTAATTATGGCTCTGACGAAAACTTTGAGCCACAACAGGTGGACGTCAACGTCTCTGGACGTAGTGTCGCATAAGGTTAATAATTAACCCTCCAATGTGACACTACGTCGTTGGACGTCAACGTCCCAGGGCGTAGTGACGTATTAAGATGAAATTTAAATACTAACATATGTAAGTACGTCTGTCGACGGGTAATCAAATAGTATGGGAAATTCTACTGCCGTATCATGGTAATAGAGCAAATGGCTAATGTCAGCGAACGTGTTAAGCAACATATTTTAGTATGCCATCTGTTGGCTGCTACTGTGATTGTGACTCGTACAAATCATTAAATGTCAGTCACACCAGTTCCTGATAATATTTCAGATATTTAGTTATCTACCATTTAACACCGTTTAACATATAAAGCTGCTGATGCCCTTAGTGTCGCATATCTTTCTGTTCCCTCCGCAAGTGTACACTGTGATAAATTATGTTCTTCTTTGCAGTTATATACAATAAACTGTATACATTATTAGGTATGCTATGAATTTTGCGTTTATATTGTAAATTCTATTACGCAGTTTCATGCTGAACTCTCGCCGTGTAGCTTCACATAGTTGACATCAAAACGATATTAAAATGAGGAAAATATGCTGCTGAACATATAGCACTGAAATTCTTGTATAAAACTTAAGATTTTCTAGAAAACGACAGCGTGTAGTCGAGTTTCGTGCCAACAAGGTTTAAAATTTATTTTATAGATTCTGGTTCTATGAAATAACGAAATGCCTTCAATGAATAAGTCAAATATAATGAGTCTACCGAACAAATCCGTTGTATACTCGTAATTCTCATCTCAGAGTATCACCGTTGTCGTGTATTAACAGTAATCCTCTTTACACTGACTTCAATATAGCGTAATCCTTAAGACTCCTTAAGATATATTTTCCCGAAAAAATTATGAATCATTACCTATGAATATTAAGGTAAGAACATTATGATTGATTCATTGATTATATTCTTGGAAAGTATAATGGTACAAATATTTGAGGAAGTCGGGATATTGTTTTCAATTTTCATCAGTATTTATTATCAGCCTTATAATAAACTGTAAAAAATAAATCTGATTTAATTTATACCAATATGGGGGATAAGGTCACGTTACATTTGAGGGTGCCGCAGCTCATCGGTCGAGATGTCAGCTTTAACCCAAGCGAACTGAGTTCGATCCTCGCCGATGTACTACAGACGTGAACCCACTGGTAACACTTGCGTTTAGCTTACCACGAGGGGACGTGTTTAGCGAATTGTTAATATTCTATAAAAAAGGTACTTTATTTCTTAATGCATAGTAGGAAAAACGCTGCACCTGAAAACGAATTTGACCCAATTAGTGACGGAACGCAAATTTAATACAATTGTTGCTACATTATGGAAGCTTGCTAGGTGGATATAAGAGAAGAATCGTCATCATTATCAGCTGTCTCCACTGTTGGCGCACGGACCGTTTTTATGGGCAAGAACACCGCATGGGACATGGCCAATGACCTCGGGTTCAATGCGGATTAGTGGCTGCAAATGCATGAAATAGCATAACGTATCTTGCTTCAGAATTAAGTTAATTTTTGATCATCCATGCAGTGATCGGTGTGCCGGTTAGGCATGCAATTAACTAATGAGTAAGAAGTAAGATTAGGGTCATACCGTCGATAATAATTAGTTGACACGTATTTAGCATAGCTTAAGAAAGTAAAATAAATATATTTCTACATCATCAACTGGCATATCACTACGTCTTCTTGGTGTACGGTAATATTTAGTGACCATCGACATTAGTAGCAATATTCGGAGGCCTGAGAGTGGGCTGCCTGGGGGCTGCGGTCCTCCGGCTAGTCCACCCAATATCAACAATTGAAAGAAAAACGTTTATACGATATTTCTCTGCCAAATGAGCTCCGCAACGAAGGCATCATCAGGAAGCATACCGTACAAGTACTACGGGAGTAGCAGCAACGAGCTACGTTACAGCTCCAACGACGAAGTTGCCTTTACCCACCCATCTTAACTCACCACAGAATGGGACTAGATAAAGGCACTGACAGCGAAAAAAGTATCAGAAAGTGTTAATGCTACAGATCAAGATCCTCTGGTTATCACAATACGAGTCAAGAAATACACCAATTAAGTATAAATAATAAGTAAATTATATAAACAAGCATAGTATTGAGTGAGCACGTTGTTTTTAGTATATAAGCCCACATTTTTAGAAAGTAAATATACATCTACACCGTCAACTGGAGTATCACTACGTTTTCCGGTCACCATAGTTTAATCTGCCATTGTGAAATTAGCTTAATCTCCGCAATCGTATGCTGGACGTGTTTATCACTGCATTATCAAGCTCTTCGGATTGAGAAAAAAATCTGAATAAAACAATTTTTTACGGATTTTGCGCTTATTTTATTTTATATTTAATCCTGACGTTTTGACTTTTATATAGGAGCCGTGATCATAGGATGAGGATCATATATAAAATAAAATATGCGCAAAATCCGTAAAAAAGTGTTTTATTCAAATGTGTATTGTTCGCGGAAGTGTAAGAACTAAATAGGAAAGAAATCGTCAAACAAACCGACCGCTAACATACTTTCTTCACATTCGTCAAAGAACCAAACAAGGAAAATCAGGGTCCTATTAGACGTAGACAACTTGACCACAAATGTAAATAGTGTTATATTCACATGATTAACTGAAGCAGTTCAGTTATATTGCTTAGCGCGCGGTATGTGATGAGGATAGTTAAGAAACTTTCGCTAAGGTCTGTCATGACAGATGTCTCTAGAGATATGTGACCATAAAATAAATTGACGGTCACTTTGTCAAACCCTTTTGAGAATGTACATATGATTCAGTGAATATTCTAAAAGAATTGTAAAAACTGGAAATAGATTTTGTGAAAGCCTAAGTTATAAGCTGAAAAGTGAAATATATACATTACAGAAAAAGTTTTTATCTCAAAATTTGGGATGAAGTAAAAAAAAAACATTCCAAATAAATGCTGGTTTTGGTCCTTCATAATACCTTCTCAAGTACAATTAAAGACAGAGTTTTAATTTGTTATATTGAAGGAAAAAAAATTGGTGGATTAAAAAAGGAGTACCTTAGTATTTTTTGAATTTGAATAACACTTTTACGGATTTTGCGCATATTTTATTTTTTAAATAAAACAATTTGATATAAATAAAAAAAATACCAATTAGAAACGTGCCCGATTAAAATATTGTGTAGGTAGTAAAAATAAATCACAACCATCTTAGTCATCCTGTGATCACGACTCCTGTAAAGGAGTTGAAACTTCAGGATTAAATATAAAATAAAATATGCGCAAATTCCGTAAAAAAAGTGTTTTATTCAAATGTGTAAGAACTAAGTATACTTTTTGAGTGTTTAAGCGTACCAACATTAAAATACAAATAGCTACAAATACAAATAGCTTTCTGGCCACACTCAAACAACTTCTTTAAACTTAGATTGCTACGGCAGGTAACGGAGAATCCTCAAAACATTTATTTTAAGACTCAGATTGACTTTTCAACTTCCATCCATTCTCAGTAATTATTTTTTCATTACACTTACAAGAACTTTTTATCGTTCTTTGTTGTTTTTCGACAGTATGAGGTAATTTATCTAAGTATAATATTACGCATAAATCCTTTACTGTTTATATTTTGAAAATGTACTTCATTTGTCTAACAATACATAGTTAAAATGTGGGTCTACCGCCATCAAAGGTTTTCCTATACAATGGGAGTCAGGCTTCCCATTGGAATTCAGTAAATTACAGCTAGATTAACACACAACTTAATATGGTAAATAACATGAGCCTTAGTCTTAGTCATATGGTAAATAACATGAGTATTATACTTATCACAACTAACAACGCCTTTTATAGCATAAATTCCCATGCATCAATAATTAAGCATATATAAATTAATTAAACTATCACTAAATTTTAGATTGTAGTTTTTTTTGCAATTTTCGGATAGTGTTTTGTTTTAACCACAAACAAGTAAATCTATACTAAGTGACATAAGTTGTTGATAAAACAACTTATGTTACTTAGTAGTAGTGAAAATATATTTAATAGAAAATCTTAAAAAAGTCTAGATTAAAGATACTGTTTTTTGTCATTATCTATCTTTTTTTACTACAAACTATATATAGGTATATAGTATTTTTTGAGTTGTTCAAGAAATTGTTGATAACTATCTCGATTAAACTTTCTGCTTAGCCTGATTTGGACTGTTAAATTAATAACTCAATATTAGTTTTGTATCATTCTTTGACGAGAAGCCGCTTTGTTCAAGTTCAACCACGTTTAAGAGGAGACAGAGAACAATGACAATTTACTCACCCGGAACACACATGACATTTAACTTGTTTACAACTATTGACAGATGGCACTAGCTGTACTTAATTTTGATACCTAACTTATCACAATTATGATAAGTTTAAACTAAAAAAAGTATTTAACACATCTCTAATAAATTACAAATTTTAATACTGTATTTATAATAGATTTATGAACCAATAATGTTTAGTTATTACTTTTTAAACAAATCTGTTGGCGGCTTCAGCTGTTTTCTAAAAATGCTTAAAATTATATTTGTGTAACGAGAGATAACTAGGTATATGTATTTTATTGCACTTACTATGTACCATCTATTTGTTACCTTAATGCAATGATTTTTAAACTAAAATTATCAACTTTAAACATCATTATAACAATGTATATGGAATGTTGTGATTAAAAAAGCTGAATTCTAAATGTAAATATTGTCCAACAGACATAGTTGCTCATTTAAGGTCAATCAAAAGAATTATATGAATGTAAACAATCTTCTTCACACAGTACCAGATATGTGTGCGCATAAGTCATAAACACAACTCAGTCGTCATTATCCAACGCGAATGACGTATTTCGAAAGAAATGACAATCAATGCAAATATTTTCGGTATGTAGAGACACTAGGGGCGATCAACTTTACGCCACTAGTCACTATAATGTTAAAAAACATTCATATGATTGGTTTAAACTGATAGGTTTTCCACGGTATCAATTTTTCAAAGGTTAATGATGTACCTTTATTTACGACGACCTGCGTATCGTTTAAAATACACGAATGAGTTGGTTTATTGGAGCGAAGCTCCCATGGATCAGCTTCAATGACGCAATGTCTGATACGCCATAACTTCCCGAGTTCTTAACCGATTTCAATATTTTTTGGGTGGAATGAAATCAATACATTTAGATCGTGACGGAATTAAAAGTAGTCATGACCAAACACATAGGCTCTATGGAATTTCCTATTGAAATAAAAAGCGCGCGCTTTTTGAAAGTTTTCATTCTTATGGAATTTTAAAGCGAACCTTTACGCTTAGAAAGTGCATCGACCTAGTTAATTTAGTAGCCAGCAACATCAACACCACACGCGTCTGCAGCCAATTGGACGCGACGAAAGCCGAGAGTAGCTGACCGCGTACAAGGAGCCGAGTGGCTGTCGCGGAGTCAGAGCGCAGCAGGCCCACTTCAAAGCTGGGTAAATTGCATTCAAATAAGGAACTTGTAACGAGGCGCCATAGCTATATTGGCGACTCGTTGCTTTCATTGCGCTCTTATCTGGCCATTTTTCATATTTTCTTTTTCTCTTGGTTTCTGTTTTTAAATTTACTGTCTGTCTCTTTTTATTTGTTTTGTTCTCGGAGTACATTCTTACCAGAGTCAACGCGTAGAGCGGTTGACTCACCGCTAACAATTATTTAAATATATTTATAGTGCTGAGCAGTTATAATAAGCTCATAAGCATAACTCACAAGATTTCCTGTATCTGTATTCCGTACCACCAGTTCCTCTTATATAAAAGTCTATAAGTTTCTTTAAGGCACTATTGTAAGTAACCCTACCTTTTATAATATGTTTTTTGGCGGTTCACACACTAGAGATGCGTCCCGCCGCGGTGCGCGTAGTGACAGAAAACGCGCCCCCGCGCGGAGGCACAGATCTGCCTAACTTAGCGGTGTAATCTGCTTCTCCGCGCGGTGTAGCAATACAAGTTGACCCTACTTTTTCACGCCCCACGCTCCCGCGCAGAAACTGCGCGCGGGGCGCCTACCCGCGCGTTCCCGCGTCAGCAGTGTGTTGTCATAGGCGTGTTTTCTATATTAATTGAGATTCTTGCATACAATGATAAAATCTGCGGCCACGCGCTACGCGACGGGGCGCGGTGCAGTGTGTTAACCGCCTTAGTGATAAATGTGAAATTGTTTTTGTATTCAGGGTAATTTACCTATTTATATAATTGTTTCAGTTGTGCCTTAATTCCATAATTATTAAAAATATAAGTGACGAAGTGACGAAGCCTTTTCATTAATCCCGGCCGCACCCCATCACAAACTTAACTACTTTATGGATGCTTCAATTTCCTTTAGCAAATAGTAAAATACGCAGCCCGACGCGCACTGTTGAGAATCTTACATTAAAGAGGACTTTACAATAATCTATAAGTAAGTCAATTATTAGTTGTCTTATTAATGTGAAACTGTATGTCACCAGTATTTAAAATTACTATTCCCCAGTTAAAGTGCAATGTAATCCAGATTTGTAATTCATGAATCCAGTCAACGCCGCGGCCAAGTTAAATTAAGTTTTCATGTCTGCTCGGACACTTACCTGTTTTGCTCAGAAGTTATAACCAGAGTTGCATTTTACAACTTCAAGCTCACCAGTCAGTACTACCATAGTTGATATGATGTTTCTTAGTAAGGAAAGGATACAGGATAAGATGTAGGTGTAAAGATAATTTCCACTTTTAGATCTAAAATGACCTAATCCAAAAAAGTCTTTCAATTTTCTCATATAATACTAAAAAAAAAAAAACTTACATTCACACCAATTAGCCTAGCCCAAAGTAAGCACTGTTATTATTGTGTTATGGATACTAGGTCAACGGATAGACATACATATATATTACATGGATATGTTATATCCATAGAAATATATATAAACACCCATGACTCAGGTACAAATGCTCGTATTCATCATACAAACATCTGCCCCTTCTCGGATTTGAACCCAGGGCCCTCGGTGCGAAAGGCAAGATCATTACCGTTGCACCAAAGTATCTATCCTATCTATCTATCTATCCTATTAAACAACTTTTACATTTTACTTAGTTGCATTTATTTAATCTGATATTATTTATCTTAAAGTAATCTATTATATTAAAAAGCTTAAGTAACTACTTTAAGTGGAATTCATAATTCTTCATTAGATTCTTACCTATTTCTGCCGCAAAGCAGCAGTGCTTGCATTGCTGTGTTCCGGTTTGAAGGGTAAGATGTGGCAGTGAAATTACTTGGTACAGTGACTTTACATCTTGTGTCACAAGTTGGCAACGTACACTGTGGTTCTTGTGGGAGTTGCAGTTTTGCTGCGAATCTAATAAGAGAATCTAACAAGAGCCACATGTATTATAGGTGGCTGTTACCACTTACCATCAGGTGGGCAGTTTGCTTGTTTGCCAACTTTCAGCAATAAAAAAAAAAGATAGATTTGAAGGAATTACAAATTTCACTTGAAATAATAATATCGTAATTCCTTCATAACTATCAAATCACAATTTTAGATCGGTCACTTTAATTCTAAGGATATTGGACCGGATATAACCTCTTACTTTGTCGGCCTCTGTATGTTAATGTCTTTGATGTAAACCGTAATCTATTCTTATTAGGTTATTTTTTATATATTTCTACTTTAAAATACATCTTTACAGAATTATTTTTTTATTATTTATTTATTTAAACTTTGTTGCACACAAAATATGTACAAATGGCGGACTTAATGCCATTAGGCATTCTCTACCAGTCAACCGGAGAGTTAGAAACTGATAGTGTATTGGAGGTGCATTGAAAAGGTAAATACATACATACTGACATCATGTTTAATAAATAATAAACATATATAAACTAATAAACATACCTATATAAAATAATAAACATATATAAAATAATAAACTACTTAAATATCGATACACTAAATCAATATTAGTATTACTAGACATAAAAGTGTGATTAAGTGGAAAGGTTCGGAGTATTTAAAAGGAGATCGCGAACCAGTCGTTTGAAATTAAAATATATCATATTTATATAATATTTATATCATAGGTCTAGATTTTGATGCTGCAAACATGCAACGAGGAGAAATCACAATAATACACATAAACCTAATATTAATTTATAACAATTATAAAGTTATAGGTAATTTTTATAACAGTTTATAAATTTAACTCTTACAATGAACTGGTTTTGGATAATGCGAAAACTGTTGACATAACTTTAAAGTGATACTGGTGAAATATCTTTAAAAATAGTACTTACTAAAGTTAAAAGAGATGTATAAACATGATAATTATATATGAATATTACATATCTATGTATCATATATGTATGTCTATCTGTTACACTAGTATCTATAATACAAGCTTTACAGTGCTTACTTTCGGCTAGGCTGATTGGTGTGAATGTAAGAAAAAAATATTTATTTAATTATTTATGTATAATACTAGTGGACCGTATGTAGCCGGGCAGAATCGCTACCGTTACACCAAAAGGATGTCAGATCATTGAATTAAATATTATACAATTTTGTCACAAAATTTTGTCTGAGTATTAGGGGAGATCGGGTTATAATTAATAGAGGTAAGTAAGTACAAGCGAATTTCTCAAAACCTATACATACTAAACCTACAGCGACTGCTTTTGAAGGCCGCCTAGATCACGCCATCTGATTCGAGATTGTTCCAAAAACATTAATTATCATAATAGTTAAAGGATCATTAGTTTTTTTTATGTTTAGATGTTTTGTAATTTGTAATGTTATATTATATAAGAAAATGTGCTGCATACACATCCGAATTAATTGCTCTTTCATTAATGGAAAGTAACGTTAATTTGTTATTTTTCATATAAGTTGATGTAACAGAATGTTAATACTTACCCCAGAGATGTTAATTCTAGCCCTTAAAATAATTTCGGAGGTACAACTAAAAATGTGATTGTTATCAATTGTGAACCCCCGACCTACTACATGAATAATGTTTTATATAAGTACATTAAATCAAATGTACAATAAATTGCAACAAATATAGAATCTAAAATTATAATTAATTTTTATTATAATAACACATTTAAATAACTAACTGAATTCAAACGACATTAAATTATATAACTTTAACGTGAGATCATCAGTATTGATATCAAACATATCTTGCGATACGTACATTTACAAAAAAAAACGATTTTAATATGTGTATATTGTCCGTATTATATGTGTATATATTTACCTGACTCCATAAAAACACTGAAAGGAAACGTTTTTAAAACATCTGTAACAAAATGGCTTCTTGAAAAGTGTTTTTATAGTATACAAGGAATATATAGGTTTTAAGGACAATATAAAATAAGGATAATTTAATTGATTGTAAGATTTAATAATTTTGACATACGAATTTGCATATAATGAAATTGTAAAATAATTAAAATTAAAATTTGCACGTGTGCCTAGCAGGGTGATTACATGACTTAAACAAGATTTTTACCTTATTATTATTTTAATATGTGATTATGTAAATAAATAATGATTTGACATTACACATCTGACTCACCAATTTTATATCCGTCTTGTCATACTTTCACGGTAAGAATATGTTTGTATAAACTTTGAAAGAATTAATAGCAAGCTACCAATTTCAAAGGTGAAAAGATTTTCTGAAAATGCTAATGCTGCCAATCTCAATTTTCGAAGTCCGCTAAGAAATCAAGTCGGATTTGGGATTCATGAACCCGGCGGTCGCCGCTGGAGTTTAATCAAGTTTGCTTGGACGCTCTATGAGTGGACATTTTTTAAACCGTAACCCTACTCGACTTCACAGTGAAAATATAATCTTTTCGTATCCAAATTATAGCCACATAAATACAATAACAAAAAAGAGTGTGCTTTAGACCACACGACTGAGGTAAAACTTCTTTAGCATCTATATTTATACAATGTGTCCCGTCACCAGTGTCGGAGCCTTTAATGGTGTGAAATATGGCATTTTTATCGACAAATTACCCCTCAATTTTGTTTTTCTCTTACGGCCGCCATTTTGTTTTCTTGGAAACCAAAACCTAGGCTCTCATACTAATTCGACCACCACTACTCATGTAAATGTCCTATCAACATGAAAAAGGTGTCATTTGATAGCTAAACATGTAGATAACAGTTGCACAGCCATCATATAAAACAAATAGATTCTTTTTGTGTATTTTTTAATTTTTGAGAAAAACCAAATATGAGGGGCAATTTGTCGATAAAAAATGCCATTTTTCACACCATTAAAGGCTGCGACACTGGTGACGGGAAATATTGTATAGATATGTTACCGGCAATGTGTATAATCCGGTATTGTATACAATACCTAGGCAATGTATAGAATACCTAAAACGGGCAGGTAAAGTATGAAATAGAATTTATTTTACACTTTACCTAGGTATTCTATACAATGCCAAACTTGCAGCAGGTAATGTAACACTCGAATGCAAAAAAACGCAACCTAACCTAAACTAACCTAACCTAACCCTTGGGTGCAGAGAGCAATTCCGAAACCAAATAATGTATCTCGATTTTTTGTTGTACCATTTGCATTCCTTTTTTTGTATTCACAATAAATACCCACCATTTTCCAATGATGATATGACGCGGTTCCTGGAGTATGATGCTCCAACGCCACGGGGAGACGGAGGGGTTATGTGGTGTGACCACTAAAAACCCAAGGGTGCTCCGTCTACCGCGTGTGCGGCGAACCACGGGAATGGTGTATGCTACCGCGGTTAACCTAACCTAACCTAACCTAAAGTTGATAATAAAGTTTATTTCAAGTAAATACAACATGTTTTATTTGTCCGCTATTTGATAAGTAAGTCTGTTAAGATTTATTGATATTAACCGGCTTACCTAACATTAGTTTAGTCTTAAGATTTATTTATTTTACACATTACCGGTGAACCAGCAGGTATTCTATACATTCCCTAGGAATTGTATACAATACCTAGGTAAAGTATGAAATGGACAATGATATTCATGATATTTCATACATTGCCTGGACGCCCCAGGGATTGTATACATTACCTAGGGATTTTATACAATACCTGAATTATACACATTGCCGGTAGCAGATACATATATATTAGATATACGAAACGTTATTGGCTACGAGAGAAAGAGAGAAAGAAAATGTGTGCTTGCACCTCTCTCTTGCCCCTAGAGTAATATATGAAACGTAACTCTCTCACTCACTTATATCTCCCTCTCAACCTCCGTTCGCCTTGCCCGATCACACTTTTCGTAACGTACTCATCACGCATTCACCAGCTTACTCCCCAAATCAAGCCTGCGTAATGAAGTTTTACTTCAATAATTATATTTTGTTACTTAAGCTTTTAACAACTAGATATTTTGGTTTTACTGCTAGATTATTACAACAAAGAAAAATTTCGCAAGTGTCGGGTAAAACCGCCACACCTGATTATAAATTGATTTTTTAATAATATCTTTAAATATAAAGTAAACTAATGTTACTAATTATAATATTCCGGAGAACTCACATCAATTTATCAAACCGAAAAACTAAAGCTTGCACGGATACTAAATAAGGGATATATACATATAACGTATGCACGAGCGGTTGACGTGGCCAAGCCGTTATCTGTTTGTTATTCGTAATTTTAAATGTGCATTATTCATGCAAACAAACAAAATTGTGCGTGTTTGTTCCGACATGTGGCTGAAGTTTACTCCTTAAAAACGATTATCTAAAAATAGGCGAAGGAAGCAAATGAATTCATAAATTTTTCCATATAAATTTGATAAAATGCATTACTCAAATTATGGTATTATTATTTAGAATCATTTTTCTCTTTTTTATTATTTATGATATTTTCCATGTACCTATACTAAACGCTATAGTAAGGAAGAAAGAGAGAATGTGTTAATGTGTACTTGGAACTGAGGAGCGGGGAGCGCTATAAGATCTGCGAGTATTACGAAGAGGAAATGGGAACCTTCACTTTTTGTTACCGTTTGACTTTACTACCCATCTATTTTTCATACTGTGCATATATAGCATATGTAACGATTCTTAAGGATACACCAGAATATCAAAATGACTTTAATTCAATTGTAATCATTGTAAACCAGTTTCGTTTTTTGAAAAAAAAAATCAATAACCAATAAATAATAAGTAATGATCACATTACACAGGATTAAGAGTAATAACAATAGTATAAATAATATCAAGCAAGTCACTGGTGTTACGCGGAACAGGAATTAAACCATAGAATGTTATAAAATCAATCTATCAACGGGTCGTTTAACCATTCAAAATGGGAAACTCAGCGACGCGTGTGACTTATTTACATTTTATCTCGTTTATGTAAATTGAACTAAAATTTACCATGTTTCGATTACTAAAACGTAATATGTTACGTCTCGACGTCAAAGTAAAGCTGCGTACATACACTTGTATTTTGAATATTTGTTTGCTATAAGCGAGATTCAAATGTAAAAAATACGTTATTCTCTTGTTCAACTTCAAGTACTCCATTTTAACGAATTTACAATGTTTTTTGTTATTTAATTCAAAATACAGTAAATTATTTATTAATATTTGGGACAGTTACTCAATTTTAATATAATCTTACCAGAAAAAGTAAACGTCAGAAGCAAAAGATCAAACTTTAAGGCGTCGTAGGTAAAATGTGACTGAACTGTCAGTAACTGAGAATTTTATACTCCCAGCACTCTTGGTACGGCATGTTATAACCGTTAGATGGCATATTAATATTTGTGTAGCTTATAACTAGTACGTTATCCATAGATTTCACTAGTATTTATATATTAAAGAACTCTTCTTGCAATGTCCGGGTTTGAGTCCCTGCAGGGGTTTATATAAGTGATAAATACGTCAAACACTTTATTGATACTTATTAAGAATCTGGTTTTTTATATATTTTTCATAATTTTTATGTTTAGTTAACAAAAAAAAACAAATCAATTGATTTAATCAAATTTTATAGACTTTTATATAATTTCAGTAGGGCAATAAAATATCAAAATAATACCGGATAATATCATAATGTATAATTATGATTTAATACTTTATATTATTACATTTAAATAATTCTTTAAATTTTACTTTTTTATGTCAAAACATTTCAAAAACAAAGCATTTTTACATATCATACAATTCTTATATATAACGTAAAAAAACAATCAATTGAAAGAGTACTCACCCGGATAGCAATGGGATATGTTTTCGAGTCCCGCCTTACACCTGAGACAAGATGATATTCTTCTTGAATTAATTACTTTATATATCAAAAATTATCAGTTAAATGCTTAATCAATAAAAAATAAATAACTGTTTCTCTATTATCGATAGTTAGATACTTGTAAAATACCTAGAATATGAAGAGGCAGTGCTGACGTCAGCTAAAAAATACTTGAATAAATATGACGACTCAGTTAATGTGTCAATATGAGTTTGAGTTATGCCTGACACAACTTATGTCTATACTATCTTGTAATAATTTGTTACTGCGCTTGATTTGGACCAGGCTTTATCTTACACCAATTTATTTTTATTTGTGAATGTATACTGTACTTGTAAAAAAAAACCGACTCCAAAAATTACTCTACAATTGGAAGCACCACTAAAAAGTTAATTTTTTTTTGTCTTTTCTATGCTTTTACTACATTAATATTAAAAGTTATTTTTGGAGTCGGTGCCAGTAAATTTTCATTATAAACCTACAGTATTCAAAGAATTTAAGTATTAATTAATTAAAGGTATACTCTTTCAAATAAAAAAAGTTTTTTCCAAATCGGTTTATAATTGACAAAGTTATGAAGTAACAAACATTTAAAAAAAATACAGCCGTATTGAGAACCGGTTAAAAACTAGATTGTTATGTATCGCGACGATTGGCTAGTTCTGATAGTAATAAGTTCTTCTGTGCACCAAAATGTAAAACCAATTTGAGGTCACATTGCTTCTTATTGCGTGCAATATCACTTTATAAAGAATACGGTCATGTAATCGACCTTAATCTAACTTCCATTTCTGGAATTAAGAAAGCAATGATCAAATATAATTTAATTATATTGTTAGTCCAGAGGCCCTACCATCACGTCTTATAGCGATTCAAGTTTAGCTGTTAAAAAGAGACGCCACTATAGACCGCGTATAGCGGTGTCTCACTTTGACAATCGGACTTGAATCGCGCTAAAAGATGATCGTAAGCCCTCAGTATATAATAAGTTTGTATAGCAAGTTTAAACAATTTAATTAACTTAGACTTTAGTTAATGCATGCATAAAAGTAATCGGACACTTAGTTTTAAAACCTTATGTTATCTAGTTGTGTAAGGTATAGTGTACTCATTGTTGTGAGAGCCTAAATAAATAAATAAATAAAATTTTATTATTATATTCCGAAGTTTGTATGAAATATACAATGTGTCCCGTCACCAGTGTCGGAGCCTTTAATGGTGTGAAATTTGGCATCCTTTATCGACAAATTGCCCCTCAAATTTTGTTTTTCTCTTATGGTTATAAAAAGGCCGCCATTTTGTTTTCTTGGTAACCAAGACCTGGGCTCCCATACTAATTCCACCACCACTACTCATGTAAATGTCCTATCAACATAAAAAAGGTGTCATTTGATAGCTAAACATGTAGACAACAGTTACACAGTCATCATGTTTCAATTGCCACGGAATAAAAAATAGAATTTTTTTTCTTTTTTTATAGAAAATAGGGATGCGCTTGACCACCATCTCGCCTGATGGTAAGCGTCGATGTGATCTAGGATGCGACGCGCTTGCCTAGAAGGTACCTATTCACTCGTGACTTGAAGCCCCTAAATTGTATTTGTCAGGAAACACAGACTCAGGCAAAGAGTTCCACTCCTTAGCGTTACGTATCACAAAATTGGAACCAAAACGCTTAGTGCGACTCTTTGGCATATCCACCATATAACGGTGTCGCCAGTTTGTAAGTCTGGTTGTCCGATGATAAAATGGGGACGGCGTAAGAAGATTGTACAATTCAGCTGCACATTCTCCAAAATGTATCCTATAAAATACGGATAGGCTTGCCACCCCTCGTCTATGCTCAAGGCTCTTGAGCTCTTTATAGAAAAACAAATAGATTCTTTTTTGTGTATATTTTAATTATTGGCTTTTAGAGAAATACCAAAATTGGAGGGGCAATTGGTCGATAAAAATGCCATATTTCACACCATTACAGGCTCCGACACGGGTGACGGGACACATTGTATAAATCTTATTATTTTATATATCATTAAAAAGAGAATTTCTGATAGGATAAGGTACATTAGGGGCGTTACCACCAGTATGAAGAAGTCTTTACAGCAATATGTGGCATGCGCTCATAATTTCCATTCCGTGTTAAATCTCATCTTTGTACAAATCAAATATTTAGCTTAAGATGGGATGGGAGGTATTTATGAACGTATGAGCAACGTCGGGGTACGCCATATTGTTTCCGGAATGAATAACTGTTTGTACCAATAGTTTAACATTATAAAGAATAATAATATTTAGGTAAATAAGTTTAATGCATGAAGATGAATGCCCAATATTTTGAGATGTAAAAAGTAATTGTTTATAAGAAACAGTTTATTAACTTTGTTTTTATTATTTTTTTGCATTCGCAATGCAATATTTGTATAAGGTATAAAATACGTTTGTAAGAAACAACTACGCCTCCGAGTCCTCAGGTGGAATTCGAACCCACGACCTTTCGCTATACGGGCGAGTGTTCTGATCGCTGAGCTACCGAGACGCTGGCAAACGTGTCGAAATTTACAAACGTATTTCAACTTCTACTACGAGCTTTTATCGTTCCACTAATGTTGAACGCTAACTACCTTCAACATCGAAAGTAATATTTTTACAAATATTAAACAATCGATTAAGATGGAACCAGCTATAATTATGTTTTTATTAATTTTTGCATTAACAATTCAAGATTTCTGTGAGTGCTCTGACATAAATAAGTTAATTAACTATTTGTCGTAACGCGCGCATATTGGTTTTAATGGTAACGCCACTTCGAGGTCCTGGGTTCGAGTCCGGCCGGGTCAATGTTATTTCTGAATTCCATAAGGTTTAGGTACTTGGGTTCAGAACAATATATGTGATGTTGTCTTTTATTATTATTATTACTAGCTGACCCGGTAACGAGTTGCTATGGTAACGGGTATACAATGGAAAAAGAGCGGACAGACAAATAACAAATTTGTGTTCTTAGATTATATATAGACTAGCGGCCCGTCCCAGCTTCGCACGGGTGGACAAAATTATTTTTTTTTTCTATTATTAAATATTTCTCCGTTAGCGCCATCTAGCGTCCGGTAGACGAGCTACTTGCGGTTAACACGTTGCTATGGTAACGTTATTGATACAATGGAAAAAGAGCGGACAGACAAACACAAAAACCACTGTGACTTAGATTATAGATTAAATGGGGGTGCAAAAGCTACATCTATTATTATAAATCTATAGGCTCTGTTGGTGCATTTATACTTGTTGACAATTTTTATAATACATATTCGTTTTATGACTCACTGATAAAAATTTTACAATTTTTATAATTTTTATCTGTCTGTATATCCTTTTAAAGTCAAGAACGGGTAGACAAATTTTGATGAATTTTGGTACATGATAAGGGCATGTAATTGCGCAAATGAAAGGTTATATATTATGTACCACTTTATAAATCTATAGGCTCTGTCTGTACATTTTTTCGATAAATATTATGATAAATATTTTGTGACACTCATACCATTTCTACTATTTTTAAATTTTTTGTGTGTTTGTCTGATTGTTTGCCTATCTATCTGTTCGTCTTTTTATAACTCAAGTACGAGTTGACCGATTGCGACGAAATTTGGTATTCGGTATAATCACGTGATTTCGCAAATGATAGGTTATATCATATCGCTAAGGAACCTTGTAGTTCTAACTAATATTAAAATTACGAAAGGAAGTTTGTTTGTTAAACTTTCACGCTTTAACAACTCAATCTATTAACGATCATCATAAAATTTTGCATACACTTTGCCAGGTGAATAGGAAAGTTTATATTTCATAAAAAAAAGAACTATGTTTTTATTTAATTTTTTGCATTCACAATATATCTATATATATTTATATATATATATAAATATATATCTATATATATAAATATATATCTATATATATTTATATATATATATATATATATATTTATATCTTAAAAAAAAGAACTGTTCCAGAGGGATAACTTTTAATCGGTAGTCTACATCAATGCAAGCGAAACCGTGTGTAACATAACAGCTAAATAGTTATATATATTTTTTTGCAATTTGTTTGCAATGTAAGCACAAAAAATGTGTTTATTTACGACATCACATTAGACACCTCTAAAATTATCAGTGTTTCTCTACTATATTATGTTTTAATTATACATATAAACTTTGCTCTTGAATTACTCTATCAAAATCCGTTGCGTAGTTTTAAAGGCATACATAGGGACAGACAGTAGAAAGCGACTTTGTTTTATACTACGTGGTGATGTAACTTAATACTCATACTTTATAACAATTGTAACTAGGCGATGCAGTCGCTAAGCATAAAGCTACGCTAGCACCATATGTTGGAGCGGAGCGTAATGCCTAAAAAAAGGAAAAAAAATTTTTTTGACGGGAATCGGACTCCGTCACAATCTGGCCCTAAACCTGTTGATTCGATTCCACATAAAAAAATATTAAAATCGGTTAAGAACTCGGTAATTTATGGCGTAACAGACATTGCGCCATTGAAGCTGATCCATGGGAGCTTCGCTTCGCTCTGCTCCAATTAACTTAAACTAGATACCACAGATATTATGTATCCGTTAACCTAATATCCATAACACAAGCCTTACATAGGCTAGGCTTGATATGAATATCAGAAACATTGTTATTAAAAATGTAATCTTAATACCCCTTATTCTAAAGGGTAGACTAAAGTTAACGTTGCAGTTAAGTATGATAAAATTATAAGAATACTAGCTTTTACCCGCGATTTCGCCTGCAATTTTTTTTTCAATAAAAAGTATCCTATGTTACTTACTTCTAATACCTCCAAGAATATATGTACGAAGTTTCATGATAATCGGTTTAGTAGTTTTTGCGTGAAAGCATAATAAACAAACTTACTCACATTTATAATATTAGATAGATAGATAGATAATAAATGCGTTATCTATCTATCGGGTTACACTGAATACAATAACAAATATAAATTGTTAATGTTAATATAGATAACGCATTTATTATCTATCTATCTATCTATTTGATACTACAGCCACATACATAAAAGGAAAAATATCACAATTTACAATTCTTACAACCTATAACTAGCAAAAAGGTCACAGCTCAGCGGTACATTTGCTCAGGAACCCCCGAACAAAACGCTGATTTTCAGCCATGACCACAAGGGAGGGACATTAGTAGGGATAATAAATTAAATTAACTTAAACTTACTTTTGAAACTAGAATAAAGTTGGAATCCAGTTAATATTACATAAGTCAGAGTAGTAAGCGGTCTCTAATACCTCTACCGACCACTAACTGAACGAAGAGATAGGCTAATTCTGTTAATTGGTATTAATTATAAAATGGGATTATTACAATGTCGTTTAGGACTCTTAATTAAAAGTTCCTTCGTATGGTGCATGCAATATCAGAACCTCAAAAATTAAAATGAGGTAATAATATCTATATAATATACGACTAAGATGATGGTTGTCATGTATTTTCTACTACCTTCACAATATTTTAATCGGGCACGTTCCTAATTATTACATTATTTTATATAAATCAAACTGTTTTATTTTTATTTTTACTCATTATTTAATTAATTCTCACTACGATTACATTGTATACTACTGAGTCTACTACCAGTTCGGAAATTGGGAGAGCCTTCCGAGAAGAACTGGCGAAAGAAACTCGGGCAGGGGGACCGACCTCCATCTTACTGTTTAATTATTTGCAAGAAGAGCTAACTACATCATCAGGTCTTGCAGTGTGTGTTTTTGTAGGTATTAATTTATAAATTATGGGGTCCCAAGCAGGTGGAACGCTCCAACCTTCGTCTCTATTGAAATTAGGATGTTTCCTGATTTCAATAGCCTTGCGTAGCATCCTAGGAACAAATCTTTGTTCTCTAGCGAGAATTTTTGGTTTATCGAAACGAATGTAGTGGTTTGGCCCCTCAAAAGCATGCTCACACACTGCAGACCTATTATCGCGCCTATGTTTCATGTCAGCTTCGTGTTCTTTAATAATCATTAATTCTTTAATGATGTATGTGAACTTGTATATTACATTTATTATTATTATTTTAAATTTGTGTGTGTATGTGTATATATATATATATATATGTGTGTGTGTGTGTGTGTATGTGTATATATATGATTGCTAGGTTTATTAGTTCGATATTATATTATAAGGCGCTTTTTTTGTCACTGGCTTGAACCCTGTCAGAATAACAGCGTCTCTGTGTCTATTCTGTCCAGCTGTGGAGGACACAGAGGCAAAAAGGCTGAGGCAGGTTATTTTGTTGACCCTGCACATTAGTTTTAATCTTATTTTTTTCCATTTTTTTACTTTTGATTTTATTTTTCCTTTGTTTGTCCCTTATTTTGTTTTTTCTCTGTTTCTTTAAGTGCGTGTGTGTCAATAAATGTTTTTTTCTTTTTTCTTTCTTTCTTTCAATAACAATGCGTGTTTTGAACGTCAAAGGTACGCCATGGCTTTGTACGAGTAAGTTCTACGTCGAGAGACCTTGCACCGAGAAGAAGCCGCAAGAAACTCGGAAAGGGCTGTTTCTTTTCTCTCTGTGTATTATTTCAATTGTTTGTTCCACTTGTGATTAAAATAAATTAAAAACAGTTTACCCGATTGGGTTTCGAATTTTTTGGTGACGAGTGTTAACTACGACCCCACCAGACCTCGTCGGACTAGAGAGGTACATCCCAGGGGTTTATTGTGGTATAGAGGACACCATCACCGTCACCCACGAAGTAATGAAGCTTCCCCTGGGTCAAATTAACTTTGACCTGACCTTGGATGAGGATTTCAATGCTACTCAAGTTTAGTAGACAACGAAAGCTATTGGCTCGTTCCATCGTGGATCCTGTCTTGGCCCCTGGGCTTGATTGCGATTCAGAGCGAACCCATATTAAATAAAAAAAAACCTATGGGGTCTAAAAGGTAAAATAAGACATGCCGTTGCCACCACTTTTATGTTACCAAAATGTGTACTTGTGTTGACTTCACCAATGACTTAATAAAATAATTTAATATATTTCTTTTGATTCAAGGTCGATAACAGGTTTTTTACCTTTATCCCACACCTCGGCCGCCTCCGGCCTGCCTGGAGCAGTCTCGTCCCTTGTGGGAGGGTGTCGGTTGAGTGGTGCGGCAGTTTTTTTCTCCACCAAAAGGGGGCCAGCTTGTGTCGGGGCGGGAGACCGGCAACTGCATTGCACTTAGCCCTCAGGCGAGCGGGGTGTTCAGGGCGTCACGGCTCACCCTGTTGCTCCGTCCCCCACGGAACATAGAAGACGTCCACCCAAGGGGCGGACCCACACTGATCCGGGTCACAGCCGATTCCGGTAAGGGGCCACGCGACCCCCACCAATGTGTTGTGGGACGCCGCAGGTTTTAGTGGGTAGGCTTCCAAGCCTTTACCGGGCACTAGGCCGGGTAGGGGCATGGAGGAGAGTCCCACATATCCTTCGTGTTCTCCCGGTACGCCTAATGCCATTTCCTGCAAAAAAAAAGAATAACAAAGAGAATTAAAATGAATCCAGTTCTATTCTTTCATAAACAAAATACAGGTAATTAACTACGATTATGATATTAAGATATTATTATGTTTGACATTTAGTGAGATCATATTATTTTTTTCTAATTTTGGGTGTTAAATTGTAAAGTATGGGAAAGCCACGAGTTTGCAATTTCTCTATTTCAGCTATTGCTATAAAATTTAGGGGTAACTCGCCACAACATTATATAGCTATTTCGAAAAGCAAACCTCGTGCCATCTATCAATTTCTATAATTATAAAATATATACAAGGTGTTACAAAAATACCCGTAAAGCGGAAAACGGGGTTCAATGGTCCCTTATAAAGAGTTAGTATAAAATAAAACCGTAGTATCGCAGTATCACTTACTTCCAAAATTAATTTAAAAAAAACCTTTATGTGCCAACCCTATTTCCATATAACTAAAGAGTAAATAACACAGAATGTTTGTGTACATTTTTACCTAATATCTGCGGAACAACGTAGAGTTAATAACAAAATGTACAGAAGCCGCTCAGATCGATATTACAAGTCAAAGAAAATGTTAAAAACCTGACACGATAGTTACTTTCTATAAAGTCTCTTTCAACCTACACTAACACTTTTTCGTAACGAACAACAAATTTACAGAAGCGGCTCAAAGTGTGCTCCACCTTGCTCAATGCACAGCCTCGCTCGCCGGTATGTGGCATGTGTGGCATTTCGCACCATTGTCGGTGTTATTGCCGCGAACACAGATCTTACACGCTGCTCCATCTGTAAAGCAGTTGGGCAATCGGAGAAATAGACTTTGTCCTTCACATAACCCCATAAGAAGAAATCCAAGAGTGTGAGGTCCGGAGAACGAGCAGGCCACGCCACCGGTCCCGCACGGCCGATCCATCCTCGCGGAAAGTGACCGTAAAGATACTCTCGCACTTCGTAGTATTCAGTGTTGGAAAACATAGCCATTTTATCACTTTAGGGAAAACCGGTCTCAAGTGCGAGTCGGACTCGCGCACCGAAAGTTCCGTAATATATTCTTATTATACATATGATGTAACTAAAAATTTACGGTTTTAGCAATTTTTCCTTTATCTGTGCTATAAGACGTTGCTTCGTGCCAAATTTCAAGATTCTGAGTTCACGGGAAGTACCCTGTAGGTTTTGATTCCCTTGCGAGTGTCGAAAATTTGCGGAATTTTGCGGCATCTTTTGATTGCGTTGGCTTAGAAGTTTGATTTTTTACAGCTCCAAGGGACAGTAGGCCTGAGTATTTGATTTAAATTCCAGCTTGATACCTCCACGCGTTCCTGAGAAAAATGGTATTGACAGGCAGACGGACGGACAGACAACAAAGTGATCCTATAAGGGTTCCGTTTTTTGCTTTAGAGGAACGTTACCCTGAAAATGTTGGTTAAAACACGAAAAAATTCTAAGAAATATTTTTCAACGACGTTTTTCGAAGCCATTAATTTCCTCTCATTAAGTTTGCAAACCTTTTTGAATGAAATCATAAAATCCGTTAAAGAGTACACTCTGTAAAAATAATCTACGAGTATGATAACTTTAGTTCTATGCAGTAACAGCTTACAAGGGTTGACAATATTTTACGTTTTGATAATTTTTTTTTAATTTTTTGTGTTTTTTTGTAACACGTTGTATCCTATGTATCACTCAATCGAATTTCATGGCACAGCAAGAGGTATTATTTTTGACTTTTTAAATGCTTCTCTTTTTGTGTTGGGGTTTTTTAATTTTTAATATCTTTTTATTACGAGCACTACTTGTAAAAGTTATTCAAAGGTATGAATATAGTTTTATTAAAATTAGGACATTATTCACTAAAAAACAAGTTCATCAAACAAGTGGAACAGGAGGAGAATTTGCAACTTGCAGAAAATTAAGATCCGCTTAGTCATCAAGTTTCTCATGTGGCTCTACTTACACGGCTATAAAAACTTTAAGTATCTTCCCTATAGCTCAGTTTATTATGATTTATTGAGATTAAATTAATTAATAGATTTAGTTAAAGTATGAGGATTAGGATCAAATGAGACTATCTAGATTTCTATTGAACATTTTACTAAAATGCACCTGGTCTAAAAGAAATGAAAATCGAATGAATGTTTAATGCAAAACTTATGTTGGTTAGAAAAAAAAAGTCTAGGAAATTATTCCGATTAATTTCTGATTTTTTTAGACTCTTGTGTAACAAAACGTTGTTTAAGTTTTATGCCAGCTCGAACCGTAGAACCAATGAGTAGGTAGCGATCCTGCCTTTCGCTTCGGTGGTCCTAGGTTCGAATCCCGGTAAAGGCAGATATTTATGTGATAAATACGAGCATTTGTACCTCAGTCATGGGTATTTATATATTTCTCTATATAATACATATCTTTGTCTGCTATCTAATATAGATATTTACATATCTGTTACCCTAGTATCCAACACAAGCCTTAATTAATTTGGAAGTGCTTACTTCGGCTAAATTAATTGGTGTGAATGTAAGAATATTATTACTAGGCGATGCAGTCGCTAAGTATAAAGCTACGCTAGCACCATACATTAGGGCGGAGCGTAATACCTAAAAAAAGAAAAAAAATTGTTTCGATGGAAGATTTGCCAATTTCAAAATTCTGGCTCCGTCACAATCTGGTCCTAAGCCTGTTCATTCGTTTCCACACAAAAAATATTAAAATCGGTTAAGAACTCGGGATGTTATGGCGTAACAGACATTGCGCCATTGAAGCTGATCCATGGGAGCTTCGCTCGCTTCGTTTGCTCCGCTCCAATTATAATGTTTGATAAATTTACTTTTATAATAAGAGTACTTTACATCTGATCTTATAATATTAAAAGGCAAAACAAATATCGTTTATTTACCTTGTCGACTTGTCAAATACTTTTTTAATTGGGTATGTCCTTATTTTCACGCCAAGAATAAATTCATTTGCTAACCTAATAAGAATGATTTAAAGAATTCGATAAGAATTAATTGACTTACTCTAGAATTTAAGAAATAACGAGAGAGCATTAAGTTTGAAAGGCTGTAGCGATTTTAACACTTATTTTACCAGCTGCGAAAGGTGATTTTTATGGCGTCTCTTTTATTGTTGTAAAATAGTTTTCGCTGTTTCTTTTACTCTTCAGCCTCGATTTCGTATGAAATAAAAGTTACCAGTTTTTTATACAGTAAAATTGTGTGACGGTAAAAAATTATTAGTTCTGCACGTGACCACGGTTATTAATTAAAAATATGCCTAACTACCATTACCTAACACGTTTATATCCGTTAATTTTTACTTCTTTTTTATGAAAATTAAGATGGCGGTGTCAAGCCACAAGCCTTATCTTAAGTCCGATATTTTATGCCTGTAAAAGGTTTGGGAGGGATATAATAATGAAGTCTAGGGGACAGGAGTCGTGTTCGGAGCTTTGTAATAAATAAACATAATAGGGGACAAAAAGGGAAATCTTTTCACAGAATCCTTTTGCTTTTCGCTTTTGTGTATAATAATATTCCGGAAATATTAAAATACTGAATGGAAATATATACAAAAAAAATCAATGGAATCTTTGTTTTAAAACGGCTTTTTCATTATTAATTATAACTTTTAAACGTTACATAGGCAGCTTAGTGATTGTAAGATATTTTATTTAAATTTATTTTTTTATATTTAATAAATGAGAAATTACTCCTTTTTTAAAGGACAGCGGAGAATAAATGCGCATAAAAAGTACCATTGAAACTTCCATGGAAGTAATAACATTAGCAATATTATTTATTTAAACTTTATTGCACACAAAATATGTACAAATGGCGGACTTAATGCCATTAGGCATTCTCTACCAGTCAACCGGAGAGTTAGAAACTGATAGCGTATTGGAGGTGCATTGAAAAGGTAAATAGAAAATGCTATAGACTACATAAACATACATACTGACATCAGTATAATAAAATAATAAACATACATAATATAAAATAAAATATAAAATAATAAACATATATAAAATTACACAGTTATCATACATAAATAAGAGAAAACAATAATTATGTATAGGTAATAAAAAATATATTAAAAAAGCATGTGTGCCATTCACACGTGGTAGAAGTGAAAACCTTCAAAAATGAGTCTTATCTCTTTTTACTGTCGCTTTTTCGTTTCAAAGAGACACTGTATAATGATTCCTATCTCATTTTCTTTTACGTTTAATCTTATGAATTTATGTGTCTCTCTCTTTTTACTGTTACTTTTTCGGTTCATTGACTTTCAAATCACAACGATGCTATTGAAGTTTTCACTTCAAAAGTCTACAAGTTATTTGAAAGTTACTTCAATTAATTGAAGCACCAAGTAATATCTGCCATCCTTACATAAACAAACAAAAACAAATATGAACTAAAATTGGAGATAAGTCAATTCGATTTCCAAGTTATTAGATTTGATGGCAATCAGTCTGACCTATAAAATCGTAATTGGACGTCCCTCAAAATTATTTTATATCTCTCAGGATGAATGAATGAAGAACCAAGTCGTTAAGGCCACACAAAGAAGATCTTCGACAGTAAAACCACTTTTGAGCCAAGAATCTCAGTCAATCAAAACCACATCAGCGGAGATATCACTCCAGTATTTGTCAACGTCACTCAATGTTACACGACTATCTTAAACCAATATATACTCAAGAGCCATTAAAACTAAAAGTACCAAATCACTTCCTTACCACTCGCCAATAAAGCTTAAATTTGCTTCAGATTGTTTTAACCCACCTGCAAATAGAACTTTGCTTCCGAGTACAGGAGAAGTCGATTTAAGTTAAGGGAAACTTCTTAATGATTTCATGAATTACAAATCAAAACTTTGACCTGGCAAAACATTTTCCTGACGTTCGCTCCGCTTAAATTAGGCGGCGGAAACCACACTTTGCTTAATGAAACGTGTAATGAAACATAAGGTTTGTACACGTAGTTGTTTGTGTGCATTAATCAAGCTCTAACCCGGTTAATAATAATACTTTAAATTTGAAATCATGTATGCAATTAATAAATTTTATTCGTATGCCACATTACAACCTTGTTGTTATAATTACCAGATAAACACGAACTCCAATTTGCTGACAATATACATTGTCAAATATTATTAAAATTTATATTAATTGTGATAAAGATTTTAAACTGACATTAAACATTGCAAATTAAGGACTTTGTTTATATATTTACGAAAAATGTTTAAAACACGCATTATAAAGAGACTATTAGTAGCGCTACGAAAATAGGGTATAGGAATCGTATAGGAAATAGGGTATGTATTTACAGAGGAAAGATAAAGGCTTTTATTTCTTCTCGCTATGTGCCCCTACCACCGCGACTTCTGCTGAGCAATATCTGTTAAATTAATTCTTATTTCTGATTTCATTAACCCGCAAACCACGCTTCCGTATAAGAGGCTGCGGTTTAGGGCCGGCACACATGGCATAAGCGCAGCGCAAAGCAACCGCCCGAAGTTTTTAAAAGGCGTCACACTAGGGGTCGCAAATCGGGATACCGAATTTCGAAAATACCGGAATACCGGGTCAAATGTAGGTCTAATTAATACCGGTATTCATTTCACAAAAACCGGGATATTCGGTATTTGCGGTTTTAGTAAAATAAATAAAACACAAATACAAATAGAAAAAGTTACGCATCATTTAATTCAAATAACGCGCGCGCGAGTTCGTTCACCTTACGACAAGACCGATGAATCCGGCGACAGCCGAGTAGCCAAACTTCCCTCTCCCTGTCCCGTGCAATGATTACACTGCACAATGCACAACAAAGTTGCAACTTTTGTCTGATAATTGACTTTTATCACATGATGTTTACTAATTAATTCATTCATTTAGGTTAGGTGCCTACTTACTATTCCACCGCAAACTAACTCCTCCTTACTATTCCTCCGAGCGGTCCATCCCGACCTTGTTACAATGCGGCCTGTGGTCATGCTGAGGCCCGAAAACAGTCTGCTTACCAGGTTTGGGTGCATATCCGCGATCGCAAGGTCCACGCATGGAGAATCCGAGCGAAGAAGAGAGCCTATAATTCGGCCGCCAAGTCATGCAAAAGGGTCATTCTCAAGGCGAGATTCGGCCACATCAGCCGAATAGGGACGAAACTGTCATCCTACCCGAATGAAAGTAAACAGTTGTGGTCCCTTTCGAAGTCAGTCGAAGCGAATTTCTGCCGTCCTATGTTACCACCTTTACTGAAACCTGACGGGTCACTGGCTCATTCTGCAACTGAAAAAGCAAGTTTATTTGCCTCTATGTTTGCAAGCACCAAACATACCTCGCTGTAATTTTTCAATGTCTGAGATCACAATTCACAATAAGCAGGTCCGTAGAGTCTCACTTAGTCTGGACGTGAATAAGGCCAGTAGTCCTGATGGCATACCAGCAAGAGTACTGAGGTGTTGTGCGCCCGATTTGTCTCCTGTGCTAACACGCCTGTATCGCCTCTCTCTCAAAACAAATACCGTACCAAAATCCTGGAAGCTTGCCAATGTGCAACCAGTACCCAAAAAGGGTTGTCGTACCGACCCATGCAATTACCGACCGATCGCCATCCCTTCCATACTATGTAAAGTTATGGAAAAAGTACTGAACAGTAAGTTGTTCTCGTACCAAGAAGACAATGATCTCCTCAGTGACGGTCAATATGGCTTTCGCCGTGGATGTTCAACTGGAGATGTTCTAGTTTATGTGACGCACTGCTGGGGCGAGGCCCTCGATATGAACGGCGAAACACTTGCCGTATCACTTCACATCTCGATGGGTTTTGACCGGGTTTGGCACGCTAGTCTGCTGCGCAAGCTTCCTGCGTATGGTATCCCCGCTGACTTTTTGACGTAATTGGATAGCTGATTTCCTGACAGAACGGTCAATCAGAATAGTTATCGATGGCTGCTCCTCTGACTTAGTGGCTATTGATGCCGAAGTTTCTCAGGGGTCTGTTCCCTCTGCGACACTTTTCCTGCTGCACATCAATGACCTGTTGATACCAGGAATCGTTGGGTATGCAGACGACAGTACTGTCGTAGAGAGATACCTGTCTTATTCAAAAGCCAACGGTGACGACGTGATAATGATGAGAGAGGCCAATGGTTGAGCGAACGAATCAGAGGTTGAGCCACGTTTCCCAGTGGGGTGACAGTAACCTCGTCCATTTCATGGCCTCCAAAACGCAAGCGTGTATTTTCACTGCAAAAAAGAGTTCCTTCAACCTCACTCCTACTTTCCGAGGTACATCTAGGGTTGCCAACCGTACTATAATATATAGTATTGTACTATATTTCGGGTCTTCGTACTATATACTGTTAAAGAAATATATAGTACGAAAAAATACTATATTTTAGTATAATAATGTCTTGAAATTCAAAAGATTTTTTTGGTAAGATATAAAATACGCTAGTAAAAACAACAACTACCTATGATCTATGTCAATTTAGACATAGAATACGAGCATTTAATACTTTTTTTGCATACAAAATTGTTAAAAATGCAAGGAGTTCTAAGAAGAATAATTTTTATGTTAATTTATTTTTTAGATTTTTCCATAAAATACTATTTTTTTATGCAGTGTACTATATTTTTTATACCTTAGTTTGAAAAATACTATATTTTGTCGAAGAAATGTTGGCAACCCTGGGTACATCTGTTCCTGTGACCGACAGCTTCGAGCTTCTTGGCATGGAGTTGTCGTCAGATCTCAACTTCGGCGCCAACATCAAGGGCAGGGCTCAGACTGCAGCTAAAAAGCTGGGCGTCCTAAATAAGGTCAAGCGATATTTCACTCCGGGACAGCTTTCAACTCTCTATAAAGCTCAAGTCTGATCTTGCATGGTCACACCAAGCGCTTCTCGACTTCTTTTATAATGCGCACAGCAAAGGAGTGGAACTCCCTCCCTGCGTCTATATTTCCGAGTACTTATAACCCGTCTGTTTTTAAAATCAGGGTGAATAGGCACCTTCTGGGTTGTCTCGTTCCATCGTGGATTCTGTCTTTGCCCCCGGGCTTGATTGGGATCAAGAGTAAACCCATTTTGAATAATAAAAAAAATGCTAACTTTAGCTTAATCCCGGAAATATCGAAAATACCGGATTATCGCAATTGATCTGGAGCCAATACCGAAAATACCGGTTTTGTTAAAATGGGTCGGTATTGCGATCCCAGCGACATTAGGCGAATCAGAAGTGAGCCTGCGTGCATATTTCGACACCCGTCGACAGTGTGATGACACAAATACTTTTTTGACTAATATAGTGTCACCAGGTTTTGGGGAAGCTAAACCTTTTGTCGTTTTCTTGAGTTTCCGAACCGACATAGATACTCGTCTATCATGGTGCTCTAGTAGGAAAGAGAGGACGTAGTGCTATGGGGCGCCTCCAATATAGTAGGCTGTCGTGGAGTAGAAGAATAATAACTATGAGTAGGTAATTTTTAATTATAGTAAAACAGACAATTGTAAACGGTAAATGAAGTACCCTCTCTACATCCTTCTTATTCGACCTCAATCCTTATGCGACCCGTACAAATTAACTAATTTCAAAAAGCGCAGCTCTTAGAGCATATGTCACCTATATTGAGTCTGTTCTACGATACGGTCTTTTTTCATATAACGACAAAGAAATACTCACTACTTTAAACAGGCATAAGACTTCTATCCCATTGTCCTAGTACTGAAATGTCAAAACACACTTCAGTAAATTGCTAACACAAATAGTGTAACTTTGCAATGGATCAAAGGACACAGCAACTCACTAGGCAACGACGCGGCAGACGAAATAGCCAAAAGGGGTTCAAATAGAACGGTGTATGGACCGGAACCATTACTGCCTATACCCATGGCACAAGTTAGAACATGACTGCGTAAAAAAGTTGAGAAAAACCACCAAACAGAATGGAACGATAGTGTAGGCTGTAGGCAAACAAAGAATGCCATTCCGGTGGCTTCGAAAAAGCTTGCCCGCAACCTCACCAGATTAAACAGGGACGCAATTCGTAAAGTACTAGGTACTATAACCGGACACAGTCCTCTGAATCTATTTACCATAGGTGTGACAGACAGCCCTCTATGCAGAGGCTGCATGGAGGCGGAGGAAACGCCACATCACGTGCTCTTGGAGTGCAGGAGCGTGGCTGATCAACGGGCACGCTTCCTCCAGTCTCCAAAATCACTACCGGAAGCTTGTAGTAACCTGAAAAGGCTACTTGCCTTCTGGGATAGACTAGGATGGCTGGAGTAAAAGAAGAATACTCAATCACGTACAATGGCCCAATCAGGAGGTTCAGTGCGGAAAATGCCCCGTAAAACTAACTAACTAACTAAGACTTCTATCCAAGGCACAAGAAGTGTAAGTAGGTTGGTGACAGCCATTATCCCAAGATTTAATTGCTTACAAATGAATTGTATCTAGATCTATTTATTGATATATATTTATTGTATTACAAGAAGACCAAAAGCTAAATAAATTAAATTAGGTAGAAAATATTACCGTTAAAAGCCAATTACATAAAAAACAAAGATTTTGATAGAAAAATTAACAAAAAAAAAATGTATCCGTTAAAAATTTTCGACTCCTAAGGTCCTAAGGTTCGATAGCTCAATTAGGGCAGCAGTGGACCGGACGTTCAAAGGTTGCCTGTTCGAGTCCCGCCTGAAAATATTTTGTGAGCTGAGTTGATTGTTTTGTATTTTTATTATTCAAATTTTTTATATAAGATGAAATTGAAAATGTCAAAAAATAAAAATAATGAAATAAAGAATTGAAATTTACCTATATTATACTCTTAATGATTCAGCAATTGACATTTAAATTTATAAAGCTTTTTTATTTATTTTTGTACAAACTATCAAACTTATTAATTTCTAAATGGACGCTTTATCGCCAGATTGAAAACGTGACAAAAATTAAGATCCCCCTACATCATAATTAATATTTGTAAAATTCCCGATGAAATTAATTAAGCCATTGAACTATTATAATTTGTTTTTGTAAATTAATTTCTGTGAAAATTACTTTTTACTTTGTTTGTTAATTATTAAAATATGCTTTGCCATTGTTAGCTGATAAGGAGGAGCTATAATTGAGCGAAGCTCTCTTTTAGGCAACTCACAAATTTCGCTTGTCTCCCTCCTGCTACTTAACGGTTCAACCGATTCGAACGAATTTTGGCATGAACATACATGATAATAACCTGACGGACATAGGCTATGTATAAAACATATAGACTTTACCATGGAGGAATAATCACCGAAAGAAAAATTCAAAAGCTGATCACAGCCAAACCGCTTATACTACATTGATGAAATTTGGCGCCAAAACTCACATCGTGGTCGTGACTGATGTGCAAAAAAAGTTTTGAAATCGGACATACCATGGAGGAATAATAACCGAAAGAAAAATTTTAAAAGCTGATTACAGCCAAACCGCTGAGACTACATTGATGAAATTTAGGTGAGGTTAGGTAAAGTAGTGCTTAGCTCAGTATTTGCAAACAGCAGCAGCATTGCAGACCTAGTATAATCTATACATCCACAATAAACTTTTGACAAAGGCAAGTGAAACATATTTCACCAAACAATTGAAACTGTAATAAATCATTATAAAGAATAAAAGATAATTCTGACTGTAGTAAAAAAAGCCTATATGGTGTGGTCAAAAAGGTTAAAATGACGTTTTTTTTTTAAATATATTAGTAATATATAAGAGCCGCGTAATACGCTAGATGTTCGGTTCGAATTAAGGTTCGAATCCTGCTATCGAAAATTTTATTTCTATAACCTTAGCCTTACACACAAGTATAGGAATAATGTGTTATTTTATTGGCATGCCATTGTTACCCAATTATGACAACAAAATTGTTCAAGTCCTCTCCTTTACTTTTTTTACTACCTTTGTTCTGCCCCACAGGGCAGATAAAGTTTATTGTTTTTGTATCATCTTATTCTACTTATGGAATTCAATAAACAAATTAAATTGAATATTTATTTGAAAATTTCCTTTAAAAACTTTTTCGTTGGAATCATCTTTGTATACCTACACGTATTGTTGGCATTGTGTCCCCAATATTGGCACATACTTAATTTTCTTAATAACCAAAGTTTTAACAATAAAGTACGTTAACAATAAAATTTAATGTAATACATACATGCTTAATATAAATTGGTTTCAATTATTTGGTTCACCTGCAAGAGGTGTATAGTTGACTTTCCGGGTCGTAAGAGCTATTGTAACAAGCACTCCTGATTGTTATAGCCATTGTACCGTCGACCCAAGGGATAGCCCGACGGGTTAACGACTGGCAATACTATATTAACTCTGGTACTTAATGCCTTTGGATATCCGGAAAGTTTGAGGGTAGTAAAGATCCTTTAAGGTAACCTATGCAAGGTAGAACTAAAGAACAATTGGGTAATTTAACGAGCTTATATTTACTTTCACCTGTCCCGGTGTCTGTAATGAAATCTTGCAAGTTAAATTCCACTTCCCGGTTTTCCATTAAGCTGAAATTTTGCATGCATAATATGTACATCGCGTGACAATGCAATATTATGATGAAATGGAGCTGATTTTATGCATGAGCTGGAAGGTGGCCATGAGAACTCCGCAATAAAACGACACACCCCCACCGAGTTTGGGCTCTATTGCTTCGTATCGCCGAGTACATATTTCGATCCTATGTGGTAACCAGGGTTTGATGCTGGAGTTGGAAGGTGGCCATAGAAACTCAGCAAGAAAACGACAAAACCCCATCGAGTTATGGCTCGTTTGATTCGTATTGACGAGTACTTTGATCCTATCTTGTAACCAGGGTCTAATGCTGGAGCTGGAAGGTAGCCATAGAAACTTCGTAATAAAACGACACAACCCCATCGAGTTCAAGCTTTTTAACTTTTTAATTCGTTTTATTCATAGTTTGTTTTTAAAATAGTTTTTTTTTTACTTACGAGGCATACCCACAAAGTAAGTGTACTGAATTTTTGTAGGTTACAATTTTTTTTATTGAAACAAAAAAAATTACATGGTTATCGCAATGTAAGCTATTTTTGACATAATCGCCATTCCTCTCAATACAGGTGATCAAGCGGGGTATCAATTTTTGATGCCTTCCTCGAGGAAGTTTCCCGCCTACCCCTTCGTCCACTTCTTCACCTCTCGCACTTGGCGGGAGATTGGATTGACATTTTTCACGAAACGTGTTGTCGCGTCGACACTTCTCAACGTACTGACCTTGAAGCGGTCTCGTTGCTGAGGGGAAGAGTCAGGCTACACGTAAGTGCAGCCGACATGTCGAAAATAAAATTCATTCGGTCGTGAGAGCCTCAGTACACTTACTTTTTGGATACGACTAGTATATCTTGTTTACAACAGCTAAGGCAGTGATGCGAAGCTTGAGGACTTAATAATTAGGGAAATTTATCTACGATCGAGGATTTTTTTTAATTATTTAATGTCTTCTTAGTCGAATGGTTTTCATGGTAACGCCACTCTGAGGTCTCGGTTTCGATCCACGACTGGATCAATGTAGGATCACTCCTATATGACTCATAGATATCACTATCAACGTTTCTGAATTGCATTACACAAGTGCTTTAGCTAATTAACTTGGATTCAGAACAATGTATGTGATGGCATCTCATATTTATATTTTATATTTATTTACGGAAACAATCTTGCATTAGCCTTAAAGATTTTCCAAAGATGAAAAATACATGTGAAAACTTATAAATTTAGAATAAAATATTTGCCAAGATCTCTCAGTTTGTGGACAAGGAATATTCATCAAATAATAATTGTAAACCTAGTAACAAAACATATGAACCTTTAATTTTTGTTACCCACATTCGTTTTCTAAGCTAGGAAATAAACTTACTAATCAAATTTCATTCAGCAGACCGATATATATATATATATATATATATATATATATATATATATATATATGACAAGGAGGCCTCACGCCGGTCATCGGAATGCTCTTTATTATCCATGACGAGTTGCAGTGATCGTCAAAATAAGAGCGCGTATGGTTGAAGGATAGACTCCTTTATTATCTGAAACCACTTGCGGCCTAAAACCGCAAGTGATGCACGAGATTTCGATAGATGAAAAACGTGGTGATCCCCAAGATGGCGTGACAACCTCCTTGCGTGGCGGTCCAACGAAAAGTGACGTCCCGCTCGGTATAAACTATGAAGTAAACGTTATAGCTTTATAGCGTGCTAACGTCACTATAATCTGTTTCACGCTTATAGCATGCTAATTAAACGTTTTACACTTATAGCACGCTGACAGTCTGTGCTTCTCAAGAGTCATCTCAGAAACGTTTAGTGTTGCCAACTTGCAACGCCTCCTCAAAGTCACGCCATCTAGGATTTCACCCAGGTACTAACCTGACGTTTTCCATTTGATTAAATCGTATTTTGTAAACAAATCCTTACCGACAAACATTATTTTAAGCTTAACCTCTAGAGTTTAATTTAATCTTAGGTTTAATTTAAATAATCGAATGCTTCGACATATATATATTTTTATTCAACGATGTGTTAGAATCGTCACCGATTGGAGTGCAGTCTGGTACGCATATACGAAAAAGGATATTATTCCGCGCATAGTACGGTAGATCTTGTCAATGCAAGTGTTATGCATCGAGAAGGTACGCGAATGTCGCATATCGATGATGACTGGAAGTTAAACAAATTTTTTAGATAACGTGAAGACAACAATAGCTCTTTAATATTCGTGTTGGCAATGTATGGTTTACAGGAAAATATTAATATACAAGTTTAAAGTAATTACGTCATTCACACAACAATATACGATAATTAAAATTAAAAACAAATACGAGCATATCGCACATACGGTGCTATAACGTCACTTATGTAATTTTAGACAAAACTGAACTGAGTATGAGAAAATACTCCTACCTCTACTCTACCTCTTTACTTTGCTTGCTTTTACTCTAAAATGAAGTTCAAAGTTGTAGCTTAATTATTTTATTTGTTTAGCCGAGAAAAACTATATGTTGTGAGGATGTTCAATTTTTAAATGCTCCCCCTGAAATATTACACCATTTGCATAAGTGACTTTATAGCACCGTATGTGCGATATATTGTTTGAGAAGAAAGACCATGTTCTGTTAATAGGGTGGCGGAAGTCAAATGTCAGATGAATTTAGCATCTCGGCGCACTTAAGTGAGGCGAAAGCTCTTTAAGTGCGAATGTTCATAAGTTTGAACATAATAAAGACGCTCTGATGTTCCGCTACAAACAGGTATGTTATTTGTGCTTCAGTCTGTCATCCTTAACTAATATTTACTTTAATCAGGTCATTTTGGAGTTTTGTGGTGCCTGAGGCACCTTGTGGAATGGCTGTGTTAGGCGGTTAACCCACTGCACCGCGCCCAGTCGCGTAGCGCGTGGCCGCAGATTTTACCATTGTATGCAAGAATCTCAATTAATATAGAAAACACGCCTATGACAACACACTGCCGACGCGGGAACGCGCGGGTAGGCGCCCCGGGCGCAGATTCTGCGCTAAGATAGGCAGATCTGCGCCTCCGTCCGCGCGCGTTTTCTGTCGCATCGCGCACCGCGACGGAACGCATCTCTAGTGGGTGAACCGCCTTAGCAAACTTCGATAATTGGACAAAATCCGGCGTGTTCTAAACCGGAAGTCAACGTAAGCAGACCCAGCTTGCGATAAGATGGCGGCTATTTAAGTGGTTGTATACGTGATTTCTGGCCTTTTTGCTGCCATGTCTTAGCTTGGAACTGTGTTCTTCTATTAATTATTAGATAAGCGTAATAATGCGTGTCAATAAATTATAAATGTGTGTTAACTATTTATCATTTTAACCTAATCTAAGTTGTACTTTAATAATTATTGAAAAATCAGTCGATTGACAAGTCGTATTAATGAGCGAGCAATAAGTAAGTGTTTTGACTAAGCAGAAAAGAGGGCTCTCCGAATTCTCGCCTAAAAATGGCGGTCGGTAATCGCCATGATACACGAATAGACATTCTGTAACGAATCGTCGACGAGTGAACACTTTGTAGGTTAAGGTGCATAATTGTGCGTTTTAAGAAATGCTATTAATGCAAATAATAATCTTATTAAGAAATATTTTTTTTTATTTTGAATATTAAAGCGCTTGACTGCTATCACGCGTGATGGTAAGCGACGATGCGATCTAGGTTGTAACGCGCTTGCCATAAGATACCTATTCACTCATGCCTTGAAGACCCCTAAATTGTTTTTATTAGGAAACACAAACTCAGGCAAAGTGTTCCGCTCTTTAGCGGTACGGATTACAAAATTGGAACCAAAACGCTTAGTGCGACTCTTTGGTATATCAACCAAGTAACGGTGGCGCCTATTTGTAAGTTTGGTTGTCCGATGAAAAAATGGGGACGGCGGAACAAGGCTGTGCAATTCTGCTGCACAGTCTCCGAAATGTATCCTATAAGAAACGGATAGGCTGGACTAATCAACTAATTTGACGTCATTAAAAAACTTCGGGTACTTGCTTTGTTAAATACCATAACTTATAGTTAGGTGATCTGTGAACTGTAAGGGACTAATAATAAGGATCAAAATGAAACCTTTATTAGCTGTACTGAAGTTATTTAATAAACATAAAATCATCATAGGTATATAGGAAGTTTGAAAGGTCTCTATAGCGTGATTAAAAGAACACGTAACGCCATCTATTGACACGACTTAGTGCTAAATAAGTGACGTGAAGCCCTGTCAGATACGACAAGGACTTGAACATGCCGCCCCCATAGGGCATTTATTGTTAAAATGCCCTAAATCAAATATACGAATATTGACAAAATAAAACATTTTCATGTTAGCTTCTAAAACTTAAAACCAAAATACAAATATAATTTTAAACTTAAAATCGTTACACTTTCAATTATCTACAGGTAAAATACAAATTTTTGAGGTAGGTCTTTTAATAATAGAAGTTTGAGTGCGTAAGGTGACTACACGGGTAACGTTATCTGTGCCGGGATGTTTTTCTAAAACTTTACCCAAAAGCCAGCGACTTGGAGGTAAACCGTCCTCCTTTACTAAAACAATTTGTCCTATTTTTGGCTCAGGGACACGAGATCTCCACTTGTACCTGTTCATCATGTTTGACAGATATTCTTGGGACCAACGTTTCCAGAAAGTTTGTAAGGTCTTCTGTATGAATTGCTACCTACTCAAACAGCTTACTGTAGAACTCTCATAATTGGGTTCGGGAATAGCTAGTAAGGGTTCCCCTATTAAAAAGTGTGCTGGTGTTAAAGGAAGGGCTTGGTTTGGGTCTTCATTATTTATCACACTAATAGGGCGTGAGTTCAGACAAGCTTCTACCTGGCTGAGTAAAGTACTCATTTCTTCGTAAGTCAATGTTGTATTACCAATTACACGCTTCAGGTGAAACTTGGTTGATCTCACGCCTGCTTCCCAAAGCCCACCAAAATTAGGTGCACGAGGAGGGATAAAGTGCCATTCTGTACTATTTAGTTCCATGTATTGAGCGACAGATTGTTGAACTGCTTTAAAATCTTGTAGCTCTTTACTTGCTCCCACAAATGTTGTACCGTTGTCGCTCCATATATGGGCACAATGTCCTCTTCTAGAAGTAAAGCGCTTGAACGCCGCAAGGAAGCCCTGTGTGGTCATGTCGCTAACCACCTCCAAGTGTATGGCTCGTGTACTCATACACACGAATAAGGCTATATATCCCTTATAGGATCGATTTCCTCTGCCTTTGGATGTTCTTATGTTGATGGGCCCAGCATAATCCACACCACTGTTGAGAAAAGGTCTTGCTGGTGAACATCTGACAGAAGGCAGGGAGCCCATCATTTGGTTTCTTATATCGGATCTATGTCTAGTGCAAACAATACACCCCCAAATATGTTGTTTTATTTGGTTTTTTGCTCCAACTATCCAATAGGCTGATCTCAAAAAATTGCTCATGAGTTGAGGACCCCCATGTAAAGTTTTATCATGAGCATCTGCGATAATCAATTTGGTGAAATGATGCTTATTTGGTAGCACTATTGGGTGCTTGAAGTTTTCATCAAACGGAGCTTTATGCAATCTACCATGAACTCGGATGAGGTTGTTGTTGTCCAAATAGGGGCTGAGAGATTTTAAAATACTATTTCTTGTTTGTAAAAATCCTTTGTTTTTCAGATCTTTGTATTCTATGGGGTAAGCTTCTATTTGTGCTTGTCTTATACATGCTTGTAACGCTTCATCAATTTCTGATTTAAGTAAGAAAGGTGCGAGATTTACTCGTTTTTTCAAAATCCTTCTGCAATATGCAACTACCCTGAGTAATCTCTGCAATGAAGAAAACCGTTCCAATATCGAATTCTCCGGTATGCGAACTGCATGCACTTTGGCTGTTTCTTCTAAAGTTGAACATAATTCTAAATCTTTTTGGTATGTAATAGTTTGTTCTCGAATAATATCAGGACCGGAAAACCATATATGACATTTTGCTAATATGTCTGGTGAAACTCCGCGTGAGGCTAAGTCAGCAGGGTTGTGCTTTGTTGAAATATGAAACCACTGAGAAGAATTCATATGAGTTAAAATTTCAGATGTTCTGTTAGCGACAAACGTCTTCCATCGACTAGGATGGCTGCTTAACCACGCCAAAACAATGGTTGAATCGGTCCATGCTCTAATCTTGTCTTTCGATATGTTGAGAACACATGCCGTCTCAATTAATAACTGTGACAACAGCACAGCGCCACATAGTTCTAATCTTGGAATGCTTATTTGCTTTATAGGAGCCACTCTGGTTTTCGCGTTCAGTAGTGAAACTTTTATTTGTCCTTTGGTATCAGTACTTCTCAAATACACTACCGCCGAATAAGCATTCTTAGATGCGTCGCAAAACCCATGGAGTTCCACATCGACGTCATCTGGCTTAGTACCGAGCCAACGAGGGATACGGATTTTAGTGAGTTCCAACAATGTTTGACGGTAAGCACTCCATTCATCTATTAGTGCATTTGATAGTCGGTCATCCCAACCAACCCCAGCTAACCATAATCGCTGAATAAAAATCTTTGCTTTAATAATGGTAGGTGCTATCCACCCCATAGGGTCAAATAAACGTGCTATATCTGCTATAATTGTTCTTTTTGTTACAGATGCTGCTGTCGGAGGAAGAATGACGGAGTATTGAAAAACATCATCATTGCGATTCCAGGTAAGTCCTAAAATTTTAACAATTTGATCTAATTTTATTTCCACATCTGTTGCTTTATTACTACTGTTATGGCATACGACTTCAGTTTCTGTCATTGTATTTTTGTGCTTATTCTCAATTTCATTTATAAATTTTATTAAAGACTCATTGTTGCTATTCCACTTTTGTAACTTAAATCCCCCTTTTCCTAGTAATTCAGATGTTTGTTTATATAGCTCTATACCTTCCTCGACCGAAGAGCAGCCTGTCATCATGTCATCCATATAGAAACTATTAAGAACTACTTTAGCCGCCAACGGATACTGATGACCTTCATCGTGGGCGATCTGATGCATTGCCCTCACTGCCAGGTATGGAGCAGACGCGGTACCAAAAGTTACTGTCAATAATTCAAAGTCTTGTATTATATTTACAGGTTCATCGCGCCACAGTATTCTCTGGTATCTCACATCTTCATCAGCAACAAGTACTTGCCGATACATTTTAATTACATCCGCTACTAATGCTATATAGTGTACTCTCCATCGTAAAACCGTATGACGTAAGTCGGATTGTATCGTAGGTCCGACCATAAGAGTGTCATTCAATGATATACCCTTCTTATTTTTTTCAGAAGCATTAAAAACTACACGAACTCGAGTTGTTGACCTATCATTTCTAATAACTGCATGATGAGGTAAGTATACCGCTTCATCAAAATTTGTAGTAACTACCGGTCTCATGTGATTTAATTTGAGATATTCGTGAATGACATCTTTGTACTGTTCTTTAAATTCTGGATTTTTCATAAATCTTTTCTCCAGCGATCTTAACCTTGTTTCCGCAATATCTCTTGACCCATGATTGGTGCAAGACGGATGTTCATCTCGAAATGGTAACTTTACGATATATTTTCCTTCTGGTGATCTCTTTGTTGTCCTATTAAAAATATCTTCACATCGGATTTCTTCTTCTGTCAATCTTTTCTCCAATGTCGGTGTCTGTTCTTCAATTTGCCAAAACATCTTTAAAATATCATCTTCATTGACTTGTGTATGCATGACAGCAATTTCATTTGTTGTCTGATGATACTTATAGTTATTGTCCTTTGAGTGCTCTGTTTCAACCAATCCAGACAATATCCACCCTAATGTGGTGTTCTGGGCTATTAAAGTACCTGATGGACTTCTGCGGACACCCTCTCTAAGTATGCAGCTATAAACCTCTGCACCTAGTAAAATATCTATTTTATTAGAAGCATTGAACTTAGGATCGGCTAGTTGTATATATTTAAGATCTACCCCATCCATTGAACCTATGTGTTTATCTGGTAAGTATGATGTGATTTTACTTAAAACATAAGCTTTAACTGTTATTTTAAATGATAAGTCAGTACGCGATTGAATCATAAGATTAACCATTCCCTTTATAGGCACCGATTTACTCTCACCTACTCCAGAAATTACCATATTGACTTGTATTTTCTTTAAATTTAAGAGCTGCACAGCGGCTTCAGTTATGAAACAAGCTTGTGAGCCTTGGTCTATTAATGCTCTAATTACTTGAAACTCATTATTTTTAGACTCGATATTTATTAGCGCAGTAGCTAATAAAACCTGCTTAGTTTTCTCCATTTTTTTCGTGGACAAACATGTTACAACTGGAGTATTGTTATCAGTTGATGAAGATGTAGCAGTTGCATCAACTGTTGATGCTGACTGTACTTTGTTTTCAGAGGTGAAATTCGAATGTAAGAGCGAAGGAAGGTTAATAAAACCCTTACAAAAACACAACTTATGACTCTGGGAACAATATTCACACTTTAAGTTCGTAGCAGTGCTTGTAGCTAATAGTGCTGTCTTCGTACTTGATTGATAAGATACAGGCTTTTTAGAATCTAAACATTCCAAAGCTCTAAATCTATTCTCTATAAAATGGTTGAACTGTTCAAGTGTTGGCAATTCACAAGAATCTGAACTAGAAACGTTTAACTCCCACTGCTTACGCGTTTCGGGATCGAGTTTGAACGTAACTATGTGAATAATTATTATATCCCATGTACTCACCTGCACACCCAAATTCTTTAATGCATTTAAACATTCAGATGTATTATCTAACAGTTCCTTTAAACCTGAAGAAGACTCAAAATTCAAGCGTCGTTGGCTAAACAATTTTTTCAAAATACAATTAGATAAGTATCGTTTGTTGTTATATCTTTTTTCTAAGAGCGTCCAACATTGAATATAATTATCACCAGTAATTGGCGTATGCCTTATCAACTGCTCGGCTTCTCCCGTTAGGTGCCCTTTTAAATAGTGCAACTTCTGAACGTTCTCTAACGACTTATTTTTATCTACTAACGAAACAAATAAATCTCTAAATGTCGGCCACTCAGAGTATTTACCCGAAAATATGGGAATAGAAATTTTAGGTAGTTTTACAAAGGAACTGCTGGATTCTTCAGTTACAACAGTATTATCATTCGACTTTTTTAACTCTAAGAGCTTATTTAATTCAATTTTTAAACAGGATTTATACGAAATATATGTATCTTCAGTTGTATCATAAATCTCACCAGTAACATAGCTACTTGCTTCTAAATCTATGGCTTTGAATGTTTCATACAATTTTGAGTTATTTTTCTTAAACAAAGACCAATCTCTTTCCAAATTCTCAATCCTAGTCTCTATGTATTCAAAAGTAAGTCTGTCCTTTGGACTCTTTTTAAAATTAATTATACCTCTTTCTATAGTCCTTTGCAGATCTTTTTGAACATTAATTATACTATCCATTTTAAACTTAGCCTTAAACAACGATGCGACAAACTGAATTTCACTTAGACAACCTTAAACAATTTACCATACTGGTTAAAACTTAAAAAATTTACAAGTGTTTTAATTTTATGTTACACCGGACGGAAATCGGGCATGGATTCCCCGTACCTCCGTTTTATTTAAAATTATTCTAAGTCCTTACTAAGCAAACATAAATTTTTCTAAGTCTACACATGCATTAAAATTATTCTAAGTCTATATTTTCTTCAAATTTCTTCTAAGTTTCAAATCGTGACCAAATAGAGTTCAAATTCTCTTGAAAATATTGTATTCACTATTGAAACTATTCTTTCTATTATATAAGGTTTAAAATTGTACTCACAATTGCACTTCACTCACTCAAACTTGTGACGTTATTCAGCTGACGTCGAACTGCTCCGTGACGTGCTGCTATCCGTGACGTTACGATGTACTGTACTTCGAAAACTTCTCTGCTGCTGAAAGAAATCTGTGCACCCTCCTTGCAGCGATCCACTGCGGGTTTACAGAGTCGGTCCCAACTTGGACCTAGTTCAAAAAATTCGGACTCGTTGGACCAATGTTAAATACCCTTACTTATAGTTAGGTGATCTGTGAACTGTAAGGGACTAATAATAAGGATCACAATGAAACCTTTATTAGCTGTACTGAAGTTATTTAACAAACATTTTTTTTTTTTTTTTTTTTTCCCCTCCGGACGCGAGGGAGGGAGTTGGTGAATCCTACATGGATACATCGGCCGGCCGAGAGGTTATGTCAGACTCGTACTGACTAAACATCACCTGAAGTAGGTGCCTTAGCCTGGGAAGGCTATACAGGCTTTATTTAAAATCATCATAGGTATATAGGAAGTTTGAAAGGTCTCTATAGCGTGATTAAAAGAACACGTAACGCCATCTATTGACACGACTTAGTGCTAAATGAGTGACATGAAGCCCTGTCAGATACGACAAGGACTTGAACATGCTTTGAGCTTCGTTTTACCTTTGCGCGTCGGCCCTAAACCAGGGCTGTTTGCACATTGGCGTGGTTTTTGAGTTAAATAGAAGACCAAAGTCTCTTTCCTCCGAACAACTTGTTTCGTCGTAGACCAACGTGTCTAAATATATGCAACACAACACTGTCATAGATTTTATAATACTGCGATTATAAATTTATACTAGTTAGCATTGTCAAGAACAAGCTCTACCACCTACCAGCGCCAGTAATCTCGACAGCAATTATCTAAACCAGAATATAACAAAATTAATTAAAATTTAAGCAATGCTTCTAAGATTTAGCCCTCAGTGGGTATCAACGCCTTGTGTTGATAGCTTTCGCACGGATAGTTGTACGCAGTTATTTGTTTATGACCCTGATGGGGCTATATACATGTATATCTTGAAGTTTCGTAAACAACGTTCCAAATCCCACGCGAACGAAGTCGCAGGTACAAATGGTATGATATAAAATATAATGAATAATGTGGATTACTAAAGGATCGTCCTTGTTATTTGTCCTTTTATCTAACTCATGTCCTATCACTGGCTAAAGAAAATCGGGCAGGGGGACCGACCTCCATATTACTGTTATTATTTGCAAAAAGAGGTAACTACAGAACCAGGTCTTGCCATGTGTGTCTTCGGAGGTAATTAATACCTCCAAAGATTTTAACATCAACGTGAATCATTTAACGAATTGTTAAAATAGTAAACCAAATAAAAAATCAAAGGAACCAAGAAAGCGGAATAAAATGGTAAATAGAACACTATCTTTGTAATAATCGTTTTATTTACATTTAGTTTGAAAATAATTATTTTCCTTTTGAATAATAAAGCAAATATGTTTTTATAAAATCAAAACTAGGGAGATAAAATAGCTGTAGCTGTATTAAGAATAATAATAAACTATTACCGTATTTTACATTAAAATAATTAAAAGTGATTCTTAATTAAAGTTTAGATTACTATTTTAAAGCTTATCATAACTTGACGAATTTAATGGAGTTTATTCTTCAAATCTGGGGAAATAAATTTGAGTACAGTACTTTAAATACAAAGTAGATATACTATCGCTGTAGTGATCGCGACTTTATCTTTTCATATTCTCTGTATATCTGAGAATAATTTGTCAATAGACATTTTTTCTCCTTATAAGAATAATGAAATATAACAAATTGTATGAAAGTCAGAACAAACGTAACTTTTAGAAACCAAATAGATGTTTTTTAAAAAAAGGCCAGGTCAAAAGCGCCCTTAACACCTTGAGTGCGAAACCGGGTCTTAACATCTTGTATATGTCTCGCTTACAGTGCGGCTAAGAAAAGTATAGCATTCCTTGTCGTGCAGAAAGCATAAATTCAATTTGGTTCGGTGTAGGAAAAAGATGAATATATATCTTAGATGTATTATTAAAATAGAATCCAATGGTGTACCTACCTTAATACCAGCTTTAGACACCTGGCACCGCACGGAAGCCAAAAGAAGGATTTAAGTTTCTTAAATGATACAGGGTCTATAAGCCTTGTGTCACCACAATGGAAGTTTTATTACCAGGTGTATTGGCCTTGAACCGAAGGAATGGAAAGTATTGGAAAGTTACTGCCGCAGCGAACGTGTTAACCGACTAACTTGTATGAAAGGTCTGATGAATGTGTTGAAGAAGCGAGAAATGTATGACAGGAACGTAAAAAATGGAAATCTTTCATCTCTGCCTACCCTTTCGGGAAAATGACGTGATTGTATGTATGTACCAATTTTATGACAAGTCCCTAATCTTCTTTTATGTAAATGCAGGTTATTATTGATAATATCAACAGAGTACAAACGAAAATGTAGCTTATTCCATCATAGTAATAGGAATTACTAAAGGTTTTGTTGAGCGTATCCTGTTTAACGTCTAATCTTAATCTATAATCTAAGATCACAGTTGTTTGTGTGTTTGTCTGTCCGCTTTTTTTTCCATTGTATATCCGTTACCATAGCAACGCGTTAATCGCAAGTAGTTCGTCTACCGGACGCTAGATGGCGCTAACGAAAAAATATTTAATATTAGAAAATATTTCAAGAATTTTGTCCACCCGTGCGAAGTCGGGACGGGCCGCTAGTATTACCTAATCAAAATAGTATCTACGTGACCATTCAAAACTTTGTAGCTTTAGATTTCTTTGATCGCGACGACAATTCAAAAGAGATGTGAACTGAAATAAAAAATAAGCAATTATCAATCTTATTAATGACACCTTTAGAGTTCACATCAACACAAGATTAACTCAATAAGTGAAACATTGCAACGGATTCAGATAGTAAAATCCCACGTTTACCTAAGCGAAGTAATCCTGTTATTTACAATTATTATAATGGCTTTCACCGTAACTTTTCTTCATTAATGTGAACACCAATGGGCCAATTAAGCCACTGCTGAGAAACAGGGGAAATATATTGCATTATTCTTTTGGGTTTCCACAATCAAGAATCCCTTATAATTTAATTTGGTCGCCGCTTTTGTTAATACAAAGAAAACGGTTGTCATGGTTTTCGAAAGGATAGGAATTCTCTTTAGCCTTCAGCCTATATCATTGTCAGAACACCGTTTTTCTTTATAGATGAAAATACCGTTAGGAGTATTGGCGTTAACCACGGAGAAGCTAATAGATTTGCGTTTCTTTCCAAGTAAGAAAATCGATTAAAAAAATTTTTGGCCTTCCATCCAATGACTGGTCTTAGTGAAAGTTGCTTGGCCACCACAAATGCAGGCTATATGCTACATATATATATATATATATATATATATATATATATATATATATATATTTATTTAAAAATCTTTATTGACCATAAATATAAAATGGTACAAAAGGCGGACTTAATGCTAATTGCATTCTCTCCTAACTTTAGAAAAAAGGATACAATGGAGATATATACTTAAACTTATCAGTTTAACATACATATTACATTATATACAATACATATATTACGTATATAACTATATTACACTTCATATATAAACCAAATATATATATATATATATATATATATCTATGGTAATAAATTAAATTTGAATAGTTGGATTTTGTATGAACGTGTTATTCAGAATCAGAATCGGCTTTTTTATTGTTTATCATGTGGTAACAGTGAAGGTCTCACATATCTTTGGCACAAACACATAAAACTTATAAAATAATTAAAGAATTAAAACAAAAAAGAATACTTAATTTATTTAAATAGTAAGTACCATATAATCAAAATAATATTCAATAAAAAAATCTTTGAACCTACCAGTCGCTTTGAGGATTTTTTTTGGATTGAATAGCACAAGTCTTGAGGAAGCTTATAGAGTGTACATACCAGGCCACATAAAAAGCTTTAAGAAAAAGAATCTTTATGTATGAGGTCCTGACCGATTATAATTATTAAAAAAAATATATATTTACAAGGAAAAGTACTTTCGTTTGAATTTCGAATTTCGCTCCACATTTTTTTGTGAGCTGAATTGAATTATCGTGTCTTATTGAAAAACGGATCTGCGTCGAGAATATTTTCGTACAATGTTGTTTTTATGATTGCTAATGTTTCCGAACGGTTCGTTTGATGGACTTCAAATAACATTTATGGATAGGCTCTTCTAAAACAAACCATCTACCATTGGCATAAAGAACTTGAGCGCGGTCGTTTTACTTTGGGGGATGAAGAAAGGAGTGGCCTTCGACGGCTGCTACCGAAAAAAATGTGCTAGCAGCGATAAATTTAATTCCCTAAAAGGCGAATTACGTACGAATAGAGTTCCGAATATACAGTAGATTTCTTTAAATAGGAAAATCTATAATCTAATATCACCGTGGTTTGTGTGTTTGTCTGTCCGCTCTTTTTCCCGCTCTTTTCCATTGTATCAATAACGTTACCATAGCAACGCGTTAACCGGAAGTAGTTCGTCTTCCGGATGCTAGATGGCGCTAACGGAAAATGTTTAATAATAGAAAAAAATTAAAGAATTTTGTCCACCCGTGCGAAGCCGGGACGGGCCGCTAGTCTATCAGAAAAATATATAAAGAAATAACTTTCCAAATTCCAATATCTTAGTGGGTAGGATAGAAAAAATGCTCTTGCATTAAATTTTATTTAAACTAGATAAGTACGAGTAATATCTACCGAAAAGGTAGTTAGCATATGTTACAAACCTTAATTTTTTTTTTTTTTTTATATCTTGTTTATTCAAATATAGTGAAACTGATTCAAAGAAATTGTTCTTAGGTTATTGCATAAGGGGTTTGTTATTGAGTGTAGTTGCAAACTAGGGTTGAGGCTAGGGATACCTCTCGCCTAGAGTGCAAGTACAGAAATAGAGAGAGTTTGTAGGCAGAGAGGACCTACAAACTGAAAAGAAATAGGTAAAACAGGAAAGAAAGAGAAAAAGAGAATATTTTATAGATATATATATATGGTGAATAAATTTTTATAGTAACTTGACCAATTTAAGTCTTGTACAATATAGTAAGATGTTGTGCTAACTTAAAGTTAAAGGTATTATGTTCCAAACCTTAATTTGCAACGCTGATCTTCCGTGGAGTCGATATAATAGGGGTTAAAGTATGAAATTGCCGTTTTATTGCAATAGGTTCTTTGAATTGACATAGAATCTTCATGGTTTGAGGTTTTCGAATGAAACTTTTTTTAAATGGTTTCTATGATGTTCTTTTTTTAAAAAATGTAAAACATTTGAATATCGACTTTCAATTGTTTTTGTTATTCAATTTAGACAAGAAAGATGGATACTGCGAAAATTCGAGTTATTTTTGAATACGAGTTCCGACGCGGAACTAACGCGGCAGAAACAGCCCGCAATATCAATGCTGCGTTTGGAGAGGGGTCTACTAATGAACGCACCGTGCGATTTTGGTTTAAACGCTTTCGTGATGGAAATTTCGACTTAAAGAACGAGCCACGAGGAAGACCGCCCACACAGGTAAATAACGATGAATTAAGAGAGATAGTGGAAGCCGATCCTAGTCAAAGTACCCAGGAATTAGCGGCATGGTTTAACGTTACCTTACCCACAATATTGACTCACTTGCGTCAAATCAATAAAATAAAAAAATACGAAAAATGGGTGCCTCATGATTTGACTGATCTGCAGAAAGAAACGCGTGTTGAAACTTGTGTTGCCTTGTTGAACCGGTACAGAAATGAAGGAATATTGGATCGAATTGTAACATGTGATGAAAAGTGGATTCTTTATGATAACCGGAAAAGAAAAATGCAATGGCTGACCCCAGGTCAAATGCCACAACAGTGTCCTAAAGCAAAACTTACCAATAAAAAGGTAATGGTAACTGTTTGGTGGTCTCAGCATGGTGTTATTCACTATAGTTTTCTCCGATCTGGTCAAGCAATAACGGCAGATGTCTATTGTGCCGAACTCCGAACCATGTTGACAAAACTAGCAGTAAAACAGCACCCGACTCATGAATCGATCTTCACCATTATTGCTCCACGACAACGCGAGACCTCACACAGCACGAGAAACCATTTTGACCCTTCAGGAACTGCAGTTAGAAACCATTCGTCATCCTCCGTATTCACCAGACCTTGCTCCAACGGACTACCATTTTTTTCGTGATTTGGACAATTATCTACGTGACAAGAAGTTTTCTTCCCAGGAGGCAGTACAAAATGCTTTCACACAGTTTGTGCAGTCTAGATCGTCGGAATTCTATCGCAAAGGCATTAATGACCTTCCCATTAGATGGCAGCAATGTATAGATAATAATGGCAACTATTTTGATTAAATAAATTTGTTAAAAATTTAAAAAATAAACAATATAGATTTTCAGTACAAATCGGCAATTTCATACTTTAACCCCTAATATAAATGAAATAATAGTTATTTCTTTATTCATTATAGCATAATTAAACAGGGTTAACCCAATTACATACGTAATTATGAATATCATAGTTTCATTTAATATTTATTCAGAAACTTCTATCTATTTTTTTAAATAGGATAATATAATTATTGATAAATAATTATAGTAAATGAAATAAATTACATACGTATGTTGTAGATACAAAAATAAAACTGAATATGTAATGTCTTAGTAATGACGACCGTTTGGTGCAACGGTAGCGATCCTGCCTTTCGCACCGATGGTCCTGGGTTCTTATCCCGGTAGGGGCAGATATTTGTATGATGAATACAAGCATTTGTACCTGAGTCATGGGTGTTTATATATATTTCTATAAATATTACATATCTATTTATCATATATGTATGTCTATCCGTTACCCTAGTATCCATAACACAAGCCTTACTGTGCTTACTTTAAGCTAGGCTAATTGGTGTGAATGTAGGAAATATTTGTTTATTTATTTATTAATGTCTCAGTTAGCTTACGTAGTGGCATGAGCTTTAATTAAGATGGGATATTAGAGTTTACAATACTTTAAACATAAAATGATTTTGATAATTGTTATTGAAAATTGTCAGCTAAACAAATAAGTACTTTATTTTAGTGGTTGATCAAGTAAATACTTTTTAAATTGCTTTTTCATCCAACTGAATGATTGAGTTTTTTAAATCAGGTTCTATTATTATTGAAAAATTAAATTATCAATATCCTTATCATGAACAGTAAATTGATGACTTAATTTTTAAATGAGAGGCCTAAAATTTTCTGAGGATAAAATGGGATTTAACTCACTTTGTGGGCCCAATGTGGATCAGTAGGTGATGATAAATGGCTTATAAAGCGCGAAAGAGCTTGATGGCTGCTTTTTAGGAACTTATCTGATGGCATTCGTTGCAAAATTTTTTTTACCTTGATTTTTTGCCTAAGACCTTCTTCATAACATATATGTGTTACCATCAATTTGTAAAAAAAAAATAATATAAAAATCACAAAAAATAATTCTTCTTATAGTTTATATGTGACGCCAGAAAATAGAAAAAAACAAAAACAATACACGGTTAATAATACCAACTCACAACGTCACCGGAACCCCATCAGCATTCCAATAAAATTCTAAAACTCTATTATGAATGGAAATTTTTATATGGAAATCGAATACAAATCAGAATAAATCAGCGAAAATTTATAATTTGATGAGCGCCTGTGTATCGCGCCAAAACGCGGTCACGTGGTTTCAGGGATGAACGTGTTTGACGAGAGAAGCGATGTTCTAATTTTAATCTGTGGTTTCGAAAGCGTTAGGATAGTTCTGGATTTTTGGCGGGAGCGAGAAGCGTTACTTTGGTGATTTAGGTTTTCTTATTAAAATTTGTGTTATTGCGGTTATTAGTGTATAATAATGATGGATTATTAATCACTAAGTTTTTGCCAAATGCCCGAGTGTGCATCATCCATTACTATCATTCATAAATCATCTCTCACTATCATTCATTATCATCTAAATAAAGAAAATATATTACTGAATATCAAAACATGACAAGACACGGTTTCAAGTCATAAGATTTTTGATAAAAAGAAATTTCTTTCGAAAAATGGCTTATTTGGTAGGTAAAAGTGTAATAAACCTTGTGGGATGTAAAATTTTCTTCGTCAATACTGAATCCTAGGTGTAAGACACTGAGCTGGAAATAGATCGATAATGTTCCTCACTATTTATAATTGAAATGTAAAGAAATATTACTATTACAGTAAAAAGCCTAATAAATATTCTGTCAAAAATAATAGAACAATTTGCGACATAAGTAAATAATACATTCGAAGTTTTTGTGTAGGTATGCGCTTTAAGACATTTTCTGATTAAGCGATAAGCCACATTAATTATAAATGAAAATATAAGTTTTCCTTTAACGATCACTGTGAAAAACTAATTTATTCATCAAAAAATATTGAAATTCTGTTTTTATTGACATGTTCTCGCATAGACTATCTATTCGAACTTATTTTCTCTTTTGAACTCTGCAGAGGTTTGAGTAAATCTTTGTTACATTTTTCTTGAAATCAAAGAGAATTGGGAAAGAGTACGTTTATCATCCAACATTCTTAAATATGTTCCCATGATAACTCATGATCTTTAAAAATTGTCTTAACACTGGAAAAAGTAAGCCCTTATTATGAGGATTTTATTCAATAAAAATAGGAAGAGTACACGTTCCAAAGTACATTAAAATGTTCTCACATCTTTTGTCAATGAAAACCCACCCCAACATTTCCGAACATAATGCCATTCGCAGCCTCCGCTAGTCCCGTATCGCAACTCAAGGAGGTCAGACGCTCTCTGCTACCAAACTCTTCGCGCGAAAACTGTACGAGTGACTTTTTATTTCTTAAACTTTTATTTTAAGAATGCGTTGTGGAGTATTTGGGATTGTAAAGAGGTTTTGACACCAGTGTTTTGTGAATTGGAGAGGTAAGTTTGGAATGTTTTTTTTTGCAACAAGAAATTAAAAAAAAGTTTTTACGGGATATTATTAAAGTTTTACAACCACGATATTTACTATGATGATGAAAACTTTTTTATATCCACTTTTTAGGCAACACTCTTTGGAAAATAATATAATTAAAGTTAAAGGATTTTCTTTTAATTATATTAACCACAAGCGATCAACGCGTTCTCATGATTTGTTTTATAGTTCACCATGTTGAACTAACGCTGGGCTACGTTGCCCTATTAATAGAATGACTAAATCTCATAATAGGCTTTGCAACCAATTAGATATATTTGCCTCTAATGCTCGTAGCTATAAAAAAATGTTAATGGAGACTCTGAGGAATCTGTGATCTATAGATAACCACTGTTTTTACAGATCACAGATCCTTGAGTCATTTAACATAGTTACCTAATTTAATGTATTTGCTATATGTAAAAAAAACATGAACTGCTGGTTTTATTACGATACAGGTATCTAAACTACTTCAGAGTAAGAAAATAAGGTTTACTTTTGTCTTTTTCAACTTTTTAAAGTTATATCAATAAACAGTTATTTCCATTTGTTTTGTAAAAAAAAAATATCTTACTATCTATTAGAAAAGACTTGGGAACTGATTTTCTAAAACTATTCAAATACTTTACGTATTTAGGTTCTTGTAAATACTTAACTGCAGTTTTACGCTAATAATAAAAATGGTTGTGCATTTTTCCCCCTATATGGAAAAAGTAACGAAATTTTAATGAAAATTTAATTCAATATTTTTTATAATAAACGATGAACATTTAAAAATATATATTGTTGTAAATAAATGATTTTGATTAGAATAGGAAAAATCACACCAATATAAAAATAAAATAAAAAGTTGTTTAAAATAGTTTAACATGATTTATAAAAATAATTCCAAGATTCCGTTTTATTTTATTTGTTTAAACATATTGATGATTATTTGGAACCAATCCTGTTTTTGTGAAATATATTTTAATGAATATTATATCTGTAGACTAGATTACATTGTTGTTGTAATAAACAATGGAAACCACATTAGCTTTTTACTTTGCTTTTTATACAGTTGACAAAACCGTTCACGTGTAGGTTGTGCGCTGCCTCTGTCTCTCTTCTACTCGGACGCATCGGCCGATGGAGTGGAAGAGAGATAGATGCGTTACAAGCCGAACGCTTAGGCCGATCGTGCCTCTTTATCGCTTGTTCCGCGGTCTCATTTGTACTCTCGGCTCAGGCGGAACGTGACAATGAGTAACGTCATCACGTCAAAAATATAAATAAATAATAATAATAAATATTTCTTACATTCACACCAATTAGCCTATCCCAAAGTAAGCACTGTCAGGCTAGTGTTATGATACATAGATATGTGATATTCAGAGAAATAAATAAAAACACCCATGACTCAGGTACAAATGTTTGTATTCATCATACAAACATCTGCCCCTTCCGGCATTTGAACCCAGGACCGTTGGTGCGAAAGGCAGGATCACTACCGTTACACCAAACGGTCGTCAAATATACATTACTAGCTTTTACCCGCGGCTTCGCACGCAATAATTTTTTCAATAAAAAGTATCCTATGGAACTTCTAATACCTCCAAGGATATATGTACGAAGTTTCATGATGTTCGGTTTTGTAGTTTGTTGCGTGAAAGCATAACAAACAAACTTACATTCACATTTATAATATTATAGGGATTTATTGTATGAACTATGTTATATACTTAATTATATACAAACTAAATAATGAGCATATTTATATAATCAAATCGCAATACAAATTTAAATTGCCAGCGAGGAGCTCCACGACGCAGTGGTTGACATGCTCGGTTTATGATTGTGGAAGTTCAGCAGCATTTGCAAGCGCTTGCCATCAGAAGACTTTGGTTCTAGCTAAATCTGCTGTCGTTAGCACCCATCAATCCGCATTGGGCCCGCTTTTTAACTTACGCTGTAAAATCTCTTTGATAAACTTCATGATTTTAGGTCAATGAATTATCTTGTTTCTACGCGTTTTAATTTTTCCTTGATATGCTAATATAATGTTAGTATTCTTGCATTCAACAAAGCGGTAACATAGGCTTAAATATTTGATTTTTCTTTTACCTGGATACGTCCAAACGCCATTGTAACTGAGAGGGTCTTGACAGATAAAATGACGGAGAACGAAGGTTTCCATATTTCCTTTTGAGGTACGGAAACTTAATAATAATCATATCTCTAGTTTATGCAAAAAATATACAGACATCTTCAAATCAGTTTGGGCATTTGCCTACACTAAACGCATATTGTAGGAAATCTAACAGTTTCAGTCATATTAGGGTTAATCAAAATTCAATTCAGCCTTTGCGAGGGAGGTTCTATAAATTTCTAAAAGGCCTTCTCATAGAACAAAGGCTTTAGTTTTCGAAACTCCAAACTCATGTTTGTGAAGTAAATCTTCTTGTTGTTTGTGAAATATAATTTTCTAAATGTTTACGTTGATAAGGTTTTGAGTGAGTACGTTAGTTCTGTTTGGAACTTAATATTTGCGAAGTAATTGAGTTTTAAGTAATAATATTTCTTACATTCATACCAGTTAACCTAACTCAAAGTAGGTACTGTAAGGCTTGTATTATATATACTAAGATAACAGATAGACAAGTATATGGTACATACGTATATGGTACACTAGCGGCCCATCCCGGCTTCGCACGGGTGGACAAATTTCTTTAAATCTTTTCTAGCATTAAATATAGCCTATGTTACTCAGCGTGAATATAGCTTTCCAATGGTTAAAGAATTTTTGAAATCGGCTGAGTAGTTTTTGAGTTTATTCATTGCAAACATACAAAAATACAAATCGTTCCACTTTATAGTATTAGTGTAGATAAATAAGTTTTATTTAAGAAATATAAATACTAATGACTCATGTACCGATGCTGTAGTATTCATCACAGAAAAACATTCCCCTTCCGGAATTTCAACTCACAAACCTCGGTACGAAAGGTAGGATTGCTACCGTTGCACCCAACAGTCACCAGTTACGGTTTTAAGTGTACCGAATGTTCACAAATATTGTAAGAATTTTGAAACTGAGATCTCCCAAATTGATTGTATAAAATCACATTTTTCTCAAATCAACCGTGTAATTATAACAATTTAAAATTAAACTTGTCTCCGGTGTCAAGCGGGACTTGAATTCACATCCCCTTGCTATCCAGGCAAGTACTCCTTCAATTGTCCTACCATGACTTTATCAGACCCATCAATTTTTTTTTGTATTTCTAATTTCCTCTAACATCGAATACTATAGCATTATATTTAAGTACTAGTTGACCCGGCCGACCTGTGTTATAAATTCAGATGAAACCTATCCTACGTCCCAAGTCGGAACAAATCCAGCAAAATAAAAAAAATATATCAAAATCGGTTGACTAGTTTCGGATTCATCGCAGTCAAATACTGTGTAATATAAGACAACATCCCATACATTATTCTGAATCCAAACAAGTAGATAAAGCACTTGTGTTATGGAATTCAGACACAACGAGTGTACCACAACACCCAGACCCGAGCGATTATAGAGAGGTTGTTTTGTACATAGAACCGGCCGGGGATCCAACGCGGGATTTCGGAGTGACATTACCATGAGAGCCACTAAACCACGGAGGTCGTCAAATAATACGTGGATTATATATTTTCAATCGAAAGAATTTATTACAAATAAGTTAAGTCACTCATTACTTAATTATTCGTCAAATTACTTATATTTTTCATTAGATATAAAAATCTAGCAGTTAAAAGCAAAAAGGTCAAAAAGAGATATTAAACAATTATTTAAATACCTGAGGCTCTACCATCACCTCTTATCGCGATTCAAGTTCAGCTGTTGAAGAAAGACGACACCATAGAATGCGTATAGCGATGTCTCACTCTAACCATCGAACTTTCATCGCGTTACCATATCATGGTAGGCCTTTTGTTCTGTACAGAATGGTTTAGGCCTTCGGGTTATTGTAAATCTAAAGTTACGATATAGTTCTGTACATTTCAAGACTTTTATGTCCATTTTTATCAAATTTGTACTGAAACGTATTTTATTGAGTTAGCAATAGTGGTTAGGTACCTTTCTTTAGGTTACACCAGCCGTGGTCGCTGGTTGACTGAGTGACTGACTGATTTGAGTTAGTATGCCAGTGTCACCTGATAAAAGGGTACCTAGAAGCATTATTTATTATTTTATTTACTTATTCTTACTTTGCGGACAATTTTGTTAGTTATTTAGTACTGGATTTTTAATTATCTTTGTATTAGTAAGATATCGCACATACGGTGCTATAACGTTAATTGCTTGCAGCACTTAATGCTAAATGCTTTGTCAAAGCTGAACTGAGTATAAGAAAATACACCCAATCTACCTCTTTATTTTGTTTGTTTTTACTTAAAAATGAAGTTCAAAGTTGTAGTTAATTATTATCATTGTACTTGTTTAATTAAAAAGAACTATATGTTGTAATAGGATGTTGAATTTTCAAATGCTACCCCTGAAATATAACACCATTTGCATAAGTGACGTTAAAGCACCGTATGTACGATACGTAATGTTATCGATTTTTGTTCCAAATAAATATGAAAAATAAAAATAATTAAAACCCGTTTCAGTAGTTTCCTTTAAAATGGAATGTGAAAGTTTGAAAATGTACAAAAGTTTGTAATTCTTGGTGCTTTGGAAGGCACGTCGAACTGTTGCTCCCAGGTGCCAGTCGTTTACACTCACCTATAAGCAATGAGCATATTCTTCCTGCGATATCTTTATTCAATATTAGTATTTTAAAAGACTATATTTCACACCCTAAGCCTTATAATAATCTTATAAAAAAATACTAGTCTTTAAGTTTTTCTTACATAAAACTCTCCTATAAAAGAACTTAATATATATAAAAACGTAAAAGTACTTGAAGTACTAAAATAATTGGCTTTACAATAAACACAATTCTAATTCTTTGTCGTTACTATCTATCAAATCGCATTTTTAAAAAGGCCATCTATCACAAATCGCCAATGCGACATAAAATAACACAAATTTACTAAGAATCACTCACCAATAAACGGACGTAAATGAATCTATTTTAGAATTAGATACCGAGATCGCAGTCGGCGCCTACACGTGTTTCCGATAAGTGTCAAAGTGACACCACAGGTTACCGAGTACGGTCGCGACAGAAAGTCCCATAGATAAAATAGACGGCACATTGTAGCTGACCACAAACAAATTAGAACGGGGGAACGACTTCCGAAATTTCTACGTAACAATACGTAAATGAGTATATAAACGACCATTATTTAATAACAAATTCTCATGCTCATTTAACAAAATATTCCCCTACCAGGATTCGAAATCGGGATCTTTGGCGCGAAGGTAGGATTACCACTACTGCCCATACCCCAAGGCCAAATAAAAACTTGGCTGCGTCGTAACACGGAAGAAATACACTTGGAACAATGGAATACCTGTGAAGGATGCAGGCAGGGTGGTATTAAAAAGTTGACCCGCAAACTCACCAAACTAAAAAAACCGGCCAAGTGCGAGTCGGACTCGCGCACCGAGGGTTCCATAAAAAATATTTTCATTACATGATGTAACTAAAAATTTACGGTTTTTGCAATTTTTCCTTTATCTGTACTAAAAGACGTTACTTCGTACCAAATTTCAAGGTTCTAAGTCTACGAGAAATACCCTGTAGGTTTTGATTCCCGTGCGAGTTTCGAAAATTTGCGGAAATTTGTGGCATTAGGAGGCTTAGGAGTTTGATTTTTTCACAGCTCCAAGGGACAGTAGGCCTGAGTATTGGATATAAATTTTAGTTTGATACCTCAACGCATTCCTGAGAAAAACGGTCTTGACGGTCTTGACGGACGGACGGACAACAAAGTGATCCTATTAGGGTTCCATTTTGTCCATTTGAGGTACGGAACCCTAAAAAGGACAAAGTTCGTAAAGTTATTGGTTTAATAACTGGATATTGCCTCTTAAACAAGTACCTGTTCACAATAGTTGTGACTGACAGCCCCCTGTGCAGAGGCTGCATAGAGGCAGAAGAAACTCCACAGCACGTGCTTGCAGAATGCAGGAGCGTGGAATATCAACGGGCACAGCTTCTCCAGTCCCCAACATCACTCCCGGAAACATACAACAACCTGAAGAGGTTGCTTACCTTCTGGGACGAAGGATGGCTGAAGTAGAAAGACAACCCAAGATACGCATAATGGCCCAATCAAGGCTAAGTGCGGAGGAAGCCGGCTAAACTAACTAACCACCGTTCCGCTAAGAGTCCATCGTGTAGCGATATACATTCGAGATTATCTTTTTTCTCTTTCCACAATATCTCAAGAACATCCTTTTGTAAAACACGTATAACAACCTTTTTTAATTCGGTTTATCAACGATAGTTTCAATATTTCTAACTATAATTATATTTTATTTGAAACCTTATTATTCAATCTTTAACAGATAAACTCTTCGTGCATTTCAATTTTATTTCAGTTTAGATGTATCAGATAAAAAGTAACAATATTCAATGTTCTAAGTAATATGATGAGCAAGAAAGTATAGATTTTATACTTCAATTGTTCAGAAATACACTTTGTCCACAAAACATTGAAAATTCAATTATTGGACATCTTACAACAAGTTCTATACGATAATGTATATATACAAATTATATTCGTCGAATAAAGTTTCTTGAACAAATTTTCCCTTTCGCCATTTACAGCCGTTTGATTAGAACAAAAGCCTTTTAGTTCGAAATGTTTATCAAATTACTAAAGTCACTGTTCCGAAGTGAATTAATAATGTTCTTCGAGATTTCGTAGTTAAAGAGTCCTTATTTCAAAGTCCCTTACTCTTATTTCGTTATAACTTTATTGGTTTGGTTCAAGTTGACTATGAAATAATGTTTTACCTCAAACGCTCTGAAAAGTTTGGGTTGTCATTAATTTTTTGCGTGAAAAATTGCGTTTTATCCGCTAGGGCGGAAAAATATTTTGAAATTAGAACCTTTCTATTCAAGAAAAAACACACATGGTACGTTCCGAATCGTCATTATAGTCTTTATAAGTTACATTTTATTTTTATTTAAATTAATACGAATACTATACTCTCCGTTTCGAATAAATTACGGATTTTGCGCATATTTTATTTTATTTTATATTTAATCCTGACGTTTTGGTTTTATTAAATAATTTTAATTGCTTCAACTTCACTTCAACAAAACAAGAATAAATAATATATAGAATATACTATTTGTTAAGGATAAGAATTTTAAATGTATGGTGCGTGAGATTACATAACATACGATTGGATTTTGGACTGCACCCGAAAAGGAACTATCAAAGTAACTATGGTAATCTTAGTCAAATTACATTGAATAAAAACTATTTACGTACAACATTACAAATCGCAGCGTAAGTACAAGTACAAGTAAGATATTGTCCTCGGCAAATAAGTTGAACATGATTTTGAAATCACGTGACATGCACAGTAGTAAATAATGTACCTAAACTTGCTACTGCGCATGTCACGTGATTTCAAAATCATGTTCAACTTATTTGCCGGAGACTATACTTTTAATTTAAATAAACCAATTGACTATTTTTCTTGCACCTAAAAGTATTCCTCGCTGTAGTAAGGTGAAAAATTGTCTATTTCGCTCGGCAGCAAAGTTTTTAGCATCTCCTACCTTTGAAACTCTCCTCGCTTCGCTTAGAGTTCTATTTTTGAACAACTCGCTACGCGCTACTACTATAGACGTAACTCGCAGCCAAATCTCAACTTTACAGCCTTGCGTAACAAAAAACTATTTTTTGAAATGGAGAAATCAATTTAAGTCTTAAGCAAAGTATTCTAGAAAAAATTAAACTTGTTTTTAGGCGTCAGACGGAATTTGAACTCGATTCGACATCAAAATTGTAACTAGCAAATTTTCACTTTTTTTTTTCAACAAATTTTCATCGAAGCAGGATCCCCGACAGCTTTTATGGGAACAATTAAATAAATAAATAAATAAAATGTTTATTTCTCACCACAACAATAAACTTAGTGCTAGCTTAATGTAAGTACAGTCAGATTGTGGATCGCTGGTGCCTGTAATGGGTAATAAAAACCCGTTGTAACAGGACACCAGGTCCCCACCTCATATAAATTAAACAAAACATGTTTACAGTAAACTAGAAGACTACTGCAAAGCACAAAGTGAAAAGAGGATACATAGAATCTACTGCATTATTTTCAGAAAAGCCTCAGTATCTTCATAAGACTGTCTGAGAAGCCAATTAGTGACGTTAATTTTCAGAGTATAGACGTTCATATTATGAATTTTTAACAATTTTTGTAATTTTGTGTATATATGTGGGCCAGCAAATATAAAGAATTTATTAGAGAAGGATTTTTTCAGAGAATAACGGGAAGCGACAAGCTCATTTCTGCGAGTCAAACGCGGATCAAGAGGCGTCAGTACATGCTGTCTCAGAACCACAGCTAATATATAAAGCTGCCTGACGGTCAGAACTTGGCAGTGTACGTAAAGATCAAATGTCGGATATAAGCGGGGCTTGAAACAACACACCTTAAGGACAGCCCTCTGTGCACGTTCAATAAGCAGAAAATAGGTTTTAGCAGCTCCACCCCATGTGGACAAACAATAACCCAAAATAGATTGGCATAGTGTAGTGTATACCATTTTCATTGTATCTGCGTCAGCTGAATGACGCAGTTGCTTGAAGATGTATATCAGCTTTCGAACTCTATTTGAAAGATGGATGATATGTTCTTTAAAAGAGAGATTGCTATCAATAATTACACCAAGATATGTTGTGGATGTTACCTTTTCAATGTATTGGTCTTTATTACCGACTATATTTAAATCATTTAAAATGTCATTTGCTTTGAAATTTCGAATAGAAAAGTTTATAAGTTTAGATTTGGCTAAATTTAAAGTTAACAAATTTCTTCCCAACCACTCTTTCACAATGTTGAACCCATCCTGTGCAAAGAGATATGTATTGAGCCAGGTTTTAGCGGAAAACACAAGTGCAGTATCATCGGCATACGTGAAAATTTTACCATTTGCAAGATTGAGGTTGCAAAGATCATTTATAAAGATTAAAAATAAAGTAGGACCGACGATACTGCCCTGTGGGACGCCATATTGGATTGAAGTTTCACAACTCGTTCTTGCGCCTATTTTAATGCTCTGAGAACGATCAGTCAAATAGCTACGGAATAACGAGAGTTGCACACCTCTCACACCCAAAGCCTCAAGCTTTGATAAAAGTATCGGGATCGAAACCGTGTCGAATGCCTTGGCAAGGTCAAGAAACAGAGCGACACATTTATTACTCTCATCTAGTTGCTGAACAATGTGATTAACCAGACCATGGACGGCGTCAGCCGCAGAGAGCTTTTTTCTAAAGCCGAACTGGTTGCTGGACAACAGCTGTCGAGATTCTAGGTAGGCAACTAGTCGCATGTTCATCCGCTTCTCCAGTACTTTGGACATAGCTGGTAAAACAGATATGGGTCTGTAATTTTCAACACGGCTCCGGTCTCCGGACTTATAAATGGGATGAAGGCGTGCTTTTTTGAAAAGGTCAGGGAAGATACCCGACTGAATACATAGGTTACAAATGTATGTCAGAGGGGGAACTAAGATGTTCTTATGTCTCTTTAGAAAATAGGAGGATATACCATCAGCACCAACAGCACATTTATTTTTCAGCGATAGAATTAGATTATGAACTTCAGTTTCATCGGTTTCAAGCAGAACAAACGATTCTTTTTGCGGTTCAGGTAATACAGGACTGCTGTCTTTGTATTGACTATTAATTATTTCCGCAAGATGTGCACCCAAGTTAACATAATAGGAATTGATTTCAGAAAGAGTGTCATATTCATTTTTAGAACCGTTCAATAACTGAATTGCAGACGATTGTGGTTTCTTAAAATTAGAAATGTTCTGAATTACGTTCCAAAGCAGTTTACTATTACCCTTTGCCTTTTTAAATTCATCTTTTTCATAATCTAACCGGTTCCTTCTAATTAATGCAGTGCAATAGTTTCTGTATCTTTTATAAGAGATCTTCATCACTTCATTTGAAGGGTTAGACTTTGCCTGCCTACGTAGGAAATCTCGATGTCGCATGCATTTAAGGAGACCGGGTGTTACCCAAGGCTGAATTGGAGTACGTTTACGTTTTCGAGATGAAAGAACTGTTTTGGTGTTGTTTTTCAAAGCTAGGCTGATAGGATCCATTAGATATTTAAGTGCAATGTTAGGGTCTTGTGTTGAGTAGACGGGAGAGAAGTCTATTTTCATTAATTGTTCACAAAGCATTACCTCGTCTACAACAGTACGACTAGACTGGACGATTTGTAGGGGCTTTATGAGCGGCAAGATAGTTACAACTGCGAAGTGGTCTGTTATAGTTGTCTCTAACACAAATATTTTAGGGTGATACTTTGTTTTGATGTTAGCGTGATCATAGCACGTGTTATCATGGGTCTTAAATCTGTGACCGGTAAATAAACCAAAATCAGCTAACAAGTCTATGTAGTCTAGGGAGTATGATGACTGACAATCAGGAGTAATGTCTATATTTATGTCTCCCATCAATATAATGTTTGCGTATGTCTTATAGTTAGCCAAAACACCGCCGAGAGATTGGATAAAGGTTGATGGATCCTTAAAAGCATATGGTCGGTAGATGCAAAAAATTGCTATGTTAGAGCCAATCGTAACTACAAGACAGTTACATTCAGAAATTACTGGCTCAAAAACAGAAACATTTGAAAGAGCATTATTTACATAAACTACAACGCCATCATTTTGATTGTAGATATTTAACGTCCTATGCGAAGTATAACCACTAATATTGGGAGCAACTGGAGTGCCCGATAGCCAGCATTCAGACAAAATTAAAATATCCCAAGAAGTGTTCAGCCTATCTAGCAAGGTCAAGAAGCTTGAAAGATTTGCGTTAATGCTGCGTATATTTTGAGAAATCACCGCAAGGTTTGGCTGATTTCAGGGAAGCCCTTCAACACATTCCTCAGGTGTACAGGATGTGGCATCACAAAAATCAACTTCATCCAATTCGTTAATATAGTCATTTAACGCTGTGAATTTAGCCGAAAGAGTGAATATTGACCAAAAATTATAGTGTCGATATTTTTAAAATCAGATTTCAAGATGTTTGTCTTCATAAAAATTAAGTTAGGGGTCACATTCGCAGAGGACATACATCCAACATCTTCACATTCATGGTACCATGAGGCTACTACATTGTTACCTGGGCAGAGACAGTTTATGCTCAGCTCCAAAATAAGCGGTCTTAAAATACTAATGAGTATAGTATGACAGTAGTGGCATTTAAAAACGAGAAATACCGAAATTACAGAGTGGCAAACAAAAAGTACTAATAAGTAAGTAACATGCAACAAAAACAAATCCCCAAGCAGTCATTGATTAACCCCTTTCTCTAAATTGTTGAGGACGTTTTCATGTTCAATTTTAATTAATTTAGAACCTTCGGCTTTTCTTAGGAATACCGATCCATAGTTTGTCCAGCAGAAGCGAAAGTTTTTGGTTTTAGCGAAATCTCTGGCCCTATAAAATAGTTTTCTGGATTTGTAGGTGAGCGATTCAGAAATAAACACCGGTTTACTTGGACCCACAATATTCAAATGATTTGTATTCAGCCTGTTTTTTTGATTGATGCGGTTGAAGTCTTTGACGGCTGTTAAATAGGAATCCTTTTTCAGAACCGTTGTGAACTCTAGCAATATTGTTTTCGAGTCTCTTTTAGAATCAATTCGATAAATATTCTTTATCTCAGAGTCGTCTAATTTAACGTTGATGACGTTAGCGATATTTTTGGCAGAGTTTTGCAAATCAACAATTGACTCCACTGATTTCAATTTTGGAAGATTTCTTATTTCAATCATAGTAGATCTTGACTTTTTGTCCTGTTGCTCGAGTCGCAGTTCTAGTGACTGAATATAGGTCAAAGTCTCCTTTCTTTCCTTTTCAAAGAAATTTAATTTATCTCTCATGTCTTCAAATTCTTTATTCATAAAATCCAATGATTTCGAAATTTCGGAGTTCTGCTTCTTTATTTCGTCGATGGACTCTTGAATCGAAGTTAGTGTCGATCGCTGATCCTTAATAAAATCGGACATCATTGATCTAATTTCGTTCATAAACTCACAGTTTTCATTGTCTTTTTCATTTAGGTACTTCCGTTTGCCACGTACCGTTATGTTATCAAGCAAGTCGAGTGCAGTGTCTGAAGAAGCGTGTGTTAGAGTCGTCTGCATAGTAGGCACCTTTAGTGCGGCAGGGACGGCGGCCGAGGCAGAAACGACCTTGGCGGTGGAGGGAGACTGGGGCAGTGAGGATGCAGCCATTGTCTTAACTGGGCTCGATCTCTGTGACCGCGCAGTACCGCCCGTCGATGACGCGGCCGCTCCAGAGATAGCCGGAGTGGTAGGAGGTGTACGTTTCAGAGGCATTCTCGATTTCTGCTGATATAGGATTCAAAATGCCCTGTATAACCCTACCAAGCCGTAAGAACACGCAGCACAGGAGTTTTGCGTAGCCGATTCCGTAGCCTTCAGCTACGATGATTACTACGAGCTGCTACGGCGACAGATGAGCGGGAAGGCAATTATGTCAACCGTCTCTTTTCCGTGTCGCTGGTCGCGTTCGCGGACAATAGATGCGGAGCCAGTAAGAGACAACAACAGAATACCTTGAGAGAAATGTGTCCGGCGAGGCAGGGGGGCGCCGAATTCGTCTATGTTTTGCTCAAAAATAGTCCTTATTGCTCGAGCGTGCAGCACACGTCTGCTCACGATGAAGGTGCGGAGGAGAGAGGAGATTCTCTCTCTCTCTATTATTAAATAGAGATTTAATAATAGAGAGAGAGAGAGAGAATTCACTACATCATGCGATCCACATTATTGAGGATGTAAAGTCTCGAAATACACTGAGCTATAAAATTACTCCGATATTTCGGCTCTCTGCGTCTTCGATCGTCATGGCTAATGTTCCGAAGAACTTTTCCCTTATCCCTCATTTCTTTCTTTAAAAGGAAAAGGTGCGTGCTGGTATTCGCTGGTACCAACATAGCGTGATAACTATCTCTCTACTGAACCATAATAAATAGAAAGTTCTTCCAGTACATGAGTTATCTTCTTTCTACAGCATGGGGTTCTTTAAGTGAAGCGTAAAGACGCATCGTGCAGATCGGCAAGGAGTCTTCACTGTACTGTAATAGCAAGATACTAGCGCAGTGATTCCTCGTTTTACTAACTCTTTTTGTATCTGGATTCTGCCTTTACTTAGCACTAGTGAAGCAAAATCAATTGCCAAATATTTTATATAATAAAAATAAAAAATGTGTTTATCGGCATCATCAATCCATATTCCCACTGTAGGCGCAAATAATCCCATAGAAGAAAACACCTTTTACAGCCAGAAACAAAGCACGAGGTATTTATAACCTTTTCTCACTCGTCTGATGACAGGCTATTCAGAAAGTTATTTGACCTTTGAATTGTATGCCTAATGAGCTTTAGTAGTGCATACCACAATGGGCCATCGGGATATCCGTGGAATGGTTAGATGCATCTCAGTGGTTTTAGTTTTTAAATGCGCAATGGTAGAGTGTTATTGGGCGAAGCTCTCTTTTAGGCAACTCACAAATTTCGCTTGTCTCCCTCGTGCTACTTAACGGTTCAACCGATTCGAATGAATTTTGGCATGAACATACATAATTATAACCTGACGGACATAGGCTATGTAAAAAAATATAGACTTTACCATGGAGGAATATTCACCAAAAGAAAAATTCAAAAGCTGATCACAGCCAAACTGCTGATACCACATTGATGAAATTTGGCGCCAAAACTCACATCGTAGTCGTGACTAATGTGCAAAAAAAGTTTTGAAATCGAACATACCATGGAGGAATAATCACCGAAAGAAAAATTCAAAAGCTGATCACAGCCAAACCGCTAAGACTACATTAATGAAATTTAGGTGAGGTTAGGTAAGATAGTGCTTCGCTCAGTATTTGCAAACAGCAGCAGCATTGCAGACCTAGTATATTACGAAGCGAAGAAAGCGAAAGCGAAGAAAATATGTAAAAAAAATGAACTAGCTAACCACTGTGCCATTGAGTCCTTAAAGACTTACTAACTTCAGTGACTTTCAGGACACATTTAAGTAACAATGATTTGTAACTTTTATATGTCTTATTTAATTTATCAAAACCTATTAATTATATATTGTTTTAAACTTTCATGGTCACTAACATTATAGTTATATAAGTTTTTGTACCACGCGCGATCATGGCGCTTGCATCAGTGGCAAAATATCGGAAACTCAATAAAAACAAAAACAAAGTACATGGTAAAAATCGCGATTACAACTTATATTATCAATTATAATTTCGAAGTCTTAATAATAGTAAGTCATAATGTTGTTTTTCTTACTATTTCTGTAGTAATAATATTTTTTCTTACATTCACACCATTTAGCCTAGCCCAAAATAAACACTGTAAGGCTATAAATACCCATGACTTCGGTACAAATGCTCGTATTCATTTATGTATTTTTTATTTTATTAAAGCTTGCCAACTAAATCTATAAAAGTAAGTTATTAAAAAACTAAGAAATAACGAGATAATTTATAACAGAAAAAAAGATAAAAAAACATGAAAAAAAAATTAATATTATCTAATCAACAATTCAAAAGTGATTTTAAAAAGGAAACTTTTGATTCATTAAAAATATTTGAATTACTATTTTGAAATAACAAGTTAAGCAGTAGAAGAAATTGGAAGTTATTTCCATATGTGTTTTTTCTTAAAGTTACTGAGAATGGTTTATAATAAAGCAGACGAGCAACTCTAGGAACTAATATATTAATTTGTGATTGTCACTTCACTTTATGGTTCAATAAATTAATACAAGAAATTCATGTCCAGTTGTTCTTTACGTCCACCACACAAACATTTTCCCCTTCCGGGACTAGAACCCAGAACTAGGACTTAAGGCTACCGTTGTATTAAAAGGTCGTCCCTGTCGTTCTTTAAATATGAGAATTTACTAATATAGTGTAACAATAGGTATGGGCCACCCTTAGCTGCAAACAAGTTTATTACATACAAGCAGATATAAATTCTAACGGGTCTTAAATAATTTGACTAAGAATAAATATGAATTATAATTATGATAAGTAAAGGTATGTTATAATATACGCATTAAGTCAAAAATTTATAAGACTCGACAAGGAAACTTTTTATTACACCCTAACATTATGCATTACTTGCTTAAAAGCCTTTACCGAACAAAAAAGGAACAACTCAAATGTTCATTTTACGAACAATGCATTAAAACTGTGTTAAATCTTGACACTCGTGATATGGGTTACCGAGTATTTAGACACGGGATTTTTAATCAAGATTGTCCAGTAGAAGTCACCACAGATGAATCAGGCAAATCTAACACTCAAGTCAACAAAATAAGACTGAAATTCAAATGTTTTTGAATTTATATGATGATCTTATACATTTCATTCTATTGGAATACGAGTACATGTTTTGTTAGTTGAATGGTTACCGAAATCATGGAGAAAAAGTGTTAAATTTATTTTTTGTTATTTTAGAATTTATCTCAAATATGAAATTCTTTCAGATGAAAGGTTATCTTGTATTTAACAATTTATTATCCAATAAAGCTTAAAGTCCGGTTTGGTTATACTAAACCTGCATTTACTATTTATAACTTATTTATTTCAGATTACTCTAACTTCGTAAGTAAAATAAAATATTAACTAAAATAACTATTACTATAACTTCTAGATTTTTGTATTAAAAAAAATATTATCAAGGAAAATTCAATTTCAATCCAACCATGGCGGTATCAACAATCACCCCCATAATACTAGGGTAAGTGCTTTTGAATTGATATGGGTCGAGTCCCACCTGATACTTAAGACTAGTTGTCTTTTTTCTACTAATAATTTCTTAAACTAATTATTAAATATGTGGTAATATTAGTCTTGGACGGACAGGTGCTACTGCTGGGCTAATTGTTGTTAATGTGAAAAATATAATTGTATTTATATAAAATTCGCCTCAGCCAATTGACGTCCAATTTTAAACAAAGGCCTCCCCAAGGATCTCCACAATGACCGGTCCTGTCCTGCCCGCATTCAGGTGCTTCCCGCGACCTTCACAAGTGCGTCCATCCATAGAGTAAATAAATACCATTTCTATTATAGACAGAAAAACCTTTAAGAACGGTTACTTAATATAATTCATTGTCATATGCCTTATTCGAGATAATTTATTATAAGACATTACTCATGATGTGCTGAATTTTTATTTGACAAATTTGTCAATTTATTTAATTTTCGGTTTGAGTTCTTTGTAAATTGTAAATCATTAATTTGCAAACACACACTGTTTTCACACACACAAATTATGAAACCACATATGTGTTCATTATGAATATAATTATGATAAAACATGTATTATTCCCGAGCTCCTATATTTCGGCAATAGATCATATATCCAACATACCAAATTGGATTTTGTTACATAAAAATGTTTTCGTTTTTACTTAAAATACCTTTTTTTCTACCTAGAGATTCTTTAGTAACCTTATCTATAACGGACCTTTTTTGTATCTTTACCCATAAAAAATAAGGTTTTATTTTCAGTAGCGAGTAAAGTTATTGTACATTTGAAATGATCAACGCTAATGAGTCGATTCAATTCAATATTCAGTCCAATTATGATCCGAAATATAAAAAGTACGTATACGAATATACTCGTATCTTACTAGCTTTTACCTGCGGCTTCTTAGCTTAGATATTTGTGCACTCTTTATATTCAATCCTGACGTTTCGACTCTTTTACAGGAGCCGTGATCACAGAATGAATAAGGTTATGGTCGTCATTCATATGCTACTATCGTCACAATATTTTAATCTAGCTCGATTTTAACTGTCAAATTGGCTGGAGCAGATGTACAGCGCCGATTACCTCATCACTATCATCTTGTGATCACGGCTCATGTAATGGAGTCGAAACGTCAGGATTAAATATGAAGTATACCCAATTATAAGCAAAAAACTAGTTTTATTTAAATGTGTAATTACGCGGAAGTGTAAGAATTAAATAGACAATTTCTTACTAAGTGTTTTAACTTTAAAGTTACTGCTGTCAAGTAAAATAACTGCTTACACCACGGGCGTAGCCAAGTTTTAGTTTCGGGGAGGGTTCAAGAAAATATAACTACTGAAGGTGCATACAATAACCTTTATATTATACTAGCTAACCCGGAAAACGTTGTTTTTGCCATGTATATTAGTTCTAGGAAAAGTTTTAAATTAATTAATAAAAAATAGGGGTTGATGGTAGAGGGGTGAAAATTTAGGGTTGTATGTATTTTTGTATGTTGTATCATAAAAAAATATAAACTAAAAATTTTGTTTAAAAAATAAAAAAAAAAAATAGGGGTGGACTACCCCTAACATTTAGGGGGATGAAAAATAGATGTTGGCCGATTCTCAGACCTACTCAATACGCTCACAAAATTTCATGAGAATCGGTCAAGCCGTTTCGGAGGAGTATGGGAACGAAAACTGTGACACGAGAATTTTATTGGCGGACCCTTTATAAGATGAAAAATATGAAATATGTAAAAAAAGAAACAGAAGGTTCATTTGATTACATATGTACTACAGAATTAATCTTCTGATTTTCTTTTTAAATATATATTTAAAAAGAAAAAGAGTTTATTCGCATTAATTTCTATCCCCTGGTCAATATTCATGAGAGCCAAGCCGTTCAGTCTGTTTTCACTCGTTGTGTTCCGCAAGTAGTTTTTAAGTCTTCGTAGGCTTGAAAAAGTCCTTTCTGGTGTAACAGTGGAAACAGGTATAGTAGCCAATATTTGTAACAACGTGTTAATATTTGGATATAATTTTTGATCGCACCCAAAGCAGATTTTGGAGTAGGGGAGGTGATTGTCATAGCTGCTTTCCACACTTCAAGTTCTACTTTGACGACAGATATACTACTCTGTCAAGAAAGTACCGGGAAAAGATCAATAATATAAAAAATAATTGTTATTCATACAAATTTATTTTATCACCTTCAAAGTTATCTCCTTCAGTAACGATACACTTACGCCAACGAATAATACAATCATCAAAACATATTTTTAAACGCCGTTTCCGGAATTGAGTTCAGTTCTCGCCGCGAATTCTCCTTTATGTCTTCTACCGATTGAAAACGGGTGCCACGAAGTGGTAATTTGAGTTTAGGAAAAAGAAAGAAGTTAGCTGGAGCCATATCTGGTGAATATGGTGGTTGCTCGATGGTATTTGTTGAGTGTTTGGTCAAAAATTTGTTCACAATAATGGCCTTGTGCGAAGGCGCATTATCGTGTTGCAAAATCCAAGAATGTTCTTTTCACAAATCTGGCCTTTTTCGTGGAATTTGCTTTCTTAAATGCCACATAACGCTCAAAAAATATTATATTTATACCGTTTGACCTTCCGACAAGAATTCCGAGTGCACAACACCGCGATAGTCAAAGAAAACAGTCAAGATGTCTTTGACTTTTGATCGACTTGGGCGTGGTTTTTTTCGGTTTCGGTTCATTTGGAAGGCGCCACTCCGAACTTTGTTGACTAGTTTGCATGTCAAACTCGTAAACCCAAACACCAGTAACAATGAGTTTCATGAATGTTGAGTTGGAATTGACTCGTTCTAGCATGTCCTCAGCGACTCTCATGCGATTGAGTTTTAGGAGAAAATTCAGGTCTTTGGGACTAGCCGAGCTGTAACATATTTCATAACCAAATGATTAGTTAAAATGGTACGGATAGACTTGTGAGATACAAAAAGTTCGGCGGCTATCTCTCTTAAAGTTAAATGAGGATTTTCAGTCACTATTTCCTTCACTGCGATTTTAACTTCAGTTGCAGACGTTGATGGCCTACCAGAGCGAGACACAAGAGAAACTGACCGCAAAATTTAGAGGTAACACAACAGATAATGTCCTAGACCCGCGTCAGACGCTGGTCTGCTGCGTGTGCCCGCGCAAGGTTTAGCCTACGCCCTAAGGCGATTCACCCACTAGAGATGCGTCCCACCGCGGTGCGCGAAGCGACAGAAAACGTGCGTGGGAACGGAGTAGCAGATCTGCCTATTTTAGCGGTGTAATCTGCTTCTCCGCGCGGTGTAGCAATGCACTGTGTTGTCATAGGCGTGTTTTCTATCCCTTTACACTCTACAATATACATACGTGAGACTATAACACTCACTATTGTGAGACTTGCAAGTTATACCGAAGTCTCACTTTGGAGAGGGCAACTTTTCAGGAAAACTGGAAATTAAAAAAAAGTAGTTTCCTAATCTTATTTAAGCTCCAAGATAACCCCTAAGTGAATTTATTGAAGAATTTTCACCTTTTCTTTCTCGGATGTAAAGGGCTATATAAATTAAGATTCTTGCATAAAATGGTAAAATTTGCGGCCCCGCGCTACGCGACGCGGTGCAGTGGGTTAACCCCCTAAATGACAACGTGCAGCAGCAGGTGGTAGAGGGCGAATCCAAAATACATTATTAGTGAAATAATTAGTAATAAAATAAGTTATGCCGCTGGCCTCTTCTTATTTTGATGTTGATAACTTAACATTTCGGGGGGGTTTGAACCCCCAAAACCCTCCCCCTGGCTACGCCCGTGGCTTACACTCTTCAAGACTCATACGCTGTTTGCGATTGTTTCAATTATGTTAATAAATTGTCTCTGCAATTAATGATGTCTAGCTGAGTCTTATAAAAGCTGTTGATAGAATGGGTTACAAAGTATTTCCTCAAGCAATTTCATGCGATGTAAGCCGTTAGCTCAGGCTGCATTACAACAAGTGATTTTGAAAGGTTTCACATTAAAGCTAATAAGCTATCTTTTTATGCGTGGTATAAGGTATATCTGGTAGCTTTGTAAACATACAGAAAATGATTGATGATCAATCTTTTATATATTCTTTATCAGATTTGGAATATTCTTTTATCCTATTGCTTAACTTAGTCATTAGGTCACAGTTGGAACAGTACTTTAGCTGAAATTTAAATACGAGTAGATAGATATCGTTTATTGATTCATGTGGTACAGAAAATCTAAAAAATTAGTACAGGGTTACCAACTTAGGGGTTTCCCCCTAAATTTAGGGGGTAAATAAGTGAGATGGGATTTTTTAGGGATGTTATATGTTTAGGGTTATTTTTAGGGTTTTGGTGAACCTTCATATTTTATTTATATTTTATTTATCGAGAAAAATAAAGATTTAAAGTATAGGCCCTGGGCAGTCTTAACTAGCTAATCAAATTTATTTTTACCTAGCAACCTCGAACTAAGTGACATCTAGTATACTTAAAATCCAAGTACAGTACTTGGAATTTTCAATCGAAATGGTGGATGAAATGATCTTGTACAATATTCAACCCATCTCCTAAAATATTAAGCTTATTCAAAGTCAACATGTATGACTTTGTAAAATCTGATTCGTCAGAAGAAAATGAAATAATATTTGTGGTAATAAATTATTTTATACGTAATAAATTTATTTTAAAAAATAAAAAATTAACAAATTTATATAATTAAATTATTTTTAGGGGGATTTCTAAGTTATTAGGGCAATTTTAGGGGTTTTTGAATTTAATTTAGGGTTAAATATTTTTAACAGTTGGTAAGACTGATTTAGTAACATGAAACAAAATACATACATTAGCCTTGTTGGAGCACTGGAAAATTTGTTTGCAAGTTATATAAGACAAACATATACAAGTAACAGAATTCGATAAAAACACACACAAACACATTATATATAATCAAGAGTATTAACACAGCTTTCTATTTCAATATTTGTTTATTAGAAAAGAATTTGTGAGTTTATTGATATCAAAACGCGTTTATTATTATGTCAATGATTGGACGCGAAATTGTAAGAACAAATATTTGATTTATTATGTTTTTTCGTTATTACATCGTTTCAATTTCGTGTTTATCGAATGTTCGTAGATTGAGAATTATCAAGAGGCATAATTTTACTGTTATAGATTTCATCGATTACTTTTGGAGTTTTTTATGTGTAGGTATTAGGTAGGTAGGTATTTTATGAATATAGAAGGTCGAACCTATGATTAATGGGTTTAAAATCACTTGTTCATTGTTGTTACTCATGTGACAGTTTTTTTTTAATAATCCATCATTTATTTTCACGTACACACGTTGATATACTGTCCGACCTGTGAAAATAAAAATACCAACAAAAGATAGTGGCCCAGCGCTTTATTTACGTCAAATCATAAATATGGTGTCACTTGGTACGCGCAAACTCATAAATCATCCCGCACATATTTAGTGGTCCAGCAATAATTTCCCTCGAGACTCGTCCCATCAGGGCGTTTTGTTGCCATTATATGCTCTCAACAACATTTCACATAAAACTGTTTCTTTTGCCATCTGTAAACGACTGTTATATGACTTAGATAAATGATTGTGAGAACAAGTCTTTGAAAACGGAAATGTAACTGGAGTGTAACATTTGAGTTTTTAGTTGCAATAGTATTAATAGTTTCCGTAGAAATAGGAGCAACACATGATGTTCGTAGTTCGTAGTCTACGTCGTAGCCTCGTAGCATATAAAAGTTAGCCGTAGCACAGATGACTTCGTAATTTATGTATTTGACACAAAGTTCAATGGTTTGAAAACAGTATTTTTTTTTTGTTTTGAGTAAAGATGTTATTATATGGTTATAAAGTATTGTATTTTGTATAGTTATGAAATTAATATATTTTTTTAAAAGGAACTTGTTGACGTATAATTATTTGCTGATTTTGTGACGAACGATACGTCACAAAAATATTATTGTCATTTTACTAAACGTGTTGGATAAGGAGTTAATATAATTGAAAAAAAAATGTATTTTATAGTTACTTTTCTAGTACTAAATAATCCATGTATTGAAATTTAAGCTTAAATTAGTTATTACTATAGAAATATATAACCTGTCTTCATAAATAACAAATAACTTATAAAATTTTAAACAAAAACAATGCAAATAAATTTATGATCAAAGATAGTTCTCATCGGTCTCGGGTCACAAGTGAATTCTCAGGCGGGAATTCACTTGTGACCCGAGTCGATTTTTTTCTAGTATTTTTCTATTATAATAATTTATCTTATAAGATCGCATTTAAAATGCATAAAATATAAAAATTATAAATATAAAGAAGGTTTTTGTCAAATATTAAAAAAAAACTAAGGGGCCTAATTTTACCTGCAAAAGCAAGTGAAATAGGAATCGCAAAGCAACTGATAATATACTTCAATGATACAGCGTTTAACGTTGATATTGAAGATTTTGAAGTTCGAAATAACAAACATAGTTGGTTCGGTTTGATTTCTTACAAAAAGAATAACTCGTATTGTTAGTTCAAAGTGTTTTCTTCACTTAGGGTTTTAGTAGCGTTCAGGATAATATGTGTTTTAGGAAGTAAAATTAGCCTCCTTTACCTTAGATATAGGAGACTCTAGCGTAGTTAAATTAACCTTAATTACTTCTGTCCCAAGAAAAAAAAATAGTAGTTCATCTGTTTGTCTATTAACTGGTTATCGTAAATATTCTTAGTCTCATATTCTAGGATCCGCATTGATTTCCCTCGGGCTATGTCTGTGTCCAACTGGATATCTAGAAATTGTACACGTATATGGAATTATTGAAATGCATCGTTAAGTTCCAATGGATCAGAATATCTGAAATTGCTTATATGCATATAGTGTTAGTGTGTATGATCATACGAAATTAATGAGATGTTTAGTAAGACGAGATAGTATTCTGTATATTAATCATCAACTTATGAATATTCCAACTACTTGCCTATGGATGAAGATGTTCTAAAAGGAATAAATATATATATATATTAGACAACATCACATACATTCGTCTGAACCCTAGTACTTGTGTAAAGGAATTCAGAATTACAAAAAATCCAGATACGAGTTTCTATAGAAAGGTTTAGTTTCTACATTGACCAGACCCAGGATTGAAACTAGGGTTACAGAAGGACGTTACCATTCAATAAGGTTTGCAAGCCAGTTGATCAAAGAGGTCGTCAGGTCACCATCCAAGTCACATGTCGATCGGTGGGTGTTTACTACCCCTGATGCAGCTCTACCAAGGGCTTGAAGTTCATTGGATATCAAGATAATAATTTGGATACCCACCTCGATATCATTATTTCTATATCCATGTAATGAAAGGAGACGTAACGACTTCTATACAAATTTGGATCTGAAGTTTAACAAAATAAAAAAAGTTATTTGAGAGTTAATACGATAGCAAATTATTCAGAAAATTTGACTGATTTCGGCAATCTGAGAATTGAGACAAAGAAGATTATAATAAAGATGGGTTTATAAACAATATACTCTGAGTCGGCTTATTTTTAGAATATATAATCATTATCTTACGCCTACTGATTTTTCTGGCACCTAATTCTAAAAATGACAAACAAATACACTCATCACGAAAATGGGCGATGTAAATCAAGCGCAAGCGAGTTACATTTTTCTTTTTGCTGTCTAAAGGTAATTAAGAACTAAACAAATAATTTATTCCCATTTTGATTGAAAAGGTCGTTTATTTTTATTTTTCAATAATATTTCATGTATAGTCGAAAATAAAAATATATACACATCTCAAATGCCAAAACAGGTAAAAGTTAGACAACAGTTAACCCTATTCACTGTCCATTAGATACATTTTTGATGGTACATGAAAACAATGAAAAGTGTTTCTTAAATAAAATGACAACGTTGAGTTTTGTCAAATCGATAAATATTATAAGATAAATTATTATAACAGAAAAATACTAGAAAAAATCGACTCGGGTCACAAGTGAATCTCAGGCGGGAATTCACTTGTGACCCGAGTCGATTTTTTCTAGTATTTTTCTGTTATAATAATTTATCTTATAAGATCGCATTGAAAATGCATAAAATATATAAACATTATAAATCGATAAATATTATTCGTTCTTTAGTTATGTACATATGTGTACTATTGACTGTACACTCTAATAGAACAATGTGTTCACTGACATTTAAACTACCAGGAAAACAGTGTAGTTGGATTATAAGATAGTATACGCAAATGCACGGAACAAATAAAATCACCAATCATTTTAAGATCTTCTGTAATTTATCGATTTACTTACAAAGATAAGCAAGTTTTGTGCATCAATTATGCAAACAATGGTTAAGGAGAAAAGTAACATTTACAAAATTTACTGAAAGGTAATTGAAATTTTTGGTGCCTTTATGTCCGTGAGTATAAAAATTTTGCTTTATTCCTCGATATAAATAAACCAGACGGAATAATTTCTTATTCATAGTTTAGAGCCAGTAATATAATAAAATCGTTATTAACAATATTCATACGATTTATCTAAAAATTATATTAGCACACTTGCTATTATTGCGAATCGTTCTATTTTTTCTGCTGTTTAAAGAAAGTTAATTAAGAACTAATGAAATACTTGACTCCCAGTAGATGTTTTTTTGCAAAGGTATAAATGGTTCGTTTTATCTTTCAAGACTATTTAATTTACATTATTATAGAATCACATTTAAATCGAATTATTTCACGAAGCCTAGGCATTGTGTTAACTTAAAAATAAATGCATTGTAAATACCCATTTTGAATAAGAAGCAGTTTATCCTATCTTTATCTTATAGTTTATAAAGTAGTATACGGTTCATCTGATGTTTATTTCTCTTTTCTCAGATTGTGGATCGAGCTGATATTTTTTATGTAATATTATTATAAAACAGGTTTTTAAATATGCCATCTTATGACATTTTGACCCTATTTCTTTGTTATGGAGAAGAATAGGTTCCTTTGGCAATTTAAGTGCGATATAATCTAAATTAAAAATAACATCGATAACTTTTTTATGAATGTCTAAACCTGTTTTCCTTTTAAAAGCTTTTCAATGCATATGGTTTAATGGTGTATGCCCTAACTTCATAACCATGCCTTTGTTGTTTCGATGAAATTGAGTATTCAGGTCATGAATTTCGGATTTGATATCGAACGTCGACAGTGATTCTTGGAAGCGTTACGTGAATATAAGTTAGTTTAACTCTGTGGCTTTGGGTGAGTTGACTTCACTTTATTATTCAAACGTAGTAAAAGCATTTGTGGAGTAAAATTTATTGATGAGCAGTGGTGGGCTTATCTCTAAAACAGATCTCTTGTATAGTACCAAGCATATGTTGTGCGTTTCGTTAAGGTAATATATTTGTATTTTATTATATTTTTATAAGATAAATTATTTTAATTGAAAAATACTAGAAAAAATTCACGCGGCTCACAATAGAATTCTCAGGCGGGAATCGAACCTGCAACCTTTGGAAGTACGGTCCAATGTTCTCCCAATTGACCTATCGAGCCTTGTAAACACCTGTCGAAATTTTCTAGTACCTTTCCGGTTTTACGCTGTAGGTCAGCGTTGTCTCATCAATGAGAGGAATATCCTCTCGGATTCGAAAGAAACATTTTTACAAATATTTTGACAATCGATAAAGATGTAACAGCCATTTAATTTTAACTTTTACATATTTTTTGCATTTTTACAATGCTATTTTGTAAGGTAAATTATTTTAAGAGAAAAATACTATAAAAAATCGATTTGGCTCACAATAATTTATCTAAAAAGATAGCATTGTAACACTGCAAAATATATATAAAAGTAAAAAGATACATTTTTATTTTAGTATTAAGTTAACGGGACCATTACCCCTTTTTTTGAGGCTTCGATATATTAAATATAATATTTTTTACATTCACACCAATTAGCCTAACCCGAAGTAAGTACTGTAAGGCTTGTTTGTGGATACTAGGGTAACGGATATACATACAATACATACATACATACATAATACACAATATACCCATGACTCTGGTACAAATGCTTGTATTTATCACATCTACCGCTTGCGGGAGTCGAATCCAGGACCGTGGAAGTTGGTGATAAAGGCAGGATTGCTACCGTTGTTGCACTAAACACCAAACAGTGTATACCAAAAAGATATATACTACTAATGTAAGTGACCATGAAAGATTATGAGAATATATTTTATTTTTTATTGGTTTACAAAAAGCTTATGCGCAGATTAACATTGACAAGGTATTTAACAGACGAAGTGCTAAATCATGGTTCATTGTCAGTCAGTTATATTTTAACACATAATATAAGTATCGTGAAATTACAGATTTAACGAATACGCAGGTTCTTAGCGTTTTGAGGAGAAAAGTTGAACAGAAAACCTAACCTAGATTAGATGTCACAGAATTTTGAAAAGTCCCCTGATTATCGTTTTCTCCACCGGTTCAATCCGATTTCCGATATTCGATTAGGTAAAATTAGTAAAGCACTCTCCAATTTTCGGATTATATTTCATACCGAGACATATTATGTATTTTCGATTTTCTGTCACTTCATGCAGACTCTAATGTATTGCAGTTTTCAATTAATAATCACGAACACATGCTATTTGTCTTTTTGCTTTTTACTGACGCTATTTTCGAACCATAGATTATACAGAGTCCTAAACTATATTTTCCTCCATTGGTGCTGGCGTAACGAGTTGGATATTTTATCAGCGCGATAGAGAAAAAAGTTGTATTTTATAAATTTCAAATAATAGCAGGGCGATTTTATTTACATCGCGTGTGTGACTTAATTTTTAGTTTTAATCAAAATAAGTAATTTGGCGTAAATATTGAGTGAAAAAAATCTGTATTTTTACTATTTTATATATTTTTTTCACTGTTTTCAATGTAATCTTATAAGACAAATTATTATAATAGAAAAATACTAGAAAAAGCGATGTTCCTTTCATTGATGAGACAACGCTGGCCTACAGAGGTAAAATTGGCAAGGACTAGAAAATAAAATCAACGGGTGTTCACAATGCTCGGTAGCTGAATTAGGAGAGCATTGGACCAGACTTCCAAAGGTTGCGGGTTCGATTGCCGCCTGACAATTCACTTGTGAGGCGAGTCACTTTTATCCTAGTATTTTTCTATTAAATAACTTATCATATTTCTATATAAAAAATTAAAAAATGTTAAATCTTAAGGTTCACATTACAGATGAATTTTTGATTTGAAATATACCCCAACAGAATTAACTATCACGTTGGAACATTCACGTGCCAGGTTATTTCAATGACCCTTATGAAGTGAAAGCTAATACGCCACAAGGCTTACTAAAAGTTCTACTGGTGCCAATCTTCACTTCAGCCTGATTTTTCACAATTCTAAGTTTTACAACTAAGTAACCAGCGATGTTGGGTTGGAATAGACAATGAATATACACTCGGCGTCAAAAAAATCGCACCTCTAAGAAAATCACGTTCAAATGGCATTAACTCTGGATATGCACATGCAGTCGTATTAATTATAATTTTATTTAAAAGGTTACTTAATTAACTTAATAAAAAAACATTATTTTTCATTATCAAATAAAACCTAAAGCAACAAATAAAGGGTCACAAAAATTCTAAGGAAATTTTGCTGCTCGGGAGAGTCGCGAGTTGCGCTAACTTTGTGGGTATAAAGAGGTCAACACGGGTTCAATGTGGGTCATTCGCTATTAAACCGTTGAAGGGGACACACGCACTGATTTTACTGAAGAAAGAACATCTGGAAAATGGACACTACAGCTGATGAGGCCGCTCAAGTGGTTGCACTACTGCAAGCAGGGGTGCGGCAGTGTGATGTCGCCCGGCAACTGAATCTGAGCCGTTTTTCGGTTCGTAGAGTCTACCAGCGCTTTTTAGAGACCGGTGGCTATATCCGGCGACATGGGTCCGGTAGACGTCGCTGCACTTCGGAAAGAGACGACCGGTTCGTTGTGTCGTACTCTTTGAGAAATCGCTTCTCAAACGCTGTTCAGCTGCAACAGGAGCTCCAGGCAGTTCGCAGACGCACCGTGAGTGTATCCACGGTTAGAAGAAGACTGAAGGAGAAGAACATAGCAGCCCGCAGAGCTGCTACAGGTCCAAAATTGACTGCAGCGCACCGACGAGCCCGCTTGCAGTTTGCTCGCGACCACGTCGATTGGACCATTGAGCAGTGGGGAGCTGTTCTCTTCTCAGACGAGACACGAGTGTGTCTTTTCTGCAACGACCGACGAAGAAGAGTATACCGGAGGCAGGGTGAACGTTTCGCTCAAGCCTGCATCCAGGAGACGGTGGAATATGGAGGCGGATCCTGCATGTTCTGGGGCGGTATGTCGGCTGCCGGCAAAAGCGACCTGGTCTGCGTCTCCCGGACCGGAGGTGCTCGCGGACAAGGGTCGCTGACTGCGCGCCGCTATATCACAGAGATCCTGGATGTGCATGTGGTCCCTTTTGCCGAATCTTTTGGCGAGGGGTTCACATTAATGCACGACAACGCTCGCGCACACACTGCAGCCATCGTGAACGACTTCCTGCGGAGGTCCCAAATTCCTGTGATGCAGTGGCCAGCGAGAAGTCCTGATCTGAATCCGATAGAGCACCTCTGGGACCATCTTAAACGTAAGGTTCGATCTCGGGATCCGGCTCCTTCGACTCTAGAGGAACTCCAAACCGCGGTGATTGAAGAATGGGGTCTTATCCCTCAAGAAGAGCTCCTGAAGTTGGTGAGGTCTATGAGGGACCGTATGGAAGCCGTCATCAGGGCAAGGGGGGGTAACACTAGATTTTGAGTTAATTTTAAGACACTTTTTGTACATTTTTTTTGTAAATTATCGATTATTAATTAGGACTTAATTAAGATTTTTTATTATTTTTCAAATTTTTATGCTTTTTGTATAATTTTAATTAAAAAAAAGATTGCACTTAATTGTTGTTTGATGCTCCTTTTTGTTACCTTTCTAATGATACCTAACACTATCCTCTATATAAGGTTTAGGAATTTTTGAATAAGATTTTTATAAGGTGCGATTTTTTTGACGCCGAGTTTATGTTACAACTTATTTAGATTATATATTGTAAACTTGTTTGTGGTCCATATTAACAAATAAAAAAAGTAAGGAATCAAACACCAGTTTTCACTAAATAGTTATCACATAGCATTTAAAATAAACAACAAACACTATAACAGCAAGTAAACTAACTAGCAAATTTAACAGACGTATTTTTTATTACGTAGGCATCATTTTCCAACAATTCAAACATAAGTATTAATAATACCATGACGTAAAGATGGCGCATGCAACCGCGCCGTTAATATAAGTATATCATAAAAATCCCATTTTACATAATACTAATATAAGCATTACCTGAGAAAAAATCTTTTAATTGCAAACTAGAACGCATTAAAGATTTAATAAAAGATACATAATTTTTATACAATCTTTTTTAATAAAAAAACATTAAAATAGCATTTAGGAATAATTACGTGATAAAACTCAGAAATAAATACCAACTAAAACAACATACTAAAATAAAACATATCAAACTAAAAAATAAATTATTTGTGAGATTAGTAATAAAACTCAGTACATAAATAAATATCAAGAATGTAGGTATATATTAATTTTTAAAAGATAAAATAAAAGTCTCCCCCTTTCCTAGTGGCTGTGCTCGACTGGAACTGTTTTGATATGTATACTTTTTATTTAAAATCTTTTTACATTATGGTTTAAGCAACAAAATATTGAGTATTGAGTACATTTGAGAAGAAAACGTTATAATTATAATGCCAATCCTGAATCCATTTGGAGTTCCGAAACCCTTTTTCCGGTAAAAACACAACGCTAGAGTAATGATATTTGATATCGGTTTTCTTAATTAAGATCCAACATTTATACTTGACTTGCTTTAAATAATGTAGATATATAGTAGAGGACGTCAACTTATAATCTATACTAATATTATAAAGAAGTAAAGTTTGTGTGTTTGTATATTTGTTAAATTGTAAGGGGTAATCTCGGGATCTACTGGACCGATTTTAAAAATTCTTTCACCAATAGAAAGGCACATTTTTGCTGAGTGTCATAGGCTATATTGAATTCTAAAAAAAATTTAAAGAATTTTGTCCACCCGTGCGAAGCCGGGACGGGCCGCTAGTAATATATAGGTATAATAATATTCTTTACACTCACACTAATAAGCCTAGCCCAAAGTAACCACTGTAAGGCTTGTGTTATGGATACTAGGATAACAAATAGATATACATATAACAAACATAAATATGTAATATTCATAGAAGTATAAAAACCCATGACTCAAGTACAAATGCACGTGTTCATCACACAAACATTTGCCCCTTCCGGGACTCGAAGCCAGGATTGTCGGTGCGAAAGGCAGGATCGGTACCGTTGCACCAAACGGTCGTTCTTATATTTTGAATATCCAGTTTAAGCACCTAAACTGCTAGTAATTAATAAACCTGGCTGCGAAATCTACAGTCGCTACTTTAAATCTTCCGCATGTCTGAAAAACATTTTTCTACAAGTGGTAAATGATCAACATATACTTTAGCGGAAAAAGTCCAGCTAGTCCGACCAACTTACCCACTAAAAACTACTCCATGTGCGTCTTGTCTTGGTTGAGGAATAGTGGTCGCAATGATATATAATTTGTCATGAATATTTATGTACTCTACGCGTTATTATAGTATTTATATAACAATTCATGCTTAGTTTGATACTTGTTATTTTATTTTCAATCCTAAATTATTATTATTAGGAAGAAATTATTCCAAAGAAGAGGTCTACAGTAGCATATTTTGATCATAATGAGGATTTAAGAAATAATTTATTAGTAAAATAAAGGTGTAACACCACACGTTAGGGCCAGGCCACAACACTGCGTTGCGACGTCGTATTGTAAAAACAACATCGCACAGCAATGCGATGCGATGTCGCACCGCAAACATTTCATCGGACACGACATCGTACGGTTTAGTTTCTAGTGCACCGTACTACGCGTGTTACGTGTCGTTGTGGTCTTACGAGTACATTACGATTAAGTACGATAATATAATTGTATTTTACAATTTATCTAGTTTAAAGTTTATCGATATTTTTTTCGTTATATGTTATTTACGTATTTGTGTATTATTATGCATGTATTTTTATGTAGTACTTTAGTATATAACGGTGAGTTTACCGAAAAAAAATCTATTTATTACAAATTCCCACTGATATTAAATACAGAATTTATTTCCTTAATTGAGACTTATAAAACTTCAGTAGCGCTCAAATTCAAGAATTCTTAATCAAAAGCAAATGGAATATCCAATCAGCAGACTTTTCCGTTTCTCGATGTTATTTTTTATTCCTTCAGATTCAACATGAAGGGTTTCATATCAATTACAGTTATAAGCGATAGAAAATTTCGATAGACCCAGTTGATACAGTTTAACAAAATAAAATGCCGAAAGCCAGTAGGTTTTTTTATTATAACTAGGTTTATTAAATTCACAAGATTGACTCTTTCATTGGAGAAATCAATTAATTGATGACAGGCAGTAAATTTTCGATTTTCTTTAATTTTTAACTTCCCGCTAAGAAAATTTTCAATAATTGGGAAGCTATTGTTTGATTTTGGAAAGTCGAGTTTCATTAGATCTTGACGTTTCGAGGCCCTCGGAAGCTTCCCTGACTATTCCCGCGGTGATATCTCTATGTCCGTATGTGTGTGTGTGTGTGTACGCCTCTCATAACATTCGAACGGCTCGACCTATTTGATCCCGGTTGAGGTCATTCGAAAGGGCTTCACTCAACTTAGATTTACTGAAAATTTGAACCGATCCGGACAAGTAGATTTCGAGAAATTTCGAAAAAATTGAATAAAAGGTGATTTTTTTGTTTTTTAAAAATATCTCCGAATTGACTCTACCGATCGACTTCAATAACTAATCAGCGCTTAACCTTGAAAAACCACGTCGATCGCGCTCAAGCGCGTCAAAATCAGTTGATTCGTTCGTGAGATATCGTTGTCGAAAAAAGGTGTTTTTTGGTAATAACTCCTAAATGTTTCACCAGATCGATTTCTTTTGTTCTACTTTTTTCATAAAGCTTGAAAATCGACATCAATCACCACCAAACTTGTTGAAATCGGTTAATTTGTTCGAGAGATGTCGATTTTTGAAAATCTCAAAAAAGTGTTTTTTCAAAATTACTACTAAATTACATGTCAGATTAATTGTTTAGTATTATGCTCTTTTATAAAACTTGAAAAACTGCATTAATTGCCGCTACTTATGTGAAAATAGGTTAACTTATTCGAAGGTTTTATGGCAGGTTGAAAATTTAGCAATTACTGTCTCAAAATACTGTCATCAGGCTCCAAGACCTCAAAAGCATCGAATAGTTATATTTTTGAGCTCTTCGAGTTCAATATAACACAAACATTGAATTTTTGAGCTCGAAGAGCTCAAAAGCGGAACTAGCGACTCGGAACTAGCAACAAAATCGCACGCGTTTGATAATTGAAGTTAGCGGGAAGTTGCAGGGATGGTCTTTAAGTCAACAGTTTTCCAGATTTGTCCAATTATGTCGTGATTTCGACTGTATTTTTTTAATTTATGAAGCTTTGTAGAAAAAAAAAAACAAATTTAAATAAACATTCAAATTTAATGCTGACAGCGTTCTCTACTAGTTCTTTTTACTTAAAGTGGTAACGACTGCAGATGCTTTCCAGATTAATAGTTTAAGGTAACATATGCAGCTGCAGGCAGATCAAGATAATATAAAGTATTCAGTGACTCATTGCGATAGAGTTTAAACTCCGTCATATGCCAAACGTATTAACCACTGCGATATTAAGGTTCAATTCTTTTATTAATTACCTTTATTGGTCTTTTATTAGCATTCTTTTTACCTTTGTGACGAAGCACTAGCTACTTACAACATATCTTGACATATTTACATGGTCCCATTTTATCTTTGTATGCATTCGGAATTTTATTCCTACCAAGCGTGTTTGCTGGCAGCTTGTAAATTTATTCATGATTCTTGATCGTAGATAAGCTTTCTCCTTTATTGGTGTGTTTGCTAGAATGTTTTTGTCTTTACATGGAAATTTTGTGAAGATAAACGAGATAGAGTGAATGAATTACATAGCACTTAACGATTGAGCTAATCGATTGCAAAAAAAAACTACTTTCCTTTCTATACTATTAGCAGATCTATGTTATGAATTAGAATTTAACATCGATTAAAAATCATAATAATTACAACTAACTTTAAATCCACTTATTTAGTTCTTACACTTCCACGCACATTACACATTAGTATAAAACACTTTTTTACGGATTTTTACGCATGTTTTATTTTATATTTAATCCTGACGTTTCGACTCCTTTACAGGAGCCGTGATCACAGGATGACTAAGGTGATGGAGTCGAATCGTCAGGATTAAATATAAAATAAAACATGCGCAAAAATCCGTAAAAAAATGTTTTATACTAATTTAAATCCACTGACAAAACTGGCTAGATTGCACATTGCAGTCTGTAAATAATCTTAAGAAAAGAAATTCTCATATAAAAACTGTGTTCGAATTTAAACAAACATTTTGAAACTAGACTCAAATAAGGTCTTTATACAAGTAAACGCCTTTGTGACCATCATATGAGTTATCGCTTTTATATCGGTCAATTTAGGTGGTTACAAACAAAATTAATAGCTTCAAGTAGAAATCTATAATCTAAGATCACAAATTTGTTGTTTGTCTGTCCGCTCCTTTTCTCGCTCTTTTTCTATTGTATACGCGTTACCATAGCAACGCGTTAACCGCAAGTAGTTCGTCTACCGGATGCTAGATGGCGCTAACGGAAAAATATTTAATAATAGAAAAAAATTAAAGAATTTTGTCCTACCGTGCGAAGCCGGGACGGGCCGCTAGTCTATTATCTAAGATCACAAATTTGTTGTTTGTCTGTCCGCTCCATATCCCTCTCTTTTTTCATTGTATACGCGTTACCATAGCAACTCATTAACCGCAATTAGTTCGGCTACCGGACGCTAGATGGTGCTAACGGAAAAGTATTTAATAATAGAAAAAAATTAAAGAATTTTGTCCACTCGTGCGAAGCCGGGACGGGCCGCTAGTACCTATAATTAATAAACGACCTTACTTTTCTTCCATTGCAAACTGAAGAATATGGCACTATATATTTTTTTTGCTTTAAAGTTAACACATCAGAATATATCGTTTGGAGGTAAATTATTGGCGTATTCATTATAGATATGAAATAAGTTTAAAATAATCTTTCAGTAGAATAATTGAAATGCATGGCTTCGGCATATTAACTAAAAAAGGAGTTGGTCACGTTTTAATTTTTTATGTTCTATTGAAGTGTCGTTACGCGTAAAACTTATTGCTTACTTTTTATTGGTTTGCCTACTACCATATAAATCTGAACGATAAAAACCGTTTAAAATTTAGTATATGATAATAACATGGGTTGCGCAAATAATAGGTTGTATACATATGTTCTATCTGTATGTTTATTTATTTTCCATTATTTTCTGTCTGTATATTTATTTATTAAACAAATTTTATGATAATTTTTTTTACGAATATCAATCCTTATATTTTAAATTTTTCGTCTATCTGTCTTTTTGTATATCCTTCTATAAGTCAAGAACGGTTTGACCGATTTCAATAAAATTTGGTATATGGTAAGAAAATGAAAATGGTAAGTAATCGCTTAAATGATAGGCTACATATCATATCGATATCACTTTGCCAGGGGTACAGAAAAGTATAAAGGATTACTTTGATCTAGAAAAAAGGTACCGTCCCCGAAGGTTACAAATATTACTTTTAAAAACATTAGCATGAGCAAAGCCACAGGTAAAAAATAAACCTTTTAGAAGATGTTGCCATAATTAAATAAATGAAATACAATGTAATCAACATAAATAGAGGGTGTTGTCATAAACACGCACCAGTTAATTGACTACAATCATAATTACTACTGTTATACAGGAGCTCTGCTGCACCGACCGACGTTTTTAGGTCAAACATGTTATACCATGTTCTGGAAGTTATTCGGAGCTTTGATTAAACGTCAAACGTTTGAAAGCTGACTGGAAAATTTGTACAAATTTTGGTATTCAGTGTCACTGAAACATTTTCATATAAAGTTGATTTATAGGCGTTTACAATATTTCTAGTAACAGATAAGAGGTTATTATAATAGAAAAATACTAGAAAAAATCGACTCGGGTCACAAGTGAATTCTCAGGTGGAATTCAGTTGTGACCAGAGTCGATTTTTTCTAGTATTTTTGTATTATAAAAATTTATCTTATAAGATCGCATTGAAAATGCATAAAAATATATAAAATAAATTATAAAAGATTATAGGTAGGTTATTAGAATTATTATAATAGAAAAATACTAGAAATAATCGACTCAGGTCCTCTCATTGATGAAACAATGCTGGCCTACAGCGTAAAATCAGAAAGGTGCTAGAAAATTTCGACGAGTGTTCACTAGGCTCGGTAGCTCAATTGGGAGAGCATTGGACCGGATTACCAAAGGTTGCTTTTCCAAATGTTTCCCGCCTGAGAATTCACTTGTGACCTGAGTCGATTTTTTCTAGTATTTTTCTATTATAATAATTTATCTTATAAGATCGCATTGTCCCCCCAGTCCCATTTACTTCATCATAACAGAATAACATACAATAAAGTACTTATATGATTATTTGCTGTATTCAACATTTACTGAATGAATTAAGTCTTTTTGATTTTTCCTCGTAGGTTATTATAAAGAACTTTTTAACACGCATTTATTTTAACACGCTTTTATTAGCTTCACTTGTAACTATGTAAGAAAATCTTGGAATCTTAATTTGACCCACTTTCCGGTCTTTGATTAGGATGAAATTTTGCACACGCTCTGAGTTCTGATGATATATGACTAGCTAAGAAACGTCATTACAAATCAAATAAGGCGGCCTCCCCAAGATGGCAAACTGGCTGTTTGAAATGCACTTCCATGAAATGGGTATCAAATGAAAGGGTTTGCTGTCAGGAATACGAAAAAAAGTCAATTAAATCGTGTTTTTTTAGTTTTTTGAACTATATTTTTATTATAACAGATTTTAATATATTGACATTACAATCTCTATATATCTATGCTGCTTGTAAATTTGTAAGACAGAACCCTGAATTCCATCTAAAAATTCTAAGAACAGAAAATAAACTAGCACAACCAATTAGAGGTGGCCCCTTATCTTTGTTTGTGAAAATTTATAATAAATTACCCAGCAACATTTTTGATGAAAAAAACTCATATAAAATTAACGATTAAAGAAATATCTAACAGATAAACTCTTTCATTCACTGCGAGAGTGTTTGTATACATTATTCAAAAAGTTAAATAAGATTTAAAATAGATACATAGATAGATAATACATACTAAATAATTTTAATTAAGAGAAATATGTTTAATATCATTTTAATTTAAAGATTAGTTGTGTTTGTGTTAAACAGATAGCTTTAAGAAATAGCAATAATTAATTTGTGATTGTTTATTATTTTTTGTACCTATAGATTTTTTTATAAAGTTGGTATGCCTTGCAGGTTTTCATGTTTGTTTCTATTTTTGATTTTTTTAATTTCTTCAATGTATAACATGAAAAATGCTTTTAAAACTTGAACTTGAACTATGCATCACTTGATAGAAAGTGAGACTCCGCATCTACGGTGCTTTCAAATAGTGCCCTCTTTGGTAATCGCCCTATTTTTTCACTCGCTGAAAAACGTGCTTGTATTACTGTTGTTCACCATTGTTTTTTTGTTACTTTCAGGTGCATTTCAAAATGAATTCGTATATGCTGTTGCTCACCGCTGTCATAACATATAATTCAAGTAAGTGACTTTAGTATTTGTATGCAATTATGTATATACTGATTAAAAATAAGCACATTAAAATATTGGAATTGGTTTATAAAATGAATTTACAGAATAAAATGTGCCTTTCTTTTGTTTTTCATATTTAATCCGGACGATTCTATTAGGACAGGGAGATCGTAGCTGTATAGGAGACGTAATGTTTTATCCGGTAAAAGGTGCTAAAATGTAATAACTATTATATAACTTTCTCAATCTTATCTGAAAATTTTATAAATATTCCAATATGTATCATCTTCGTTTGACAAATGTATGAGTGCAGTCCTTTCTTAATGGACAGTTGATGAAGGTCGTATATGGCTTTCACCGAATAACCGAGTTCGGAACGGTGAAATATTTGACACATACTCAAGTTGGGAACAGCTAACATAATGGACTTTAAGCCGGGTGTCATCCACCGGTCTCTTGAAATGCGAGGTCGGGAGTCCCGACGTGTAATAAGCGGCGTCTTAATGAATCTAAGTAACTTGCAACTAAATTTAAATAAGGCTGGATGGCCAACGAGTTTAGCGGAGCGGGCTTAAAGAGCAATAATAGGTCGGAGCGGCCTCGCTTTGCCCATTTCGACAGATGCGAGTTTCAAATGAAGTCGCTCCACCACACTGCATCTATACCCATGACTCGCCCAGATAGTGTAGTTTAATTAATGTGTTTTGATTACACTATGAAATATTAGAATTTGACTTTCTTCTTTAACTAGCCGATCCTCAACGTGACGTACTTAAACAACTTAGTGAATGGCGATTTCTTTTATTTTACGCCATTAAAATCGTATTTACATTATAATATATTATACTAAATTAACTAAATTTTGTATTTTGACTTACATACCTACCCTAGTTAAACCGGAAAGGAAGAGCGGTAACTTTCTAATAAAGGTATCTTATATACTTACAAGGAATGTTACCACAAAATTATTGTAAACAAATGGTTTGTAATTGAAATAAAACATTTTTTTCATTTTTATTTTCAATACTCGTAATATAATAACAGACAACATCACATACATTGATCTGAACCAAAGATAAGTAGTTAAATCACTTATGTTATGGAATTCAGAAACAACGACGGTACCAAACACCACACAAACCCGAGATCTCGGAGTGGCTTTATGCGTAAAACCAGTATGCGACTTAAAACTTAACTACTTGGTTGTCATCAAGTTTGAATGTTGGGTTTAGAGCTCGAATGTTCATATCGAGTATTTATTGAAAATGAAAATGAAAATAACTTTATTCAAATGCACTTAAAAAATAAGTAGTTTTGAATCGTCCAATTTTTTTCCCTACCACCCATTCAGGACGTCTTTTAACTGACAAGAAGAATGGGCGCAAGAAACTCGTCAGCTTTAACAGAAGTAACGACATTTACAATATAATACGTCGTCACCATACACAATCCACAAAAAAAAAAAACAAAATTATTTTGTTATGACAATACTAATAGTGTTACGATATCATTATTTCGTTGTTTTGTTGATTACAACAAAGTCAACAAGTATCTGTACTTACTTAAAGTAAGTATCCCTGAACATTGCAATAACATACAGGGAATAAACGACAAATTTAAGAAAACAACAAGATTTATGTTATTTATGTTTAGTATTAGTCAATACTGAAGGTTAGAGCAGACCCATTTCCCAAGGCAGCACCCGTTCACGAGCATGACGCATGATACAGCCATCGCTTCGCTCAACCATATCTTAGGGAACGTAACGATCCGCACCACATGCCACCACCCAAGAAATGTATTAAGAGAGCATGTCATACTCTTAACTACCAGTAATAAATTAGTTTTAAAAAATTAAAAAATGCTAATGCTGTATGTTACAACCTGTAATAAATAGTGTCATGTTGAAATGACACATATTACTTCCATGCATCGCGATCTATTAAATAGTCGTTGACCTTGTAATAACCTTTGGACATGAGCTTATTTTTAACATACATTTTAAACTTATGATAAGGTAAATCTACTATACTTTGTGGAACTTTATTAAACAGTGCTATACCTTTCCCCAAAAAAGGGCCTCCTGTCTTTTGAAGTCTAAATCTTCAGCAGGAACGGCAAGTCTATTCTTATTACTGGTGTTAAAGCAATGTACGTCGCTATTTTTGACAAAAGTATTGTAGTGTTTTCGTACATAAATTATATTCTCATAAATGTACTGTCCCGCCACAGTAAGAATATTAATTTCCTTAAAAAAATCTCTGAGAGAATACCGAGGCCGAAGGCTGTATATTGCACGGACAGCTCTTTTCTGTAATACAAAAATGCTTTCAATATTAGCAGCTGAGCCCCACAACAACAACCCATAAGACATTACACTATGAAAATAACTAAAATAAATTAACCTTGCCGTTTCAACATTAGTTAAAAGCCTTATTTTTTTTACAGCATATGCCGCAGAACTGAGTCTACTTGACAAGGCCTCAATGTGAGGGTCCCATTGTAGTCGTGAATCTAATGTAATACCCAGAAATTTTGTCTTTTCAACAAATTCGACTACTTCATCATTCAACTTTATATTTAGGTCAACCCTCCTTACATTCGGTAACGTAAATTGTATGCACTTTGTTTTCTTTGAATTTAATGATAAATTGTTACTGGTGAACCATTGTAAAACTTTTGATAGCGTACTATTTACATCGTCAGAGCAATCATCGTGTCGAGAGACTTTAAAAACTAAGGAAGTGTCATCTGCAAATAGTACTGTCTCACATAGATTTTTAACATAATAAGGAAGGTCATTAATATAGATCAAAAAAAGTAAAGGCCCTAATATTGATCCTTGGGGCACGCCCATAGTTATGGGGGCTCCAGCAGACTCACTCTTATTAATGACAACTTTATGAATTCTATTTGACAAATACGAATGTATTAGGCTTTTTGACATATCAGAGACACCATAATGTTCCAACTTTTTTAATAGCGTGCGGTAATCAACGCAATCGAACGCCTTAGAAAGGACACAAAAGATGCCAATTACATCTTGCTTGCCCTCCCAAGCATCAAGTATGTGTTTAATAAGTGCAACTCCAGCATCAGTAGTACTTTTACCTTTAGAAAAACCGAATTGATTTTTATGTAAAATTTTAGTATCGGTAAAGTGAGCCAATAACTGCATATAGATAATTTTTTCAAAAATTTTACTGAACACTGGTACAAAGTAAAGTCAAAAATTTTACTGAAAACAATATAGATATAGGTCGAAAGTTAGCGGGATCATTTTTTTCTCCCGATTTGAAAAGGGGAACTAATTTACTATGTTTCATTAAGCGTGGGAATACCCCCTCGTCAACACTATTATTAAAAATATAAGCTAAGTAAGGCGCAATTATGTCAATTATTGATTTAATATTATTAGTTGACATACCCCATAAATCTTCTGTTTTTTTAATACGAATAGTTTTGAATGCTTTCATAATATCTTCTGTATTAATATGTGTAAAATTAAATTTTACATTGCACCTATCAACACTCGATTCTAGGAGGGCAGCAGCAACATTAGGACACGAACGTAGGGAACTTGTAGTTTCTAATGGTAATCTAGAAAAAAATTCCTCAAAAACACCAGCAACAACTTTGTCAGAATTTACAATATTTTTGTTAATTTCTAGTGAAAAAGATTGTACTTGAGATTTGCTTTTGCCTGTTTCTTTATTAATTATATTCCACGTAGTCTTTATTTTGTTCTCTGATAACTTAATTTTGTTAGCTATGTACATAGATTTAGCAAGAGAACATACTTTTTTAAATGTTTTAGAATATTTCCTAACATATTCAATAAAGCTAGTATCACTGGAGGTAGATTTTAAAGCATAAAGTTCATATAATTTCCTTCTGCTTTAATAAATTCCAGGTGTAGCCCAATCACTAAATTTCTTTTTTACATTATCTTTTTTAAATACCCTTTGTCTAAATATATTGCTAAATTCATTATTAATTATATTAAACAAATGATTATAAAGACTATTAGTTTCAAAGTTGGAGACCGGTAGAGTTGCAAGTTTGTTACTTACATTGTATCTGAATTTATCTATACAATGTTTAGATAATGGTCTACAAGTTATTTCGAGTTTCGAAAGAACGTAATGGTACTCAATAGTGGCAAATTGGCCGCTGTGGTCGGATTTAATACAGTTAATTATTGATTTTTTAAGTATTTTATTATTACAAAAAATATTGTCTAAACAAGTGGCGCATGTGGGAGTAATTCGGGTCGGTTCATTAAATACATTAAATAAATTAAAAGATTTAAATAAATTTAGGAACCCACCCGACAGATGTGTTGAATCAAGAATATTTATATTGAAATCTCCACATACAATCACTTTTTTATTTTTGTTGAAAGTTATTCTTAGTACTTCCTCCATAGCGGCCTCAAACTGTGGGTATGAACTCTTGGGAGGTCTATATACACATACAATAACTATTTTGTCTAGTTCCACACATGCTATCTCAATAATACGTTCTATTGATTTGGATACTATATCTTTGCGTTCCTTACATTGTATTGACTCATGTAAAATTATCATAGAGCCACCTCTTTTGGCTGATTTTCTAGTAAACGAGCTTACAATTTTATAATTATCTATGTTAGTCATCAATTCGTAATTCTTTAGCCAATGCTCAGTACACATAACACATCAATATTTTCATAATTTAAATAGAGACTTAATTCTAAATCCTTGCCAGAGAAGCCTTGTATATTTTGATGAACAATATTCAAATAGGAAGACTTTTCTTTTGTCACTATAGGGCCAGAGGACTCCTCTGTTGTCTCATAAATTAATTTAAAATATTATGTTTAGATTTTAATAAACAATTATTTGGAACTAATTCCAAAGTCGAATAATTAATGTCAATATTATACTGCTCAATAGAAGCAGCAGTTTTACTAGCCAAGTTATTGGCTAATTGTTTAAAAAAATAAGATAGCGATATAGCTATTTGTTTCTTATAATAAGTAGGCAGATAGTATTTATCCTTTGTCATATAAAATTTCTTTATAAATTTATTAATATCAATAATATGAAATTGGCTATTATAATGTGCCATAGTAGTTAATGATACATTTAAAGCCAGGCATCTGGCAACACTAAGTCAAACATCAAAATAATTGTGCTCCGTATTTGTTAAATATTTAAATTAATTTCCTATAGCCCACTTACCAATATTAAGCTTTTAATAGGTGTACATATGAGTGATTAATTATAGGTAATTAATGGTTGTGATTGTTTGTGACTTTAAACGAAATAAGTGTCGATACCGCTAACCTCAAAACAGCTGATTTGTCAAAGTAAGTATTGACTGACTGTTTCTCTTGAATATTATTATTATATCTCGTATATAAGCGGATATTCAATGAAGATATAGTCGGTTTCTACATTGATATAATCATTATAATATCATATTGTGATTAACCGGTAACTTAAGAAATACCTACCTTCCAGTTTCTAGTTGACAAATTGTTCCTTCGGTAATAAATTTTGTTGTAATTTACGATCTTAAAATGATGACTCGAAGGGCCTTGTCACGCCAAGAGGAGTCTAAACTTCAACTGGCCTTACAGGAACTTAAGGCTGTAAAGGAACAATGTGTCCAGCTGGAGGATGAAAGGGAGGATAATGAGAAGGAACTAGTAGGGGTCTTGAATAATAACAGTAGGCTTAAAAGTGAACTAGCATCGTTACAGATTAGATTTAATGATATTGTTGATGAGCGGGACAAACTCCAGTCAATAGTTGATAGGTTCGATGAATGCAGTGATGAGTACGAGCAGACCCTTAGAAGAACTTCCAAATTGGAACAGGAACTACGTGAGGCCCATCATCACATCACAGATCTGGAGGAGACTGCTCTGAAAGTCACTGCTCAGCAGAATGACAGCCTATACCAAGAATTGGTTAGTTGTGCCCCGCAGTTGGTTTCTCCTGCAATTTCTAACTTGACCATTGAAGACCCCACCAAAGAGGAGTCAGTACATGAAAAGTCAAGAATAGCATTTTGCAGTAGGAATAAACTAAAAAAATATATAAAAATAAATAAGTTCATAAAAAAATCAAAGAGAGCTATGAAATATTTTAAATCATCAACTAAAAATATTAAAACAATAAAGAAAAATCTTGAATTAAGAAATCAACTTCAATCATGTACTTTTAAACTAGAAAATAACTTGAAAAAACATGAAACTGACACACAACACTTAGAGTCAAAAATACAAATTTTACAAAATGAATTAAAAAATCTTACAAATAAATATGAATTGTCTGAAAAGTCTATTAAGGAGTATTCTATGGCAGTGGATGACACTTTAAAGTTATCCAAAGATAATTCTGAGCGCTGTGACTCACTGGTTAATAATCAGTGTTGTATTTGTAACAACGGCAGTCTTCCACAGTCACCAGATAGGCAAGGCACTTCGGTAATCTCGGAGTCCCAGGTCTCTCCTTTACTTCCATCATCATTGTGTGACAGTATACATGACGTCAGTTCCTCTCAAAATATAATAATGTTCAGCGATAATATTGGTAAGGATATGGGCTCAAATTTGCGCTTAAAGTTAAATTCACCGGAGCAGTCGATTATAAATAATTGTTTTCCTTGTGCTAGTTTACATGAAATTATGCACAAAATATTCAACTACACATTTAGTAAGAATGATGAATTAATTATATTTATCGGAAATAGGGGTAATGTCAACAAAAAAAAGTTAACCTCTTACTTTGAAAAATTAAAACAATTAGAGCTTAAAAAAATTGTAATGTTTACATTCCCCTACATAAAAAATTTGTCAGATGCGGAAAATAATTATAGATTTAATTTAAATATGACTCTGAATTTATTCAGTCAGTATAATAATAATTTTAATGTAATTGACTCTAACAGTATTGTTAGTAAAAATGTATATACTTTTACTAATGGTAGATATTACCTGCCTCAGTACTATAAGAGACAGATAGTGAATTCACTATCATATTTTTTATTAACTTCAGCCAAGAACTTGGCTAAACAAACTGACTCTATTGAGCAGTATAATAATATTATGACATTGGAATCCGTTCCAAGCTATTTAAATTAGATATAGAGACAAAAGAGGTATCCTCTTGCAAATATAAATACATAAATAATGATTTTAACATGCCTCTTATAACATTACCATTAGAGTCAAATAAAAAAAATTGTGTTCAGAAATGCCCTCAAAATAAATGTAATTTAAATAAATTAAAAAATATTAACCTGGTGCATCAAAATAGTAATGGACTATCAAAGGGCAAACAATTAGAGATGGAATTATTCATGAATTCAAAACAAATTGACATTTTGTGTATTACAGAACATTGGCTTGAGGGATGTGAACTCATGTTTAGTTTCAATAATCACCAGGTTGGTAGTTCATTCTGCAGAGTCAACACAGTACATGGGGGGTCACTGATTCTTTTAAATAAAAGTTTAAAATTTAAAGAACGGAAAGATATTGTGTCTCTCTCTGTAGAATGCATAATAGAACTATCATGTATAGAACTTGAGCAACTCATTGTGGTATGTGTATACAAACCTGGTTCCTCAGCTTATGATAGATTCGAGGAAATCATGGATGAAGCCTTGAACAAATTGAGTCGGTCAAAAAAATACTTGATTGTGTGTGGAGATATTAATATTGATCTTCTTACAAAGAATAGTGAAACTTATAGAATCTTAAATTTATTTAAATCACACAATCTTTTCAACTTATTTATGGAGCCTACTAGATTCTGTAAAACAACGGCAACCTGTCTAGACAATATATATAGTAATCTGGTACCTGTAAGTAAGAAAGTTATTGCAAACTTAGATTCAGACCATTGCGGGCAAATAGCTTGCTTCAAAATTGTCACAGAACAAGTCAGTAAACGTAAAATTATATGTCGACCAGTAACTGCTGACAGATTGAAACGTATAGAAATTGAATTATGTTGTAAACTTCCTTTTTTATCACCGGATATGCCACCAAATGATATGTATAATTTATTTTTTGAGTCATTTTGTAACCAATTTAATAAAATTTTCAAAACCAAAGAGATCACCGTTACTGTTAATCCAATGTTTAGCGAATGGGCCACTGCAGGAATACACAAAAGTAGGCAAAAATTGTATGAGCTGTACTCAGAAAGACAGTTTAATAGAACGGAATCTTTTCAAAATTATGTCAAGTCATACTCAAAAATTTTTAAGCAGGTTTGTCAAACTGCAAAAATTAAATATATTAGTTCTCAAATATATAACAGTACTGACAAAGTCAAATCTACTTGGAAAATTATAAATGCAGAGACTGGCCGAACAAAAGCTTTAGCAAATAATTATAAACTTAAAATTGATGGTAAATTTATTAGCTCGGACTCAGATGTTGCGAATGAATTTGAAAAATTTTTTACTCGAATTCCAGTAGATTTGACAAGCACTTTAGGCTCTTCCACCCCCATTGCAGAATCCTTGTTGAAAGAAATTGTTCCTTGTTGTAATACTGTATTTAAATTTAATTATGTTACTAAACGGGACATCATAGACACTTTTAAATCGTTGAACATTAAAAAAACTGCCGATCTTTGGGGAATATCTGTATATATGGTAAAGAATGTTATTGAAATAGTTGCTACACATTTAGCCTTAGTTTTCAACAACTGTATTGATAGTGGTGTGTTTCCTGATTTGATGAAACTTAGCAAAATAACTCCATTGTTTAAATCTGGTAGTACTTCAGATCCCTCTAACTTTCGTCCAATATCCGTACTATCAACATTCAGTAAAATTTTTGAAAAAACCGCGCTTAAGCAATTACAGAAATATTTTAGTAATAATAACTTACTACACATTAAACAATTTGGTTTTACCCGCGGACGGTCCACGACTGATGCTGGAATAAAATTGTTAGAATCCATTTATGAGGCCTGGGAGGAGTCGCAGGATGCCTATGGTGTTTTTTGTGACTTATCAAAGGCTTTTGACTGTGTCCAGCATCAGACGTTAATCAGGAAATTACACTATTACGGTATCCGTGGTACCGCTTTGGATTTTCTCACTTCTTACCTAAGTGACAGGATTCAAAAGGTGGTCATCAATGGAGAGCAGTCGCCTGGATCATTTGTAACAATGGGGGTGCCGCAGGGCTCAATATTGGGTCCATTTCTATTTCTGGTATATATTAATGACCTCCCTCACCTTGTAAGACGCGACCATGAGATAGTCTTGTTTGCAGATGACACGTCTTTAATATTTAAAGTTAAACGTGGACAAATTAATATTGACGAAGTAAACATTGCACTCTCCAAGGTCGTTCACTGGTTTGGCGCCAATAATTTGTTGTTAAATGAAAATAAAACAAAATGCATTAGATTCACTATGCCAAATGTTCAATTAGCTAAAGCCAAAGTCCGGGTTAGGGATGAGGAAATAGAGCTGGCCAATCAAACTGTATTTCTGGGTATAACTTTAGATTCTAAGTTACAATGGGGTCCTCATATTGAATGCCTATCGAGCAGACTCAGTTCTGCAGCATACGCCGTAAAAATGATTCGTCAGTTAACAGACGTAAAAACTGCACGCTTGGTCTATTTTAGCTACTTCCACAGTATTATGTCGTACGGGATACTACTGTGGGGAAATGCCGCCGATATTGGCTGCATTTTTGTGCTGCAGAAGAGGGCTGTTCGGGCGATCTATAGGATGGGCTCCCGAGAGTCTTTAAGAGAAAAATTTAAAGAAATTGGTATTATGACTCTACATTCACAATATATTTATGAAAACCTACTGTATGCGCATAAGTGTAAAGATATTAAATTCAGAAAAAATAGTGACAATCATAATTACAATTTAAGAAATAAAGACAAGCTAGCAATGCCCAGGCATAGGCTCCATAAAATAAGCAACTCCTTTGCAGGTCACTGTATACGAATGTATAACACGCTGCCATGTAACATGCATGACTTGTCAATAAATAAATTTAAATTTTTAATTAAAACTCAGTTATGCAAAAAGGCTTATTATAGTGTTAAAGATTTTTTGAATGATAAGGCAGCGTGGACCTAAAAGAAATGAATTGCTCGTTCTCTGAATCGTTTTGTAATATGCACAATTTGTAAGACATTTGGCGATTTTATAAGAGTTTTGGCACATGAGTTTCTTGCCCGATTCTTCTCATGTTAGCCCCTACGTTCGGAATCGGGTCGCTCGTGGCGATTACATGCGCGGCATCAACTCCGCGGATGTACTTGCCGCTAGCGCACGGGCTATCTTTATTATAAAAGAATATTATCTTGATTCTTCTATGTAAAATTGACGATTTTAAGTGCCCGCAAGGGCCTATGAAATAAAGTTATTTTGATTTTGATTTTTTGATTTTAAATGATATCTATAATTATTTTCCGCTTGTGGCAGACTGCTGCTATATTGGATCTCCGAACTGTTGTTAGTCCTATTTGTCATTTGGCATACAAACTTTTGGCATCATTGATATAGCTTTCTGGTTAGTATTGAATAAAAATATATCTAACCCAACCTAGCCTGCAATGTATACCAAATTATGACAAATAATTAGTGTACCAAATGATTAAGTTCGTACCTTTTGCAGCACATCCGTTTGGTATCTAATATAGTAGTATCTAATACGCTGCTGACCACCTTTTTTGGTCGGGCTATACACATTTTTGTTATTTGAACTATCTCTCGTGTTCAAAACACTCGGCGGGTCCATCTTTGTGCACCTATCCTGTTAAGTCCTGGCTTAAACATAATTAATTTCTTGTAACTAATTACTTGTTTGTTCATGACTTTTGTTTTTATATCGCAATAAATTATTACAAGAAAATATTCAACTTGTCTTAGGTGTCAAACGGGATAAGAACCCACATTCCTCGATATCAGGACTAATCTTCCAATTAAGCTACTGGTATCGTGATAGACTCGCCAAATTTTTATAAGTAATTCTTAAAATGACGTTAGAGTCGTCTCGATATGTTCTAGGTATAACTACCTAAAACAGGTGTAATGCTTAACAAGTATCGAAGTATTCATAAAAAAGAAATGCTAAAATAATAATATATAAATTTATTTCAAGTAACTTAGACTCAAATAGTTACTATACTTTGTCCAATGTAGGATTATACTTTTGACAGTTGACACCTATATAGAGGGTATAAAGTTGCTATTGTAATGTCAAGCCAAACATAAGGAGACAAACGCAACCTTAGTACGTAGCAATAAGGAAGTGACACCTGTCAAAAGTCCTACATAGGACAAAGTATAACAATGGTACTCATATCTAATGTTAGTAAATACATTATATTATAAACAAAGACGCAACAATATTAAACATTTACGTGCACATGAACCATACAGCAATGGTTGGTGTACCGGCAGTCAAGCCTGCTTGCTATCATGTTTAGGACGCTGTTAGCGCTGGCCCGGGCACCAGGGAAAGGGTGGAAGGTAGGGGTTGAAGTCCACGCGAGTCTCGGCGAACATCCCTGATACGCTTCAGAACCGCGGCAGCCCCATCAGCGTCCTAAACACATTATTGTATCTACATACGCAAAGCGCTGTTAAGTCTCTTCGTCTAGTAAGCCCACAGACTGCTCATATAGAGGAAGTTGCTGTAAGCTTTAAATAATGTTACTATTACCTCTTTGGAATAAACCTTTGAGCCACCATGTTGGCTCTCACAGACAGTGCTCTACGTTCTCGTTCAATGTCGGCATGGTCTTTAAGATCAGACTGTACTACATTTAATTATTATATTTCTGACAGATATATCAAAAGAAATTATTATAAAAAAAAATTAACTTGCGTCATGCGTCAGGTGGGACAAAAACTTTTATATTATCACGTGTTTGCTGATACAGGTGTCGTTTCTAAAATCCATCATAATTTTGTTTGTCACGTTGATTAGGCATTATATTCTTAATGCGGTTTATTGTCGTTAAATTCGGAGCATATTGTTAAAAACACGTTAAAATATTCTAATTACAAGGTTCTTTTGTTTTCTAAAGGAAAACACGTCGGTGCTCATTACTGAAAATTCGAATGAAAGCATGCAACGCGCGCATTGTGGGGAACGACAATGGAGGAAGTGTGAGTGAATGAGTGAATGGACGTGTCAGTGAAAGTCGGAACGGCTTCAAATGTAGTTCATACTTTTTGGTTGGTATTTTTCATGGTCTTTTTTGTTATTTTTGTTTGTGTTTATTCCAAATATGAAAACAAAAAGTGGTGAAGTATATTGAAACGAATTTGAAGCCTAGTTTTTGATTGGAAAACATTCAAATTTTTGAAAATGGAATTTTAAAAGCACATTAATTACTATTTATCTTACAACTCTTTTTGTGAACTAGAGGTGCGCAAAACAGTGCTTTAAAAAGTGATGTGATGTTTATCACATCACTCGCTGAAGTAATATTACCCAAAAGCATTACGCATTACTTTGCATTACCCACTCAGAAACATACCTAGTTCAAGTCAGACATTACAGTATTATATCCGCGCCTACTGTAATGTGATGATGATGTATTATGATATTATTATGAGTAAGTTTATTATGTAATTATAATGAAAGAAATAAACATGGCTACACAGTACGTAACATAATATTACCATTTCCAAAATGGATGGATTGGTAGATATTTAGGTTAAAGCTTGCGACAGCTAAAAGTAATTTTATTTAGGCGTTTTTTGTTAAATTTATTAATAAATAAACTTATAATATCGGTAGTTCAATGGCTGATAACGTAAGTTGACTTAATAAGTTAAACAATTATTGAAATAATGAAACAAATAAAGAAAACTCCCCATAAATGACGGGAATCTAACAGTAATAAAGTAAAATAAAAATTGAAATTGAGCCTTTTCTTCCTACTTGTAAAGTATTATCATTTTTACACACACAATACATTGCTCATTATTTTTGTATTTGTATTTTTATATAGACTGTACAAAAGTATTTTTACTTTACCTATTTTATTGTATATTTGGTAACAAACACACAATCAAAATTTGATAAAAAAGATGGATTGCAACGCGCGTCAGAACCAAAATATCAATCAGTTCATTCACTCACGCATTACGCATCACAACCATTTCTCTCTTTCGTTTTTTTGTTTAGTTCGTACTTCGTTCGAGACCGGCCGCTTCGCATAGTTGCGAACAGGCGTACGGTTTGAAGTAATGCGTGATACTTGCCATGCTTGAGTAATAGGTGATAAAGCATTACACTGCTAGGTAATATTACTCGTGTGATATTATAACCATTACTTACACATGTCTATGTGAAACTTAATGCTTGTGTTTTAATATAAAGCTGTTGATAATACAATCGATAGCATGTTTCTTGAATCTATCTTATGCCATCGCTATAAAGATTATTTTATTAATAAGGAGTAGCTTGATATAAAATAAAACTTAATTTAAAAAAATGATTTAGTAAAATAAACAAAGTTGGTCGCTTGGTGTAACGGTAGCGATCCTATCTTTCGTCCCAAAATAACGGGTTTGTGAGATGACCATAAGCATTTAATTTTGTTATTAAGTACCTGGGCTTATGCCCAGCTTAGCTTTGTACAAAATAATTGTCATTATCTACCTGCTATTATTAATTTATACCTTACCTATATACTTAAATGGAGTGAAACTGTTAGAGTTAATAAATAATACCAGATTTAAAAATCTAAAATGTAAATCGCATGTTACTTATTGAGATGTAATGAGATGTATGATATGCATAGATGTTGAGAGTATTTGTAAAGATGCGCCCCCACGTTTTGAGTGACCCCTCGCTTGGCCCCGCCGGGTTATTTTATTCTTTTTTGGTCACAGAAAAACGTGGGATTTTTAGATTTTTAAATCTGGTATTATTATTTTATTCTTTTTAATTATTAACTCAACGAAGTAACCATGTGTTACGCAACAATCGGATAAGCCCCATACAATAGTGAAAGTTGCCGAAAGTTGACCTGAAAGTGCACCTAGAAAGTTGAAAGTTGTTTTAGGATGCATTGTCATCGGGTTCTGACTTGCTCCAAAAATTTCAGCTCGCTAGGTGGCCGGGAAGTGCCTCAAAATTGAGTTGCAAGAATCCAACTGTACAGAAAGACAGACAGACAAACAAGAAAGCGACCTGAGAAAAACGTGGGAAAATATAAAGTAAAAAGTGTTAAGAATATTCGATGTTATTTGTAGAGAATTTATAATCATTAGTTTTGGACAAAGGGAATTGTAAGTAATTTCTTGTACATTAACTAAAAAAGACAGAAACAAACAAAGAAATGAGAGAACACGGCGCACATCTTTCGCTCGAGGCTAAATAACAATAATGATTCGTACGCGAAACTATAATCCTATTAAATATTATCCTTCATCTTGACTTGTATTTCTTAATAATAGGTTTTTTGCTATCATTTTTTTTTTCATCTATTAAAGCAACAAACTGAGAGAAGCTGCCTAGGTATAAAACTGAAGAACAAGGTAAAGAACGTTGACATTTGAAAGAAGACTTAAATATGCGATGCCTTAACTTTTGCAATGAAGGCTAAATGGAAGTGGGCTGGCCACGTGGCCCGTTACAAGTACGACAGATGGACTTTAAGGTCAGTAAAGTGGTCTGGGCCAAAAGGCGCCAGATCAAGAGGCCGACCAAGAACCAGATGGGCAGACGAAATTGTAGCATGCGCAGGTGAAAGTTGACTTGAAAGATCTAATGACAGAGAAGGATGGTTTTCCTTGGGGGAGGCTTTTACCCAAACAGGGTCAATGCATTAAACATTTAGGTAGTTGACAAATTTAAACAAACATCAATTAAATTATGTATTTACAAAATGGAATTCATAATTTGAAATCAAATTTTAGTATATTAAGTGTATTAAATTGTAATTGGATATTATATGTAAATAAGTGCCCAAACTGTTATCGTATATTATCGTTTATTATGTACTTTGCATGGAATAAATGAAACTTAATTATTATTATTAAGGCAACAAATAGTAATGTAAAAATATAGAAACATGGTAATGTAAGTATAATTAAAGACCTATAGTGCCTATAACTAAACTGTTACAATATTTCACACTTATTGAGCCACTATTAGGACTAAGGAACATTATAAACTTATTGATCATATAGGCTTAAGTTATATAGGCTTTTCAATTATGTCTTATATAATAAATTATTTAATAGAAAAATACTAGAAAAAATCGGTTAGGCTTATATCTTCATTGTTGTACTTTTTATTTAAAATAACTTATCATATGAAATAGATTTGTCTATAATAGCATATATTTTTAAAATAATTAGACATAACAATTGTGTTGATTTTTTGATGAGATGTAATGTCGTCTGTATATGCAGGATCACGTTCAAATTTTTCAAACATAAAACAAATTTGAAAAAAGAAACACATCATTATTCGGATGTAAAGATACATTATTTTTACATATTAATAAATAAAAAAGCAATCCGGGTTAGCTATTACTATTTCAATCAATAATATAAGACTATTAATGATAAGATTATAAGATGATGATATTATAATAAGATTAATTAAGAAAATGATAAATGTTTAATTTTATAAATAAAATATAAACTGCACTCTAAATGTTAAGTCACCCACATACCCTTAGTTGTTTGGAAGAGATCTCTTTTAGGGCCAGGTCCATCGTTGCTCTCTAATATATGTTAATGTGCTGTATAAGAGCAATCAACTGTATATATTAGATCTTTTATTTGTCTTAATAGTCGATTCAGCTTTTTTTTAAAGCAGCTGAAAGTTTAAAAAATTATAAAGTAATTTCAAAGGGATAGAGCGTCTTTAATAAGTTTATATGTAAAGGGTCCAAAACATCTGACCCCATTTGAAACCTGGCTGTGTTTGGGAACTCTTAAAGTCGGGTAGTGTATGGGCATACATACATAAATATAAAAATCTTTTCCCACCATTTATTTATGATAATCTTACTCGGTTTCACTTACTATTCGATTTTTAGCTTAAAGTCCTATATATTGAGTTCGATTTCAATTGCGAATATTTAACAATTTGTGGTAAGTTGATATGATATTGTTCGTTTACTATATTTCGTAGCTTCATACAAGCTTTTTAGATTCATTTTTTTTTTATAATAATTTTAATTTTAAAGATGTGTAACCGCATTACATTATGCGCAATAACAAATAAGGCTTTATCTTTACTAAAAAAATATACTAAAAGCATGTGTGCAATAAACACGTGGTAGAAGTGAAACCTTCAAAAATAATACGTACACATATTCAAAATACGACGGTTGTTGTGATGCCTTCTCTCAAGCTTTGTACTACGTATGCGCATACAAAAAACGTATTAACACACGTACATAATGCTTCCTATCTCATTTTCTCCTACGTTAAATCTTATGAATTTATATGTCTGTCTCTTTTTACTATCGGTTTTTTGCTTCATCCACATTCAAATCACAACAATGCTAAAGAAGTTTTCACTTCAAAAATCAGAATGGAACGCAAGATTTTTCTTTATTTAAAAGGTGCGCTATTAAGCTTTTTCCGTTGTTAAACGAGAAAAACAAAACACGTAAATAAGTCAATTATAGAATTAATTAAATACAGTGAGTTCCATCCAACGCAGTATTAGCTGAGACCTTTTAAATTAACCGGGATCGAACCAATGACCGGATAAAAGAACGAATGGAAAGAATTAATGAGTAACTCGCAATCAGTGAACGGAAAGAACGGTTCCTCGGGATTCTTATTTTAAATTCCGAAAGTAATTTGTTCGAGGAATTGACATTTTATTTCGTTTTTGCGAAGATTGAAAAAAGTGAAAACGTCATTTGGATTCATTTAGGCTGAAGTTTTTTTTGGAATTTAACGGTTACGCAAAGCTGCTTTGAATATAAACGGTTTAAGAGATTAAGTAATATCGATCTTTTGCTGTTTGATATGCGAATTATCTTCGTCTCTTGTATATTTTGTGTTTCTCAGCTATTTCATATGTTATTATACTTTTTAGTTTATTTATTTATTGAAGAAACCAACAGCGTCACAAACATTAAATTACAAGTTATTATATTGTAAGGCCAATAACAGGTTTCTATTATAGATCAAACGC